>CM060450.1:170318029-172818029 GCA_030545235.1 Helianthus tuberosus
GTAAGGTAAATATTTATAAAGATTTTCAAGGTTTAGTGTTCAATTCTGAAGTAAATATTTATAAAGATTTCTGCCGTTAAAAATAGTGACAATAGGGTGAAATAGATTATGACTACATCTGAAAAAAAATAAAAATTAACAACTACAAGTTATGGCAAGCGGGTGGGTCACTACGTTTTGTTCTTCAGGCGAAAGTAAAGGTGCAAACGAGACGAGCTACTCGAGCCGGGCTAAAAAAAACTTGAAACGAGTCGAGCTTTAAGGAACTCGAGACGAGCCTGTGCCTAAAAACAAGCTCGTTTAGTAAACGCGAGCTTAAACGAGCTGACTATTTGTATAATTTTTAATTAATATATTAAATATGTATTTAAATGAAAAAAAAATTAAGGCGAAGTGATCATCGTTTGGATGTTATTTATTCTGCAGTTTGTTGCCCGTTTACCAACTATCTCGATGTAAATTCATTTGAAAAATAATTAACATTTATAAAATTATGAAAAAAATAACTAAATTAAATATAATATTGGTAAATGAAACAAATTACACCAAGATAGCCGGTAAGCGGGCAACAAGCTGTGCCGCTACCCCATTTTGAATAGCGAAACCTAACCTAGTAAAAACGAAACCCCGACCTCTAGAAGACGAAATGTTGCCGTGAACAACCCATTGGATAATAAATGAGTCGAGCTCAAACTTAAAAACTACCTACCTACGAGCCAAGGTTGAAATTTACAAACAAAGCTCAATTTGAGTTGAGCTCGAGCTCGAGTTTTATAAATTAAAAAAGCTTGAGCTCGACTAGCCAAGTTTGGACTCGACTCGGCTTGTTTGCACTCTAAGCAGAAGAGTGATCTCGGTGTTTTGGATGTTTCTTGTTAAAAAAAAAAAAAGAGGTTGTGCCAATGAGGTGGTGGTTGTGACCTAGGTTCGAATCTCACTCTCCCCATTATTTTCTGCGACATTCAGGTGAAGGGGGAATACGGGTGGCATCGGTTCGTCTTGGATAAGAGGTCAGGGCCGGCTCTTGGGACGACCAACCCGTGCCGTCGCCCGAGGCCCAAATTTTCAAAGGGCCCGAAAGGTATTTATATATATAGAAAATTATATATTTAATATACGCATCCATTTATTATGCAAAAAAGTGTTTGTGGTAGAATGGAAAAACCATCTCAAGATAATGTAAAAGTAACAATTTCAAATCTTGACTCCACCACCAAGGTTATATTTATTTTTAGTTCATTTACCCTTAACCATAATTTTGGGCCAAATATTTTTGTTGCCCAAAGACTAACTTTTTTGTAGGGTTCTCGGGAACGGCTCTGTGGGAGGTGAAGTTTTACTGATTATTCCATTGTCATGCCTTCGGGCCAGTGAAGGTAGGGTTTCCGTGCACCTGGGAGAGCCAAATGGCTGGCGGCGATCGAGTAGTCAACCTTAGCCACAGAGTCTGGTGTCACAGTAGTTAGCACGTCGTTTTTTTCCGTAAAAAAAGTTGTATTTGCAAGCTTTCAAGATGGAGGGGTGTGATTTAAACTTTTTCATTGAGGTAGTGGGGCCCACGTGTTTGTCTGTCTAAGGCCTACGTAGAGGTGGGTCCCATGCATCTTTAATCAATAGGCGGGTCCCACTTTGAAGTACTACAAAAGCAAGTGGGTGGTACCTTGTGCAGTACGCCCACGGCGTATGTTAGAGGCGGCCACACTCTAATCGAAAAGTCGTTTGGATCTAGACTTCTAGTGTAACGATATTTATTAATAAGTAAATCTTGAATATAACGATTATTAAAATGTTTTAAATAGTTAAAAAAAGCAAGTTTATATCACATCTCAATAGGGTTGTAATCGAATCAAACGAACACAACTAAAGCTATATTCGTGTTCGTTCGTTAAGGAAATTAACATATTCGCGAACTGTTCACGAACGCATATCGAACATAAGTTTATGTTCGTGTTCATGTTCGCTCGTTAAGGAAATTTAATTGTTCGTGAACACTAATCTCGAACACAAACGAATAAAAACAAACGTTTTTTTAGTTGTCAAAAGCGCAAGGCGTACTTAAGGCGCAAATGGGGAGCCTTGGGCCTCAATGCAAGGCGTTTAGAAAGCGAGGTTTCTTTAGTCGAGTTGGGCCTCAATGCAAGGCGCTTAGAAAGCAAGAGTTTTTTTAGTCGAGTCGTTTAGTGTAAAAATACAGTTATAGGGATTTTAGACATGTTTTAGGCTTCTTTATGGCTAGTTTAAATTGTTTTAGTTTGTTTCCAGGCTTGTTTAGGGTTCGTATAATTGTTTCAAACATGTTTAATCCTGTTCAAACGATTTTTTACTGGAATTTCGTTGGTACTTGGCTTGAAAATGTGTCTGAAAGTGAGGCTTTTAAAGCGAAACGAGAAGGTTGGGCTGGACCTGAAAAGTGGGCCTAAGCACGCCTAAGTGAGCCTTGACAACAGATGTTATAAGTACTCTCTCTCATAAAACATGAGGATGGCTTACCATTAGACTGTGCAATCATAACGTATTATATGTGACCTGACTCATACATATTAAAAGTACAAAAAAACGTAAAACGTGTATAAAGGAAAAACCAACATGAGTAATCAAAAGAGATTAATTAGAGCTTTTATAAAAGAAAAAAAACACAGAATGACAAAAGAAAACATATTGGGTAAACATGAGAGTTTTGCAAAGTTAAAGGACCAAAGTCGTGACTCATGAGGTGTAAGACGTAACATAATATTACTTTTACCCGTCGCGCGTTGCGACGGAGTCGAAACGTAAAGAAACTTTTATTCATACCGTCGAACGAAACGTAGTATATTTGACCCCACTCGGTTTGGAGCAAAATTTACGTCAAAATGTAGACCAACCAAAAACATTTATAAAATAAGTATGAAAACGTATTATATCTAACCTAACCCCTTTATAAAAAAAATTACGTTGAAAATTATATTTAACCTGACTCGTTTTTTTTTTTAAATTACGTCGAAACATTGAAGAACTTGAATTTATATACCTACGTACCTAAAAATACATACACAATCACGGGCTTATCTAACTAAGGTTACGTATAATATAATGTATCAAATCACGTATCTTATCCCATGCGTAATTCTTTGATACAATATATTGTAAATGTTGGGCAAAAATACTATTGCCGAACACCCCTTATACTGAAATAAAATGCAGAAAAAAGGAGGCATGAAAAAGTTTTAATATTAAGTAACTTTAATATTATATTATGTATGTTTTAAGATAGTATGAAATATTGTTACAAATAAGTAAATTAAGTTTTATCAAGTCGATGTAGGCAGGGGTGTGATGTTTTTATAGGACATAAAACTAATACAAGATTAGCCTATTGTTTAATAGAATCACAAAATATGTATTATATCATAACTTAAACTAACGAAATATATTATAACAAATATAAAAACGATAACTTAAGTTTTTTTTTTTTTAAATTAAAGGTAGTTTTAATTTTGTAACCTTAGGATATTTAGATAATAAAATTTCAGGTTAAACTAACCGTCTTTACATTAATCAATAAAACTTGTGTCGTGTTTGAGTTTATATGTTTAGGTCAGCGGGTGTGGTATACCGCCCTTAGCCACATCACCTTCGTTAGCGCCCAATCAATTTACGTCAGGTTAAACTAACCGTCTTTACGACAATCAATTTCCGTGTCCATGTCGGGTTTCACCTTCCAATCCAAAAATACAACCATTTAACACCCCTGTAAGCTTCCTCGTCATTAGTGATGTAATATATGTTTAGAAAATAATCGTTTTGGTATTACCTTATAAAACTATAACCGCTAAAATACTATAAAAAGTTAAAAAAAAAAAAATAGAACAGCTCACACATATTCTAATTTTGGAGACTAGAGTACACCTATTTGTTCATCAAAGAGATTGTACCCTCTGCAACTTAAAAGAAACAAAAAAAATAAATAAAGAGGGCTGTTTGTTTACCTTTTAATGAGGCTTTTAATGGTTTATACCTTTTACTGATTAAGCACTTAATGGTTAAGACTGTTTGTTTCACGAGCAGATGTCTGAATGGTTCAGATATTTGTCTCTGAATGGTTAAGCATTATACAGAGTCTGAGTGGTTAAGACCACTAATCTGAATTGGTCAGACATTTGCCTCTGAACGGTTAATCATTAAACAGGCTCTTAAGACCGTGGGGTATGGTGGGGCGGGGGTTTGGGGCATGGGTTGACACGTAGATTATGGGGCACTCAATACCTAAACCCAAGTTCATAGGGGTATGGTGGGCGTGGTTGGGGTTGGGGTGGCGTGGCCAAGCCACATCATTTTATATATATATATATATATAGGGGAATGCTAAAATGAGAACCACCTCGAGTTGTAAGAACCGTGAGAATTACACCGTAGGGGGCGCGGTGGACCAAATTTTTTTTTCGTAAACGTAGATGCATGTATAAAAACAACATTTGTAAAAAAAAAATTCAAAAAAAAATGTCGTGTGTGTAGTTTTGAGCGCCACAAGTTTGTGTTTACGGGACCCGTAAATCTGGCCGGAAAATTTAAGGGTCCCGTAAACACAAACTTGTGGTGCTCAAAACTACACCCACGACATTTTTTTTTTTGAAATTTTTTTTTACAAATGTTGTTTTTATACATGCATCTACGTTTCTGAAAAAAAAAAAAACTGGTCCACCTCGCCCCGGATCAAAAAGTTCTCGCGGTTCTTATAACTCGAGGTGGTTCTCATTTTAGTGGATACTTATATATATATATATAGGAACAGGATCAGGAGAGAACGTCTCAAAGTGTGAGAACGGTAAGAACGATTCTCAGCCACAAGATCTTAGTGGTTTGTGGCTGAGATTAATGTGGTGGCATTATTGTAAATAATAGAGCCCTTGGAACTTCCAGGATTGGTAAAATAGGAAAATCCAAACAAATGTGCACATGTCAATCACATGGCATTTTCCCCCATCATATTTAAACGATAATAACTTTTTTATATGTGATTATTTTTCGAAAAAAATTACACCATAAAACTCAGCGTTTTTTTATCTTTCCAACGAGTATACTACTGGTATACTTTTCGAAAAAAAATAACTGCGTTTTATGGCGTTTTTCTGAACTGTGTATTTTATGACGTTTTAGACTAGGTATTTCCATGCGTTTTTCTGAACTAGGTGTTTTTATGGTGTTTTAACTAGTTATTTTCATGGCGTTTTTTCTAAACTTAGTGTTTTATTGCGTTTTCAATTGAGTTTTTTCATAGCGTTTTTCTGAACTGGGTGTTTTATGGCGTTTTTACAGTACAAATTTTGATTTTTCTGAGCTCAAAATATATTAATTTAGACGGTTAGACACAAAAAATGGTATTTTTGAGGTGTTGTAAATTATAGCAAAAAAAAGAGCTTATGGCGTTTTTTGAGCTATATGGCTCAAAAAAACGGTTTTTTTTTAGCTGTTATAAATTATAGTTAAAAAATAGCTTTTTTTGTTATAGCGTTTTAATGGGAGCTGGCTCAAAAAAATGGTTTTTTTGAACTGTTGTAAATTATAGCTCAAAAAATAGTTTTTTTTTTTGGCGTGGCGTTTTAACTGGGAGCTTATGGCGTTTTTTGAGCTATATGTCTCAAAAAAATGGGTTTTTTGAGCTGTTGTAAATTATAGCTCAAAAATAGTTTTTTTTTTGTTATGGCGTTTTAATGGGAGCTATAAGGCAAAAAAAAAGGTTATTTTTTAGCTGTTGTAAATTATAGCTCAAAAAAATAGCTTTTTGAGTATGGCGTTTTTTGAGTTTTATGGCTCAAAAAATGGTTTTTTTAGCTGTTTTAAATTATAGCTCAAAAAATAGTTTTTTTTTGTTATGGCGTTTTATTTGAAAACTCAGTTCACGTGAGTGAGTTTTTTGACAATATTACCATTTAATGTAATTTAACATCAATGTCACATGTCACCACCAAAATTGTTCTCACCGTTCTCTCTAAATGCTGACCATATATATATATATAAGGTAGGGATCCTAAGAGAAGTCCACCCTATTTGAGAAACTTGAGAAGCAATCTGGACCACACATTTTCCCTAAGCAAAAAATGCAAAAAAAAAATGAAAAAAATGATTATTTTTTTGGGAAAAATCGCAGCTTTTTCTTTAAGGACTTGATTTTTTATTATTTTTAATTTTTTTTTTTTATTTATACACATGTGTATATTGTTAATCTTTTAACTATACATATATGTATATTGTCAATTATACATATATGTATATACATGTAAATCTAAACTTAATGCTAAACCAAAAACCCTAAAGATAAACCCTAATTCTAAACCCTAATGCTAAACCCTAAAGCTAAACCCTAATTCTAAACCCTAAAACTAAAACTAAACCCTAAAGTTAAACCCTTAATGCTAAACCCTAATGCAAACCCTAAAGCAAAAGCTAAACCCAAAAGTTAAAGCTAAACCCTAATGCTAAACCCTAATGTTAAACCCAAAATACTATTGCTAAACCCTAAACCATAAAGCTAAACCCTAAACCCTAATGCTAAACCCTAATGTTAAACCCTAAATACTATTGCTAAACCCTAAACCATAAAGCTAAACCCTAAACCCTAATGCTAAACCCTAAATACTAATGCTAACCCCTAAATAACACTTATTTTTCAATTTTAATCATGTATATACATATATGTATAGTTAAAAGATTAACAATATACACATGTGTATAAATCCCAAAAAAAAATTATTTTTTTTAAATAAAAAATTAAATACTTAAAGAAAAAGCTGCGATTTTTAAAAAAAAAAAAAATATTGCATTTTTTTCAAATTTTTTTTTTTGCATTTTTTTGCTTAGGGAAAATGTGTGATCCAGATTGCTTCTCAAGTTTCTCAATTAGCCTACTACTTCTCACATGATCCTTATCCTATATATAAACCACTAAAAACTACATAAACATAAATAATAATTACAAAAAACATAGTATCAAAATAAAAACAATCATTCTTCGTCGTCTTCGTTGGTTTCGAACCCAGGAATCGTTCATGATCCTCCAAATCAGATCGAAGGTTGTGATGTATATCCCTTGACTTGATCAAAAAATCATTTGATGATTTATCTTCGTCTGTAACTGTTACGTTATCTGGTTGGGGGTCATCGTCATCATAGTAGGTAACGACCGCTCTACCTTCATCCTCCAAAATCATGTTGTGAAGAATGATACATGCGTACATCATGTTTCCAATCTGATCCTTGTCCCATAGTCGACAAGGCATTGCCAATATTCGCCACCTTTTCTTCAAAACACCGAACGCTCGCTCGATGTCTTTACGTACAGCCATTTGGACCCTATTAAACTTTAATCTCTTTAGATCTATGGTACCGTGTCTTGTGAACGATTTTACGAACCACCCCCTACTCCGGGTAAATCCCATCAACTAGGTAGTACCCATACACGTACTCAACCCCGTATACAAAGAAACTTCCTTTGGGTGCTATACCATTTACCCGATCATTGAAAAGGGGCGAGTGGTTTATGATGGTAATATCGTTATGTGAACCTGGCATACCGAAGTACGCATGCCATATCCAAAGATCTTGGGACACAACTGCTTCAAGCACGATGGCTGGCATCCCGTGATATCCACTCGTGTGAGCGCCTTGCCATGTGGTTGGACAAAGTTCCCAAGGCCATTTCATACAATCTAAACTACCTAGCATCCCCGGCAGCCCATGATAATCGGCGTGATGTTCCAATATTTGTTGCATGTCACCGAACGACGGCTTTCTCAAATATCTTTTCTTATAAAATTCTAAAATACACGAACAAAAGTTGTGAAGACTTTCTCTAGCTACACGTGCAGACTTTTTTAAATAGTCATCCATAATGTCCGAACTATTGTCGTACGCTAACTGTCTAAGTGCGGCCGTGACCTTTTGCCACATACTAAATCCTAATTGCCCGGTTACATCCGGTTTTTGTTGGATAAAAACATACTTCTCCTCAAGATCCCTAGATATCCTTAAAAATAAGTTTCTACTCATACGAAAACGACGCCTAAACATTTTTTCATCATACTTAGGTTCGGGTGAGAAATAACCGCTTACCAACAAATTGTTAGCGGTGTGCCGTTCACGAGCGATGTACCTCCTCCGTTTAGGTTTCGAATTCACTTCCTCATCGTCTTCCACGATAGCTTTCACCACCATCGCGATCGTTTGTAGAAATATTTCCGCACCATCATCAGATGATGATGACGATTCACTTGAACTTGAAGAACTCATGACAAGATTGTGTTTTATGTGTTTGATATTGTATGAGAAAAATGTTAAATATGGTAGGGCATTTATATAGGAAAAAAGTTTTTTTTTTTATAAAATTCATGCCCAACGGCTAGCCCAAACGACTACTTTTCTTGGCCAATGAGATCCCGCCATGTCAGGTTCGTAGCCCCGCCCAACGCCCGGGCTGAAACCCCCGCCAAAGGGGCCACGCCGAAACCCAAGCCCACCCGGGGTGGTAACTTGGGCGTTTGTACCCAACCCCACGCCCCAACCCCCGCCCCATACCCCATAGTCTAATGGTTCAGACCTCTTACTGGTTCAGTACTTAACCATTCAGATGTTGCCAAACAGCCCAAAATCTCATCAAACACCTTGATAGCACCAAGCTAAACTCCTTTTATTAAGGAAAATGTAAATGATTGTAACATATATAACTAACTCTATTTGTTTCATAAGGTTCGATTAAAAAATTGCGGATCTTTAAGATTTTGATCTAGATCTAATAAACACAATTTGAAACAAAGCATTATTCAAACCGGAATATAAAGCCTTTACTTAATTAGTTATGAATCCAATCATATTTGTTAGTAGGGGCTGGATATTAACTATTATATTAATCCATACTACAATTGAGTTCATTTTAGATATCTATAATAAACTCGTATAACATATTATTTGAAAAAGGGTGTTGTTATTAGCATAGTTGTCAAAAGCGCAAGGCGTACTTAAGGCGCAAATGGGGAGCCTTGGGCCTCAATGCAAGGCGTTTAGAAAGCGAGGTTTCTTTAGTCGAGTTGGGCCTCAATGCAAGGCGCTTAGAAAGCAAGAGTTTTTTTAGTCGAGTCGTTTAGTGTAAAAATACAGTTATAGGGATTTTAGACATGTTTTAGGCTTCTTTATGGCTAGTTTAAATTGTTTTAGTTTGTTTCCAGGCTTGTTTAGGGTTCGTATAATTGTTTCAAACATGTTTAATCCTGTTCAAACGATTTTTTACTGGAATTTCGTTGGTACTTGGCTTGAAAATGTGTCTGAAAGTGAGGCTTTTAAAGCGAAACGAGAAGGTTGGGCTGGACCTGAAAAGTGGGCCTAAGCACGCCTAAGTGAGCCTTGACAACAGATGTTATAAGTACTCTCTCTCATAAAACATGAGGATGGCTTACCATTAGACTGTGGGGAGTGGGGGGGCTTGGGTTGGGGGCTTTACTTGACACGTGGCGATAGTGGGGTCCACCGGACCACCCCAAAAAAAGTGGGGTGTGAAAGCGGCGTGGGTTAGCGGCGATGTAACAATCCTCAAATAAAACCGACACCCTCATAATATTTCCGATACCCTAGTATATTTTAAAATGTCCCAATATGTCTTAAAATACACCCCGTATGTGAAAACCGAGCCCGAAATACATTAAATAGTATTTAAAATAATTAAAAATCTGTTTATTAAGTTGAGGCGGGCCGCGTAGACCCACCCCAACCCTTACGCGGGCGGTATCAAGGCTAAGACCTGATTTCTGTGAACTTTAAGTCTAGGCGGGCCACGTAAGACCCCTCGTTAGTTTACGCGGGCCGCGAGAGATCAAGAACGTATCAACACCCCAGGCCGACACGTGTCACCATCGTGGCGGACCTACCTGATGAGCCGGACAAGCTAGTCCGTTGACTAGCTTTGACGCGGGCCGCGTAGCCCTTAGGCTACTCTTACGCGGGCCGCGAGAGAGTCAGATATCAGCACTATATAAAGGAGCCATAGGGTTCAACCAGAAATCGTTCATTTTCTTTTCTCAATCTCGAAATCTCTGATATTAGGCATAATATTCGAGTATAATACCCCCTAATTAGTAAGGTTCTGCTTCGTTGTAAGTATTATAACCCCAGTTTCGTATTAGATACGCTGCCCGATTGATTTAGGGTTCCGTAACAACTGTCGTGGTTCTGCCCGACGTAGTTGTTGGAATACCGTCTCGGGGAGGGTATCATTAATATTATCAAAGGGTTATTATACTAACCTATGTGCATTTGTGTAAATTATAGCTTAATCCCAGGAAACCCTTACGCGAAGTCTAAGATAGCAATGTGAGTTTATCCTATTTTTGTTAAACGTTTTGTAATATTTTACAAAACCTTAAAAGCTTAACAATGTGATTAAGCAGTGATTGAGTCTTTGTAGTTCTTCAATTACTGCCGGTATGTTGGGGTTTTGTATACAAAATTTACTACAATGTGAGTAGTAAGTCGGGACGTCAATACGTTACCATTGGACGACGAGTTAGCCAATGTGTAATATGACCCACCAGTCATGATTGACAGTACTGAATGAGTAATTGTGTAGAAATAAACAATGTGATCGCTCTCAATACTGTATTAATTAATAAAATATTTCTTGATTAAACTGGGATTCACTCACCAGTATTTCCCACTGAAAAATGTTTTTAAAACGCGTTTCAGGTAACACAATGTGACAGCCAATTAGTAAAAAAGCCAGCTGGAGAGCACTGAAGACTTGGTAAAAAAATGTGGCTATAAAAGTTACCTAAAAGACGATGTTTTAAATTCAATAAAATAACCCTATAAACATGTTGTAATAAGAAACTTTGGTTTTACCCATGTGATTATTAATATCAAATATGGTGGTTTTACTCTGATAAATATTTTCTAACTACGGTCCTGATGTAATTTTCGCTGCCAAATTAACAAACTGATACCACCGAAACTCTGAGTTCGCGTCCGCCCGTTCACGGGACAGATAAGGGATCGGGGGTTGCGACAGGCGTTGGGCAACCATGTTGGCTGACTTTATTTTTTTTAAATTGTTGAGATTTATAAAAATTAAAATCAAACTTATATTATTTTAAAAAAAATACATAGCATCCTAAAAAATAAAAAAAAACAGTACTTAATAAACCCTAAAAAATAAAAAAATAAAAACTACTTATTAAATCCTAAAAATAAAAAAAAATAGTTAATAATTCCTTGAAAATTTACAAAGTTCTATAAATATTAAAGTGGGGAACCCACTTAAATTCTGGATTCCCGTCGTGCCTCCACTCGATCTTTGCGATCTCCATTCGATCGTTATGGCTTAGGTCCCCCGTTGGGACACGATCGAAAGTAATTTTAAACCGATCCAGATTCGGTCTTAGTTCGCGCCACTTTTATTGGCACGCGTTTAGATTGTGGTGATTGTTACCAACGTGTTGTTGGTATTGTTGGAAGGCTTGTCCCCAGTACGCGGTTTGACCGCGTTGCAACGTACGCTGTGCGTCGAGGATCGAAGTGACGAGCACGATCTCCTCCTCCTCCGTCCAGTTCACCATTTTCGGTTTTGTTGCTTGGTTGAAAAAAATGAGAGTTTTGTGTGAGAGTGGGTTGAAGAAATTTGTAAAAAAATGAAGGGGGGAGGGGGGGGGGGGTATTTATAGGTAAAATTTTGTAAGGTTTTTTGAAAAAAAAAATAATTTTTACCATTAAACCGCCAAGCCAAACGACTATGTAAAACGGTAAAAAATGAAGATCCAATCATGGCTAGCTACATCACCACCTTCAATTTTCCCTGATGATTGAAATGAAAACAGTATTGACTTTGAAAAAAAAAAAAAATCATGGCTAGCTACATCACCCCGCCACCCCGCCCCACGCCAGGCTCCATAGTGACGCCAAAAGGGCAACGCCAACACAAACACTGACCCGTAGTGGCTTAGCAAGCGTTGGCTGGCTTCCTCCGCCCAACCAACGCCACCACTCACCGGGGTGTTACAAAACAATTTCTCTTATATGAATGGGTACGCTCATTCAGTACATAAGGTGTACGTTTAGACATACCCATTAAAAATCGTTTAACGTGTCTTTAATCATACTTACCTTTAGTTGGTACATGACTCATGAAGTTTACCAAATTGGTTTAATGTATACCGTACAACTCTGAATTATATTAGACAATAGGCACCATATGAGCATATCATAAAGACATAAACTAATGCTCCATTATATGCATCCTTGTGATGATGGTATGTGTATATGTATATGTATGTATACATACATATACACGTCTTTATTATTATGATTGATATTATTATATGCAAGTATAATATGATACATAAGGCATTATGGCCTAGTGACATCTTGTGGGTGGGATAAGGCTTTAGGACCATTAGGTTCTGGGTTTGATTCTCACAAAGGGAGGTTTTTCCTAGATTTATTGGGTTTCCTTCTGAATTGGTGTATAGGCATTATAGACTAGTGGAGATGGATATGATCGGGTGGCTCTGTTGGTGGCGCAATAATACTCTAGTGGTCCGCCAATGATCCTAATTTGCCGTTTAAAAAAAAAAAAACATAAACTAGTCCAATTTGGCAACATGATTATACATATTTAATGATATGTGCGGAACATCTTTTCCTATTAATCATTTTTTTCTTTTCTTTTCCCGTAAGGCTTTTCCTATCAATCAATTAATCAAATCATGAAACAACAAAAGGTAAAAACATAAGGCTAGAGGGTTTGGTGATGGTCCTCCCTTGGAGGATGATTCGCCACGTTGGCGCCACATCATAGTCCTCCCAAGTATGGTCCATCCCACAAAACTAGAGGGTATGGGAGGATGATCCTACCCCACCACTTTTTTTATTTTTTTTAATCTCTATGCACTATGTACAAGTAGTAATGCCTAATGTACAAATCACAAACAAATGGGGCCCACCAGATTGGATCGTCTTGAACGTCCAAAGCTCGACGTGGAAGACAGTGATGCGGGGGGGGGGGGGGGGGGGGATACTTTGCTGCCGGTGCTGTTCCTACACGGGTATGGGGACGGACCCCATACCCACCAGCCTAACATGATACATCAGCTTAAATGTCAAGTTATTGCAATATCTTGTGTAACCAACAAGTGGGGAAGGTGTCATGTGACAGATTTGGTCTACTTTAGATATTATTTTATTTCCACAATCAACGATGTTGTGAATTCATACTTCATAGTGTAAATGGTGTGTCGAATGCATTTTTAGAGGGTAGAATTTGAAAAGTTTTAAACTAACTTTTTTTTGAAAGAGAGTATAAAAAGTAAAAATAGGGGTGCATTTAGCCACATCCATTTTATTTCCCCAATCAACGAAAAAATCTTATATATGAAAAAAACTTATGTTATACTCAATCATCGAAAAAAACTTATATATGAAAAAAACTTATATTATACTATATATTTATTTACTGTATTTACATTTTCCTGATGGGGAATAGTTATGTTTTCTGATTGGCCAAATATGGCGGCAACTTAACAAGATCACTTTTTTAAGTTAGCATATAATAGTTAAAATTATGATTTTGTCCCTAATTCAAAATAAAATTTTGGCTTTGCCCTCAGCTTAAAATTTCGATGTTGTCATCAGTTAAAATTTACGGTTTTGCCCCCAGTTCAAATAAATTTATGCTTTTGCCCTAGCTATGGTCCTACCAAATTACAATTTTATCCACAGTTTAAAATTACGATTTCGCCCCAGTTCAAAATAAAATTTTGGTTTTGCCCGCAGCTTAAAATTACGATTTCGCCATCAGTTAAAAATTACGATTTTGCCCCCAGTTCAAAATAAAATCATGGTTTTGCCCTCAGTTCAAAATATGATTTTGCCTCCATTTCAAAATTACGATTTTACCCTTGTTCAAAATTGCAATCTTGCCATCGTTTTTTTTTTTGGACAAAACTATGGTAGTGTTTTATTTTACATGGTTGACTCAGTGTACTTTTTATACAACCAAACAGCTGCCTAACACTCGCTAATTGGTCCTAACAAATTATTGTTTTGCCCCCCAGCTCTAAATTACATGCTTGCCATCATTTTAGTTATTTTTTTTGGCAAAACTATGCCAGTGTTTTGGTTTAATTGGTTGACTCGGGGTATTTTTTTTTAGATCGTGTTATAAGTAGCTTGTATTAGTAACCGAGATAAAGGCGTACATGTTATTAAACTAAGAAATATTCGGTTTATCGCCCCGTAACGCGGGCGGCGCATAACACTAGTTTTATACATATATGAATTGTTGAGTAAGAATGAATAGTAGTTTTAAACTTATAATATTATATAATTTTTTTAATATTTTAATATTTTAATATTATACTACTTTATTATTATATTTACTTTTAACATATTTTTTTTCTAATGATATTTTCTTTTATCATTTACTTTTTTATTTTTTATAATTCTTTTTTCGGTTTTTCAAAAGATGTTGCCTTAATCAATTAATTTAATAACGTTTGTTTAACATTATCATTTACTCTGTTTCGTCGCAACACGCGACATTAATAAAACTTAGTTTTTATTTAATTTCCCCAATCAAAGAAAAAACATTATACTATTTTTATTTAATTCCCCCTATCAACGAAAAAACTTATATTATACTATTATAGTATTTATATATATATATATATATATATATTACATTTACCATGAGGTGGAATAGTGCCAGGCAGCTGCCTGACACCTCTCATTGGTCGTCGCTTTTTGTATTTTACTTTCGAATCTTTAACTTCGCTAAAATACGTGTATAGCCCATCTGCTTAAAATTTTTTTTTTATTTGTTAACTATGTTTATATGTGTGTTTAGTTCCACTGCTATAACTTTAGTAGTGTACATGTTTAATCCTTCTACTTTTATTCCTTTTAGTGATTGATCGTGTATTTTTGCATCTTGTTTTTAAACCTTTAACTTTGCTAATATACGTGTTTAGCCCATCTGTATTTAAAAAACGTCTTTTTTATTGATTAGCTTTGTTCATATGCGTGTTTAGTGCATCTACTTTAATTTTCGTTGTCTACATGTGCAGTCCCTCTACTTTTATTCTTTTAATATTTCATTTTTTAGCATTTTCCCTTTGTTACTGTGACAACCCTACCCGGGGGATGGTGAGCGATTGTTATTGGTGGACAAACGCTATTACTACTGAACTTTAATAAAGTTACTCTATGACGAGCGCATTTTAACCTATGTCTTTATATAATTTTTATTGAGATTGTGTTATGAGTAATATGTTCAAGTAACCAAAATATAGACATACATGTTATCAAACTGAGATATATTCTGCTTACCGTCCCGCAAAACAGGCGGGGCATAACACTAGTAGCATACACTTTGTTTTTTTATGTATAAAAAATGGTAAAGTGTGAAATAATATATGATTATTGTTGAGTTTAGTTTTTGTAGAAAATAACGAAAATTGTCTTTTTTATGATGCAATGTGAAATAAAGTCGGTATTAATGTATTATAGCTAAGAGTTACACGACTAAAGTGCCATGTATAATATGCCTTTTGTGGCGTTTTACTCAGTTTTACCCCTTCGCATTCTTTATAAATGCATTTTACACGCAGAGTTTGTCATATCATAGTCATATATTTTATCTCACTTTAATTGATTAATAAAGGTGATAGATGACATACAATCACGTATTATTGGCACACCTTGGGGATTAAATCGACACCCTCAATACGCATCGTATAGGCCTATATGATGCGTATTGAGGTGGGTTCAAACTTCTATGCCTGCCAAAGTCTGCCATTGTCCCCTACCAAAAAGTAATACGCATAGTATAGGCTTATACGATGAGTATTGAGGGTGTCGATTTAATTTTTTAATTTTTGCAAGGTAGCTTCCTGTCACGCGGTAGCTTTCCGTCACGCGAACGAAGAAGCAGCACTTTGGACATTTGTTGGTCTTCAAACATCTAGGAAACATTATTTGAGAATACCCCTGAATTTATCGAAGTTGTCGAATGAGATCCTCCACTGTTGTGTTATCATCTTTCAACCCCATTTCCCTAAATGTATCGATTATGTTTTTCAACAGGGATGTAATGCAATGATTCCTCTCAAATGAATAGACCGACACTTGCTTCATAGGACTCACTTGAATCGTCTCGGATGTAATAACAGTACGTTTAGCATCCGTGCCTGCTTGAATTGCAGAAAGCAAAGGATAACGAAGATGAACATTGTATTTATCACGAAATTACTGAACAACCGAGATAACAGCTTCGGTTTCATCAACTGCAATTGGAATTAATCTTGGAACAACATACTCTTGTTACCATCAATAATCTTGGAATTGATCTTGGAACAACATACTCTTGTTAACAACGGTTCTCCAATTCTAGATCAATAATGTAAGGAGAAGCGTTGAGATACCGAACTCCATCAGCTCAAAAAGAAAACTTGTGTTTCCCATAGTCACAAACGATTGCGGTTTGTATTTCGCATAGTCACCGTTTCGGTAGTCAAAAAAGGTTGCGGTTTGCAGATTCAATCTTCATTGCTTCATTAAAATTAACAAGGCAGTCTCTTTGCTTCGTCCACTAGAACTATTTGTGTATGCATTCTTAGGGTTTTTATTATTTGATCAATGGAAGTTGAAATCGACATAAAGGACATCGATGATTCAATCGCAAACAAAACCAAACACGATCAGGTATCGGAGAACGTGTACTTCAAAAATTCAGTTACATTTTTCAACAGAAATAAGACTCACTTGAATCGTCTCGGAAGTACTGAACAACAGAAATAACAGCTTCGGAGAAACCGGACCGGCTTTGAAACAAGCATGCCTTGAACGAGTCTAGAACACTCGTAATCCTCAACCGGCTTTGAAACCGGATGGAATCTACGAAGAAACTGTTCGATTTCACGGTTTGTTTGAGAACCTGATTCAGATACACAACGGTCTCTTTGCTTCGTCCATTAGAACTATTTGTGTATGCATTCTTTTGGTAGTTAACAACGATAATTAGAAAAAAAAATCTGTAAAATTAATCATATCGATTGCTATAACAGGATGGATGTGACACACACAGATAGATAAGCTGTCACAGTTGTCAAAGACTGTTTGTCGGGTTTCCAATGCTCACACAGGGTGATAAACAACGCTGATACGAACACATGTGTTTGAAATAGGCATTGTTCTTGGTTTAATGAAGTTACACGTAACATCTAGTTATATTCAGATTTAAACAATGCACGCCTCGACTGAGATAACGGACATCCATCAAGCTCAATTGAATAGACCGACACTTGCTTCATAGGACGCACTTGAATTGATCTTGGAACAACATACTCTTGTTACCATCAATAATCTTGGAATTGATCTTGGAACAACATGCTCTTATTAACAACGGTTCTCCAATTCCAGATTAATAATGTAAGGAGAAGCGTTGAGATAACGAACATCCATCAAGCTCAAAAAGAAAACTTGTGTTTCCCATAGTCACAAACGATTGCGGTTTGTATTTCGCATAACCACCGTTTCCGTAGTAAAAAACGGTTGCGGTTTGCACATTCAATCTTCAATACTTCATTAAAATACCACTAGTAGAAGAACCCGACACGTCTTCATGTTACGATGAATCAGTTGTTAGAGAGAGAAAAGGAAGCTGTTATTTTAGTTATTTCTGTTGATCCACAAATTCCACCAAATTGTGTCAGTCTGAACCAACCGAAATCCACAAATTCCAACAGTTTCTCCGTCGCTAATTTCTCCACTCACCGTGAAATCGAACAATTTCTTCGTAGATTCCGTCCGGTTTCAAAGCTGGTTGAGGATTACGAGTGTTCTAGAGAACTTATCGTGTGTTGTAGTTTGGACATGTGTCCATTCCAGTGGTCCCGGTACTATTTGTGTATGCATTCTTTTGGAGAACTTATCGTGTGTTGCAGTTCGGAAAGATGACCGAATAGAGATTTGAATAACAAACTGTGGAGAACTTGTTTGCGTTATCCATCAACATAAGCCGGTGAGGCATTTGAGCGTGAATGTTTCGAATCATCATAGAAGACGTGTCGGGTTCTTCTGCTAGTGGTCGGGCTTCCAATGCTCACACATGGTGATAAACAACGCTGATATCATCATAGAAGCGTTGGGATTCAAGGGTTTATGAGTCAAAGTTAACATTCAGATTCAGAAAAGCAGATGATTTTCTACTTGGTTTATTCTCTTTAATCTATTAGAACGATCCTTGTTTTGTCACGTACATGCGTTTAATTCTCAACATCCTTGTAGGGTTTAGAATGTTTGAAGGAAATGTTGGTTCAATACCACCGGTTTCTAACTTTATGCTTGCATCCACCACAGTGACTATTAACTTTGTTGTAATTTGTGGATCAACAGAAATAACTGAATAAATGTTTCTCAAATATGAATGCACGCAACGAATTTGACAACTTTGGTATATTCGAAACCAACAAAAATACGTTGGGTATATTCGAAACCAACTAAAATACGTTACAATACGTTAAAATACGCTAAAATACGTTAAAATACGCTAAAATACATTAAAATACGCTAAAATAAGTCAAAATACGCTAAAATACGTTAAAATACGCTAAAATACGCTAAAATACGTTAAAGTACGTTAAAATACATTAAAATACGTTAAAAATACCTAAAATACGCTAAAATACGTTAAAATACATGAAAATACGCTAAAAATGTTAAAATACGCTAAAATACGTAAAAATACCCTAAAATAGGTTAAAATAAGCTAAACTACGTTAGAATACGCTCAAATACGTCAAAAATACTATTAAATACGCAAGAATATGTTAGAATACATCAAAATACGCAAAAATACGTCAAAGTACGTGACTAATGATATTTCCACACACGTATACATATAATAAGGCACTATGGAGTACACGTGGATTTCAAACAAAACTGTAGGTAATCAAATAATACGATATTCGCACGCAACCGAACGGCACCGAAATGACTTATGTTGAAGGTATACGTAATAAAATGACAAAATATGCGAAAGTTTGGCAAAAAACGAGACGTATACGCGTCGAACCGAGGGAAACACGATAACACTAAATTTGAAATAATGCCATATACGATCGTATAGGCCTAGGTTGTATCATATATCAGTTTAATACGAATCGTATAGGCCTATACGATTAGTATTAAACTTTGATTTTTCTCAAAAATACCCCTGAATTTATTAAAAACCAGGGGTATTTTAGTAAAATCATCGATTAATACGCATCGTATAGGCCTATACGATGCGTATTGAACTATAAATTTCTCAAAAATGTTTTTAAAATCAAGGATTCCATCATTACAACCACTTGTTTTCAACAGGGATGTAATGCAATGATTCCTCTCAATTGAATAGACAGACACTTGCTTCATAGGACTCACTTGAATTTGTGGATTTCGGTTGGTTCAGAAACTTAACAAGAGAAGCAACTAAAAAAGCGTTTGGTTCAGAAACTTAACAAGAGAAGCAACTAATTCGAAGATCCTTGCGTTAGACACAATTTGTTGGAATTTGTGGATTTCGGTTGGTTCAGATCTCTATTCGGTTATCTTTCCTCTCAAAGAAGGATGAGATATCGGCAGTTAGCTCGAAGAAGTTTCTCTCAATCAGGTGTTCCATTAGATTTTCCCTTTTAACAATGTCCTGTTAATTGTTGAAAATTTGTGGATTTCGGTTGGTTCAGACAGACACAATTTGTTTTCAACGGGGATGTAATGCAATGCAATGATTCCTCTCAATTGAATAGACAAACACTTGCTTCATAGGACTTACTTGAATCAAACAGTTATATGATTCTTCGAGAATTAGAAAAGGAGAAAATACGGAACGGCAAGGGTAGTATGAGTCTGAGTCCATTGTGGTTCGTGTTAGGTTTGTATTTCCCATAGCCACCGTTTCCGTAGTAAAAAATGGTTGCGGTTTTCCACATTCTCGATTGAAGATGTAATTACAAGACTGTTTTTCGGGCTTCCAATGCTCATACAGGGTGATAAACAACGCTGATATTGAAGGGATTATTGAACCAAGAAAGTCATTGGACTGCCGCAAATGAAGTCAAATGTGATCAAACTTGGACATCAGACATAAATCTTGAAGAAACGGAACATAATCCCAGATTGTCTAAAGAAGCGCTTTTATCATGTGTGATCCAGAGGTCGATCTCGGGTGGGCATAAGATCCGTGGGCCCTATTGTCGGTTTATGTGACTCAAGAAAGTCATTGGACTGCCGCAGATGAAGTCAAATGTGATCAAACTTGGACATCAGACGTAAATCTTGAAGAAACGGAACATAATCCCAGATTGTCTAAAGAAGCGCTTTTATCATGTGTGATCCAGAGAAGACGTATCGGGTGGGCATAAGATCCGTGGGCCCTATTGTCGGATATGTGACTCAAGAAAGTCATTGGACTGCCGCCGATGAAGTCAAATGTGATCAAACTTGGACATCTGACGTAAATCTTGAAGAAACGGAACATAATCCCAGATTGTCTAAAGAAGCGCTTTTATCATGTGTGATCCATAGGTCGGTCTCGGGTGGGCATTGTTGGATCGATGTGTGACCCTAACGAGTCAATCAGAAGAGTTTACAATCTATTTCAAAGGCGGAATCAGAGAAATAGACGTGTAACAGCTTGATATTCCCTAATTATCTTCTTTTTATTGATTCCAAAGCTTTTACAGATCGTTTGACAAACTGGCAGCACCTCGGCTCTGAATCGGAAAAGTTACAAATGAACTAGCAACACATGTATTTATAGTAGTGGTAATTTCATTTGAAAGTGGCATGGCCATTTCAAGCGAAATCACACAAACAAACACAAAACCTAATTTTAACCTGCTGTGTGCTAGTTTATCCTATCTAGACATAAGACTCGATAAAGACGAAGTTAACAGACATTTGTGCACCAACAGACTCCCCCTTGGATGTTGACGAAGTCTTCGGCGTCAAGTCTTTAGTCTTAATCTCTTTCCAGATTATCTAACAATGTATGCTTCCTTCAAAACTTATCTTCTTCTATCAACAGCTAGCATGAATCACAGAATCTGAATCTTTAACAACTTTCAAACTTCCCCTTTAATGTAGATCCAGGAACTGTATCTGACTTTTAAGTCTTCAGACTCCCCCTATCAGTTAGCTGGGATTTTGCTAAGCTGTTTTCTCAATAACAAACCTGTTACCTGCACAATCTCTACCTAAACATAAGATTTATGATTCTAACAATTTGACTCCAAACTTACCATTTGATTTCAATTGTTGATTTTGACAGAATTTAGAAATCCACTTAAGTATCCAGGTTCAAATTAATGACCCTGAGAACTCAATTTATCTACCAAGTCCAATTTAATGACCTTGGTTGACCTGAGACAAAGCACACTGACATTTTGTACAAACTTTTTCAAACAATTTTCTGAAAATTTATAAGTTTCAACTTAATGAACTTGTTTTGACTTATCATTTTCACAAGTTTAACAAGATTAGCTCACAACTCATCTTCCAGCTCAGAAACTTCCTGCATCTGCTTCAAATTTCGAATCCGAAGATCAGCTTTCCACTTTGGTTTGTTGGAAAATAAAGCAGAAATATAAAATCTTTTTGTATTTTGAATAAAGTTTCTAGACTAGAAATGAAATACATAAATAAAATGCAGTAAATGTAAACTATTTACAAACATATTTTTGGTGAGCGTGTTAGGGAATCATATCAGCTATTCGACAAGTCACAAGTACCGTTAAGCTTAGATTTCATATTCAGAATTAAACAATTCACTTAGATTGTCGATATACTGATCCACTTAAATTCTCACACAAATTTCAATCTGTCCAGGATACGAATTAGGTGTATTAAGAACTTAAACTCATTCATGTGTCCCACCTCTTGAATATACTCCCGTATCCAGATCCCAATATTCAGTCTTACAGGTGAGTATACCACAGATGATATATGTAAGGGGTTAATTGCGAGGGCCGTGAGAGCTCAGGTCAGAACTTCCGTTCAGCAGAGAGATGACGGCTTCGACTTTAAGTGGGTCCCATTTAGAGGATCTTTTCTACAACAGCACATGATTAGCATTTTTCAATGTTTCATCATTTTTTTGTACTGAGGGCGGTGCTATATTTCAAGCAAGCAGTAAAGTATTATACGGGGACTAGGCCATTGCTTCCGCAAAATCAGAAGTCCCGGGATAATACCCCAGATATCCCTGAGTATAAAGACCTAGTATCTCAGAAAGAGGGATCTTTCAAACAAGATTTCAGGGGTTACCTATATATCCAAGTAGTGTTCCCCACGAAATAAGTAAGTAAAGATTTAGGTTTATATCCCGAACAAACCTACTAAATGTGTAAAAACCTATCGGCACATCATCAGCAAGACTGTTTAACTCTTTTAAACTATACAATTCTTTAGCATACTGTAACTGTCAAGCCAATGTACTATCATTTTCCCTTTTTACACAAGCTCTTACCGGTTTTCTATTGTTTTTGTGTCACACCCCGATATTTCCACGTATTACCGGTGGGCCCGGTGGGGGAGTATCGTGACGTAGTTGATATCATTATAGTCAAACAACACAATATTTAAATGCACAGCGGAAGCAAAAGATAGATTCATTTCAACCAAATAAAATTGTAATATTAAGTATCACAAAATAGTTGAAAATAATCCACAGGTGGATCAAATAAAAAGGAACATTGTTCAACAGACTGAAATGCATCCAAGCTTGCGAGACTCTTATTAATGCTAAGGAGAAAGCCAGCCTATTTCGAGTAGTACCTGCACTTAATCTTTTTGGGAAAATACGTCAGTTTACACTGGTAAATACAATCAACTGACTCATTTTGAAAAGGTTTAGAAAGTTGATTTAAATGCACGAGGCACAAACATTTTATAACTTGGGATAATTATTTGAATATAATCTTGTAAAAGAATTACATGTTTCTCATGCGTTCAGTAGCCCGGTTCGTGCCGGGTTAAAGATTAATAGACATACCACATTATTTATTTAGGCACTGACGGGTGTACGCCTACACCCCCGTGCTTAGGTCGTGGCCATTTCGTAAAATGATGCCAAGGATATCCGGGACACGGTCATTAACCCCCCAAAGGCTTTAAGCAACAAAACAATTTAAACGGGTCATTTCAATGAATTAACCTCTATTCGATTAAAGATTCAATGGCCGACCAAGCGGTATTTTATATACCATGCCCCAAGCCCGTATAAGGGAAATAAGTTAAAAGTATTTACCTGAGCAAAGTATAATCACAACAGCAAGTGCAAATAGCTTTTACCGGGTCTCCTATTATGGAACGAAGGTTTATAATAACCTATTAGAATCCTAACGGGTCTTTAATTAAGCCTAAACTTAGACCGGTTAGTTTTAAAGGAAGATACGGTTCGAACGCATGATTAAGCGAAGACCGGAATAGAATGTGATTTAGACCCGACAAGTTTGAAGACTTGTTTAACATGGGTAAACTAAACACATTCTGGATTTGAGATAAAAATGATAAAGTTCGACCTGTTTCGGCTAATTTATGCAAACTAGTTACATAAACCGAACCGAACGCGAATAACGCATAACGGGTAACCGAATGAGTCACGAACAGGTTTCCTACGTTAATATGCTTTAAATATGTTGTGATATCAGTAGGATACCTTCCATTATGCCCAAAACGAGTTTAATCTCAAATTAAGCCCCGTAGGGGTATTTTGGTCATTTAAAAGATTATAAAAGAGATTAATTATAATTCTGAGATTCGGGTCTGAAATAATCAGTAAAACAACTTAATTTAATCGGTTATATTAGTTGATGATAAGTCTTATATGACAAAATGGTTTTAAACCCATACTATGTGTTTAATACGTGTAAAGAGTCGTTTAAGCGATTTCCGGGTTATAATGGAAATCTGAGTTTTCTGATCAGTTTATAAAGTTCAAAATACGTCATTTATCATATAAAATCAGTAGCCAAAGGTTTGGTGTCTAAATGTTATGTAAAACTCATTTTATAAGCAAAAAGGGTATAATCGGTATTTACCGAATCAAGGCAATAACCTTAGGTTATGATCAGTTTAAAAATCTTCAAAAATCCCAAAATATTATATTACATCAGTGGGTAAAAGGTTTGGTGTCAAAAATTGGGTTTAGATAGGCTTCACGCTAATGACGCCGTTTAATTAATAAAAAGCGTTCTAATTACGCCATTGAGCATAACTCCTAATCTAGACCTCCAACTGATGTGAAATTTTAGGGACATGTTTATAAATCAGTGACAAAGATTATTGTCCTCTCACATTTCCAAAATTCTCGTTTTAAGGTCAAATGGGCATTATGGTCAACATTAAGCGATTAACGGAAACGTGTAAATGAATCGGACAATCAACGAGCCAATCACAGAGGGTTATACTATCATGTAACCCGGTCCTAATAAAGCTCTAAGTCATTTCTAATTCATGCTAAAAAGGGTCAGAACTGAAGTCAAAACAAAAGTCAAAGTTTTGCGACTTTCGGTTCCGAACCGAGCCTAAACAGAAAATTATCGGATCAAACAAGCTTAGACCAGTTCTTATACTAATTACCAAGTTATATAAGTGATAAAATAGGTTACACGTCTTCTACATTGCTAATTATGTATTAATTCGAAAATTGTGTTCCTGTTGACTTTTTATAACAAACTTTGACCCGACAAATGATCTAGTTAGAGCGGGAATCAGAGGGTGCCTTTTTAAGGGTTTAATGCCCACATAATTACCAACTTATAACTACTTTCAATTTGACTAAACATCAGACCATTAGTGATTAATCGTTAAGTCAAACCTTAATTACGATGGTTTGACTTTTAAGCTATAAACTAAGTAAAACACGATTAAGGAAGGTTAAGGATACTTACCAAGGTCCAATGCACGACTAATGAAGCTTAGGGAGTGGCCTTGAGCTCCAGAAATGATCAAAATTTGAGTTTGGGATGAATGATCAAATGTTGCAAAATGAGACCTTTATATAGTGGGTTTAATCCCACTAGATCATGCCATGCAAGTCTACCAATGATCATTGATGCATCCCAAGTGTCCCTATACTCTAAAAACAAGCTTAGGCAGCACATGGTATTGAGAATTGGCAAAATAAGTCGGTTACAAGGGCTGGACAGCCACCTGTGGGTTTTTCTGCTTCTAGGCATGGCTTACGGACCGTAAGGGTCCAGCCATACGGTCCGTAAGGACCTGGTGCCAGGTTAACAAGTTTCGATTAATTGCACTTTTGGTCCTCGGTCCTTCTAAAAATTGTTTTACCTTTATTTCTTGCATTATGAGCCCTCTAAATTGACTTATAAGGACTTCAAGACTTATACCAACTTTTTTAAGTCCTTGGTTATCTATTTATCACTCGAAAAGTCATAAATTTCAACGTTGACGCTTTTAACCCCTCGTATACGAATTTTATCATAACTTTCTCATACGATAACGAAACTTGGTGAAATTTTTATCATGAATTCTAGTAAGCATAATTAATCATTACAAAGCTTCGAGTTTGCTAAAAGGTCACTCAGAGGTATAACTTAAACATGTTGACACATTTAACCCCTGTAGTTTGTAATCTCTCACTTTCTTTCACAATTAGCTTCGTATGATCCATGATTCATTCGTTTAAGGGTATAAACATCATGTAGGGTTATTGTAAAGTATATTTATCCATTGTTGACATTTTTAACCCTTATATTCACATACTTTCCTTATTTGTCAACTTTAGTCCCTCTAGAGTATTCTTTCACACGTTCAAAGCTTATGACACATGTTAATACATTATTGGACATGAAATTACGAGGTGTTACATCCTCACCCCCTTAAAATAAATCTCGACCTCGATATTTACTGAAAAAAATGAGGGTACTTTTCTTTCATTGTGGATTCTACCTCCCATGTGTACTCGGGACCTCTACGGGCATCCCATTTAACTTTTACGATCGGTACATGCTTCCTTCGAAGCTTCTTAACCCGTCGATCCTCAATCGACACAAATTTTTTAACAAACTTTAAGCTCTCGTCAATGTGCACATCCGTATGTGGTACGACTAGTGATTCATCAGCTAGACATTTCTTCAGATTGCAGATGTGGAATACGTTATGAATACTACTGAGCTCTTCAGGCAAATTTAGCTTATACGCCACAGATCCAACACATTCGATGATCTCGAATGGTCCTATGTATCTGGGGCTTAACTTGCCTTTCTTACCAAATCGCATTACCCCTTTCCAGGGTGATACCTTAAGTAGTACTTTATCACCAACCTCAAACTTTAGAGGTTTACGCCTTAAGTCCGCGTAGCTTTTCTGCCTATCCCTGGCAGCTTTGAGACGATCGCGTATTTGTACAATCTTATCTGTCGTCTCCAGGACTATATCAGGTCCTGACAATTGAGCTTCCCCTACTTCTGCCCAACAAACAGGCGCTCTACACTTTCTACCATATAATGCCTCAAAAGGCGCAGCCTTAATGCTTGTATGGTAGCTATTGTTATAGGAGAACTCAGTCAATGGCAGGTGCTTATCCCAACTACCACCTAGATCAATTACACATGCACGTAGCATGTCTTCCAAAGTTTGGATCGTACGCTCACTTTGCCCGTCCGTCTGAGGATGGTAAGCCGTACTAAAATTTAAGCGCGTGCCCAAGGATTGTTGGAAACTGTTTCAAAAATGTGACGTGTATCTAGTATCTCTTTCAGAGATAATAGACACTGGTACGCCATGCAGAGATACAATCTTATCTACGTACAATCGGGCTAACATGTCGGAGCTAAAAGTCTCCTTAATGGGTAGGAAATGTGCTGACTTAGTAAATCTGTCAACTATTACCCATATAGTATCATTTCCTTTCTTTGTCTTTGGCAACTTGGTGATGAAATCCATTGTCACCATCTCCCACTTCCATGTGGGAAGCTCAGGCTGTTGTAGCAAACCTGACGGCTTCTGATGTTCGGCTTTGACCTGCGCACACGTTAAACATTTAGCTACATAGGTAGCTATAGACTTCTTCAAGCCTATCCACCAGAAATTTGCTTTCAGATCCTGGTACATCTTGTCAGCTCCAGGATGAACGGAGTATTTAGAGCTGTGGGCTTCCTGGAGGATAACATCTCGAAGTCCTCCATAAACTGGAACCCATATTCGTCCATTTAACCTCAGAATTCCGTCCTTGCCACAGGATAACTGTTCTTCGGTTACTCCTAGCTTTTCATTAGGATAGTTAGCTTCTAATACAACTTCCTTCTGTGCAGCTAACAACCTTTCATTCAAACTATTCTTTATCTCAATGCTCTTGGCATTGATTCTTATAGGCTTCACTCTTTCCTTTCTACTCAAGGCATCGGCGACTACATTCGCCTTGCCGGGATGGTATCTTATCTCACAATCATAATCATTCAAAGTTTCCAACCAACGTCGTTGCCTCATGTTCAAATCCTTTTGGTTAAACAGGTGCTGGAGGCTCTTGTGATCAGAATAGACCACGCACTTGATACCATATAAATAGTGCCTCCATAGCTTTCGTGCAAATACAACGGCACCCAACTCCAAGTCATGGGTGGTGTAATTCTTTTCATGCACCTTTAACTGACGTGAAGCATAGGCAATAACTTTGACTTTCTGCATAAGCACACATCCCATCCCGGTGTGTGATGCATCACAATATACCACAAACTCTTCTATTCCATCAGGCAATGTCAACACAGGTGCATTGCTTAGCTTCTGCTTAAGGATATCAAAGGGTTCTTGTTGCTTCGGTCCCCAGTTGAACTTAATATTCTTCCTAGTCAAAGAAGTGAGGGGTGCAGCAATCCTTGAAAAATTTTCAATAAAACGCCTGTAATATCCTGCCAATCCCAAGAAACTGTGAATCTCTGTGGGCGTCTTCGGCTCTTGCTAATTCATGACAGCTTCAACCTTAGCGGGATCTACTTGGATTCCGTGTTCACTAACCACATGTCCAAGAAATTGGACTTCACGAAGCCAAAATTCACACTTAGAGAATTTGGCGTAGAGCTTTTCTCGATGAAGCAGTTTCAGAATGCAATGGAGGTGCTTCTCATGGTCAGCCTGACTCTTTGAGTAAATAAGAATATCATCGATGAAGACGATGACAAACTTATCCATGTAGGGCTTGCAGACGCGGTTCATGAGATCCATGAATGCGGCTGGTGCATTAGTGAGTCCAAAAGGCATCAGTAAGAACTCGTAATGACCATAACGAGTCCTAAATGCAGTCTTATGTACGTCTTCATCCTTGACCTTCAGTTGATGATATCCTGACCTTAAGTCGATCTTAGAAAAGTAACTTGCTCCTTGAAGTAGGTCGAACAAGTCATCGATCCTGGGTAATGGATACCGATTCTTGATAGTAACCTTGTTAAGTTCACGATAATCGATGCATAGACGCATCGATCCATCCTTCTTCTTGACAAACAAGATTGGTGCTCCCCAAGGATATGAGCTAGGTCTAATAAATCCTTTGCTTAACAAATCATCCAGTTGTGTTCTCAACTCTTTCATCTCCCTTGGTGCCAATCTGTAAGGTGCTCTTGCAACGGGTGCCGCACCAGGAATGATATCGATCTTGAATTCCACTTGTCTATCTGGGGGTAAACCAGGTAGTTCTTCAGGGAATACTTCTGGATATTCAGAGATAATGGGTATGTCTTCGATCTTAGGTTTTGGTTCATCAATGGTTACTTGCGCCACGTAAATAACACAACCCTTCGTCAAACACCCTGATGCCTTGAGCATGGACACTTGCTCAGGCATTCCGTACTTAGTATCTCCTTGAATTGTTAGAGGCTCGCCATGAGGAGTTCTGACAACTACTTGCTTCTTAGCACAAACGATCTGGGCTTGGTTGCGAGACAGCCAATCCATGCCCACTACTTTATCGAAACCGGCTAATTTCAAAGGAAGTAAAGACAATGGAAAAGAGTGGTTCCTAATGGATATAACACATCCATCTAACACGGTTGATGCGGTTTCTATGGTTCCATCGGCTAATTCAACATCATATTTCACACTTAAGGTTTTAACAGGTAAATTCAGCAATTTACAAAACTTATTATCTATGAATGACTTATCAGCTCCTGAATCGAATAGCACTCTTGCATAAACATCATTTATGAGAAAGGTACCTGTTATCACGTTATCATCCTGCACTGCCTCCTTAGCATCCATTCTGAAGACCCTTGCATTGGTCTTTTTACCATCTTCTGGTTTCTTGGCATACTTTGGGCAGTTCGACTTGATGTGCCCTTTCTCATTGCAGCTATAGCATGTAGCATCCTTGATTTTCTTACAGTCTAAGGTCTTGTGCTCAGAAGACTTGCAGATTCCACATGCCCTTGTCTGTGATTGGGATTTCGACTCATATCTGCACTTCCCGAAGTGCTGTTTCTTACAGATCTTACAATTGGGTTTATCACCCGATTGATGACCATCTTTCTTAGATCCAGAACCCTTCTTGTGGTCATTGTTTCCCCTATGTCTCTTATCCGATCGCCGTGAGTTATCATCCTCACGCTTCCTTTTCTCAGCATCAGTGTTTCTCAGCGATCTCTGCCTGACCGCGTCCAGAGTAAGAGATAATGCTATATCAGCTGCAGACCGGAAGGTAGCTGGTCTAGAGGCTTTCACACTGGCCTTAACTTCAGGGGCTAAACCTCCGATGAATCGAGCTATCCTCTTGGGTTCCGGTGTCACAAGATACGGAACCAACCTTGACATGGTGTTGAAGCTTGTAAGGTAGGCTTGACAATCCAGGTTTTTCATAACCAGAGACAAGAAATCAGCTTCAATCTTCTCAACCTCATGCTGAGGGCAGTATGTAACACCCATTCTTGTAAACCAAGGTTTAGTGTAAGTTTTGCCTTAAACGAACATGTAATTGAGATTACATAACCATTTGGAAATACGGGTTTATTAAAACCTTTGCGATTTATAATTTATTCTACATAACGTGATCAAAATTCGTTGTTTAAAATTTACAACGTGACAAAGTGCGGAAGCGTGTATATTTATCGTGTTCGGTTCTTCGCTGAGCTTGATCGTCTTCCGGCATCCCAAAAAGTACCTACATTTCATAAACATGAAATGCTTTAGTCATACGGTATTTAAAACGCATTTAAACGAGTCCAAGAAACAATTGATCACTAAAAACAAGATTATCATTCTGGCCTCCACCGTAAATTACGGTGGAACCGTAATTTACGGTGGCTTCTGGGTGAAAACCCTTCTGCCGTAAATCAGAAGAAACCCACCATAAACCATTCAGGTCCACCGTAAATTACGGTGGCACCGTAATTTACGGTGGTACCTGCATTCCACTTTTTCATTTTGCCGTAATTTGATACGAAATCTTTCGTATCTTGCAAACCGCTTATCCGTTTGGCCTACCGTTTCTTCCTACAGGTTTGTAATTTGATTCTCCATCTTATGGAGTTAAAACCCGACATTCGGCTTAACAAAATTTAAGACCTTTAAGTCTTCGGCTTATTTCTCTTTTACCAAAATTTGACCCGTTTAATATTTTATCAAACAAACGTATTGTTTGATTTCTATATCACATACACTTCTTCAAATTAATATTACCTACCATATTAGGTTCTAATCATAGGTTTATTACACATTTTAAACCCGTTTTCACTCGTATGCTTATTTTGACCCGTTAAGGGTATTTAAGCACTTTAAAGCTTGAAATCGCTTTCATTCCATTCTAGCAACTTATTCCTACATTTCTTATCAAGTAATATTCAACTACAACTCTTTGTGTGTTAGATTTCAATGTGTATGTCTATATGTTCCGAGTTTTACCCTTCGGATTGTTATTTAGCGATAAGACTCAAATAGAGCTATTTGGCTAGCGGATTGCATCTATCAACATCTACACTTATTCTAAGCTTTTGTTTAATCATAAGACTCGTTTCCAAACAACCACTAAGGGTTGTTTGTTCGTTTTAGCCTACAAGGGCGTTTTGGTCGATTTTGGTCCTTCTTTTACAAGGAAGGACTCTCACAAATAATTCGACCAAATTATCACTTTTAACTACAACAAAATATACGTACCTGGCTCGGGTCAACAAATAGACCCGATTTATATCTTGCTTATTTTATCACACAATATATGGCGGCGCGATTATCCGATTTGCTAATCGCTCCTGTTAACATAAGACTTGACAACCAAATTAATCGATATTGTCAAATGGTGTTATCACCACCATTTGACCCGTTCGGTCTATATGCCCAATGTTGCCTATTAAATCAAAACATGGTTTTTGATTTCTAATTCATACTTACATCCCGTCCCGGATTTCATTACCGAATCCCATTTTCTCTTAATTTCTTTTCTTGCAAATTTCAACCCGTTTCGGCTTACGCCAAAGGTTCCCGTTAGGCTTCGGTTTACATTAGTCAATACTTGACCGATTTTCCATATTTCTTTTTATCCCATTATCTCAATATTAGATTACACTACGCGGTAACCTTTTCAAAACTCATGATCTCTTAGTCATTACATGACCAAATTACCGATTTATCCTGTTTACCATAAACCATGGTTTTTATCACCCTTATATGTTCCGACTCGTACCAATCGTGTCGGAAACCATATTTTCATTATTATCATTATCGCATTTATTACTTGTAAAGTAAACAAGTATTCTACAAAAGTGTGTAAGTTTCACTTACCTTGCATCCGAGCTACACCTTTCTTCCATGCTTGACTTGTTTGACCCGCTTTCGCTCCAAGCTTCCACCTAGCTTGTTACGCGTCAACTATCATCATTGTTTTCAAGGTGGTTAGTTTAATCATACTCTAATACGATTATTCCACCTTATGCATTTCATATCAAAATTGCTATTTATCGTATTATAGGTCAGTTTGACCTTTTAATAGTCAAATGCCCATTAGTATGCTAATTGCATTTTCGAGTTATCAACTAGTTTTAGCATTCTTTAATTTCCCGGTAGGCGTTATCTTTAGACCTCCGTTTTAACCAAAGTTCTAATCGCGTTTAACACATTTAGAACTCTTTTTAATTACATTTTTGCATAATAGCCGAAACATCACAACTAGATGTTTTAACTACAAAATTCTAGTTTCGAGCCTTCTTTGAGGCATTTCAACGAACACCTTAAGGGCAGAATTTTACATGTTTATTTATCATGTCTCTAGCTTATCTCTTAGCCCAAATTTCACATAATCAACCATCTTACAAAGTGGTTAACTCCTATAATTTCTGAAATCACTTGTAAATTGTCAATTTACACTAGATCAACAATCTATTTCCTAGGGTTCATCGTATTAACATAAAACCCACTTAGCTTATCAATGGATCATCATGAATCTCATAGATTTTCCAACAATCTAACATGTTATTGACTAGGGTTTACTCCTAGACATCATATCACTTCAAGATTCACTCATGCATGACATAATCAAGCTCAATTTCAGTTTTCTTGCAAATAACCTAGAATTTGAGATGGATCAAAAAGTCACAATTTTACATACCTTGTGATCCTTTCAACTAGGTGTTCATGAATACGAGCTTGGATTTCGATTTGGAACTGATTTGGCCTCTCAATTTCTTGGATTTGTGCTTGTTAGGGTTAAAGCTCCATGGAGCTTTCTCCTGATCTTAACCACGCACGCACACACACACACTTGTGTGTGTGTTGTGTTTATTTTTAGGTTTATAATTCCAATTTCAAGTTACCCGGCTTTGGTCCCTCGTGTTTGGTTAGTTATTAATTAGATCACAACCTAATTATTTTCAATAACATTCCCACTTATTAACTAGGTTTAATATTCCTAGTGAACTTAGCGGGTTCGGGAATATTTATGACTAAGTTTATTTTAGGTCCCGTTAACTCGGGCCTTCTAAGCTTTTATTTCTTAAAAGCTTTTATTCGCTTTTATATATTATTAGGATTAATTATTTAAATCCTAATATTCCACCGGGTAAATTTTACCACTAACGGTACTTTACCCATCTTTTAGTGTTAACGGGGTTTAATTACTAAACCCGGTTTCGGGGTGTTACAAGTCTACCCCCCTTAAAGAGGTTTCGTCCTCGAAACCTTGCTTACATAATTCATTGAGTTTAAACTCAATGTATTTGATCTGAGATATCTTCTAAACATTACTTATACTTTTAACCAATTATTAGTATTACCAGATAAGCATGGTAACATCTTTTTGGTCACTAATTGTCTACGTATCTCATATGTCTTAGTGCAACTTAAAATAACGTAATCTCGTTATTTCCACTAGTTTAGTTAACTTAGCGATATTCATCGCTTTTATATATTATCGAATTCCCTTATGAATCCGTTACTTTGACCCGCTTAAAGGTCTTTAGTGAAATCTTTCACTTTTAGCAACAATCTCTTTTGCTTCCAAATTCATTTATTCGGTTTAGTTATACCGAATTCATCTCTTACAAGAGACCAATTTATTTAAATGGCCTTAACCGGTCTCACTAACTAGACTTATTAGTCCAGTTACTTTTTACCACTCGCTTGGTTATAATGTGATTCTACTTCACATTGCATTTCTTGACCGTGATCGTGTCACATCGTGTTTAGTTTGCATCGACCTTTCATTTTCGAAAATACCCCTTTTTGAATATATCGTCTTGCGCCTATCAGTGTCAAGACTTGTATCTTTCATGCTTACTATTTAAATTCCTATCAAAATTTATGTTTGTAAAAACATTATTTCTTACTAAAACCGAAGTTTTAGTTTTAGGATCTTTTCTTTAACTTGTGTCAATCATCCATACCGGGATATTGACAGTCCGTAATTCACTCCTTTACAGTTTCAGTTTTATGCGGGGGATTCTTAACTGATTTCCTCGCTTTATCCAATCTAACCCGTAAATTCTTTCACTTAGCCCCATAGGCTAGTTCTTTAAGTTTTTCACCTTCTTAAGGTGAGACATTAGCAACTCGTTTCCTCCTCTTTATGACCCGAGGGTCTTTTGGTCCGTAAACCTTAACGCTGTGTTTAATCCCGTGGGTTATGATGATCCCGTAGATCATCTTTTATTCTTGTCTATATTCAAATGTATATATACACATATAGCTTCAGGCATTTCTTAGTGTGTTTGGAATCGTTTATTTTCACCCTTGAACTTCAATTGACCTTGACCGTAGTCTAAGGTCTCATTTGTTTACTTCCAGACTAATCCTTCCGATTTTATGACTTATGACGTTATTTACGCGTCAGTTTGTTCTTATGCTTACTGTTATTTGATTTGCATCTATTCTTATTTGGTTATATCCCATTACCGGGCTTATTATTCTCTTGCATTGAACGCTACCTTTATCTGGCTAACGTTCATTGGTGCCATTCAGCGTTATATTGTATTCAACTTGTTTGACCTATTAATGTGAAATCCCTCACTTATAATAATCAACTTTATTCTTTATTCAACCCATTCGACTTCGAATAGTTGAACATCTTTACTCACAATTTCTATTTACGAGATTTTATAGTCATAACTCGTAATCCAAGTCCTTTGATTTCTCAACTCGTGTTCACGTCTCTTGGTTTCTACGCATGTGTTTAATTCTTACCCATTAACCGGGTGTTTTACTGAAGTCGTTATTATTGCAACCCTCCCGGTATGCATTAAGACCTCGTTTCATTTTTTATATTCAGACTTTGCCCTTAAATTTGGTGTTTTACAAAAACAACCCGTTAAGGGACTCATTTGCAAATTCCGGGTTCGAGCGTAAGTACACTCCCTCCCAATACTTGTCTAATCATGCTTGCGTTTTCTGGGTTCGAGTGTAAGTACACTCCCTCCCAATACTTGTCTAGCATGCTTGCGTTTTCTGGGTTCGAGTGTAAGTACACTCCCTCCCAATACTTGTCTAATCATGCTTGCGTTTTCTGGGTTCGAGTGTAAGTACACTCCCTCCCAATACTTGTCTAATCATGCTTGCGTTTTCTGGGTTCGAGTGTAAGTACACTCCCTCCCAATACTTGTCTAATCATGCTTGTTTGTCCCTTCACTCGGGCTCATTATCCTAATGTAATACGCTTCCGTCATTCGGTTGTGCGTTTACATTATCATCAAATATTTTGCTTGTCTGATTCATTTGGGTACTTTTTACTCTGTCCCATTTACTCCGCCCTTACTACATCGGATGTAAATGTGTCCGCTATAAGAAACTCGTGGTATCATATGCCACTACTTACTTGGCCAGAGTAAGTGATTAACACATGACATACACGACCTTTTTATAGTTTTCACATCACGCCCTATGTAAGTAATACCTCTGTTTATTTCTCTTGGAAACAATATCCTGGATAGGTATTCTATTCAGGTTTTTCCCAAGTTTACTATCTACATATGCAACTTTTAATCTCTATGTATTTGTTGCATATTACCATTCATGTAATAATTTAAAGCGTGTACCTGATTTTGCTTGTTTTAACAGGCTTTCCTTGCCATTAGCTTATTCGCGATCATTACACGATTTAGGTCCTTAATGAGCATGCTCTTCTTGTCATATCTTGGACCGTCCCATCATCCATAATTCGTTTGACTCTCGTCGTCTTCAAGCGCGAGTGTCCTTCATTTAAAACATTCACAAAAGTTAGTAAAGTCAACTTCAATAATCGCCCGTATTATAATACAAGGCATGTTCTACTATACGCGTCGACGCGCGTATTTTCGTCAATTATATCAATCGTTTTAATTGGGGTAACGTGTATCACACAATAACCCCATGTGCTGCTTACAACACTTTAGTATGCTAAGCTATTAACATACTTGTACTTACCGGATTTGCGATCAAGCCTCGAACCGAACACTATTCTTTATCAAGAGCATAAGGTTTAAGTCCAAGCATGGTTCCTCCCCACCATACTCGAATCTCTTAAACCAAGGCTCTGATACCAACTTGTAACACCCATTCTTGTAAACCAAGGTTTAGTGTAAGTTTTGCCTTAAACGAACATGTAATTGAGATTACATAACCATTTGGAAATACGGGTTTATTAAAACCTTTGCGATTTATAATTTATTCTACATAACGTGATCAAAATTCGTTGTTTAAAATTTACAACGTGACAAAGTGCGGAAGCGTGTATATTTATCGTGTTCGGTTCTTCGCTGAGCTTGATCGTCTTCCGGCATCCCAAAAAGTACCTACATTTCATAAACATGAAATGCTTTAGTCATACGGTATTTAAAACGCATTTAAACGAGTCCAAGAAACAATTGATCACTAAAAACAAGATTATCATTCTGGCCTCCACCGTAAATTACGGTGGAACCGTAATTTACGGTGGCTTCTGGGTGAAAACCCTTCTGCCGTAAATCAGAAGAAACCCACCATAAACCATTCAGGTCCACCGTAAATTACGGTGGCACCGTAATTTACGGTGGTACCTGCATTCCACTTTTTCATTTTGCCGTAATTTGATACGAAATCTTTCGTATCTTGCAAACCGCTTATCCGTTTGGCCTACCGTTTCTTCCTACAGGTTTGTAATTTGATTCTCCATCTTATGGAGTTAAAACCCGACATTCGGCTTAACAAAATTTAAGACCTTTAAGTCTTCGGCTTATTTCTCTTTTACCAAAATTTGACCCGTTTAATATTTTATCAAACAAACGTATTGTTTGATTTCTATATCACATACACTTCTTCAAATTAATATTACCTACCATATTAGGTTCTAATCATAGGTTTATTACACATTTTAAACCCGTTTTCACTCGTATGCTTATTTTGACCCGTTAAGGGTATTTAAGCACTTTAAAGCTTGAAATCGCTTTCATTCCATTCTAGCAACTTATTCCTACATTTCTTATCAAGTAATATTCAACTACAACTCTTTGTGTGTTAGATTTCAATGTGTATGTCTATATGTTCCGAGTTTTACCCTTCGGATTGTTATTTAGCGATAAGACTCAAATAGAGCTATTTGGCTAGCGGATTGCATCTATCAACATCTACACTTATTCTAAGCTTTTGTTTAATCATAAGACTCGTTTCCAAACAACCACTAAGGGTTGTTTGTTCGTTTTAGCCTACAAGGGCGTTTTGGTCGATTTTGGTCCTTCTTTTACAAGGAAGGACTCTCACAAATAATTCGACCAAATTATCACTTTTAACTACAACAAAATATACGTACCTGGCTCGGGTCAACAAATAGACCCGATTTATATCTTGCTTATTTTATCACACAATATATGGCGGCGCGATTATCCGATTTGCTAATCGCTCCTGTTAACATAAGACTTGACAACCAAATTAATCGATATTGTCAAATGGTGTTATCACCACCATTTGACCCGTTCGGTCTATATGCCCAATGTTGCCTATTAAATCAAAACATGGTTTTTGATTTCTAATTCATACTTACATCCCGTCCCGGATTTCATTACCGAATCCCATTTTCTCTTAATTTCTTTTCTTGCAAATTTCAACCCGTTTCGGCTTACGCCAAAGGTTCCCGTTAGGCTTCGGTTTACATTAGTCAATACTTGACCGATTTTCCATATTTCTTTTTATCCCATTATCTCAATATTAGATTACACTACGCGGTAACCTTTTCAAAACTCATGATCTCTTAGTCATTACATGACCAAATTACCGATTTATCCTGTTTACCATAAACCATGGTTTTTATCACCCTTATATGTTCCGACTCGTACCAATCGTGTCGGAAACCATATTTTCATTATTATCATTATCGCATTTATTACTTGTAAAGTAAACAAGTATTCTACAAAAGTGTGTAAGTTTCACTTACCTTGCATCCGAGCTACACCTTTCTTCCATGCTTGACTTGTTTGACCCGCTTTCGCTCCAAGCTTCCACCTAGCTTGTTACGCGTCAACTATCATCATTGTTTTCAAGGTGGTTAGTTTAATCATACTCTAATACGATTATTCCACCTTATGCATTTCATATCAAAATTGCTATTTATCGTATTATAGGTCAGTTTGACCTTTTAATAGTCAAATGCCCATTAGTATGCTAATTGCATTTTCGAGTTATCAACTAGTTTTAGCATTCTTTAATTTCCCGGTAGGCGTTATCTTTAGACCTCCGTTTTAACCAAAGTTCTAATCGCGTTTAACACATTTAGAACTCTTTTTAATTACATTTTTGCATAATAGCCGAAACATCACAACTAGATGTTTTAACTACAAAATTCTAGTTTCGAGCCTTCTTTGAGGCATTTCAACGAACACCTTAAGGGCAGAATTTTACATGTTTATTTATCATGTCTCTAGCTTATCTCTTAGCCCAAATTTCACATAATCAACCATCTTACAAAGTGGTTAACTCCTATAATTTCTGAAATCACTTGTAAATTGTCAATTTACACTAGATCAACAATCTATTTCCTAGGGTTCATCGTATTAACATAAAACCCACTTAGCTTATCAATGGATCATCATGAATCTCATAGATTTTCCAACAATCTAACATGTTATTGACTAGGGTTTACTCCTAGACATCATATCACTTCAAGATTCACTCATGCATGACATAATCAAGCTCAATTTCAGTTTTCTTGCAAATAACCTAGAATTTGAGATGGATCAAAAAGTCACAATTTTACATACCTTGTGATCCTTTCAACTAGGTGTTCATGAATACGAGCTTGGATTTCGATTTGGAACTGATTTGGCCTCTCAATTTCTTGGATTTGTGCTTGTTAGGGTTAAAGCTCCATGGAGCTTTCTCCTGATCTTAACCACGCACGCACGCACACACACACTTGTGTGTGTGTTGTGTTTATTTTTAGGTTTATAATTCCAATTTCAAGTTACCCGGCTTTGGTCCCTCGTGTTTGGTTAGTTATTAATTAGATCACAACCTAATTATTTTCAATAACATTCCCACTTATTAACTAGGTTTAATATTCCTAGTGAACTTAGCGGGTTCGGGAATATTTATGACTAAGTTTATTTTAGGTCCCGTTAACTCGGGCCTTCTAAGCTTTTATTTCTTAAAAGCTTTTATTCGCTTTTATATATTATTAGGATTAATTATTTAAATCCTAATATTCCACCGGGTAAATTTTACCACTAACGGTACTTTACCCATCTTTTAGTGTTAACGGGGTTTAATTACTAAACCCGGTTTCGGGGTGTTACACAGTAGTTCTCCCGGATCAATGACACAAACTGTTCCCAAGTCATATTGTACAATGGGATTTTCCCTGTAGCTTGGATCAAAGACCTCCACCAAGCTAATGCCTCACCCTTGAAAGACTGAGACACAAATTTCCCCACATCCTTATTAGCGCAACCACTGATATCCACCACAGTGTCCATTTCATCCAACAATGTCATGCAGTCTATAGCTCCTTTTTCCCCAGTGAAATCCCTGGGTTTGCATGAAACAAAATATTTATAGGAGCAACCCTTTTCACGGGGTTCCTGATTCGGTACGATCCTTTGAGATGGAACACTCCTTTGGTTTGATGAGTGATGGGAATTACTGTTGTGAGCAGTGTGAGTTTTAGAGGGTGGTTTAGAGTGTGGTGCAGACTGGGTCCTTTCATGGGTACCACTGGATTCATGGAACTGTCTATTCAAAGCTCGAGTAATGGCATTGTCTATCATTGCCTGCAGTTCTGCACCCGCTACGTTAATTCGGGTATTATCATGATTCTCCCTTGGGTGACTGTTGATCTCATCCGAGTCAGCCATGTAGTTTGAACTGTTACATAAGATATTAACAATAATTTATTTGGGAGTTTATTATGGAATTGTCTTTTATGGCAATTTATTAACCATGGTAAACATAGACCATATTTGGTTAATTTGTTAATCATATTTGTTTAGGATTTTTATTATAATTTATCCTAATTATAAAACAATAACAATATTTTTAGTGGCACAAAAGGCCTAGTCACAGGGACATTCTAAATCATAAGCCATGATTTCAGAGAATCAAGGCATTAAGGTTTGAACATAGTTCTTTACCTTTTTCTGACAGGGAGTCGTAGACTACTACTGTCTTTTGTCTTATATGACAATGAGTATGGCCCGTAGGCACTACATTACCAATGGATGTTTAATATATAATCATCTTAATTGATGGTTTAAACCCATGATTTATAGATCATCAGGTTAGGATATAAATCTTTTGAAGAATCCTATTATAAGAATGACGTGTGTGATTTTAACGAATCACGTCTGCCAGGAGCGTTAACATGTTTTCAGATGTTAACAGGGATTTGAATCTTTTTAAACAGGTCTTACCATTTTGGCCAAGTCTTTTAATGACATGCAGGCTAGGTTACACCTTTAAGATTCTTATTCAATATTTAATAGGCAGATTATTTTTTAAAAGGAATGATTTTTAATTTATTTATTTCATGTATAATATATTATGCATATAATGATAAAAATGAAAATTTTAAAACTTAACATTCCATTAAACATTAAAAGGAGTATACATTACCCTAAACGGGACTTTTAACAGAAATAACTTGCCCACGCAGGGGCTAAACTGATAATACAAGTCCTCGCAGGGACTGATTACTAAGATAGGTGTCCACGCAGGGACTAAAAGACAAGTCCATGCAGGGACTAAATACATAGATAAATGTCCACGCAGGGACTTAATTGAAATAAGGAAATACAACCATACATACAGGTTTTCAATGATCCATCTTCTTCTTTCCTTTTAGTAAGCTTGCTAGGCCTTTGAGGAATCCTCGATTGTTCCTACGTTCTTCTCGAAATTCATGTTCCACCCGACTTAGTCTTTGGAGGATTTCCTCCTGTTCCGGTGGGGAAAACCGTGGTGGCTGCGGCTGCTGCTGAATCGGAGCTCGAGCAGGTATTTGATACCCATGAGTTGGATATCCCACTCCCCAGGGAGCTCCATATGGTTCTTCAGGATGAAGGGCGTTGTAGTTCGCTGCTACAAGATACGGGTCGGCTTCAGCATAGTTATAGTGAGTGTGAGTCGGCTGCTCAAACGGATTGTACGCCGTTGAACCGGCGTATGTAGGAATCGGGTTACCAAAACCCATTGGTGGTGGTGGTGGTGCAACTGGTGCAGAATTCACCTCTGAAACTGGGTTTGAAGGCCCGCCCATTTGTGGGTCTTCATGCAGTGGCGGATAGTGACTGCCACTTGAGTGATGGGGGGTGCTAAAGTGAAAACCCCTTCTTGCACGGATATTCGTACGCCTGTTCTTCTACGCCTTGGTGGTTCTGGAGGTACTTGATGAACTGGCGGTGGTGGTGGCGGTGGCGTGACTGCCACGAAACGCGAATCCTCGGAGGGATCCAGCTGCTGCTGCTGGTGAGGCGATGAATGGTGAGAGGGTGTAAAATACCATTCACACTGGTTGAACCTTGCTTGGTAATTGTCTGGACCACGGTAAGGTGATCCATGGAACGATGATCCATCAGAGACTTCAATAGGGTGCGTGGGGGTTCCAGTCGGTGGTTCAACAGGGTCGGTGTCCTCATCAATATCCATGGCGTGATCGCCGGAAAAATGATCATCTGGTCCCAATGGGTTAAAACCCACTGGTTCTTGAATATAGTTTGTCGGGTTAAACCGGCCCTGAAAGACAGGAGTGAGGTCGCCAAAAGAATGGTGCGAAAGGGATCGTTGCAACGGCAAGTAGGAGTGACGTGAGTTCTTGGGCTCGTTCTCAGATTGCGGCCCAAAGGACTGACGATACGGAGGCGTTGAGCTATACGACGCAGATCGCCTAGCAGGCTCCGAATAGTTCCTCCAGTCTCTTTGAGGATCGGCACTCATAGTAGTGGAAGGAGTTCGCCAGTGCGAAGGCCTAGCTTCGTGATCATTGGGGGCGTTGATTGGCCCCTTACCTCGTCCTCCTCTCCGGAATCTCGGTGGCATATTTCCTGTCAAAACAAATAAAAGATACAACAAAAATATAAAGGACAAAGTTAGAATTAAAAACAATTTGGATTTATCCTAGGTTCTTTGTCTAGGCTCGAAAATTTAGGAATGTGCAATTGTGTGACTGAGATTAAACACAAAAGGCTAGTGTTTAATTCACTCAGTGTTGGCTCTGATACCAACCTGTCACACCCCGATATTTCCACGTATTACCGGTGGGCTCGGTGGGGGAGTATCGTGACGTAGTTGATATCATTATAGTCAAACAACATAATAATTAAATGCACAGCGGAAGCAAAAGATAGATTCATTTCAACCAAATAAAATTGTAATATTAAGTATCACAAAATAGTTGAAAATAATCCACAGGTGGAACAAATAAAAAGGAACATTGTTCAACAGACTGAAATGCATCCAAGCTTGCGAGACTCTTATTGATACTAAGGAGAAAGCCAGCCTATTTCGAGTAGTACCTGCACTTAATCTTTTTGGGAAAATACGTCAGTTTACACTGGTAAATACAATCAACTGACTCATTTTGAAAAGGTTTAGAAAGTTGAATTAAATGCACGAGGCACAAACATTTTATAACTTGGGATAATTATTTGAATATAATCTTGTAAAAGAATTACATGTTTCTCATGCGTTCAGTAGCCCGGTTCATGCCGGGTTAAAGATTAATAGACACACCACATTATTTAATTAGGCACTGACGGGTGTACGCCTACACCCCATGCTTAGGTTGTGGCCATTTCGTAAAATGATGCCAAGGATATCCGGGACATGGTCATTAACCCCCCAAAGGCTTTAAGCAACAAAACAATTTAAACGGGTCATTTCAATGAATTAACCTCTATTCGATTAAAGATTCAATGCCCGACCAAGCGGTATTTTATATACCATACCCCAAGCCCGTATAAGGGAAATAAGTTAAAAGTATTTACCTGAGCAAAGTATAATCACAACAGCAAGTGCAAATAGCTTTTACCGGGTCTCCTATTCTGGAACGAAGGTTTATAATAACCTATTAGAATCCTAACGGGTCTTTAATTAAGCCTAAACTTAGACCGATTAGTTTTAAAGGAAGATACGGTTCGAACGCATGATTAAGCGAAGACCGGAATAGAATGTGATTTAGACCCGACAAGTTTGAATACTTGTTTAACATGGGTAAACTAAACACATTCTGGATTTTGAGATAAAAATGATAAAGTTCGACCCGTTTCGGCTAATTTATGCAAACTAGTTACATAAACCAAACCGAACCGAACGCGAATAACGCATAACGGGTAACCGAATGAGTCACGAATAGGTTTCCTACGTTAATATGCTTTAAATATGTTGTGATATCAGTAGGATACCTTCCATTATGCCCAAAACGAGTTTAATCTCAAATTAAGCCCCATAGGGGTATTTTGGTCATTTAAAAGATTATAAAAGAGATTAATTATAATTCTGAGATTCGGGTCTGAAATAATCGTTAAAACAACTTAATTTAATTGGTTATATCAGTTGATGATAAGTCTTATATGACAAAATGGTTTTAAACCCATACTATGTGTTTAATACGCGTAAAGAGTCGTTTAAGCGATTTCCGGGTTATAACGGAAATCTGAGTTTTTTGATCATTTTATAAAGTTCAAAATACTTCATTTATCATATAAAATCAGTAGCCAAAGGTTTGGTGTCTAAATGTTATGTAAAACTCATTTTATAAGCAAAAAGGGTATAATCGGTATTTACCGAATCAAGGCAATAACCTTAGGTTATGATCAGTTTAAAAATCTTCAAAAATCCCAAAATATTATATTACATCAGTGGGTAAAAGGTTTGGTGTCAAAAATTGGGTTTAGATAGGCTTCACGCTAATGACGCCGTTTAATTAATAAAAAGCGTTCTAATTACGCCATTGAGCATAACTCCTAATCTAGACCTCCAACTGATGTGAAATTTTAGGGACATGTTTATAAATCAGTGACAAAGATTATTGTCCTCTCACATTTCCAAAATTCTCGTTTTAAGGTCAAATGGGCATTATGGACAACATTAAGCGATTAACGGAAACGTGTAAATGAATCGGACAATCAACGAGCCAATCACAGAGGGTTATACTATCATGTAACCCGGTCCTAATAAAGCTCTAAGGCATTTCTAATTCATGCTAAAAAGGGTCAGAACTGAAGTCAAAACAAAAGTCAAAGTTTTGCGACTTTCGGTTCCGAACCGAGCCTAAACAGAAAATTATCGGATCAAACAAGCTTAGACCAGTTCTTATACTAATTCCCAAGTTATATAAGTGATAAAATAGGTTACACGTCTTCTACATTGCTAATTATGTATTAATTCGAAAATTGTGTTCCTGTTGACTTTTTATAACAAACTTTGACCCGACAAATGATCTAGTTAGAGCGGGAATCAGAGGGTGCCCTTTTAAGGGTTTAATGCCCACATAATTACCAACTTATAACTACTTTCAATTTGACTAAACGTCAGACCATTAGTGATTAATCGTTAAGTCAAACCTTAATTACGATGGTTTGACTTTTAAGCTATAAACTAAGTAAAACACGATTAAGGAAGGTTAAGGATACTTACCAAGGTCCAATGCACGACTAATGAAGCTTAGGGAGTGGCCTTGAGCTCCAGAAATGATCAGAAGTTGAGTTTGGGATGAATGATCAAATGTTGCAAAATGAGGCCTTTATATAGTGGGTTTAATCCCACTAGATCATGCCATGCAAGTCTACCAATGATCATTGATGCATCCCAAGTGTCCCTATACTCTAAAAACAAGCTTAGGCAGCACATGGTATTGAGAATTGGCAACATAAGTCGGTTACAAGGGCTGGACAGCCACCTGTGGGTTTTTCTGCTTCTGGGCATAGCTTACGGGACCGTAAGGGTCCAGCCATACGGTCCGTAAGGACCTGGTGTCAGGTTAACAAGTTTCGATTAATTGCACTTTTGGTCCTCGGTCCTTCTAAAAGTTGTTTTACCTTTATTTCTTGCATTATGAGCCCTCTAAATTGACTTATAAGGACTTCAAGACTTATACAAACTTTGTTAAGTCCTTGGTTATCTATTTATCACTCAAAAAGTCATAAATTTCAACGTTGACGCTTTTAACCCCTCGTATACGAATTTTATCATAACTTTCTCATACGATAACGAAACTTGGTGAAATTTTTATCATGCATTCTAGTAAGCATAATTAATCGTTAGAAAGCTTTGAGTTTGCTAAAAGGTCACTCAGAGGTATAACTTAAACATGTTGACACATTTAACCCCTGTAGTTTGTAATCTCTCATTTTCTTTCACAATTAGCTTCGTATGATCCATGATTCATTCGTTTAAGGGTATAAACATCATGTAGGGTTATTGTAAAGTATATTTATCCATTGTTGACGTTTTTAACCCTTATATTCACATACTTTCCTTGTTTGTCAACTTTAGTCCCTCTAGAGTATTCTTTCACACGTTCAAAGCTTATGACACGTGTTAATACATTATTGGACATGAAATTACGAGGTGTTACATTTTGTATTTTGAAAATATCTCAATTTTTGGATTTTGGAATTTTTTATTGTTTTTGTATTTTCTGAAAATATTACTCCCCCTAAATACCAAAACAAGTAAAAAATCGACAAACCATTGCAGATTGCTTCTCAACATCATCTACAGTGGTACCTTCATCTACGCCAAGAATCTCCTCCAACACCGATAAAAGCTTCATACCGTTCAATTTTAACAAATATTGAAAACGAGTTTTATCAAATGCTTTGGTATGTAAATCAGCTTTTTGTTCGTCAGTGTGGATTTTCTCAATTCGTATCAACTTCTTCTCGAAACAATCTCGGATGAAGTGATGACGAATTTCAATGTGTTTTGTTTTAGCGTGATGAACAGGATTTTTAGTAATGTTTATCACTGCCTCATTATCAACAAAGATAGAGGTGTTATGAAATTGCAAACCATAGTCGCGCATCTATTGCTGGATCCACAAGATCTGAGAGCAGCAGCTGCTAGCAGATACATACTCAGCTTCACATGTGGACAAAGCTACAGAGGTCTGCTTCTTGCATTGCCAGGTAACCAATCGTGGTCCGAAAAACTGGCACCCCGCTGTTGTTGACTTAGCGTTAACTTTGCAGCATCCGAAATCGGAATCGGAATACCCTTCGAGCATGAAATCGCCTTCTCTTGGATACCACAACCCCAATGATGGAGTTCCTTTCAGGTAGGGTAATATCTGTTTCACAATTACCATATGCGAAGCTCTTGGGTTAGACTGAAATCTTGCTGCGAGGCAGGTTGGATACACGATATCGGGTCTTGAAGCTGTCAAGTACATCAGCGATCCGATCATGGAACGATATAACGTTTCATCTACCTTCTCTCCGGTGAGATCAGGGTTTATCCCATGGTTCGTCGCTAATGGGGTGGAAGCTGGAGTAGATCCTGACATCCCAAATTTCTCTAAGATATCATGAACATACTTCGTTTGATGTATGAAAATTACCTTAGGCAATTGATCAACCTGAAGTCCCAAAAAGAATTTCATCTCACCCATCGATGACATTTCAAATTTTTGCTTCATAACACTTTCAAAATCTTTGCACAGATTTTCATTTGTAGACCCAAATATGATATCGTCCACGTATATTTGAACTATCAGAAGATGTTCGTCGACCTCTTTGGTGAAGAGAGTGGCATCCACTTTTCCACAGATGAAGCTGTTGGTAAGCAGGTGTTGAGACAATGTCTCGTACCAAGCTCTCGGGGCCTGGTGTAAACCATACAGCGCTTTATCCAGTAAATAGACCTTGTCTTTGTGGATTGGATCGGTAAAGTCCGGTGGCTGTCCGACATATACCTCCTCTATTACCTTCCCATAGAGAAACGCCGATTTAACATCTAGCTGATAAACTTTAAAAATTTTCCAAGATGTAAACGCTAGGAAGATTCTGATTGCTTCAAGTCTAGCAACTGGAGCATATACTTCAGTGAAATCTATCCCCTCCTGCTGACTGAAACCCTTGACTACGAGTCGAGCTTTGTTACGGATAATAACTCCTCGATCGTCTCTCTTACACTTGAACACCCACTTGGTGTTTATCTTCCTGTGGCCATCAGGCAACTCTACCAACTTCCACACTCCTAACTTATCAAACTGACTCAGCTCATCTTGCATCGCGTTGACCCAAGAATCTTCAGTTAGCGCCTCCTTATATGTTCGCGGTTCAATCTGCGAAATAAAACAACTAAGTGAAAACTCAGTTTGTAACGGAGCTACTGTAGAATAAAAACAAGTAAGGCCTTGGTCAATTTGACGTCTAGTGCGAACGCCTGATTGTAATTCACCAATAATCAACTCTTCTGGATGGTACGAAAGAGTTCTCGGCATCACCTCGCCTGGAACATCTACCTCGCCTTCCAAATTTGTGACATTCTGATTTGCACCTTGTTCACTGACTGGAATTGTTTGACTTGAAATCTGGATCTGCTCCCCCTCAGAATCTGCATCACCATGATCAAATACAGGCATATTATCAGATTCTTGATTATCATTGACTGCCATCTGATTGTCAAGAGTTTGCTGAATATCGTCATGCTCTCCAGCATTACTAGGACCGGCTTCATCGTCACTAGAAGCTCGATTTTGATGTCTAGAATACTCAGCTGGGAATCTTTCTTGTGATTCTTCATACTCTCTCAGAATATCCAACTCGTCAAAGAAATATGTTTCTTCTTCAATGTCAAATGAATCCCATAAAGTATCGTAATTAAAACGCCATGAGTCGCTGGGATTCTGCGGTGGCATAGTATAACCTTGGCATTCAACATTCTGTGCTTCAATAATCTGCTTCAAACTTGGAACAAAGACTCGCTTTAATGGACTTGAGTAACCCACGAAAATTCCTTCAATGCTCTTTGCACCAAACTTTCCAAAAGGCTCTAGAACTGTGCAGGGAGACCCAAACTCTTCTAAATACTTCAGGTTCGGTTTGCGGTTATTGATCAACTCAAAACATGTCTTGTTGAATTTCTTTACTGTGAGAACCCGGTTGAGTGTATAGCAAGCGGCTGATACCGCTTCTGCCCAAAAGTTGACAGGTAATTTTGAATCAGCAAGCATCGTCCTAGCCGTTTCAATTAGTGTCCTGTTCTTTCTTTCAGCTACTCCATTTTGTTGTGGAGCGTAAGGAGCACTAAATTCTTGCAGTATACCTCTTTCATCACAATACTCTTCCATCTTATTGTTCTTGAACTCAGTACCATTGTCACTCCTGATTCTTCTGATTCGAGTTTGGTACAAGTTTTCAATTTTCCTAAACAACGTCTCATCTTTTGACTTCAGAAATGATACCCATGAAAATCTTGAGTAATCATTTGTTACTACGAGACAGTAGAGATCTCCAGTTATGCTTTTGACGTTCACTGGACCAAACAGATCCATATGAATTCTCTCTAACGACCTTGAGACTGAATTAACTTTCTTTCCAGGGTGAGATTTCTTCTTTTGCTTGCCTTTGACACGGCTAATGCACTCCCCCTCAAGATGAAAACCTTTCACATGAACACCAATAACTAAATCGTTATGCACCAGGTGATTCATTTTTCACAGATGAATGTGGCTCATCTTTCGATGCCACAATTGTGATTCTTTTTCCGTTGCTCTTGACATAAAACAGTGTGCCTGACCCGTGGTAGTAGTTGCTACACTCATGTCCAACACGTACAGATCATTCACTCTGGGTGCTCTCATGATAACCCACTATTCGGGAACAACAAATCCTGGTTTCAAGATCAAACATTCTTTGTCTGTAAAGTGCGTTGTATACATACGATCACAAATCCGAGAAATGCTCAGAAGATTGTTTTCAAGCTCGGCGATGTAGTTTACTCTCTCAAACGTAATAATTCCATTCGATAGAGTTCCTTCACCAACTATTCGACCACCTTGATTGCCTGCAAATCCCACATATCCTCCATTAAAACCTCGAACATCATACAATAGGGTCTTCTTCCCCGTCATGTGCCGAGAAGCTCCACTATTCATAATCCAACGTGAAACGGATCTTGGAAGCTCCTGCACATTTCTAAAACACTTTAGTTAGATGTTGATGTCAACCAAGCCTCTTTCGACTCGGGTAACTTGACATTGAGGTGAGTTTTTGCAATGTAAAGTGGCGGAAAATTCTTGTCATTCATCTTTAATCTCTCCTCAGACCCAATCTCAACCTTTTTGTATAAAAAGAAATCATTTTGAGAAGGTTGAACAGATGATTGGTCTTTCTTTGGTACATTCTTCTTTTCAGAAGTAGTAGCCTCTTGTGGTTCAAGTTTCTCATAGTGATCCAAAGGTACATACATCTTCTTAGTTGAAGATGATGATTTTACAGTCTCAGAAACCTTTGGTTTTGGAGAACTTGACTTCTTGTCAACTGATTTTGGCTTCCATGCTTGTTGAGGCGAAGCAACCCGTTTGTAAAATTTGTCAATTTTAGTTACCACATTCTTTACGGTTTCAGTTCTAATTTTGGTGTTTTCATTTTTCAAAACTTTCTTCTCAACAACCATCGGAGCTTTGCCTTTTGCATCAACTTTCTTTTTCTGACTCTCAGCAACTTCAGACTTAGGCTTTAAGTTGGTGCATTTTCGTGCAATATGTCCAACTTTGTTGCACTTAAAGCAAGTACGAGTATCAACTACCCGACTTGTGCCTTCGGTCTAAGGCTGTGAGGCCTTTTCTTCAAAAAATTCTTCATTTGTTTTTGAAAATATTTCAGATTCCTGCTCAGAATGAGAACTCGAGCTTTTTACAAACACCTTTTTCTCAACAAACTTCTTGTTTTGAACATTCCTTCGTTGATAATTCTTACCACCCTTATAACCACCCGACCATCTGTTTTGATAGTTGTTAGAAAAACGCGGAGGTACAATAGGTTTTTTGTAGTAAGCTTTATCTTTTTCAAAGTTTAATTGCTGTTTGGAATGTTTCAAACCTTCGATCTCAGACAAATCAATCTCAATTAACTTGAACACATTTCTCAATTTACCAACATTCACATTCTCTAAAGGAAAATCACGATCCGAATACAACTTATCAGATCCCGCCATCTTGTACATCACAAGACTAGGTTCATCACTTAAGTTGTTTTTGGATTTTGATTTTGGAATGTATTTATCCAAAAAGCATTCATCATCTTCAGTAGTGTCACTTTCAGACTTTAAAACATTTTCAGCCATACTTTTAACAATTTCATATTGGACACTATCTTCATCAGATGATGTGGTAAATGTGACATCAATCGTGTCTGGAAGCTTAACTTCATTAACTTCTTCATCATTAACCAACCCTGATTTTTTCTTTGAAAAATTATTTAGAACTGGTGGTGGAACCTGATGAAACCCAACCCCAGTTCCATCAAAGTATACATCTTCGCCTGCTTTATTCTTTCCAATTGGTTTAGGAACAATATGTTGAAGAACAAAACTTGCGGAGTTGTAACTGTTCAGTTTCAACTGGATGCGTTCATTTTCAATTTTAGCTTCTTGAAACTGAAGCTTCAACTTAGCAATTTCATCCAGTTGCTGGTTGATTAACTCTTCTTTTACACGAAGAACACCTGACAATTGAACATTTTCTTTGTAGGTCTTACCATTTCTCTCATCAGAATCTTTTACCGTTCGTTTTAGCTTCTCAAAATTTTCTGAAAGTTGACGATTTTCATGAATTAGCTTTTCGTTTTCTTTCCTAATTCTTTCTACGTCACTTTTATCATTTTCAATTTTCTCAGTTAATTCTTTTAAACGTTCATTTGAAGCTTTCAACATTTTGTCACGGTTTAAGATCTGATCTTCAACATCTCTGACTCTTCTTGTCACTTCTTCGGTCTTAGTACCGTTAAGGTAAGCCATTGTACTACAAACCTTGCAGTCTTTCATGCAATTTTTGCAGTCGCTCTCATTTTTAGTTTTCTTACCTGACTCATTTGTTGCATCAATCTGACTGACCTTGCTTTTAGACTCAGTGCCAGAACCAGAAACTACCTCTAGTTCTTTCGCAGCAAACACTTTGTCAGCCATCTTCTTCAAATTTTCTGCAGTAAACTCTTGTGACGTGTCAATAATCCCGTCATCAACTTTCTTTGTCTGCAGCTCCTTCTCTTTTTCTTTTTCCTCAGCTTCTCCTCCTCCCCACCACTCTCTCTGTCTAGCTTCTTCTTCATCAGCAATTTGTTTGATGAAAGTTTCAACATCAACAGTAGTTGGATCAACAACAATGTTTCCATTTGGATCTAGGTAACATTCTCTATCAGCATCCCATCTTTTTGCCTGTTTAGCTTCTTTGTATGTACGATAGATTCTGTTCATCCTGTTCTGAGCTATCATCTTCCTGTTAACATATTTCACTTCTTCTGTTCTGGAGTCTTTGAAAGGAACAATCTTTGTCACAAACGCATAGCCCACTGCGTCTTCTTCTGGTAACACTTCACTCCAATCATATCCCTCATCGTCATGGATAACAGCAAGTGCTCTGGATTTTTCTTTGGGATTTTCTTCTATCTGCTTCATTCTGGGGGTTCAGATTTGTTCTGATGGTAGATAGCTCTTTTGTAATAATCTTCACGGAACGGATTTGCTGTATCATCAGCATATGCATTTCGACATTCTCTTTTAAAGTGACCTTTTTGTTTACATTTAAAGCATGTGACCTTCGACTTATCAAACCCAAGTTTTGTGGAAGGTCCTCCGATAGAATGTCTGCCTGTAATCTCCATGAACCTTTGAGCTCGTCTGACTGCACTAGCCATACACCACCTGATATCGATTAACTCCATCTCCTCTGGGTCAATCTGGTCATAGTCCTCCTTGGTGAGGTTAGTGTTTCCAATCTTGCCTGCAACAAGGCTCTCATAAGACTCTAACACAGAAGCTAAGAATAGGCATGGGCAAATACCGATCCCGGTACCATACCGTCCTGATAACGACAAATCCCGATCCCGATTTTTGTGAAAAATGGGTACCTATACCGATACCAAAATACGTCGGTTTGGTACGGTATCGGTATTTTGAGGGTAAAATGCGGTATTATACCGATACCATACCGTACCGATACCGACAAATACCTAAAAGTGGATTCCGATACCGGTACCAAAACCCCTTAGGTATGGTATTCTTGGGATCGGGATCGGGATGGGATCGGTATTAGATACCACTTGCTCATCCCTAGCTAAGAACACCATTTGCTGCTTTGCGGATTCTTCACTGAAATTTTGGGCATTCTTCAGATCCACGGCAATGTTGCATTGAAACAGATTCTTTGGAACTGATTGACTTTGAGCAGTTGAAGTTGAACCTCCATGATAACCACTGCTTGAACTTTCTTGATGTGACGTGTTAGAACTTTCAGCTGAGAAAGCTGTCTTAGGAGACACATTCTTCGGGATCACACTTCCTCGATAATACAACTCAACATTCTGCTGATATGAGGAATGATTGACTTTGTTTGTTTTCTTGATCTCCAGCTCATGACTTTCCAATATTTCGATTAACAGATCAACCGTCAGATCCTCCGTCTTGATTGTATTCTTCAACATCAAAGCAAAGTACTGCCAGTCTTTCTCATCCGGTAACGAGTCAAACAGTTTGTCAACTAATTCTTCTTGAGTGTACACGATTCCGTGTCTTACAAGTTCCAGCTTCAAATGCCCGAATCTTTCGATCATCTTTGACACAGATTCATTTTTCAAACATCCAAACAAATCAAATTCTTTTCTTAACAATTTCTTTTTGTTTTTAACTATCTCAGCACTACCCACACATTTCACTCTAAGTTTCTCCCATAGATCTTTTGCATTTGTGTACTCGATCAACGATATTATGTCGTCTCTCACAGACTGATGAAGCAATGCAGTGCACTTTTTTTCAGCAACAAAACTTTCTACATTATCAGTGCCTTCTAAATTTTCATAATCTGATCTTCCGATATTGTAACCATTCTTCAAACTTTTCCAGCTTGGATACGCAAACGCTTTTAGCCACTCTTCAAACCTTTTAGCCCATTTATTGTATTCTTCAATCGCCATAAGTTTGGGAGGTTTGTTGTACGTCCCATAAGCACTCTCCACACTCAAAGCATCAGACAGGGTTTTCTTTGCACTCGGATTAGGAACATTTTCATTGGTGTTGTTTGATGTATCATCTCCGGTGTTTCCCGTGAAAGCAAACATATCACTGAATGGATTCATGAACTCATCCATCTTCAAATATCTGAAACAATCAACAAGCACTTAGAAAATTTTTGGATTTTGACAAAAACAGTTTCAAGCGAAATCAGTTCAAACGAAATCAACTTTCAAGCGAAATAAGCTTTAAAGCGAAATAAGCCTTTTCACACGGAATAGGGTTTTCAAACGAAATCACAAAACGGAATTTAATTCCGTGCGGAATTAACCTGGTTTCAAACAGAATTAAGTCAATTTGGAGCGGAATAGCTAATTTCGTGTGAAACGTTCAAACGGAATCTGATTTCGTTTGAAATCAAACAGCACTTTCAAATGGAATTAGTGATTCCGTGTGAAATCAACAGCTGTTTCAAACGGAATTAGTTACAAATGCTAATTCCGTGTGAAATCATAAGTGCAATTTCGAGCGGAATTATGATGACATCATCATTTCGGCAGCCATTTTGTCAAATTGATCCATATTTAGTTCGAATTTTGGTCCAATTCTTTCAAGGATTCAATAAAACAGTGTTTTACATGATATATGTGAAATTCAGTCAATTTTGTCCGTTAAATCTCGTTTAATTTTGAAAAGAAGGTGTAGAAGTGATGAAAACAAGCTGAATTGGTATAAACTCTTCTTCCTGAGCTCTGATACCACTTGTTGGATCGATGTGTGACCCTAACGAGTCAATCAGAAGAGTTTACAATCTATTTCAAAGGCAGAATCAGAGAAATAGACGTGTAACAGCTTGATATTCCCTAATTATCTTCTTTTTATTGATTCCAAAGCTTTTACAGATCGTTTGACAAACTGGCAGCACCTCGGCTCTGAATCGGAAAAGTTACAAATGAACTAGCAACACAGGTATTTATAGTAGTGGTAATTTCGTTTGAAAGTGGCATGGCCATTTCAAGCAAAATTAGAATGTTTAATTTCGTTTGAAATGGTCAGTGGCCATTTCAAGCGAAATTACACAAACAAACACAAAACCTAATTTTTAACCTGCTGTGTGCTAGTTTATCCTATCTAGACATAAGACTCGATAAAGACGAAGTTAACAGACATTTGTGCACCAACAGGCATAAGATCCGTGGGCCCTATTATCGGATATGTGACTCAAGAAAGTCATTGGACTGCCGCAGATGAAGTCAAATGTGATCAAACTTGGACATCAGACGTAAATCTTGAAGAAATGGAACATAATCCCAGATTGTCTAAAGAAGCGCTTTTATCATGTGTGATCCAGAGAAGACGTATCGGGTGAGTTGTGGTTGATTTATAGGAGGAGGTTATGAAACGAATATATGTTTATGCGAATTTAAAGGACAATACTGACAGAGGTGCTGGTCTTTTCTCCCACTGTGCAAACTTGAAAAATCTCACCATAACACATCTAATATGACACATGATAAAAGCGCTTCTTTAGACAATCTGGGATTATGTTCCGCAAATTGGGAACCACATATTCCTATGTAAAAGCTTGGAAAGATGACCGAATAGAGATCTGTATACACCCTTGGTATCTGTTTACCACATGACACATGATAAAAGCGTTTCTTTAGACAATCTGGGATTATGTTCCGCAAATTGGGAACCACATTGTAGACTGGTTGGCTTGAATGGTTTTAATAATACATGAAAATGGAAATAATCGTGTCAAGATCTTTATCAATCATATCATCGACCAACTGCTCGAAATCCCTTTCATTTCTCGGGTTCGCATTCGACACAACACAACAAAAAATAAATTCAAAAAAACAGTGGGCTGATACGCATCGTATAAGCCTATACGATGCGTATCAAGCCCGCCGCCAGACATAACCTGCACCTGTCAGTCTGCCATGTTTTTTACTTTAATTCAATACGCATCGTATAGGCCTGTACGATGCGTATTGAATTGAAAAGGTGTGTAGATAGACAGGAGGGTGTGCCATTAGAAAACCCTTTTGTAAATTATAAATGTAGCTTTAATTTGCAGTTTTTTATTATTACATATAATGTAATATGTAATTTCGTATTATAAATATTATTTGTTGAATCATTTTTGGTACGCAACTTCGTGTAATATGCGGTTCTATAAACGATAGCATCACTCAAAAGACCGTTTCTAATCAAAATTGTTTTTTTTTTTTATTATTTGTGCAATTGAATTAATATCATAGAATAAAAACATTGTTTATTTTAAAATCTTTACCTTAATTTATTTTTACTTTAAATATATTTTTAAGTTGATCAATATTTTTAGTTTGGTGAGATCTTCTAAGCCTTCCGATAAAATCCTCCTTTACTTCAAATACATATTTGAATTGACCAGTTTTACTTCATTAGGTAACGATGTAAAAATAATTCAAAACTTTTTAAAGAATTGATCGAGAGCTGTTAAACACTTTAGAAACGATATTATTATGAGAAAGATATTGTAAGCATGTGAGATGACTATCAGGTATTATTGTGTTATAAAAAAAAAAAACAATATTGAATAGTCAATTCATGTAATAAACAGAACTATAACCGAATACATAATAAAAAACTCTTATTTCAATCTTCGGGTTTACTAGTTTTAACAAATATATCTTTTATTTTTTCTTCGTTTTGTATATGAATAAAACTAACGTATTGCAATAGTTTGATTTCTAATCATTTTGTACAAATAACATCCTTCTTTAAAATTGTTAATTACGCTCTTAGTCCTTATGATTTGTACAAAGTAACAACCTAGGATACTAATAGTTTAAAGTAACATTCTAACGTATTAACCTTTCAATTTGTAACAAACTAGAGTACTAACATTTAACCCAGTTTGATTTTTACAGAGTTCAAGGGTAATTAGGTCCTTTTGCATTCTCCATTTATCGAAACTAATAAAAAGCCCTTAGACGCATGAAACCTTACATGCCTTATATATTCCCCAGAGACTTCATTTTGTTTTGCTACAGACCACTATGGAGGCGATTTAAGTCAGATTACATATTAGGCCATGGAATTTTTAAAACTTAAGGTATCTGAACATGAAATTTTTAAAACTTTAGACAATGTATAACAAACATGTAAAAGATGTTATTTTTCATTAGATTATATATTAGACCATGCAATGTTGGTCCTATAAATTTTCAAAAGGAAGTATATCTACAAATATAAAAACATGGAATCGGTGCTCCTTTATAGGAAAGCATAAAATTGTTTTCTCTAACATATTTTCATAAATGATTATATGATTAAAAAAAAAACTTTAAATAAATTCCCTCGTTCCTTTAAACCTGAGATACCACAATTTCTCTTTGGCTAGCTACTTGCTGCCTGTTTTTTTAATACAAATCTTTGTTGGTCTTTAAAAAAGGATTTTATGGAAAATGTGAAAAGACCTAGTTACCCTTGAATTTTTTTAAATTAAACTAGGTTAAGTATTAGTACCGTTGTTTTTTTTAAATGACAACGCTTATTCTACTATTCATCAATATTCTAAATTTTTCATCTTTGCCAACGATTGAACCTGAGACCTCTCTATTAAGAGGCATACGCCTCTACCAAGTGGGCTACCCTACATTTGCACCCTAGTTTGTTACAAATTGAAAAGTTAATACTTTAAAGTGTTACTTTAAACTATTAGTACCTTAGTTTGTTACTTTCTACAAACCAAAAAGACTAACCACGTAGTTAACTATCTTTAAAATCATTAGTAAAGCATTCTAGTTGTCAATGTATAATTGGAGTTGATCTAAATAATTTTCTAAGCATTTAGTAATCAGAATAGAAACTTGACTTATAATTCAGAATTTTTAATAGAGGCCAAGGTCCAAATTTTCAATAGAATTTTATTATGTGTATATATTTTATTTTCAAAAAACAAATTAATATTCTTTTATGATTTCTAATATATAAGGTTTATGTATACGAATATTTTATTGCGACATCGTACTTTTATCTAACTTTTCACATAAATTTTAATAAAAAAGTCATATAAATTTTAATAAAACAGAAAATATAATATAAGACTTTATTATTTTTAAAACTACGTGTTTCTTTAAACCTTTCATCTCTGGACTGGAACTCAAAACCTCCAAACATATGTGTTTTTGAAAACTTTGTTTTTACCAATAGGCCACCAACCCCATTGGTTTAATATCTTACTTCATACAAAACTACTCCATTTGGAGGATCCTCTACGTATTTGGGAGCTATCGCCACACCAATAGGCTTCAAGATCATATTGCTTAAGATAATACGCGTGTACACGATTCTTCTAATCATTCGAAAAGGTATTGGCCTTGTAGTTGTGCAAGAATGTGCCACCTAATTGCATTTGTAGATGCAAGAATAAAGAGACTACATGTAAGAGTTTGAAGTTTAGCCGCTTCAAGAAGCTAGGACTTGCTTTTGAAACACTCTTTATAACAAAAGAAGTATTTTACCTCGTGTGTTGCAACGATATTAGTACAATACTAACACTCGGTATAATTGTAAAAGAGGGTTAAAAAATTGACTTTATTTAACGACTAATGATATTATTTCTATCTTACAACAATTATACTAAAAGTTTATGTTGTCGAGGTTTGAACCTAAAACCTTTCATCTAAAAGACATGTATCTCTACAAAATACGATATCTCCAAATTGGCACACCCCATCACTTAACCTCATTAACCGACCTCAAAATCAACTCCATTGCCACCACCCTCATCGTCCCCACCATCTTTGTCGTCCTTTGTCCTTATGGTTCAACTTGTCCTTTCGACATGTAGAAAATCGCATATTTCAATTTAATGTGCAAAACGTTAGTTTGTGAAGATAAAACTGATAAACACCTTTGAGTAAACGGTATCCAAGGTGTAACTAGGATAATCTTAATCTTTTGTATTATTGGATGACCTAACGGAACCAAATTAGAATTGTGTAATTTGTAAATGTATTGCTAATGGTGTAGTGGTAAAATTAATAATCATCAATTGGGTACTTTTAATATTAGATAAACTTATGTTATTTTATAAAAAAATCAGAATCTATCTATACTATACTAGGTTAGAACCCCGTGTAATACACGGGTTGAATATAAAAAAATCAGAATCTATCTATACTATACTAGGTTAGAACCCCGTGTAATACACGGGTTGAATAAATGTAATTTTATATACCAAATAATAAAAAAAATATCTTTAAAAACCTCATTTATTACACGGGTTGAATAAAGGTAATTTTATATACCAAATAATAAAACAATATATCTTTAAAAATCTCGTTTATTACATATATTTTTTAGTAATGAAAATAAAAATATTTCATATATTAATACAAAGTTTGGTTTTCGTGATAAATAATTTGTTTTGTTTAAAAATATCTTAAATTAACAATTTAAATTTTAGAATAATATTTTATTAGAAAAATAGAAGAATGATATTCAAAATTTACAGTAGGATAAAATTTAATATTAGCTCATTATTCATTTATTTATTTAATTAATATAAGATAAGTTTGGAAGTGAACCGAGAAAATCATAAAATAAATGCTTACAATGAATAATAGGTGTCACACATTAATGTTTTATTGTATAGTATATATATATATATATATATATATATTTAGATTGAAATAAATAGATTATTATATTGTAGTAAAATTTGTTTACGAAGTCTCAATAAATTTAACCCTTTATTTAAAACTTGTAAATGTAACGAAGTCTCAATAAATTTAACCATTTATTTAAAATTTGTAAATGTAGAAATGATAAATAATATTAGTTAATTTTATTTTAAGTTTCGTAAAATCTATTTGATACCAAACTAAACAAAACGTTCAAATATATAGTTAATATCAAGAGTAAATTACGATTTTGGCCTCTGTGGTTATATCATTTTTATCCTTTTAGCCAAAAAAATTAATCTTTTAACATCTGAGCCTCCAACGTCTTTTTTTCTAATCCTTTTGGCCCCAAACACTAACCCCACCCATTTACTTTTAAGGGCCAAAAGAATTAGAAAAATGACGTTGAGGTGCAAAAGGGTTAAAAAAAAGACGTCGAGGTCTCAGGTATTAAAAAATTCCTTTTTGGGCTAAAAGGGATATAACCAGAGGGGCCAAAATCGTAATTTACTCTAATAACAAATTAGATAACTAAGTTTGAAGTAAATAGATAAATATAAAAGTAATAATTAAACTAAATAATATTTAGTAGAAGGATTATCTATAATTAATTAGAATTAGAATTAGATTAAACTAAAATAATAATTATCCATAAGACATGTGCTAATATGATGACAAGTGTCCAAAAAATGGTTTCTTTTATTATATAGTATAGATAATAAAAGAAACCATTTTTGGGACACTTGTCATTTTATTAGGCCATATCTTATGGATAATTATTACTAGGTGTACACCCGTGTGAATACACGAGTTTGTTCTAATAACGATCGGAATCAAATGCTAAAAAACACATCTTTGTGTTTAGTTACATATCTTTATAAAACAATGTTAAACATATGATCCGTCATAAATTTTGCTTAGTTCGGTCTCGTTTCTCGCCCTATAGTCCTTAATTAGCTTGACATGATCTTCATTCCCACGGCTCTCTTTCTTCTGGTCAAAAGAAGATATTAATGCATACCCATGTTTCATCTAGCGGTAAGACCCGTGTGCAAACACGGGTCGTTTTTATAAAAATTAATGCATACCCATTGGTTTCCTTGATCAATTATGCGTATTCATCGGATTGTTTCTAAGTATTTAAACCTCTGTTGACTTACCAAACATCTGTTCAGGCTTAAACAGATGTTTGGCCTTCTCTATCAGATATTTAGACTAAAACAGATGTTTGGCCTTAAACAGATGTTTGGCCTTAAACCTCTGTTGACAAACCGGAGGGATTTAAACCTCTGTTGACTTATCAAACATCTGTTCAGGCTTAAACAGATGTTTGGCCTTCAATATTAGTATCTTGTCTCTAACAGGGCTTTGCCCTTTGAACAGACTTTTCTTCTTCTTCAACAGTGCTTTCATGTCTAACAGATGTTTAAGCCTGAACAGATGTTTGGCCAAACATCCCCACTTCTCTTATTTCACCTATTTGTATTCTATTTCTTAATTTTAAAAAATTTAACTAAAAACAATAGTAATAAAACATAATACATTCTTAAATCTTCATTACTAACTATTTAATATTTCCTATATTCACCCTTGTAATACACGGATTTCTAACCTGGTTATTTTATATATAAAGATACTAACATTTACACAACATTTACATACATCCATTCTACTCAATTTAAACATGTCAGGTTTTCTGTATATAAGATACCAATACTAATTTATGCGGAGGGACTTTTTTTGGTGTAAAATGTGAAAATACTTAGGTTTATATGTAGTTTGAACTATAGTTTGTAATTTGTTCTTTTTAACTTTGCAAACTTCATTAAAATCCTACATTGACAAATAAACCTTAATATTAAAAGACTCCAAAAGCTTTATCCTCGTTAATGTCAGCGTTTGATTTCTCTTGTGGAACTGAGCAGTCTGCAAAAGCTTTATCCTGGTTGTCCTTGCAAATCCTTCATATTAGACAAATATAAAACTATTAATAATGTCTGATTAAAACTAATAAATTCAAACTAAGTAAAACGGATAAACTTATAAATTACCATCTGCACTATTATGGCTATCTCTTCGATTTGTAACCTCTTTCTGGATAACTGAACACTCGGATCTCATTGTAACTTCTGACTTCTCGATTGCACTAACAACAACTGAAACTGAAAGTTCATCATCATCATATGAATATCTCAACACTCCATCGACTCTACGAATTAACTTCTTCGAGCTCGAATTACAGAATTCAACACACGATGACGCTTCCGATAACTCAACTTTAAATTTCAGTTTCGAATATTTGCATTTCTGGAAATGCAGTCATACATAGTGTATTCAAAAGCAGAACAAAGACAATAAGTACCTGTAGATTGCTTTTGAGGCAACTGACTGGAGCTCCCTCGAGTATTATTACAAGCATCTTCCTCACAAGATATCGGGCATACCCATTTATGATTTTACCTGGTTAAAAATCACCCATTGAGAAGCATTTCACATATGATCTAAATACATATTAAACAATTGTATAGGCCATTTTTTCTTTTGACCATCAAAGCCAACTGCAGTTACCTCCAGTGAAATGTCAATGCTACGATGTTCATCTCCGCATGCAACAGCTGTGTGAATTTATCTTGACTGATGGGTTGACTTCACTGCAACCACTGAAGAACTCTTGGTGGTCAACATCTTGGATGTTAATGAAATGGGTTCACAGAAAGTAAATGAAACCAGATGCTATGCAATTACACGAAGCAACATTAAAATGGCTTACTTGTCCATCTTGCATTCCTCTCTCATATCCACAATGATAAATAATGGTAACCCTTGTGAGTAGCTGGTGCACGATCACCGTTTTTCGACAGAGAAAATAAAAGGTAAGTCAGTAAGAGTGAACAATCAATATTTTTAAGGATATGATACACAAGTGTTGTACCTCTGGCCTGTTAGTAAGCAATAGTATTGCCATACTTCTACAGGAATATTTGTATCCTTTGCATCATTACCAAAAACTCCAACACCCTTGTTCTTTGAAAACTTACCTACACATAACCTACAAATATGAAAATAACAATAAGGTGATACGCGTGTCAACAAAAACCAAGTATAAAAAAATACCTGTTTCATAGTTTAGGTACTCTGAAACACTGATAGTCTTCATCAAAGTCTAGTTTTCATCAGTTCCAAGAAGCGTAGAGGGGAACATGACCTGGAAAATTTAATTTAATAGTAATACTTGAAAGAAAAAATATTGTACAATACTACCAGCCGATCTGTTGATTGTAGCAAACAATTTTCAATCAAGAAATGATATATTCAGATCATAGACGAATATATTATAATGATCGACGATTTACCTCTTTACCCCATGCGGTTTTCTCTTCATACCCACAACTGATGACATGAATTGCTTCATTGATCATAGTTGCAGGATTTGCAGACTCGGCTAATCCACCATTCTCCATTAACGTAGACTCGATAAACACCGAAGACATTCCAAAAGTTTTCTCAAAGGTCATTTGCAATATGAGTAATGAGCGTTCGTAATCATCATAACCTGAAAATGCTAAAAAAATGTAAATTTGGTGTTAAACTGTTAACTAAAACACAAACTTGTAACAGATTAAAACTTACTTTCTATCTCCTTGAGGTTAAAAATGGCAGCATTTAGATCATCCCTTCTCGTAATCATCATAGGTGTTCCAGTAAGCCGACTGTCTACACAGGCGATACATGATCTGTATGGTTTTTTAAATCATACATACTGACTTCTTCAATAGTCACCTACAAATGGTGATTCATTCTTAAATTGATTCAGTGTATAAAGAAAGGGTTATAAAGCTCAAGTGTCTCTTTGTGATTAGGATCTAAACAGAGTGCCGCTTCACAATCTCTTAACGCTAAGTCATAATCACTCGTCGACAGCATAAAACGCTAAGTCGTAATCACTCACTCACCAGAAACTATGAGCTGAAAGGAAAAACTTCTGTTAATAAAAAAAATAATGATTACCAAACAATATAACAAATAATAAAGGGGTTGAGTACTTACAAACATGGTGTTCCAGTAAGCCGACTGTCTACTCGGGCGATACATGATCTGTGTGGTTTTTTACTCATAACCACTTCTAACAATTGCAGAGAACATGGTGTTCCAGTAAGCCGGCTGAATAACATGTACAGCGTTTAAAGCCTTTAATTTACTCATAACCACTTCTAACAATTGCAGAGAACAGTGAGCGTCTTTTCTACCCTACAACAAACAAAAATTGCAAGAAAAGAGCATGTTAATTTAAAACTATGGTAATGCATCAATAACTTTAGAGGACAATAAACATAAAGGTTCATTGTTTTACCTGTACAAACATAATAGGAACTGTAAGTTGTAATAGGGGTGCTTCGTGAATAACTCCTGTTCTGCCCTGTAATAATATCTAATGTGTCAAATACCATGGTCTAAGTGATTACATAAACACCCCCGATTTTAACGACTACACACGGTCTAAGTGATTACATAAACAACAATACCAAAGATAATACAAAAAATTGTAGTATTTTAAATAATTAAAGATGGTGCAAGTATTTGAATATAAGTCATGAACCTTTTGACCGATTTCATTTTAACAAATTTCTACATGTGACAGGGTTTATCAATGTACAGAAATCTGGATTGAAATTGCCACCTCTAGTTTTTTTTTTTTTTTTTTTGCATATGACAAAACCACGTGTATAGTCGGTTTGGTTTGTTTAGGCTCAATCAATCCCACTTGTGTGACACATTATCATCTGGAACTAATATAAAGGTTAAAGAATTAACCAAATATCTCGGGTTATCGTTTATACCTCTAGCATCATCCAACTGGTAGATCTGCAACAAAAACGCCTCGATTAGCGCGCTGACTGTTTCGACCGGCCTACACGGACTACTTCCTCGTCTTCTACGCATATAAACTCCACATGCTTTATAGAAATATCATAGGATCTGGCCTCTCTGCAGCAACCTAAAGAATAGCAGTCATTATGAATACATGATTTTAGATGTGGCAAAACACATGTGTTGGGCAGGTTGTGTGAAAGTTCAAATGGGTCTGGGTCATAATTAAGAACTCTTGCGGGTCAAAATGGTTTGGTTTGGGCTGGCATGTCATACATGTTTTAGTCATCCCGGCCATGACTGGAAGTACACAACGGTTGACCAAGATATACCATAAAGATTCACCAGCACGTGGAAGGACATACAATCCAAGTTCTCACCAACTTTTATTCTCCAAGAGAATAGATAATGCAGTGAATCCCTTCCTTTGAAGTAGACTGCCCTTTTCGTTGACAGTTACTCTATTTTGCAGCCTTAACACCATTCAAACATAAATGAATGCTAAAAAAATGAACACAAACAAAGTACGCAGATTTATGCATTCATGTTTGTGTATTGGTTCGGCTAAGATTAAACAGACAAACAGATCCCAGTTTATGTTTGTTTGGTTCGTTTACATCCATAGTGTTAATAATGAAAAGTAGTAGTAAGAACAACCAAATGCACAACAGGTCAGTTAATCATTTAATTGAGTTGTATTTTCTTCGGTCAGGTTTGCAATAATATGGATTGTGTCGAGTTTAACCAAACCTAGAACCTAACAAATCCAGATTTCATTCGACTCACTTAGCACTACTTTAAGTCTTATAACTTCAACCAGTAGTCATGGGTTTCACGGTTAACAGCTTATCAAAAAAAATAAGGAAACCAAAACATAATAATGAAAGCAATGTTATAAAGACAAACGGAAACAATCATTGGATGCTCAAAAATATTACACTCTTAGTTTTGGCAATACCTTAAAAAATTTCTTTAACGCGATTTTCATTTTAACAAACCAGACGATGAAAGAAACCGCAATGCTTGATTCGAGTTGTCCAGAACTACAAACGATCTTGGAACCTGCATATTCCGTTTCTTCAAAAACTCCAATGAGTTTTGTAAGTATGGATGCGGAGGTATTTCCTTCAGACATAATTCTGAACACTTGTTTTTGGGAGTATTTCACAGTAGAAAAACATGTCACTGGATCTGGAATGACAACCAAAAGGCCACCATTGCCTATCCTTGCCTACTACAAAAAGAAGCGAAATATGTTTAAAAAGTTTGATTTTTTTTTTCACTTAAACTCACTAGTTGTCTGAAAAACTACGAAACTTCAATCAAAAGTCATCAAAATCAATTGAGACAGACATAATTCTGAACACTTGTTTTTGGGAGTATTTCACAGTAGAAAAACATGTCACTGGATCTGGAATGACAACCAAAAGGCCACCATTGCCTATCCTTGCCTACTACATTAAAAATATTGGGCTTGTTAACAATCTTTTAAAAACAAAAAGAAGCGAAAAACAAATACCCTACTTTGAAAGTTCAAACCATGTATATTATCACAAAACATGACGATAACATATAATATAGCCCTTCAATCTAACAGTTAAGAAATACCTGCATTGCTAGTAATTTAGACTGTAAGCATGACGAAAGAAAACACTTAAACTCATCAATCTAATAAACTCACTTTGTCCCGTCATAACTTAAATGTTTGACCTGTCAACTGATTCAGTAGATATTTCAACTATTAGTTAAATGTCTCAACTCTCAAACTTCACTAATGACAAAATACACGAATCTTGTAATTGAAATCAATAGCATAAATATGGAAGGAAAAAAATGAACAAATAGGTAATTCAGATTTTACACCCACTTTTGCCAATAGATAAGTAACTTTATATTAATCCAGATGTTTACCTGTTGTTCAGTTCTTTCACAAAACTCAACTCATCGATTTAAGACACATCCGAAATACAGCTTGCATCCTTTTCTCCAGCCTTTATGATACAACAAACATTCAATTTGTCAGAAAAAAAAAGTAAGAAACAGTTGAAGCATTTAATCAAACAGGTAGAGTGCACGTTATAAACGCATTAACATCTTCTTACTCGTAACAATTGACGGCATCTGCGTAGCAGTAGCCTTAAATATTAAACAATTTGTTCGTGAATGAGATGTCCTGCATGATTAAATTCAAATTAAACCACCACGAAAATCAATAAATCAAACAATTCATCAAAATCCTAAACACAGACCTGAACTGTAAAGATGTAGATCCAATGCTGCTTCAGCCCTAGCGAGCTTATTCTTTTTGAGAAATTCGAGTATGGCATCGACCTTCGAGTCTACCATTTCTGAACTGCATTAGAAATGCAATAAAACCCTTATGCTACCAGAAAAAAAAAAAACCTAAATAATCCATTATATTTTCAACAGTAAGACACATATATAGGTTAAATACCTTTCAGAGGTTACTTTCAAAGTCGAAAACCCAATCTAAATTTAGGGAGGAAACTGACCTTCTATAAACCTATTCAATATCAAATCTAGTCAAAATCACATATTGTAAAGCTTCACCAGGTGCAAGAGATTAAGCAGTTTAAATCCTATATACAACCCCCCCCCCCCCCCCCAACAAAAAAAAAAAGAAAGAAAGAAACCATCTTACAGAACCCTAACAATATTAATAGCAAGGCACGAATATAGGTAATTCCCAATTTCAATTCTAGGTTAAATACCTGTCACAGAGCCACAGAAGTTACTATAAGAGGAAGTGGATGATTGGAGGCCTTAATCGGAGATGAAGAGCAGCATGAGCAGGCCTTAATCGGAGATGAAGAGCAGAAGAGACTCAAGTTGGTTTTAGAGAGAGAAAGTTGGTTTTAGAGAGCGAATGATGGAAGAGAGTGAAATCTTCAGATGAGATATTTTAAGAGAGAGAGAGAGAGAGAGGTATTGAAATTATGGTTTGGATTTTAAAGTTTTGAAACTGGAGCATCTTTTGAAATTTGAAAGTGGAGCCAAAATTTGAAAGTGGAGCCATATTTATTTAGATATATAGATATATTAATTAACATTTTAAATTGTGATTTATGACATAAGCGGAATGACATAAGCGGAGTCTATGTGGCATCCTATGTGGCATACCTAATATCATGACAAGTAAGCAAAGTGAGGTCAGCTTCTAAGCTCCTTTTATAGATAGTATAGATTTTAGTTTAATCTATTCTAATTCATTATAGATAATCCTTCTACTAAATATTATTTAATTTAATTATTACTTTTATATTTATCTATTTACATCAAATTCAAACTTAGTTATCTAATTTGATATTATAGTAAATTACGATTTTTGCCCATGTGGTTATATCACTTTTACCATTTTAGCCCAAAAAATATTTTTTTAACATCTGAGCCCTCAACGTCTTTTTTTTTTCTAATCCTTTTGGACCCCAACGTCATTTTTTCTAACCCTTTTGGCCCCTAAAAGTAAATGGATTATTTAATTTAATTATTACTTTTATATTTATCTATTTACTTTAAATTCAAACTTAGTTATCTAATTTGATATTAGAGTAAATTATGATTTTGGCCCCTTTGGTTATATCACCTTTACCCTTTTAGCCTAAAAAGTAAAATTTTAACATCTGAGCCCTCAACGTCTTTTTTCTAACCATTTTGGCCCCTAAAAGTAAATGGATGGGGTTAGTGTTTGGGGCCAAAACGATTAGAAAAAAAAAGACGTTTGAGGCTCAGATGTTAAAAGATTCATTTTTTTGCTATAAGGATAAAAGTGATATAACCACAGAGGCCAAAATTGTAATTTACTCTTGATATTAACTATATATTTGAACGTTTTGTTTAGTTTGGTATCAAATAGATTTTACGAAACTTAAAATAAATTAACTAATATTATTTAGCATTTCTACATTTATAAGTTTTAAATAAATAGTTAAATTTATTTAGACTTCGTTACATTTACAAGTTTTAAATAAAGGGTTAAATTTATTGAGACTTCGTTAACAAATTTTACTACAATATAATAATCTATTTATATCAATCTAAATATATATCTATACTATACTATATAATAAAACATTAATGTGTGACACCTATCATTCATTGTAAGCATTTATTTTATGATTTTCTCGGTTCACTTCCAAACTTATCTTATATTAATTAAATAAATAAATGAATAATGAGCTAATATTAAATATCATACTATTTTAAACTTTGAATACCATTCTTCTATTTTTCTAATAAAATATTATTCTAAAATTTAAATTGTTAATTTAAGATATTTTTAAATAAAACAAATTATTTATCACGAAAACCAAACTTTGTATTAATATATGAAATATTTTTATTTTCATTACTAAAAAAATTATTATATCAATTTTATTACATAATTTATTAAATCAATTTGTCGGAATTGGTACCAACATTTTCACTCAAATAGATGCTGATTTGCTTCTTGAATAACATATCTTCTTTTCAATAACTATCTTCACAATCACCATATCCATCGCGTATCGAGTATGATCCATTAGTATATTGAAAGATATGACTTTTTTATTATTGGTATATAAAATTATATTTATTAAACCCATGTAATAAACGTAGTTTTTTAAAGTTATACCTTTTTTATTATTTACAATACAAAATTACATTTATTCGACCTGTGTAATACCTGAGGTTTTTTAAGATATAACTTTTTATTATTTAATATATAAAATTAGATTTATTTAATTCGTACAATACACGGTGTTTTTTAAGGATATATATATTTTTTTATTATTTAGTATAGAAAATTACATTTATTCAACCCGTGTAATACATATATTTTTAAAGGAGTAAAATGCACGCATAGTCCCTGTGGTTTGGTGAAATTTCACATTTAGTCCTCAACTTTTGGAAATTACACCCGTGCTCCCCGTGATTTGTCAAGTTGTTACTCGGATAGTCCCTAGAGTGGATGGCCGTTAGTTTTTGCCGTTAAGTCCATGTAAAATTACTAAATTACCCCTTCCTATTAGAAAAATCAAATTACCCTTTAAGTGGGCCCCACTCACTTAATTAAAAGATAAACCCCTTTCTTCTCCATCTATTCTTCTCCACTGGTCTGGTGTCTCCCTCTTCTTCCAACTTTTCCCGGAAAGTGTGTTCCTTGACAAGTCCAATACCACGGGATCATATAAGAACCCTAGACCAGCCGGAATCCTTCCGGTGAGTTGGTTCCTACTGAGATTTAAAGTTTGGAGTGACCTCCATGAAATTATAGTTTTCGGTAATCCTCCGGTGAATTGGTTCCCATCTAGCAACAACGTTTATAAATTTTGTAGTGCTGCTAAATCTTCTGGAATTGCACCATCGAGGAGATTATAACTTGCTTTGAAAACCCTCAGATTTGTCCAAGATGATATGGCTGTTGGAATTTGACCGGAAAATTTGTTGTTCCTGATATCAAGCATCCACAGTTCTGGCCCCAACTCGTGTGCTAACTCACCGGAAAATTTACAGGTCGGTACTTCAGGCGTGAACCTACAACTTTTTTTTCCAACAAGTTGCAGTCGGTACTTCCGTTGAGTTGAAACTTCAAATCAAAAAATTTGAAAAGAGCTTACTGAGTTTAGATGGGGTTTTGTCTTTTGTGTCATCACTGGCAGTTGAAATTGCTTATGCGGAAAATTAAGCCGAAGCAAATTGGTCGGAGAAACGAGATTCGCCGGAGATAAAAGTAAGGGGGGGGGGGGAGATGATTAGAGGTGTCGGTGGAGGGTGTTGATGGAGGTGGGTGGAGGTTGAAGATGAAGTAGGTGGTTGAGGGTGGAGGTTGAAGATAATTAGGTGGTGGGTGGGTCCCACAAATAAATAAAAAGATTATTGTTTTTCTTAAGTAAGGGCATTTTAGTAATTTTACATGGACTTAACAGCAAAAACTAACAGCCATCCACTCTAGGGACTATCTGAGTAACAACTTGACAAACCACGGGGAGCACGGGTGTAATTTCCAAAAGTTTGGGACTAAAGGTGAAATTTCACCAAACCATAGGGACTATGCGGGTATTTTACTCTTTTTAAAGATGTAACTTTTTTATTATTTGGTATATAAAATTACATTTATTCAACACGTGTAATAAATAAGGTTTTTTAAAGATGTATTATTTTATTATTTGGTAAACAATATTACATTTATTCAACCCGTGTAATACACATGGTTTTAAAGATATAACTTTTTAGTTTGGTATATAAAATTATATTTATTCAACCGGTACAATATGGTTCTTATAGATATAACTTCTTATTATTTAATATATAAAATTATATTTATTTAACCTGTGAAATAAAAGAGGTTTTTAAAGATATATTGTTTTATTATTTAGTATATAAAATTCATTTATTCGACCCGTGTAATACACGGGGTTATAACCTAGTGATTTATATAAACAAAGTTGTAATAGTTTAAATTATTTTATAAAAATATGTTGTTATTTTCTTTATGAGTATTAAATTCTACATAAGATCCGTGTGTACTTTTTAAAGGAATTTTTTTTGCGTCTTCCTTGTCGGTGATATCTTTTTGACTATGGAATCTAAAGATTAAAATATCAAAATTTGACATAAACAATTTTTTTAAATTATACATCTAATTGGAGCATATCAATAATTTAATGAGATAGCCTACTACATTGTAACCAATCTAACCTTCTTATATGTCTAACTAAAATAAGATGTACATTAGTTTATATGGTTCTATAGTTCTCAACAGCCAACGTAATATTGTGTCCGAAAAGAACTCCCCTCCAAATATCAATAACTCTTATCGTGGTCGTAAAAATTCAATCATTTTTGTTTACATGGTTTCGACTCTCGACAATGATACCACTTAGGCTTTTTGTAGGTGGGGTCAGTGGCGAAGCTTTGTTTCTTGCATATAGATCTCGGGTTTCGTAGGTTTTTTGTGTTGTTTTTAACTTGGGTTATAGTTTATGTCATCACGTGAATTTTGATTTTGGCTTGGTAAGTTTTGATATAACGCCTTGTAGCAGAAAAAGTTTAAAGAAGAGTGGTCCCAAAATTTCAAGTGCCACTTTAGAGTAAATTGTCATTTTAGTCCCTGAGTTTTGTCCAAATTTGCCACTTTGATCCAAATAGTTTTTTTTGTGCCTCTGGGTCCCTGATTTTTACATTTTGTTGCCATTTTGATCATTTTGTCTAACTCCATCCAAAAACCCAGTTTGTACTTAATCACTAATGTTTTCGGTTGCCATTTTGATCCAATTCCAAAAAATCAAAAAAATTCAAAAAAATCATAAAAATTCTAAAAAATTCAAAAAAATCTAAAAATCAAAAAAATTCTAAAAAATCATAAAAATTCTAAAAAATCATTAAATGTTTCGCACGAACCGTTTCGACCCGTACCGTTTCGAACCGAACCGTTTCGACTCGTACCGTATCGAACCGAACCGTTTCGAACCCGTACCGTATCGACCCGTACCGTTTCGACCCGTACCGTTTCGAACCCGAACCGTTTCGATACGGTACGGTTCGAAACGGTTCGGCTCGAAACGGTTCGGGTTCGATACGGTACGGGTTCGAAACGGTTCGGTTCGAAACGGTTCGCGTCAAAACGGTTCGGTTCGAAACGGTTCGCGTCGAAACGGTACGGTTCGAAACGGTACGGGTCGAAACGCTTCGCGTCGAAACGGTACGGGTCGAAACGGTTCGCGTCGAAACGGTACGGTTCGAAACGGTACGGGTCGAAACGGTTCGGTTCGAAACGGTTCGCGTCGAAACGGTTCGGTTCGATACGGTACCGGTCGAAACGGTTCGGTTCGATACGGTACGGGTCGAAACAGTTCGGGTCGAAACGGTTCGCGTCGAAACGGTACGGTTCGAAACGGTACGGGTCGAAACGCTTCGCGTCGAAACGCTTCGGCTCGAAACGGTTCGGGTTCGAAACGGTACGGGTCGAAACGGTTCGTGTCGAAACGGTTCGGCTCGAAACGGTTCGGCTCGATACGGTACGGGTCGAAACGGTTCGGTTCGAAACGGTTCGCGTCGAAACGGTTCGCGTCGAAACGGTTCGTGTCGAAACATTTAATGATTTTTGGATTTTTATGATTTTTTAGAATTTTTTTGATTTTTAGATTTTTTTGAATTTTTTAGAATTTTTATGATTTTTTAGAATTTTTTTTATTTTTAGATTTTTTTGGAATTTTTTTGATTTTTTGGAATTTTTTTGATTTTTTGGAATTTTTTTGATTTTTTGGAATTGGATCAAAATGGCAACTGAAAACATTAGTGATTAAGTACAAACTGGGTTTTTGGATGGAGTTAGACAAAATGATCAAAATGGCAACAAAATGTAAAAGTCAGGGACCCAGAGGCACAAAAAAAACTATTTGGATTAAAGTAGCAAATTTGGAAAAAACTAAGGGACTAAAATGGCAATTTACTCTGCCACTTTATTATTGTTTGGTTTTTATCTACAAATACACGTTATGATTGCATTTATGTTGTGTTATATATATTTTTAGAACACCATTATTTTTTATGGATAAGCCTTCGCATGTCATATGTTTATACTTTCTTTTTAGATGGGCATTATTATTTTATTAGTACATAAACTACTTTTTTAAAAATTTATCGATTTTTTAAGATTAAAAAAAATCATATAATTCGAAAAAAAATATTTAAGTTGCAAGTACAAGGCAAAATAAACTAAAACAGGTTTTACATCTTGCTGTTCTAAACCACTACATATCTACGTGGAGTGGAGGGGCTTGGGTTGGGTGCATTGCTCGACACGTGGCGAGAGTGGGATCCACAAGCTTATGGTGAAAAATGAAGGGTGTGGCCTGGCTTAGCTTGGCGTGGCCAGCCATGTGAATTTTTTTTTATTTTTAATTAAAGTAGTCAACCAGCCAACTAAAACCAGCCAACTCAATCTGCCCCCGCTACACGCCAGACAGAATTCCTAAGCCAAAGGGGCAACACCATGCCCAAGCCTAACCAGGAGTGGAGCAGCTGGCGTTGGAGGGCTTCCCACGCCCAACCCTGCCCCCACTCCTCGCAGTCTTAGGTTCATGTACCTTTAGGTCAGCTCAACTTTTTTGAAAACATAAAAATTATATCTTAAAATCGGGTTCTTCTTATACAAAAAAAAAAATAATAATAAAATAAAATCTTAGGATTCTAACACCTGAAATATAATGATACACAATATGAAGATACATATTTTTATATACAATTTTTAGAAGTCACAAAATTATAATGTAAACATAAAATTCAAGATGTTTTGAAATGGTTATCCTAAAGAATCGAATTTGAACCAATTGCCAAGACTTTTTTTGTTTTAAATTATTTTTTATTTACATTAGGGTGTTAATATTGATACTCACTTCTCAGCTCTATATATACTTCTATAAAGGGGGGTAGGGTCGCCCTGTGCGGGATAAGGCTGTGGGGGTGGGGCGTGGGTTGGGGTGACGGTTTGTGTTCAACGCCGGCTGCTCCGCCTCATGCAAGCGTTAGGCATGGCGTTGGCCCCTTTGGCGTGGGGATTGAGCCTGGCGTGGGGCAGAGGGGCTGGGTGACATGGCTGGTTTTGGTTGACTGGTTTGATCTAACCGTTGGGGGTAGCCATTGCCAACAAAAAAAAAACCACAACTGGCCACGCCAAGCTAAGTCATGCCACACCACACCCCTAGTTTTTAAGTATTACCTTTTGGATCTCACCCTCACCACGTGTCAAGCAATGCCCCCAACCCTGGGTATGGGGCGGGGGTTTGGGCGTGGGTTGGGGGAAAACGCCCAAGGCACCACCCCGGGTGGGCTTGGGTTGGGGCGTGGCCCTTGGGGCTTGGCTTTTAAGCCGGGGGGACATGCTAGCTGGCTTGCTCTTATTGGCTTGCTCTTTTTGTATTATTATTTTTTTAACAATCTGCCACGCGGTGCACCCAACCCAAGCCCCACCATACCCCATGGGTGTGGGTTTTGGTGGTGGGGGGGCTCCCATTCCACGTGTCAACAAATGCCCCAACCCAAGCCCCCCATACCCCACGGTCTAAGACCATGTGTAGTGGTAATGTCCATACCTTTGGGCGTTTTGCGCCATGTGGCAGCGCAGTCAGCAATGGGACGTTTTCTAAATTGGGTGTACTGGGGATGTGAGCATTATTATGTTAAAGGGGTGAAAGAATTAAATATAAAAGGATAACGTAAATCATTAGTAAATCATGCTAATGATTTACGAAATCATCGTTACGATTATGTGTATCAATTGTATTAAATTTGTATTATTTAGTTTCTTAGTATAGGTTTGTTGAATCTCTATATATTGTAAACATATTGTATTTTGATAATTGAGAGATTAAGTTTCACAAAATAAATAAATAAAACCATAAAAAAGGATTGGCCAAAGAAAAAGAAGATTACATGTGATTGGCCAACCATATCTCCATCAGGCGTTTTACTTTGCACACCCCAACCAAATTGTTGAAGAAAAACTCCCCCAGGGGTGGTGTGCGGGCATTTTAGGGCGTGTTTTAGACAAAAAAAACACTCAAATACTCCCCACTACGAATAGTCTAAGTGTTGCGTGGCACTTGCAGGAGAGGGTGGGGAACACCTCTCCCCTCCTGTAATATTGCGGTGCAGGCAGGCAGGCAGGCGTCCCGAACCGCCTGTCCCATGCAATTTTTTTTTTTGGCTCATTCTATACACACCCCCCTCTTCCTGATTATACCCCTCCTTGTGAGAGGAAAACTGTCGGTCCCACGCAGGCCCCACCTGTAAGTATGTGAGAGGAGAGGGGGTGAAAAAAGTAAATAGGGGGTGTAGAAAGTAACACCCTTATTTTTCCTTGATTATTACTTTATGTGCTATATTTTTTAATAATTTGATTTTATTCCTTCTATTTTGCTTAATTGTACTATTGTAGACAAAAACGGGAGTAAAGTTAAATAAAAATGAGGTAGATGGAGGTTGAGAAAGAAGATTACGGATGTGGGACCCTCACTTTGTATTTCTTTTTTGCTTTATCGTGTAATTAATTTTCATTTTAGTTTATTTAAAGGTTTAAACAATTAAATCACGAGATATAAGAAAAAGTACAAGCCTCCCTATAGCGGCTTTAAACAATTAAATCACGAGATGTAAGAAAAAGTACAAGCCTCCCTATAGCGGCATGTTGGGCTCTTCACGAGTCAAAGAGCATACCTTTGTTCGTGTTTAGCTCGTTTACAAACCGAACCAAACGGAGCGGCTCATTTAAATTCGAGCCTCAAATCAAGCGATCATTTTTCGAGCAGTAAAAATTCCGAGTGAAGTTCGAGCGATTTGGACAACCGTATCGCCCGATTTAAATTTGTTGAGTGAGATAGTGACAATGTTTGGTCTCAAGTTTTCATGTCTTTTAATACATGCACATTTCATGGCATAATATTTTTCTTATGAATAATAATGTTGTGGCCGACGAGGCGTTGATTATATTGCACGAACAATTATGTTGAGAGCAGGAGACGATCGACTTAGGGTAACGACATGAAACATTGAGACGATGAGCAGTCTGTCGTTAATCGGTTTAGAGTTTAACTTTTAGATTTGATATTAATTTTTTTATTGGCGTGGTTGGGCTAGTACATATAGATATAGTTGTAAATTTGTATATAGTGGACTAAAATCTAATAAAATGGTATATATAAAACTATAAATTTTAATTTATATTTAAGTATATATGTATGTGTAATGTGTGTATATATATGTATAATTTATATTCGTGTATATATACGAGTATATACATGTTTATATATGTATGCGTATATGTATATGTATATATATACTAATTAAAAATAATAATTCGAGCTGAACCGAGTCGAACGGACCTTTGCTCATGCTTGACTCGTTTATAAACCGAACCGAGCAGAGCGGCTCGTTTACATTCGAGCGTCAAATCGAACGAGCATATTCTGAGCAATTTCCGAACGAGCGTCGAGCGATTGAACGACCCTAGCGGCATGCCCCTTCCACATCACCAATGTTTTAAAAACCAGTTTAAACCGGCTGGTTTAATAGGATGCCAGAAGCTTGGCCGGCACGAAACATACCGGTAAACTGAGGGAAGGGCAAAGAAGTTGTACCACCGGTAAATTGAGTTATATCGGTATACAAGTACCGGGTCAAATGTTAAAATTTGGACTTTTAATATTTTATGTGCCCAACAAGGTGACGATTTACCTTCTTAGTAAAACCTAGCGCTCAAAAAGGTACCCATAGTAATTTTTTTAATTATTTTTTGATTGTGGAGTAACTTTTGTAATATTTTTATTATGAAATGATGTAGTTTTGAATAATTTTTTGAGTTATTGTTTTTTTATGGATTTATAGGGTTAATTAGTCAATTTGGTTGAAACGCCTGGTACAAGCCGACTCAACTGGTTAAACCATTTTAAAGCCTAACCCGGTATGATTTAAAAACCGGTTTTTAAAACACACATCACCACCAAACACGGGCGGTGGTAGCATAGAAGCAGGGGTAGTACAGGATACCCCTTAACTCCATATCCATAGTATAAAATTTTTCCCTCAACTCCGTCTATGTTGTCTTAATTTTTTATTTTTTCCATTTTATAAAAGGATACCCCTGAATTTTTTAAACTAGACCTGCCACTGCCACCAACTGCTACATGGAGGGCTCAAGGGGACTGTAGCCCCTTTTTCGTTATTAGGGTGTAAGGGGCACTCCTCTAAGTGGGGAGTGACCTCTGTTACCCACAGCCAATCAGCACGCGCCACGTCAACTCTCCACTTAACTCCCCCACACCCTCAATTTGATGGTGGCACTCCTCTCTTGGGGGACTTGTTTTTTTTTTTTTTTAATAAAAAAAGGTCAAAAATTACAAAACTCCATCGGTGAACACAACCCGCACACCACACCCCGATTTGGGTCACCGAGAGGATGGTGTCGGTGTTCCCGAGCGGGGTTCACACTCACCGCCCCCCTCCCCGAGGGCGCCCCATTCACCCTTAACAAGGTGAAAGAGATGAGAGATGGGTTTCACAAGTTCTTAACTAATCTCTTTATTTTCATTCATTTTTTAATTTTTTTTTGTTATTTAATATTTAGTTAAAGCACTATACACTTTTGAGTAGTTAAAGTTTTATCGCCTACGTAATAGTAACAGTTACATGCCATAGACTTTCGCTTTTTTTGTTAACATGGGTTAAATGCTGGAGACGAGGGATGGAATGAGATGGTGATTGGATGTTGATTTAGAAGGCGAGAAACGAGACAATCTTCTCGAGCAAAGAGACCATAGGTTCAAAGATAAAGTTGTTAAGCTTTATGTGGATTAAAAATAGATCCACTTTTAAAGCTTCATTTAAAAATGAAGTCGGTAGTGTAATTTCTCTTTTTAATTGTATGTTTTGATCTTAATAAAATCAAAACATATATTTAGAAATAGGATTAGAGAGGTGTGTTTAAGGTTCACCAAATAATAACTAAATGTTGCAACTAAATTTAACCTTGTTCTATCTATGGTATTTGATGAGATAAGAAAATTGATTTTAATAAAGCAAAATAGCTTGTTTTCATATAAACAAAAAGAATTTAACAAGTGGAAATACACATTCTTTTCTTTCTAAACTTTCAATAACCTAAAGCTCTAACTTCTCTAACTTCTAAATCTAAATAGACATTTGAGGGGTATTTCAGCGTTTCTTATAGAGTACAAGGTCAATAACCAAAACTCCAAAACCTTTTTTTTCATACTCAGTAACTTTCCTTCACACCCCCACAAATACCCTACTTTGTCACTTCTAACCCTCCAACTTAAAAACTATTGCATAAACAGTTCACTCTGCAACAAAGTGTAATAATTAGCAGCCTCATCTTCAAGCTCCCACAACCAAAAATCCCCATAACCACCATCACAACCACCACCACCACCGGTGACGTCATCATCACCACAAGTGACGTCACCATCACCACTATCATCCACCCTACTGGGTATCCCCAATTCATCATCAGAAGCTTCTAGAAGGTGTCTAATAACACTATTTTTATCATCATTATTATTATTATCAACTGATTCTCCATTTGTATCCGGGTCGGGTCCGGGTTCGGGTTGTAACTGGGTGAAATCAAGAAACGGGTCAGATGATGGGAGATTGGTGAAGAAATCTAGTAACTCTTGGGTGGTTTCTTGTTGTTTATTAATGTAAGATATTTTATGGCGTTTTGGGGTTTCAGTTTGGGTGTCACCGGCGGCGTCACGCTGGCGTTTGGTGGTGATTTCCGCCATGAAATACTAGAGGGGTGTAAAGTGTAAAATTGATGAGAGAGAAAGTAGGAGAGTGGGATGAGGAGAGAGAAGAAGGGGTGTTGAAACGATTTATATAGAGGGAGGGGGCGTAGTGGTCAAATAAGTTTTTTTTGGGGAAATAAAAATAAGAAAATAATTATTATATGCTTGTCAGTCTAGGGGTGTGCAATAACCGAACCGTTAACCGAAACCGAACCGAAAACCGACAAAACCGAACCGAAATTAACCGAAACCGAATTAACCGAAAGTCGGTTAACGGATATTTTTTTAACCATCGGTTAACCGAAATTAACCGAACCGAACCGAATCATTTATTTTTTATATATTTCTAGCTTTTATACCTCTATTTCATATTTTATACTTTCATTTCATGTAATAATACCTCTATTTCATTTATTTGTGCCTTCATTTCATTTATTTATACCTCCATTTTATGTATTTAAACATCTATTCATGCATTTATACCTCCATTTCATATATTTATACATCCATTTCATGTATTTATACATCCATTACATGTATTTCTAAGGAAAAAAAATTAGCCCTTGTTTGAACTGGTTATTAACCGAAAATTAACCGAACCGAACCGAAAACCGACAAATTAACCGAATTAACCGAACCGATTAACCGATGACTTCGGTTACGGTTACGGATAATGCTCATAACCGAACCGAACCGTGCACACCCCTACTTGTCAGGGTAGACAACCATGAGACCTCGTAACACATGACTTGATATATACACTTTTTTTTTTTTTTTTTAGATCAACTGAATTTTCAATTTCCAGATTACTTCAAAGGGTCAGCATATGTTGTTTAAATCTCTTACTCTAAGTCCGAATCCCTCCCAGAGGTGTTCTCCCATATTTACATAATTTACACTTAGTGTGAATCGAACCTGAAACCTCCCAGAAGGAAACCACTTAGTGAAAAACCCCCTAATCAACTGGGCTATACCATATTGGCACTTGATATATACACGGGCGTAAATATTCACATGCCCCTCTTCTCTATTTCTCTCTGTATAGTTAATATTCACATACCCCTCATCTCTGTTTCTCTCTATATTATATATACATAGAGAGATATATATACGTAGATATATATAGAGAGAGATAGAGTAAAAATAGTGTGAGAATAGAATAAGCTTATATTATAGTAACCACCGAGTATTGTGCTTGAGTGGTAATTCTATGAGAGAGGTCATGGTTGAAGTCTTGTGGAATAATTTTGTTTTGGTTGAGGCATGGGTTCTCTTTTTTGTTGTGGGTTTTTTTTATAAGAAGGTGAGTAAGGTCGTCACATTATGTTTTTAAAAAAGTATATATTATAGTTCACACCTTTGCTGTTTAAAAAAGTATATATTATAGTTGATTTATTTTAACTAGGGGTTGCCCCGCCCCGTGTTGCGGGGCACTAAGCCAAATATTTCTCTATCATAACATGTTCGTCCGTGTTTTGGTTACCTGTACATACTACTTATAACACGATCTCAAAAAAGTTACACTAAGTCAACCAAATAAATTAAAACACTATCATACTTTTGCTTAAGAAAAACAAAAAGATAGAAAAACTATAATTTTAAACTGGGGGCAAAATTGTAATTTTTCAGGATAAATGAGCGTGTGCCAGGAAGTCGCCTAACACGAATAAAAATTACACCGAGTCAAACAATTAAAATAAAGCACTACCACAATTTTCTCAAAAAAAAAAAAAAAACTAAAACGATGGCATAGCTGTAATTTTACACTGGGAAAAAAATCGTAATTTGACTCGGAAAGCAAAGAAAAACGATGCCAAAAATGTAAATTTAAATTGAGGGCCAAATCGTAATTTGGCTGGGAGGAAAAAAACAAAAATAATGGCAAAACTGTAAATTTAAACAGGTCAAAATCATAATTTTTAACCGAGAGCAAAATTGTAATTTTTTAGTTGGGGGCAAAAGCATGATTTTATTTTGAACTGGGGGTAAAAAACGTAATTTTGAACTGATGGCAAAATCGTAATTTTAAAGCGGTGATAAAATCGTAAATTGGTTGGTCCAATGGGGGAGTTCCAGGCAGCTGCCTGGCAATACTCCTCCATCTTGTGTCTGTAGTTATACACTGGAGGGCAAAATCGTAATTTGACTGAGAAAGCAAACAAAAACGATAACAAAAATGTAAATTTAAATTGAGGGCAAAATCGTAATTTAGCTCGGAAGAAGAAAACAAAACTAATGGCGAAACTGTAAATTTAAACGGGGCAAAATCGTAATTTTGAACCGAGGGCAAAATTGTAATTTTTCACAGTGGGCAAAAGCATAATTTTATTTTGAACTGGTGGTAAAAACATAATTTTAAACTGATGGCAAAATCGTAATTTTAAAGCGGTACAAAATCGTAAATTGATTTGGCCCAAAAAGACAAAAAAAGTCTAAAAGAAAAGAAAATAATAAACAACTGTTCAAGGAAGTTGTAAAATGTAATAGAGTTAATTTGCTGATTTAATTTAAAGCAAATTACTTGCATTGTTGTGTTGCTACAGGATTTGATGAGCATGGTACCAACCGGTATCGAAAATACCGTTACTGAAATCCCCAAAAGTAGGTACAGGTACCGAATATACCTGATACGGTACGGTTCGATACCGGTCGGTACTGGTACGACACCGGTATTTGAGGGTAAAAACCGGTGAATACCGGTGCCGAACTGGTACCGAAAGTACAATGGTTTGGTAAATCGGATACCGGTACGAGTACCCGATACGATTTGCTAATGAATGTTACTATTCATTCCTTTCAAATTTTAATATATAGATGAATTTAAATCTCGCTCTGATTCGACCCAAAAATTTTAGCGTTTTGTTATGAAAATTTTGAACACCGAAAAAAATGGACCCAGTGGAAAAAAATCATGGGTCTGCCACTGCCTCCGGTGATAAGGCAACTTTCGACACTATAATAAGAAAATACAAATTGAAAACATAAATAAAAATGACGTGGTAAGGATAGTCACTCCGTCTTAAAAAAACGATTTTAAATAACCTAATATATAATAATAGGACCCACACGTCCTAGACGTTGGAAATTCGGTTGTTTTCAGTTTAGTTATTACGGTGCTAACACGTTAAAATATGGATGAGCTCGGTACCGGTAATGGCACCGAAAGTACCGATCCGGAAAATCATCGAAATTAGGTACCGGGACCGAAAATGCTCTGTACAATACGGTATGGTATTTGAAGGTAAAAATCAATAAATACAGGTATGGTGCTAGACCGGTGTCGAACCGGAAGTAACGATTATGAAAACGCCAAAAGGTGGGTACCAAATTGGTATCGAAAATGATTTAGTATAGTAAATTTGGTACCGATACGATATCGGTTTGATTACAGGATTTGATACGATTTGCTCATCAATAATCTAAATATCCAAGTTAATTTTACATGCTATAATTCATTCATTACAGAAAAAAGACAAAAAAAGAAAGCAAAATAAGTTGTTGTGTATATAAAACCTCATTCAAACGAAAAACAGTTTACTTACTATATGTATGAAAAGTAATTTAAACGGTACAATTACTTGCATTGCTACGTTGAGGATTTGATAAGCTCGGTACCAACCCATACCGAAAATACCATTATCGAAATCCCCAAAAGTGTGTACCGGTACCGAATATAACTGGTACGGTACGGTTCGGTACTGGTACAACACCGTTATTTGAGGGTAAAAATCGGTGAATACCGGTGCCGAACCGGTACCGAAAATACACCCGATTTGGTAAAAACGGGTACCGGTACCATTTGTTTATCCCTTAGTGATGTTAATAGTAAAGGTATTAAAAATATATATTATTATAATATAATTAAAACACTGTTCATTTCATTTCAATTAATTAATATATAGTAAAGTAAAAATAGTAGTAATAGCATATGTTATGTTTTTTTTTTTTCGGTAGAAAACTACTATAACAAACTATCATATAGAAAATCACCTACGATGGAAAGTTTTAAAAGCATTGTAACGTTGTGGATTTATATCTTTGTTTGGGATTTGCCCATCTCACGGTCAAAAACGGTTCCAAAACGCCTCAAAACACCCCTTCTCATAAGACCACCAGTAACGGGCGTGTTTTTTTCAAAATTTCGCCCCAATCACGCCGGAAATCGCCCATCGACACCCCTTCAATATCTTTAATATTTCAAGTTTCAAAAATGCTATATCAGTCCATAAAGTTTTGTTTATTAAATGTTTTATTTGGATCTTTTATAAAACTTAAAATTTTGCAATGTAATTTTTTAGTATTGTAAATTTTTTTAATTTAATGAAATTTAAAAAAAATAAATAATTGTGTAATGATTGGATGAGGCGTTATTGGGCATTATTCCACTACGCCACTTTTGCAAAAACGCCCAATAATGCCCCCATGCTGACTGGACTGCCACATGGCAGAAAACGCCACAGGGTGAGGGCATTATTCATCAAACCACTACGCATGGTCTAAAGAACATACATGGGTGTCTTACGGCAAAAACTACGCATGGTCTAAAGAACATACATGGGTGTCTTACGGCAAAAAAAAAAAAAAAGTAGAAACGAATTCCTCTCTCTTACGCATCAACTGCATGCATCTCCTTGTTTTTTTGTGCTTGCAAACTCAAAAATATATAAAAATAAACTTTGCATATGCGTTAATACAATTAGGGGAAATGGACTGTATCACCATCAACTATACAAAATTGGCCAATATCACGCTCAACTTTCAAGTTGGCTCCCACCACCCTCTACTCGACAAGTTGGTGTCACTGTCACCCCTTGGTTAAAAAAATACTAACTGAGTTAGTATTTTAAGCCTATGTGGCAATCAGATGCTGACTTGGAAGCATACGTGGACAGGAACTTGATATATCATTTGTTTACCATCAATTTAACCATTTAACCCTAATTCCCAATCAAAGTCATCTTCTCCCCATCAATTGCAGACGAAGATCAATTGCAGGATTCAGTCATCGCCGTTCTTGCCCTAATACCTCCTCCCCATAGCCGTTCTTCCCCTAATTGCCCATTGAAACATTCAGTCAACATGTCGTCGTCTTCTACCTCTGCTCTAATTCGAAAACCTAAAGTCTTCAAGGTCGATTTGGAAGGAAATGTGTACTGTCATCACGACATTGTTGCTGTTCTTCGTGTAGCTGGTCTTAAAAGTGAAAGACATGGTGAAGAATTTTACGGCTGTTATCACTGGCCTGTAAGTTGAATTTGCTTTATCAATTTGGTGTTATTTACATATTCGATTGCAATTTCCTTATAGTTGTTGTGTTTTGCAGAGAGGGGATTGCAAATTCTTCCTCTGGAAAGAAGATGTTGATAAGATGTTCGTTGAACGTTCATACGGCACCTCAACTCAAGTGACGTTTAAAGACATGAAGATAAAGAACCTTCAATTACACAGTATGTTGTTAATAGAAGAGAACAAGAACTTGAAAGCAATGAGATTTGACACAAAGACGAAGTCGAAGAAACCATATGTGCTAACCTTTGTAATTGCAATTGCCATATTGTTGTATTTGTGGAATTAGTATTTATAGATAATGAACTGTTGTGGTATTTAGTGTTTGTAACCATTTGTGCCCACTTGTTATGAAATGAAGTGTTTTGTTGCTTTGACTCAATTGGACATCTAAGTTAATGTACATGTTAACCATATTTGCAAGTGATTCAAACTGCATATGCAGCCAAAATGGCCAATGTTTGAACCAAAATTGACAAACTGTGTAAAGCAAAAGTGGCCAAAGTTTGACCAAACTACAGTCAAACTGTAACTAGGTGCATAATTGCCTAAAGTTTGACCAAACAATAGTCAAACTGTAACTAGGTGCATAAATGGCCAAAATATGAACCAAAGTGCAACTGCACTTGCAAGTGACTCAAACTGCATAACTAGGTGAAAAATTGGCCAAAGTTTGACCAATTTGCAGTCAAACTATCACTAGGTGCAGAATTGGCCATATTTTGAACCAAAATGCAAGTGCACTTGCAGAAACAACAGACCAAAGTGCAGAAACAGCAGAATCACCAAACCAACACCAAATCAAACAGCAGAATCACCAAAGCAAAACATACCAAACAGAAAGCATGGTCATCAATTTTTTGAGTCAACCTATTAAAGTGTACACAATGACCATAATGGAATATGTACACCAATGTGTGACTCAATCAACCACAAAATTCAAACAACACAGAAAAAGTCAAACAACACTGAAAAGTCATACATTGACTACTTAACTTGTCCCACATTACTAGAAGGTGTTTTTAGACAAAATATTAGAGTCATACATAACATTGCCTACTTAAATAAGTAATACATAACATTCCCACATTACTAGAAGGTGTTTTTAGACAAAATATTGTGCCACAAACACAAAAGATCACATATAACTTCAGCCTTGATTGGTCTTTCTCTTTCCCTTTTGACTTGACTTGTTGGTTCCCTTTTGAGTAGATTTCTGAGTTGCCTCTTGAGTGGACTGCTGGGTTGCCTCTTGAGTGGACTGCTGGGTTGCCTCTTGAGTTAACTGCTTTGTTGCCTTCTTAGTTGACTTCTTCTGCCTCTTTGGAGCAGAACCACCTGATACACAAACTTTAAGCCATGTAATTAATTAAAGAATAAACTTAAACTTAATAACATTTACCTTTAGTTGTTTTCCCCTTCTCATAGCACTTTCTTTTGTTGTGACTTGTAGCCCCACAGTTACTACATTTCATTATAACCCCATGCTTTGTGAGTTTCCTAGGCCTTTTTGGATCTTCATGAGGATCCCTCTTCCTATTCTTCTTGGGCCTACCAGGAGCAGATTTGATTGGTGGTGGATCCATTGGCTGATTGATCTTGGTCCAATACCTTTCACTAGGTAATGGAGGTATTGAGAACTCATAAGCCTTCATGTATGTATCTTTGTGATAACACACATCAACATAGTCTTCAGCATTCTTATGTAAAAATCCAGCAACAGCACATACATGTTCACAAGGATATCCCCTTAAATCCCATTTTCTACATGTGCAGCTTCTCTTTTCTAGATCCACAGAGACATCATCAAAATCCCTTACTTGAAAGACTTGATATGATGAGGGATACACCTCACATCTATAAGAAGCATCTTTTGAAAAATCAAGTTTGTCCTGGATTTTAGGGCATATGATGACATCTCTGGCAGCCATTTCTGTCCTTTTTGTCACTAACCTACTCATGACCTGAATCCTTATATCCTCTAACATATGAATTATGTGTTTTGACCCTGCATTAATGATAAAACCATTAAAGGTTTCTGCCATGTTGTTTACTATTACATCACACTTGGTGTGGGTGTTCAAATAGCACCTGTTAAACCACTTGGGATTCTGCTTCAGTAAGGCCTCTACTGCATCAGGATTGATTGCTTTCATGTCTTCAATTGCTTGTAGATAGTCACTTTCAGAGTAAGCCCTAGCTGATTTCCCAAACAACTCTTTCAGCTCCTCATCTTTGAATGATTTGTGCCAATTGGCATAGATGTGCCTTGCACAGTTTCTATGCTCTGCATATGGCCACATCATTGAAACAGCATTTAACAGACCCTTGTACTTATAATCACCTTGTACTTTTGTCTGACAGCATTTATGATTTCCTTAGCAGACCAGTGTGGTTTGGCCTTAAATAAAGGTAGGAACTCATCACCTATAAACTTAGCAGTTAGTTGCCTATTCTTTATCATGTTTCTTTGGCAAGTGTGATGGTTTTTCACACTTTTAATCATGTAACACTCTTTCCCTGTGTGCATTGAACAAAATAGATAGAAAGGACACCCTGCTACACACTTGACTACTACACGACCTTCTTGTTTGCTATCACTCTTTGCTATGAAAAGATTCCTGCCATTAGACACAGCATATCTTCTAACTGCCTCCTTAAAGGAATCCCTTGAAGCAAACCTTGTCCCAACTTTCCAAACAAACTTCTTCCAGTTAGTTTCTGCACTTACACTAGGAGCAGTTTCCCTAAACTTTTTACCTCGAACATCACCTTCTTCACTATCACCTGGTGTGGCAACATCACCATCTGATTCTTCATAACTACTGTATCCCTCTACATGTGCACAACCTGCATCATTAGATTCATGCAAATTACCTTCTTTTTCATTATGTTTGATACACTCTTCAAGTATCTTCTTTGTGGCTGCTTCTTCATCCTTGGTAGCTTGTTTAATTGCATCTTGTGATTGTTTCCATTCAAAATCTTCTCTGTCTGAATCTAAGCCAATCAATTCTTCCAAAACCTCATCCTCATCAGAATAACAATCCTCATCATCATCACAACTGGACTCTTCATTGTAATCACTGTCTTCACTGTCCTGTTCTAAATCAACATCTTTATCACTATCTTGACCAATGACTTCTTCCTGTACAACCTCTTTAAGATTTGTTTCCTTATCTATATCAAATGCCCATGAAGCCTCGTGTACTGGTTCTTCAACAACCTGTTTAACAATTGGTTCTACACCTGATGTACTTCCAGATCTAGGGACTTCAGGAGTTGTAAAACATTTACCAGATGCCCTACCCACTTTCACGTGTACTGCTTTTTTTCTGGGCTTGGGTACTAGTTTTTTGGGTTGGGCTTGTCGTTTAATGGGCTGGGAACTAGACTTAGGTTTACTGGGCTGGGTACTGGACTGGCAACTGGACTGGGCCTGTGGTTTACTGGGTTGGGAACAGTGGTGGGTCTTATGTTCAGACATAATTGGGCTATGTTGAACAAAGACTTCAATGAACGGTTCACCCCAAATTTTAGCCTTCATTGCAAGTTCCAACACATCTTTATCATCACGAAACAGTTTAAAATCACCATTATCCGCATCCATCCCATACATATAAAAATCCCTACTTTCATACTCGTTGGTTTCCAGTGCATAATCACGTAGTTCAAAGTATGCGATATGATCAAAATCCATTTGGATTAACTTAGAATAACCATCAATATACTGAGGTTGATCAAAAGAGAAATCAAGACAACCACCGTACCAAAGCATAACATCTATACGCTCCATAACTTAAATCAGTTTGTAAAATCACAATGCAATCAACCCTAACATAAACCTTACCTCTTGGGAGTCTGAATTTTGCCTGCAATCGTCGATGATGAAGGAACTAGGGTTTGATCGCCAACATCGAAGTGAACTGGTGAACTGATGAAATGCAACTGATTAGAGAGGGAAATGGGTTATTTATTGAGGTTCCTGTCCACGTATGCTTCCAAGTCAGCATCTGATTGCCACATAGGCTTAAAATACTAACTCAGTTAGTATTTTTTTAACCAAGGGGTGACAGTGACACCAACTTGTCGAGTAGGGGGTGGTGGGAGCCAACTTGAAAGTTGAGCGTGATATTGGCCAATTTTGCATAGTTGAGGGTGATACAGTCCATTTCCCCATACAATTATTGTACTCTTATGTTACTCTCTTTGTATAAATTTTAGCAAATTTATCACTATTTATAATTAAGTTATAACGTTTGTATGATTATTTAATTTTGCATTGACTGTTCTGATATTTTATTGCATATAGTTTTTATACACTTATAAAATTATATTTATGTTTTTTAAGTTGCCTCTTAACTGTTTTTCGGATAAATAATTAGTGAAATATACTTAATTTTTATTTTTTAAAATCAAATAATAGAACTGCAATTTGATTGACCAGAAATCAGGGACCATATGTAAAAATTTATTCCTCTTTTAATATGCTTGTGCTAAAATAGACTAAAATAATGAATATTAAATAATAGAAAAAGCTACTAGCTTTTCTCACATGAATCGGACAATTTCTGCTTTTTCTCTATTTTTTTAAGATATCACAACAATATACTAAACTATGAAGGCAAGTTGTTTTTTTTTTCCCCCCACAAAATCGCTATAAAAACCGGTTAATTTTCAATATCGTTAAATTACTACAAGTTTTTTTTTTTTTATAAACAGTTAAATTAAGATATTTAAACTAGCCAATGACCTCTGGCTCAAGTGGTAGGAGGACTTGAGTTCTTCTTTGAAGACTCAAGTTCAATTCCCATTTGGTGCAAAAAAAAAGTGAGACATTGGTGGGCAGTGATAGGAGACCCAGGGAAACCTCGGTTCGATCCTTGAGCTAAACGGGTTTTACTGGTAATTTACCGTCGTGCCTATGGGCGGATTGGTTACAGGGTTTTCCCGGAATTGGTGGTGGACGACTCGGGTTACTCTCGGAGTACTCCGTTTGTTCAGTGGGTGCCCCGAGGGTGCTCGGGATTGATTTGTTGGCCGTTCAAAAAAAAAAAAGATATTTAAACTAAACAACCCAAAAAATCTTAGTTACTATCAGATAACACATAATTATCGTTTATACTAAATTTGATAATGAAACATGTAAAGTTACGATTGTAATAATTTTTTAAATACTTAAGAATATTTTTACTGAGATGTTAATATATTATTATGTTAAGTTATGTATCTGCAAAATATATCTTATTGTTTGAAATAATTGCAATATTATATATAAAATACATGACACATGTTACATGTTTGAGTGGTAAATGGTAGTTATAATACACAAGTAAAGTTTAATACATAATAAGTTTTAAATAAATAACCGTAAGAATCGTATGAAGAAGAGTTTAACTATAATACCCAAACTTATAAATCTAGCTAGTCTATGCTTGAAATATTTATATCATATAGTATTATTTTATTTAGGTAAAGATTAGTAACATATAAATAAAAGTAAGAAAAAAAACTAAAAAAATTGTTTGGTTAACAGTGGTTCTCTCGGTTTGTAAATCTCCATGTGGTTCTCATTTGATCCTAATTATATATATGGAACCCACCAGGGCCGACCCTGAGAATTCGTCTACCTTGTTTGAGCTCGAAAAAAACGTGTCCTTAAGCCTTAACGAAATTGGGTATTGGGCTCACTAAAGGTTTAAACCTAATTCCAGTGGGCTAATAACTAATCTAAATCATAAGAATGGTTTTTTAAATAGGGTTATGTTGGTATTTGTATAGATATACCCTGTTAATTTTTTTTACATACACACATCGGATTTTTTAAATAACGTACCCTTCAAAATATCGGGCCCTGACCGATGGTCATCCCCGCCGACCACAGGGCCGCCACTGAAACCGACTAACAATGCGATTGATTTTTCTGTAATATCTTTGTACATTATCTCTCTCCTTTTCTAGGACATGCATTACAGATAACGATGGATCTATTTATAAATAATTTTCTTATTGGAAAACTGCAATATCTTATACTTTCAAGTTATATATATTATACACTTTAAAACAACCAAACACGTCTCAAAGGGGGTTTTAGCCTAATGTTATTTTGATGATATGTAGAAAAGTTGTCCCTTTACTAGTGGTCAAGAATTCTAGGTTTGTTGTTAGGATATGGGGTGTGGTTGGAGCCCCCTTGGGCTTTATCATGCCAACTAGGATCCATGTCAGCGCCACCTAGGATCCAACTCAGCCATGGAGCCCCCTTTAATTTGCATGGTGCGGATGGAGCCCCATATTAAAGAAAATTAAAAAAAAAAGATTTCATTGGTGCAAAACAAGTGGGTCCCACCTATAGAGCCCATTCGAGCTCGTTACCATGGTGGCGGAGCTTCAATGGCGCCCCGGCATAGCGCCAGGGGTGTGGACGATGGCGGAGGGGGGGCGCTATAAGTGTCCAGCTGGCGAGTGTGGCGCCCCCACACCCTCCAGCCTTAAGAAAATATGTAAATTTAAGAGCATATATTATTTTTTAGCTTTTCCTATACTAGCTAAGATAAAGTCAACTTGGAACAAGTATTCCATGTAAACATAGATTTGAACTGACAAATGTCTAAGCAGCCATTACAAGATTCATCACAACGTGTTTTACCAGTAATTTTACGGTCGTGACTAAGGACGAGTAGGTTACTAGGTTTCCTCAGAATTGGTGGTGGACTCGGGTACTCTCAGAGTACTCCATTTGTTTAAGGGGGTGCCCCGAGAGTGCTCGAAATTAATTTTGTTTTCCGTTAAAATAAAAGATCCTATCACAATGTAATTAAAATTACATAAAAAGGTGCATTTGAAATAATTATGATTATAAAACATGAAAAAAATAAAACTATAAAAGATTACTGTAATCTATTTGGTATACTTAATAACGAGAAAATTACGAAAAAAACTTAGTTCGTGTACGACTCTGATTTTTTTTCCTAATACAAGAACTTTAACGAAATGTTCTAAATGTTTACGTCTATTCACCTATTCTAGTTTTGAGCACCTACATTTATCGCCGAGTTGGTCTAAAAAACAAGCTAAAAACACTTTTAGTGTTTTCACCTACGTTCACCCAAAAAACTCGTTCTTAGGCGTTTATGCACAAGAACACCCATCTTGCCATCTATCTTAAAAAGCCTCTATCGCTGATGCTTTTACATGGTTGTGTAGCGTAAAATTGTAAATTTTTTTGTTAACAAATTATCATTTGGTCTTCGTTTTGACTTACGCCTATGATTATGTAATGAACGCGTGGTTGTTTTTTAGTAAGATTTTCAAGTATAAACTTAAAATTATAAACTCTTATAGGGGTATTTTAATTTGTATAACTAAAAAATAATAGGAAAAAGATTTAAAAACATTAAAACAATAAAAAGGTGGATGGTCGACTTGAGGGGTGGGACGTAGCTGTCCCGACGATGTTGACAAAATCAACAGTGAAAGCAAAAGAGAAATAGGCTGTACTAGTGGATTTATTTGCCCTTTTATTTTCTTCATTATTAATAAATTATTTTTACTAATTTATTTATTTGTTAATAATTGTTTTACACCTTATAATAAATTCATATAAATTTCTGTTACACAAAACTTAGGGATAATATACATGAAGTCATTTAAACACGTACAAACCATGGAACTATGAAAATATTCAATTAAACATTTAATATTGAATTAACCATAGACTTTTATTTAAATCTTAAAACTTAAATAACATAGTTGTACCACTCAACAAACCTCACGCCACTCAACCCACCCCAGCTGCAACCCTCCAACCCTGAAAAAAAACCTGTACATTTTCTGTTAACCAGTAGATATTTGTTTATTATAATATTATTATTATTATTATTATTTTTTTTTTTACTTTGGAGCAAAGAGTTTCTATTTATTTAAGTTTTAATTTAGTGACAGAGCAGAAAATTTGAATAATAGAAACACAATATATAAATTTAAGAGTAAATTTCACTTTTTGTCCTTTATGTATTATCTGAATTTTAAAACATGCCATTTAAACGTTTTAGTTTCAGTTTATGTCTTTAAATCACATGTTTTATATCATTTTAAGTTCTTTACACCAAACTAAGTTAAATAATTCAGTTAGATTTATTTAATGCAAGGGTATTATTGGTATTCCACCTTAGTTATTTTGTTTTTAAAAATAAATCAAAACAATTAAAGGTGAGACCCATTTTACAAAGTTTCAAGGCTTTATCTTTCCCACACCCCCATGTTTTCCGGTCATCTTCTCCGGCTCCGGTCATCTTCTCTGACAACAATATATTATACCTTGCTCAGTATCCCAAAGATTTTTAGCTTTTTTTAATGAGCAAAGACCCCCTTATCAGTCGAACTGAAACTGAAACTAAAACTTTTGAAGTTGAGAGTTAAGATTTGGGAGGATATTGTAAAATTCGTTTTTAACGTGTTCTAAGAAGAATTCAAGATGTTACATACAAAGGGTAGATACAAATGTTAAGTATTATATGGTTTTAGCTACACCGTTGTAACGAGTTGACATAAAATCGTAATTGAATATTTTGTATAAGATATATCATAGTTAAAGTGTCGTCTGTAAACAAATAAATGGAATTCTTGCATTTAAATTTAATGGAATAGAACTCTTGCTTTTATATTTTTTGTTTCTTTAATATTCTAATTTGTAAAAATTATTTGAGCTTATAAAACTTGATGATACTAGATTTTAATCAAATAAGTCAATATTTGTTCTGATTTCTTTTTATTTTTTTACTAATATTTAATTGAGTTAAATGTCATTTTAGTCCCTGTGATTTGGGTCATTTCACCAGTTTAGTCCAAATGTATCATTTTTCACATGTGTTTCACCGTTGCCATTTTAGTCCACTAGGTTAACTTCATCAATTTTTTTCTATTAACGAGGACAATTCGGTCATTTTATATGTAATTCTGTTAACTAGAAGGGCAATCCGGCCATATAAAATGACATAATTGCCCTTCTTGTTAACAGAAATAATGGACGAAGTTAACCCAGTGTACTAAAATGACAACGGTGAAACCTTTTTAGACCTACATGCGAAAAATGAAACATTTGGTCTAAACTATCAAAATGACCCAAAACACATGGACTAAAATGGCATTTAAGTCTATTTTATTTATATTAATTACAGTTTTTTCACTGTCTTAATTTTAACCCATAAAAAATTATATCAACCTTTAAAAATGTCACCAAAGTTCTTTTTTTTTTGTTTTTGAAATTTCCTATTTAATATTTCTCGTATGTATGCGTGTGGAAGGTCTATTGAACTTGGGGAACGAGTCCTTATCCTTGTATGAATAATCGAAGTATCGAAAAAATAATTATGCGTACTTTCATTGTTTTACAACGACGTGTTCAAACAGGTGTTGTAAACTAGTAAGCTGAATTTAATATTCACATGTAGACTTATTTAGGGACGAGCATAGTATCGGTACAAAAAAAATCGTTAAAAATGGGTATCGGTACTGTAGGTATAAAAAATGTTCCGCATGATAGGTACTGGTACTTGAAAGTGGATATTGAATTGATACCAAAAAAAATTGAGACCGGAAAATTCGTTAATGGTACCGATACAATACCGGTACTCAATACCAAATGCTCATCTCTAGAGTTATTAGTGACTTCTACTTTTCAACAAGATAAACTATTTAATAAAAGAAATTATTATTATTATTATTATTATTATTATTATGTTGTTGTTGTTGTTGTTGTTGCTGCTGCTCCTACTGCTGTACTATCTATTTTCGTAATAAAAAATTATTTGGATCAATGAACTTAAATTAAAAAAAATGACATTGTTTATACCCTTTTACTTAGGCCATGTGTAGTCGTAGAGCCTCTTTGTGGGCGTTATATCACTAGAGTCCGTATTCATAAAGCTCCTACCTAATCATTACTCAATTAATTAATAACTCCTTCAATTATACATACATATGTGTGTGAGTGGGGGAAAGGTTTTCAACGCTTACTTTTTGAAAAAACCCATCCAAAACGCCGCTATGCATATAACGCTGGCATCAAGATGAAGCCCCATAGCGCCGCCTGTCGTGGTGTGGCGGACGCTATAGCCCAAAAAAGCCCTCCTTCGCGCCCACTAAGTACGACCTTATACATTACAAGATAGGAGGGTTGTATACAACATAATAATTCATTGGAAGCTTGAGTGTCAAAACGGGCACCGCCAGTAATACTTTGTCTGAAACCATGTGGTGGAAAATAAATTTAATGATAGGATACCAAGGGAAGCATTGGTGAAGAGTATCATCGAAAGGTCGACATATTACCAACGAAATTCACTAGCATTTTACATATCAATATTACCTGCAAATCAACGGCGAATGGTTCACGAGGGATTACCGACCAAGGTTTACCCTATAGATTTTTGATAGCTTTTCCGTTGGTAATATGTTTCTTTTTAAGACACAAATAAAATTGTTTGAGAATCGCTCTAAATATGCATATCACGTACAAAATAATTAAAAAAAAGGTATAAAAAAAGCCTTATTAAAATCAAATTTGTTTTACCTACAAACTATGTTTATAGGCGATTAATTTAGAAGTATTGATATAATAGAAAAGGAGCAAGCATTGCCATTAAAAAAAGTTAATACATAAGAAACAATCTAGCTATGTATGTGGAGGATTAAGGGCTGGTAAAGCAATGTTGGTGTAATAATCTGTCACACCTTCAAAATCCAAATGCGGAGTTTTTCCGTGAGACGTGCGACTTACCATAATCAAGCCACTAATCATGTTGAACATTTATTAAAGTTATAAAAATTCATCACAATCAACACGATTAGTGATTAGGTTTTTAAATGTCTAAACACAGTTCAATTCGACAATGGAAGCAAAGTATAAAAATTCAGACATTAGTTTAAAACCACATGTTTAATAAAATCAAAACCAATAGTTTTTATCGCAGCCACGACACTCCAATGCTGCAAGCTCCCGAGCTCTACCTAACGACCTTCAAAGCATGCACAAGTGTGTCAACAAAGGTTGGCGAGTTTACAGTTTTCAGTTGATTGCAAAAACAAATTCGTTTAAATACTTTAGTTTATTAAATCATGTCATGGGTAGCTAACCCACTGTTAAGCTACTAAACTGTGTAGTACCGAAAACTTGGTTGTAGTAGTTGTTGTGCCTCGTATCAATGTCTATCATCATTGATAAAAGTGTCAAGGTCAATAATTCACGTCTGGCTCCCAGCACGGTGTGAGGTTTGTCGAACCTAAAAGCCCTATCAACTATACCCCGTTTGCCAAACCCGACAACTAATCGGTATAATGTGTGGGGACTTTCAGATAGATGTTCGTTTAGTACGCTAAAAACATGAAATGTAAACTACGATATTTAATTAGTAGTATTCCAGTCCAGGAATATAAGGCGGTCCCAAATTCCAGGATAGTGTGGTTCCCAATACCTGAGAATGCATGCTTTTAGTAAATGTGTGAACTTACCTTAGATTAGCTCGGCAGATTAAGAGAGTACGAGCTAGAATGGTCAACCACATCCTATTATGGTTACCAAGAGTATTAGAGGTTGTTTATGCATTTCACGTAAGTCCTACACGTATCTAGCAATTAGCACGCGTACAAGTTGTCACAAATATTTCACCGTATGGTTTTCATGCACATGTTTATAATGCAGCCTATGACATGGTATACGCTAATTATACCATCAATAAGCAAGTACGGACAACAGAATCGCAAGTTCAACTCTTATACATTTTATAAACCATGCATAGCAAAATCACTAAAATTTGGCTGTTTTGTGAAGCTCGTTTACCATACTTGTGATGCGGTAAAAATTATGATCTTTTTATGGGACGTACCCCTCAGTGGGGTTGTCCTTGTGTTAAATTTTTTCGGTCTAACTTTTTATCTAAGAATTTAGAAAAATCTTTTACTATGCAGTGTCCAGATTCGTCACTTTCTGACTGCACTTTATGGAAAAAATTATTTAAAATTCCTCAATTACCCAATTGACACGATTCCACTTGGAGGTTTGTACGACACCTAAGACTATCTACTGTACAAATTTCATGTTCAAACTCCAAATATTCATCGAGATAAGACTAAAACACAACACACAAAATCTGCAGAAAAATGCAACTTTGATTGCTAAAACGAAATAATTTATTTAAAATATCAAACGACGTCCAAAAATTATGATTCCAACACCATTTGAAGCGTATTTCAAAATACTACACTTTTGACTTAAGAATTTCCAGCTTTCATTATGTGATTTTTTTGACCCGGTTACAGCCGATTAAAGTTGGTTGTAACTGTTGGACAGATTATGTTTTCGATACCCGATTCCCCAACCGAATATCTAATGCACCCAACGTCCCATAAACATGTATTTACAGTATATTATCATCATCATACGTCATCTACATTATTAAATCAACAAGATTCAATCCAAAAATGCAACCATCAAACCCTCGTTCATAACTAAACGACAAAACACGATATCATACACGATCAAAACGTCATTAGATCATGAACTTTAATCACAATCACTACATGTAATAAACATACAATTAAAAGTATTGTTCCAAGTAGAAAACGCAGCCATGTAAATCGAAGAACTTCAAGCCAAAACAAAAATAAACACTTACCAAGAGATGGAGTGCGAGAGAGAGAGAGAGAGTTTGGAAGAGAGAGAGAGCACCGAATGGGAGGAATTGCGAATGGGGGGGGGGTATCCTTGCTGCTGTCATACACCAAGAGGGAGAGGAGAGATTAGGGTTTAGTTTGTTCTTTTTTTAATACAGAAACACACATACATGAACATGCATACGTACAAAAGACTTGGGCTTGTTTTGGGATCAGGCCAAGAACAAAGGTGGGGGTGTGTGGGCCGATGTAGCTTGAGAGTGTTTGGGTTGTGCTCATCGGGCCGCAAGACACAAGGGAACAAGGTGGGTTCGGTTACAAGTAATGGTGGCGGTTGGGTCGAGTCACGTTATCGGGTTATAGACTTCAAGTAAACGGAAACATCTATAAATATTTTAACTAAACACGTTAATTTAGATATTTTATTTAATGCAGACATGTTAAATTAACTTAACATGTCATGTAGAACCGTAACACGTAAAGAAACATAAAAATGATTGCGGAAAACAATTGAACGTAACTAACCTCGGGAACGCAGGTTGTCACATAATCCTTCCACGGTTGCTCAGAGCAATTATTGGAATTCCTTCACTCCAACCTGTTGTTGTACCTGATTCGACATGTCACGTGCCTTTTGTTCCTTTCACATTACCTCCCAGTCCATTTGCATCGCCTTTGGTTTTTCTTGTAAGGTAGTAATCTACAAGCACTAAACTAATTGATTTAAAGGTTGTTGACAATAAAAAATTTAATATATAAAAATAAATGCATACGTCTCAAGAAGGACCTCAAGTATGAGATCTCGCAATGTTGTAAGTACCGAAATCATTAGCAAAGTCATAGAAAGGAACGTGAGTGGTCCCGAAGCCAGAGAAGTGACCCTTCTTCCAACCTCCAAAACATTGCTCCCACAGTTATGAATCATCAACGGGTCGATCGTTGAGATCTGTGACGATATATATTTAATAGTGTAGATGATCATACCTCTAATGCAGTTTACCAAATAAAAAAAGTTTTAGTTTATAGAAAAATAATGAAAACTTAATTGTTGTAGATTCAACATTTCCACCACGTATGTTAAACATGTATCCTAAAGTATGTCAAAAATTGGCAGCACATAAACACATAGTGATTTAAAAAAACATACTCTCATTTGACGCGCATTCAGATAAACACGTAACGACGACTCCCTGCCTCTCGTAACCCCTTTTAGGCGTGCCCGCTAAAAACCTCGATACTTGTGCGATTACATCCTAATTGTACTACTGTAACACCCCAATCAATCTACTTATGAAAAGATTAACACTTTTAAGGTTTAAAGGATTTTACTAATTTGATGTTTAAGGCCCAATATGGTTTAAAATGGAAAAAGCCCACAAGTGCAAGTTGGATAATTAGAAAGCAGTATAAAAGGGAAAATCGGAAACCCTAGTTGTCATTTGACACTCCACATATGCAAGGTGTCACACCCCAACCGATGGCGGAAACATCGGAGCGAGACGAAACGAGATTGCTCGAGAATTCATAACATACTAGAAGTGACAATAATTTAAATAACAATATTTCATTTCATTTCTAATTCAAAGGTACAATGTTTGAAAGGAATTACAACAACTTGTTCATAATATAATCGAACAAAAGGAAACACAAAACATAGAAACTAAGTGCGTTTCTAATCCACCCTAAGTAGATTTCTTCAAGCATCATCATAGCTCACCTGCAACATGTATTAAAGTATATATCAACAAAAAAGGTTGACGAGCATACAAGTTTGGTTTTACATAGCATATAATAAAAAGGTTCTCAAATCCGACATGGCAATTCGTATAATAAGTTAAATTACATACAAGCATGCACAACCTAAGTGTCAAACCAAAGATTCCACGAGCGTAATCTTGTCACCAAGTGAACAAGACCGTTTATGATTGAATACTTAACATAGACCACGAAAATGGGCGTTGTGATACTCCGTTGTGATACTCCTATAGCACTATACATGTTAAAGTAGGCTAGCAAAGTTAATGACGAGTAGTTGCATGATTGAATATCTAGAATGGATAAACTAAGCATAACAAATAGCATGTTTGATGGATTGAGCGATTTCATAAATTCAGCTGTGTGCATGAATGTGTTTGATTATGTTATACGTGTTACACCCAAAAAAAATGATTAAAGCGTAAAAGGGGATTCAAGTATACTCAAGGTTTGCAAAGCTTCCAGAAATGTGAGTTGAAGAGTCTCGAAGATTAGGACACCGAGGTTACCCTACAATGGGGAAACGGAGGTGTGTGAGTTCATAGGATTGTTGAGGGATTCAAATTTGGAATTTTAATTACTAGAAAGTATGTATACAAGAAAATTACATCTTGTCTAGACACTTAATTTGAACACTATGTTTTAATGTGATTTAATGGGTACCAAATCACCCATTAGAATCAATTTGAGGAATCAAGAACAAGGATGACATCTACCATAACTCATAACATTCATGATTCAACCATGATTTGGTTGATATTTTTGTTCGATTTGAATAATAATAATAATATATACATATATATTTAGTATATAGTCCAATGTTAGGTTAATCAATTTACCCCATGTATTAAGATTTAATAATTGCGCCTTGTAATTGATATTTCATGCTTGAACATTGTAGACTCGAATCTTCACATTGTATGCTTTGATTCTTGAACTTAGTAATTCTCGTATGTGGTGATCTTTGAGCTTTGTGAGTCACTAAGTGTTAAGTCACATATATATGGTATACGCACGTCCTTAATCAACAACCACTGACATAAGTAATAAATTAAAGATATTATCAACACATAGAATCAGTTGGGATTTCATCATTCCACAATTTTTCTTAATCTTTTTTTCAACAAAATGTCTTGCTAGCGTCTTGATTTTATTTAAGGAAGGTCATGTCTTATGAACCATATACATGTCATTTAATCCTTATAGACCAAATGATTCTTTGTTTTCCACGCAGTAATGATATTTGACACGAGGCCTGTATTATCAACCTAACATCTCTATTGTCCACAATTGACGTAGGAATTGCCTATGGTCATATAGTCACTCCCCCACTTATGGACTCATTATCCTCGATGATGCTTTACCCATCATCCCAATCAGGTAAGTGAGATCTGCCTAAGGTGTTCTCATGATCACCCCAGGGACTCATCATCATCGATGGGGTTTGCCCCACCACCCAGAACGACACATGAGTGACTCTGATACAATTTGTTACATCCGGCCTTTCGTACTACCAATATTATCTGTTTTAGCCACTAGGTTCACGGATTTGTTTTTTGTTTGTCTAGGTCGAGACTTCCTTGAATGTCACTCGTTCTGGTACTACTGCTACCTGAACACGCTTAACTCTGAGATCCCCGACCAATGTTCGCAAAACACATTGGTGATATTTGAGGCGAAGCATGTCTTGTGAACCTATCATATCTCTTGTCCACGACCGATTTGAGATTTTCTTAGGATGTTACTATCTCATTATGTCACAAGCCATTTTTATGTTAAAGACAAGCATGCAGTGATTAGTACATTAGGCCCTAATGGTACATGTCATGTGTTAGTGAGTTAGTTTAGGTTACATAAGGTCATTCAGTAATAACAAGTCAACCTAGTGTTAGTGAGTTGGTTTAGGGTACACAAAGGCACATTAGCTTCTAAAAAGTTATTTTTCGTGTTATTAGCTTGTGTTTGATAATTAGTTTAGGTGTGCCATGCAGTATTAGAAAATAAGTTATTAACCTTAATTCAACTATTATCTTTAGTCTAACTAGAATATCACATGAAACCATCACATGGCTCACACTAGCATACCAAACTGGCATTGCGTGAGTAGGCTCATGCTCGAGAGAAGCCAACAAACCCTTACATTTACCTATATATTAAAAAAGAAACCTAATGAATAGTAACATATTATTAATTATTAATTATTACCTATATATTAAAAAACATTATTACCTAATGAATAGTAACATATTATTAATTATTACCTATATATTAAAAAACAAACCTAATGAATAGTAACATATTAAAAATGAAACGTTATATTAAAAAAGAAACCTAATAAATAGTAACATATTATTAATTATTACCTATAACCTATTTATTAAATTACCTATTACCTATTATTAAAAAAAAAACCTAATGATAGTAACATATTAAAAATGAAACCTAAAATAAAACCTAATGAATAGTATATAATAACATCACACACTATATATTAAAAAGGGTAAATTGCCAAAATCATCCCTGAGGTTTGGACATGTTTATCATTTTCATTCAAAACAACTTTTTTTTATATCATATAGTCTTTCACTCTTGGGATTTTTTTGCCATTTTCATCCAAACTTCTAATTTGATTTATTTTTTATATCTAACACTTGGATGAAAATGACAAAAAAATCCCAAATCTCAGGGACGATTTTGGCAAAAAAAAGTCAGACGTTTGGATGAAAATGATAAAAAAAATCCAAAAGTGAAGGACTATATGATACAAAAAAGTTGTTTTGGATGAATAGTAACATATATTATTAATTATTAAATTAAAAATGAAACCTAAAATCAAACCTAATGAATAGTATATAATAACATAACACAACATATTAATAATGAAACCCAATGAATAGTAACAACATCTTTGAGCTCATGCCATGTAGCACCGTAAGTAATTGCACCGTTTAGATTGTTTTTCATACATGTGGTAAGTTAATTGTATTTCACATGAATGAAGTTTATTAAATACACAACAATTTATTTCACTTTCTTTTTTTTGTCTTTTTTGTAATGAATGAATTGTAGCATGTAAAATTAACTTGGATATTTAAATTATGGATAAGCAAATGATATCAAATCCTGTAATCAAACCAGTATCATATCGGTATCAAATTTACTATGCCAAAATTGTAGATCAACAAAGCCTTCTGGTTGTTGCACATAAACTTCTTCTTCAATCTTACCATTCAAAAATGCTGATTTTACATTCATCTGATAAACTTTGATGTTCTTGGAGGCAGCATAAGCAAGGAATATTCTGACAGCTTCTAGTCTTGCAATTGGTGCAAGGGTGTCATCATAGTCTATACCTTCTTGTTGACAATAGCCCTTTACTACCAGTCTTGCCTTATTCCTTGTTATTATGCCTTGTTCATCATATTTGTTTCTGAATGCCCATTTTGATCCAATGACAAATTTGTCAGATGGTTTGGGTACCAGGTTCCACACTTGACTCTTTTTAAATTGGTCAAAATCCTCTTGCAATGCTTGGACCCAATCTGAGTCATTCAGTGCTTCTTTGACAGATTTTGGCTCTATCATGCTTAAAAATCCAGCATATAGACATTCATGTGCTGTTGCAGATCTTGTCTTAACTCCTTCTTCAGGGTTCCCAATTATGTTTGACTGGGAATGTCCTTTGATCCATCTTATGTTGTTGTGTGAGCTTGCATTTCCTGATGGATTTGAAGCTCCCCCCTGATCTTTCTTTATATTGTTAAGAGGATTAGAATTCTGTTGTTCAATTGGATTTTCTGATAAATTCCCAGAATTCTGATGATCTTGTACAGTTTCTGATGGAGGTTCTAGGTTATCTGCAGGGTTAGTACATGACATCTCTTTGTGTGATTCATTTTGCATGTAGTCATGTTCTAGAAGTTCTTCAGGTTAAGAAGATCTTCAGAATTTTCTGATTGTTTTGATAAGTTTATATCTTGTAAAATTTCATCAGAAATTTTTGTTTCTAATGAATCATCAAATGATACATATAAACTTTCTCTTATTGTCCATGAATTTAAAAGAAAGATTCTATAAGCTTTTGAGTACAATGAGTAACCAAGAAAAATTCTTTTTTCAGCTTTTCTGTCAAAATTTTCAAGACAAAATCATTGAAGACAAAACATCTACAGCCAAATGTGTGTAAAAATTTGATGTTTGCGTTCCTTTGGTTGATGATGTTATAGGGAGTTTTCTGGTGTCTTTTGTTAATGATAGATCTGTTTTGTGTAAAACATGCATTTGCAATTGCTTCAGCCTAAAAGTAAGTGGGAAGTCTAGCATAAGTAAGCGTTGTTCTTGCTGCTTCAACCAGGGTCCTATTTCTTCTTTCAATAACTCCATTCAGTTGTGGAGATCTTGGAGCAGAAAAGTCATGAGAAATTCCTTTACTTGTAAGGAAAGTCTCAAGTTTTTCATTTTTAAATTATGTTCCATTGTCAGATCTGATCCTTCTTACAGGCAATTTCAACAGATTTTTTGCTTTTTCTGATGAAACTGATGATCAGATCTGGGGTTTCACTTTTCTTTCTGAGGATCTCAATCCAAGTGTACCTGGAGTAGTCATCTACAATGACTAAGATGTATTTCTTTCCAGAAAAACTTGTTGTTTTAACAGGTCCACATAGGTCCATGTGTAAAAGTTCTAGATTTTCAGAAATTGATGATTCATAAATTGTTTTATGTGAGCCTCTTTTTTGATTTTCCAAGCTCACATGCTTCACACATTTTATCCTTTTTGGATGAAATAAAAGGTAAGCCTTTTACCAGATTCTTATTTGCCAGTTGGTTCAGATTTTTGAAATTTAAGTGAGCCAATCTTTTGTGCCTTAACCAACTATTACCTTTGTTTTCTGTTGAAAATAAACATTATTGAGGATGCACAATTTCTTCTCTAAAGTCAAAGTAAATAGATGGAATTTCTTATTCTTTTTCCACTTAAATAAACCTTGTTATCATCTAAACCAACCAGTAAACATTTTTCAGGTAAGAAAGTTACCTTGAAGCCTCTGTCACGGAATTGCCCATAACTTAGTAGGTTATATTTCAAACCTTTTACATAGGCAACCTTCTCAATGGTTAATGATCCATATTGTATGGTACCATAACCCATAGTTCTTCCCTTAACCCCATTTCCAAAATTTACAAATTTACCCAGTTTTTCTTGATAATTACCGAGTAAGCTCCTATCCCCAGTCATGTGCTTGGAGCGTTCAGAATCGCAGTACCAGATCTGTTGCACATGATGCACCTGAAATGATAAGGTTAGAGAATTTTTGGTACCTGACGTATGCGTATGAGGTTATAATTTTTAGTTATATTCTAGCTCTTTTTACTCGCGAATCAAGTATTAAATTTATAAAACACGATATAATACTATCACTCTACACACACGTTAGGGCAAGTGCACCCATCGCGGACGTAGTATAGTGATGGCAAGATACCAAGGTCGTCCAAGGACATAAGAGCTTGTAATACAGGCTTATCATTAACGTCTAATCTAACCAATTTTTGATGAAAAGTTTTGAAAGTTATAAAAAGATAAACTAAAAGGCAAACATAAAATATAAGGAAAAAAAGATAGACAAGAAGGAATCACTTGGTTCCCACTCTTCTTTTTGAACGTGCATTTTCGGATCGAATACGAACTCCCGACGATTGCGAAGAACACGTATCACGTGCGGAATCTGTGTACGTGTGTGGTTCGAACACAAGAACAAAATTTAATGATGATTCGATTAATAATCTGACAATGTTTACACCTTGAATCACTACTTTCTCACTCTAGACCTTCAAAGCTCCAAAGATAAAAGGTTGCAAAAAGTTGTAAAAAGACCCAATACTCACCTATTGATAGGGTTCACTAAAAGGAAGGACTCCTTTAAACATGCTCTCCATCCGTCCGGAGGAGATATCCTCCATCCGTCCGTATGGACTTCTCCATTCGTCCAGATGGACTTTTCCCCTAGATGAATATTGTTGAACCGTGTCTTGTTCTGTTTTTGCTACGATGCACGATTGACGGAAGTGATAGACATTATGCACTCACACTTTTATGTATCCTTTAATGATTTCCGCACTTTGGGCATTTTAAAAGATTATCTTTCAGTTATAGTAGTGGGCCCCTTTCTTGACATCGTTACCCTCAACCTATTGGTCTGAGTCAGCAGGGATACAGTCCCGCGAGGTCGGATTATTGAAAGATAATTAAGTAAGTAATTAATGCGAAAAGTGTTGGCCCCCTTCCAGGCAGCGTTACCCTCAACCCATTGGTCTGAGTCAGCAAGGATACAGTCTCGCAGGGTTGGTTTAAAGATTTAATAGTAGTTTATAAACAAGGGATTCAAGCGGTCTCTTACTTCTCCCGAGGCGAACAGTACCGCCCACTCGTGAAGTCTTACTAAGCTTGAACCAGATTCTCACAGGATCTATACACTGAACGAGACATAGAATTACCCAACCACCCTTATAACCCCTTCAAGTAGTTAACGTGTTTTATATAGACCGTAAAGACACGAATGTGTGAATTAACGACAGATGAAGAATGCTTAAATAAGTTCGCCTTCAATATAAAAAACTAGTTATTAAAGTCATTAATACATACCCAATTAAAAAGGAGCCAAATGTTTGAAATCAAAAAGTAATACATAAAAGATTTGTCTTCACCAAGTGATGTAAGAGTTTAGCCAAGCATGGCCTTTGTTTGACAATAACTCTTACGATCGATCTTGGATCCCGAGACTACTACACACTCTAAATGATGGAAGATGGATGATGGTGGTGAGTGTTGGTGTTGTAGTGGTGGTGGTGGAGTGATGGCAAGTGTGAGAGAAGTGGTTTGCCAAGGGATGGATTGGAATGGAACCAAGTACCCCTATTTATAGCTGAAGTCAGATGATCAACACGGACCGTGCCCGCCTGGAACGGCCTCGTGGCCATCCTTCTCTCTCTTCCTCATTAACTGCAGTGTCAGGTCTTGTACTAACACGGCCCCGTGTGTCAACGGCATGACCCGTGGCCATTGTACTTGTTGTACTATCTCAGATTCTGCGAATCTTAGAGTTGACCACGCCCTGTGTTGCCTTAGCATGGCCCCGTATTGGTGGCCTGGTTTGTCCTTTGCTGTTGTCTTTTTCTTCTGCAGAGAATCTTGATTGAGCACGGCCCATGCCTGGTGAGCACGGCCCCATGCCAGAGCTTCTGATCTTGTTATTTTGTTGGTTTGGATGCGGATGGGGGCTTGGCGAGTTGTGTCAATCCTCCTTCTTTGTATTTATATTGGTTTTTGCTGTTAATTTGCTTCTTTTGTGTGTTTAACCTCTTTTGACCCTGTAAATTAAAAAGGAACAAAGAAACAAGTTTTTTTCCCAACATTAGTACTGAAAAAGGGTTGACTTTACGCCGTATTTGATATAATTTATATGTTGTATTTTACGCACATCAGTACCCAAACCTGTTTGGGTGCTTTTTCTGATGAAAATACACTTGATATTTCTACGTCAGATGAATAATTCTCATCAGAACTTCTGTTTAATGCTGAGCCATTAACAAAATGGTTTTCTTTTGAGAGATGGTGTTGAATTAGCTTTAGAATTTCAACACACATACAACTTGCTTTGTCAATATATTGAGACAAATGTGATTGTGATGGAAGATTATTGTTTCTTTGGAATTTGGGATGTATTCCTTTTGAATTGTCAGAAAAGTTTTGAACCTCATGCCTTTTTCCTTTTAAACAGCTCTTGGATGGTAGAAAAAATTTACCAGAACTTCCTGATTTGCAGGATTCAGCATCAGAATCTGATATTATTTTATCAGAATTGTTTTCTGATGCCTTTACAAAGGTGGTAGGATTTCTAGTGTTTGTTCTTACATAACCTAATCTTTCACCTTTGTTCTTAGGTGTCTCAATAAAGTGTATAAAATCTTTTGTTTGTTGAAAACCCTTTACATTGATTTCATTGTCATGAATTTTCTTGTACAAATCTTTTCTTTCTTGTTCATAAAATTCAATTTTAGCTTCCTTTGTTAAATTTTGTTCAATAAGTAATTGGTTTTCAAGTTTGACTTTATTCAGCAATTTTTGCAAATCATCAGTTTTGTGTGTTTTTTTTGATAATTTTTATCTTGTAAATCACAAAATCTTTCATAAGTTTGTTCAGTTGTTGTTCCAGTTCAATGTTATCTGAACTGACTTTGGGTTCTGATGAGCTGGAGCTTCCATTAGAAGTTGTAGCCATTAAACAGAAATTAGCCATTTCCTCTTCTTCTTCATCAGAAGAGTCATCGGTTAGCCATGTATGTGTACATGACATAAGGCTAACTTTCTGTTTTTGTCGTTTAGCTTCTTCAAGCTTTTTTTCATAGTAGGCTACATCTTTCAGCTTCTTGTTTTTGCAATCTGATGCATAGTGCCCCTTTTGTTTTCATTTGTAGCAAACTATCTCTGCCTTTTCCCTTCTCTTTGATCTACTTTCCATCCTCCCTCTGTCACCCTTCTGGTACTTGCCACTTCCACCTCTTAGCCTTTGCTCAAAAGTTTTTATGAGCAGGGCAATTGCCCCAGCAAAGGCTGAAAAATCTGATGAGATATCAAAAATTGTTAGAGGTTTGTGGATCAGAAATTGTTACTCTTTGTATGTAAGAAACATGTGCAATATGTCTTGCCTTGTGGTTTGTGTTCTCATATATTTCTTCCTCTCTTGGGACAAGGATGCTGTAAAGAACATGTAAATTCATGTTCCCTAATTCTAGGGCGGATGCCAAGGTCATTGTGAGACTTCTCCACTCTCTTGGCAAGGCATCCCGAAATTTTACATTTCTTTCATCATTTGACTTCTCAATACCAAACTTTTTAAGATCATTTAAAAGTTTTGTAAACCTATTGTATGTTTCTGAGAGACTCTCACTTTGAAGACTTTTGAATATTTCATAAGAAGAAACACAGTTGTTCTCTTGTTTCTCTTCATTCTTTCTCCTCCTTCACAAAGATTTTTCAACTGATCTCATATCTCCTTAGCAGATGCACATGCATCTACTTCAGAGAATATGTCATTTGGAAGTGTCATAATCAAGAGTGATTTGGCCCTTTCATCAGCCTCCACCACATACTTATCTTCTTTGCTCCAATTATTTTCTTGTTTAGGAGCAAAAGAGATAGGGATTTCTAGTGTGTGTTCAGTTGCTGGAACAACAGGAATTTCAACAGTGGGTCTATGTGGGCCTCTCTTAATGGATTGAAACAGAGCTCGGTCATGTCCATTAAGGAAATTGATTATCCTGATTCTCCATTGGAGGTACTCCTCTCTGACCAAAGTCGAAGGCTTTGACATAAATCAAATGTTGAAAGCATTGTTCCAATTTTGAAAGTTTGCCATATTTAGTATAAGAGATTGTTATAAAAAATGAGCAATTAATTTTTTGAAAATAATTTATTCAACCTGCTCTGCTACCAATTGTTGATCCCAGATAAGATGCTCTTTGACTAAGTATGGCAATAGATTTCAACAAGTATGAAAATATTGTGCAGAACTAGAAATCAAATTTTCAAGAAACACAACTTACTGAATTTTCAAGTATATATATCACTTTGGAAAACAAAGTTATTGACTGTTACAAATGAATGCTCAAAGGATTTTGTAGTGAAGGGTAATGGACTTTTTGGTGTATGTAATGAATTATTGGCTCAACTCATTTAACCTTCGGTGTTGACATCTCTAGGTCATGAATAAACATTTGTTTATTCATGCACTTGCTCTGCACATAGTAGCTTTTTGACATATTCATTGAATCCATGGATGTCAACTTGCTACTTTTCAAGTGTGTCAGGGCTTTATCTCTAAGATAAGTTGGCTCCTCAGAAATTCTGATGGCCAGCTTACCAGAGTTCTGTTGAGTTTGATCATTAGAAATTCTGATGATCAGAGTTTACCAGATTCTGATGATAAATACCAGATTTATCATCAGACTCATCAGAATGGCATTTTCTGATCGTATTCTTTTGTCTTGATCACTTTTTAATCTTTGTTGAAGATATTTCTTTCTTTCTTCTCTAGTCCTGTTATCTTGTAAACACATTTTTATTGATCTTCTTGAGTGTATCTTCAGCATATGACCAGGTTGATCATCTTTTTCTTCAATACTAATATAAAAGTCTCCTAACAAAGAAAAACAAACTTCATCGTAGAAGAAGAATCGAGGGTTTATAATCTCGCTTGCATGCTTTCGAAAGCCAAAATTTATCTTGTGTTACGTTTTATAAATTATTTTAAAAACTACGAAGAGGGTGAGTAACTGTAACACCCCAAAATTTTATAAAAGACTATTTGAATGTTTAAGTGGTTTAAATAAATTAAATAAGTTATAAATAAACAAGGAAGTTTTTAAAAAATTAGAAAATATGCTAGAATGACAACATGAATGAAACCAAGGGACTGAATGTGTAAAATTGTAAATAAATAAGGAATTAAAAGATGAAATAAGGGTGGAGTGTGGGTGTTGGACGCAGGGAACGATCAGGAAAGGGAAAACCCCCTTCAACCCTAGTTTATCAAATCTCTAAGAATTGGATGTGATTCTGGGTCAAACTCGAATGCATGTGACCAAATTCTCAACCATCTAAGAGTTTCCTACATAGGGTAAGTCAGATTTCGTGATTTGATGCTAGTTAGTGAAGATGGGTTTTGATCAATCTGTGAATTTGTATGAAATTAAGCTTGTGTATGCATTAGAATTATCATTAGAAGATGTTATATGCTTGAATTTGTTCATATTTTGAAGGATTGAAGGGAAACCCATTTGTTTAGTAATATGATGTTCTTGAAGTAGAATAAATTTCGTAATTTTGATTGATGAATGTATGTGTATTAGGATAATTGATGAATTATTATGATATAGAATGAATATGATATGTGAATCTAGTTGATTAGAAGAGTTGTGTATATTGCTAGTGAAATCGTGCATTGAATACATGTACATAAGGCTTAAAATGTTGTATGCACACCAGGTGTTCGTTAAAATGGCACAATGAAAAACTATGTGATTTTGAATGGATCGAAAAGTGTTGAATTGCATAAGGAAAATATAGTATTTGATGCATTGCAACATATGATATGGAAGGTGATTGATGCGTGAATGTGATTATTATGTAATGAATGAAGTAACCTAAATAAGAATGAATTATGTGTAGGAGTGAAAGAAGAAGGAGCTAATTCCGGTTCGCAACAAAAGGCTCAAGAACGAGGTAAGTTCGCTACTTACAAGTTTATTCAATAATATTAGTGGATTGTTCCTCTAAATATTAGTTGCATATTGGAAGACATAGTATTAAAATGAGAACAAGAAAGTAGAGCTCCGTAACGGTTCGTGATGAACGGGTCGGTTCGGGTTAGAATGAGAATTAATGAGTTAAAGTTTTCTTGACAATCCGTGTAAACAGGTTGTGATAGAATGAGTTGTATAAGAAAGAATGATGTAACGAGTCGGTTACACATACAAGAAAGCCGATTACAAGAATGAATTAGCCATGTACGGTACAAAATTAACAGGGTGATTATTAGTTCGCCAAGTTCATTAAGGTGTTAGTTGAAATATGAATATTGTGCTAATGTTGTTTCGTTGTAATGGTTTTAGGTAAAACTCAAGCTTAGATGCTATTGCCTCGCCTCGCTATAAATATTATCAATGGGTCAATACTTTTTTTAAATTAGGCTAAGTTTGGTAGTTAAACTTTAAGCTTGAAGTTGTAAATCTTTTGTCAAAATACTAGTTGTAATGGTTGTTTGAAAGGTCTTTAAAGTGTTATGATTTTTATTATGTCCTTTAAAATGCGTCGTAGGTTTAATTGTTGAATGTCATTAAAACAGGGAATTGTTTATATTACGAACGGGTCATGCCCGAATTTTGTTAAATAATAGTATGAATTATTACATTTTCGGATTTAGAATTTTGGGCGTTTTAGTAACCAGTGTTTATAACCTTGACTAGACCACTTTAAAAAACCAAAATTTATATTTCCTTACTTTTAAAATGATTTTAGAACACGTAATACTATTAATTTATTAATAAAAATATAGAGTTAATTACATAGTTAGTCCCTGTGGTTTGCACAAAGTAACATACTTAGGTAATCGTTTAAAATCATCTTCTAAGGTATTAACTTTTCATTTTGTAACGTTTGAAGGTATTAACGTTAATTGTTTGTTAAACTATTAGTACCTAATTATGTTATTTTGTGCAAACCACAGTGACTAACTATGTTAATACCCTAGAAGTTAATACCTGCAAACGTTACAAAATGAAAAGTTAATACCCTAGAAGGTGATTTTAAACTATTAGTATCTAAGTATGTTATTTTGTGCAAACCATAGAAACTAACTATGTAATTAACTTTAAATATATATATATATTATATATTATGCATTATTATATGTAAAGTTTTAAGGTCCACGATTGTTTTTCAAAAGGGTTAACACAAACAAATTGTCAAACAATCATGACAATGTCGATGGATTGTTTCTTTTCTTTTCTAATAGAGTAATAGCCATCAAATTATTTAAAGAAAAAACAAAGGAAAATGCCATTTTCGTCTCGAAAGGTTTATCACTTTTACGCCTTTCGTCCAAATGTTTGTTTTTACGCATCTAAATGATTGTGGTATCAAAATCTTACCACTTTTATCCTAATTGTTAACTCCATCCAATTATATAGCAATACACACACACACACACACACACACATATATATATATATATAGGGAAAAGATAAATCGAAAACCCATGTGAGTTGAGAAAACCCAAATAAACCCTATGTAACATTTTTATTTTTTTCTAAAAAAATAGGGAATGTAATATAAATGTACACGGACCTATTTATGAAAAAAAATGAAAAAAAACGCTTATTAGTTTTTTTTTAAAAAATGTTGAAAATTTGTATGTTACATTTTTTTTGGACATATTTATTATGTAACCTGAAATTTGTAACATTTTAAAAAAAAAACTACTCGGTGTTTTTTTGTGTTTCTTTTTTAAAAATGTTCAAATATATGTATATTACATTTCCTATTTTTTTTAGAAATGTTTCTTGAGTTTACATGGGTTTTTTACAAAGGTTTTCTAAGTTTTCTCAACTCAAGTGGGTTTTCGATTTATCCTTCCCCTATATATATATATATATATATGTATTACTATATATATAATATTATTAAATAAAACCTAGCCCCATTAACAAATAGAAAAATAAATGGGTAAATTTCCAAAATCGTCCATAATTTAACAATACATTTTAATTGGGTTTGTGATTTGAATGGAAATGGAAACACAATCAAAACATCGGGTGTCAAGATACAAAAAAAAAAACCCAATTATTTTGGATGTAACATGCAAATCAGCTAAAATCTTAGGAACGATGTTGGCATTTTACTCAATTTTTTATGTGAATTTACGTATTATTCTTTATGAATAGTTTCAATTATATAAATAAATAATTTTTAGTTTCAATTATATAAATAAATAATTTACTTAATTTAAACATGGGTAAATTGCCAAAATCGTCAATAAGTTAATGATACATTTTAATTGAGTTTGTGATTTTAATGGAAATTGAAACAAAATCAAAACGTTGGGTGTCAATATACAAAAAAAAAAAAAAAAAAAAAAAAAAAAACAAAAAAAACAATTATTTTGGATGTAACATGCAAATCAGCTTAAACCTTAGGATTTACTTAATTATTTATGTGAATTTACGTATTATTCTTTAAGAGTAGTTTAAATTAACCTATCTATTAAAAACCAAACTGGAAAGAATAGTTCCATTGCTTATTCAAAAGTCGAATATGTGTTTGCCAAATTGCAGAGTCAATTTTGTCATAAGATATTACACCAAATCATCTTTGCCTTTCAAAGTTGCCCGGTACTTCACAAGAAAATACCCGAAAGCATGTCCCACCACCACACATATAAAAACACCAATATTGTAGGACATCACAGCGAACATTACAAGGTAAGCAAGTGCCATTCGAAGCCCATAAACCGACGCGTGAGCCAACCCGCTAATGATTGGACTTGCTTGTGTCTTGACGACAGAAAAGTCGGCTAGAAACTCGATTGCAACGGCGACGACAAAGAGAACAACTAAAGCCAAAATGTACATGCCCAACTTGCCATTAGGCCAGTCATCGAATAACATGACTACATTTTTGTCCCAAAAGAAGGTCATGTGCATCATGCTCATGCAATCCATGGTGTGATTAGGCATGGGCATGGGCATGTCATGAGACATAATGTTTAGACTGCGAGGTATGGTGGGGCGGGGGTTGGGCTTGGGTTGGGGCATTTGTTGACATGTGATTTGGGGTGGCAGACATGGGGCGACCCACATTTAAACAGGGTATGGTGGGGCGGGGGTTGGGGGCGTGGGTTTGGTGGGCTTCGCTGGGCTGACCCGGCTGGGCTCTTTATATTTGTTTTTAATTAAAGAAAATTACATAAAGATTAAAGAAAATTACATAAAAAAATTTCCTAACGTTTATATTTGTTTTTTATCTCTTCTCTCATCTCCAAGACTATTTCCAACTCGTCACCCTTTAGGTGATCAATCGGCTGGGATAGAATTTTCAAATCCTCCCGTCTTTGTCTCTGGGCTTCTCTAGCGGTATCTCTAGCTTCTTTGCTCTTCCGAATTTCGGCCCTTTGTTGTTGGAAGACGTTGAATGTATCTATCTTGGATGAAATGTCATCCAACTGGTCGCTGTATATTCCTCTATGCAAGAGAGAACTCCCAGTTGAACGTGATGCCGTAGCAGATCTTGATTTTTGAGCACGCCTTTTTGTGGCATCTCTTCCATACTCAGGCCGGTTTGGGCTTGGCGAATCATAAAAAAGGTCCTCAATCTCTTGATCTTGTGCATCAGATTGGGTTTTGGACGAGGCCCTCGACCTTTTTGGAAGACGTGTTGGCGAATTTCCTGTTTTTATAAAAACAAAATTTAATATATTACAAAGTTATATAAAAAAAACATTAATAAAAACAAAGTTTAAGAATACCTAAAGTTGAATGTTGAGATTGTTGAAACCAACCCCTCGCCAATGCAAGTTCTTCAGGAACGGTCCATTTTAGTTGTTTTCGCTTGATGGTTTCAAGTGCTTTATCCGCCTCGGTTTTTTTCTTATGGCTTCTCTTTTTTATGGGTTGGGGTGCGGAAGGACCATCGTTGGGTGGTTGAGTTTCGGGGACGGTTTCGTTTTGTGAAAGGTCGGTGGAGGATGGTGAAAGGTTGATGGACGTTTGTGTAAACGGTGTAGGTATCGCATCATCGGAGTGTAGGAAGTTAGTAAACAAACAATTCCCAATATACGATGCATAACTCGCTTCTTGGGGCATAGAAGAGTGTATCATAAATGGACGAGGCATTGGACGAATGGGTGGTGGGCTAGGATTATTTTCTTGGAGTGCATACGGGTTGGTCGGGTCAAAATGACGGTTATGGGGATGCATTTTTTCGTTTTGTAGATGGAGAATTGAAGATGAATGTGGTAAAAAAATGGAAGAAATTGTGAGGTTTATAGTGGAAAAATGTTTTTTTTTTTTTTTTTTTAAGATAGCCGTTGGCCAACGGCTAGCCCAACGGCTTCTTTGGTTTGTCGAATTAGAGCCCGCCATGTCAGCTTGGCCAGACCGCCCCACGCCCGGCTTGAAACCCATGCCCCAAGGGCCACGCCGAAACCCATGCCCACCCGGGGTGGTGACGTGGGCGTTTTCCCCCTACCCACGCCCAAACTCCCGCCCCATACCCCGCAGTCTTAAAGGAAGAAGTGGGAGAGACCGTTATTTAACTTTATGGTACATGTCCAAATTGCCTTGAGGAGTTGAGGGTATGTTGGTTAAATAGATAAAAAACCAATGTAGATTTAAGGGCTGTTTAGCCTCTCAATGGTCATTAAGAGACTACCTTTTAATGGAACCATTAAGAATTTTACTAATAAGAAAGTAGAAGAATGTGACATGTAATGATTTACCATTCAGAGGTTATCTCTTAACCATTCAGACTTGAGGTTACCTCTTATTCATTAATAGGTTTTAAACCATTAAAATGTAGCATCTGAATGGTCAGTAAAAGGCTACCAAACAACCCTTACATTGGAAAAATCAATTACAAGAAAGACAGATAATACAAGAAGACGGCATGAACCATGCCATTTCATATTTGTACTTGAAATTTTAGAAACATTCTATTGTAGTACAAGTTTTTTTTTTTTTTTTTTTTTTTTTTTTTTTATAATTTTGGACTACAATATTATATGCTAAAAATATAAAAATTTTCAATGTAGGGTGCAAGCTAATATTTAAAATTCTTAATTTACAAAATTGCAAGTTTTGAATAAATAATTAAATTTAATTTAAACACCCACTTTAAACACTTGAGTAAGCAACTAATATTAACCCCGGCTTGGATATAAAAACAAAAGGTTATCCTAAATAAATGCCCCTAGTACTAGAAGTTTCTTTCTTTTAATCTTATTTAAAGTATACGTTTTCATAGGTACGACGAGATTGTTATCTGGTTAGACTTTAGAGACTTAAGAGGTATGAGTGACATTATTATATATATCAAATCACAATATCACTTTGCTACAGTGGTGTTGCCATTTTTTTTTTCTTTTTCTTCCTTTCTTTTTCTTGGTTTTTTTTTTTTTTTTACTTTTACCCTTTAATTTTCAGCATTCACTCTTACAACCCTTTAATTTTCTAAATACTTTTTAATCGAGTTTTACGTCTTTATTTTTATTTACGTGTCGATATAAACTTAAGTTGATTTACATTTCGACATGATTTTTTTGTGTTTATTTACGATTTTGTCCCCAGTATAAAATTCGTTTTAATATTTTTTTAGAAGACTATAGTAGTGCTTTGTTTTAATTGGTTGGCTCGATTTAATTTTTATTCGTCATGCCAAGCGGTAGTTTTCCCATCGTTTTAGTTTTTTTAGCAAAAATATGGTAGTATTTTGTTTTACTTTGTTTACTCAATGTAATTTTTTTTGAGATCGTGTTATGAGTAGTATGTAAAAGTAACTAAAACACAGACGTACATGCTATGAGAAAGAAATATCCGGCTTAATGCCCCGCAACGCGGGCGGGCAAAACCTAGTTTAATACAAAACCAATTTAACAGTATAAATCAGAGACTATATACATAATTGTAAATATTACTTTTATATATAAGACGGTTATATAATCGCTTACCCCACTAATCTGTAACTCTTATTACATCTATATCAAACACTATGTATAAATGCATTATCAACTTTAACAATTCTTTATTAAATTCATTTTGTATGTAACACATCTATATGTGTATATATATTACTAGTTTATAACCTCGTGTATTACACGGGTTGAATAAATAAATTTTATATACTAAATAATAAAACAATATATCTTTAAAGCCTTCTTTATTGCACGAGTTGAATAAATATAATTTTATATATTAAATAATAAAAAAGTTATATCTATAAGAACAATATTGTACAGGTTGAATAAATTTAATTTTATATACCAAATAAAAAAAGTTATATCTTTAAAACCACGTGTATTACACGAGTTTAATAAATTTAATATTGTTTACCAAATAATAAAATAATACATCTTTAAAAAACCTCATTTATTACACGGGTTGAATAAATGTAATTTTATATACTAAATAATAAAAAAATTACATCTTTAAAAATATGCGTATTACACGGTTTGAATAATTGCAATTTTCTGTACTAAATAATAAAAAAATATATATATCCTTAAAAAACCTTGGGTATTGTACGAATTGAATAAATCTAATTTTATACATCAAATAATAAAAATACGATTTTGGCCCCTGTGGTTATATCACTTTTACCCTTTTAGCCTAATTTTTTTTAACATCTGAGCCCCCAACGTCTTTTTTTCTAACCTTCTTGGCCATAACGGGTTGAATAAATGTAATTTTATATACTAAATAATAAAAAAATTACATCTTTAAAAATATGCGTATTACACGGTTTGAATAATTGCAATTTTCTGTACTAAATAATAAAAAAATATATATATCCTTAAAAAACCTTGGGTATTGTACGAATTGAATAAATCTAATTTTATACATCAAATAATAAAAATACGATTTTGGCCCCTGTGGTTATATCACTTTTACCCTTTTAGCCTAATTTTTTTTTTAACATCTAAGCCCCCAACGTCTATTTTTCTAACCTTTTTGGCCATAATGTCTTTTTTTAACCATTTTGGCCCCTAACATTTAGGTGCTGTTTGTTTTTTCTGTTGGAAAAGGTCTGCAGTCTGCGGACCACATCTGCAGGAGAAGAGGTGGACCAAATGTCTGCAGTCTGCAAGGAGAAGAGGGTTTGTTTTTTTTATATAAAACCTCTTCACCATTTTAAAACACACACAACACACTGATCTCTCTCTACTCTCTCTCTACAATCTGCACTACCGCCATCATCATCACCGCCACCACTTCACCACCGTCATCATCACCACCGCCATCACTTCACCACCGTCATCATCACCACTGCCATCATCACTACCACTTCACCACCGCCATCATCATCACCGCCACACATTGATCTCTCTCTACTCTCTCTCTAACAGATCGATGATGATGATGATGATGTAACAGATCGATGACGATTTGGGGGTTTTGTTTCTGATCGATTTGGGGTGTTTTGTTTGCCATCGATTTAGGGTTTCGGAGGTGGAGGTCGATGGGTGTCGGCGGAGGTAGGGGTTTCGGAGGTGGAGGTGGTGTCGATGATGATGATAACAGATGTGATCGATTTGGGGGGGTTTGTTTCCGATCGATTTGGGGGTTTTGTTTCCCATCGATGATGATGATGATGGTGGCGGAGCAGGGGTGGTGATGATGATGATGGTGGCGGAGCAGGGGTGGTGGTGGCGGAGCAGTGGTGTCGGAGCAGGGGTGGTGGTGGCGGAGCAGGGGTGGAGGTGATTGTGACAACCGTCACTTTTCCGTACATTCTGTACACGAAATGAACAGTAATTTGTGCTTAAATGACTGTGCATGATCTGGTTTACCAGACAAATAAATTTCTGAATTCCATACAAGTGAATTCGTGCATGATATATGCTACAAGAATTACCTTATGATAGCGTTGCGTCAAGAATATTAGTAAACTCACCGGTAAGACACATCGTGTCAACAGAACTGCAGAAAGCAGTCAGACATTAGAATTGGAGCCTAGGTGTAGGTCCAACGTCAAGAATGCATTAAAACCCAAGAGTACATACAAGGGTTTTAATATAGGCATTCCGGAAGCTAAAATACGCACTAAAAAGCACCCGAAACGCACTTTAAGTGCAGAAATTTATAAAATTCAGTTATAAAACAGCTGTTAACACATAAATTTCATGCAGAATTTATGTTTTATCATCCAAGATACTTCCCTAAGTGTCGGGGATTGAAAGTGTTACAAAAGGACACTTAAAAGACACTAAAAAGTGTAATTTAACACTTTAACGAACCGGTGCCTAACCGAACAACCGGATATTACTCGGAACACCAAAATAATGCTAGAAGCATTGTTTTTATTTTTCTACGCCAGTTAGGGTCCCCGAATACCCTAACACCTGTTACAACTCACCACATGCTAGTAACTAAGTTAACCTCCTAATTAGCTAACTATTGTCTAACCACTTGGTTGGAAACCAACCATAAGACCCCCCCCCCCCCAACGAAATCGGCTCCCCAAGGGGGCACCCCACTAATACTTTTGATTATAATAATCTTGCTTGCCCCATATCTTGAAGACACATTATCTAGAGGGTAATTAGAATCTGGGATTATAAATGTAACCATAAGTTCATAACATTACATAACCCACACTTAGAAAAATTCACTCTCCTCTCTCTCCCTCTCATTGAGTTCGGCCGAAACCCCCAAGCACCCATCCATCATTTTTCGATTTCATTCAAGCCATTCCAAGCATCTACAAGGGTTAAGGATCGCGTATAAGGAACCTCGGTGCACTCGGATTGCGAAGGACCTCGCTACATTGCCTTTATCCACACGATTTCCAACTAGTTTCTTCCCTAGCCTAGAGCTAGTTGTAAGTGCTTCTAATCACCTTCTTGATCTTGTCTAGGGTGGTTAATAAGAGATTTGTTGGTTGAAAATTATGAACACTAGAGATCAAAGTTTAAAGTCTTGTAAAGTATGATAAACTTGGTGGTTAAAAACTAAATAATAGTGTAAAACTTATGGAACTTGTTTTGTTATGGTCATTTATTGTTGTTGGATGCTAGTAGGGGAACGGATCGTCATCTAACCACGCTAGGTCATGTTCATGGAACATGAACTAGCACTATGTTTAGTGTAAAAATAACTAGATGACGAACCCTTTCACTCATAAACATGAACTTGTGTAAAAACGATTTTACTTGTAAAATAGAGTTTTAAACTAGTAGATCTAAAGATCTACAAGTGGTATTTTCGAAGAACCAAGTAAAATATACACAAGTCTTATTTTAAGCCGGATCTTACACAACTAAAAATATTTTTGAGAACCAAAAAGTGTGTAGACACTTGTGTAACGAAAGGATCTAACCAAGAAATATTTTCGTAAATACCGACTAGAAGTTGTAAAACTCCATATTCTTTAAAAATAAAGTTTTCGAGATAATGATTTTATTTTTAAAGATGGAAAGACTTACTAAATGTGCTAGTAAGTTACTACACATTTTTGTAAATATTCAAGTTCATGAAAGGGAGAAACTAGCGATTATTGTTGATAATGGTTATTGATGATTGTTGACAATTTAAAAGAAAATAAACACATGTTTTGAAAACATGGGAAACCTCCATTTTTAGGGGAAACTCTGTACACTTAGAAAAATATAAGTTTTTGAGAAACTTATTCCCTAAAAATGTATTTAAAAGTATTACCAAGGTTTCCCTAATTTTTGGTGATAAGAAATGGTGATTTCCTCAAGAATAAAAATGGATATTAAGTATGTATATTTTTGAGAAAAATATATATATATTATTTGATCACCAACTTGTGTGCTAAGTGTATATAGTATGTGTTATACGTGCTAGTGTATTAAGACTTAAAAATACACTAAATACTCATGAGGAGTATAAACATAAAAATGCACATACAACATACAAGATACATAATTCGGGTGCAAAGTGCAAAACACGAGACACTTATATTAATTTTAGAGAAAATAATATAAGTAAGATACTTAGTTAAAAATATAAAATATTTTTAACACAAGAAATTATACACAAAAGAGAGTGACTGTACTTGTGCGACGCAAGTCTAGTGACTAACGTTAAGAAAACGCGTATAGGTTACGACGTTAATTAAGCAAATCCGGTGAAGTTTACGACGCACAGGAACGCAAAGTTGTGAGTTCATGCTCCCCCTTTTCTCTTAACTGTTTTTGGTTTTATAACTCTCGGGGGTGAAATACATGTTACAAATATTATAATTTTTACAAAGGGTAAAAATACAAAAAGCACTCTTGGTGAGAACGAGAACCGAGTGCAATATGATTTGAGAATACGAGAAGCACTCGTGGTGAGTGCAATATGATGAGCTTTAAGAAAAGCCTAGAAAATACTAGATCATGTGAGCTTAAACTAGATATTGAGATGCCATTAATACTTAATTAGGGACGAGGGTTAGATCTAACGGGTACGGCCGAGCCCCACTCATGGTCCTTATGTGACCACTTGAGTGCTTCGGTGTCCCAGTCGAGGGAAATCGACACAGTCGAGGGTAATCGACACAGTCGAGGGAAATCGACACAGTCGAGGTTAATCGACACAGTCGAGGGAAATCGACATAGTTAGAGGGAAATTGAACCAAACACTATATTCAGAACTTTATAAAACATTATATATTAAAAGCTATAAAACAAATGCGAACGGCCAGTTCAACTTTGAATAAAAATTTTATCGATGCGTAGATAAAGTAAGCGTGTCGCAACAATATATTCAATTTTTTTTATAAAACACTATATAGTATTAATAGATGGATAAATGGTCCCTAAGTGATACTCGTGTTTTCTTTATATTTGAAATTAATAGAATCACTTTGAAGGACATTGGTGGTGGCAATGAAGTTTAGAACTACGCCTCTCTAGAGGTCGCCAGTTCGAAACCAAGCCGAACCGGGTTTTACCGCAGTGGGCCTTCGGGCGGCGGGTTTTCCCCGGAACTGGTGGCTTGGTGGCTCGGGTATGCATCCAACTCTGACCGTTATGGAGGAGGGGATGCATTTGCTCGATTGAGGGCATCCCAGGATGCTTATTCGATGATTTAGTTGGCCCTTCAAAAAAAAGAAAAAAATAAATAGTTTAATATAATAATAGTTTATAAGTTGGATAAATGGTCCCTAAGAGTGAAAGGGGTACCCCTCATAAGACCGTGGGGTATGGTGGGGCGGGGGTTTGGGGCATGGGTTGACACGTGGAACTTTGAAAACTCAATTCACAAACCCAAGTTGTAGGGGGTATGGTGGGTGTGGCTGGGCTGGCTTGGCCAAGCCACATTAAGTTTTTTTTTTAAATATATATATATATATATATATATATATATATATATATATATATATATATATATATATATATATATATATATATTAATAACCATTAAAAACTACATAAACATACAAAATAATTATCAAAATAAAAAACTATCATTCTTCGTCGTCTTCGTCGGTTTTGAACCCAGGAATCGTTGAAACATGATCAACCAAATCAGATCGAAGGTTGTGATGTATATCCCTTGACTTGATAAAATATTCATTTGACGCTTTATCTTCGTCTGTAACGTTACCTGGTTGGGGGTCATCGTCATCATAGGAGGTAATGACCGCTCTACCTTCATCCTCCAAAATCATGTTGTGAAGAATGATACATGCGTACATCACGTTTCCAATCCGATCCTTGTCCCATAGTCGACAAGGCATTGCCAATATTCGCCACCTTTTCTTCAAAACACCGAATGCTCGCTCGAGGTCTTTACGTGCAGCCATTTGGACCCTGTTAAACTTTAATCTCTTTGGATCTATGGTACCGTGTCCTGTGAACGATTTTACGAAAACCCCCCACTCTGGGTAAATCCCATCAACTAGGTAGTACCCATACACGTACTCAACCCCGTTTACAAAGAAAGTTCATTTGGGTCCTATACCATTTACCCGATCATTGAAAAAGGGCGAGTGGTTTATGATGGTAATATCATTATGTGAACCTGGCATACCGAAGAACACATGCCATATCCAAAGATCTTGGGATGCAACCGCTTCAAGCATGATGGCTGGCATCCCGTGAAATCCACTCGTGTGAGCGCCTTGCCATGCGGTAGGACAAAGTTCCCAAAGCCATTTCATATAATCTAAACTACCTAGCATCCCGGGTAGCCCATGATAATCTGCGTGATGTTCCAATATTTGTTGCATGTCGCTGAACGAGGGCTTTCTCAAATATCTTTTCCTATAAAGTTCTAAAATACACGAACAAAAGTTGTGAAGACTTTCTCTAGCTACACGTGCAGACATTTTTAAATAGTCATCCATAATGTCCGAACTATTGCCGTACGCTAACTGTAACACCTCGAAAATTCACGTCCTAGAATGTATTGACATGTGTCATAAGCTTGAACGTGTGAAAGAATACTCTAGAGGGACTAAAGTTGACAAACATGGAAAGCATGTGAATATAGGGGTTCAAAATGTCAACAATGGATAAATACATTTTTAAAATAACCCTACATGATGTTTATACCTTCAAATGAATAAATCATGGATCATACGAAGCTAAATATGAAAGAAAGTGAGAGATTTCAAACTACAGGGTTAAATGTGTCAACATGTTTAAAGTATACCTCTGAGTGACCTTTTAGCAAACCCGAAGCTTTGTAACAATTAATTATGCTCACTAGAATGCACGATAAAAATTTCATAAAGTTTCGTTATCGTATGAGAATGTTATGATCAAATTCGTATACGAGGGGTTAAAGCGTCAACGTTGAAAATTATGACTTTTCGGGTGATAACCAAGTTAACCAAGGACTTAACAAAGTGGGTATAAGACTTGAAGCCCTTATAAGTCAATTAGAGGGGCTTAAAGTGCAAAGAATAAAGGTGGATTGACCTTTCGAAGGACCAAGAGCCAAGGATGCAAACTGAAAAGAATTTTTTTGCCCTGATAACTGGCTTACGGACCGTAAAGGTCGACCCTTACGGTCCGTAAGGGATGCCCAGATGCAGAAAGTTGGCTGTTGCCTGTTTTAAACGTTGCAACCAACTTAAAAATGATTTTTCACATACATGGGCGACCCCTAATAGTTCCTAGGACTTAGGGGCACTTGTTAATGATCTGGATCACCCCTTAGACTTAGTTGTCATCATCAAAATGGATCAAGAACACTATAAAAGGCCCTCTTGTTGCAACCATTTTGATCACTCATTCCTTCTGCATTTCTGGAGCTTCCTAGAGCTTAAGAGCAGACCCTAAGCCTTCCTAATCGTGCATAGGACTTCTGTAAGTATGCTTAACCTTTCTTAGTTGAGTTTTTACTTAGTTTTAGCTTAAAAGTCTAACCGTCGTAATTAACAGTTGACTTAGCGATTAATCATTAATGGTCCAGTGATTAGTCGAATTGAAGGTAGTTATAAGTTGGTAATTATGTGGGCAATAAACCCTTAAAAGGGCACTCTCTGATTCCCGTTCTAACTAGATCAAATGTCGGGTCAAAGTTGTTTATAAAAAGTCAACAGGATCCTAATTTGCGATTTAAAACATAATTTACAATGTAGAAGCTTTGCAACCTGTTTTATTACTCTTATAACATAGTAATTAATGTAAGAACATGTCTAAACATGTTCGACCCGACAATTTTCTGTTTAGACCCGGTTCAGAACCGAAAGTCGCAAAACTTTGACTTTTGCTTTGACTTCAGTTCTGACCTGATTTAGATAAGTTTGGAAATTCTTTAGAGCTTCCTTAGGACCAGGTTACATGATGGTATAACCCTCTGTGGTTGGATCGTTGATTGTCCGATTCGTTTACAAGTTTCCGTTAAATGCCTAATGTTGACCAATATGCCCTTTTGACCATAAAACGAGAATTTAAGAAATGTGAAAGGACAATAATCTTTATTACTGATTTATAATCATGTCCCTAAAATTTCACATCAGTTGGAGGTCTAGATTAGGAGTTATGCTCAATAGCGCACTTAAAAAGATTTTTGTTAATTAAACGGCGCAATTAGCATAAAGCCTATCTAAACCCAACTTTTGACACCAAAACTTTTACCCACTGATGTAATATAATATTTTGGGATTTATAAAGATTTTTAATTATTTTTAACCTGCTCATAACCTAAGGTTATGGCGTTGATTCGGTAAATACCGATTATACCTTTTTTGTGTATAAAATGAGTTCTACATAATATTTTGACACCAATCCAATTGCTACTGATTTTATATAATAAATAAAGTATTTTGAATTCTATAACCTGATAAAAAAACTCAGATTTCCTGTATAACCCGGAAATCGCTTAAAACGACTTTTTACGCGTATTAAACGCCTAGTTTGGATTTAAAACCATTTTGTCATATGAGACCTATTACCAACTGATATGACCTAATAAAATAAATTATTTTACTGATGTATTCGGACCCGAATCTCAGAATTTCATTTAATCTCTTTTATAATCTTTAAAATGACCAAAATACCCCTACGGGGCTTAAATTGAGATTAAACTCGTTTTGGGCATAATGGAAGGTATCCTACTGATATCACAACATATTTAAGGCATGTTAACTTAGGAAACCTATATATGATTCATTTGGTTACTCGTTACGCACTTTTCGCGTTCGGATCGGCTTGTGTAACTAGTTTGCATATATTAGCCGAGACGGGTCAAACCATATCTTTTTGTCTCAAAATCCAGAATGTGTTTAAGTTACCCATATTAAACAAGCATACAAGCTTGCCGGGTCAAAACCACATTCTATCCGGTCTTCGCTTTATCATGCGTTTGAATCGTATCTTCCTCTTTAAAACTAACCGGTCTAAGCATAGGCTTAATTAAAGACCCGTTAGGATTCTAACAGGTTATTATAAAACCTTCGTTCCAGATTAAGAGCCCCAGTAAAAGTACTTGTGCTTGCTGATTAGAAAATATGGCTGAGTATAAATTGCATTGCTAGATCAGGTAAATACTCTTAACTTATTTTCCCTATACGGGCTTGGGATACGGTATTATAATAATACCGCTTGGTCGGGTATTGAATGTTTAATCGTATTGTGGTTAGATTATTGAGGTAACCCGCTTTAATCTGTATTATTTGAAATAAAAGCCTTTAGGGGTTAATGACCATGTCCCGGATATCCTTGACATCATTGTATTATAAAATGGTCACGTCTTAAGCACGGGGTGTAGGCATACACCTGATCGTCGCTTAAGGGAAACGGTATCTCACTCTCTTGTGGGCTTATACTTGTGGTGTGTCTGTTAATTTTGACTCGGTTTCTACATCGGGCCCTGAACGTACAACGAACATGTAAATCTGTATACAAGATTATAAGATAATTGTCCCAAGTTATAAAAGATATGTTGTGCCTTGTGCATTCAAATCAATTTTTATTAAACCTTTTCAAATGAGTCGGTTAATTGTATTTACCAGTGTAAACTGACGTATTTTCCAAAAAGGTTAAGTGACAGGTACTGAACGTAATTGGCTGGAAGCTCAGGGCGTTAATAAGGAATCTTGCAAGTTCTAGGCGTCTAAACTCTGTTGAACAATGTTTATGTTTTAAGATCCGCCTGTGGATCCTTTACTTTCCGTTGTAATACTTGATATTACTTTATATTCGGATCGTAATATATTTATCTTTTGCTTCCGTTGTGCATTTATATATTGTGTTGTTTGACTATGATGATATCAACTACGTCACGATACTCCCCTACCGGGCCCACAGGTGAAACGTGGAAATATCGGGGTGTGACAGGTTGGTATCAGAGCTAACACTGAGTGAATTAAACGCTAGCCTTTTTGTGTTTAATCTCAGTTACACAGTTGCACATTCTTGAGTCTAGACAAAAACATAGGACTAATCCTAATTCGTTTTATTTTCCCCTTATTTGGTTCCTTTGTTATTTTTCTGATTAGCCCTTGCATGGGCAAGTCATTTTCTGTAGAAGTCCCGTTTAGGGCAACCATATACTTGTTTAAATTTTAATGGAACGATTATATTTAAAATATCATTCCTATATTATAAGATCTACCATTATAATAAAATGGCAATATCTAAAAAGGACAAGACCTAGCTCATGTGTCATTTTAAGACAGGGCCAAGACGGTAGTTCCACAATTAGATTCAGATCCTTGTTTACATCTCAATTTGGGATTGTTCTGCGTTAAATATTAAAAGAATCTTAAAGGTAAAACCTAGCCTAATTGTCATTGTAGACATGGCCAAGACGGTAAAACCTATCCAAAAGATTCCAATCCCTGTTAACATCTGTAAGTATGTTAACATTTTTGGCAAACTGTGAATCGTTAAAGTCACACAGGCCATCTTTAAAAAAAAGGGGTTAATCTAAATTCCCTTATTTGAAATAATCATCCCTTAGTGATGAAGTGCCTACGGGCCAAACTTGTTGTCCGATAAGACAACGTCAGTGGTGGTCTTTGACCCCGTCTAAAGATGTTGGACTACGTCCAAGCATAACAGTTTGTATGATCAATGCGATCTTGACTAATATCATCAAATGAAGATGATCACATTATAAACATCCATATGTGATGAAATGCCTACGGGCCATACTTATTGTCCTAAGGGACAAAAGACAGTTGAGGTCTTTGACTCTCTGTCAAGAAAAAGGTAATGAAATATGTTCAAACCTTAATGCCTCGATTCTCTGAAGTCATGGCTTATAAATTTAAAACTGTCCTTGTGACTAGGCCCTTTGCGCCACCTTAATATCCTTAATGTTTTATAACTAGGATAAATTATAATGAAAATGCTAATTAAATATAACTAACAAATTAACCAGTATGGTTTATATTACCATGGTTGATGAATCGTCAAAAGCGATGAATCCATAATAACCTCTGAATGAATCATCGTCAATATTTATGTAGCAATCAAGCTACATGGCTGGATCGGATGAGGTCAACAGCCACCCGAGGGAAAATAATGATGCTCCCCGAATTAACATAACTGGTGCGGAACTGCAGGCATTAATAGATAATGCCGTTACACGAGCTCTCGACAGACAGTATGATGAATCAAGTGATACACACTCTAAGACTCTATCTGTGGCTCGTAGTAAGCCCCCTTCTAAATCACATGAGTCAAGGGAAGATGATGTTCATAACTCGTCAAACCAGAGGAGTGTTCCGTCTAGACAGGTTGTGCTTCATCAAGAGGCACCAGTTAAGACCTGCTCATATAAATATTTTGTCTCCTGCAAGCCCAGAGACTTTACAGGAGAAGAAGGAGCCATCGATTGCATGACATGGCTCGAGGAGATGGACACTGTTGTTGACATCAGCGGTTGTGCGGAACAAGATGTTGTGAAATTTGTTTCACAATCTTTTAAAGGAGAAGCTCTAGCTTGGTGGAGGTCACTGATCCAAGCTACGGGGAAGATCCCTTTGTACAACATGACTTGGGATCAGTTCGCTGCTCTTATCAAAGAAAATTACTGTCCTCAACATGAAGTTGAGAAAATTGAGACTGAATTCTTGACATTAGTCATGGAGAACTTAGATTGTCAAGCATACCTTACAAGTTTCAATACCATATCTCGATTGGTTCCCTACTTGATCACACCGGAACCAAAGCGAATAGCTCGCTTTATTGGGGGTCTAGCCCCAGAAATAAAGGCAAGTGTGAAAGCATCGAGACCTACTCCATTCAGGTCAGCGGCAGATCTGTCGCTATCTCTCATACTCGATGTGGTTAGAAACAAGGCTGCCAAGGCCTCTGAAGAGGGAAAGCGTAAAAGGGAGGATGAGAATTCTCATCGCTCCAATAGGAAGACAAGGAGGAACTCTGAGGATAAGAAGAGTTCCGGGTTTAAGGAAGACAGCCAGCAGTCGGGTGAGAAGACCAGGTGCGAAACCTGTCGGAAATACCACCTCTGCCTTGTGGGATTTGCAAGTCTAAGGGGTTAATGACCATGTCCCGGATATCCTTGACATCATTGTATTATAAAATGGCCACGTCTTAAGCACAGGGTGTAGGCATACACCTGATCGTCGCTTAAGGGAAACGGTATCTCACTCTCTTGTGGGCTTATACTTGTGGTTTGTCTGTTAATTTTGACTCTGTTTCTACATCGGCCCTGAACGTACAACGAACATGTAAATCTGTATACAAGATTATAATATAATTGTCCCAAGTTATAAAAGATATGTTGTGCCTTGTGCATTCAAATCAATTTTTATTAAACCTTTTCAAATGAGTCGGTTAATTGTATTTACCAGTATAAACTGACGTATTTTCCAAAAAGGTTAAGTGACAGGTACTGAACGTAATTGGATGGAAGCTCAGGGCGTTAATAAGGAATCTTGCAAGTTCTAGGCGTCTAAAGTCTGTTGAACAATGTTTATGTTTTAAGATCCGCCTGTGGATCCTTTACTTTCCGTTGTAATACTTGATATTACTTTATATTCGGATCGTAATATATTTATCTTTTGCTTCCGCTGTGCATTTATATATTGTGTTGTTTGACTATAATGATATCAACTACGTCACGATACTCCCCTACCGGGCCCACAGGTGAAACATGGAAATATCGGGGTGTGACACTAACTGCCTAAGTGCGTCCGTGACCTTTTGCCACGTACTAAATCCTAATTGCCCGGTTACATCCGTTTTTTGTTGGAAATAAACATACTTCTCCTCAAGATCTCTAGATATCCTTAAAAATAAGTTTCTACTCATACGAAAACGACGCCTAAACATTTTTTCATCATACTTAGGTTCCGCTGAGAAGTAATCGCTTACCAACAAATCGTTAGCGGTGTGCCGTTCACGAGCGATGTACCTCCTCCGTTTAGGTGGCGGAGTCTCTTCCTCATCGTCTTTCATGATAGCTTTCACCACCGTCGCGATCGTTTGTAGAAATATTTCCGCACCATCGTTAGATGATGATGACGATTCACTTGAACTTGAAGAACTCATCGTAAGATTGTGTTTTATGTATTTGATATTGTGTGAGAAAAATGTTAAATATGGTAAGGTATTTATAAAAGATTTTTTTTAAATGCCCCAACGGCTAGTTTGGTTTGGCCATTGAGAGCCCGCCGTGTCAGATTCATAGACCCGCCCCACGCCCGGCTTCAAACTCCCGCCCCTTGGGCCACGCCCCAACCCAAGCCCACCCAGGGTGGTGGCTTGGGCGTTTTCAGCCAACCCACACCCCAACCCAAGCCCCAAGCCCCATACCCCACAGCCTAAGATGGGGTAAATTTTTCACCTACCCAATCATTTATTGTCATGTCAATTCCCCTTTTTAACTCCCTTTTTGCCCAAAAAAACATAAGTGGTGGTCACCACTCATAAGATTGGGTAAGCTATTTTTTTTTCTTTTTTTATAAACTACTTAATTAATAAAGAGTAAACGACAATTTTACCCCCTGGGGTTTAGGCCAAATGGCACTCTGACCCCCTCTAACGAAATAATTGCAATTTTACCCCCCAACGTTGTTATGTCGCACCATTACCCCCTGCCATCAAATAAGTTAACAGATCTGTTAACTAGAATGTGAAATGACTATGTTGCCCTTTCATATTACCCCCTATGGTTTGTTATACTCTGTAATATTACCCCTGGTGTAAAATGACTAAATTGTCCTTTCTTATTACCCTCTATCGTTTGTTGTACTCTGCAATATTACCCCCCGGTGTTAAATAGTTCTTGCAAACCTCCACCTCATCTCCTCCACCACCCACCTCAACCACCAATTAACGAGGCAACAACAACATTGCTTGATGATATTTTTGAAAATATTGATCTCATCAAATACTAAATCAATATCAATAATTATATAAAACAACAACAAAGTATGTGGTCTCTGCTGTTTTTACGTCTTAATCCACACGCACATTCTAGAGGAAAATATACCAGCAATCTGCTAGAAATTAGAATGGAATAATCTGTTGTCCGATGAAATATGATAACTGGAGGTAGTAGAGAAACTCCACTTTTATTGTTTAAGTCTTGCACAATGCAATACATCTTGTTTATTTCCCAAAACATGCTCTGTATTTTACCCAAACTGTACTTTTTCTCCTGTTAAAACCCAAGTTTTTACACATCTTTAGGATGTAAATCGATCGAAATAGGTTTCAAAATCCAATATTTATTTAACTATATAGAAAATTCATTTATTATGACTAGTGATTTACAACTGTGTGAAGCATAAGTATCTAATACATTATCATGTACTAACTTGAACCACCCAAAAATTACCAACCGTCACGCTTCATTTTTATTTAATTATTAATAAAACCAATGGTTATTTTTCCTTTTTTCTAATACAAAGTGTTATCGCATTCCAAATATAACGTTTTAATTTTTGTTTACGTTTGAATAAAAATTTTGTTCAAAATCGATCGGGCCAAATATAATTGATTTTATTTTACCGTGACAGTCCAAACCAATACCGTCTGAACAACATTGGTACCGCACTCTGCTTTAATGAAGGTTTATTTCTAGTTGAAATCAAATTTCAAATTCTTGAAATAGTGACAGTTATGTATATATTACCTCTTTCTTGACATTCTTCATCAAGGATGACATTTCGTGCATAAAATCAGTAAAACCCTAATCACAAACATGATAAATTAACAAACAATCAGCACAAACAAAAGCCAGAAACTAACAAACAGAGTATGTTCACAATATCAATAACAAACAAAATTACCTCATCTTCTTCATCTTGATGATTATAAAACCCAACATCATACATTGATAACTTTCTCTGATCTGACAACACTGTTTCAAGTTTCAACACCCCAAAATCAGACCTCACGTTTCATCAAACACTTGGTGTGCACAAAACAACAAAAGCACAAAACCCAAAACTACCTTCATAAGCTTCTTGAATATGTTGAACTTTACTTTTAGCTTTACCCAAAACCGATGGATTCTTTACCCACTTATCCGGATGCCATTGCTACACAAAACCCATATCAAAAACAAAATCAAAATCAATAAGGAATTAATGGATTTACTGCTTGTTAAACGATCCTTAATCAAGCTAGAATGTTTAATTTCACTGGCTAGAGAAGAAGAATCGTAGAAGTGGTGCCAGAAGCTTCGAATAGCCAGGGTTGTTTGAAGATGATGATGGATCTGGGTTATTTGAAGATGATGATGATAATTTGATTTTATAAATAATAATAATAATAAATATGGGGTAAGATTACCAAAATACCCTTACCTATAACAGTCAAACAACTGTTGACTGACGGCAGGGGGTAAAATTGCGACAGAACATCAATGTGGGGGGGGGGGGGGGGGCAAATTGCAATTATTTCGTTAGAGGGGGTCAGAGTGCCAATTGGCTTAAACTCCAGGGGGTAAAATTGCAGTTTACTCATTAATAAATGAAACATATTTTTAGCAAAATAAAAGTACAATAAATTAAAAAAACATTACATTACATTAAATCAAAAATAAACTAAATTAAACCAACTAAAATTACTACTCTTCGCCGGATTCCACCAATAGGTGGGGTAAGTCCATTCTTCCGAGATGCTCACCGAGATCATGTTTTAGTCTCCAATACGTATCTTCATCCATAAGCTCGTTTAACACACTGTCAAGGGCTCGACTGGAGGATCCCGAATGTGTAGCGGTGCTATTGCGTTTCCGACGTCTTTTAAAATCATATTACGTAAAATAATACACGTATAGACCACGTACCTAATTTTTTTCACACTCCTAGCACGCATTGACCGATTCATTATACCCCATTTTGACTTCAAAACACCAAAAGTTTGTTCCACGTCGTCGCCTCGTGTTGCTTCTTGAACTTCTTTTCGTATAGTAGGTAAGGACGTGGAAATGATTTGACAAACATGGACCATGTATGGTAGATTTCATCCATGAGATAGTAACCACGTTTGGTGTAAGGGTTCAATTTGTTTGTCACTTGATTAGGGGTTGTATGTATTGGAGAGAAAAGTGTGAAATGATCAAATCCTTTTATCCATATACAAATGTTTTATGGTATACTGATGATGAGTGGGGTTCCTGCGCAAAGTGTGTTTTTCCTACAAAGTGTAGGAAGCGATCCTGGCCATTGGATGAGTATGTTTAATGGCTGAGATCACGTTGGTGGCATTTTTGTAATATTTGTGTGTCATTAATTTATTGTTATAATAGGTTAGGGGTAGTCTGGTCATTTACCGGGTTTTAAATCAATCGAATAACTGCCAAAAAAAGCACACTTCCTATAATCTCGCACATTTTCTTCTCTCTATCTAAAAATCACTATATAACCATCTTGCATACCAATTTTAGCTAGAATCATGGATCAAGATTACAAATTCAGCATGAAATACAAGCGTAAGAGATGATCATAGTACTGTGTTTTATTGCACATGATGTTGGATACTAGATGTGTTCATAGCAGTGTGTTTTAGTGATAAAACACAATGTGACGAACAAATGACTAACTTGGTAAAGGTGTTTTTTACATTGATATTGTTTTAAGGACTGATGTGTTAAAGCTACATTGTGATTAGATCCTGCATATACATGAATTCAATGTGTTTTGTTAAAGACAGTGTATTTTTTTTTAAATTTAATCATAGTACTGTGTTTTACTGCACTTGATGTTGGATACTAGATGTGTTCATAGTAGTGTGTTTTAGTGATAAAACACAATGTGATGAATAAGTGACTAACTTGGTAAAGGTGTTGTTTTTTACATTGATATTGTTTTAAGGATTGATGTGTTAAAGCTACATTGTGATCAGATCATGCATATACATGTATTCAGTATGTTTTGTTGAAGACGACGTTTTTTTTAAGTTTGATCATAGTACTGTGTTTTACTGCACTTGATGTTGGATACTAGGTGTGTTCAAAGTAGTGTGTTTTAGTGATAAAACACAATGACAAACCAGTTACTGACTGATAAAACACAACGTGACGAACCAGTTACTGACTGCTAAAACACACTGTGAAGCCATGGTTTTTTTTTCAGCGAACCACTGTGACTTATAAACAATGAATCGATCTTAATATAAATGTCAATTCGATTTCAATGTGAGGTTTCCTTAAAACCATTTGATTCATTCTAGGGGCTTGCTAACCAGTTCTTCTTCCTTGTTCACCACTTGATCTCTAAAACCATTTGATTCATTCTAGGGGCTTGCTAACTGAATTATAAGCCTGGTATTACACTTGTTTTAATCCTAGAACTCCCTAGGACACTTGTTAATCATCTAAGCATCCTTTAAACTCTATAAAAGGGGGTGTTGATTCATTTCAAAAATCACACCTTCAAGTTCAATCTTGCTATATCTCAATCCTAGGGGATCCTAATCATTTTGGAACCTCTTTTGAGTTTTATTCAGTCCATAGGACCATTTGTAAGTGTCCTTTCGTGACTAGTTTATTTTATTTGGCTTTAAACGCCGAAAAGTCAAGCGTTTATAATAAACGCTTTGACTTTTAACTAGACCATAAACAGTCAAGCCATTGTTCGCAACGAACATGGCTACGTGATCGTAATTAGGTAGGTGTTAAACCCTCAAAAGGGCACCTCCTAATTACCACGTTTACTTAGTTAATTGTCGGGTCAAAGTAATTAAATACAGGTCAAACGGGTCAGTTTTTAAATAAAATTCATAACTGATAATATAGAAGCTATAAAATCAGTTTTGTCACTTTAATAACTAGATAAATATTAATTGAACATGTCTAGGCATGTTCAACCCGACAGTTCTGAGTTTAGGATCGGTTCGCAACCGAAAGTCGCAAAAGTAGACTTTTGCTTTGACTTTCAGTTCTGACCCGAATTAGCTTAGTTTAGTTATGCCTTAAGGTTCCTTTGTGACCATATCATATGTTAGTATAACCCTCTGAGGTTATACTACATGGTCCCTTAGAAATCATAGTTCATTTGCATGTTCCGTTATTTGCTTAAAAATTGACTATTATGCCCTTATGTTATAAAAACGAGATTTTTGAAAATATGAGAGGACAAAAAGCTTTATTACTGATATATATGCATGTCAAACAAATTTAACATCAGTTTCTGGTCTCCAACTAAAGTTATGCACGATATCGTAACATATGACTTTTTATTAATTAAATTGCGCTTTTTAGCATAAATCATATTTAAACCCGATTTTTGGCACCAAACTCATTGCCTACTGTTATGATATAATATTTAGGGATTTTTGGAAATTTTTGTCTATCATCGTTATTAGATCACTAAGGCCTCGTCCAGATCCTATGTGAACATGCATCCTAGCAATCAACATCAAGCAACATCACCTGAAACATATGTAAAAACAAAGTCAGCAAAGAAATGCTGGTGAGCAAATAGGTTTTATGAGAGTATCAGATTCATGGCTCGTTTACATGTTGCAATAACTTATTAAAACCTTGTTTTGAAAAGTGTACAGTATTGCAACATAATTAACCAACTCAAATCAAGTGGGTTATAATTTATAAAATCTCGTAGCCATGACTCTTAACCCCAAAACATTTGTTTTAGTAACCCAAATTGTAAAACACCTCGTAAAAACTCGTTAATAAAAACTCGTATGGTTTATATCCTTTCGAAAACATCGTTATGTGACATCGTTTCAAAATCGTTTACACAAGTGAACTAAATAACGCCACGGTATGTAGCATGATGAAAACATTTATATATAAGAAGTACCAGCGGCGTATCTACCATGTTTTCATCATATTACACCCATCATGTTATCTAAACACTAACCAAAAACCAATCGTTTGTTCAATTTGTTTAACTCGTTTTAAGTCGTTCCAAAATCGTTTAACTCGTTTAAGTCGTCCCAAAATCGTTTAATTCGTTTTAATTATGAAAACTACTTTTGGTCGCCTCGCTAATAACATCCAAACCTTCATGACTCGACTATCTCGCTTCTCTCATTAACAAACCACCAAAGGGTAAGTTAACAATCACAGATTCAGTCGTTACCCACATAACCCCCACACATAACCATGGGTGCAGTATGATAACGGGATTTGTCAGATCCTATGGTACAATAACCTAATACTGGTTGGCTTGATCAATGTTAATGAATGTTATTCGTTATGTAACTACAACCAACAAGTTTGTTCACATTATCGAAATCGTTATTAGTTTAATATAAACCATTTTAATCATTTTTGAAACCATCGTTTAAACCTCGAAATCATTTAACATATATGAATCACCCAAAAACAATTGAAAACAGTAAAATAGGGTTATTATCGTCGAAACCTTGAAATCATTTAACACATATGAATCATTTAACACATATGAATCACCCCAAAACTTGATCGTTTGATCTTTTCTTGGTCTTGCTGGTTATTATCGCCGATTCATTTCAAATTTCTCGAAGATCGCGGTTCCACTCACTGATTTGACTCAGAAGAATAAGCCTTTTGAGTGGGGACCCAAACAAGAAGAAGCGTTTCAAACGCTAAAACGGAAGTTATGTGATGCTCCTGTTCTAACTTTGCTCGATGAAAATGATGATTTCGTTGTCTATTGTGATGCGTCGAATCTAGGCCTTGGTTGTGTCCTTATGCAACGAGGCAAAGTGATAGCTTATGCGTCAAGACAGCTAAAAGTTCACGAGAAGAACTACACGACTCACGATCTTGAGTTAGGTGTTGTGGTTTTCGCTCTTAAAATCTGGAGACACTATCTTTATGGCATGAAGTGTGTGGTTTTCACAGACCACAAAAGTCTCCAGCATATTCTTAATCAGAAGGAACTGAACATGAGGCAACGACGACGGATTGAGCTCTTTAGCGACTACGATTGCGAGATTCGCTACCATCCTGGTAAGGCGAATGTCGTAGCCGATGTGCTTAGTCGAAAGGAACGAGTCAAGCTTCATTATGTTCGAACTCTACCCGATATTCAATCTCGTGTGCTTCAAGCTCAATGATCTTGTGTGATCAAGGGCTTATTGAAATATGAGCTACCGCTTCAACTCAAACTTAAACTCAAAACGAAAGGCGATGGGTTACTCTATTTCAAGGATCGTTTGTGTATTCCGAAGCTAGATGATCCCTGCACCCTAGTGATGGACGAATCTCACAAGTCTCGATATTCTATCCATCCTGGTGCTGATAAAATGTACAAGGATCTTCGTACTCAGTACTGGTGGCCTGGTATGAAAAAGGATATTGCCTTGTATGTATCGAAATGCCTAACTTGTCTCAAAGTCAAGGCTGAACATCAACGACCTTCTGGTTTGCTTGTACAACCAGAGATACCGGTTTGGAACTGGGAGAACATTGCTATGGATCTTATCACTAAGTTACCGCGTACATCTAAAGGTCATGATGCTATTTGGGTTGTTATCGATCGATTAACGAAGTCAGCTCATTTTATTCCGATTCGTGAGGATCTATCTGCTGATAAACTTGCAAAGATTTATGTTGATGAGATTGTATCTCGACATGGTGTTCCTTTGGATATCATATCTGATCGTGATGCTCGATTTTCATCTCATTTTTGGAAGACCATGCAATCTGCTTTGGGAACCCAACTAAATCTAAGCACTGTGTAACACCCCGAAAATGGGTTTGGTAATTAACCCATGTTAATACTAAAAGACGGGTAAAATACCGTTAGTGGTAAAAGTAACCCGGTGAATATTAGGATTTTAAATAAATAAACCTAATATTAAATAAAAGTAGAATAAAGGCTTTTGAGGAAATAAAGTTTATAGAAGGCCGACCTAACGGGACTTAAAATAAACTTAGCCATAAATATTCCTGAACCCGCTAAGTTAACTAGGAATATTAAACCTAGTTAATAAGTGGGAATATGGTTAAAAATAAGTAGGTTGTGGCCTACTTAATAACGAACCAAACACGAGGGGTTAAAGTGGGATAACTAGAAAAGTTATTTAACTACACAAAACACAAACACACACACAAATGTGTGTTCTGGATCGATCTCAGGAAAGCTCCCATGGAGCTCAACCCTAAACTTCAACAAAACCCTCAAATTGGAGGATCAAACAAGGGTCAAATTCGGATTTGAACACATAGAAACGGTCACCAAGTCAAGAGGATCGTAAGGTATGTCGAATTTCTAACAATCTTGAAGTTGTAAAAATTGGATAATCATCCTAATCGCGAATTAGGCATGGATTAGAGAAGCTATGGCTAGATTAGTGATGTATATTTGCTTAGGAACAAAACCCTAAGTCAAAATCATACATAACATGCTATGGATTGAATGATTTACCACACTAGGTTAAGTGGGTTTTAATCATATGATGAATTTGATGATATGATTGTGATTAGGATCATCATGCATGTTAGTAATCGGGAAATACTTAAACAATTTGCAAGTTTGAGTATTTGATCATAAGTGATAGTGGTGAATTTTGATGTTAATCTTGGTAAAAATAACTAGTTATGAACTAGTTGTAAATGTGTAAAAATGTATGCACACTAGGTGTTTGTTAAAATGCCTAAGTGAAAACTAAAGTGTTGAAATTAGAGCGAAAACGCGCATTTGAATGATATGGTGATTATGCGTAATATGAAGTGAGAAGGGTTCTAAATATAATGTTGATTTAGACTTAATGTTGTGAACCTTGTAATTTGAAGTGGTTAACTTTAATAAGCTAAGTTAACTAATCATGAAGTCGAATAGTAGTTTCGACGTATGAAATAAGTGAGATGGAATAGTCGTGAATAATTATGACTAATCTAACCATCTTACAATTTGCAATGATAGTTTGACGATTAACAAGCTAGGTGAAAGCTTGGGAACAAAGCGGGTCAAACAAAGAAAGAATGACGGAAAAAGCATAATTTGGAAGTAAGGTAAGTATAACTTACACTAGTCTTATATTTTAGAATATTCTCTTATCGTATTAGTTACGAATAAGATAAATACATAATTGAGGTATGATGTTCCGGCGTGTAAACGTACGGAACAAGATAGTCGAGTATGACAAGAAACCATGTTGATGGTTTAAAAGGAGTTAAATCGGTAATTTGATCATTTTATGACAAATGGAAAATAACTTTTTGAATGGTTGCCTTATAGGGTAAACTAAAACAAACAATAAGGGTAAAACGGTAAATTGGCCATGCATCGACCATAACTATTGGCTTTAAAAGACACTTATGAAGTAAGCCTTAATAGGCCGAAAAGTGTTAAGAAATGAATTATAAGTAAAGCGACCGCACGATGTAAATCGGAGCGAGTCATATAGTCGAGATGAAAATACATGTCATCTCGCCAATATAATCGGTCATTTAGACCAAACGGGTCAAAGGGTGAAGATACCACATTTTGATAATAGCGACTAATGATTCTTGTCGAGTTATATGATTTCAGGAATAAATGTAGAAATTATATTTGCATCGCTACTATTTAGCGAATATTATAGCAAGGCATTAAATCAGGTCAATACATTGACCCGAGCCAGGTATGTGTAATAGAGTAATGATTCATTGAGAACGTAAGGTTCAATGAGTATTTAATGAAGTCTTAGATAGACAATGGTTACTTAAGTGGGTAAACCGAATGTTTTAAAAGAGGGTAGTGGCGTTTTGAAAAGCATATTAACTTTTCGAGCAAGATCATAATTCAAAAGAAGAATCATGGGTCAAACATGCTCTCAAAAGACCTTGTCGTAATTGAAAGACTAAAAAGGACCAAAACGCCCTTGTTAGCTAATTCGAACAAACAACCTTTAAAGGTTGTTTGGAAACAAGTTTTATGATTAAGTAAATACTTAGATTAAGTATAGAAGTTGAAAGAGGTATTATATTAGTCAAACGGTACTATTTGAGTTTTTTGCCGTAAAATAATGATTCGAGAGGTAAAATTTGGTTTATATAGATCACCACATCAAACCCGCCATAAACACAATTGTGGTGGGAGATTATAGGATAAGAAATGTGGTGATGAAATGCTAGAAACAATCGAGAGCGATTTTAGGCTCGAAAGTGCTTAAATACCCTTAACGGGTCAAAATAAGCATACAAGCGAAAACGGGTTTAAATTGTGTAATAAACCTATGATTAGAACCTAATATGGTAGGTAACATTAATTTGTAGAAGTGTATGTAATATAGGAATCAAACAAATACGTTTGTTTGATAAAATGCATAAACGGGTTAAAATTTGGTAAAAAGGTAACGAGTCAAAGGCTTATAAGTCTCAAAAATTCTTATGTTGGATGTAGGATTTTAACTCCATAAGATGGAGGATTAAATTACGGACGCGTAGGAAAAAGAATCGGGTAAAACGGATCAATAACGAAGAAGTTATGGCCGTTTCCGTGAAATCAGATTGTGCTGAGTATGTACAGCATCAGCTGAAGCAAAAGGCTGTGAAAACAGGGGCTAGGCGTGACGCCTAGGCCCTTGGCATCACACCTAGCCCCCAAACTCCGAAAATTGTTATTTTTTGTCATTTTTAACCCCTGTACTTGTTTGAACTTAATATTTGACTATCAAAACTAACTTTTAAGTTGGTTTTGATCATAGGTGAATGCCTTGAGTGCACGGATGAAGATCAAGCGACGAGCAAGAATCGAACACGATCACAAAATAAGCTTCCGCACTATGTATCGTTATTATGTTAAATGACGAACGACGCATGATATGTTGTATACTTTTAAATTGTAAAAAGTTTTAATAAACCCGAAATTTTCCAATGCATATGTAATCTTAATTACATGATTGTTTTTCGTAAATGATACGTAAAACCTCAATTATTAAGAACGGGTGTTACACACTGCTTATCATCCCCAAACAGATGGTCAATCTGAGAGGACGATTCAAACTTTGGAGGATATGCTTAGAGCATGCGTGATAGACTTTGGTGGTAATTGGGATTCTCATCTTCCATTGATCGAGTTCTCTTACAACAACAGTTATCATGCTAGCATTAATATGACACCATTCGAAGCTCTCTACGGTCGAAAATGTCGTTCACCTGTCTGTTGGAATGAGATCGGTGAAGCTCAGCTTACTCGACCTGAGCTCATTCTGGAAACAACGGACAAAATCAAGAAAATTCGCTATAATCTTGTGACAGCTAGAAGCCGTCAAAAGAGTTATGCGGATATGCGACGCAAGCCCTTAGAATTTCAAGTCGGCGACCGTGTCCTACTCAAGGTGTCACCTTGGAAGGGAGTGGTGAGATTTGGAAGGAAAGGAAAACTTGCACCTCGATATGTTGGACCATTTAAGATTGTTGAAAGAGTCGGAAAAGTTGCCTATCGACTAGAGCAACCTCCAGAGCTTGGAAATATTCATCCGACTTTTCACGTGTCCAATTTTCGAAAGTGTTTAGCTGATGCTGATCTTCACATTCCGCTCGACGAGATTCAAGTTGATGAAACAATGCACTTTGTCGAGAAACCCGTGGAGATAGTGGACCGTGCAGTCAAACAGTTGAAGAACAAACGGATTCGATTGGTCAAAGTTCGTTGGGAGTCCAAACGTGGCCCAGAGTTTACCTGGGAATGTGAGGACCAGATGAACGCGAAATATCCGCATTTGTTTTCATAAGCTTCCTCTAGTTAAAATTTCGGGACGAAATTTCCTGAAGTAGGGGAGACTGTGACAACTTTGTTCTGTAATCGATGTATAATGTAAAAAAATGTTAATTATCAATAAAACAATGTGTTTTGGTGTTATTATGTGTGTATTTGTGTTTGATGATTTTACGATTTGATTCGATTCCGATTTCAAGCTTTAAATCGCTTTCTGGAAGGTTATACGCAAACTGGTGCGTAAACGTAGTCAGTTTTATGCGACAAACACTCCGGAATAGTGACATAGGCTTAACATACCTTAAATAACCTTTACATAACTTAGAAATAAGTTTTTGATGGTTTGGTGTGTCGAAATCAAGTTTGTTCGATCGCAGGGACTATTTGTATCAAACTGCGAAACTATACCGATTTGTATAGTAACGAACATTTTGGAACTTAATCATAAGTTAAACATACCCTAAATATCCTTTACATAGCTTAGAAATAGGCTTTGAGGGGTTCGGTATGCTAAAATAAACTTATTTGATCAATAGGGACTAAAAGCGTCAAAAAGTGTATTAGTTTGCATTTTCACGCATATCTTACGTTCTGAATATATCCGGACATCCAAAAATTTATGTAATCATTAAAATATTTTATTTTAGTGATTGGCATGATAAAATTCCATTCGTCGCTTAATTTGGATCGTCTTTGCGTTCGTTACGACTTCCGTCGTAATTAACCGAACAACGCAACCGTACGACCAAACGAACCGACATCCGAGATATTTTTGAGTACATTTCAAGTTCCTTATACTTTAATTTCATTTTAGAGCCTTGAAATGGGGTTAACGGGGCTTAAAAGTGCCAAAAACTGAGTTTTACAAGTTCAGGGACTGTTTTTGTCAATCTGCCAAAGTAGTCCTGGCGGGCCGCGTAAGCTGAGAAGCACTCTTATGCGGGGCGTGACAGACTGCAGATCAGAAACATTGAACTTGGTTCATTTTTTAGGTTTTGATGGTTTTAAACCCCTGATTTGGCATACTTTGGGCTGGTATTTGATAGTTTTTAGTATTCCCATAGTTTTGAAAACCATGTGCCCAAGTGGAGGGCCAAGATCGAGGCACGAAATACGAGAAACGATCCTAACGGTTTACCGAAATCTATAAATACCCCCAAGCTTTCATTCTCATTCCTCACAATCTGATTCAAATACCTCTAAGTTGGGGTTTAACACTTCATACCTGAGCAATTTGAATCAAGATCTTCTAGCTTGGACCCTTTGTAAGTATTCTTTCATGCTTTTATTGCGTTTTCAAGCATGAAAGTCAAACAGTGTTTGACTTTCTGCTTTGACCAGGTTATGGTCAACACGAAGTTCGTTTGAACTTCGCAACGTGAACGTAATCACGATGGTTATAGTTCCGTGTGACTATACCTACTGATTACCACGTTGATTAGGCGTAGTGACGAGTCATAGTTTTGGTCAAAATGCGTATTTATGCGTATTTTGCAACCAAACTATTCTTGGATATCAAAACCCTTTGTTTTGATATCAAAACTGTTTTCTAACTTAGTTAAACATGTTTTAACATGTTTAGCTCGTCACTTTTAGTTTAGTGCTTGTGTAGAGTCGTAAGTCAAGCGGTCTAAACCACCGCTTAGACTTTCGAACTCGACCCGTTTGGTCGATCATTAGGATATGACCAAGCATGTTTAGTGACCATAATTGTATAGGGAATAACCTTCCGAGGTTATACCTTATGGTCACTTAGTTTAAGTAGTTGTATGATAGGTAGTTTATATGCCTTAGGAAAATGACCAAAATGCCCTTTTCATGCATAATTGGATTTTAAGCATATGTAACATAAACTTTTGTCACTTAACTAATTATGCAACATGTATAGGCATATAATACTTGTAATAGGACTAGTTAGACGTCTCGAACTCGCGTTTGCGCGAACGACGCGTTAAAGTAGCGTAAGCTACCTTAATGGGTCGTAACGGGTCAAAAGCACTTAGGATAGGTTCCGATCTAGAATGTAGGCTTTGTTAAACCATATCACATGAGTTCCAAGACTCATTTTGGTTTACGAAACCTCATTCTGTCTGATCTTCCGATTTAGGTGTCGATTATTTGACTAGGTGATCTGATTATTAGGTGCTACGTGATTTCTCTGGTTTGATTGAGCTTGTTGAGTTCTTTAGATTGAGGATACTTTGCACTTTAAGTGAGTACATAGTTCCCCTATTTTACTGTTTTCAATTGTTTTGGGGTGATTCATATGTGTTAAATGATTTCGAGGTTTAAACGATGGTTTCAAAAACGATTAAAATGGTTTATATTTAACTAATAACGATTTCGATAATGTGAACAAACTTGTTGGTTGTAGTTACATAACGAATAACATTCATTAACATTGATCAAGCCGACCAGTATTAGTTTATGGTACCATAGGATCTGACAAATCCCGTTATCAGACTGCACCCATGGTTATGTGTGGGGGTTATGTGGGTAACGACTGAATCTGTGATTGTTAACTTACCCTTTGGTGGTTTGTTAATGCGAGAAGCGAGATAGTCGAGTCACGAAGGTTTGGATGTTATTAGGGAGGCGACCAAAAGTAGTTTTCACAATTAAAACGAGTTAAACGATTTTGGGACGACTTAAACGAGTTAAACGATTTTGGAACGACTTCAAACGAGTTAAACAAATTGAACAAACGATTGGTTTTTTGTTAGTGTTTAGATAATGGGACGGGTGTAATATGGTGAAAACATGGTAGATACGCCGCTGGTACTTCTTATATATAAATGTTTTCATCATGTTACATACCGTGGCGTTATTTAGTTCACTTGGGTAAACGATTTTGAAACGATGTCACATAACGATGTTTTCGAAAGGATATAAACCATACGAGTTTTTATTAACGAGTTTTTACGAGGTGTTTTACAATTTGGGTTACTAAAACAAATGTTTTGGGGTTAAGAGTCATGGCTACGAGATTTTATAAATTATAACCCAGTTGATTTGAGTTGGTTAATTATGTTGGAATACTATACACTTTTCAAAACAAGGTTTTAATAAGTTATTGCAACATGTAAACGAGCCATGAATCCAATACTCTCATAAAACCTATGTGCCCGCCAGCATTTCTTTGCTGACTTTGTTTTTACATATGTTTCAGGTGATGTTGCTCGATGTTGATTGCTAGGATGCATGTTCACATAGGATCTGGACGAGGCCTTAGTGATCTAATAACGATGATAGACTATGTGTAGCTTGTTTGTTTATCTTTAAGACAATGTTAATGTTTAATATTATCAATAAAACGAAACTTTTGTATCCATGGTTGTGAAACAATAATTCTGTTGCAACACTCCCCGGTATTTCCGCCACAGTTTTGTTGTTTTAACGCGGTCGGGGTGTGACAGAAGAAGTTGGTATCAAATTTTATACTGATCATAACATAGAGTTCTTACATGGACTCGATAATTGACGATAATGCCCTTTTTCGCTAATAAAATGAGTTTTACACATCATTTACATGTCAAACCCTTTTCTACTGATTTTATATATTAAATAAAATATTTTAAACGGTTAAGACAAATCAAAATCTCAGATTTCCTTAAACATATCAAATATCGACTTTTATGCGAATTAGGCGCATAGTGTGGTTTAAAACCATACTTAGCACCTAAGACTTGTTACCTACTGATTTTAAAAATAAATTTTTATACTTTAACAGTAAGTATAAGTCTTGAACTCAGATTTCCAAATTTAACCTTAAAAGCATATGTGAAATGACCAAAATGCCCCTACGGTGCATAGTTTGGACATAAATAATTAAACACACATATGTATGATATCTTGCTGATATAACAACATAAAATAAATGTTTTTACATAATGTTTTTAGACCAGAACCTCAGTTTATGTTTAAACCTCTTTTATAAACTTTAAAAATGACCGAAATACCCTTTCAGGACTTAAATTGGTCTTAAATACATTTGGGGCATAATTGTTGATATCCTACTGATATCACAACATATTTTAAGCATAATAACTATTGGAACTTGTACTGAACTTATCCGGTTACCCGTTATGCATATACGCGTTCGGTACGGTTTATGTGACAAGTTTACATAAATTAGCCGAAACGGGTCAAAACTTATCATTTTTACTTCAAAATCCAGAATGCATTTAGTTTACCCATATTATACAAGTCTTCATACTTGTTGGGTCTAAATTACATTTTATTCCGGTCATCGCTTAATCTAGCGTATCGTACCGTTTCTAATATTTTAAGTTAGCCGGTCTAGGTCTATGACCTAAATAAGACCCGTTAGCATTCTAAATTGGTTATATATATTACCATCACTCCAGACTAGAGCCTCCCGGTAAAAGCTATCTGCATTTAATTAGATTGGATACGGCTGAGTTATATAAATCTTGCTGTAAATCGAGAAGTAGCTCAGGTAAATACTTCTAACTTATTTTCCCTTATACGGGCTTGGGATACGGTAAACTATTACCGCTTGGTCGGGTGTAGAAACCTTTTTAATTGGATATGATTAAATTGTATAATCCCGTTTTAATCAGTGTTGCTTGATAACATATAACATTGGGGGTTAACGACCGTGTCCTGGATATCCTTGGCTCGTTTAAAAAGCGTAAATGGCCACGACTTAAGCACGGGGTGTAGGCATACACCTGTCAGTTGCGTATGTAAAAGATATACTCATTTGCTGGGGTAACCTGCCGTGAGTTTATATTCGTGGTGTGTTGGGTTTATTTAATACCAGCCCTAAATATTGGACAAACATGTAAATCTGATATAAGATTGTTATTAATATAATTGTCCCAAGTTATAAAGAAAATTTGTGCCTTGTGCATTTAAATAAATTTTCATAAAATATTTTTGTGACTTGTGCACCTAAACGAATTTTCATAAATATTTTCAAATGTGTCAGTTAATTGTATTTACGAGTGTAAACTGGCGTATTTTCAAAAGACTAAGTGACAGGTACTACACGCAAATAGGCTGGGAGCTGCTTGGTGTCAACAAAGCATCTTTCAAATGTAACACCCCGTGTTTCGAAAGTCAAAGTCAAAGGAAGACAAGATTGCTAATTTTGATATGTCTCTCCTTGCTCAATTACTGTTTTGACTTCTTTGACTTGTAATTAGTCTATTTTATTTTTCGCTTTAGTTGTATTATGTGGAGTATCTATTAATAATCGCATGGTAATTGCTATTTATCGCATGTTTAATCGCTTTATCACAATCGCACTCACAACTCGAATTACGCATTTTGGTTACTGTTATACGTGTGTGTGTGCCTTATGTGTTACTTGTGCATGATTATTTATGTTATGTTGTGGTAATCAATCGAATCGCAATCGAAACTCAATCGCAATCGAATCACAAACTCTAAACGCAGGAAAAGTAGGATGATTGTATGTTAGATATAGTAGTTGGGATTAAAAGTAATATGATAAGCAACTCTATCGCATCACTTGCTCGAATCTCATCGCAACGCGCTACACGCAAATCGAAATGGCAAAACTCGTCATGTCAAGAACTCGAACCAGGTGCCAGCCGACCGAACGGTCACCCGACCGGGCAGCCACCCGACCGAGGTGCCACTCGACCGGACTGCCATCCGGGCGAGTTGCCACCCGAGCGACCAACCTATTCTCCCCTTTCCACTTTGGGTAACCCTATAAATACCCCTTGTCACTTTCATTCTTTCTACTTTTGGCAACTGACGTCCGAACCGTGCTTCTGCTTGCTTTTTCCTTCGATTTCTCGCAATTCCGGTAAGATCTCGTCTAAATCTTGTACTTCCTTAATCTACACGCACCCCTACACCTTTCTATCTTTTGAATCTTAACTTTTAACCATGAAATCATCAAAATTCAAGGTATTCTAGGATGACGTCATCATGCGTTCTTGAGAACTTCATGTTTTGGCCTCAATCCACCAAGAACAACTTGGATCTAACCGATTTCCACATAAACAAACCAAGATCTTTCATTGATCTAAACATATTCACGGTGAAAAGGATTGAGAGAAGGGTTTCCAACTTTCTATCAACTCTTTTACACTCAATGCATTCAAAACCGATAGAATAGGAGCTTGTGCCGACTTACTACTCATCATTGTGGCTATGTTGGTTCGAGATCCGTATTCCATCCACGAGATTATCGATTCCGGGTTAACCAAGAACAATCGTCCTGAACCGGTGGACTGACCGAACTTGGGTGGTTCCTGTTCGATCGGGTCACTAGAGCTTAGGATGGAGTTCTGTTGGTTAGCACGATATCAACACATCTCGATAAAATGACAAACTATCAAAACAACCAAGTGTAAGACGAACAGGTCAACCAGGACGGAGTGCCGTCTGAACGGACTGCTGTCCGAACGGACAGCCACCCGACCGACCGGCCACCCGTACGGCTTACACCTTGGCCCCACTTTTAGTTTTCAAATCAAACTTCAAGGGTTTTGGAACACCGAACGGATTGCAGTCCGATCGAGTTACCACTCGATCGACCGACCACCCGACTATTTGATGTTTCGAAACTTCAACACTTAAACAATTTTCAACATGCTCAATACACCAAGGATGCCACCCAACCGAACGACCGTCCGATCGAGTGACACCCTGCTGTGAACTTGTTCTCACTGAAGTGCCTAACCGAATGAGTTGCCGTCCGATCGAACGACCGTCCGATCGACCGACCTGAAAGGTAGAGACACTTCATTGTTTTCAAAATGCTACAACGAAAACTTCAAAAGTCAAGCCATCATACACAAACACATCCTTCTCAAAGGAAGGAAAAATCCACTCGAACAGTCATCCGACCGGATGACCGTCCGAACGGACTACCACCCGCACGACTGGCCGTTCGATCGGATTACCATCCGATCGAACTGCTGTCCGACTCACTTGTACCTTGCATCGTTTTACGCATCGCTTATCGTTATGCTATCGATCTGTTCAGGCTAACTCTACTCTCTAGCGCTCCCTTCAATCCATCAATCGCTGTGAGTATACTCGATCCCTTTTTGCTTTATGCACTTTTGGGTGTTACATACGTTACTTATACAAAATCACATCGAACACACTACGCAATACTTTCAAAGCTAACCGTTATCGCATGTATACGTGACTAAATGAATGCTTGTTTGTTATATTTACACATGGAATGTTGTCTACCTGCCTTAGCAACGGTAGTACTATTAGTTTGGACTCAGCACTCGTTCACTCGGGGGTTGTTAAGGACAATTACCTACATGGCTCACAGTGGTGAGTATGTATCGTGAACTGCCATGGGCAGTCAACCCGCAGTCATTAGTATCGATAGGTTCATGTCGATGACTAACATGCCTCATATCACTCTGTGTACGTGCTGGTTATGCGTAACGCTCTCGAACTCTATATGATGTTATCAAACTTGTATGATCACCTTTACACTATGTGTATTGACTTTTACTTTAACGTATGTGACAGGCGCTTAGGATGTTTACATGCTTTATGTGCTGGTGATGAAATCGAGGCTAGGGACGGAGTCCTAGAAACCAATAAATAAACAAATGTTTGTAATAAAAAAATCTGAGTTGTCGGAACAGAACTACTTGACTAGACTTTGTCTGTAATAATTGTATTATCACTTATGACATGGTATGTGACGTGTTGCTTTAAATATTTGGTAAATATAGTTGTTATGGAAACTTCTGGACAATCTGTTTCGCTCAGTGCCATGCCCCGATGTTTCCGCCATCGGTTGGGGTGTGACAGATTGGTATCAGAGCCATAACTATAGGGAATTAGGCAAGACTCGACCTAGTCCGGGTCGAAGTCTTAGAGACCTAGTCTATAGTTAGGAACCGACAGACCGCCTCGTACATGTCCTGTAGGGATTATGTATGAGCTTACTGCTATTTCTCGCTATTCACGCCTACGCTACACTATCACTGCACTCGAATTTTCAAATATGAATGAGCGATTGAGTCGAGATTAGGTGTGAAAACCGCAAACTCTCGACTGAATTGCTTGATCAACCCACATTTTCATCTATAAACACGAGAACTTGCGTTGAACCAGGAGTGAAATCCATACTTTGACGCATAATTCTCTTTTATTTCATCAAAAACAGGAACGAAGTTGTTAAGCCAGGGGTGAAACCCTAACCTTGACGACTTGTTCCGACTTTTACTTGGTTTTACAAAACTCTCACCAAAGTCTCGACGGACTCCAACGACCTGAAGTCACGGTATGACTAATGGGATGTGTGCCAAACGCCCAAGAATCGAGGCAAAGGCACAGTCCTGAAGGTCAAAATGTGTACAACAAGTCCTTGTGAATAGTCGAATCACTTTGGTCAGACAATGTCTAACAGCCGCAGACAGTCCATTCCTCGATTTTTATGTGTTTCGATTCTGAGCCCGCAACTGCTGACTCTGATGATTCAAAGCGCTGACAAATCGCTAAATAGTGGATGACCTTATGCTATGTTATACGCTTATACTATACTACTCGATATGTTAATCGCGATCGCTATTTTCGAACGCTCGCAGGCTTTGAATGATAGGTTTCTGTATTCTGACTGCCTCTTGTGATTACATGCGTATGTGCTTCTGTGCTTCTATGCCCTATGTGCTTATGTGTTAATGTGCTTCTGTGTCTCTATGTGAATCTGTGATTATGTGCCTACGTGGTTACGTGATTATACGTGTTCCTGAGCTTTAGAAGTAGTAGACGTGTGAGGTGAGATTCGATTATGACGTGTGTGAGACCTATGACGATGTCTATTGCAGACAATGTCAACTGGACCATCATCTGGATCCTGTCACCCACGACTCTCTCGTCAAGAACAGAGGGACAAATGCCTTGCTGCCATTTTCGCGAAACAAGTGGCCAAGGTTGTGCCTCAGATCGTGAGTGAAATTTACGAGAATGTTAGCAAGTCGTCTGAGGAGTCGAGAATCGAAGCTCCTAAAGTTGCTACTAAGACTGCTTTCAGCTTCAAGCAATTCAAGGCTTGCGGTCCGAAGGAATTCACTGTAGAAGATGGCCCGACGGCTATGTTTCAATGGTTTGATTCCATCGAAGTCACTCTGCGCCAGAGTGGATGTCCGGAAAATCTCCGCACTCTAAACGCTATCGGCGTCTTCCAGTCCCGCGCATTAGACTGGTGGACGGCCGAGAGGAACAAACGCAGAAATGATGCAGCTTATGAGCTGACATGGGAGGAATTGAAGGCCATCATGATGGATGAGTTCTGTCCTCCCCATGAACGCCAAAAGCTGGAGGACGAATTCTGGAACATTAAGCATAAGGAAGGTGACAACGCTGCCCTGACTGCTCGCTTTAAGCAGCTCAGCATCATCTGTCCCGATCAAGTGAAGACGTCCGACATGGCGATCAAGAAGTACATTCGAGCTCTACCCGACTGTGTTGCGGATTTTATGCATGCCGCAAAGACAGCAACGATCGAAGAAACTTACTTGCTTGCCGCAGAAATCAACGAAAAGCGAGTAAAAGCTGGTTTTTGGGATAAAGCTTCGAAGAACCTGCATCACGTCACCGCCGCACCAACGGTCGAAACCGCCGCCGCCCAATCGTCAAAGTCCTCACGCCGCAAGAAGAAGAACAACAACAGCAGCTCCAGCAACAAGAACTGTGCTGTCACTACCACTGCTGCTCCACTTCAAGCCGTACCGGCCCAGCAGCAGCCCCATCACCGTCCAGCACCAGTTTCTTATGCACCGCCTGCATAACGTGTATACACAGGCTCCCACCCGGCTTGCCTGACATGTTCTTATCATCAACCGGTGGGTCTCGCCTGTCGTTTCTGCGCTCACCGCAACATGTACGGCCACTTCACTGCTAACTGCCGTACTGGTCTCCGTCAAGCCCCAGCTCAAGTCACTGCTCATCAAGCTCTACTCCCAGCCCCGCAAGGCCAACAAGCGGCTCAGGCACCCGCGGTCAACACCCGAGTCTGCTTCGCATGTGGTGATCCCCACCACTTTGCGAACATGTGCCCGAATAGGGTTGTGAAACAAGAGCCCCAGAAGCAGCAGCAACACCAGCAGCAACAGCCTCAGCAGCAGCAACAAGCCACACGCGCCAGAACTTTCAACATCAACGTGCGCCAAGCCCAGGCTGACAACAACGTGGTCAATGGTACGTTCCTTGTGAATGGTATTTATGCTTCGTGTTTGTTTGATACTGGAGCCGATAATTGCTTTGTATCGTTCGAATTTGAGAAACTCCTTAGTCGTAAGCGCTCGCATCTCCCCTCGACGTTCGATGTTGAAGTCGCTACTGGAAGAACTGTCGCCGTTAATTCTGTTTTTCGTGATTGTACTCTCGAGCTCAACAATCACATCTTCCCAATCGACCTTATTCCGATGCAACTCGGAAGTTTTGACGTCATAGTAGGCATGGACTTTCTTCGCGAAAACCATGCTGAAGTTGTGTGTTTCGATAAGATGATTCGATTCTCACTCGCGAATGGTGATTTATTGTGTGTTTATGGCGAAACTGCTTCGAAGGGTCTCAAACTCATGTCGTGTGTCCAAGCTAGCAAGTATCTCCGCAAGGAATACAAAGTTTTCTTGGCTAACATTGTAGTAGCAGAGAAGGAAAAGAAAGGAAAGACAGAAGCGAAAAACGTCCCTGTGGTTCATGAATTTCCTAATGTGTTCCCTGACAATCTTCCCGGTTTACCGCCAAGTCATGATATCGACTTTCGTATCGACCTCATTCCTGGAGCCAACCCTATTGCCAAAGCTCCTTACCGACTCGCACCGTCTGAGATGCGTGAACTCTCGAACCAACTCCAGGAATTACTTGAGAAAGGATTCATTCGCCCGAGCACCTCTCCTTGGGGCGCGCCAGTCCTTTTCGTCAAAAAGAAGGATGGGTCATTCAGGATGTGCATCGACTATCGGGAATTGAATAAGTTAACTATCAAGAACCGCTATCCCCTGCCCCGCATTGACGATTTATTTGATCAGCTACAAGGTGCTACGTGTTTCTCGAAGATCAATCTACGCTCAGGTTATCACCAACTACGCATACAAGAGGAAGATATACCCAAAACTGCTTTTCGCACTCGTTACGGCCACTACGAATTCGTTGTTATGCCTTTTGGTTTAACTAACGCACCCGCGGTTTTCATGGATCTGATGAATCACGTGTGTAAACCATATCTCGACCGTTTCGTCATCGTGTTCATAGACGATGTCTTGATCTATTCCAAGTCAAAGGCCGAACACGCGCAACATCTACGTTTGGTTCTCGAGCTACTCCAGGGGAATCGACTCTATGCCAAGTTCTCCAAGTGTGAATTTTAGCTGGAGGAAGTTCAGTTTCTGGGTCACATTGTAAATAGTCAAGGTATTCACGTCGATGCCGCGAAGATTGAAGCCGTTAAGAATTGGATTACACCTAAGAACCCTTCTGAAGTCCATTCTTTCCTCGGATTGGCGGGCTATTATCGACGTTTTATCGAAGGATTCTCAAATATCGTTGTGCCGCTTACCGCTCTTACGCATAAAGACAAGCCTTTTATTTGGGGAACTGAACAAGAGTCTGCTTTCCAAACCCTCAAGCACATGCTTTGCAATGCTCCTGTTCTCACTCTACCCGACATAAACGATGACTTCATTGTCTATTGTGATGCTTCCAACCTTGGTCTTGGTTGCGTTCTTATGCAGTGGGACAAGGTTATAGCTTACGCATCTCGTCAGCTCAAAATCCATGAGAAGAACTATACAACCCATGATCTCGAGCTAGGCGCAGTTGTTTTTGCGTTAAAGATTTGGCGACACTACCTGTATGGTACCAAGTGTACGATCTTCACCGATCATAGGAGCCTACAACATATCTTTGATCAGAAAGAACTTAATATGCGTCAACGCCGATGGGTAGAACTTCTCAACGATTACGACTGTGAGATTCGTTATCACCCAGACAAAGCAAATGTCGTTGCCGACGCACTTAGCAGACGGAGTTATCTACTCAGCTTTCGTAAAACCCAAACCCAGTACGATCTCGAAACCCTCATCCGCGAAGCCAGCATGCCTGTTTTAATGAGCGCACTTTGGATAAGGAAAGGATTTACCACGATGGAGCTCATCTTGTGAATAAGCCGAATGGGATATTCCATTATCTGGACCGAATTTGGATCCCTAAACGGACCGATTTGCGAAAGATTTTGATGGACGAAGCCCACAAATCCCGGTATTCTATTCATCCCGGTGCCGATAAAATGTACCAGGACCTTCGCTACAAGTACTGGTGGCCGGGCATGAAAAGGGATAATGCTCTCTACGTTGGAAAGTGCCTGACTTGTGCAAAAGTTAAGGCTGAACACCAAAGACCCTCTGGCTTACTCGAACAACCTCCAATCCCTATATGGAAGTGGGAAAGTATAGCTATGGACTTCATAACCAAGCTTCCGCACACGTCATCAGGTCACGACAGCATCTGGGTTGTTGTTGACCGTTTAACCAAATCTGCTCACTTTTTGCCAATACGGGAAGACTACAAGGTAGAACGATTAGCCCGAATCTACACCAACGAGATCATTTGTCGACATGGGACGCCTCGCGACATCATCTCTGACCATGATGCTCGGTTTACCTCGCGACTGTGGGAAACGTTTCAAGCTGCTCTCGGTACTACGCTTAACTTAAGTACCACATTCCACCCTCAAACCGACGGTCAGACTGAAAGAACGATCCGTACTCTTGAAGACATGCTCCGTTCATGTGTCATAGATTTCGGTGGTAATTGGGATGCATACCTGCCGTTAGTCGAATTCTCATACAACAACAACTATCATACCAGCATACAAATGGCACCGTTCGAGGCTTTATACGGAAGAAGATGTCGATCGCCTATTGTATGGCACGAGATCGGTCACTCGCAACTAACCGGTCCTGAGCTATTCCAAGAAACGACTGACAAAGTCCTCCAGATTCGAGACAACTTGTTGAAAGCTCGAAGTCGACAGAAAAGTTACGCCGATAGACGACGCAAGCCCCTTGAATTTGACGTTGGCGACTACGTACTCCTAAAGGTATCACCTTGGAAGGGTGTGGTCAGATTCGGAAAGAAAGGGAAACTAGCGCCTCGATATGTTGGACCTTTTAAGATTCTGGAAAGGATCAGAAAAGTCGCCTACAGACTCGAACTACCGGAGGAACTTAGTAACGTCCACCCGACTTTCCATGTGTCAAACCTCCGAAATTGCCTGGCTGAGCATAACTTAATTGTGCCTCTCGATGACCTCTAAGTAAACGAAACACTACACTTTGTGGAGAAGCCTGTCGAAATCATGGATCGCCAAACCAAGCAGCTCAGACGCTCGCGCATTCCTATTGTGAAAGTCCAATGGGAAGGCAAACGAGGCGCAGAGTTCACTTGGGAACTCGAAAGCGACATGAAGGCGAAGTATCCACAGTTGTTTGTTACGGCTTCGGCTTAATTTCGGGACGAAATTCCCTCAACTAGGGGAGGCTGTAACACCCCGTGTTTCGAAAGTCAAAGTCAAAGTCAAGATCAAAGTCAAAGGAAGACAAGATTGCTAATTGCAATCTGTCTCTCCTTGCTCAATTCCTGTTTTGACTTCTTTGACTTGTAATTAGTCTATTTTATTTTTCGCTTTAGTTGTATTATGTTGATTACCTATTAATAATCGCATGGTAATCGCTATTTATCACAAACGCTAAACGCAGGAAAAGTAGGATGATTGTATGTTAGATATAGTAGTTGGGATTAAAAGTAATTTGATAAGCAACTCTATCGCATCACTTGCTCGAATCGCATCGCAATGCGCTACACGCAAATCGAAACGGCAAAACTCGTCATGTCAAGAACTCGAACCAGGTGCCAGCCGACCGAACGGTCACCCGACCGGGCAGCCACCCGACCGAGGTGCCACTCGACCGGACTGCCATCCGAGCGAGTTGCCACCCGAGCGACCAACCTATTCTCCCCTTTCCACTTTGGGTAACCCTATAAATACCCCTTGTCACTTTCATTCTTTCTACTTTTGGCAACTGACGTCCGACCCGTGCTCCTGCTTGCCTGTACTTCCTTAATCTACATGCACCCCTACACCTTTCTATCTTTTGAATCTTAACTTTTAACCGTGAAATCATCAAGATTCAAGGTATTCTAGGATGACGTCATCATGCGTTCTTGAGAACTTCATGTTTTGGCCTCAATCCACCAAGAACAACTTGGAACTAACCGATTTCCACATAAACAAACCAAGATCTTTCATAGATCTAAACATATTCACGGTGAAAAGGATTGAGAGAAGGGTTTCCAACTTTCTTTCAACTCTTTTACACTCAATGCTTTCAAAACCGATAGAATCGGAGCTTGTGCTGACTTACTACTCATCATTGTGGCTATGTTGGTTCAAGATCCGTATTCCATCCACGAGATTATCGATTTCGGGTTAACCAAGAATAATCGTCCTGAACCGGTGGACTGACCGAACTTGGATGGTTCCTGTTCGATCGGGTCACTAGAGCTTAGGATGGAGTTCTGTTGGTTAGCACGATATCAACACATCTCGATAACATGACAAACTATCAAAACAACCAAGTGTAAGACGAACAGGTCAACCAGGACGGAGTGTCGTCCGAACGGACTACCGTCCAAACGAACAGCCACCCGACCGACCGGCCACCCGTACGGCTTACACCTTGGCCCCACTTTTAGTTTTCAAATCAAACTTCAAGGGTTTTGGAACACCGAACGGATTGCAGTCCGATCAGATTACCATCCGATCGAACTGCTATCCGACTCACTTGTACCTTGCATCGTTTTATGCGTCGCTTATCGTTATGCTATCGATCTGTTCAGGCTAACCATACTCTCTAGCGCTCCCTTCAATCCATCAATCGCTGTGAGTATACTCGATCCCTTTTTGCTTTATGCACTTTTGGGTGTTACATACGTTACTTATACAAAATCACATCGAACACACTGCGCAATACTTTCAACGCTAACCGTTATCGCATGTATACGTGACTAAATGAATGCTTGTTTGTTATGTTTACACATGGAATGATGTCTACATGCCTTAGCAACGGTAGTACTATTAGTTTGGACTCAACACCCGTTCACTTGGGGGTTGTTAAGGACAATTACCTACATGGCTCACAGTGGTGAGTATGTATCGGGAACTGCCATGGGCAGTCAACCCGCAGTCATTGGTATCGATAGGTTCATGTCGATAACTAACATGCCTCATTTCACTATGTTTACGTGCTGGTTATGCGTAACGCTCTCGAATTCTATATGCTATTATCAAACTTGTATGCTCACCTTTACACTATGTGTATTGACTTTTACTTTAACGTATGTGACAGGCGCTTAGGATGTTTACATGCTTTATGTGGTGGTGATGAAATCGAGGCTAGGGACGGAGTCCTAGAAACCAATAAATAAACAAATGTCTGTAATAAAAAAATCTGAGTTGTTGGAACAGAACTACTTGACTAGACTTTGTCTGTAATAATTGTATTATCACTTATGACATGGTATGGGACGTGTTGCTTTAAATATTTGGTAAATATAGTTGTTATGGAAACTTCTGGACAATCTGTTTCGCTCAGTGCCATGCCCCGATGTTTCCGCCATTGGTTGGGGTGTGACAGCAAATCCTTTGGATGCCCTAAAGTCTGCTAAACTTCATTTTGTACATTTTATATAGATCCGCCTGTGGATTTAATATTACAAACTCATCTGTAACTATCATTTCGGTATTTCAGACATTTGGGTTTCGTAATAATATTTTATATTCCAAGACTTCTGTTGTGCTATTCTGTGTATGTTTGACTATGACGATATCAATCTTACGTCACGATACTCCCCACCTGGCCCACCAGGCTGAGCTATAAATATCAGGGTGTGACAGGTTGGTATCAGAGCCAACGTTTGAGTGAATTAAACACTTGCCTTTAGTGTTTAATCTCAAATTACATGATAGCATATTCCTTAGACCTTCTGAGTCTAGACTTAACATAGGAATGCTCTCATCCCTATTAATTAAACATTGTTTTCGATTTTATGTGTTTTAAATATGTTGCCAAGCAAAGAAGCCGTTGATGGAGATTCTTCCCGTCTGAAGTCAAGAAATGCTAAGCTTCATACCACGGCTAGAAAAGGCGTATGACCGGCTTGGAGGAAGACATTTATGGACTCATTCCTAAAACCAAACCAATTGAATTTTTAAACAGACTACGGAGTCCATACCAGAGGTCCCTGAGGCTCAAATCTCAAAGTCGGTACCAGTGGAGTCCATACCAGGAGATCCCTGAGGCTCGCATATTGAAGATGATACATGTAGATGCTATAAATCCCTATTTCTTACCTCCAAGTTTTGAAATTTCAGACTTGGACTATACCAGTCAAAACCTAATCAGTGATCCATGTCATTTCTTTAACCATAAAATCCTTGGATTCTACTTCTGCAGTGGATCCTGATTTGAAATACTTATTTTATTTACTGATATCTTCAGTATCCCTACCATGTATGGAAAACGAAGAAGAGAAACAATCGAAATGAAGCAAGGAATGCATTAGAGAATCCTTCTTCCATAATATTCTTTGTCTTTTAAGTCCCTATAAGGACCTATCTCTTCTATATAGTCCCTGTGTGGATATACCTTTTGACTTAAGACACTGTATGGGCATTTGCTATTTAGTCCTTTCATGGACATTATATATTTCAATATAGTCCCTTTGTGGACATTATAAATCAATAAAATCCCTCGGTGGGCATGCTATTTCAATATAGTCCTTCCATGGACATCATACTACAAAATAGTCCTTTCATGGACATTATACTTCATTATAGTCCTTTCACTGGCATAATAATTCATCATAGTCATTTCGAGGACATATCGTTTTACTATTGTCCCAATGTTGACATGTCTTATAGTCCCCAAACGGACTTATATTATACCTTTCGTCCCCGTTTGGACAGGTATTGCTTCAAAGTCCCTATAAGAACCTATCTCTTCTATATAGTCCCAATATGGACATTTGTTTATTATAATCCTTATATGAACATAACTTTCGATTTGAGTCCTTGTGAGGACATCTGTTCAGCAAAGCCCTCTAGTGCGCACGCTGTATCAATATAGTCCTTTTATGGACATGTTATTTTATTTTATTAAAACCCCTTTTGGGATATACTATTTCAAAATAGTCCCTAGCGGACACGAGTTTTCACTATAGTCCCTATACGGACTTATAATATTTTAATAGTCCCCATACGGACTTATAATATTTTAATAGTCCCCATACGGACTTATAATATTTTAATAGTCCCCATACGGACTTATAATATTTTAATAGTCCCCATAAGGACTTATAATCTTTTAATTGTCCCCAAACGGACTTATAACTTTCTTTTAGTCCTCTGTGAACAAATAAGATACTAAAAGTCCTGATTAAGGCACTATTGTAAAAATTCCTAATAATATATGGGAAGCTTTGAAAATTTTATATAGGTATTCATTTCGTCCTTTATCAAACAATAGTACCAATTTTACTCGAACTTTATCAATCAGCTAAATAATTTCAAAAGATCTTCTTAATGGTTTACCCCTGCCAAGTGGCAAGTCCACACTAATTGGCCAAAACTTTCGGTAGTTAAGGATAATTATTCCTTCTACTATGATAGTTAAGGGAGATACCCCTTCTATCCAGAGGTGGGAATTATGTTCAAGCCTCCAAACCTATATGATCAATGCGATTATGGTAATATTGTGTAACCATTAAGATAAATTATTCCTTGTTAACATCTAAGAACATGTTAACACTCCTGGCAGTGTGACTTGAGAAACCACACCAGCCGTCAAGGTATTTGGACTACGTCCAAGCCTTAAAGCCTATATGATCAAATTAGATCATGGCAAGTATCATCAATGTGATGATCATAATATAAACATCGATTAGTGATGAAGTGCCTACGGGCTAAACTTGTTGTCCAATAAGACAACGACAATTGTGGTCTATGACCCCCCCCCCCTGTCTAAAGATATTGGACTATGTCCAAACATAATAGTCTATATGATCAATGCGATCATGACTAATATCATCTGAAACGATGATCACAATATTTAACATCCTTTAGTGATGCTTCGCCTATGGGCCATATACTATATTGTCCATTAGTGACATTGACAATTATGACCGTTATGGTTATTGTCCAAGGTGATGGGCAACGCCCAAGCCTCATACTATATAAGATCGACAAGATCTTGACAGATATATTAAATTACGATAATTATATGTATATATATATAAACATCCATTAATGATGTCCATTTATTGGCCTATGTGGCAAAATAAATTGCCTTTCAAAATAATTTCAGATGTAGTCTATGACTCTCTACCCAAAGGTGAAGAACCATGTTCAAACCTTATAGTCCCTGATCAAATAAGATCGCGACTTATATATTAAAACGTCCTCCGTGACAGGCCTTTTGTGCCATATCCTATATGTTCTTTGCGACAAGGCCTTCGTACCATATGGCTATTAATGTCCTTGGTGACAAGCCTATATGCTACATTTATATGTCCTTCATAACGGACTTATGTCCCATATCTTAAAAAGTCCTTGAGGCGAGCCTTGGAGCTATTCAAAATCTTCAACGTAACAAAGACAGATGTGACGTTTGATCCCTTGTCAAAAAGGTAATGGACTCGATCCAAACTCTAAATGCCATTGATGGTCCTCTTGTGACCTAGGCTAAATGTAATTGATGATCATACAAATAACATTCATTAGGAATGTTCATAAGCTATTAGCCTATATGGTTTAATGATACCATGGCTAATGTATGTTAGGTCGTCAGGAAGATGACAAGCTATTGTAATGCAATTAAGCAATTGTTTAATTTGATGTTTAGTACCAAGCTTCGAGTATGGCAAACTCGGATCAGACAAACAACACTCGCGATACTAAAGATGCGACAAATGCTAATGATGCGACAAATGTGAACCTCAGTGTTAATGAAGTTAATCTCCAAGTTGTGATTGACGCCACTGTTAGAAAGGCTATGAGAAAGGTCATGAAAAGGTTCAAAGAGCCGAATGCTACTTGCTCTAAAACACATTCCTCTGCTCATGAGAAGAGTTTTATTCATACTTCAAATGCGAAGAATAAACCAAATAAGATCATATATAGCAAGGAGGCCCGTTCCTCTAAAAGATGTACTTAAAAGTACTTCGTCTCTTGCAAGTCAAGAGACTTCAATGGCGAAAAAGGGGCCATTGATTGCATGAAATTGTTGGATGAAATAGAAACCATTATGTGTATCAGCGGTTATGCTGGAAAGAACACTGTGAGTTATGTATCACAGTCATTCAATGGCTATACCCTTAGTTGGTAAGGACATTAATAAAGTCCACAAGAAAGATACCTTCATACAATGTGGGATGGTCCAAGTTTACGGACCTTATCAGAAAAACCTATGGTCCGCAACACGAAATGGAAAAGGTGGAATCAGAATTTTCTGACTCTCACCATAAAAGTTCTAGACTAACGACAGTATGTTGCAGACCTTAATTTATTGTCTGGGTTAGTGCCCTATTCGGTTAACCTAGAATCTAAGCATAATGCACTATATATTGGTGGTATAGCATCAGAAATTAGAGGGCATGTTAAGGTTTCAAAGCCTGCTTTGTGTAAATCCATTATGGATCTATCTCAGCCATTCACATTATATGGGTTAAGCAATAAACCAGTCACAGCTGAGACTGCCAAAAAAGGAGAAAGGAGGGTAACTCCCAGAAATCTAAGAAAAAGGGGTGTAGTTAATTTAGAGAGACTAAGAATGGATGCGCCTAAACCCTCCTAATGAATGCTTGAGGTAGTTCGTATCAATAATGGCACCAAGTACACCCTTATCGTGAATCAATTGATAAGAATTATGTTTTGATTCAGGAACTATTAAGTCTTTCATAGATCATAAGCATAGCAAACTTTTAAAATTTTTCCATAAGAACTCCAAATATTAAGTGTAAGGTAAAACTTACCGGCGAAAACCATAGGAACCATTTCTTCTATTCTTATCAGAAATCTTCATTCATAAGATCTGGAGTACTCTATCTTCAGATGGAGTACGGCAATATATGTTATTTTATTTTGTTATCTCATTGATTTCTATCAACTGCGAATGCCAGACTATGCTTGATAAAAGCGCCATATGAGGATTGGCGTATCCTCGTGTGTTCCGTAGATTGCTTCCATGCCTGATCAGTATGGAGGTTTAATGCACGGAACCACTGAGATATTCCAATGGTCATATTGTACTAAAGTCAGCTAATGGTAATCAAAGAAGATATCCAGTATATAAATGTCCAAATGGGTGTCACTAATTAAGGCATTCGTGCATTCATAAAGAAAAATGTGTCGTTTATATGGCACGAATAACGATAGATGAACTAAAGCCTGAGATTCAGAATATCTCTGTCATCTCTGTGAATTTCGATCGTCTTCTTAATAGAACTACCCTGTTTACCTCTTGAGAGGCAAATAGAGTTAAGAATAATATCCCACTTAGGGCTGCATCTATTGAAAAATCTCCATATCGTTAGTACCGACGGAAATGGAAGAACTATGAACCAATTAGATAAGCTTTTAGAAAAGGTTTCATAAAGCCTAAATCATAATTCTAAAAGCTCTGGTATTATTAATTAAGAAAGACGGTTCATTATGCTTATGCATTAATTACCACAACCCTACTTAGGTAACATTTGAGAATCGCTATCAGCTGCCCAGGATCATCGATTTATTCGACTAACTATGAGAGTAGCTATTCTTTAAGATTGATTTAAGTAATAATCAGAGTGACTGTCTCACCCTAATTTAGTCCTTCTACGACTAATAGTTGTCATATATTCATCAAGGATGCTCCTTTGGAGACCTTGTAGAGATGGAATGTCAAACGTCCGTTTATTGGACAGAAGTTTGGTAAGTCCAAGTTATTAGGACCTGAGATTACCTTGGAGTCAACAGATAAGATCATATAAATCAGTGATTATCCGAAATGTGACAACCCTCAAATTTACATGTAACCGTACAATCTATTAATGTTAATTAAAGTACTTGATGACTGTGCTGAATCATTTAACTGCTCTCTGATTACTGTGTTATACTTACATGTACTTGTTAACATGCTAGTAGTATACAGAAAAGTTACTAAATAGTCCGGTATGCCTCCCTGAGTGTTGAAAATTTAAAAACGTTACAAAAATATATATATTGGACGCCTTACGGATTAATTAAGCACTTTAACGGAACAACACCGAACCGAACAACCGGACTTTACCCGGAACACCAAAATAATGCTAGAGGCATTGTTTTTATTCTTCTGAGATAGTTAGGGTCCCCGAACACCCTAACACACTATATAATTAATAACACACCTTAATACACTAACTAAACTTTTGAGTTCTAACTAGATTGGTAATTATATCATTGAAACCCAACCAAGACCCCCCCCCCCTCATTTTGACGGCCACCTTATGGTGACCCACACCACCATTTTCTTGATTATTTTATTAAAGTATGTTGGATATCTAGAAAGCACAATGTATGTTGGTTAATCAAGAAGCATGGATTATAAATATACATGAAGGTTCACCCATCTCTTTCATCACACACATTCAACACTTCATTAAGCAAACAACCTTCTCTCCTCTACACCACCACTCACGGCCGCCCCTTTCAACCACCATCTCACCACCATCCAACCTCCATACAACCATTTCTTACATACTCAAAGGTGCAAGGGATCATACAAGTAGGCTTGGTGCTTTTGGAAGTGCAAGAACCGCTCTAGATTTCTTTTATCCACCACATTTACACCTTGTTTCTTCCCTAGCCTTGTGCTAGTAGTAAGTGCTTCTAATCATCATCTTGATCTTGTTTATGGTGGTTAATAGATGATTTAATGGTTAAAAGTTAAGAAACACTAAAGAACTTACATTAAAGTCTTGAACATAAGGAGTAAAAGATGGATAAAGAGAAGTTATGTGTGTAAATCATGTAGATCTTGTGTTGTTATGATTCTAGTTGATTTCCTGATGATTTGTTGGTTAATATTGATGTTTGATGTTGTTGTGATCACTAAACATGCTAACGGAATCAATCGAACGCGCTTTAGAAGGTTAAAGACTGAAAACAGAAAGTTGTTTAGTGATTACAGCCAACTTCAGTTGGCTGTAACAGGACCATAACTTAACGAAAAATGTATTTTCTGAATTCTAGGTTTATGTATTATGAAATACGGTTCTAATGGCACCGGAATCATAATTTTTGGACCACGTTTACTATTTTTAAAGTGTCATTTCGCAACAGCAGCTAGAGCTACAATTTTTCTGCTAAAAATATGCGTTCTGTTTTCTGTCATAACTTGAGTTCTGTGTAGAGTTAGATAATGAGATTTGTACCGTAGAGGACCACCGATGTATTTGTAATCCTCTCACTGGAATTTCATAAATCGGACTCTCGATGAATTTTAAATAAATTATTCCGTGGACTGCAGTCAGAAAAAGATAAATCTGAGTTCAGTCTGGAAAAATGAATTTTTATAAAATATTAGTAATGAACTGGACCCCGATATTTTTACACAATAATATTTGGATCGTTTAAGAAATTCTGTAAAAATTTGGGAATTTTTGGAATAAGTTAACTATTTTATTAAAATGTCCGAAAACAGCTCGGTTTTGAATATTAAAGCTGAAATGACATAAGTTGTAATTTGCGTATCTAAATGTCGAGTATGTTGTCTGTGAATGATCTAACATGTTATATGTCAATAAAAGTGTTATGTGCGATGTCGTATGTTTGCCTATGAACAGGAATAGATGGGAAGTTTATATGGGCATAAACCGTTAAAGTAATGCATGTTATGTGTTAGATACGTGTAGGAACTTTGTGCTCTATTTGAAAACCACTAAATGACTAACTGGTAATCATATTAGGACGTGATTGACCAACCTTGACTGTTAGCTATATTTGAGAATCTAACCGAGCAAACCGAGGTGAGTTCACACTTTCTACAAGGCATGGGATTCCCGGTGGTTTGGGAATGGGTTAAGAAAGTAAAATGAAATCTACATATCCTCCTTGGGTAGGATATGTACGGCCATCCTCCATAGGTAGGATGCCATTATTAATCCTACGAATTCTCCTTGTGTAGAATACGTACGTTCGTCCTCCTTGGGTAGGACAACAACCTTAAAACTTACTAGACAAAACTCTATCACCTAAGCCCTCAAATTTATATCGACTTAATCGCCGAGGCCGATGGCGAGCGGGTCATTAGTTAATAGCGCTATTAGGTTTAACAAACCTCACACCGTGTCGTCCGAACGGGCGTGTACTAATGGACTATGGCAAACTGTCAATGATGATAGAACGTGCAAGACTCGACACAATAGGTGGTATGATTTATGTTTATATTATCGGTTAGATAGTTCACACTGTGCATTAATTAACGTGATAATTGCAATTTGAACCTTGTGTGCTTACTCTCTACTGTTGTCCCACACTTACGCACTTTCACGACACTTTTCTCACTACGTTGCTTCGTTATGAAGATCATGAGCGGACGCGGAGGACGTATCAAAATCACACAAGCCCAGTTGACGGCCTTAGTCAATGAACGAGTCGCTGAGGCACTCACAGCTAACCCTGCAGGAGGTATAACCTGCCATACCAACCCATCTTAGGACGTTTAGATCCTACCTTCGCAAACCAACCCTCATGCTTAACCTTGTCTTTATTCTCGCGCAACAGGTCAACATGCTCAGCCTCCTGTGTGCACATTCAAAACATTCATGGACTGCCGACCTACTACTTTCAGTGGCACAGAAGGAGCTGTAGGCCTTCTACACTGGTTCGAGAAGCTTGAGTCAGTTTTCAAGATGCGCGAATGCCCCGAAGATCGTAGGGTGAAATATGCTACCGGAACACTTGAAGGTGCTGCGTTAACCTGGTGGAAGGCACAGGTTCAACTACTAGGGATGGCTGTTGCTAATGTCACCCCCTGGAATGGTTTCAAAGAACTGATCAAAGAGGAGTACTGTAGTCGGGATGACATTCACAAGCTAGAAGTGGAATTTTTCAATCTGAAGATGACGGGGTCTGAGATTGAGGCGTATACTAAGAGGTCAAATGAGCTGGCCATCCTGTGTCCCACTATGGTGGGCCCTCCCATCAAACGTATTGAGCTGTACCTCAAGGGCCTTGTACCAGAGATTCAAAGTCACGTGACATCAGCTAACTTGGGTACCATTCAGCAAATCATCAAGTTGGCTCACCGTCTCACCGACCAGGAAGTGGAACAAAACAAACTGCCCAAGCGTATTGGTGCTGCCACTACTGACGCTCCCACTGAAAACAAGCGAAAATGGGATGGGAATTCCAGTAAGGGTTCAACTTCTGTTCAGTCTCAGCAGCGAAAGACAGATGACTACCAGAGTCCTGGTCAGCAATCTTCCGGTAACCAAGGACAGGGTGGATACCGAGGGAACCACCCCAAGTGCAACCGGTGCAATAAGCATCACAGCGGGCAGTGCAACAAAGGTCGTTGTCTGAGGTGTAACAAGTTTGGCCCTGAATCAAAGGATTGTAGGAGCGCACGACCAGCAAATCAGCATCGCCAACAACAACAACAAGCTCCACAGAACCACCTGCAGCAGCAACAGCAGGGCAATAAAGGATGCTTTCAGTGTGGCGCTGAAGGCCACTTTAAGAGGAACTGCCCCCAACTGAACCAGAATCAGAACAACAACAACCAAGGAAACGGGAACCACAATGGGAACAACAATGGAGGCAACAATGGAGGCAATAACGGGGGTAACAATAATGGCAACGGTGCCAGGGGACGTGTTTTCGTGATTGGTCAGGGTGACGCAAGGAACAATTCCAACGTGGTGATGGGTAAGTTTCTTCTGGACGACTTCTTTGTTACTGTTTTATTTTATTCGGGTGCCGATACTAGTTATGTGTCCTTAAAAGTTAGCCAAATGCTTAAGCGCACTCCAACACTTCTGAACACCAAACACACGGTAGAACTAGCAAACGGTAAAAGTCTTGAAGCCACACACGTAGTTAAAGGTTGTAACCTCGTCTTAGCTGGTCAGACCTTCTCTATCGATCTTATTCCTATCGTTTTGGGTAGTTTTGATGTTGTTATTAGGATGGATTGGCTATCTCATCATCAAGCGGAGATTGTTTGCAAGGAGAAAATCGTCCGCATTCCTCGTTCTGGTGAAGAACCTCTCATGATTCACGGCGACAAGAGTGGTGCTGTCGTAGGCATTATCTCTTTCCTTAAGGCCCAGAAGTGTTTGCGAAAGGGCCACACCGCTATTCTAGCCCTCGTTACTGACACATCAACGGAAGAGAAGAGAATTGAAGACATTCCTATAGTGCGCGACTTTCCTGAGGTATTTCCCGAGGAATTACCTGGTCTTCCGCCTCATCGCCAAGTTGAGTTTCAAATCGAGCTAGCTCATGGAGCAGCACCAGTAGCTCGAGCACCATACCGTCTAGCCCCATCAGAACTTGAAGAACTGTCCACGCAGTTACAAGAACTCTTGGAAAGGGGTTTTATACGTCCTAGCTCTTCGCCCTGGGGAGCTCCAGTACTACTCGTGAAGAAGAAAGACGGTACTTTCAGAATGTGTATTGACTATCGCGAACTTAACAAGGTGACCGTGAAAAATCGTTATCCTCTTCCACGTATTGACGACTTGTTCGACCAGTTGCAAGAGCTATTACTCTAAGATTGATTTGAGATCGGGATACCATCAGCTGAGAGTCCGAGAGGAGGACATCTCCAAAACAGCATTCAGAACTCGTTACGGCCATTACGAGTTTCTGGTCATGCCTTTCGGATTAACGAATGCACCTGCAGTCTTCATGGATCTCATGAACAGAGTGTGCAAACCTTACTTGGATAAGTTCGTTATTGTTTTCATTGATGACATCCTGATCTATTCTAAGAGTCAGGAGGAACACGAGCAGCATCTACGACTTATGCTGGGACTTCTTCGAAAAGAGCAGTTGTATGCCAAGTTTTCGAAATGTGACTTCTGGCTTCGCGAAGTCCACTTTCTAGGCCATGTGGTAAACAAGGATGGAATTCATGTGGATCCATCTAAGGTTGAATCGATCAAGAACTGGCCTGCACCCCGTACACCAACAGAAATCCGCCAATTCTTGGGTTTGGCAGGATATTACAGAAGGTTTATCAAAGATTTCTCCAAGATTGCGCAACCTCTCACTTCACTGACTCAGAAAGGTGTCACCTATCGTTGGGGTGATGCACAGGAGTCCGCATTTCAGCACTTGAAGGATAGACTTTGTAGCGCGCCTATCCTCCCATTGCCTGAAGGCACAGAAGATTTTGTGGTTTACTGCGATGCTTCCATCCAAGGACTTGGTTGCGTGTTGATGCAACGTGATAAGGTCATTGCCTACGCATCACGCCAACTTAAGGTTCACGAAAGGAACTACACTACGCATGACTTGGAACTGGGAGCAGTTGTTTTCGCGCTTAAGATATGGAGACATTACCTGTACGGTACCAAGTGCACCATTTACACCGATCACAGGAGTCTCGAGCATATCTTCAAGCAAAAGGAGTTAATCATGCGTCAACGCCGATGGGTCGAACTCTTGAACGATTATGAATGCGCTATCAAATACCATCCAGGCAAGGCTAATGTTGTGGCCGACGCCCTCTGCCGAAAGGATACTATACCTAAGCGTGTACGTGCTTTACAGCTTACCATCCAATCCAATCCAACCTTCCCGCTCAGATTCGCGAAGCTCAGGTTGAAGCGTTGAAAGTAGAGAACATCAGGGCTGAATCCTTATGAGGATCGAGGCAGCGGCTAGAACAAAAGGAAGACGGTGCCTACTATGTTAACGAACGCATCTGGGTTCCACTTTATGGAAACTTACGTGAGCTTGTGATGGATGAAGCGCATAAGTCTCGTTATTCAGTACATCCTGGTTCAGATAAGATGTACCATGACTTAAAGACTACGTATTGGTGGCCTGGCATGAAAGCTCACAGAGCAACCTACGTTAGCAAATGTTTAACTTGTGCGAGAGTCAAAACCGAATATCAGAAACCATCAGGCCTACTCCAACAACCGGAGATCCCGAAATGGAAATGAGAGTAGATTTCCATGGATTTTGTTACCGGTCTACCCAGATCTCAACACGGAAATGATACCATTTGGGTGATCGTGGATCGACTGACCAAGTCTGCACATTTTCTGGCAATCAAGGAAACGGATAAGTTTTCTACTTTAGCAGACATCTATCTAAAGGAAGTAATATCAAGGCACGGAGTGCCAACCTCCATCATTTCTGATCGCGACGCGCATTTTACTTCGGAACTGTGGCAAGCTATGCACAGGTCTTTTGGCTCACGTTTAGATATGAGCACCGCTTATCACCCACAGACGGATGGGCAATCTGAACGCACCATCCAAACCCTTGAAGACATGCTTAGGGCATGTGTAATCGACTTCGGTAATGGCTGGGAAAAGCATCTCCCGTTAGTGGAGTTTTCTTATAACAACAACTACCACACCAGCATCCAGGCCGCTCCGTTCGAGGCATTGTACGGACGCAAATGCCGATCACCTCTCTGTTGGGAAGAAGTTGGTGACAGCCAAATCACTGGCCCATAACTTGTGGTAGATACCACCGAGAGAATTGCTCAGATATAACAACGAATGGCGGCAGCTCGTGACCGTCAGAAAAGCTATGCTGATAAGGGAAGAAAACCACTCGAGTTCCAGGTTGGGGATCGAGTGCTACTCAAAGTCTCACCTTGGAAAGGTGTAGTCCGTTTTGGCAAACGAGGCAAGCTCAATCCGCGTTATGTCGGACCGTTAGAAATCATCGAGAAAATTGGCAAAGTCGCCTACAGGTTGAATCTACCTGAAGAACTCAGCGGAGTTCACAATGTTTTCCATGTGTCGAATCTGAAGAAGTGTCTGTCAGACGAGACCCTCATAGTTCCCTTAAAGGAGCTCACAATCGACGACCAGTTGCGATTCGTCGAGGAACCAGTTGAAATCACTGATCGAGATGTTAAGATTCTCAAACTCACCAGGATACCTCTCGTCCGAGTTTGTTGGAATGCCCGTCGTGGCCCAGAGTATACCTGGGAACGCGAAGACCAAATGAAACTCAAGTATCCCCAGCTGTTTAAGAAAAGTGCAACCACTACTGAGGCTGAAGCTACTGCAGAATTTCGGGACGAAATTCCAAATCAACAGGGGGATGATGTGACACCCCAGGAAAACCAGGAAACCAACGCAACTTAACTAGCTTCCTCAGTAACCACGCGCTAAATTTCGGGACGAAATTCTCTTAACAGGGGGAGAATGTGACAACCCTCAAATTTACATGTAACCGTACAATCTATTAATGTTAATTAAAGTACTTGATGACTGTGCTGAATCATTTAACTGCTCTCTGATTACTGTGTTATACTTACATGTACTTGTTAACATGCTAGTAGTATACAGAAAAGTTACTAAATAGTCCGGTATGCCTCCCTGAGTGTTGAAAATTTAAAAACGTTACAAAAATATATATAGGACGCCTTACGGATTAATTAAGCACTTTAACGGAACAACACCGAACCGAACAACCGGACTTTACCCGGAACACCAAAATAATGCTAGAGGCATTGTTTTTATTCTTCTGAGATAGTTAGGGTCCCCGAACACCCTAACACACTATATAATTAATAACACACCTTAATACACTAACTAAACTTTTGAGTTCTAACTAGATTGGTAATTATATCATTGAAACCCAACCAAGACCCCCCCCCTCATTTTGACGGGTTAATAGATGATTTAATGGTTCTAATCATCATCTTGATCTTGTTTATGGTGGTTAATAGATGATTTAATGGTTAAAAGTTAAGAAACACTAAAGAACTTACATTAAAGTCTTGAACATAAGGAGTAAAAGATGGATAAAGAGAAGTTATGTGTGTAAATCATGTAGATCTTGTGTTGTTATGATTCTAGTTGATTTCCTGATGATTTGTTGGTTAATATTGATGTTTGATGTTGTTGTGATCACTAAACATGCTAACGGAATCAATCGAACGCGCTTTAGAAGGTTAAAGACTGAAAACAGAAAGTTGTTTAGTGATTACAGCCAACTTCAGTTGGCTGTAACAGGACCATAACTTAACGAAAAATGTATTTTCTGAATTCTAGGTTTATGTATTATGAAATACGGTTCTAATGGCACCGGAATCATAATTTTTGGACCACGTTTACTATTTTTAAAGTGTCATTTCGCAACAGCAGCTAGAGCTGCAATTTTTCTGCTAAAAATATGCGTTCTGTTTTCTGTCATAACTTGAGTTCTGTGTAGAGTTAGATAATGAGATTTGTACCGTAGAGGACCACCGATGTATTTGTAATCCTCTCACTGGAATTTCATAAATCGGACTCTCGATGAATTTTAAATAAATTATTCCGTGGACTGCAGTCAGAAAAAGATAAATCTGAGTTCAGTCTGGAAAAATGAATTTTTATAAAATATTAGTAATGAACTGGACCCCTATATTTTTACACAATAATATTTGGATCGTTTAAGAAATTCTGTAAAAATTTGGGAATTTTTGGAATAAGTTAACTATTTTATTAAAATGTCCGAAAACAGCTCGGTTTTGAATATTAAAGCTGAAATGACATAAGTTGTAATTTGCGTATCTAAATGTCGAGTATGTTGTCTGTGAATGATCTAACATGTTATATGTCAATAAAAGTGTTATGTGCGATGTCGTATGTTTGCCTATGAACAGGAATAGATGGGAAGTTTATATGGGCATAAACCGTTAAAGTAATGCATGTTATGTGTTAGATACGTGTAGGAACTTTGTGCTCTATTTGAAAACCACTAAATGACTAACTGGTAATCATATTAGGACGTGATTGACCAACCTTGACTGTTAGCTATATTTGAGAATCTAACCGAGCAAACCGAGGTGAGTTCACACTTTCTACAAGGCATGGGATTCCCGGTGGTTTGGGAATGGGTTAAGAAACTAAAATGAAATCTACATATCCTCCTTGGGTAGGATATGTACGGCCATCCTCCATAGGTAGGATGCCATTATTAATCCTACGAATTCTCCTTGTGTAGAATACGTACGTTCGTCCTCCTAGGGTAGGACAACAACCTTAAAACTTACTAGACAAAACTCTATCACCTAAGCCCTCAAATTTATATCGACTTAATCGCCGAGGCCGATGGCGAGCGGGTCATTAGTTAATAGCGCTATTAGGTTTAACAAACCTCACACCGTGTCGTCCGAACGGGCGTGTACTAATGGACTATGGCAAATTCAATAAAAATAGTTAATTTATGGTTTTAGGCAAACCAACAAACCATGTGCTAATATACAAACCAAAATTAAAAATTTCACAACTACTTAGGGTAAGTTTAACATTCAATTTATCAACTCGACTCATTTACTAATATTGTATTATTTAACTATTATACATCAGTCAGCTGACTCGAATATTTTTTTTTCTTTATAATTTAGGATATACAATCATATAACTAATATATCTGGTTAATCGTATTATATTATATTAGTTATCTCCATACATAAAATCTATTATGTACATACCTTAATATTAAAGATTTATAGAAATGTTTTCAACGTTTAGTTAGACCTTTCTACATAGTCCAACCAACCCAAATCTAAAAATTAATTTAAATGATTTTATTTAATCATGAATAACCATCATATTCATTTAACTATCTATTTTATTACTAAGTATTTTAATAGAAACATTTACAAGTGATCCCAACATCAGTTATTTCATAAAACTATGAAAGTATGAAGTCTTATGGTCAACTAGTTATAACCAGAAATGATAAAATAGAGTGATAAATTGATACACCTGGATTTCAAAACTTGCTTTGGCTAGATCCATTAAAGCTATCTTTGAAATTTTTACTATTTCTTAAAATCCTTTTAGTTAATTCAATAGCTTTGGTTTTATTTATCTAAATATAATTTATTTTGAAATAATATTATTAAAACCACAAAGTTTTAAAACTTTATACCATCTATTTCAATATGTATTTTAAACCAAAGTAAATAATTGGTTCCAAAAGAGAATCATAAACATGACTACTTTGTTAATAACCAACTTAGTTTGATGTATATTATGATATTATTTGAGTAGATGGTATTAATTACCACAGACAAATTTCTAGTACAAACATTTGGGTACAATCATAAAAATAGATTGATTAAAAACGACGAACATTGCGACTCATATATATATATATATATATGTATTTATTACAAACTACAACTGGAATTCAAAATAAACTAGGGATTATACATCCGTAACTTATTTTAGTCTATATATGTTATAGGAGTATTATGCTCAACATGCCTCTATGTAAAGTTTATTATATATCATGTCTCTACTAAGTTGTTGTCTAATGGGCAAAGTTCTTTTTAAAGTTTCTAGCTCATAGGTGGCAAGGGTACTGGTACTGGTTTGTTCGTTCAACTATTCAATATAAGTTAGCATTTACTGCTGTAGTGGCTAACATGTGGAGATTTACCCATTGTCTATCTAATTCATCTTCCCCTAGTAAGTTATTGCCTGTTTCCTGAGTTTGTGCATTTATTCCCTGATTAATTATCGCTCCCTTTTGTTGTAACTTCTTTATTTTCTCTCGACTTTTGCTAATAATCGAATTTCTTTTCTTAGTGGTAAATGGTTTCTTAGACTGTGCCTTATGAACAAATATTCCTTCCTCAATATCTGCTGAGTATCCTGAGGGATTTGGTTGAAATGAGGTTCCCTCATCTTTTGGTAAACTATCTAGTTGACGATAGATGTCCGAAATTCTTTGCTTACCCATACTGTAGACTAACAAATAGTCAAATAATATAAAACACATAATCACATAAGTTATTTCCTAACACAGAATTAAAATTTAAGTGTCAGCAGAACACTTCTTTGGCTTGAAACAGTGGCTAGGCTCTGATACCACCTTCTATCACAACCCCCGATCCCTTATCTGTCCCGGGAACGGGCGGCCGTGAGCCAGTTTCGGTGGTATCATTGTTTACTTAGTCTCGCAGCGGAATTTACATCAGGACCGTAGTTAGGAAATATTTTATCAGAGTAAAACCACCTTATTTTAAATTAATAATCACATTGGTAAAACCCAAGTTTCTTGTAACAATACATTTATAGGGACAATCCCTATTTTATTGAATTTAAAACATCGTTTATTAGGTAACTTTTATAGCCACATTTTTCCCAAGCCTTCAGTGCTCTCCAGCTGGCTTTTCACTAATTGGTTGTTCACATTGTGTTACCTGTAACGTGTTTTAAAAACATTTGTCAGCGAGAAATACTGGTGAGTGAATCCCAGTTTAATCAAGAAACATTTTATCAATTAAGACAGTATTGAGATCGATCACATTGTTTATTTCTACACAATTACTCATTCAGTATTTGCCACTCGACCGGATCTATGGCTATGGTCAAATTACCCATTGGCTAACTCGTTGTCCAATGGTAATGCACTGTCATTCAGACTTACTACTACTCGTAGTAAATTTTGTATACAAAACCCCATAATACCGGCAGTAATTGAAGAACTACAAAGACTCAATCACCGCTTAATTTCATAGTAAAACATTTAAGGTTGGGTAAAACATTACCAAAAGCATTAACAAAAAGAGGATAAACTCACATTGTTATCTTAGACTTCGCGTAAGGGTTTCCTGGGAATAATCTATAATTTACACAGATGTACTTAGGTTAGTATCATAACCCTTTGAAAATATTAATGATACCCTCCCCGAGACGGTATTCCAACAACTACGTCGGGCAGAACCACGACAGTTGTTACGGAACCCTAAATCAATCGGGCAGCGTCTCTATTATGAAATTGGGGTTATAATACTTACAACGGAGCAGAACCTCGCTAATTAGGGGGTATTATACCCGTGTATAATATGCCTACTACCAGAATTTGAGAGAAAGAAATGAATCTGAACGAATTGAAATGGACAGCCGATGCGTTCTATTTATAGTGCTGATATCTGGTCTTCTCGCGGCCCGCGTAATATATGGGCTAGGTTTACGCGGCCCGCGTTGACTCCGGTCAACTGCGTAGCTTAGCTGGGTCATCAACTAGCTTCAACACGATATCGACACGTGTCAGCTCAGGGCTGCGCCACAACTTAAGACGCTCGCGGCCCGCGTTAACTATAGAGAACACTTACGCGGCCCGCTTCAACTTAAAGAAATCAACGGAGTCCGGTCCATACTTTCATACGGCCCGCGTGAGATGTTGGGGTGGGTTCACGCGGCCCGCCTCAGCCCTAGATTTAAACTTTTATATTTTATTTAAATACTATATTGTATCACGGGCTCGGTTTTTACATACAGGGTGTATTTTAGAAAGTGTAGGGTGTCAGAGGGGTGTTAAGAGGGTGTTTATATTTTGGGTATTACTCCTGGGTTATTTGATAAAATATATAGTGCACTCACATTAAGTATAGTGACCCAATTTCACTTTATCCATACGTCACTAGACAGAACCCCAACGAATTTAGGCAGAGCCTTGACATACGTTACGGGGCCTTACGTCACTTGGACAAGGTATTAGTGATCAAGGGTTAAAATACTTAAAACAGGGCAGGGCTTTATTATTATTAGGGATGAATTACTAAAGTAAAATAATAGATTTGAAGGGAAAAAGTGAGAGACAAAAGAAAGAAAAGAATGGAATGGCGGTTGAAGTGTTGAACTGCAACACCATATATATCCTAAATGAATCTTAGAAAGCAAGCAATTGCATTGATTGTATGCATGTATGCAGGACACGTATTTATGAATTCCTTCTTATCCATGCATAAGCCTAAATTCTATAGTAAGACACGTATCTCCCTCCAATTAATTCTTGATACAAATTTTGATTCTTTCTTTTAGATTATACAAATGTCATACGTAGGTATGTAGTTCAAGAATTAATTTAAGTTGTAAGTTTAGATTTCATTAATATATTATTATTATTTATTATAACTAATTATATATTATAATTAGTTTAACTACTTTACTTATTTGGCACGTATAATTTATAAAATATGACATTTTATAAAATGCTGAATATGCCATTAGAACGAGAATAATTTTATCTACATTTTGAACCAAGTTTTATTAAAAACAGAGTAGGTTCAAATTTAATTATTTAAACGGTTCCTACGGTTGCCCAAAATACCTTATATTTTTATTGGTCAACTTACCCATGATGTATTCTTTTAATAACATAAGTTTTTATATATATTTTATAAAAAATTTGGGATTGTTACATTCTTCCCACCTTATTTTAAATCTCGTCCTCGAGATTTCCTTGAAATATTTAGTTAGTTTAGTTTCTAGGTATATTCTGGTCTTTATTTTGAATTTCACTTTACTTTGACCAGAACTATTCTCTATGAGATTCTTATTCTTGACTAAAATATGTTTTGTATTTTAACACAGCTTTTAGTTATAGGTTTCCTAATGCGTTAGTAATCGCAAAGGAAATTCTTATACTTTCGATGACGTCCCAACTTAAAGAGTTCATGTCGTTCATCTTGTCGCACGAGCTATGAGACGAATGATCAAACGAAATAATGTTTGATACTGAAATTATAGACGTATATGAGAGATTCCTAAATACATCTAAAATTGTCATTGACACACTTGTTCGTGATTTATTCCTAATTGTCAATCAATATGGTCTTTGGATTTCCTCATAGACATACACGTCTATATAATATTTCATATACTGTAATATGCACATTATTCATAATGTCAATGTATTTAACAGATTCACAAGTCAGACATTAGGTCATGGTACTATTTAGGGAATTCCATTGTCATAACACATACTCCATCTCACCCGGTCTTGCCGGAGAAGTAACCCCATCTCACCCGGTCTCGCCGGAGAGGTAACCCCATCTCACCCGGACAAGCTGGAGAGTCTACCGCACCATGCCCAGTTTTACCGGAGAGGTAATTATCATGATATTTCCCATAAATAGACTTCTCTCAATTTAGGATTTTAAAAGTATATCGTTTATTATAGTTTGCATCAAGAAACAAGGAAATCAGTATTCTCATGTTGGATAATATTCTAGAACCGAGTAGTATCAATAGACAAGAAATAACTGTGGCCAGTTGTTATTGCTTATTTATCATACAGACACTGTTCTAGTCATCATCATCACAGAATACCCATAACCATCACACTTTATTTATGCAAGTAATTGGCTTATCTCAAAGCTTTATACTAAGGCATTCTTCTTAGGTTCAAGTCTAAATACTGTCCTGGTTGTTACAAGTGAATATCAATATCCCAACTCTTTCATTTAAGCATATATATTATTATGGTTTTGGTTTTCTTTTGGTTGGAGAATGGAGTTTCAAATATATCATTGTCTCCATTGATACCATAGCTAGGTTCAATGTAATAAATATGCTTACAGCTAACTTTATTTATGCATATAAAATCTTAGATCCCGTTACAAGGAATATTTCATTGAGATAAAATGGCATTTTTTTTTAAACATAGTAAATTTCATGGTTTATTCTTATAATAACTTCATATTTTCATATGAATTACCAATGACATTTTCTCTTATGTTTATCTTATAGAAGATATTATATTAGGTATACCATTAAGAAATTCTATCAGGTATATGCATATATGTGTATAGAATTTTCAAATCTCTAGTTAATATTAAACTTACGTAATATTTACACATATATATATATAATACTATTTTATAAAAATATAATACCTTACATCTGATGGTATCCATCATCAAGCTTATTTCCATGACTTTACTTTATCCTTTTATAAAAGTAATATATTGAAATAAATTTATGTCAAGTATAATATTTTGGAATTAAAAGTTTAGGGAAATAAATTACTCAAAATATAAATTTTCTGGACTCATAAGAAAATTTTCATTTTTAACTAATGGGTTAAATTATACCAGACTCACCATTTATATTACCTTAATAATTTCTCCTCAAGTAACCATCTATATATTTATTCCAATTATCACATTCCTACATTTTCCTTTATAAGAATCAATTTAAAATTGAGAGGCATTATTTAGAAAAATATGTGCATATGTGACCCAAGACATTTTATTTATGGGTTACCAAGAGATATATATATACTATAAATAAATTACTTTTTGTAATGCATGACAATATAGCGGATATATATAAGATTAAATATAGTATAAACTTAAAACACATAACATAGTAAGTAATACAGGGGTTAAAAGTGTCAACATGTTAATTTTTACCTCTGAATGACATTTTAATGATCCCGAGGCTTTGTAGAATCTTTTTATACTCTCATGATTGTTGGATAATGTTTTCGTGGAATTTCGATGCAAATAAACGATTTAAATTTGCAATTATCAAGAAGATGGGTTAAAAGTGTCAACATGTTTAACTATACCTCTGAGTGACCTTTTAACGAACCCGAAGCATCGTGATGTTTGATAATACTCTCGAGAATGCCTAATATGGATAACATAGGGCTTTGACGCGATAAAATGATAATACGCGCAAGTTATGCATTAAAGGGGCCAAAAGCGTCAAACTATAAAACTACACCTTTGAGCGACCATTTAAGCGAACTGGAGTAAACTGGAGTGTCGTAATATCCCATCATACTCTTGGGAATGCTTGTTATTAATCTAGTAAGGCTTTTATGCCATTTCGCGTTAAAACGCACATGTTCGCAAAATAAAGGGTTAAAAGCGTCAACGGGGAGAAACAAGTGTTTTCGGTGATCGTTTAACGAAACCGGACCTAACGGTGTTTGGTTATACTCCTTAGATCATCTCCAAACTAACTACAAGGGATTTTGTGCCTAAAATGAAAGTTACATAGCATATAAAGGTGCAGGGGTCAAAATTGCCAAGATTGAAACTTGTTTGCTGAAGTTTGGTGTGGTAGCGCCACGCCACAGCCTACCCCTTTTGCTGTGGTGTGCGGCGACGACTCAATTTTGACAGAAACTTACCAGCAGCTGCCAGTTCTTCTTCCTTGTTCACCACTTGATCTCTAAAACCATTTGATTCATTCTAGGGGCTTGATAACTGAATTATAAGCCTGGTATTACACTTATTTTAATCCTAGAACTCCCTAGGATGCTTGTTGATCATCTAAGCATCCTTTAAACTCTATAAAAGGGGGTGTTGATTCATTTCAAAAATCACACCTTCAAGTTCAATCTTGCTATATCTCAATCCTAGGGGATCCTGATCATTTTGGAACCTCTTTTGAGTTCTATTCAGTCCATAGGACCATTTGTAGGTGCCCTTTCGTGACTAGTTTATTTTATTTGACTTTAAACGCCGAAAAGTCAAGCGTTTATAATAAACGCTTTGACTTTTAGCTAGACCATAAACGGTCAAGCCATTTTTCGCAACGAACATAGCTACGTGATCGTAATTAGGTAGGTGTTAAACCCTCAAAAGGGCACCTCCTAATTACCACGTTTACTTAGTTAATTGTCGGGTCAAAGTAATTAAATAAAAGTCAAACGGGTTAGTTTTTAAATAAAATTCATAACTGATAATATAGAAGCTATAAAATCAGTTATTTCACCTTAATAACTGGATAAATATTAATTGAACATGTCTAGGCATGTTCAACCCGACAGTTCTGAGTTTAGGATCGGTTCGCAACCGAAAGTCGCAAAAGTAGACTTTTGCTTTGACTTTCAATTCTGACCCGAATTAGCTTAGTTTAGTTATGCCTTAAGGTTCCTTTGTGACCATGTCATATGTTAGTATAACCCTCTGAGGTTATACTACATGGTCCCTTAGAAATCATAGTTCATTTGGATGTTCCATTATTTGCTTAAAAATTGACTATTATGCCCTTATGTTATAAAAACGAGATTTTTGAAAATGTGAGAGGACAAAAAGCTTTATTACTGATATATAAGCATGTCAAACAAATTTGACATCAGTTTCTGGTCTCAAACTAAAGTTATGCACGATATCGTAACATATGACTTTTTATTAATTAAATTGCGTTTTTTAGCATAAAATTTAAACCCGATTTTTGGCACCAAACTCATTGCCTACTGTTATGATATAATATTTAGGGATTTTTGGAAATTTTTGTCAAATTTTATACTGATCATAACATAGAGTTCTTGCATGAACTCGATAATTGACGATAATGCCCTTTTCGCTAATAAAATGAGATAACTCATCATTTACATGTCAAACCCTTTTCTACTGATTTTATATATTAAATAAAATATTTTAAACAGTTAAGACAGATCAAAATCTCAGATTTCCTTAAACATATCAAATATCGTCAAATATCTACTTTTATGCGAATTAGGCGCATAGTGTGGTTTAAAACCATATTTAGCACCTAAGACTTGTTACCTACTGATTTTAAAAATAAATTTTTATACTTTAACAGTAAGTATAAGTGTTGAACTCAGATTTCCAAATTTAACCTTAAAAGCATATGTGAAATGACCAAAATACTCCTACGGTGCATAGTTTGGCCATAAATAATTAAACACACATATGTATGATATCTTGCTGATATAACAACATAAAATAAATGTTTTTACATAATGTTTTTAGACCAGAACCTCAGTTTATGTTTAAACCTCTTTTATAAACTTTAAAATGACCGAAATACTCTTTCGGAACTTAAATTGGTCTTAAATACATTTGGGGCATAATTGTTGATATCCTACTGATATCACAACATATTTTAAGCATAATAACTATTGGAACTTGTACTAGACTTATCCGGTTACCCGTTATGCATATACGCGTTCGGTACGGTTTATGTGACAAGTTTACATAAATTAGCCGAAACGGGTCAAAACTTATCATTTTTACTTCAAAATCCAGATTGTATTTAGTTTACCCATATTATACAAGTCTTCATACTTGTTGGGTCTAAATTACATTTTATTCCGGTCATCGCTTAATCTAGCGTATCGTACCGTACCGTTTCTAATATTTTAAGTTAGCCGGTCTAGGTCTATGACCTAAATAAGACCCGTTAGCATTCTAAATTGGTTATATATATTACCATCACTCCAGACTAGAGCCTCCCGGTAAAAGCTATCTGCATTTAATTAGATTGGATACGGCTAAGTTATATAAATCTTGCTGTAAATCGAGAAGTAGCTCAGGTAAATACTTTTAACTCATTTTCCCTTACACGAGCTTGGGATATGGTAAACTATTACCGCTTGGTCGGGTGTAGAAACCTTTTTAATCGGATATGATTAAATTGTATAATCCCGTTTTAATCAGTGTTGCTTGATAACATATAAAATTGGGGGTTAACGATCATGTCCTGGATATCCTTGGCTCATTTAAAAAGCGTAAATGGTCACGACTTAAGCACGAGGTGTAGGCATACACCTGTCAGTTGCGTATGTAAAAGATATACTCATTTGCTGGGGTAACCTGTCGTGAGTTTATATTCGTGGTGTGTTGTTTAATCTTGTTCGGTTTATTTAACACCGGCCCTAAATGTTGGACAAACATGTAAATCTAATACAAGATTGTTATTAATATAATTGTCCCAAGTTATAAAGAATATTTGTGCCTCGTGCATTTAAATAAATTTTCATAAAATATTTTCGTGCCTTGTGCACCTAAACCAATTTTCATAAATATTTTCAAATGTGTCAGTTAATTGTATTTACAAGTGTAAAATGACGTATTTTCAAAAGACTAAGTGACAGGTAGTACACGCAAATAGGCTGGGAGCTGCTTGGTGTCAATAAAGGATCTTGCAAATCCTTTGGATGCCCTAAAGTCTGCTAAACTTCATTTTGTACATTTTATATAGATCCGCATGTGGATTTAATATTACAAACTCATTTGTAACTATCATTTCGGTATTTCAGACATTTGGGTTTTGTAATAATATTTTATATTACAAGACTTCCGCTGTGCTATTTTGTGTATGTTTGACTATGACGATATCAATCTTACGTCACGATACTCCCCACCGGGCTGAGCTGTAAATATCGGGGTGTGACAGAATTCGACTACAAATCCTATCACTGGGTGATCAAGTTATATGAGGCACTCGTATCTGGAAGTAATATTGGCACTCGAACGTTTATCCCTGAATTTCGATTAATACCGCCAGATAAAAGGATTTCGTTTAAATTGAAAAGAAGACAGTTTCCTTAAATCCGTGTAATACATATATCTAATAATCTAGTAAATAAATAAATTTTAATTTATCCTCCCATTCGTTGAGCACGTTCAGTTCGATACAAATTGACATAAATTAATCTCGAGTAACTCATACCTTATTATCCTCTTTATGTTACCATACTTTGTAATGACGTGATAATCGATAATTCGATATACTAATATATGTTCTGAATTTTAAATAAATATCATGTTTCTTGGTTCTAGAGATTTGACTAGATTTAGTCAGTAGTTAGATATCTCCAACAAAACTAAATTTAAAATAATTTTCAATTAATCACATCGTAATGAAAACTTTTATATACTTTTTTAAACTGCGAGACACTCTATAATTCAATATCACCTAAAACTCAACTAAAGACTTGAGGTTTGAACCATTATCATTGTCTTTTACGACAAAACTCTTACCATTTTCTTTAATAAACGAATTCACCAATGCCATTGCCAAAAAAAAATTAAATAAATAAATAAAAAAAGCCCTTCTTAAGATACTTTACGATGCCTAATTGGAAATAGATTAACAAAACATTCAGGATGTTTTGGATAAAAATTATACTGGTTATAAGCACTATAAACATTATTGATTGTATTTATTTCAAAACTCAACTAACGACTCTTTATAAACCCTTTAAAGTAATTGTCCAAATAGATACAAGTTGGTCAGTTTGACTAATTTGAGAATCAAATGGTTTGATTCACGGTTCATTTTTAGCATTTTGTTGATTTAACAACTCAATCCAATTTGAAACTTGGACGGTCAAGTAAACCTAACCAGTTGTGTACTTTAAATTACTAGTCCGTAAAAGCCACGTATCCACACACCCGACGTGAAAAGTGAGTTTGCATTTGGGTAGCAACCAGAGCAACTCATTCGCGTCGAATACGGATAACCAAATCGCACAATGCAAATAGTCTTTTTGCCCACCTAATAACCAAAATCGGAAAAACAGAAGCGGTTTTTTCTGGCATAAATCATCAAACTTTTCCTATACTTCCATTCAAAACAACTAATTGAGCCATTCTTCTATAAAACATATATGTTTAATGTTTAACAGGTTAAGTATGAAACAATTTTGTGCAAAATGCGTAAAAAGTTGTATCGTAAAAGATTCTTTTAAAGTTTACCACTTTATCTATGCATAAATGATATAGCAATTTGTTATATTAAAACTTTCATTTAGTGATCTGTAAGTGTACACAAAAAGTCAGAAAGGACCCATTAAACTTTATGCATTGAGGGGCTGTTTGGCAACTTCTTAATGGTTACGTGTTGAACGAGTAAGAGGTCTGAACCATTAAGAGACAGTATAATGCTTAACAGTTCAGATGCAAATGTCTGACCAATTCAGAGTAGAGGTCTTAACCATTTAGATTATGTATAATGCTTAACCATTCAGAGGCAAATGTCTGAACCATTCAAACATCTGCTCCCGAAACAAACAGTCTGAACCATTAAGTGCTGAACCAGTAAGAGGTCTTAACCATTAATAACTTCATTAAGAGCTAAACAAACAGCCCCGTGGCACCAAAAGCATAATGAGAGATACAAAATTGAATAGTGTTTGTATGAGTAGAGTAAATTTTCCAAATTAATACAAGGATAATATGTGTATATTTGAACATAGGTAGAGGTTCCTGTAAAAAAAAAGGTTTTTTTTATGAGAAAGATAAGAAAGAATTTACACCATTAGATCTTTAATCTAATGGTTGAGATCATCATGGTAAAATTGTAAATAATGTTTACTATTAAACATATTAATTTTCTAGATTAATGGTATACGGGTAAATTTAACATTTTTAAATTAAGAAACTAACATTAATGCACATGCAACTTCCCCCCGTCTTTTTTAAAGGGCCAAACTATCTACACACTTGGTGTGTAGATAGTCACCCTTAAAATGTGTTTTTTGTCCTTATATGCACACCTTGCAGTGTCGAACTGTGGCCAAAACGCGGCGTTTTGGTCCGGTTAACCAGACAAAGACTGACGGGTGTTTGACGGGTCTGTTGACCGGACCAAAATGCCGAGCTTTGGCCGCGTTTTGGTCCTGTCAACCAGACCAGGTGTCAGTCTTTTGTCTGGTTGATAGGACCAAAACGCGGCCAAAGCTCGGCGTTTTGGTCCGGTCAACAGACCCGTCAGATACCCGTCAGTCTTTGTCTGGTTAATCGGACCAAAACGCCGCGTTTTAGCCACAGTTCAACACTGCAGGGTGTGCTTATAAGGACAAAAAACACCTTTTTTGATGTGTAAATAGGCAAAATGGTGTGTAGATAGGTACACCCTTTTTAAAAGTCAATAACTTTTTATACGTAACTTTAAAAAAAAAAAAATTACACCATAATAACGAGCGTTTTTTTTTATCTTTAATATTAGTACCATATTGCTATACTTATATAGAGAAAAAAAAATATGTTTCGATCAGATGTTTAGTCCATGATGTTTTGTCTATGTTCATACAATGGTTTTTAATTGTATTGTGATTCAAAGCGTGGTGTTTTAAACACATACTGGAAAGCGTGGGGTTTGTTTATCTAATGGAATGTAGGTTTTAAAACACCATGGTGTTTTAACATATGGAATCTGGAACATCTACTACCATGCAGATGTAAAACACCATGCATGCAGGTTTAAAACACCATGTACAATAACCATAATATGAACATTATACTAAGAACACATTCTGGAAATGGATGTAGTGTCTTTAATAGTGTTATATAATTATTGAATGGTGTTATATACTTATTGAATGGTGTTATATAATTATTGGATGGTATATATGTGCTGAATGGTGATTTTGCAGTGTTATTCGTAGTGTTTTTATAGATATCTTTACAATGGTGTTATATACGTGTTGAATGGTGGTTGCAGTGTCATTCGTAGTGTTTTTATAGAGATCTTTTAAAAAAAATCATGTTCCTATAAATAAGGTGACAGTTATGGAAGGTTTTGAATTAATTGAATCATTGATAAAATTACCTTTTTACCCTTTTGAATTAGTTTAGATTGAGAACACATGTCATCTCCACAATATTTCTTACACTTCTCACATTTTTAACTTTTTTTACAATAACCTTACCCTATGTACATATATTATTTTTTGGAATGTAGTTGTGTAAATATCATAACTAGGTTAGAACCTCATGTATTAAACGGATTGAATAAATGTAATTTTATATACTAAATTTTATAACTAGGTTAGAACCTCATGTATGAGTTAGAAGTCTATGTATGTACCGTGTTTTAAAATTTAGGTAAAATGTTGATATTATATAATTTTGTTTACCAAACGTAGCCATTTAAAACACAATCAAATATACTCTTGGCATTAAATTTAAAACATCATGGGAAGAAAGTTAATTAGGATGTTTTAAATTTCATGCTTGTAATACTTTTTAGAGTAAATTACAAGTTTTGTCATTTATGTATGTCCCAAATTGCAGGTGCTGTCCTTTGTCTTTAAAATTGATGAGTTTTGTCCTTAATGTTTGCAAATCTTGCACGTTATGTCCTTTAGGCCAAACCCAGTTAATTTTTTTTGTTAAATCTGGTCACTCAAGGGTATTTTAGTCTTTTTACCTCATTTATTTAATAGTATTTAAAAAATAAAACAAAATAATTTAAAATATTATTACTATTTTAACCATCACCACCACCCTTCACCACCACCAGCACCCTCCACCGCCACCGCCACCACCTTCCACCTCCTCTGCTCACTGCTTCTTGCATCAAAAACCCCCAAAAATAAAAAACCTAAATACCAAATCAAACCCCCCCCCCCCCAAAAAAAAAATCCCCAAAACCAAAAATATCAAAAACCCCCAACAACAATTGATGATCAAGAGGAAAAAATCCATAGCAGCGGTTTCACTCGAATGGATTGCCAACAAGAATTGGTCGGTTGCCGACCAGAGGTCATCATCCAGAATCGGTCAACACTTTACACCCTAAACCACCACCTCCGTTCACCACAACAATCGGTCAACCTTTGGATAGAACAGATTCAGCACCACCACCACCACCTCTGTTCACCACAACCACCACCTCCGTTCACCACAACAATCGGTCAACACTTTACACCCTAAACCCGCACCTCTACTACCACCCATCGGACCGTCGTCCTTCACCACCGTTGATGCGTGTGAAGTGTTATATATATTAGGTGTATATTTTAAGCCCCTTTAACACTTATTTTAGCCAAGTTTTAAATTTATAAAACACGATATTTTACTAACACTAAACACACATATGGGCAAGTGCACCCATCGTGAGCGTAGTATAGCGTTGGTAAGATACCGAGGTCGTCCAAGGACACAAGAGCTTTTAGTACCGGTTTATCCTCAACGTCTAATCAAAATAAAAAGTTTAGAAAAAATGTTTTAAACTAAGAAAAATAAAAACTAACTAAAATGCTGAAAATAAAAATAAAATAAAAAACAGATAGACAAGATGAATCACTTGGTTCCGACTCGTATCTAGTATAACCTTTGATTATTTCCGCACTTTTGCACATAATTAAGAGATTATCTTAGTTATTGTAGTAGGCCCCTCTTTTGAAGGTGACGTTACCCTCACCCCAGTAGTTTGAGTCAGCAAGGATACAATCCTAAAAGGGTGGATTATTGGAAGATAATGAATTAAGTTATTAATGCAGTATTATGGTAGGCCCCGCTTTTGGCGGTGACGTTACCCTCGGCTAAGTAGTCTGAGTCAGCAGGGATACAGTCCTAAATAGCCGGGTTATAGTATTAATAGTAGTTAACTTATGAGGGGATCAAAGAGTTTGGACCCCCGCCATCCAATACCGTGAAGCATTGAAGGAGGTCCTACTAAATTTGACCCAGGTCCATTGCAGGACCTCTAAACGCTGAACAATGGCAAGACCTTTACCAAACCATTCCCTTAACCCCCGACCAGGTAGCCAACATACCTCCATATAGACCGTGGAGATATGAATGGTGAAAATCCTTTATTTTATATAGACAGTAAAATAATGCCAAGACACCACGGACAAACGATAAGGAAAGATCACCTTCAACATAAGCAACTAGTTATTAAAGTCATTAATACAAAACCAAATAAAAAGTGCAAAAGATTAGAAATAAAAAGTACTATACTAGACACTTTGTCTTCACCAAGTGATGTAAGAGACTTAGGCAAACATGGCCTTGATTGTCAAGAACTCTTACGATCAATCTTGGATCCCGAGACGACTCACACACTCTACGATGGACAATGGATGATGGTGGTGGATGATGGTGTTGTGATGGTGGTGGGTGGTGGATGAAGTGTGAGAGAGGGGGTGTGCCAAGGGATGGTTTGAGCTTGAGCCAGGCACTCCTATTTATAGCCTGTACAGAAGCCTGGACACGGCCCCGTGTCCACCCTTTTCTCTTTCTTCATTAATACAGTTTGTCTTCATTAGCTCCACACGCCCCCGTGCCTGTCTGACACTCTCTCTCTTCATTAATTGTAATTCGCAATTACAATTAATGCGCCTGCTGTACTTTCGCCACGCCCCCGTGTTCGCTGGACACGGCCCGTGGTGGGCAATAGAAGCTTCTATAGGTTTGTCTTTTGTGCCAGGGCTGACCATCCTGGACACTGCCCCGTGCTCGCTGAGCACGGCCCCGTGTCGAGCTGGGCACGCCCTGTGTCGAGCTGGGCACGTCCCGTGTCGAGCTGGGCACAGCCCCATGCTCAGCTGGGCACAGCCCCATGCTCAGCTTTCTTCTTGTTTTTGCTTTGGGAGATGCTGTCGAGGGGTCGGGCATGTCACGTCTTGTTCCTTTTCTTGTATTTATGTTAGATGTTGATGTCTTTTTGCTTCTTTTGTTAATTTGAGCTCATTTAATCCTGAAAATACAAAAGGAAGACAAAAGCACACTTTTTCCAACATTAGTACTAAAAAAGGGTTAGTTTTATGCCTCATTTGATGAAATTTATATGTTACGTTTTGAAAACATCAACCGTCACACCCATCACAACCTCTTTATCACCATCGTTAGACCCACCATCACCACCCACTATCTCTACCATCGCCTGACCCACCATCACCACTCCACCATCTCCAACATCTCCATCAACATCCACCCCTTCGATCCACCATCACCAAAAACAAAATAACCAGATTATTATAGATACATCTCCTGCATCTCCGTCACCTGCATCTCCGGCGGCCAGCATCTCCGTCAGCTGCATCTCAGGTGGTCGGCGATGTTCAGTAGGTTAGAGAGAGAGACAAGGGTTAGAGAGAGTGAGATGTTCAGTAGGTTAGAGAGAGAGACAAGAGTTTTTATATATATTTTTTATTTTAAATATCTTTTTTATACTTACCCAATAGTCCCTAAAGATAAGTTCTTTTACACAATAGTCCCTTTAATGGTGAAAAGACAAATGTACCCTCACATGCCTTGCACATGAGCAGTTTTAACAAAAAAAATTAACTGGGTTTGGCCTAAAGGACATAACGTGCAAGATTTGCAAACATTAAGGACAAAACTCATCAATTTTAAAGACAAATGACAGCGCCTGTAATTTGGGACATACATAAAGGACAAAACTTGTAATTTACTCTACTTTTTATCATGTTTTAAATTATTACGTTTGTTGTTTTTTTATATAATACCATCCAAAAAGAATCTTAAATATCATGCACAAAATTTAAAACACAATACGTAGATAGAATTCTTGCACTTTTTAGAAAAAAAAATGCCTTTTTATAGACTAAGTGACTAACTCTACCATATGTATTGATTCTTTTGGTTTACTAAAATTAAACTTCTATCATAATAGGATTAATACAAAATCTTGTTTGTTTTTATTTTTTGTTCACTTTTATGAAATTTACACAAGATTAAACGGTAACATGCATTCATGATTTGGTTGGTTTGGAATAGGCCATGTGATAACATAGGTGGCAAGCACATGGTAAGGGGGAGTGGGGGACCTAACTTTCAATCCAAGTCTTGTATGGTATGCGTTAAGACTGTCCACACTTTAGGAATATTTACTATTCGATTCAATTGAATTAAATATTATGATTTAAATTCCCATTTATGGCTTAGTGATAGAAGTTTGGATTCTCAAAGACCCAAGTTTGATTCCTTTACCTATGTCACTCTTGGTGGATTAAGGTAATAAAGGATTTGAGCTAGGTCTTGCGCGAGGTTGTTAGTTTAAATACCAAGTCCATCCGGATTTCCGTCCCACCGTGTGATACGCCAGAGAGTTCTGTTCTTGTGGTGGCCCAATGACCGTCAAGTGACAACCGACAATATGGTTTCCTGAGGGAAGCCCAAGCCAAACTCTGAAGTCAGCGTGCGTCAGGTTAAGACAACATAGCTTGGCTGGAGTGGGGCAACGGGATTCTTCAAATTGAGGAGTACGGTGACCAAACACAAAAGAAAGTTGCCGTTCCAAAAAAAAAAATTATGATTTCATAATATAAACAAATTTCCATAGGATCGCTCAGATAGACGAATTGAATCAAGACCGTTCCTCTCTTTGATTTGGCTCTTATGAGTTGGTCTGGCTTGATTTGATGGTCCGACTGATTATAAATAAAAAAGGAATTTGTCAAAAATATATATTATATGTTATTATTATATATGTTAAATAACATTATATGAGCTACAATGTAGTTTTATAATTTTATTTTAACCAAAATGTTTTTCTTTTTTCCTCTTGGTTTTATCGATTTTTATTTTAACCACGATGTTTTCCCTTTATTTTTATTTTCTTGGCTACAAATTACACACTTGGTGTTCTTATTATTATATTATAACTTTCATCAAATTACATCACAAAAACTATCGTAGCGGCTACAGTGTTAGGTGTTTTTTTTTTCTAAATTATCCCATATACATTATATATAATATGCGTTTATACCCTAATAGTTTAGTCTTACTTTTATAACTTTCGTTCGTTAGTTTTGTTTTTACATAACCTAAATACTCGACATAATTTACATTTGTTTTATTTTGTTTCAATTTTGGTTTTTTACACATTTATATTCCGCGCGTATTAAATTACATAACAAAAGGTACCGTAGCGGCTACAGTGTTGGGTTTTTTTCCCTATGCACTATAGATAACTTTCGTTCGTTACTTTTTTTTTATTTAGAAAAATTAAATGCACGAAATATTTTTTACATTTGTTACATTTTATTTCGATTTTGTTTTTTAACACGTTTATATTTTGTATCTTTATACTTGTCTTTGCCGTTTGGTCCATACACGAATTCCACGCTGCAACGCACGGTGAGGAAATCCTAGTATGATTTGAAATTAAGACATCTTTATATGCATGATAGGGCGTCTGCTGACTAATCCATAATGATGTTAATGCTATATCTTAGAATCTATCTATACTTTCTATAAAAGAAGAAAACCAAGTGACATAAGAAAAGCTGAGGTGGCAGCCATAGAGGCTGTCCAACAAGGCTTTTCTTATGTCATTATCGGATCATAATCCTTAATATATAAAATCACTTTAATTTTCAAGGGTATGGCCCACATCTAGAAAATCACTTTAAACATCTGTCCACATCTATAAATGGTCAGCTGTTTATAAAAACGCTTTAAACTTCTGCCCATATTCAAAATTTAAAATCGTGGCTCCAAATTCAAAATTCAAACTACATATGAATCTGGCTCCCTATAAATAACATATATGAATTTGGCTCCACATTCAAATTTCAATTTATCTTTCTCCTTTAAATTTACGAGCATATCTCTCTTACTCAAATGCATAGCTCTCATGATTGAGCCAGTTAATCTTCGATTACAGTTCTTTGTTTGAACATTTGTAGGCTCTGTTTATATATTATCCTTTTAATATCATTGTTCCAACATCGTTGTTTCATTGAAGCTCTGTTTCACACACCAACGTTTCACCTCGGCTTTTCTTATGTCACTTAGTTTTATCTTTTTATAGAAAGTATATATAGATTGTTACAGGATGCAGAATTTGCATATTCAGTCTGTTCATCTGCGATTACAGCTTTTTGTACTTCACGTAATTTTTCCAACATCATTGTTGCAACATCGTTGAGGGTATGTTTTTTTCTCTGATTTTGAATCTTAAAATTTGAACTGATCTATTCTAATTCTCGCTTTATATTTCAGCCTAATCAAAGTTGTTTAAAATTCAAACAATCAGTTGCGGGTTATTTTAGTTTTGTGGATTCTTTTAAACTGTTGATATATGTTGATAATATTTATTTTAAGGTGTTGATATATTTCAGCTTTGTTTTTTCCGAGCGAGCAGTGGGAAGTTCTTCTGCACTGTTTTTGAAGTCTGAAGTGCAGAAAGTGGAGTACTTCATGAAGCGCCGATGTTGTTCCAGGTTTTCTTGTATTTATTATCACTGATGATGTCCATTTTATATATTTGTTCTTCAATCAGCCTAATCATCAGCCTTTTATAGTGTTTAAAATGCATCTTTATGATAAATGAAGAAGTTAATGGTAATTATGAGAGCCTGTTTTTTTTTGTTTTTTTTTTTTGTTCTTTCGGTTTCTTGATATTTAACTTTTTAGTTTTCCTATGAAAACTTTTTTGAGAGGCTTTGCATTGAATGGCTGCTGTTTTGTATTAAATGTACACGTTTTTGCCTCCTGGATTAGTTTAATGGTGCGGTGAAATTAAGTCTGACCTTTGGGCTGTTAGCTATTTCACTATATAGTATGATTGTCAGTTCAGAAGCTTTTCATCACGTTTTACTACCATTATATCCTTCGTTTACATCAGACTTGAAGAAATATACAAGTTAAAAATGTCATCATACCCTTCTGTAGGTTCTTATGATTTAAAGTATTGCTTTATCAAGCAAGTTGAGGATCAAGTATATGAGGATAGGGCTACTCTTCAAGAGCTGAAGATGTGTTTTGATGGACTGCATCTTGGTCTGTTTACGAGAGACCAAGTGTCCAGAAACCTGATGGTGATGCCTTCAAGTGTCGTACGTGACCTTTGTGTTGTCAGTAATATAGAGTGTGAAAATAGAGACTTGGAGTTCATTGCGAAGCTCACAGATATACATAGAGAAGTTCAGTACTCATTGGAGTTGAAGCTAAAATTTCTTAGTTTTTGCTGTTAGATTATTAAATTTCGTTGACTGCTGCTTGAAATCAGTGTCTTTAGATTATTAAATTCCGTTGTTCAGTTCTCAATGTAATTGTTGATCTATCGTCATTTGTGATATGTAAATTTTAATTCTATTAATCTTTGTAGAGCATTTTATTTTTACTAATTTGAGAATCAACAGTTGTTAGAGTTGATACCTGCTATTGTAAATGTCTGTTAAAATTAAATTTTGCCAAAAGAGAAGAACTGTTTGGAATCATCGTCTATTGATGATTAAAACATTATAATGTCTTCAGAACATCAAAAGTCCATTATTAAAAAATAGGTATTTTTAAAAAATTTGACAAAAATCTTTAAAAGTCTGTTGAAAACAGCTGTTTTTAAAACATCTGTTTGGCAAAAGATTCATCCACTGTTTAAAGGTATTGTCTGTTCTCATAATTCCTGTTTTTTGTAACGACTGTTGAGTTGCTACTGTTGCCAACATCTGTTATTCCCAACAGCAGTTTCCAAAGAATTGTCAACCATTAACACAATAGAAGTTCTGAACATTATTAAAAAATAGGTATTTTTAAAAAATTTGACAAAAATCTTTAAAAGTCTGTTGAAAACAGCTGTTTTTAAAACATCTGTTTGGCAAAAGATTCATCCACTGTTTAAAGGTATTGTTTGTTCTCATAATTTCTGTTTTTTGTAACGACTGTTGAGTTGGTACTGTTGCCAACATCTGTTATTCCCAACAACAGTTTCCAAAGAATTGTCAACCATTAACACAATAGAAGTTCTGAACATTCTTAAAAATAAGTATTTTTAAAAAATTTGACAAAAATCTTTAAAAATATGTTAAAAACAGCTGTTTTTAAAACATCTGTTTGGCAAAAGATTCATCCACTGTTTAAAGGTATTGTATGTTCTCATTATTTCTGTTTTTTGTAACGACTGTTGAGTTGCTACTGTTGCCAACATCTGTTATTCCCAACAGCAGTTTTCAAAGAATTGTCAACCATTAACACAATAGAAGTTCTGAACATATGTGTTATTGCTCAATAGATCTTTGTAAAATGTCTTCAGAACATGAAAACTCCATTCTTAAAAAATAGCTATTTTTTTAAATATTGGAAAAAACTCTTAAAAATAGCTATTTTTTTAATATTGGAAAACTCCATCAACAATGCTTTTCTTAGGTTATTATTGCATGATAATCGTAAGTCTTAATATATAAAATCAATTTAAAACTGATTATCAATGTTTTCATAGTATTTGTTGATGTTTTGAATCAACTTCTGTTTGGATAAAAGTTCATTCACTGCTGAAGAGTTTTTTTTTTAAAATTTTTATGGCAGAGGTTTAAAAGTTGTCCTTTCAGTTTCTTGATATTTAATTTTATAGTTTTCCCATGAAAATTTAATTTTTAAATGTTTTGCATTAAATGGCTGCTGATATTTAATATCAATTTATTTGTTTATATTAAACGTCTGTTGAAAACAACTATTTTCCAAACCTGTGTTTGACTAAGGACTGCTGACTTACTATTGTTGCATAAGATCTGTTGTTGCCCAACAATGGTTTCCAAACACTGCTGAACGGTATTGTTTGTTCTCATAGGTTCTGTTTAATCTAAGGACTGTTGAGTTACTAATGTTGCCTAACATCTGTTGTTGGCCAACAGTGGTTTTCAAACAACTGTCATCCATTATCAGAGCAGAGGTTCTGACGTGGACAGGTGTTAGCCATCAGATCTTTGTAATTTCTGACACGTCAGCATTCACTTTTTCACTTTATAAACCCATGTTTCATCCTCAAACAGAGGTTTTACTTTCGTCTCGAGTTTAAAATTCATCAGAGCGGTTTCCACCTTCTTCTTCAACACTTCTTTGTCAACCTCTCGCAACTTTCAATTCCGATCATGGCTTTGATGATGAAAAATCCGCATAACTACCTGGCTATTTTTGAGAAAACCGAGAACAATACTCTCTATTATTCAATGATTGATGTTCTTACATCATCAAAATACAAGGTCATTCTTACCACCGACGCACCCATTTACCAAGAGACGCTCCGCGATTTTTGGGCAAATGCGAATGTTGAAGAACAAAACAAAGTGGCCGTAAGTATAACTTCAAAAGTCGGAGGTGAATCGGTTGCTATTACCCCCACTACCATATTAACTACATTTGAGGTAAACGACTTGGCAGGTAAGACATCTTTCCCGAAAAATGAGATTCAAACATACTTGATTAGGAGGGGATATGATGGACAGTTGAATCAGGCAACTATGTTTAAAGGTAATTTTGCACCACCATGAAATTCCTGATCCATACTCTCTTAATTTGTCTCTCAAATAAAACTACTTCTTTTAATGAAATACCTTTGAAAATTCAGTCATTGGGGTATGCAATTTTGACAAATACTAATTTTAACTACTCCCAAGCATTGTTTGTTGATTTGGTTGCAAATTGAAAAAACATTAAAAAGGGGAAAACTGCTGGTTTTCTTATGTTTCCTAGACTATTAAGGTACTACCTGCAAAAACATGTTTCTCAAAAAGCTTTTGAAAAAGGTAAAGCTATTAAAATGAATAGTCTAACATCTGAAACTTTTACTCGCCTTATGGCTAAAGAGTCGGATGTTTCCAAAACTGAAGCAGAGGGGAATGAGGAAATTTTAGACGAGTCCACAACACTACAACCACTGCTGTGAAACCCCCACCAACAAAACTCAAAAAGACCAAAAGAAAATCCAAGAAGCCCACCGAAACCAGCAAAATGGGTCCTCTGGAAGATGAGATCCCAGAGGTTAACCCTGTGACAACACAAATGTCACTACAAACCATTGTTGCTACTTCCTCACAACATGTGGAAAGATCTCAACCCATAAACCAAACTCCTCATGATTCCTCACAAAAGGAACATGTTGTATTCACAGGGATACCACAATATGATGTCATACCCTCATATGAGAGTATACTTAAAAGCCCTTCTCCCGGGGCAATGTCTCTTTCCACAGCAATCCCTTCATCTTCTATTCCACCAAAGTTTGTAACACTGCTTCAAGCTATTGACATTCAGACTGATAGCAATCCCTCCCACGAACACTTTACTGAGAGTTTAACTTCAACAATAGCTATGTCTGAACCTTTTCAATTACCTAACCCAGAAATAGTTGAGGAGGCTACACCTCTTGAATTTCAGCAAATTCTTGATGGTATTTCAAGTGGAGCAGCTACTACAAATGTCAAATCCACTGATTTACATTTGGACAGTAGTTTCATCAGTTAGACTCCCTTGAAGGCAACCACTGCTGTGTCTATCAAGGTATCCACTGGTGAGTTCAAGTTAACCACGGATGAGATCACTAAGGTAACCACTGATGCAGAGGGAAGTCCCCAGAACCAAGAACAAGGGGCATTTGCTAATGAAAATTTGGAGATACCTCCTCTTTCAAAAGCAGATACAACCACCTCTGGTGGGAATTCAGATGATCCTATTAAGTTAGGTGATGGATTAAAATACCAGGATTTGACGGAGAGGATATCTAACTTGGAAACAACTGTTGCTGATATGAAAGATCAATTGAAGCAGTTGGTGGATTCTTTCAAAAGTCGACCTTCTCATCAGCAGTTATGCCAAGAGCTTTGGAATTCGGTACAACCCATTCTTGCAGCTCAAAGGGAATTGGCTGAGATTCAACTTATTTCCCACATGAAGCTAATTAGAGTTATGGTTGAAGCAAGATACAAAGACACATAGGCTGACATCAAGGGCATAAAAGAATGCATTGTAAAGTTAACTGGTACTACCCCTGCACCTGTGTTTGAAAAAGACGATGAAGATGATGCTGAAAAGAGCGAAAAAGATTCCATGAAAAACGTTGGTGTAAGACCCTAACTATTATTTAACGATTTTCGTATGATAATCAAGAATAAAATGGGTAATTAAGTCTATCCATTCATATAAAAATGCGGGTTTATTAAAAACTTTTACAAATAAAAGTTATACAACTTAATCCAATTAGGTTCGTTGTTAAAAGAACGTAGTAGCAATGCGCGGAAGCTTGAATCTTGAACGTGTTCGGTTCTTTGTTGAACATGATCGTCCTCCGGTACAAGAATTTTACCTACAACTCATAAAAACATGAGTTAGATTATTTATACGTAGCTTAAAACGCATTTCAATGGGTACGCAATGCATAGACGGTTAAATAACGAATTTTCGCGTATCTGGCACCCCGTGGCATCGCGCGACGGCCTAAGGCCTCCCTCGTCACGCGGCGCGACGCCTTAATTTGTCCAGAATGTTTCAGCATGCTGCTGCATTTTCTCAGCTCCGATTTCGTTCGTAATTCTAACTTCAAAGCTTCATAACTTTTATCTACTTATCCGTTTTACGCGATTCTTTTTCCTACGCGTTCGTAATTTAATTCTCCATCTCATGGAGTAAAAATCCGACATCTGCATTTACAAAATCCGAGACTTTTAAGCTTTCGGCTTAAAATATACTAACTTTTTGACCCGTTCGTGTATTTATTTATTTCTCATGAACCTATTAAATTCAATGATGTTTATCATATTAGGTTCCAATTACAGGTTCATATACCTTCTTAAACCCATTTTCGCTCATATGCTTATTTTGACCCGTTAAGGGTATTGAAGCATATTTTGAGCACGAATCGCTTTCATTCGTTTCTAAATACATATGTCCACATTTCTTATCAAATGATCTTCCACCACAACTATATTTGTGATGGATTCAATGTGGTGATTTATATATTCCGAGTTTTACCCTTCAAATCATTATTTTACGGCAAAGACTCTTTATAGAGTGATTTGACCAATATTTTACATCTTTCGCTTTTTATACTTATTCAAAGTATTTATTTCATCATATCACTCATTTCCAAACAACCTTTATGGGTCGTTTGCTCGATTTAGCTTACAAGGGCGTTTTAGTCAATTTTAGTCCTTCTTTTACGACAAAGGGCTTTTAAAGACATGTTTGACCAAAATCTCACTTTTCAAATTATGTCTTATTTAAATAATCATTATGGTTTCAAAACACAATGATTATAACTTAGATCATTCGGTTTACCTAAAAAGATAACCAAATGTCCATTTTTGACCTTGTCTAACTCTTATAGAACCTCAAGTTCTAAATGATGAGTTGAACCATTTTACATACCTGACTCGGATCAATGTATTTACCCGTATTAATATCTTGCCTTAATAGCCGCTAAGTAATAGCGATGCAACTATCCATTAGATATTTAATCCTGTAATCATATAACTCGACAAAATCATTAGTCGATATTGTCAAAGGGTGATATTTTCACCTTTTGACTCGTTTGGTCTAAGTGACCGTATATCTTATTACCATCTCGTCTACATTACTCGCTCCGGTTTACACCGTATGGTCATTTTATTTATAACCTATTTCTTAACTCATTCGACCCATTATGGCTTATGCCATAAAGTGTCTTTCAAAAACTAACGGTTATTGTCAACGAGTGACTGAATTACCGTTTTACCCTTAATATTTATGTTGGTTTACCCTATAAGGTAACCATCCAAAAATCATTTTCTATTAGTCATCGCATGATTAAATAATCGTATTAGTCCTTTTTAACCATTAAACATGGTTTATTGTTGTCTTTTGTTCCAACCTATACATGTCGTGTCGGAACATCTTAATTCAATTGTTTATTTGTCTTACTTGTAATCAATACAATAAGAAATATTCTATAATTTAACCAGAGTGTAAGCTTTACTTACCTTGCGTCCGAATTATACTTTTCCTTCTTCTTTGATTCGTTTGACTCGCTTCCTTCCCAAGCTTCCACCTAGCTTGCCAAGCGTCAAACTATTATTGAAATTGTAAGATGGTTAGATTAGTCATAATCATTTACGCCTATTCCATCCTACGCTTCTTATGTCGAATTAATTATTCGATCATATACTTTATCAATTATCTGATAAGCATCATTCTTATGTTACCGGTTTAATCATTTTAACACGTGATGATATTAAATATCATTCTAATCAAGAATATATCATCATCTTCATTTTATCATACAAACCCGGTTCCTAGTAAGTATGATCATGTACTTGAACACACTATTTTGTTCAAGTCTTTCTTGATTACAATCATATATGATAATCATAAACACAATTATATCATCAAGTTCTTCCTACGATTAAAACCCACTTAACCTAGTGTGGTAAATCATCAAATCCTTCAATTCATAGTATGTTATGTATGATTTTCACTTAGGGTTTTGTTCCTAAGCAAGTATACATCACTAATCTAGCCATATCTTCTCTAATCCATGCCTAATTCGCAATTAGGATGATTATCAAATTTTTACAACTTCACGAATCATCAAGATTTTACATACCTTATGATCCTCGTGTTCGGGTGATCGTTAATTCATGTTCGATTGTGAATTTGGGCTTCGTTTGACCCTTCAATTTGATGATTATGTTGATGGCTAGGGTTTGGCTCCTTAGGAGCTTCCCTGAGCTCGATCCAGAACACACACTTGAAGAGTGTGTTTTGTTTTGATTTTTTCTTATTTAATAACCTTGTTAAGTTATCCCCGTTTAACCCCTCGTGTTTGGTTCGTTATTAAGTAGGCCACAACCTACTTATTTCTAATAATATTTCCACTTATTAACTAGATTAAACATTCCTAATTGACTTAGTGGGTTTGGGGAATTTATAACTAAGTTTATTCGAAACTCCAAAGAATATTTATGAATATCTGAAGCTAAAGGGACCCTTGATGCTCTTAATGAGGAAGTTAATAGAATTGAAAAGATGAATAAAGATCCTCAAATGCAAAAATATGCTCCTAACTGGAAACAATACAAAAAGGTTGAAGTGGATGAAGTGTTGAAGTACAAGAGAATGAAGGCAGAACTTGTAGCAGCAAAGTTTGGGACTGCTAGACAAATTGGAAAATGGTCTAGGCTGTATATTGATCGAGCTTACAATAACTTAGAAGAGCGAAGAAATACAGATCCATCCCTTCCTAAAAAGCCAGTATACAAAGATGAAACCACTGTTAGACGTCGGCAGACCATTACATCTAAAAAGTTGTTCTCATCAGCAGATGTATCCATCGCTGCCTTAAACCAAAGAAAAAGACAACAACTGATGGATGAGGAAGATGAAAAGAGAGAAGCTGAGTACAGAAAAGAGTCTATTAGAAATCAGTTACGATATGAATTGGATGATTCTTCGTTGCAATTACAAGCTTAAGTTGCTCAAACACTTCAGAAGTTGGCAAGCAGGCCTCAATCGCCAAACTCCTCTCAAATAAAACTTCTCCCAACAAACCCATCAGACCCAAAAATACTAAAGTGGAAGTCTGACAAACAGACCCATGAATTGACTTTGATCAAGTCTGATGGTAGTGTTGAAAAGATATAAAGGGAGAATGCACTTGGTCTGAATCTAGTTGACCTCCAAGATCTTTTTAACCTTCAGCTTGACAGGGATGAAGATGATATTGATTCCGTGGATTTTGAGCTCCAATTCAAAGGGCAAATCCGGGAAATGTTGATGAGAGAATAAAGATCTGCTGATTTCTAAAGTCTGATGATTCCTTGATTTAGTTTTGCTGAAAGTTGTTGAGGCATGTGATTGTGTGTTTGTAGTTAACGTTTGTTGAACCTTAAGTTGTATTCAAATTCTATTAAGTACCTATGTCTATAAACAATTTATATTGTCTTTTTGGGTAAATAGTTAAATTGTATGTAACTGGTATATTAACCGATAATATATGTTTATAGTTGTCTTTTAGCTATAAAAGATAACACGTTTTGGTACAATATCTATACATGTATCTATATATTCTATTAATATGTGTTATGCATGGTTTTCTAAGAAACGACCCGTGTTTGCACACGGGTCTTACCGATAGTACTATATAATAAAAGAAACCATTTGTTTGACACTTGTCATCATATTAGGGCAAGTCTTATGGATAACTATTATTTTAGTTTAATGTTTACTAATTAATTATAGATAACTCTCCTACAAAATATTATTTGGTTTGTGTTATTGGATTTTATCACCCCAAACTATTGGCTATTGGCCGCTGCCATCCCCAACTATCAATTTGACTCCCGCCACCCCCAACTTAACATTTAGTGTGTTCTGTCACCATATCATCAACTGATCACTAACTTTTGATCAGGTTACTATACTTTTGGGGTATCCTAATATCCCTAAAACCTTCCTAAGATCCCTATAACACCCCCAAAAGTATAGTAACATGATCAAACGTTAGTGATCAGTTAACGATGCGGTGACAGAACATACTAAGTGTTAAGTTGGGGGTGATGAGCGTCAAAGTGATAGTTGAGGGTGGCAGCGGCCAATAGCTAATAGTTGAGGGTGATAAAATACAATAACCCTTTAGTTTAATATCTTATGGATAATTATTATTTAGTTTAATCTCTTCTAATTAATTATAGATAATCTCCTACAAAATATTATTTTATTTAATCTATTCTACTTAACCATAGATAATTATTATTTAGTTTAATTTTAATGTATACTTCTCATTTATTTTCTAAATCAAATGACAGACACCTATTTTTTATTTGTAATATACAAATTTACTCTTATTTTTTTCGATGATGTAATTATTTCTACTAAACTTTAAACTTTTACCATAGTATATATAATGCTAGACATAAAATCGAAAAACATTTTGAATGGCATCAATAACTTAAGACATAATATAATTATACTAGGTTAGAACCTCGTGTATTACATGGGTTTAATAAATGTAATTTTATATACTAAATAAAAAAAATATATTTTTAAGAACCTCATTTATTACATGTGTTGAGTAAATATAATTTTATATATTAAATAATAAAAAATTATATCTTTAAGAACCTCGTGTATTGTGCGGGTTGAATAAATGTAATCTTATATACTAAACAATAAAAAAGATATATTTAAAAAAAAACCCTGTGTATTCACGGGTGGAAGAAATGCAATTTTATATACTAAATACTAAAAAAGTTATATTTAAAAAAAACTCTGTGTATTGTACGGGTTGAATAAATCTAATCTTATATAGAAAATAATAAAAAAAATGTTTTATCTTTAAAAACCCTATGTATTACACGGGTTTAACTATTGTTAAAAAAATCTTTCTAAATCAAAATGGATTTTTTTATTATTTTTTAAATTAGGTTAATACTGTTTTAAATTTTTGGTTTGATTAATAAGGTGTTTAATATAATTTCTCATAGTTAACAATAATAACATTAATAACAATAAATAATATGCATGTTTATCTACTGTTAAGTAAGTGATACAATGCTTTTTAGTTTAGATAAGACTTTACGATTTGAAGTTAAGTTTATGCCAATGATTTAGAGTTGATAAGATTTATAATATTTTAAATAATATTTAATAATTTAAATTAAAAAATAATTACCTACAATTAAGGATGGTCTAGAATAATGACAAGTGTTCCTCCATTGGTTTCTTTTATTATATAGTATAGATATAGATGTATAATATGCACTTTTTAATAAAATAATACCAAACCAAATTACAAATAGAAAATTATTGATTTTACTAATAATAACAAAGTCTTAATTTTTTACATAATTATAAAATTATATAACTAAAAACATATAACATTATAATACAGTTAACCCATTGATCATCATACAACCTCCCAACTATTCAATCATATTTTTTTCTATCTTATATTACTTAAAAATTAATATCAAATCTTATCCTATTTTAAATGTCGAATAGAATACTTCTATTTTTCTAATAAAATATTATTCTTACATTTAAATTGTTAATTTAAAATATTTTTAAATAACCAAATTATTTATCACCAAAACCAAACTTTGTATTAATATATTATTTATTTTTATTCTCATTATTAAAAAAATTAATATATCGATTTTATTACATAATTTTTAAACAAATTGTATATAACTTTCAATATTACTTTATATATAAAATTAGATTTATTACGGGTTTTCTAAATATAATTTATATTTTATCACTTAAATGACTGCTTATTTGTTTCTTGAATAGCATGTTTGACCGCTGTATCTTATTTTCAATAATAATCTCCGCAATCACCATATATATCGCGTACCGAGTATATCCATTAGTTTTTTAAATATAATTTTCTTATTATTTTGTATATAAAATTATATTTATTCAAGTCGTGTAATACACGAGAGTTTTTAAATATATAATTTTTTTATTATTTGGTAAACAATATTACATTTCTTTAACCCGTGTAATACACGTGGTTTTAAGATATAACTTTTTATTATTTGGTATATAAAATTACATTTATTCAACCAGTATAATATGGTTCTTATAGATATTACTTTTTATTTTTTAATATATAAAATTACATTTATTTAACCCGTGCAATAAATGAGGTTTTTAAAGATATATTGTTTTTATTATTTAGTATATAAAATTCATTTATTCAACCCGTGTAATACACGGGGTTATAACCTAGTATCTAAATAAAATAATCTCCAAATTTCTCTAAACTCTTTTATACAACATAATGTTTTTTTACCGATTATTAGATTAGATCTAATCAACTTTTTTTAGCGACTATTAGATCTAATCATCTAAACTTCAAACCTCTTATACACATAAATATATTTGCCAATAATCTATGAATATGTTTTTTTTTTTTTTTTGCAATTTATGAGAGAAGCAAAGTTAAATATGCTTCCGACCAGAGGGGCAGAAGTCACCGGATCTAAAAATTTCTATAAAACCGGGAGGTCAAAAACCTATTTACCCAAAAAAATTTATATGAAAACTACATACTCTCCACTACTGAGCGAAAAGTTCGAGGGGTCGGTCGTCCCCTCCCGCCCTACTCAAACTTCGCCAATGCTCGTAAGGGATGCGGTGCGAGAGGTTCAGCCGAAGTCAAGGGCATGGAACAATTGTGAGGATTTTGTGCTTATATATCTTTAATACTTAATTGCATACCCACTCAATCATATGTATTCGTCTCGACTCAATGTCAAGCTTCACAACATCTCCTTTGTTGTGAAAAAGGTGAAAAAAAAACGCCTAAGTAAGCCACAAGGCAACATTCTTTTTATCTTCATTTCAATATAATTTTGATATGGATAAACTTATATGACTCGGTTATAATAAAATTTACTTCAAAAGATTGTAACGACATGTTTTAATTTATATTAGCATTCATATTTTAAGAGTCATAAAAATAAAACTATAATATAATTAAAAACCCAGAATTAATAAAGAAAACTTAAATGGTAATTTGAAGCTTTCAATGTAGCACCCAAAGTTACAAAAAGTCAAAAGTTATACAACTATAATTGATTTGTTTGGTGGGTCTGAAAGGAGGAATAGAAATGGACAAATGGTATTTAAATTTTTGATTGCTTAAGTGAATGGAATTTGATTCAAATAACATAATTCGTAGACTTAGACCCTCTTAACATGTTTGGTTTTGTACATTTTTTTCTTGGTGATCCTATCTTGACCTTTTCTTTCTCTCTTTGTTTTTGTTTTTTTAATATATATATACACACACACATATATATATATATATATATAGGGTAAGGATCCTAAGAGAAGTTTACCCTATTTAAGAAACTTGATAAGCATTCTGGACCACACATTTCCTTAAGCTTTTCATAATATACACATATGTATAGTTTAAAATTCACTATATACACATATGTATATTGTCAAATCTTGAATTATACATATATGTATATTACGAAAAAACTTAGGAAAAATGTGTGGTTCAGAATGTTTCTCAAGTTTCTCAATTAGCCTATGGTAGGGTTCATGCGAGAACCACCTTTATTGCAAGAACCGCGAGAATCAATATGAACACAACAAAATAAACTCACTACACCACCAAAAACCTAAAAAACCACCTTTGTGTGTTTTTTAGATTTTCTATGTATTTTTTATTGTGTTCACATTGGTTCTTGCGGTTCCTAAATGATCCTACTCCTCTAGACATGCGATTATTTTCATTTTGAACTTAAACATCTTTTTTGTGTCAATAATTTCCAAAGAGCCCTTTTTTTAGGTTCTCAGGAATTAATTTGGTTTAAAAAAAATGAAAAAATTAGTAAGAATCTTATATGATTTGAAAAAATTAATAAGAATCTATCAAATGGAACCCACTAAAAAATTTTGGATTCGCAACTGCCCGGGTGAAGTGGTACCACCCAAATATCACACCGGGTTATGGGAACTTCCTAACGTCATCCAGATGTAATGTTCTCTTTTGAGTTTTAACTATTATATTATCATGCTCTCTTCACTTATACCTTGATGGATTATTAAAAAAGATTTGTTTAAATACGGATTGAATAAAAAAATTAGATAAGAAAACACTAATTTGATTGGAAAGGAAATCACTATCATCATCAATTCTTACTCAGTATATTTCATAAATAGCAAAGCTAAGGTAATGGCTGAGAAGTGTAAGATGTAGACAGCATTACCTCTACCCTGTAGGAATAGAGAAGTTGCTTCCAGTGACACCCCGACTTAATAGTAGCTTTGCATCAAGCCTTAGATACAAGGCACATGACACTTAGCAACCGGGACAAAGACCAATTTGTGCATGCATCTTCATGTCTTTTGACGATCAACGCCACCACATAATGTATGATTAACCGCACGCCACTTTTAACGTTATTTTCACGAAATTGGTAAAACTCGTTAAAGTCAGCGCAATTTCACTTTTGTCTCCCAAACGCACACACATATATACATTATATGCGCACACCACAAGTGAAGCGTATTTAAACGAAATAAGAAAATGAATAATGAGTTACGCACTAGGAAGGTGGTGAGTTAGGCTAGGTAGGATAATACATTACTTAATATTAAAAACAAGGCAAATTGGAAATAAATAATTCCAACTCACTGTTATTGGCCAATAATAATTCTAACTCATTTAATCACCAATAATAATCCGAACCATTCACTTTTGTTTGTAAAATACTCCCACATTAAAAAACACTAACTAGGTTAAAATATTGCTGATGTGGCTTAACATGTGTGGACTGACGTGGCTGGTTAACATCTTACATGTGTATAAAATGATTATCAGCCTCATTTGCACACACAATCGCACTCTCCTTCAAAACCCTAATTCTGGAAAAATTCAGTCGATTGTGTGTGCAAATGAGGTTGATAATCATTTTATACACAGGTAAGATGTTAACCAGCCACGTCAGTCCACACATGTTAAGTCACATCAGCAATATTTTAACCTAGTTAGTGTTTTTTTTTAACATGGGAGTATTTTACAAACAAAAGTGAATAGTTCGGATTATTATTGGTGATTAAATGAGTTGGGATTATTTATTTCCAATTTGCCTAAAAACAACGATATTTTGGGCCTTTAGATTTACTACTTTTTATTAATATATCGATAATTTGGGCCTCTAAGTATGTAAACCTAGTAAAGTTCTTTTATGAAATCATAACTAAAATATATTGGGCTTTTAACAGGTATGTCTCCGATGAAGTTTATATAACTTTGGTAAAAAACTTTGACCCATCTGATTGATCTATTCTTTCTCAAAGTTGTATTAGATCCAACTATATTAACTACCAGAAGCTAATTAACGTTGAGGTTAACCAACCTTAAAACATTAAACACCATGTTTTAGCATATTAAAACATAATCCGATATCAAAACCTTAACAACAAAAGCAAAAACAACATCCAAAACTTCCCAAGGATAAAAAGGTTCAAAAGACGAATAAATAAACGACGTCCACAAAGATAATAGAGATGAAGAAAGCCTTTGATACAAGTAACAGCTCATTCTTCATCATCCTCGTCGGCATCACCGCCAGCCGCCTTCTTGGCAGCGGCTTTCTGGTTCCTTCGCTTAACTCTGCCGGGTCGGCCACCGCCAAAGGGACTTGTGAGCGAGAAGTCAATGTGCTTCTGTGAGTCAACTCTCACCATGAAAGATGGAACATTCACAACTTGCCTTCCAACCCTGTAACCGCAACAATACAAAAGAATCGAAAAAGCATAAGAGCAAGTAGGGATTTGAACGGGTTTGGGTTTAGTATAAACGGGTTACGGTCAGTTTCAGGTTGAACCCGCGAAACCATTTAGCTAAACGGGTCAGGTTCGGTTCAACCTGGTCAGTTTAGCGGGTTGATCCGTAACATATTTATATTAAATTATGTTTTTTACAATATGTTTTATATCAAATTAAATTGGGTGTGTATTTTATGCCATAACTATAACTTAAAAAGAAAATTTGACATGAGACTTTATAAATGTAATTTTAATATAATATTTTACAAATATCCGAGACGTGTTCAGGTTCATACGTATGACACAATTTTCGTGTTCGCGGTCGTCTAAAATTTTCGGGTTCGGGTCTGGTGAACCCAGAAACACGGCCCGTTTAGCACCCCTAAAAGCAGATAAACGTGAATGAAATGTAAAACAGTACCTGATGTGCCTCTGCTTGATGAGCACTCTAGCATGATGAATAGACTTAGCCATACCGGTTTTGAACACGAGTGTCTGCAAACGACGTTCTAGAAAGTTCTCAACGGTAAGTGCCAACACATAATCAAGCTTGTTTTGGCTCTCATCCAAAAGCCCGTAACGGTTCATTCTCCTCATAAGTGCTTCACCCTCGAAAATTCGACGGGGGTCCTTTTCTTCAAGGGTCAAAAGCATTCTTGCGGCATTTCTAATTCGACTAAGAGCGTATTGCACCCTCCAGAGCTCGCGTTTGCATCGGAGACCGTATTCTCCTACGAGTTTTAACTCAGCGTCCAAACGTTCCTTCTCGTATGGACGACGGGGCTTCTTGAAAGTCTTTCCATCTGGTATGAAATTTGGCAATCAATATCAAATACAACTTATAAAACAGGTCAATATTACTGAAAAAAAGTGATTCCAATTTTTCCAAAATTTTAGCAACCAAAAACATTTGATTAAAAAGTTATAGGTAAAGTTAACAAATAATAATGAAGCAAATAATCATTCTATTTACATAAAAACATGAGTTTGTCAAGAATGCATGTATATGAGTATATAGAAGAAATAAAAAAGTATACCGACGTACAGTTTCGATAAAATGACACATGGACCATTGTTCTCCAATTTCAGTGCAGCAACTGCTTGCTGCTCTTCTCACTTTCTTCCTTCGCTAATCATAAAATGAACATGTTAGTTTAATACGATATAACACTTAAATTTCGAAAAGTAAAACAAAACTGAAAATCAAAGTAACCAAAAAATTATACAAGTCTAACACCCTATAACAACTTATTGAAATGCAAACACAACAACACATATGTCAATATCTTACAAGTTACAAACCTAAACAATTGACAAATATGTGCACACTCATAGCAGTAGTAACACGATTTTAGTGGTGTTACTCCAATGACAGAACTCACATTTCAACAAACAAATATATTGTAGGCTGTGGAATATTTAAAACATGATTAATGAACACTATGTGCACAGAACCATTCCTATAACATAACCCAAACAGACATCATAAGTAACACAACATTATTTCCCTAAAAAATCATAGGAACATAAAGCAGGAACCACAACTCCTAAGAATCAGCAATAACATTCGAAGTAGCTAAGAAAAGACAAAAAAACAAGGGTTATTGGATTTTATCACCTCTAACTATTGGCCGATGCCACCCCCAACTATCACTTTGACGCCCGTCACCCCAACTTAACACTTAGCGTGTTCCGTCACCATGTCGTTAACTGATCGCTAACTTTTGATCTTGTTACTATACTTTTGAGGGTGTCATAGGGATCTTAGGAAGGTTTTAGGGATCTTAGGACACCCCAAAAGTATAGTAACATGATCAAAAGTTAGTGATCAGTTAACGACATGGTGACAGAACACACTAGGTGTTAAGTTGGGAGTGGCGGGCGTCAATATGATAGCTGGGGGTGACAGCGGCCAATAGCCATTAGTTAGAGGTGATAAAATCCAATAACCAAAAAAACAAATCAATTTGTTTTCCAAAAAGTGATTGATGTACTAAATTGCTGTTAAACATTAACTAAAATAAAAAAAGTAAACATGAAACACGAAGCACAGATCATGAGATTCAACAGGTTTAACAATTGAAAGAGCTAAAAACGGTTATAAAATTTAACGCATCATTTATTTCCTAAAAGGAAAGGAATACAACAACTTAATGCTTAAATTCAACAAATGTAATGTATAAACATTCTAAAGAGCAAACATTATATGAATATAACTAACGAACATGAAACAAAAAGCACCAATATAAAGAATTGGAACTATGATAATTGTTAAAGCTATAAGAAGTCAGAAATAAGTCAATAACACATCAACTTGTTTTCCAAAAATGAAGAGCGTACCAATTTGCTGCTTAATTTCAACTAATATAAAAACTAAACATAAAGCAAGAAAACAAATCATAAGAATTGAGTGCTATGACAACCAAAGAAACACCAATTAGATAACGCTATAAGGTATCTACTATCTAGCCATAAATAGCGGGATTAAAGTTTTTTATTTTAATTTTTTTATGTTTTTTAAATATAAATAGCAATTAATTATAGCTACAAATAGCTGGATTTTAGTTTTTTATTAAATAAATATGCATGTAAAATAGCGTATATACCAAAGTATTTTGATATAATATACATATTAAAACAACTTTAAAAACTTTTCTAGTGTTTCATTATGTATCATATAGGTACGTTATCGCTATTTGTTGCTATGCGCCATTAACAACTATGAACGCAACATTAATTTTGTAAAAAGTGATAGATACAACAATTTTAAGCTAGAGTTCAACAAAACCTAATGAATAAACACGATACAAAAACGCTAAAGGACGTTAATATTAACACACTAATCACATAATATATCATTTAATTTTCTAAAATGTAACAGTTATACTTCTGATGCCCAATTAAACACAAAGCAAACATCATAATAATCGAAAAAGGCCAAAACAGATTATAACAACTAACACACAAATTGCATAACACATCATATATTTTCTAAAAAAATGATAAATATACCAATTCAATGCTTATTTTAAATTTTAAACTAACTTACATAAAAAACACAAAGCAAGAAGCACAAATCATATCAAAGAAGCTAAACGAGATTAAAATTAACAAGTTACAGAATACATCATTTATTATCTAAAATACGACAAGATACACCGATCAAATGCTTAATTTCAACGAAAGTGATGAAAAAACGTAACAATCAACGATTCGAATGAGGCAAAAGACGTCAGATTAAAAACCTAAATTATGTTGAATACAAGATATATAGAAGATACATACAGAATTACAGATTTGTTGAGAAAGAGAAGGAAGAAGTTTCGAACCTGAAAACGGAGACGCCGTGAGAAATCAACCTGCAACAAGAGTGATGTGAGGCGAAGAAATACAACTAGGGTTTGTTAAATGGGCCGAGTTTTTTCAGGCCCATTGGGTCAACCTTTACCTGGACTGCTTTTTTATTTCAATGTTTTAATTAATGTATTTTGGGTTCTTTTAGTTCGGGTTAGTTGTGAATTTATAAATCGGGTTTTCGAATGTGTACAAAACCGGATTTTTATAAACCAGTCTGGTTCCTAAACCGAATTGGTTTTTCACATATGGAGTTAAACTGGTTTGGACAAATCAGTTTGGGTTATAAACTGATTTAGGAGGGAAAATGTCTGAACCTATGAAATCGAGTTACAAATCGGTTTGGGCCATAAACCAATTTCAAAGAACGAGTCTACGAATAGGTGCCAAACCTACGGGTTGGGTCGGGCCCAAATCAATTTTTTTGGTGGATCGATTTTGGATTGGGAACCTCTTTGGCGAGTCCAAATCGGTTTTTTTGTACACTTCTAGTTGTGATCCAAGTAAAGTGTATGTATCATGTATTGCTTTACACACATCTATTAGAACTTGAAATACTAAAGTGGAGTCATGCATCAACTATTTTCAACTGAAAATGGAGGAAGTTTTGAAGCATGTATGTGGTCGATAGATATCATGCATAACACTCAGACACTGTTTCATTGTACTTTCATATTCTGAATTGATGTTTGATTTGTGTTTAATATGACAGTAAGGCATTGTTGAACGATAAGTGTGTGATTAATACGAGTTGAATGTGTTTGACTCGATGTTTGTGGGTTAGTGGTTTATACTGGGTATCATCACCGACTAATTAGATATGTCATAACTTTCATCCTCTACAATCATATTATGGAATATAATGCATGCATACATTAATCATTTATCACTTTCAAACTCAAAGTTCTTATTGGACCTCATACAACTGCCTATTGATCGTGGAAGGGCTTTCTACATCCTTTCTTTGTAGACTCTTGTCGTTTTAATTACATATTTGGGTTATTGTGGAAACATAGAACTTTTTACTAGTCAACCCTATTATAGATACATATCATTTGCAAGACGATATCCTTTTTTTGTGTATTGTGTTTCCTTCGCAATAAAATATCATGGAGGCGCACTACCTTAAAGGATGTGTTTGAAGGTTGGAGATTGATCAAGCAAGATGATATATATATCATTGTTAGAGCCCGCTATGTAGAAATGTGCATGCTCATTATAGAAGTCATGTGATACTACTGCCTCTAACATAATGGTTGGGATATCAATGGTCATCTCGCGTATAATGGCCTTTCTACGCAACTACCTAATTTCCTAAGCCCAATGCATAGGGTCAACGCTTCCTAACATTTTAGGGAAACTCATGTTTGGTTGGAAGTGCTTCTAGTAACGGTTGGATGTCACCGGTGTTTGGCCTTAGATATTAGGGATGTAAATGAGCCAAGCTACTTGTGAGCTACTCGATATCGCCTCGACAAACGCTTGAAATGAGCTCAGCTTAAACGAGTTCAGGCCCATGCCTAAAAATAAGCGTGTTTAGTAAACAAGTCCGAGCTCAAGTGTCCCTTATCGAGCTCGAGCCGGCTCGCAAGCTCAAACGAGCCTTTCATTATTAACTAATGTATTAAATTTATATTTATACAAATGTAACTTTTATTTATAAAATTGTGATTGGTATAACTAAATAGTACATATACAAACACACATATATACAGCATACACAATGCACACATATATAAAAATTTTCAAAAAAAGTATGATTAAAATAAATTAAATCAATAAATAATAATCGAGTTGAGCTCAAGTTTGAAAATTTACCCAAGAGATAGTCAGCCCCGCTTGAACTGAAAGCAAAATCGTGCATAAGGATAAGAAACTTTAGGAGCTCAAACTATATAAACAACGTTCGAACCAAGCCGAGCTTGAGTCTAGACGAGCTCAGGCCCGGCTCATCTCATCTCGTTTACACCCTTTTAGACATCGATATGGAAAAAATGTCGATAACAAATCTACAAAAGTTTTGTAGGCATCTGTCAAATTTTTTTCATCAATTTGTATGTATTCATCGCATTAGTCACCTTATGTGTCATATGCCAACTGATGTATGACAGATGCCTTATGTATATGTGAAGGATCTTTTTACATACAGAATCATACATTCAACTTTTTATCAAAATATAATATCTATTTGTTATTCAACAGAATAAAACAATGTTTAGCACCATAACAAACCAAAGATATTTAAGTGGTTATCTTAGTTTTAACTAATAAAGCTTTTACCCTGTTTGACTGCTACTCAACCTTAGCAATTTGGAATTTAGAAGAAAGTAAATACAACATGAAAACATGTCCAAAACATAATTCATAAAACCATTGGAAAGCAAACAAAAACCTAAAAGACTGAACCAAATTTGATTGTCAACAAAGTAAAAGTATCCAAACATCAAACCCAATCTTGAAACCCAATCTAAGATTACAGATTACAGATTCAAAATCTTGAAACCCAAAATTACTCTCTCATGAGAAAAATCTAAGCTTTGGAGGCAGTCTTTTCTTTTGCCTTTTGAATCTTCAACACCTTTTTCACAATCTTTTGTTCTTCAACCAAAAAAGCCCGGATGATCCTATATAATAACCCAACAAAAAGAATCGGTAACTATCACACCCGAAAAACTGGAATAAGATCAACATGAGAATCCAAAATCCCTAACGACACTAAATGGAAAAAATAGTGATGATGTGGATAAAAAACAAAAAATACCTTTCCCTTACGGCACCTGCAGAAAGTACACCGCCATAAGCACGGTTGACAGTTCTTCGGTTCCGAGATAATCTTGATCTCTTGTATTCAGCAGGTCTCAAGTGAGGAATCTGGATAAACATGTTTATATATGAGAACTTGTTTATATGGTATTTCAGTTTTTAGATATTCAACATATAATTAAATACCTTCTATAAATACATGCTGAATCAAATGTTGAGTTTGACAAAAATAAATCAGAATTTGTCTAAGTAACACAAAAATAAAAGAAAACTATAAACAGCTCTAAAAACAAAGGATTAACAAACAAAACAAGTTGACTGTTTGTAATAATTCAAACTTCTAAAAACAACAATATCCATTTTCGAAGACCTAACCTAAACGTAACCATTCACTTCAACTGTTTATTCAAGTTTAAAACAAGTAGGTGCAAATCCAAATAATACCCATCAAGATGATAATGACAGAAAACCCCTTTAAAACATCAAATTGATCGTTAAGAATGTAAACAATAGCTACAAATTTAAATACAAAAATCCCAGATTATAAAACTATGCTTGGTGTATAATTAAATGTTGTTCTGAAAAAGGTTCCAAAAAGTGGACAAAGAACAGTATATAAACCATTATAAAACTACAGTAATTAGTCTGTTAAACCATAGAGTGGTGTTTAGACTTTAGTTACTGTCAAACCATAAAGCACATACATAGGTGTTTAGACTTTAGTTACTGTAAAACCATAAAGCACATACATACATCTATTAACTAACATCATCATACTTATTACTTAGACCCCCTGTAGTGGGGCGTGATATTTCATTTTTTTTTCTCCCATAACGCCCCGAACACCACGACGGGCGGCGTTATGGGGGATTTTTTGGCGGGTGGCGCCATGCATATAGCGGCGCTATGTGGATTTTGTTTTCAAAATTTGACCAATCATATAAAGTTAAGGGTTTTTATAATTAATTAATAAAATTGAAAATTAATAATTAGGTAATGATGGGTAGGAGCTTTATGACTACGGCCTTAAGTGACATAACGCCCCATAAAGCCCCTGTTTGACGTGGCAGTGTGGCACGACACGTGTCGCATAACGCCCACAAAGGGGCTTTATGACTACGGACGGCCTTAAAAACTCATAACCAGCCACGTAAAGCAAACAATCCATTTAACCTTACTAAAGCACATACATCTATAATCTATTAACTAACATCATCATACTTTAATAAATATTTTCATACTTCCATTTAACCCGTAAAAAGCAGCCGGTTTAGTTTACAGTCACCAAAACAGTAGTTAGTGGCTCTGCCCATAAATTTTGTCAAAACCAGCTTAACCCAAACACCCCTAAAATCAAAGTAACAATAACATTAATCTAAGAATCTCTTCCTCTGGTCCTATATAGTTATAATCTTTATACTATGTTAAGAACAAGAAAGGTGAAATGCTAAAATGTACTACTGTATAACAGATCCAAACACTTGATTGATTCTCATCTAACTATCCCATCTACCTCCAATCTAAAACAACTACAAATCTGCATAATTTACACTTTACAGATATAAACAAACAAAACACAAACAAACAGATAATGAATCATACCCCTTGGATTCTCTTGCCAGTAACAGGGCATTTTGGTCCACTAGCCCTCTTTTTGGTAGTCTGATAAATCAACTTACCACCTATCAACACCAACAAGCATCAATTCAACAAATCAGTTTCACAAAACTCATAAATCACAAACAACTAATCATGACATACAACAAATTATACGAATAAAACCCTAAAAAAAGTAGATTGCGGTGAATAACGAAGATTACCGGGGGTTTTAACAACCCGATGTTGGTTGGACTTGGTGGCGTAGCTGTGGCGTTTCCGGTAAGTCAATCGTTGCACCATTTTTCCGGCCGGCAGCTCTCTCTATAGTGATTCAGTGGAGGCTGAAGAGGAAGTTGGGGGAATGATAAGATGTTTATATGAAGGGTGCTTCGTGCCCTAGGTTTATGGTATTTGGGCCTATGTGATAAGTTGGGCTGAACCTTTGCTCCATGTTGATGTTAACTTGGCCCATAACCATGATTGGGTTTTTTTTTTTTTTTTTACGTAAAATGCCAAAATAGTCTTTGAGTTTAGGTTATTTTTGTTTAAAATTGAAACTTTTTATATCCGGATCCCTGAGTTTCAATTTGTTGTTATTTAGAATTTTCTGTTAACTTCTCTCTTTTTCTCGTTTAATCATTTAAATGAAGGGTATAATCGTCAGTTTATGTTATAATATATTGTAATTTTTTTTTGAACGCCCAACGAATCTTCCAAATGGGCTACTGAAGAAATTCACCACATAGGGTTACACTCGTCTCCGAACTGGGGAAAATCCTCACTTAGGGCAGAAGCCCGTGAACACTCGCCCAAAGGACAGACAGTGCGGTGAGGTAAAACCCATTCAGTTCAAGGATCGAAATAGCGATCACCGCCTACTCGCCTAGTCTCCCATCATCACCAGGTGCCGCTGAAAATTAATGGGGAGAAGCAGGAATTGAACTTGGGTCTTTTGAAAACCCAAGTCTCTCCCTTACCACTCCACCACAAGCTCATTGGCATAATATATTGAAGTTAAGTGAGGAAAACGACAAAAGGGGGAAGAACTTAACAGAAAATTCTAACCTGGTTTGCCAGATACAAAAATGAAATCTCAGGGATCCAGATAGAAAAAAGTATCATTTTTGGACTGAAGTGACAGAAGTGACCTAAACTTAGGGACCATTTTGCCACGTTACTCTTCTTTTTTTACTTTTTTTTATGAAAAAACTAATATACTTTTAATATACTTGCATGATTTGAATATTTTTCTCTATAATAGAGAGGATGTATCTAAACATCACACCATATCCCTTATACAGATAGTTTTAATCACATGTTTAATTTATATTGTGGTTTTGGTCTTAAGCTTATGAAAGTTATAATTATAGTTTCTGATGTTCACTTGCGAGTAACACTCTTGATTATTGATAAGCATACTCATTTGACGTTAAGTTTTTTTAAAAGATCATGTATGTGTGTGTATTTAAAAAAAATGTGTTACAAGTAAGAACTCTTTAAGCATAAGATCATGTGTTGTGGTAGTAGGAAAGGAGCATGGTGTCTAGCCACGTAGGTAGTGGAGGGCGCAAACACCGCTCCCTTTGGGTGTGATAGGGGCATAAGAGGCAATAAAGTGATAAAATGATGGTGGCAGCCATGAGGGATGATATTGCTTATTTTTTAAAATATTAATTAATATACAACCCAATTACATTACCACAACACACCTAAGTGTAAGATGAAATCACTCCACATACATGACGCCTATCTTGCAACACTTTTTTCACATTTCATTTCACCTTAGCATAACACTTAGCCTTAGGATTAGTTGGTTATACATTTAAATGATCATAATGAAATAACTTTCAATATCGAATTAATTCCGTATACCACACAAGAACTTGTATTTTTTTTAAATGTGATACATAAGGCGAATATGTAACCGCTTCCTCCACTTATTCACTTACTTCACTCATTCCTGCTCTCATTGTATCTTGTGCATCCTAACAAACTTAACACATTCAAAATATGAAAAGGATTCATGTCTAAAACTATCTCATTCATGAATAACACAGTTTTGTACCCATTACTAAACAAGAATTCTTTAAAATATAAAAAAAATGAACTTAGAAAAACAGAAAAGTTGCAACACTAATGTGTTATTTCTTGAGCCCATCTCCCCTATCCTTTTGTGTCTTTTCGGTAATTAGATTAAACATTGTCTTCCTGTGGAGTCACGACGGGAGTTGCAGCTGCTGCTGGTGCTTGTGCTGATGCCAGTGCTGGTGGTGGCCCCGCAGAAGCTATCGCAAAATGTAGGCCCCGCCTTTGACCCGCTTGCAATACAAACGCAATTTGTGATGCCGCCAATGCTGCAGCCTCCTGATGTAAACAAATAACACAATTTAGCAAAACTACTATCGAGCCAGAGGTCTCATTGGAAGTAGCCTCTCTATTCCTACACGGTAGAGGTAAGGCTGACTACATCTTACCCTCCTTAGACCCTATGTTAGCTTTGCTATTGGTGGGATTTACTGAGTATGACGATGATGATGATGATGATGATGATTTTAGCAAAATCGTCAACGGTTAACTTTACACATAATAGCATATGTTAAAAATGATTGAAAAAAAATATAAATTTTATTAATAACCAATCTAAAAGGTACGAACATTGAAATAAATTTTGAGCGGCTTTCAGGCCATTTAAACCATTTGATGTTTTGTCCACGATACATTTCAAATGCTTACAATCTCCTACTTCATTTTATTAGAAAAACTATATTATTAATTTGATAATAAAGTTTAATTAATCATACTTGATACATCAATTATTCATAAAATTATAAGAAAACGAAAAAAAAGAGTTGACAAGTCAACACAAGCCAACCCGTTTTAAAATGCCTAAAAAATTTCTGTTTGTCCACCCAGCTGGCCCGTTTTGTCACCTTGAATGATTTTGAAACTTTTGGGCAAGAAAACGGGATAAATAAAAAGACCTACAATTATGAGACTAGAGGTGCACAAACCGGTTAATTTCCATAACAGGTTTGGTTTAACCGGTTTAGGCGGTTAATTTCATTTTTTGCTTTAACCGGTTATTACTTTAACCGGTTATTTTCCCTTTTTAATTTTTTTCGGTTAACCGGTCTACCGTTAAATAAAACTAGTTAATAATTGGCGGTTATAATTAACCGCTAACCGGTTAATGTTCTGTTGGTTATTAACCGGTTCCGGTTAAGAAACCGGTTTTTTTGCCTACTACGATACGAGACGTTTCTAAATATTTTCATGGGCCAAGTGTCCCAGAACATTTAGGCCCACCAAGCTTCCCACGTGTTTAATTAAAACCCGTTTGTAATGATATTTAGGCTCACCTGTCTTTGCCTTCGACGTTGCAAGATGCTGATGGCCCATGCCATAATGTAGCACGGCAAAAGAAACCCGGCAACCCGAAGCAAGAAAAGCTAAAACATAAAAGATAATTAATTAATTAATTAATCAGCCCCATACGCTTCAGTGTGATAAAAGGAGTATGAAAAACGATTAGAAAAGACAATTTACCGTCAAGAAAGTAGATGCATCTTCATCTCCATCTCCATCTCCTTCAGATTCTGGCATAGTCACTGCATGCCGTAGTAATAGAAGTGCCATTAACTGCAAAACCGAACTATAATCAGCGTTTGATAGGTTGAATCAACATTTTTTACTAATTTAAAACAATAATAATATGATATGAAGACTTGCAATTAAAACAGCAGAACGGCAAAATGCAGCTCCACTGGCATTTGATGCACTATAATCTTCATATTCGGCTTCAAGAAAATGGCGTTCAGCTTCAGCAATTGCCAAGAGACGCGGGTCATTCAAATCCATAGGTGTCCCTGAGATTTGCCACCCTCCCCTATAAATCACAAATAATTAAAATAGTATTATAAATTAATGAATTTAAAAACAAGAATAATAGACAGAAGCATTCTTCTAAATCCATGTTTGACTAGAAAAAAAAAAAAGAGAACTAAGATTATCTAGCAGATAACAAAAGTTACCAAAAATTTGGATATGGTCTCTAGCTTTTCAAAAGTACACAGATGGAATGCGTTACAAAGTGCAAACCACAGGGACCATCCATGTACTTTTGGAAAAAAAAGTTAAGGACTAAATGCGTTACAAAGTGCAAACCATAGAGACCGCATGTGTACTCTTTAGAAAGCTAAGAACCAAATTCAAAATTTTGATAAACCACAGGAACCATCAATGTACTTTACTCTTAACACAAGTTATAAAAAAGAAGAATAAAAAACACTAAAAGAATAGAAGTAGTAAGTTCCTTTTTGAAAAATAAAAAGATAGAAAATTCATCTCTATATAAAAAAGTAAAATGCCAAAATCGTCCCTGAGGTTTGGGCATATTTGCTTGTTCGGTTGTTCCATCCAAAATGACTTTTTTTGTGCATTTCAGTCCTTCACCTTTGGTTTTTTTCTGCCATTTTCATCCTTGAGGTTGGCAATTCATTGCGACTTTCGTCCCTCAGGAATGAAAAAGGCACCTCAAGGACGAAAGTCGCAAAAGTAGCCAAATCTCAGAGACGAAAATGACATTTTACTCTATAAAAAACAGAAAAATGGATTACCCGATATCGATAGTAGTCTCTTCCAAACGAGGTCGGTGAGGGGGAGCAATATAGCCAGGTTGGTAAGGCTGCATAACAATTAATCAATATTAAGCAAAATATATAAAATAATAACACCACGTTTATCCCTAAACTGACATGCTCTTTTAAAGACTAATAATAAATATACCATTTGTTAATATTTTTTTTCTAAAAAGGGGTTTGAAATTGTCGGTTTCATTGTCCCTTGTATATTTAAACAGTCATATTAAATTCAAAACCGACGAAAAACTTAAAAAAGTTCGAAAATGTTATAATTGAAGCTTACTTGGTGGCATATTTCACAAGTGATGTCACCCTTTTCGTTGCACCAATGTTGGACACACTTCCTGTGAGCATACTGCATAAACATAAAACTTTATAAAAATCGTAAAATCATGTAGGAAACTAAGAACCACAAATAAAAGCTTGCATATTACCAATAAACTTATAGATTACCTTAAGACTGCCGTTGCAAGCACACGGAGTCTCTAAAGTATCAACTGAATCTTCCTCTTGACAAATACGACATTCCGCTGTTGCTAATAAAGGTGCTTGTTCCTCATCATCTGTGGGCCCATTTTCATCAACTGCACGAGCTAATGAGGGGCCCGCCATCTCCTCTGTCGTTTTTATGGTTTCCCCGCCCACAGGCTTCACCAAGCGATTCAAATCAAGAATCAAGTGATCACCCATTTATACTATAATCCAAAGCCTGTGTACAACAAAAGAATAAAGAAACAAACGTAAAACTAAAATTCTCACATTCATATTCTCATAAACTCAAGCATATTATCATAAAGAAAAAAAAACATGAACGATGAGCCGGTTAGAAAACATAAAGTCAAGTTTAGTCAACCCAATATTTCTATTAAAGGTCACCGGTTAGAAAACATGAAGTCAAGTTTAGTCAACCCAATATTTCTATTAAAGGTCAACATCCTTATACATTGACCTTCTTGATTATAATAAATCTCTGAAAAACCATGGAAATCACAAAAAATAAAATTCCATATAATCTGAACGATAATAAGCATAGGTTATATTTTGGGTTTATTATCAAGATGACTATTCCATGATCCAAGAGCCGGCCTGTCAACCCATGAATTCTTCAATGCGGATTGAGGGCAAGTTAGAAATCATAAAGTCAACCCAAAATTACTACAAAAAGTCAACATACATATACATTGACCTTCTATATTATAACGAATCCCCCGAAAACAATGAAAAGAACAAGAAATTCCCAGCAAAAAGGAAAAAGAAAAATCCACATGATCTGAATAATAATAATAAGCATAACAATTACATTTACAATTCCCATTTGCAAAAATACTACAAAGTACCAACTTTTATACCTCAAAAAGAGTATTTTCGTGATCAAATTCACATAAAACCCCAAACCAAACCAAACCAAAACACAAAAGATCTTATCAATCTTGTAGCTAAAAAACCCAAACCCACAAAATTCTTCAAAAAAAAAAAAAAAAAAAAACAAGACCCCAGGTGTCAATTTTCACCAATATCTTTATAAACAAACCCTAAAAGCTAACTTTACAAGCTTTTCATCAAATCCCACCAAACAAACATCAAATCTTGAAGCTAAAAAACCCAAACCCACAAATTTTTTTTTTCAAGAGAAAAACAAGACCCCAGATGTCAATTTTGACCAATATCTTTATAAACAAACCCCAAAAGCTAAACTAACAAGATTTTCATCAAATCCCACCAACAAAAAACAAATCTTGAAGCTAAAAACCCAAACCCACAATTTTTTTAAAACAACAAGACCCCATATGTCAATTTTCAAAAAAACAAACCCCAAAAGCTAAATTAACAACATTTTCATCAAATTCCCCCCAAAAAAATATCTTGAAGCTAAAAAACCCAAACCCACAAAATTTTGAACAAAACAAGGCCCCATATGTCAATTTTCAAAAAAAAAAAAATATATTCACCAATATCTTTATAAACAAACCCCAAAAGCTAAATTAACAACATTTTCATCAAATTCCCCCAAAAAAACATATCTTGAAGCTAAAAAACCCAAACCCACAAAATTTTGAACAAAACAACAAGGCCCCATATGTCAACTTTTTTTTTTAAAAAAAAATCACCAATATATTTATAAACAAACCCCAAAAGCTAAATTAACAACATTTTCATCAAATTCCCCCAAAAAAAACATATCTTGAAGCTAAAAAACCCAATCCCACAAAATTTTAAACAAAACAACAAGGCCCCATATGTCAATTTTAAAAAAAAAATCACCAATATATTTATAAACAACCCCTAAAAGCTGGATTAAAAAAAAGGGGTTTCATCAAATTCCACCAAACAAGCATCAAATTGGCAACACAAAGACCATAGAATCAGGATGAAAAAAGAATGAATTGAATGATGATTACCTGAGGAAGGAGTGGGAGAATAATGTGAGAGGATGGCGGAGAATGAGATGGTGAAATCGAGAGGTGATTGTTTGTTGTTGTTCTTCTCTCGATTAACACTGTCCGATTTGCTGAAAACCGCGTTGATTTTGTAGGAAAAAATTGGTGAAAGAATTTAGGGGAGAAATATTGTTTTCCGAATTTAACGCGTTTGGAGACGTTAGGGATTTTTTTTTTTATCAATTATTTCTGTCATTCAACGGCTTTTGCTTTTATGATAGCTGACTTTGAGTTTCCCCCATTTGGAATTAAAAAAATATCAAAAAATATTATAATAATTTTTAATTTATAGCTGTTTTAAGTATTTCTGCTGAGAGATCCCCCTCCGTGGCCCAGTGGTTCCCATTGGGTTGGTTGGGCCGGTTCCTCCTTTGGGAGGTCACCGGTTCGACTCCCACTCGTGGTCTTAGGGGGGGGACGTCCCAATGATAGACCGTATCCTACCGAGGCATGGTGCGGTCTTGAGGGCAACCCGGTTTTACCCAGCTGTTACCCCAGCGAGTCTCTCGTGTGGGGGCAGAATGGTTTCCGGGCGAAAGTCAGCTTGCGCAGCGGCCGGGGCCCAATCGAACATCGCGACGTAGGCGGGGCTGACGGGGGATTGTCTTTGACATGAACCCGGTGACCAATTCGGTCCAGTACAAGAAAGTCACCTTTCAAAAAAAAAAAGTATTTCTGCTGAGAGTAGGCGAATAGGTGGAGATTGTCAGTTGGATCCTTGAACTGATCGGATTTTACCTCACCGCACTGTCGTGTCTTTGGGCGAGTGTATACAGGCTTCGGCCCTAGGTGAGAGTTTTCCCCAGTTCGGAGAGGAGTATATCCCGATATGGTGAATTTTGCCAGTAGCCCATTTAGAGGATTTGTTGGTCGTTAAAAAAGTTGTTTTAAGTTTTAAATGATGTTTAGCAATAACTAAATCATTTGACTTTATTGCAAGCTTAAATCTAAATTAAATGCTTAATATTATTATAGTTTTCATTAGTTACTTTTAAATCTCATGCATTTAATGTGATTGTATTTTTAAGACTTTAATTTAAAAAATTTATGAGCTAATGGTTTGGTGGTATGGTTTTTGTCGTTTACAATATTGGTGTGAGTTCAAATTCTTGCAAGCGTTCACGAGATGGAAGGTTAGGTTTGGTGGGTTTGACTAGAACATTGCCGCAACCTACTTGGTAATGCGAGATAGGGGTTCCATGGGCTCATGAACCAACGTTAGATGGTGATGAGGGTTGAATGGAAATACAACACTACTTCAAATCCCTTTGAACTCGTGAACAAATGTGAAAAGGAGATGAGGTTTCACAGTATGATTGGTTTATGGTTGGGGATGAAACGGGTTAGGGATTGAACAATCCAACCCCCTAAGGTTACGTGACATTTATGTAGTATAAAATAATTTTAAGAAAGGATTAAATCCAAAAAGTTTTGAATTTTAAACAAATAAAAGTTTTGTACAAAATTTTCTAGATGGCGTATTTTTTTAAATGGTCTATTAAGTATTTATAAAAATTATGTTTTGTGTATCATATAAGGTGCGTTATTATATCAATCATAAAGATTGGATCCACTTTGTCTCGAGTGGGTTGCTTTAATTTATTGATCTTTCATAAATTCTTTTAATGATTGGAGAGTTATGATATAAATATTAACTAGGTGATGAACTCGTGCATTGCGGAGGTTCAAGCCTATTTAACTGCATAGATGGAATTATGGTGTAACATCCCGATTTTTTTTGGGAATTAAAATATGATTTGGATACTTATAATCTAGATAATTCTACATTAATTACATGTTTATGGCTTCTTCATATATAGAAAGTTCATGCAACTCATTTCCTAGACACTTCGAAAGACTACATAGACCAGCTCTTAATTGTTCTTGATGTCTCCATACTTGTCTAGAGTTGCGTAGCATGTTCCGGAGTGTTCTTGGGTCTTCTTGATTGTTCTAGACTGGGTTGGGATGTTCCGCATTGTTCTGGATTGTACCGAGCTGTTCTGAAGAGTTCTAAGTTGTTACAGAATTTTTTGGGGTATTCTAGGTCGTTTTGGAATCTTCTGGGTGTGTTATTGGTCGTTTTCGGAGTGTTACGGAGTGCCCTAGATATTTATAGGTTTATGCGAAAATTCTTAGAACTCGAAAAATGTGACTCGTTTTTAGGCGGGTTGTGACAAACGGTACGAATGAAATACGTAATTTTTCAAACCTAGGGATGAAAGATGAATTAAGCAAATCAGATGGGCCTTTCGGGTAATTTAAAATATTATATGATGACTTTTTTTTAAAATCCATTAATGTATAGAAGTTGTCATTTGATTCAAAAGCGTATATTAAAAAAGTCATATAGTTTAAGACTATGGGGTATGGGGCGGGGGTTGGGCCGTGGGTTGGGTAAAAACGTCCAAGTCACCATCCCGGGTGGGTTTGGGTTTGGGCGTGGCCCCTTAGGCGGGAGTTTCAGCCCGGGCGTTGGGCATGCCTAGCAGTCCTACGTGGCCGGCTCTTATTGGATGTTTGGCTAGGCTATGTTTAAGTTTTAAAATGTAACCGTTTGGCCAAGCCAACGGTTCAGCCAAGTCGCTATAAAACCCCCAACCCCACCGCCTGTTCCCATCGCTACCCCAACCCAAGTCACTCCACCTACCCGAACCGCTACCCACACACACTTGATCGATGGCCTCTTGGACGCACTAGGAAGAGCTAGCCCTTGTCACGAGCGTCGTGGACGCGATGAAGGGCCGCCAACCCGGTGAGACCCGTTACTGGCCGGAAGCTTTCGCTAGCTACCGGCACAACGTGGGAAACGACCGGCACAATTTAAACGCGTGCCAACACAAGTGGCGCGAGCTACGACCGAAGCTCGATCGTTTTAAAGCCTACTACGATAGCGTCCCGGGCGGTGATATAAGTCACGAAGACCGGGTGGCGGTGGCCAACATCGAGTTCCGGGGCAAGGAGCGGAAGCCGTTTGACAAGCTCGCCCTTTTCAAAATCTACCTAACGCTTTAGGGTTTTTTTTTTAATTTTGTAATCCTTTTTTTTAGAATTTTGTAATTTTTAGGAAATTTTAATAATAATTTTAGGCTTATTTTTTAAATTTTGTGTGTATTTTTTTATTTTAGTTTTTTTTTTTTTAATTTGGGGGTGACATGGCCAACCTACGCGGGCTAGCCACGCCCTGCCATACCCCACGGACACGTAACAGCGGGGGCTTGAACTCCACGTGTCAACCCATGCCCCAAACCCTCGCCCCACCATACCCCACGATCTAACTTACAAAAACTCAACACCAGTATCAAAACTTTATTTAAAAAAAAATCTTTATAGTTAGAATTTTGTTATAAAAATATCATTTCGCATCAAAACAACACATTTGTCAAAGTTTCATCATCATACTCAATCTCATCAATAACAAAGTTAAGGTATGGTCTGAGAAAGGTAAGATATAAACAACCTTACTTCCACCCCGAAAGAATAGAGATGCTGCTTACGATGAGTCCCCTGGCTCGATTTGTCAAGTTTCATAAGGAATTTAATTATGCAACAAGAAAGTATTTAAAAGTAGTTGGAAGTTTATAATCAATTTTAAGCAGAGGAGTGTCTAAACTACATAAGCACGTATACTTATTGTTTTAACTATGATACATAAAACAATGTTTGTGACTTCACCACCATTTTTCTGACACTTACAAATATACCGTACATGTACATATTGGTTCTCGCTCTAAAGTTGATTTTGTGTTTAATGTGTCCAATGAATGTAGATACAGATTTGGGTTTGTTTTGTTTTCAATCCACACATAAGATGCAACCTTTGACAAACACATTATAATCGAAAACAATATACTTTTGATGATTCCACATACTTGTACAATAGAACACAAATATACGCATCCTCTTTACAAAGCTAGCCGAATCGACAGTAAAAATGCTAAATTACATCGGTTTCCCACCGGTACAATGAACCCGGATCACTCCTACTATGACTTCAGCAAACCCGTCGTCTCCTTGATATCATTTGTAGCATTTAGCTCATCAAACGGAAACTCATGAAGCCAAACACATGTAATGTAATCACTGTTTCCATTACCTCGTTGATTCCATATCTGGATCATTCCTTTCCATTCTGTTCCGTTCCGTTGCATCCAACCAATCAAATTGACCCTATGAGTGTCTACTTACGCGGGTAAATATATATTTTCCTTTTTCTAGATCGAATATCGTCTTTACATTGGGCTTCCTCCATTTTGATACATAATATACCGTAAATAACAAAAAGCTCGCAAAAATCCCGCCTCCTAATATTGAAGCGTCTGCGTCTAGTGTAGAGTTTGTCGGGTATGATCGTTTGATATTTACATCACCCGTGATCTGAAAAATGAAGGCTCCGTATGCCCAATCGAGTGGAATGTTATTTACCTGATTAGCACATCCGATCCTGTTTAAGGCATAATACAATTGAACGAGTTTAGACGTTTTTTGTGACTTTAACAAAAAGGAAGTTTGATTTAGATTAGATATGACAATCTTGATTTTTGACCCGTTTGCTTGTGAATGAATCGATCTGGGTTATTTTTTTATCTTTAAAACGTAAAATAAGAAGAATTTAGCTTGAAAATAAAATGGGTCTTTATGACCCATTTGCTTATGAATGGATGGGTTCGGGTTATGCCTTTATCTTTGACGGGTCAAACAAGAAAAATGAAAAGAATTTAACTTGAAAAGAAAATGGGTCTTTTTGCCATGTTTTACTTATGAATGCATCGATCGTTTCTAGTTATGTTTATATATTTGACGGGTCAAGCGGGTAAAACAAAAATTATTTTTGAACTACAAAACTATATTAATTGAATCCTAATGTATTTTTTTAATAATTAAGGAGGTTTGATGCATTCAAAACACACTGTGGGCAAGCTTCAATCTGTTTGACCAGTTTCCTTTTTAGTTAATTATAGATTTACCCGTTTGACCCGTCGGAGATAAAAGATAACCCGAATAGACTTGTTCACAAGTAAACCGGTTAAAGTTGCCACCTCTTGACTCTGGTTTGTATACAAGGGTGGTGAGGGGTGCAAACGAGCCAAGCCGAGACCGAGCTCGACCTGGCTCGTTGGTAGTTTCTTAAGCTCGGCTCGTTTATAATCTACTAATTAATATATTAAATATAAATAAATAATAGACTCGTTTAGGCTCGCGAGCTCAATAAGTGAAGCTCGGGCTCGTTTACTAAACAAGCTTATTTTTAGGTTCGGGCTCGACTTATAAGCAAGTTTTAAATAAGCTCGGTTCGGCTCGTTTACTAGACAACTTTAAATAAGGTGTAAATGTTAGTAAATATTAATAAAAACTAATATTACACTAAGGCTCGACGAGCCTGACGAGATTCACATGTCAGGCTCGAGCTCGGGCTCGATAAACAAACGAGCTTTATTTTAGGCTCAAGCTTGGCTCGGGCTCAATAAGGCTCAGCTCGTTTTGAGATTTTTCTCGAGCCGCTCGGCTCGTTTGCACCCCTAGACTAGTGAGGAATGTACCTTGTATCATCTAAAGCAATTCCGAGGCTGTCATGAAGGAAAGCAACAATATATGCTGAAGAAAAGCAGTAACGATGCAGATCTTCATCGTTAAGTTTTGGGTGTTTTGACTTTAACGTTGACCAATCTTCTTCACAGAAATGTTCTCCAGCCGCTGTGAGCTCAGAAAGAAAGGTTTTGGGTGACAGCCCAAAGAACTACAACAAAACATATGGACAAACAAGATAAATTAGAATGGGCCGATTTGACCCGTTATCCAACGGCCCATCAATATATTGCCACCTAGATAAATAGAAGAAAAGTAGAATAACCTTAGACGTATGGAAGAAATTCTCGGTTGCCAAAAAGTTTCCTTGAAGTTTTGGTATAAATGTTGAGCCGATGTAGCATTGATCATAGGCACACGCATCTATTTTCGAAAAGAAAAAACAAACAAATAAGAGAAATTGCCAATATAAAACCAAAAAAAAATTTGTTACAGGTAACGGGGTTTATAAAATATCGAAAAAGTTGCACCTTTGCCTTTCTGCAACAATGTTAAGGCGGCAGATCTGCACGCAGAGAAGTTGCCACGTGCACGTAGAGTCGAAAATCGCTCCTTTTCTTCTACTAAAGAATTAGGAGCGATATTCTCGGTTACTAAATTGTGTTTGTACCTACCCACGTTCGAAACTTTTACCACGTTTGACCCACGAACCAAGTCAAATGCAACATTCTGCAAAAAAATAGGTAAGTTCTGATCAACCAAACAGCTTAAAGTATGTTATGTCTTAAGGGTATTTTTGGGATTTTACCTGACCAAACTCGAGCAAGCTGTGACTGTAAAGACTGTAACTGACGTTTCCAAATTTAACCGCTTGCGAATAGTCAAGCGGTATTGACTCATTTGAGAAAAAGGTTACCTGAGATTTTAGATGCAATGATTCTTAGTAATTCATTGTACAATATATTACTCTACAGTGGTCGATTTCAGAAAAAAAAGTGTGCATTAGGGCGCATCATGCGAGCACATCAGGAGCGCAATATGCGATTTAGAGCGCATCATGTAATCGCAGCGCATCAGCGAACCGTGCGCATCACACGTTATGCGCATGAGCGCATTTTAAAACCAAGACAACATCATAAAAAAAATCATGAACAAGAGTCACATAGTCACAACAAAAATAAAGCATGATTTCAAATATAAACATAACAGAAGAAGAAAAACCTGAGCAGAAGCACCACCAAGTTCAATTATCCCGGTTGTTTCACAAGGATCGCCTCCAAGAGTTCCGAGAGCATAATTAGCCACAATCCACGCGTATACACCCTCATCAGACCCTACAAAAAAGGAAAAAAATAAAAGCGTTGCATTACATAACGATCACAAACATAAAAAACTTATAATCACAACGACAAATCCATCATATAGTTTTCCACACACCTGAAATAACCGAAGCCCAATCATCGCGAAACACAAACCCCGAACGCCTCAAAACCGTTCTACAAGCGTCTAAAATCCGTTCCTGCATATTCAAATCCAACATCCTCAATCCAGCAGTAGCCATCAACCTAACCTCAGTCTCCCCCCACTTCTCATCCGGAATCCGCCTCTTCGCAAACTCCAAAAGCTCCAAAACCGACTCACCCGCCCCATCCACATCCTCCACAAACGATGATAACCCCGGGCTAACACGCATCGAATTCAACCCATTCTTCCCACCAAAATCGAAAACCGGACCTCCATTATCAAACTCATACTCGAACACATGTATCCTACTCCCTGTACTCCCTCCATCTATCACAATTCCATACCGTTTCGATACCGAATCATTCGTATATAAAAGGAAATAGCATGATGTCACAAGCACAAACCCTAGCGTTAGTATTCCAATCACGAAACCGTTAGGTTTCGTGTGGCGAGTTTGTTGTTGTCGAGGATGATGAGGATGAAGTTGTTGTTTTTTATGTCTGGAGAACAGATTTGTGGATCTAACAGATTGATTCGGGCGAAACTTGAGCTTCAAGTTATTATCTGTTTTCATTGTGATGGCTTCAGATTCTGTTTCTGATGCTACCATGCTTACCACATCAGCGTTTAATCTCGCATCCGAACGGGTTGTTGTTACGTATGATTTGAACGTATGAATGAATGTAGCGATATCAACTTTATGACTTCGATATTGTTGTTGTTAAAATGGTATTTACATCAGTTTGTGGATTTAAAAGTGAGAAGATTGTGATCATAGTAGAGTGTGTGTGTGTTTTATCAGGGTGATTGGGAGATGAGAGAGGAGATAACGGCGACGGAGAATTGTTGCCGGTCTCTCTCGATCTCCTGATCTGAACGGAGGGAAAACCGACGATGATGATGATTCAGGCAGTTTTTGGTTGTTGTGAAAAAGGACAAGAGAATGATGGTTGTATTTCAAGGTTTCGGTTTGTGTGGGTGGTGGACCGGATTCTTCGCACCTCCCTTTCTTTCTATTTCTAATTTGGTCCCTTGTGTTATGGGTGGTTATCAGAATATATCCTTTTATCTTGTTTGGAAACCCAAATCCAAATCTTATGGGTAATGAGATTGGTATTCGACTATTCGGGTATGAAATAAGATATGAGTTGGTTTAAAAAAAATTATGGGTATTGGACAGGTATGAGATTAGGGGTTGTTTGACCCGATTACCCTCGAGCCGTATACTCATTTACCCGAAACATATACTCGAATTTTTATTTTATTTTACCTTTATCATTGTCTAATAATGATTCAATCTAAATTTTATTACGCGAAACAAATAATTTCTTTGAAATACGCATTTGATAATATTAATAATATTTTTTTATGTTGTGAAGTATTAGGGAGGACGGATTCGTCTCGGTAAATTTTCGGTTTTGGTTTCCCTGATATGTGGCCAGTGGCGAAGCTTGAGATTTCTGACCGGGGGGTCGAAAACGTATATACCTAAAAAATTCTATACGAAAACTACATACCAGACACTACTGAGCGAAAAGTTCGGGGGGTCGGGCGCCCCCCTCGGCCCCTACAAAGTTGCGCCCCTGGCATAACGTCGAGTTGAGTTTGAGTTTGATTAAGTTCGAGCTCGACACGTTTAAGGAGAGAGTTCAACTTTGGCTTGTTTTAAATTCTATTTTAAAGCTTGAGCTTATGAGTAATTTTACAAGCTTAGAGTTCGATACGAGTTCTCTCACTTTTAATAAAACTAATTTAATTTATCTACATGTATATACAACATAGTATACATTATTAAACTTTTTATCATTGTTATGGAATTATATATTATGTTTTGTTCTTATAATTAAAAGATTTAAGCTTAATCAAGCTTTAATATACTCAGGGGCGCAGCATGTGAGGGGCGGGGGGGGGGACGTCCGCCCCCCAGGATTTTTCGCTCAGTAGTGTTATATATGTAGTTTTCGTATAGAAATTTGTGGGTATATACGTTTTCACCCCCCGGTTCTATAGAAATTTTTGGGTATTCTATAGAAATTTTTTGGTATATATGTTTTCACCCCCCCGGCCGAAAAATCCAAGCTTCGCCACTGAATATACTTAAGCTCATTCAAACTCGAGTTCAACTCGTTTTTAATAAAACTAATTTAATTAATTAACTACAAATGTATATAACATAATATATAATTATATATTATTAAACTTTTTATCACCAACTTTGTTATGCAATTGTATATTATGCTACATTCTTACTACTAAAAGACTTGTTTAGTCAGTGGCGGATCTAGAAAATCCACCAAGCCGTAACGTTTTATAAAAAAGCGGTAGAAAATTTGCCAAGCCGTAACGTTTTATAAAAAACTGTAACGAAATAAAAAAAAACGTTATATTTTTCCAAAATTTACACTACCGTCGGAGCGCCAAGCCATAGCGGGGGTTGCCCCTTGTTATATGCTGAATCCGCCCCTGTGTTTAGTTCCGTAAGTTTAATCGTGTTTTAATATACTTAAGCTCATTCAAACTCAATTCAATTTGAGCTTTTAGCGAACTAATTGATGGTTCAACTTATCTACACTCTTATTTGGTATTAGTTATTAGCATGTGATGGAATTGTATGTCACCTTCTTCTTATTCTACCACCACCATGTGGTGTATATGTAGATGATATATGTAAAAGTCAGTCTAGTGAGCTTCGGCCTATAGGATTCAAGCCCGTTAAGGTCTTTGTCGTACTTAGGCCATCACATTGAGGGTCTATTTCCTCTCCAACCTTTCATCCTTGTTTTGAGAGCATGATCCCGTCATAACTTGTATATACATCTTACATGTGTTACACACATATGACAACCAGTGGCGAAGCTTGAGATTTCCGACCGGGGGGTCGAAAACGTACACACCCAAAAATTTCTATAAAACGGGGGGTCGAAAACGTATATACCTAAAAATTTATATACGAAAACTACATACTCTCCACTACTGAGCGAAAAATTCGGGGGCTCGGCCGCCCCCTCCCGCCCCCACTATCCTACGCCCTTGATGACAACTAAGGATGGTATTTGTATATGTAATAGGTTTGATAGTTAAGAGTGTCTAGGGGACTCAAGAGTCGTTGACCTTCTAAAGGTTTATTGTGTTCACATTTTGCTTTGGGCTTGAGAATACGATATGCCACCCGACACCTCCATCGAGATGACTTTGAACCAAAGAGGTATCTTCCTCCACGATGTTGCTTAAGTCTCGACACTAGATCCATAGGGTTTTTTGTAGCAATATCATTAAACACCTCAAACCATTAGTTCCAATTCCCAAATTGGTATAACTTGGTATAAGACGATGTGATAATCCATGAGAGACAAAACATTAAGCACATAATTTAGGTTATTAAACTAAGATCTTCGTTAGTTATATGCTAGGTTTTTTACAATGGACAAATGACTTGGTCAACTGTATTAAGAGCATCACCACAACATATAACACTATTTCCATCTTATTCACGTAACTTTGGTCGATTAAAATATCACATTAACTGAGCTCTACAAATAATTCAAACTATTCCCTATCAAATTTCTTATCCCGACCACACTGTTTCACTCCACATTTGTACTCATCTCTATTACTAAGAAACACCTATTTATCCCTCTCAAGACGAAACAAACACAATATTCAATCATATAAATCTAAAATATACCACTCATTTCTCTCCAAAATGAGGCATCGACATTGTTTGCATTCGTATTCCAAACGCCGACACAAACCTTACCCCCCCCCCCCCCCCCATTCTTCTATATCCTTCCTACCTGAAGGCCATATGTTGTAGGGTACCGTAGGGGTGTTATTGGTGCCATGTAAGCCGCACCCTAAACACTGTTACAAGCGGGGCACCGTTGTAACGTGGGGCAAATAGCGGGCTTAAGCATGGAGAAAATGAAGGAATGATTAAACGTCGTTGTAAGAATGGGGCATAGAACCATAACATGGGGCGTCGTTAGAGGCATGGGGGCACAATGATTATTTAGATAACACCTACATGACGTTATCTTTTTCTCAATGAAGCTCCTATAACACATGATCTAACAATGTTACCCACAATTAGGGGTGCAAACGAGCCGAGCCGAGCCCGAGCTCGACCAGGCTCGAGCTCGAGCTCGTTTAACATATGAAAGCTCGAGCTCGAGCTCGTTTAACATATGAAAGCTCGAGCTCGAGCTTTATTTCTGAAGCTCGAGCTCGGCTCGAAGGTAATTTTTCAAGTTCGAGCTCGGCTCTGGCTCGACTCGTTTAGTATTTTTTAATTAATTTATATTTATTATTATACATATAATTTAGTTATTTTTTTATATTTATATAAATGGTAATTATTATTATATAAATATATGTTTAATATATTAATAAAAAAATATATAAATAGAAAGCTCGATTAAGCTCGCGAGCCGGCTCGAGCTCGATAAGCGAAGCTCGGGCTCGGGCTCGTTTACTAAACGAGCTTGTTTTTAGGCTTGGGCTCGAGCTCGAGCTCGTTTAAGCTCGGCTCGTTCGAGCTTTTTTTCGAGCCGAGCTCGAGTAGCTCGCGAGTAGCTCGGCTCGTTTGCACCCCTACCCACAATATAGGATTCTAACATACTTTAATGGTCGTAATTAAAACCTATATAAGTTTGCAAGTTTTTTGTGCATAAGCACTTGTACATTGTGCTTTATGAGTTTTTTCAAAAAAAAAAATTAATTTTCCACTTTCAACCTAAAAGTTTTATCTTTTACATTTTAACCCCCCCCCCCCCCCCTTTTTTTTTACTTTTAACTCTAAGTTTTCCATCTTTTATAATTTAACACAACACTTTGTTATTTACAACTTTGGTCCCCCATACTTTTTATCTTTTGCAAGTTTTTCGTTTTACGTTTCGTTCTAAATTTTGCGAGTTAACATGTCGTAGCGTGCATGCGAGGTTCAACGTTTTTGCTCTATTTTTTTCATATTTGACAGACCCGTCGCAACGCGTCCATTTTTCCCCTTTTGTAAAGTTCGTCGCAACGGGCGGGTCGTAGATAAACTAAGTTATTATTTTCTACATTTTACGTTTCTGCTTAATTTCTTCGCATTAAGACACTGTAACGGGTGTGCATGGTTCAACGATTTTAGTCTACTTTTCGTTCTGTGTAATTTTTACCATTTTATCTATTTTATTTTTACGATGTTGAGAGTCGATGTCGTTGTGGCATTGGTACTACTTGGCACGGTTTTACGAACGTTTTTAACCTATTAAATTTTTTACTAATATTTTCTTTCGGTTTACCCCTATTATTCCTTTGCTTAAAAACTAATTTTTGTGTGCATATTTTATGTACCGGTATGTATAAATATGATTTGTTCTATATTCCGACGTAAACTTTTTTATAGACGAGTCAGGTCAAATATAATACGTTTTCGTTTAAAGAAACCATTTTTACGTACGTTTTGGTATAAATTCAAGTTGTTTTACGTTTTGAGGTAAACTTTTTTGGGAAATGATTTAGGTCAAATATAATATGTTTTCGTGTTTATTTTATGTATGTTTCGTAAAGTTTGTTTCGAACCGAGTGGAGTCAAATTATGGTTTTTTTTCTCCCTCTTTTTCGAAAGCTCTAATTAACCCCTTTCGATTACATGTGCATATTTTCCTTCATACCTGTTACGTTTTCTGTGTATGAGTTGGGTCACATATAATACGTTATGATTGTTCGATATGAATTCCATTTACTTTACGTTTGATCCAATCACAATGCTTATACAGGTTACACTGAGTTCAACTGGATACGTCGAAATATGTGTTTTCATATGGTTAATGCATCATATAACGTTTGGACTAATCCATTCAGTATTTACGATGTACCCGCGCCGCAACGCGGGCGGGTCTTAATCCTAGTTTACATAAATTGGTAAGCATGTTGTACAAAACTATAAAAAAAACATGTTACATGAAGTCAAGAACCAATAAAAACATGGTTCAAGTTGATAATATATTCGGATCCGGAGCCTTACGAATTCCTACACAATAAATTTTCCGGCCCGATTCCACCCAATTCGGGTCAAGAAGAAGCCGAACCAAAAGATCACGACGACGGTCGACGATAACCGACACGAGCCCGTTAACCACCACCGGCGACCGGATTCCGTCACTCTCCGGTACATATAGCACCCTACTTTACCTCCAATTTGTGATATTACAATTGTTACATAATTAGGGCAAAATTAACCTAACCCTAATCCTAACTTTTTCTAATTTCATAATTTCCAAATCATTTCAATCCATTTCACTGTATTAATCTATTGTATAATGAATTGTTGAAACACTAGTGGATCAACTGCTGGTGAAGAAGACAGTTGGTGTTGATTTGGAGATGATCTGCTGATATGAGTAGACCATCGTTCAGACCTAGGCCTCTAGACATACATAAGAAGCTTCCGATATTGAAATCGATTAAGGATTTTGAAGATGATGATACTCCAACCTCCACTAGAACACATATGCTCCGGCTCGTTGCCGAACATGATAATGACACACAGGTATAATAATAATAATAACAATGATAATAATAATTAACTCGGTTTTGAAACGTGCGTGTCGGGAGCGCGTAATGCGTGCATCACATGATGCCGTATTGCCATGATGAGATCACATTTGCGTGATGCGATTCCATGATGCGCGTATCAGGAGCGCGCAATGTGTGCGTTACATGATGCCGTGATGAGATCACATTGCTTGATGCGCGCATCACGTGATGTGATCTGATGCGGCATCTTATGCAGTTGACCAGTATCTGAACAAATTGGACGGTGATTGCAATTGGTATGAGTTTTTCAAATCTGATTGAACAAATATGACTATAGATAATTAAAATGTTATATGTAAATAATTAGATTGTAATAAACGCCTCGCGTATGGGATGCGTGCGCTTTGTGCATTGCGCATCACGCATCGGCTTTTGGGATCATAAAGCATCGGATTGCCACACGCATTTAAAAACCAAGATTTTGATGCTCAATTGATTGATTTTGTGTTTTGGATCTGGTGTTTAGGTGCAACATGTTGGTAGTAAGAAAACAGCTTCTGAAATACCTACTCCGGAATATCTTGTTGTTGATACTTACGAGAGAGATTATTCTCCGACTTTTAATCAACCGACGTCTTATTTACGCGCACGAGGAGGTCTGTAAATGAATGTGGATTGTGGATTGTTGGTTGTAGGACTTTGATTGATAATATTTGTTGATGGTGTTGTAATGATTGCAGTGCGTGCGGAGATCGGAGAGTTTGTTGAGTATGATCTTGACAATGAGGATGAGGATTGGCTTGACGAGTTTAATAAGGAAGTGAAGATTCTTCCGGATGAAAAGTGAGTTGTTTTAAGAGTTTGAGTTTTGGGTTAGGTGCTTTGAGGTTATACGTCGGGCTTTTTTTTATGATGGTTACGCAGGTTCGAGACTATTATGTTTAAATTGGAGGTGTTAGATCATAAGGCTAGAGAAAAAGCAGGAGTTATAACTCCTACGTTTGGAGCACCTATACCTGTACTTTTGACATTTGATGCTGCCGTTGAGGTAAATCTTACTTTTAGTTGCAAGACGACCTAACCCATGCCCATTTTGACCCATTATGGCTTTCATGTATGAACCTGTTTTGACCCGTTAATCATTATGGCTTTCATATCTAAACTTGTTTCGACCCATTATGGCTTTCATGTCTGAACCTGTTTCAACTTGTTATGGCTTTCATATATGAACCCCTTTTGACCCGCTATGGCTTTCATATCTGAACCTGTTTCGACCCGCTATGGCTTTCATATCTGAAGTAACGTGCTTACTTGCTTTTACTGTGGATTGAAGCATTATGCTCCTGCTGACCCTTTTATGCATAACTCCTTCAGATTTTCTTTTGTTTCATAACGATGGGGACATTGATAGTTGATTACATCTTATTTGTCTACTTGATAGGCCCTTCAATCTCTATCAATTAAATACGGAGTTTTTCAGTCCATATACAATTACTGGAAAGAAAAGGTATTGATTTTGAAAAATGTTCTATTTTGTTGTGATCAAAACATAGTGGTTAAGAAAGACTGTTACTCTTGAGATGAAAATAACCTTGAGTTTCCCATTTTCAGTTATGTTACTAGAGTTAGTAATGCATTTTTTTTTGACAATTTTTTCTTTTTCTTTTCCTCCTGTCAGCGGGAAAGATGGCAAAAACCTGTTTTGCGGCGTTTGCAGGTTAGCATTTCTTCATGGTTAAAGAAGATAAAGTAAAATATATATATATAGGGAGGAGCTCATGCGAGAACCACCCTTATTGTGAGAACCGCGAGAACCAATGTGAACACAACCTAAAAAACCTAACCCCCCCCCCCCCCCCAAGCTAAAATGCTAAAAACTAAACCCCCAAAAAACCTAAAAAAATCTAAAAAAAAAAAATCTAAAATTTTTTTTTTTTTAATATTTTTTATGCTCAAATCGCTACTTTTAGTGGCAAAAAAAAAAAAAAATTTAAAAAAAAAAATTTTTTTAAAAATTTTTTTTTTGGCTTCGAAAAGTAGCGATTTTTATATAAAAAATATTTAAAAAAAAAAAATTTTGTGTGATTTTTAGCTATTTTTAGGCATTTTTGGTTGTGTTCACATTGGTTCTCGCGGTTCTCGCAATAAGAGGTGGTTCTCGCATGATCTTCTCCCTATATATATATATATATATATATATTTTTATTTTTTTTTATTTTTTAAGTTGGATACTCAGCTGTAATAAAGGAGTTATTCTTAGTTTTACCCTTAGATTATTAGGTTTCATTTCTGCTGGTGTATACTTTTTATTTTCTAACTTTCAGTTTAATACTTTGCGTTATAGCCGCCTCCACCAGTTAACGATACCAACCCATACAATGTATTTAGACCAAGGGAAAAAGCTCACAGACTTCACACAAGAAGAGTAAGTTCTTAATCGCTTTTTCATATTTTTGTATTTTTTCTTTCCGATAACCGTGACTCCGTGAGAACCCGTCACTGGAGAACTCACAGGGTCCTACCAATGCCTTGTGGGGCCATTTAAAACCCCTGTGGGGCCATGGTGTTTATAGTTGACCTTTTGTTTTTATTCTCAGATGCAAAGAAGGGAAAACAACGTGCAATCATTTGAAAAGCTTCGTCAAGTAAGCATTGCAATCCATTTTCATATGTTTATGTGCTTTATTTTATATCTGTTTTTAGATATAATCAACACACGTAACACCCACGCACCTATTTCTACTGTTCTTATTCTATATTTTTGATCTACAATTTTCAGGTTAGACGCAACCTTGAGCAGGCAAAAAGCTTGCTTGAGGCTCTAATTAAGGTATCACTTTTATCTCACTCAACTTCTATTTTATATTTATATTTTATTTTCGATTATTGTTGCAATTTCGACGCGTTTACATATAAAATAGTAATATATTTGTGTAAACATCTTTAACATGCAATTATTTTTTAACTTAAATAAACGAGAATTAAAATTTACTCTTTTTGACCCGTTATCCAACCCACCTATTAAAACGGTATTTCTGGTACAGAGAGAGGAGAAAAAGAGAGAAGTTATCGACAGTGAAGTCGCACTTCAAAGGATCCAATTAAAATACAAGGTAATTCATAGTAATTCACTTTCATTATCTTTTGAGTAAAGTACACGGATGGTTCCTGTGGTTAACCAAAATTTTGGATTTAGTCCCTAGCTTTCCAAAAGTACACGGATGGTCCCTGTGGTTTGTACTTTGTAACGCATTTAGTCCTTAACTTTTGCCAAAAGTACACAGTTGGTCCTTATGGTTTGCACTTTGCAACGCATTTAGTCACTAAAAGTTGGGGACTAAATGTGTTACAAAGTGCAAAGTGCAAACCATAAGGACCAACTGTGTACTTTTGGCAAAAGTTGAGGACAAAATGTGTTATAAAGTGCAAACGATAGGGACCATCCGTGTACTTTTGAAAAGCTAGGGACTAAATCCAAAATTTTGGTTAACCATTGGGACCGTCTGTGTACTTTACTCTTATTTTTCTCTTCCATTTTTCTATCTATATTTAATCTTGTTTTGGATTTTCAGAATGAAACTGAGCTTCTAGAAGACAGCTTAGCGCTACCTGGACTGCCGTCTTTTCTGTCCAAGCTGGCTTCCAGCGAGGATGAATTTATCGAACCCGACGATTTCCAACACAACCGTTCAGTCGCACAAAATCATGCTTTGATGGACCCGAGAGGCATAATGAAACGAGAGTTTAGACGTCCACCTGTCCCATCTAGCTGGCTCCATAAATTGGTAATTTTTTTTTGTAGAGTAAAATGCCATTTTCGTCCTTGAAGTTTGGCAAGTCTTGCGACTTTTGTCCTAAGGTTTGTTTTTCCGCATTTGGATCCAAAAGGTTTTAAATCTTGCCATTTTCATCCGGCTCGTTAACTCCATTCATTTTTCTCCGTTAAGTCATGGGTATTTCTGTCTTTTCTGTTAAAGGGCAATTCGGTCTTTTTAATTTATGTACAAGCATTTAGCATAATGCACATAAAGTGAAAAAGAGCGAATTGCATATTAATTTAACAAAAAAGACGAAAATACACCTGACTTAACGTAGAAAAATGGACGGAGGTAACGATCCGGATGAAAATGGCAAAGATTTAAAACCTTTTGGATCCAAATGCGGAAAAGCAAACCTTTGGACGGAAGTCGCAAGACTGGCCAAACCTCAAGGACGAAAATGGCATTTTACTCTTTATTTGTAACCTCTCTTATTCCACAATCAGAATATTTAAAGTTTCGCCACTTGTGCAGGATCCACATGAGCCGGTATTACTTTTCACAAAACCTCTAGATCCCGCAAAGCTGGCGGCTGCCGGTATTGTACCGCCACAAGCTAAGCCCGAACAAAATGGCGCGTCATCGCGCTCGTTCGGTTCTCGTGGTCGGATTGGTAGAGGTGGGAGAATAATATTTGACCGGTGGAATCCATTTATGCATACACCAATTGATCCCGGTGATTCTCTATATGTACCTCCTAGACCACAACCACCACTACCGCCACATAATCAGTCTCTTATTCCCACCGCCACACCATACAACCACCATCACCACCACTAGCCGGCTTACTAGATAGCAATGAGCTTGATTATAAAACAATATAAAACGCTAACCGCCACCTAAACCACAACCACCGCCACATATTCGGTCTCTTATCCCTAGCGCTGCACCATACAACCACCATCACCGCCACACTTACAATGGGTTGTTTGTGGCGTTCTTAGACGGTTATAATGGCGCGTGTATATAAATTTTTTGTTTCTAATATTAGGCAAGATTATTTAGGACGAAAAGCGAATCGATTTTTAGAATCATATTTTTAGTAGTCATCGGTATCGAATTGTTGCCGCATTTGATCATGTTCTAAGAGTCGCTAAAGACTTTGATGTCTTTTATTTTGAACGGGTTTGTTCTTAATTCTTCTCTTAGTTTGTTGGGAGTTCAAATCTTGCAGAATGTAGGTTGCGGTGTATTTATTTTAGAAAATCTAGGAATTGCTGTTAAAACTTTTTTTTTTCTCTTTAACACGGCCTTGCTATATTTGCTTAATGGTAATTGGTTGTCACGAAATGCTCAATGTATATAACAACACGGATCATATAGAGGTGAACATAAAAGCCGATTAACAGAACAATAACTGAAACCAACAAAAACCGAAGGTTAGGTTTTAGAATTGTTGGTTTGGTTTGCGGATTTAACTAAAGGGTTTTTTACATATTTCCCCCTCCTAAACTGACTTATTACGTATTTCCCCAAACAAAAAAAAAACAATTACATATTTCCCCTTGCTAACTCATATATATTACATATTTCCCCTTTTCATTAAAATTACTTTTAGAATGACTATTTTACCTTTAATGAACTACTAAATGAATATTTGCATATTTCCCCTATCTCATATCATTAATCAATTACATATTTCCCCAATTTATATAGTATTTCCTCAATTCATTGATTTTAATTTATATCAAAGAATGTTTGCTATATTTTTTAAGCGACCAATTCTCTTTATATTTTTTTTTTCCATTGCGAAACTGTCATTATACATGGCATGCTGTGCAATTATTCATATTATACTCAGCAAAGTCTGTATTCGAATTACAAATTCAAATAAAATCAAATAAATTCCGAATAAAGGTAAAACCAATTCAAAACTTAAAAGTAGATGCAGGTTTAAAAGAAATATAAATAAAAGTAAAAGGCATATACATAATTTATTGGCAATATTTTGTATCTGACTGTAAGTAAAATTAGTACTAAATTAAATTAAAAAAAAATGCCAAATCATATCTAAATATGTAAAATACAATTTGGTGAAGTGGTGAAATGATAATGATGAATTCAAAGGTTTCTTGTTCTTATGATGTGATTTAAATTAAATAAATAATATTCAGATTAATCTTTGGTTAGCAATCAAAATACGAGACATAATTTAAATCATGAAGCGATAATAAGTTTTTGTTATATAATTTACCTATTTTTTTAAATGTTTATAAGTTTTGGGGAAATACTATATAAATTGGGGAAATATGTAATTGATTAATGATATGAGATAGGGGAAATATGCAAATATTCATTTAGTAGTTCATTAAGGGTAAAATAGTCATTCTAAGAGTAATTTTAATGAAAATGGGAAATATGTAATATATATGAGTTAGCAAGGGGAAATATGTAATTGTTTTTTTTGTTTGGGGAAATACGTAATAAGTCAGTTTAGGAGGGGGAAATATGTAAAAAACCCTTAACTAAATTGTTTTGACCCGCTATATTTACGTGAAAATTGAACCGATAACATAAAGGAACTTTCTTAATAGTTTTGAGTATGATTAGGTAGTATGAATTAAGAATGGAATCAGGGAGATTTTGTTAATCCACAATTCAATGTACCATCTACTCATCTAGGATCAGCAGAAAGCAACAACATTTACTTTCTTAATTTGATGTACCTTAGGCGCTGTTGGGGTGTCAGATGGGCCGTATATGTGGATTGGAAGTCAAACCCAATATGAACATGAAAATCTGACATGAATCCGAAAATTTGTCAGACAAGTGAACATAAACATGACGAGTTATCGCGGATTAAAAACGAGCACAATTTGTTTGATGACTTTTACCATATTATAATACTTTAAAAATACAAATTTACACCCAAAAAAAATAAGCATATATAAATGTAATCACTTTTAAACTACAAAGCATGTGCGTATTTTTACATAAAATAGCACAACTAGTTTAAGCTATGTCGTAATACACATTTTAGAAGATTAAGTATAAAATTAAACGGGTTGACAATAAACCAGGTCATACAAACATGGCTCATATTACTAACCTGTTCATGGTATCAACCCGATATTGATTTGACTTAACTATTTAGACTAAACCTAAACCTACAAATTGTGTCCCAAAATATTTATGTGGATAAGTTTTTTCAGTGCTTAAATGTCTCTTAACTTGATGTCTGAATTATCGGTTCGGTTCAATCACACATATAATGAAAAATAGCTTTTGAGATGATCATGACAACAGAAAGGTAACTAAACTAATTAATTGAATCTGGTACTCATTTTTTTCTTTGCTTTCCAATACATGTATAAAATTGATAAATTTTAATGCAAGTTCAAATATTTCGACGGCGTTCGAAAATCTAAAAGGTCTGTCAAAAACCGTAACATACGTTGCATAAAAATGTAAAAATAACTACGCCGTCGGTTTACCCCACATCCTATATAACATGTCCGCTCATACACATGTATTATAAAAATTCGGGTTTAGTGATTTACAAAACATTATCTATATTAATTAGAAGTTCTCATGAACAGTAGACAGGGAACATTTTAGTCTATTTTATTATTTAACATTAGTTTTTATTAAATTTATTATTAGTATATTATTATAACTAATTATTATAATAATTAATTTATTTTATCCCTTTACTATATATACTATAGCTTTTAACCCATTTAACTTTTTCATAATTTGATTTTTTCTCTAATTACTTGTTATATTATATTACTATATATTAATAAATTACTATATATTACTATATTACTATATATTATTATTACTATATATTACTAAAGGAATTAAAATGAATAGTGATTTTAATATTACTATATATTAATAATATAGCTTTTTTAATATTTTTTATTATAATATTATAATAATAGTTATTTTCTTTATTTTTTTTAACTTTAATCCTTTTTTTAATATCATGGGTTGAGATAAGTTTGGTGTCAACCGGTATCGAACCAGTACTGGTATCGAAAATACCGGTACAATCCTGTTCGGTATCAGTACATGTAGGTAAAAACGGGCACTAATACAAAAAAACGCCAAAAGTTGGTGCCGAATTGATATTGGAAATCTTTTGGTTCGGGAAATTCAGTGCGGCTACCCGGTACCATTTGCTCATCCCTGATCACGGTTACCGTACGAACGGTATCGTACAACTTTTTTTTGTTGATTTTCTTCAACTTTTAATTTTTTCTTTTTTAGTTTCAGGGATATGGATGAGCTCAGTGTCAACCGATACAGAATCGGTACTGATACCGAAAATACCAATTACGGTACCGGTATATGAAGGTAAAAAACGGTAGTGAACCGGTACCAAGAACTCCAAAAGTCGGTACCGAATTGGTACTTAAGATCTTTCGGTTCGGCAAATTTGGTACCAGTACCTAGAACAAATTGCTCATATCTGACCACGGGTTTCATACGAACAACATTGTTACCATACAACTTTTTTGGTTGATTTTCTTTCGGTTATCTTTTAATGTTTTTTCTACATTTTATTTTTATCCTTGTCAGCAGTTCTGTTCGCAACACACTCGTAGTGATTTCAAAACACATGTAAACACAGACTAAATAACAAAAGAAATTCGCCGCAACACGACCAACTTCTTTAAACCTAGTTATAATAACATACAACTTTTAAGAAACAGGACACAACTACCATATGCTTTGATTGGAAAACCTAAAAAAAGGTCACTATATTTCCTCGTGATTATTTTATATATATCATAAACCTTTCATCCATCACCAATATCACAACTGACCACTAAAAGTTTACTCTTAACCTCACTTAGCAGTTCAAATCTAGTGTGTTTGACTTTGACTCAAAGTCAAAGTCATTCACACACTGACTATTCAAATCAAACCTCTTACTCTTCCTATCTTTCTGTAATCTTTCACAACAATTACCATCTGAATCTGTACTCCCACTTCTCTTCCTTCCACACTCAAAATTACTAATTCCAGTCATCTCCATGGACGACGAAATAAGATTATCGTTTTCAATTCTTCCCGAACTCTCGGATGATGTCAAACAGCTTTCTAATGATGATTTTGGTTTCGGGTTTTCTTCAAGATTATGTTTTAAATCCGGGCACCCGTTATCTACCATGGAAACTAGTTGTGACAGCTCAGCTTTTGCTACTTCCACTTCTTTGACAGATGAATCATACCCTGCAAGTGTGTCTTGTGCTTTTCTTAAAACTGACTGTAAATACCTTCCTTGCGCCTCGATTCTTAGCTGCAAATGTCTTTGTACCTGAAAAATCCGGCGCAGCTAGTCAGGTAGTCGGCGGCCGACCCAAGATTTTTTTTTTTTCATAATTTTCGAGTAAAATGCCATTATCGTCCCTAAGGTTTGGTCAGTTTTGCTACTTTCGTCGAAAGGTTTGTTTTTTCGCATCTGGATCCAAAAGGTTTGAAATCTTGCCATTTTCATCTGGCTCGTTAACTCCATCCATTTTTCTCCATAAGTCAAGGTTATTTCCCTCTTTTTTGTTAACTTAAATGACAATTCGGTCTTTTTCACTTTATGTATAAGCATTTAGCATAATGTATAAGTAATCAAAAGACCGAAGTGCCCTTTAAGTTAACAAAAAGACGAAAATACCCTTAACTTAACGGAGAAAAATGGATGGAGTTAACGAGCCGGAAGAAAATGACAAGATTTCAAACCTTTTGGATCCAGATGCGAAAAAACAAACCTTTAGATGTAAGTCGCAAATTGACCAAACCTCAGAGACAAAAATGACATTTTACTCGTATATTTTTTCTTTTTTGCATTATTTACACTACGGTAAGATACATCCATAGTTTTTTTTTTGGAAACTGTGACAACCCGTTATCAAAAACTCACAGGACCCCACCAATACCCTGTTAACCAGTGGAAGTAGGGCCTTCAAGGGGGTTAAAGACAGATAACCAATATTAGGTGGATTCGAACTGAGACCCCTGCTAAAGGGATTCAAGCGCTTGCCACCGCGCTACCCTTTGAAGGTTAGATACGTCATACGAGCATACTGCCATACTGGCTTCCATGTAGGTCTACTCATAGTTGTACCACATGCATGCACATTTGTACTTTTTAAACTTTTCTTTCCTTCATTTTTGTACCTCTATTTGTTCATGAAGTTTCCTTTGTACTTCCATTTGCATCTGTAGAGCTTTAGCAATCTTTAAGCTTCTGATACAATAAAGTGATAAACATTACAATTAACCAATCTTTTACGAATTTGTCTTAAAAAAGATATAGACTTTAACGGTAAAAGATGTAGATTACTCGCTAATCTGATTCGGGGTTTCATCGTTGTGATCGTTACTAGTGATATCACTCCTATGATCATCTGCAAACTCTGCAACAAAGTCATCAGATTTTAAATAAATTTGTCAACGAAAAGCGAAATAATGTTGTATAATCAATCAGTTTATTACTCGCCTTCTTGCATATTTCCGCTGCTAGTTGGTGACTGTTGAATCTTTCCCAGCCTATATTTCTTCATCAATACATAAAAATAAATTAATAAAAGATATTGATGATAATTGCTAATTAATTACTTAATTACCAAACAAATTAAGGCTGAATGTACCTGTAAATGACTCTTTAGGTGGTACAAAGTAAGCCCATGAATGCTCATCACCCTCATCAAAGATTTTGGTGTTGCTTCTGTTCATACCATAAGTGAAACAAAGATTGAAACTTTTAAATAAAGATCAAGTAAAAATGTTAAATTAATCTACTTTATAGAAGTTTATAAAAAATACTCACTCTCCGGGCCTCCAAGCAGAGCGACTGCATCGACAAAACGCTTATGAAGCTCAGAAGTCCACTTGAGTCTCGGTTTAGCATCACTCGATAAAACCAGATTAAAATCTTGATTTTGAATATGCTGATGATCCATTTTATGGATATAGGTGTGTGTATGTATTGGTGATCAAACACATAAATTTAGTTCAAGATTTATGTTAGAAATATGTGGCAGCTTATAACTAGTCTTTATATCAGGAAACATATGTGGGGTTATGTGAGGTGAGGGAATATATGCTCTAATGAGCTGTTTCTCTACCTTTCTCTCAACTCACATTTCATATTCAGTAGTTCACCCACAAAATAAGGGGGAAAAGTATTATTTTTTGATTTACATTTGACTTGTGTGACATGGAGAGAATCTTTAATGGTGCAAAAACAAAGAAAGCAAAACACAGTTCTATTTGGGTCTCAAAAGTAGAGAAAAAGTGTATGGTTTGTTTTTATCTTCCTGTTTTTTCATTACCCACTCTTCATTTCACACTGTGTTTACAAATCAACGTTCGGTTTTCATCGAAAAAGTTATGCGTTCTAATCCATGTTTCTCCTAGGACTTTCATCGAACATCTGGTGGGCGTTACACTGGTACACTACACAATCACGACTCAAGAACGCGTATTCGTTAATACACGATACTAGTTACACTATACTCACAAATCAACGTTTAGTTTTTATCCACAAGTTATGCATTCTACTCCATAGTTCTCCTAGGACTTTCATCGACCACCTGGTTACTCCACGATCATGACTCAAGAACGCTTATTACCCGATACTACAAATCAACATTTAATTGTCATCCAAAACTTATAAATTTTATTCCATAGTTCGCTTTGGACTTTCATCGATCATCATCTGGTGGGCATTCGATTGGTACACCCCACGATTGCGACCCAAACCCGATACTAGGCCCACACATGTCGGCAGTGGAATACCGGGCAATTCTTTAGTACCGGCTAATGATCCCTCTGTTTCCGGTTGATGAGCGTTGGCGAGCATGCGGTTCATTGTAAGGAGTTGCCTGGTTTTAAATACAGGCATGATTTGGTAAGGGATATTCTGTTTGATGTTTTAAAGCGGGCAGGGATTTCGGCAAAAAAAGAGGCTCTGGTGAACTTTCTGACGGATCCGCTCGATGGGAGGTCTACTCTTCAACCAGCTGATATTCTTGTGTTTGGGTGGGCCAGGGGAAAACACGCTTGTGTGGACCTTACAGGAGTATCCCCTCTTGTTGGGCTCAGGGATAATGAGTTTGTTGCTGGCCAGGCTGCGTTGAAGGCGGAATCAAGCAAGGTCGCTAAACACGAGAAGGCTTGTTTAGAGAATCAACATGTGTTTATCCCATTCGCTTTTGATACATTTGGTTCCCTAGCCCCAGAGGCCGTGAAATTCCTAAACAGGGTCCAACGGGTTGTGAATAGTAATCTCTCAACCTTTAAGGGTCGTTTCGTCTTTAGTAGGATTGGTTTTGCAATTCAAAAGAGGGTTGCGGCGCAGCTTGTTGCCCGTTTACCTGCCACTTGTTTGTAATTTCTTACTTTGGCATTTTAATGAAAATGATTTCCATTTTAAAAAGAAAAAATCATAGAAACCAATTATCCATAGACATCTTGCTTACTTCCTACTGAATTAATGGAGCCCTACTATGATGGTTCCCAACACCCACTCCTCAATTCACACCACATTCACAAATCAAGATTGAATTTTAACCCAAAATTTATGAATTTTAATCCATAGTTCTATGTGGACTTTCCTCGAACACCTGGTGGGTATCACACTTGTATTAAAGTTACTGATCACCGAAACCACTTGCTTACTTCCTAGTGAATTAATGTAGCCCTACCATGATGTCTCCCATTACCCACTCCTCAATTCACAAATCAACATTCAATTTTAACCCAAAACTTATGAATTCTAATATACAGTTCTGTGTGGACTTTCATCGAACACTTGATGGGCATTCAATTGGTTAGTGGAAATCGAAAGAAAGGGGATATTTTGGATTAGTGGGATGGGTGATACTTGATGTGTGTGACATTTGGAGATTGAAAGTGATGGCAAATGAGGTTTTCTTTACTTTGATTTGCTATTTTTTGGTGGAAGATGTGGTGGGTTGGCAGATTCTCTTTGTTGTTTGTAAGCTCAAAGAATCCAACAACATGTTTAGGACAAACTTCTTGTTTTTATGCAATCAACAACTATTTATATTTAAATGATTAGGAGAATAAAGTGATGAGGAGGAGAGAATAAATTGATTCATCAATGGCCCATTATAAAATTCCATCTTATGACTAAATAAATGTATATTTAGAGGGTCTTTGTTTACCTCTTAAGGTAAAGGATCAAATAAAAATAAAATTAACGTACGAAACGTACGAATTGAGAGAAAAAACAAAAAGTGGCGGTGTCATTTTGGTAATTATCAGCAACTTTAAAATTACTGGGGAAAAAGCAAAAAGTGACGGTGACAATCTGGTAATTATCAGCAACTTCAAAATTTTGAGCATCTGTAGAGTAATTTTGAGCATCTGTAGAGTAATTTTGGGAAATGTAGGGTAATTATCAAATTACTCTAGTAGAGTAATTTTGACTTCTGTAGAGTAATTTTGGAAAATGTCTTGTAGAGTAATTTTGTTAGCATTTAGTTATGAGGTTTAGCTTTATGGTTTAGTTTTTAGCTTTTAGTTGGGGGGGGGGGGGGGGGTTAGGTTTTTTAGGTTTTTGGAGGGGGGGGGGGTAGTGTAATTTTGATAATTACCCTATAATTTTGATAATTACCCTACACGACCAAAATTACTCTACATGAACTTTTACAAAATTGCTCTACAGAAGCTCAAAATTACTCTACTAGAGTAATTTTGAAGTTGCTGATAATTACCAAAATGCCACCGCCACTTTTTTGACTTTTCTTTCAATTCGTACGTTTCGTACGTTTATTTTATTTTCACAGGAACTTAACTCTACCTCTTAATGAGGCTCTTAATGATTTAGATATCTTACTGGTTCAGCACTTAATGGTTCAGACTGTTTGTTTCACGAGTAAATGTCTGAATGGTTCAGACATCTGCCTCTGAATGGTTAAGATTTATACAGAGTCTGAATGGTTAAGACCTCTAATCTGAATTGGTCAGACATTTGCCTCTAAATGGTTAAGCATTATACAGACTCTTAATGGTTCAACACTTAATGGTTTAGACCTCTTACTGGTTCATCACTTAATTATTCAGATGTTGCCAAACAGCCCCTTAATCTGATTAATTAAACGGATGGTGTTCTAAAAGGTATATATGATATCAAGTATTAACCCGTTTAAAACTAGAAAAAGAATATGACAAAGTTATAGTCGTTGACCATTTGACTCATTTAACCTATTTGTTACAACTCGTTTATGGTTTCGTGAAGCATCAGATGATAACATATTTTTATTATATAATTATTATTATTCTGTGTCAACATACGTTTGAAAAAGAATCATTACGTCTTTAAATTAATGTAATCAAAGATGTTAATTAAAGTGTTCTTGTAAATTTACAGAGTTTTCTTTGACATATCTCATTAGCTTATAAAATAATACGAATAATATATATGAAGAGGTAAGGTCATGTCCAAGACCCGACCCGAATATACAAAAGTCACGTCCCAAGAAGCTCAACACAGAATCAGATATTGGGCCCACATAGTTATTCAGTCATAGTGACTTAACAGAAATGTATAATCATGGCAAAGGGAATGTTCCCCCTCGGCCAATAGAATTACAGATGTAACTATCAAGACGGTTAGAGAATGACCATCTCACGTAACCATGACATCAGCCCTGAAATCAATCCTATAAATAGCTAGTGAAAAGTAAATGATCAGATGTGTTCTCACTCCTAGTATACTCTGACTCTACATTTCATTCTTTCTCCGATCAAATATTTATTCTCATGCCAAAAGGTTGTCAAAGAAAGTGTTGGAAAATTGGGTGTGATTGAATGGATGTCCCAAATGGTAAAACACTTGTCCCACATCGGTGTGGGGGACAAAGTGGAAGGTTATTTATAAGGTAATATATTTGCCTAGATAATATAACTTTAAGACATGTTTTACCATAAGTCCTGCGCGCAGGGGGGGGGGGGGTGCAAAAATTGGAACCGGGATTTAGTTGAACTCGTGTGCGCCCGCACGTCCTGCGGACACGAATGCAGTTCCGAAAACCCAGGGCCCGCGTGTGGCAGTTTTTGCAACCATTCTGTAACGGGTTGATTTTTTTTAACTGAAATAATATTCAGATTGATGAGAATTAACGTTGGTTTCAGTTATGATTGTCATCAGTTTCGAAACCAGCATCAGTTATGGTTCTCTACAATGATGAGGCCAGCATCAGTTATGATCTGTGCCTATAAAACCCAATGCAGATAACCAGTTTGATACACCAATTACCAGCTTCTCTTCTCTCTTTGTCTCAGTTTTCTGCAACACAGTTCTTTGTTCTTTTCAGGCAAGTGCTCAAGTCCGGCAGTGCGCGGTGCTGCTTCAAACCGGCGTACCCTGGGAACAGACGACGAATCTGTTTAAGGGAATTGTGTTAAACACAAGCCCGGTTTAAATCGTTTTACTGTTTTACATCTTCTTTTCTACTTCTGATTCATTTGCTGTTCTGGTCAGTGGTTTCAAACAGTGGTTGACCAGTGCTTACGGATCAGTGGTTGACAAGTGTTTACTGATCAGTTGTTTCAGATCAGTTGTTTACTGATCAGTGGTTGATCAGTTGTTTACTGATCAGTTGTTTCAGATCAGTTGTTTACTGATCAGTGGTTGATCAGTTGTTTCAGATCAGTGGTTATTTTACTAACAGAAAGACCCCTCTTCCTATGTGACGGGGCTCACAATGTTTTGTTTTATAAAAATTTCATCGGAGAAGCAAGCTCAAGACTCATCAGGATTGGAGTTCCAGCTCCAATAAAGAGGTGCTCGGAATTCAAATCCTTTTTTTCAAATCGATCATTTGAATCTTGAAATCTAAAATCAAAACAACCTTAATCCAATTAATCAAATTCCCAAAAGAACTTTTTATCATATTATTTTAACTCATTTCATCTCCATCTCATAAAACCCGTTATTAAACATTCTTTCTTACAGGAAAAGCAATCACGTAGAAGAAATATGGAAAATATAAAGAAAAAGAAAAGCAAGAAAAATAAAGCAAAAACCTATACATGCATCAAAATCCTCTAAAAAGTAATATTCCAAAGGAAACATGTTACATGTCCACCTTTTATTTTAGAGTTATTAGATTTTATCAACTTCAACTATTGGCTATTGATCGATGTCACCCTCAACAATCACTTTGATCCCCGTCACCCCCAACTCAACACTTAGTGTGTTCTGTCACTACGTCGTTAAATGATCACTAACTTTTGTTCCTGTTACTACACTTTTTGAGGTGTCATAGGGATTTTGGGAAGGTTTTAGGGATCTTAGGACACCCCAAAAAATATAGTAACATGATCAAAAGTTAGTGATCTGGTGACAAAACACACTAAGTGTTAAGTTAAGGGTGGCGGGCGTCAAAGTGATAGTTGGGGGTGACAGCGGCCAATGACCAATAGTTAAGGGTGATAAAATCTAATAACCCTTTATTTTAGTTGCTGGGAATAGGCCAGGGGTAAAGAAGGTTTTATCAAAATATAAAAAATAAAATTAAAACCATAAAAAGAAAGAAGACAAAAAGGTTGCTCAACACAAGAATAGTGAATCATAGTTTAATTAAATGATTAATCTTTGATTATACATTAAAATATAGTGTGAGTTTGATTTTTATGGTCATCTTTGGTTAATATGAAAATAGTTTGCCTAATAATGTGTAAAATTATTATATAAATATGTCATTTTGTGTTAAAAAATGTATCGAGTTTGATTTTTATAGTCATTTTGTTTAGGCTGACTGAAAATAGTTGTATCACATTTTTGTGTTAAAACATATGTATCGCATGATGTTTAATCCTAGTGAAAGCAATAAAAACACGATCGGTTGAAAATAATTTCCACTATTTTTTTTTTTTTTGACGAAATAACTTTATCAAAAATTCGTTGAAAAAGGCCGTTTCCTACGAATTTCCGATGAAATTTTTGTTCGAAAGTGTGACAAGTTTCTATTAGGTAAATAAACGACTATAACTAGTTCTAATTGCTCAGACTAGAATAAGAGTTCAAGGATAATTACTACCATAAGACCGGGTGTAGTGGGGCGTGGTTTTGTAAAAAAAATTCAAAAATAACGCCTGATAACGCCCCCCCCCCCCCCATTACGCTAGGCGTTATTGGGCGTTTTTTTCGAAAAAAATTGAGTCCGGCGTTTTATTTAAAACGCTTGCACAAGTGTTGACCAACCAATCAAACCCCCAACGGCTAGTAATTCAACGGCTAGTTTTTTATTATTTTTTTTAAACATTTTACATATATATATATATATATATATATATATAAACTCATTCATTTTCAATCAAAACCATCTCAAAAACTCTCTAAAAAACACAACCATTTTATAAAAAACTTGATGGATTCTCCTAGTTCTTCATCCATGGTAAATTTTTACTACAACGAGTATTTTGCGGATGGCGATGGTTCCACCGATGAGGAGGTTGAGCAAGAGGCGGTTACGAGTGCTTGTCAACTAGCGGTGAGATATGTTGAGCATTGTCGTCGCCCCAAAGCAGAAAAAAATAAAAGAGGTTATATTGAACGAGACCGACGCGCGGCACACGATCGTTTGATGAAAGATTATTTTGATGAGGCGCCGACATTTTCGAACGAAATGTTTAGGCGTCGTTTCCGAATGAGTAAGCGGTTGTTTCTACGCATAGTCGACGACTTGGAAGCCAACTACGATTATTTTAAACAAAAAGCGGACGAGAGGGGCACTTGGATTTACCGGTATCCAAAAGTGTACGTCGGCGTTACGAATCCTTGCTTATGGAAACACTACCGACATCAACGACGAGTATCTAAAAATGGCGGAGAAAACAACGCGAGACAGCTTGGAGCATTTTTGTCGCGGTACAATTCCTATACTTTACTTTTTAAAAAAAAAAAACGTCGAGTATGTTTACAATTGTTTTTTTAAGCTTATGTTTGTCTATGTTTTTTTATAAAGGTATAATTGATGTGTACGGTGCGCGTTATCTTAGAACTCCCTCATGGGACGACCTTCAAAAGATCTACGAGGTACATAATGCTGAGCATGGTTTGCCTGGTATTATCGGGAGCATAGATTGCATGCATTGGCGTTGGGATAACTGCCCGACTGCATGGCGAGGCCAACACACACGGGGTGACCAAAAAGGACCCACTATTATTCTTCAGGCGGTTGCTTCACAGGACCTTTGGGTTTGGTCGGCTTACTTTGGCGTGGTCGGGTCATGCAATGATATCAATGTTTTTGAACAATCTCCGTTGTTAGAGGAGTGGATTTCTGGCAAAGCTCCAAAAGCGTCGTTTTACGCAAATGGAAACTACCACCCTCATGGATATTATTTGAGCGACGGAATTTATCCTAGGTATTCGATTTTCGTGAAGACGTATAGTGATCCTATTGATGAAAAAAGAGCATACTTTAAAAAGGTTCAAGAGTCTTCACGAAAAGACATTGAGAGATGCTTTGGGGTTCTTAAACAACGCTGGCAATATTTGAGAAATCCTTGTCGTGTATGGAGCAAGCAAAAAATGAGAGATGATATGTACGCTTGTATAATCATGCACAACATGATTTTGGAAGACGAAGGTGTTGGGATTGAACCCTACCAGAGGAACAGATAATGTAAAGCCAAAACCAGGTCATCACAGTGGATCCACAATAAGCAGCGGTTTACACTAAGCTTCCCCCTTGAAGGTGATTTATAACAACTGATGGTCTTGCATTCACTGACTGGATACAACTGTTGTTGTTCTGTACAACTACTGATGAAGAATGCTGAACACTAAGCACTGCTGGTACAATCTGCTGACAACAAAGCTCTGCCCAATCAAGGACTGATCAACCTTGAGGAAAGCACTGATGTAAAGAGAGAGCAGCTGTTTTGTGAATTATCTGTTTTATGTATAGTCAGTGGTTAGGTATAGCAGTATTTGTAAAAGGACAGTAGATACAGGTTGTTAGGCTGTTAGACGTCGCTTTCATGGTGACGTCAGCTGAGATACCTCAGTGGTTTGGTTTGCCTATAAATGTAACAGTACCCTGTACTGTTACATTTGATTGACTGAGCGGGTTCTTCTCCTCATGTCTAATCCTTTCATCTTGTGTGCAACCAACCTTGGGGCATCAGGCTGAGGGGGAGATTAGTTTGTAAGCATGTCTGTAATCTTTTGCTTTGATGTGTAATCATTTGACTCTATGAGAAGCTAATGCTATTAAACTAGTTTCTCCATTGATTGTGTTTACAAAGTTTGTATCTATTTCCGCTGCACTTTACATGTTTTCATATTCACTAATTGTTCAAAACATACAAACAAACATAATCATGTGAGCCTCAGATCCAACAATTGGTATCAGAGCCTGGACAGTCAAATTCGATCTAACAATCAATTTGACATAACAGTTCGGCTCAAAATTCATTGATACTAAGGTTGGTTGTATTCAGTTGAAAAACAGAGTAACGAGTAAATCATGATCAAAATGATTATTCAAAAACTTTGTAAATCAACCAAGATGTCATAGGACACACAAATCTCAGACAACAAGTGATTTCATGCATAAGTCACTCATAGTTTTCAGATCTGAAAACATGTCTGTTAAACTGTGAGAATATTTCATATTTTCAAAATTGATTTCAATCGATGTTATGAGAATTGTGATGTCACTTTGTTTAAATGCTAAAGTATGTACCTCGGATTAACAAAAACCTATGTTCATAAAACATTAGTGTTTTTGATAACCTAAAAAGAGGGAAATTAAAACTTTAGTTATTCAAATCTTATGTGTTGAAAACAGGTTGAGTTCCTCAAAAGGACAAAATCAACTATGTTAAAATACATTAAGAATATTCGCAAAAACTCAGAAGTGTGTCTATCTCAAAGCTTTTGAAGTCAAAAGAAAAGAGTATAATCATAAAACACTTATGAGTCAAAGTTTAGGGTAATAATGGTCATTAAGCAACTATGTGCATTCATCTGTTCAGGAAAAGGTTTTGTTTCCCATGAATGAACTCCAAAGAGGATGAGATAAATGTTCAAAAATTTTCCATGAATCCTCATGGTTGCAATCAACTGACAAAGAAAATGGTACCAAACAGTGGTCAAAATGTATTCAGAATGTTCTACCCACTGCTGTCAAACCACTGACCATTTATCATAAACTTGAGAATGATATGATTATGTACTTTATTAAAATTTAACCAGATCCTTTTTGATGTTGTTCTCAGAAAATCCTTTAACCATTTTTTTTCAAAGGATTTTCTCGAATAACCAGGATATATTGTTCAATTTTTTGAAATAATATATTTGGAACTTTTGCTTGTTTTTGTTAGCAATAGTTTCAGCTCCTGTTAGGATGTAATACCTTATTTTTGATGGTATTATTGTCCTCATGAATGGGTCAAAAGGAAATGGTGCATATACCAAGATCATGTCATACTCAGTTTTGCCCCAAAATTTTTAATCAAAGGTTGATTGCATACTGTGCTTGAATTACTAGGGTACTCATGTTTTAATTGAATATTAAACGAAAATGAGTTGCCGTAGCAAAAAGTTTTCATCATCTGGGGTACTAAACCACTGTATTTCAAAATTGACATGTGGCAAAACCTTGAATGAAAATTCTCAAAACTGCTGCTGAAACACTTGTTCTTCAGATCTGTACCATTTACCCTAACCACTGTTTTGTTCCAACGTCTGATCTCTAAACTGTCCACTGCTGAAAGTTAACCACTGATCTCTCATTTTCTTGACAAGCACTGATGTTCAAAAGCAGTGTCTTATCCACTGATATGCTATCCACTGATAGTAAAAATCATCCACTACCTACAATTTTTACCGTTGTAACCACTGATGCTTGATACGTCAGTGGCCCTTAAAACAACTGTTTTCCATACTTCATCCATTTCATCAGTGTTTGACACGTGGTCAGTTTTTTAGCCCTCAGATTGTAATAACCGCTGCCACATCAGCGATCATTTTTTTCTCCCTAAATAAAACCCTGCCCTAAACCCCAAACAGGGTTTTACACTGTCGAATTGAATTCCAAAATTTTCTTCAGAAAGCAGTTTCCAACCCTTCTTCTCAAAATCTTCAAAATCATTCTTCATTCTTCTCCGCAAAAATGACAAAATCAAAGTCGAAATCAAAATCAAAACCTAAATCACCACCACCCTCCAATGAGGTCGCTCAAACGACCGAAGAATCATTCGAAATACCATACAAACAATCTCACAACTATTTGGGTTTACTCACAAAACCCACAAACAACCATACCTTCGATTCCATTCTCGACACCATATCTACATCAAAGTACAAAACTTTGTTGACAATAGACGCTCCCATATATCTGCAAACCCAGAGAGAGTTCTGGAAAAATGCTACGCTTGAAAAACAAGATGATAAAGTAGTAGCCATTAACTCCTCGATACCGGGTACGTCGATTCAAATCACTCCGCAATCACTATCAGAAATCTTCAAACTCGATGATCAGAAAGGTAAAGCTTCCTTTGACAAAAACGAGTTAAAAGCTGATTTTCTGAAAAGGGGCTATGCAGAACAGTCAAAGGTAGATACCCTACAAAAGGGTTATTTTCCATCTGCACCCAGATTTTTATTTCACACACTTCTGATGTGTGCTTCGAATAAAACAACATCTTTTAACGAAATACCATTGAAAATTCAATGCCTGGGTTACGCTATTTTGAATAGTAAAGACTACAACTACTCCCAGGAGATTTTCAATGACATGGTGAAAAACGTTGAAAGTAAAGCATTTTTGTTGTTTCCAAGATTTTTGAGTTATTATTTTTTACAAAAAAATGATAAGAAAAATGAAAATTTACTTAAACAAGGTGTCTATTTTCAAATAAAAAGCTTGACACCTGAAACATTCACTAGAATGTTGGCACCAATAAAAACAAAAGCAGGGGTACCTGAGCAGATTTTAGCAGTTACAACTGCTCCTCAGGTATCAGCTGCTGAGCCCACTGCTCCAGGTGATCAAAGCAACACAACCACTGCTTTGAAACCCACACCTGATATCACCAAAAAGACCAAAAGAAAAACATCCAGGAAACCCACCAAACCCAAAACAAAGGCAACTCTAGAAGATGAGATCCCAGAGGAAATGCCTGTGACAACACAAAAGTCACCACAAACCACTGCTGCTACTTCCTCACAGCAGTTGGAAGAAAGATCTCAACCCATGCCTGAAACTCCTCCTGCATCCTCACAAAAGGATCAGGTTGTAATCACAGGGACACCAAATTATGAAGCTCTAGATCCACTTGGCTCTATCTTCAACAGTCCTGATCCCAAGGACATGTCTCTTTCAACTCCCATCCCCTCACCAATAATAATGCCACAATCCATGCTACCTTTGTTGCATGCAGCTGCTATAGCTCAGACACAAACCAGTTCCTCTCTATCACCTGTCACTGAGAGTATACCCCCACAGGTGACTGGGTCTGATGCTATTACTCCTGCTATCCCAGCAACAATTGAGGAGGTTACACCCCCTGAGTTACAAGTAACTCTCGGTGGTAGTTCAAGTGGAGCAGCAACTACAACTGGTGGATCAACAGATCTTCAGTTGGACAGTTGTTTCATAAATAAGACTCCCTTGAAGGCAATTTCTTCCATGGCAACTTCGGTAACCACCAGTGAGTTGGATCTAACCACTGGTACCATCAAAGGTTTATCGAGTGCTGAAGAAAGAAGTCCCCAGTACCAAGAACAAGGGGCATCAATGGGTGATTTTTGGGACTCTGTCCCCAAGACACACATTGATATAACCACTGCTGGTGGGGATTCAGATGATCCCAGTAAAATGGGTGATGATTCAAGATATCAGGAATTGACGGGCAGAGTTGAAAAGCTTGAAGAATCAGTTTCTGAAATAAAGGAGATGGTGCAAGAGATTTTAAAAGCTCAGAAAGCACAATCCACTGCTGTTCCACCTCAAGCACCTGCTCCTCAACAAGCAATTGCTGCAAATGAGCTCTGGAATCTTTTTCAACCTTTGCTTGAAAGACAAAAACAAGTGGCTGATCAGCAGCATGAAATGCATATACAAATGCTGACCAATATGGTGGAATCAAGGTTCAAGGATACTCAAGCAGATATCAAGGCTATTAAGGCCAGCATCCAAACTACCACTGGCAAAGCTCCTTCAACTTTGCTGTTCTTTGATGACCCCCTTGCAGATAATGCCAAAAAGGGGGAGATAATGAAGCAAATGAAAAAGAAGGGAATAGAACATGGCCTGTGTGTTGAACCTGAGCAAGCAAAGCAAACATCTAAACCACCTCCCACGAAATGTCATAATGCTGATACAACAGAAGTTACAAAAACTGCTGTCAGTAGCCAAACAGCTGCCATTTCATCAGCACACACACTTTCAACACACACCACTCTATCACACACCATTACAACCACTGTTCCACCACCATCTTCATCTACAATCATATCACCACCACTGCCTCCTGCCATAAAGCAGAAGACAGCAGATGTTACAACATCTGCTGTAATGACAACGGTGATTGAAACACCAGTTGTTTCAACCACTGTCAGTCAGTCACAATCACAAACCACTGCTATCCAATCTACCACTACTGATCCACCCAAAACATCATCTGCTCCCTCTTCATTAAAAAGGAGAAGGAATCTCATATCAGATGATGATTCACCACCACCATCAAAAACTACCTCACCACTTCCATCCCCTGCTCAAAAGCAGAAGACAACTACTGACATATCAGCAGTTGTAATGACAACAGATGTTGAGACACCAGTTGTTTCAACAACTGTTAGTCAGTGCTCTCACCTCTCCTACATCACAACCAAAGCTCTTCAACAGAAAAAGAAAGCCAATCCCTGCCGAAGAGAGTATACATGATCCTAATGCTGCACAACATCCACTGGAACTTGAAACTATCAAAAATGAGATGAGGCAATTCTATACAGAAGAAGATCCTTCAAAAAGAAGATTCTCCTCACTCATAGGCTACATGCCACCAGATGATATGGATGATTACCTCAAACTCAAGGCAAGGCAAGCAAGACTAAGAGCTAAAGTTGAGAGTGAAAAAGAAAGGTTAAGCGAAGATGACATTACTAAAAGACTGGAGTTCTACTTCACAAAAGTAAAGCAGATAGAAGAGTTTGCACAAAACCTAAACAAAGAAAAGGCTGATCAAAAGAAAGAGTTAAGAAAACAATATCTAGCCTACATCATGAAAGAGAAATTCTATCCTGCTGAAGAACAACAGTTCAAAGAATGGCCAGTAGTCGCTCTTAAGCGTGAGGCAGATAGGATTGAGAAAATTAAGAATGATCCTACAAAGAAGAAGAATCCTCCAAACTGGAGAAAATACCAAAAGCTCATTGCTGACCTAACTGCTGAGTATAAGAGAAAGAAAAAGGAGCTGGTGGATGCAAAAATGGATACTGCTGAAGCCATATCAAAATGGTCAAAACAGCAGACTGATGAAGCCTATGAAAGGCTAAAGAAAAGAAATATAACTGTTTCAAGCACCTCAAAGAAGCATGAACAAAGAATGAAGCTTGAACAGCAGATAGAAAACCTCAAAACACTGTTCCGGTCTGCTTTTGTGACAAACCAAGAAAAGGGAGAACAGCTGACAAATGAAGAGGTAAAAGAAAAAGAAGTTGAGTACTTCAAAGAATCCATCATGAAAATGGGTTTAAAAGAAGAGAGCTCAGAAAAACTTCAAAACCTTTTAAAAGGGATGTTAACCAAACCTGCTTCATCAGACACTTCAACAGACATGACAGACATTGAAAGACAGGAGCTGATTGAAAGAGAAACTGCAGAAGATATAGCTGCAGCAAATGATGTCATAGAATGGCTTTCAAAAGAATGTCTGAAAGTCTGCAAGTTTTCACAAGGCCATCATCTCCCAACTCATCTTTAAATAAATCTCTCCCAAAAAATCCATTGGGTTCGAAAGTACTAAAGTGGATGTCTGACCAAAAGACCCATGTATTGACTATTGTCAGATCCAATGGAAATGTGAAGTACATATCAAGGAAAGAAGCACTAGGCCTTAGTGTTCAAGATTTGCAGGATCTCCTTGAACTTACACTGTGCCGGGATGAAGATGACACAAGTTCCAAGGAATTTGAAGAAGAATTTAAAAGAAAAGCAAGGGAACTTTTGATGAGTAATAAAGATCCAAAATAATGACAGGTTTTGGCATTATCTGTTCCAGGGGGAGATTGTTGGGATTGAACCCTACCAGAGGAACAGATAATGTAAAGCCAAAACCAGGTCACCACAGTGGATCCACAATAAGCAGCGGTTTACACTAAGCTTCCCCCTTGAAGGTGATTTATAACAACTGATGGTCTTGCATTCATTGACTGGATACAACTGCTGCTGTTCTGTACAACTACTGATGAAGAATGCTGAACACTAAGCACTGCTGGTACAATCTGCTGACAACAAAGCTCTGCCCAATCAAGGACTGATCAACCTTGAGGAAAGCACTGATGTAAAGAGAGAGCAGCTGTTTTGTGAATTATCTGTTTTATGTATAGTCAGTGGTTAGGTATAGCAGTATTTGTAAAAGGACAGTAGATACAGGTTGTTAGGCTGTTAGACGTCGCTTTCATGGTGACGTCAGCTGAGATACCTCAGTGGTTTGGTTTGCCTATAAATGTAACAGTACCCTGTACTGTTACATTTGATTGACTGAGCGGGTTCTTCTCCTCATGTCTAATCCTTTCATCTTGTGTGCAACCAACCTTGGGGCATCAGGCTGAGGGGGAGATTAGTTTGTAAGCATGTCTGTAATCTTTTGCTTTGATGTGTAATCATTTGACTCTATGAGAAGCTAATGCTATCAAACTAGTTTCTCCATTGATTGTGTTTACAAAGTTTGTATCTATTTCCGCTGCACTTTACATGTTTTCATATTCACTAATTGTTCAAAACATACAAACAAACATAATCATGTGAGCCTCAGATCCAACAGAAGGAAAGGCGATATGCCAAAATTATGTGCCAGAAGTCGTTCAAGAGGAGCATCCACAGGCGTCAATGGAAGAAAGAGTGAATAATGCGCGAGAGTTGCGTTACGAACCGTACCATTCCCAGTTAATGGTTGATTTGGTACACCACGCATGGTCGGTTCGGTATGTACCACCTGAGGGAGAGGAAGAAACGGAGGACGAGGAAGACGAAGTTGGCGAGGGTGAAGAAAGCGAAGATGAAAACTAGGGTTTTTTTTTTTATTTCTAGTATTGTATTTTTTTTTTAATTTAATCGGATTTTAATTTTTTTATTTCTAGTATTGTATTTTTTTTAATTTAATGAAGTATTTAAAGTTTAAAAAAAAATAATTAGGAAATGATTGCATGGGCGTTATTGGAATAATGCCCCACTATTACATATATATAAAAATACTAGTTTAGATATATGCAATCATAAAATTACATATAAAAATGATAAAATTACTCTTAAGATGTATGTAATGATAAAAATACATATAATAAATGATAAAGTTACCCTAAACATAAAAATATATAAATAAAAAGATTGTATATTAGGAGTTCTGCGAGTTCTGAAAATATTTAGGGTTCTGAATGATCCTCACCCTATATATATATATAGGGGATGATTATCTTGAGAACGCTAAATATTGCGAGAACCGTGAGAACGAATGAAAAAACCAATCAAAACTGAATTTTTTAATACAAATTACCTCGTTGTAATTAAAATACAACATCAAAAAAGAATTTACAACATCAAATAATCCATTTCTCCTCTCAAAATCACTTTTACTAGAATTTTTACGCATATGTAAATATAACAAATTTACACATGGGTAAACATATATATATATAGGTAAAGGGTAATGTACAAATTCCCTTATCGTACATTACGTACGCTACAATCTCAGCCGTCAGATCATCTTCCCGCAATGAAAATCGCATGTTGTTTTTTTTTTGTAATAATTTCGCATGTGATAATTTTGATGAAATAGCAGGTGTTTTTTTTTAACAATTTCGCATGTGGTAATTCAATTTCGCATGTGATAATTTTGATTAAATAGAAGGTTGTTTTTTTGTAACAATTTCGCATGTGGTAATTCAATTTCGCATGTGATAATTTTGATGAAATAGCAGGTTGTTTTTTTGTAACAATTTCGCATGTGGTAATTCAATTTCGCATGTGATAATTTTGGTAACAATTTCGCATGTGGTAATTCAATTTCACATGCGATTTTCAATGCGGAAAGATGATCTGACGGCTGAGATTGTAGCGTACATAATGTACGATAAGCGCATTTGTACGTTAACCAGCCCCTATATATATATAGGTGGAGGTTCCTGTAAAAAAAAGGTTTTTTGTGAGAAAGGTAAGAAAAAATCTACACCATTAGATGTTTGATCTAATGGTTGAGATCATAATGGTAAAATTGTAAATAATGTTTACTATTAAACATATTAATTTTCTAGATTAAGGGTATATAGGTAAATTTAACATTTTTAAATTAAGAAACTAACATTAATGCACATGTAACTTCCCCCGTCTTTTTTAAACGTCAATAACTTTTTATACGTAACTTTTAAAAAAAAAATTACACTATAATAACGAGCGTTTTTTTATCTTTAATATGAGTACCATATTGCTATACTTATATAGAGAAAAAATATGTTTCGATCAGATGTTTAGTCCATGAATGGTGTTATATACTTGCTGAATGGTGTTATATATTTGCTTAATGGTGTTATATACTTGCTGAATGGTGTTTATCTTTAAAAAAATCCAGTTCCTATAATTAAGGTGGCAGTTATGGAAAGTTTTTAATTAATTGAATTAATGATAAAATTACTTGTTTACCCTTTTAAATTAATTTATATATATCACCCCTTTCAATTATAACCCTCCATAGCGTCCAATGACGATGTTCCGGGCGCCATAGGTTACATAACCCCTTTATCACGCTCCACTACACAAAAACACTAAGGCCATCCGTAGTCATAAAGCCCCTTGTGGGGCGTTATGCGACACGTGTCGTGCCACGTCACACGGGGGCTTTATGGGGCGTTATATCACTAGAGCCCGTAGTCATAAAGCCGCTACCCATCATTACCTATTTAATAATTTTCAGTTTTATTAATTAATATAAAAACTCTATCCTATTTTTTGATTGGCCAAATGAAGTAACCAAACACCCATAACGCCGCGATATTTATCGCGCTGCCCCCCATTTTTTCCCCCATAACGCCGCCCGTCGCGGTGTGCGGGGCGCTATGGGGGCGCCATCTTTGAATTGGGCGCCATATAAGGCCCCAGTACGTATGCTCTAAGTGTGGTCATTTTGAAAATGACCCATGCTATAAATATACCTCTTAAGTTGTCGTCGATAAAGATGAAAACTCTATGTTAATTGTTTGGACAATACGTCTTAGCTCCATTACCGAGATACCAATCAAAAGCAACATTGATTAAGAAACAAATTTTGATCGTCTTTTTAATTCATAAAAATTAAAGAAAAAACTTTCTAGGAAGGTCAGTCAGAGCGACAGCCGGGGCCCGATCGAACATCGCGTCTAAGAATGCTGGGCTGACGGGTATCCGTCCTTGACGGGGACCCGGTGACCAATGGTCCATGTAGACATTGAAAGTCACCCGTCAAAAAAAAAAAAAAAAAAAAAAAAAAAAAATTCTTGATCATTTATTGTTATGCTAACGAACCCACGAAGTTAGAGATACCCCGCATTACCATCAAAATTTATAGATTATTTTTGAATGGTAATGCTTAGACTATGGGGTATGGGGCGGGGTTGGGGCGTGAGTTGGGTACAAACGTCCAAGTCATCACCCCAGGTGGGCTTGGGTTTCGGCGTGGCCCCTTAGGCGTGAGTTTCAGCCCGGGCGTTAGGCGGGGCTATCAAGATAACATGGCGGGCTCTCAATGGCCAAAACAACTAGCCGTTGGGCAACGACTATGTGTAAAAAAAAATATTTTTTCACTATAAAACTCACACTTCTATTCATTTTTTTACCACAACTACTCCACCTCTTCTATAATCGATCTCTATTCTCATCCAACCACAATACGAAAAATGAATCCTCATAATCGTGGTTTTGACCTGAACAATCCGTGGGCATTACAAGAAACACCTAGCCCACCACCCAATCGTCCAATTGCTCCCTTTTTAATACACTCCACTATGCCTGATATGGCGGGTTACGCATCGTTTCTCTCGAATCGTTTGTATACTAACTTCCCTCACACCGATGATTCTATACCTAGCCCGATTCCACAAACGCCCATCAACCTTTCACAAACGTCAATCAACCTTTCCCAAACCAAAACAATCCCCGAAACTCAACCCCCCATCGATGGTCCCTCCGCATCCAAACCCATCAAGAAGAGAAGTCACAAGAAAAAAACCGAGGCCGAGAAAGCACTTGAAAGCGCCAAACGAAAACAACAAAGATGGTTCCTTAAAGAAGAAGTTGCATTGGCGAGGACTTGGGTTCAGAAATCTCTACATCCAACTTTAGGTATTTTTAAAAATTTTGTAGCCCTTATTTTAATATTTATGTTTTTTATTATATAACTTTGTAATATATTAAATGTTGTTTTTTATTAAAATAGTAAATTCTCAACGTAAAAACCATTTGTGGGACGCGATCAATAAAGCGTTCCACGAAGAAATAGAAAGGGAGCTTTATCGTGAAAATGATAGCTTATCCTCGAAGTGGACCGAGATAAGTGGGCAACTCACCAAATTTAGTGGTTATTTACATAAGGCAAAGCAAAACCCAAAAAGTGGTGAAACCGATGCCGACTTTGTTACAAATGCATTGGTTACATACAAAACGAATGTGGGGAGCGACTTCCGTTTCATGCATTGTTGGGACATTTGTAAGTTTCATCCCAAGTGGGCGAATATCCCCAGTGGTAGCAAAACTAACACGTTTTCCAAAAGGTCAAGGACACCCTCGTCCCAAGCCCAATCGGATGCACGAGATCTAGAGTTGGAGGACGATGTGGATGATTCGCTAAACCGGCCAGAATACGGAAGAGATGCCGCAAAAAGGCGCGCTAAAAAATCAAGATCGGGTACGCCATCACCTTCAGTTGGGAGTTCGGGCTTGCGTAGGGGAGTATACAACGATCAGTTGGAAGACATTGCATGCAAGTTAGATACATTTAACGTATTCCAACAACAAAGGGCAGAAATTCGGAAGGACAAAAAAGCTAGGGATGCCCTGAAACAAAGACGAGATGATATGGAATTTCTAGCCCAGCCCATCGATCACCTATCAGGTGAAGAGTTGGAACTAATGTTAGAGACGAGAGAAGAGATAAAGAAAAAACATTCCAAGCACTAGGAATTTTTTTATGTAATTTCCTTTATTTTAAAATGTAATCGGTTTTTATTTAAAAAACATTATTAAAAAATATTAATTTTGTTTATAAAAGATATAGTTTGGGCTGGCCACGCCCCAAACCCCCGCCCCACCATACCGTCTTCAATGTGGGTCAGCCCAACGAAGTCCACCCAAGCCACGTGTCAACTCATGCCCCAAACCCCCGCCCCACCATACCTCACGGTCTTACACCCGTTAAATTACACCAAATAAATCCTAAACTATTTCTTGCTTGGGATTGAACCCAAAACCTTCTTTCTAAGAGACATGATTCTCTATCAAGTGGGCTAACGCTAACCACATTGGCATCAAAATTTTTAGATACCAATAAAAATATCACTCATAGGAATTTAAATTATGTTTAGTTTGTTTAAATACCACAATAACTAAGAAATTGAATATATACATCAAAAGTTAACAAAAGGCTATCAACTACAATCATCTCACTACAAAAAAACTTCATTTGCGACCGTTAAAACATCGCAAGTGCCCTTTTTGTGAAGTTTTTTTCTTTTCTTTTCTTTTTTTTATAAATATTTCAGTAGTTATTTGTGATCGCTTTTGTTACCAAATTAAAATTTGTTTTGTGTTTTTAATCAGCAATTGTTGTTGCAACCAATTTGTTTTTTCTTTGTCACTAATTTTAGGCCGCTTTTGTTTTGGTGCTAATTTGGCGGATTGTTTCATTTTGGTTACTAACTTGGCGACATTTGGTTTCAATTACTAATGTTGTGATCGTGTTTGTTTATAACAAATTCCGGCCGCTTTCGCCTATTTTGTAGTAGTGTTTGGGGGTAAGTGTTTGAACAACATGGATATACGTTGCATGTTTTGATATGAAGTACATTAACATTATGTGTTTTCTAATGTGTAATGATTATATATTTTTGTTATAATATTGTATTTTGTTATGTTTCTCGGCACGACTAACCCGGCCCAAACAACGACCGGCCCGGAAATTCTAACATTTGGTTGTGAAATACCTGAACACCGAAAAAGTTGGGCCCAGTGGAAAAAATTCCTGGGTCCGTCACTGGAGATAGAGAGACTCCTTCCAGTGAGACCCCCGACTCGTGTTGCTAAATGTTAAACAAGAATCTAAACGGGGTGCGCATCTTTTCAACATGATGAATGGTGGTGTCAAACAAATCATATAAAAATATCCGTTACTTGTTTAAGTATGGGGTGGGTCACTTTGTACACTTTTGTTATTAAAAGCTTTTACATGTTTCAATATTCATGGGCGATGACATGATATATACCAAAAGAAAAGCATAAAGATGTCTTGTAATTTACTCAAAAGTTTTATTGGATGCATGCGTTTGTAATGATCATCAAACGGTTTTGTTTGATTGCGAAATGACGAACCTCGTTTCTTGATTGGATTCTGAAGGGGTATGGCCCCGGATCTCGCATCAGATCAGTCGCGAGTGACCATCACCCTTATCAAATGCTCCCACCAGCAAGGACTTATCTGCGTCCGTACGATCACGCGCGGACGCGGTGGTCGATTCCAATCGGTCGAGTGATGAGAAGACTTACCTTGCGTATGAAAAGAGATGCGGCAACAACGACATTTACCATATATAGCGATGCGGCTTAGCACCGCATCCTATGCATATTTTCGTCACGACAAGGGATGCGGCTTAACACCGCATCCTTTAAATATCTTCATCAAAGCAAGGGACGCGGAAACAACAGTGGTTACAGCAGATAGCGATGCGGCCCATCACCGCAACCTACTGACGACAAGTGGGGACTGATGGTTTTGACTTAAGTGGCCGAAACAGCAAGTGGCACTGATAGCAGTCATCCGTCCAGTCCACACGTAAGCAAGGCTGGCACCCAGACTGATAGCCACAATGGGACATGGCGCCATCTCTGTGGCCTACACGCCTGCTACGACCCCTGCAAAGGGCTGCGCGTTGTCAGTCTAGCCACTCAATTACCCTCATTCACTCCTCGGCTATATATACCCATCCCGAACCAGGTTTGAGGTATCGCTTATCTACTCTCTCACACTTACTACTATCACACACTTTGCTTTCAAGCAAATACTGATTCTCACGCCAGAGAGTGGTAACAAGGAGCACCCCCACCCCATCCTCCTTGTTACGAGTCACGGTGTGTTTCCCTTGTGCAGGAGACATATCAGCAGACGATCTAGCCATCGATCCTCGGAAAGAAGGGATTAACCCTACTTGTCAAGATCAGTGAATTAACCTCCCTTGGTTAACCACTGTTTTCATCATTGGTGTCCACCGCTACTCTTAGCACATAGTTCCATCTCTCTCTCTTTCTTGAAGATCATTTCTGATCGTAAACATAATGCTACTGGGAGAACACTACCCCCACAAACGCAGGACCTACGGGGAACGCCCCCTGGTCCAACAAATTGGCCACATTGTCACATCAGCACAGGAGGGGGCCCTCCCCCCGTGTTCATTCCGGACTTTTCGCAGTACGCCTCAGTACTGCCACCAGGAGTGGATCTCCACACCTGTTACATTCAACAACAGGCTGCTCTCGCTGCAGCCTATAACAAAGCTTGCGCAGATGCGCAAACACTCGGAGGGCCTACACCCGCGCCGTATACACCTGCGACCCGTATCTTGCAATACGAGGGCAGGGCACCAACACATCCCGCATCCCGAGATAGGAGCGAGCCACACGGATCCTCCTACTGTAGTGTCCATACCCTCCAGGAAAACGACTCCACATATGGGACCAGCGAGTGACCGCCTAGGCCCGCGCAAAGAATACCTGCGAGAGTCAGCTCCTCGCCGAGAGTCCGGCATCCACAGCCGTTTGGGCCCGCATCCCCACAACGAGGGATACGACTGTACTGACTCAGACGACCATACTTACCTCGGGGACTCTCAATTGGCTTACAGCCAATCGGGGGATTACAATTACTATACCCCCACACAACCCCGCACGGTATACGATCGCGCCGTAAAGAATGATCAGGATCAACCCTACAGGCCGAAGTCTGTCGTTGAAAACTCCAAATTCATAAAGGAGATATCCTTAGCCCCAATCACCACGAGCAAACTTCCGCTCACGGTGGGCAAGTATAATGGCTTGTTAGACCCTGACGACCATATGAATGTCTTCACCGGGGCTGGGGTTATCGGTCGTTGGAAAGAGCCCACCTGATGCCATTTTTCCCCCAGACCCTCATCGGCTTGGCGAGGACCTGGTTTGATTCTTTGCCAGTAAGATCACTAGCTTCATTCGAACAATTGCAAGAGAAATTTCTTGCTCATTTTAGCCAGCAAAGACGTCACAAGCGCGATTCGCTATACGTCATAAACATCTGGCGTGGAGAGAATGAAAGTTTGGAATCTTTCGTCATCCGCTACAACAAAAAATGCCTCAAAATTGGCGGGGTAGCGGACCAACTGGCCCGCAATCATTTCCTCCGAGCGGTCAACCACGACGAAATGATTATGACAATCTCGGGCAAGGACGGCTTGCCAGAGAAATGGGACGACGTCATGGCGGCAGTCAAGACGTACGCCCAAACCACACGGTCTCATAGACCCCACACTGGCAAAGCCCGCCCCCAGACGGAAGGACAATCCTACTGCCAAGACCCCAAGCGCAACAACAACAAGCGCAACCAGGATACATGGAATCGAGGCAACGATTCCAAACCATACGCCCCGCGCGGGTACCAGCCCGACGCCAGGGCAACCATTAATGCCCAGTGAGATCAGCGGGCATCCAAGAAGGAGTCTCGGGACCGCAATTGGATCGAGCTCACAAAGCCGCCAAAGGACCTTGTAACACCCCAAAAACGGGTTTGCTAATTTCGAACCCGGTTAAGATAAAGGAATGGGTAAAGTACCGTTAGTAGTAAAAGTGAACCCATAAACAAAATAACTAGGAATAAATTAGCCTAGTGGTGTTATGTATATAAGTAATAAGATGATGAGTTTTTAGTCCCGTATGCAATCAAAACGAAACTTGAGGGACCAAAAAGGTTAGGATGGAAAGATGGGTTTTATTTATGAAAGTTAACACACACACACAAACACACACATTCGTGTGTTCTAGAAATCGATCAGGAGCTCCGTGAGCTCAAAACCCTAATTACCGTCCATTTCATCAAATCAAAAGGCAAGATGAAGCTTAAATTCATAACCGAGCATTGATTAGTGATCACCTTCTCATGGGGATCATAAGGTATGTCTTAAAGATTAGATTGGTGATCTTTCACGAAGTGGGTTATGATGTAAGTTGCGAATTTGTATGAAATTGAGAATGAGTATGTGTTAGAATTGTCATATAGAACATGGGGTATGTACGGTTTGGGCTAATTTGATGTTTAGAGATGAAACCCGTTGATTATGGTGATGATAACGACTTGAATGGTCACCCATGTCCATTTCTTGCTTAATATTGATGTATTTTGATTTGTATGATGGATTCTTGTTAGAGGAATTGAAAGAAATGTGATACTAGTATGTTTGATGTTTATGCATGAATGATTTATGTTGATTAGAAGGAGGAATTTGTTGAATTATGAATGAGATTAGAAGGATATGCATGAATTAGTTGTACACTATGCTTAGGAGGTAGTACACACATCAAAAGTATGATGAAATTATGAAGAACTTAATATTAGATCACTTGTAAGTGATTAACAAAGTAGTTATGAAGTGGGTTTTTGATGACATGATAGAAGTAATGATATGCTTATGCTAATAATGTTGAAAATCATATATGTGTAAGTATGTTTAAAGAAATTGGATAAGAAATGATGGATTAGCATGTTTTAAGGTTAAATGATAAACTTAATATAAGATCCCTGTGATAAAAAGGATTTGATGAATGATGAATAAGCTAACTATCTTGAGAATGATATATGATAGTTGATGCTTAATAAGCGACATGGAAGCTTGGGAAGGAAGCGGGTCAAACGGGAGTAATGCGCACGGGAAGCATATTCGGATGTTATGTAAGTAAAGCTTACACCCCTTTTTGTAGAATATCTATTCATTGTATAGATTACGTACATGGTAACTAAATATGTGAATTATGATGTTCCGACAAGTTTTGGTATGGGTCGGAACATGTGCTTATGTTAAGAAACTAAGTTGATGCTCGAAAAGAGTAAAAAGGGTATTATGGTGATTTTGGTTACGAGTTAACGAAGGAATAAGTTACATGAATGGGATAATGACTAACTAAAGTCCCACAAGGATAAAATGGACATTTAGACTTAACGGGTCAAATGGTGAAGATATCACCATTTGGCGATATTGACTAATGAATTGTTTTGTCAAGTATTATGCATTCACAGGATGAATAGCGAAAGGAATTATGTTGCTATTAACTAGCCATTTAGTGCACGAAATATTAAAACGGGTCATAGCTTTGATCCGAGCCAGGTATGTACGATTTGAGTTATAGTTAAGTCGTGCGATTAGTCAAATGTTAAAGGAAGTCCTTTGTAGTAAAGGATGGAACAAAGTTGACAAAAACGCCCTTGATGGGTAAATCGGGCAAACGGTCTTAAAAGTTTATTAGAAACAAGCTATTTGATTAAGTGAATGTTTTGAAAAAATAGGAAAGCGAGAAATATGATTTTCATAAGCCAAGGACCTTAAAATGCGGAATAAACCTTTAACGGGTCAAAATAAGCTTTTGAGCGAAAATGGGTTAAGAGGATGCAAGACATCCAAGAATTTAGTCTTTTATAGTAGACGTCATTGATATTATTAGGTTCATAAGAAGTTATGGTCAAACAAACGAGTTATGTTGATAAATGCATGAACGGGTCAAAATTTTGGTAAAAGGGTAATAAGCCGAAGGCTTGAAGGTCCTAAATTTCGGTAGCCCGAATATTGAATTTTCACTCCATGTGATGGAGAATTAAATTACAACCGCGTAGGAAAAAGAATCATGTAAATCGGATCAATAACGAATGAGTTATGTCCGTTTTCGTGAAACTTGGGTTGGCTGGGAATTTTGCAGCAACAATTAAGCAACTTGCTGTAAAAAAAGGGGCTAGGTGTAGCATCTAGCCCCTAGGTGTAGCGTCTAGCCCCCCTGATTCTGAAAATTGTTTAATTTTGCTTGTTTGACCCATATAACTTGTTTAAACTTGTTATTTAACTATCAAAGCTAACTTTTAAGTTGGTTTTGATCATAGGTGATAGCCAAGAGTGCCCGGATATGTATGTATGTTTGTATGTCTCTATACACGTATTTAGAAATGTATGTAAGCATGTATGCACCTACGTATGTATGTTTATAAGTATGTGAGCAAGTATACACGGATATATGAAGGTATGTATGTGAGTAGGCATGTCTGAGTTAGGTATGTCGCAAGTAGGGATGTATGTATGTATATATGTATAATGTTATGAGTGTACGTAAAGATGTAGGTATGTGTGTATGTAGATACGTATGTAATGATGTAGATGTGTTTACATGTGGGTATGTACGTATGTATGTAATTGGTTATGTGTGAACGTATGAATATGTATAAGTATGTATGAAAGTAAGTACGCATGTATCCAATGAAATTGAGTACTAACGATAATAGTAGCGTGCCTGGTGAATGAAGTGTAACGCAGGAATAACAAAGAAGTCTCACCACGGATTGTATGATTAGATGGAAAGATGGGATGTAAAGAGTTAACGGAACGAAAAGTAAACGTGAATAAATCTTGTATGTTTATAATACGTACTAATGTTATGAATTTTATGTTGTGAGCGCAGGTAGTACGAGTCATGAGGATCATCAAGGATTAGAGATCGAGGATCGAGTCACAAAACAGATTGTACGGGAACGTTGGTGTATGAAATTTAGAAAACCCATATTATGTTTTTAATTGTAAATGATTCGATTGATGACTTCATGTGAAAAAGTTGTGTTAAAATGAAGATTTAAGTAAGTCAAGGTATTTATAAGGAAAGAAATTTTATGGCATGAACTTCCGCTGCGACTTTTTGTCAAATACGAACTAGGGGCTTACAAGTTGGTATCAGAGCCCTGGTTTGAGAGAATCAAGTACGAGAGGATAGGTACTTGAACTTAAACCTGTGTGCTCTTGTGATAAGGAACCCGTACAATCCACGACTCGATCAAGATCTAAAGGCAAGCATAACTGCTTGGAAAGGATGATATGTGAATGCGGTCAAGAACCGGCATCAAGGCAAGTGATAAGACAAATGGACCCCAGGTACGTAAATTTAACGTGTGGGCGTATGAAGTGGTATAATTAAGCGAGTGAAAGAAAATTTTAAATGAAATATAATAGTGATATGGCAATGAAGTTTTGAAAATGATACATGTGCTGAAACTTAATTCTTCGGACATAAGATGGCGATTACACGAAGACACGAAACTAGTATGTGGATTGTGTACCTGGCCAGTACACAAGAAACATATAACGTTCGTGAGACCGTGATAATTGTTACAGGCATGTCCGTTAGAATTAGGTAGTAGGTGGACGTGAGGGTAAAGAGAAACGTAAGACTTTCAGATGAAAGTATGAATGATATGTTAGAATCCGTTAGACGGATTCGAAGCATGAAAGTAATGAAGTATGAATGACCTGTTTGAATCCGCTAGACGGATTCAAGAAATGAAAGGCATGAATGGAATGTTTGAATCCGTAAAACGGATTCAAGGAAATGAAATGTAGAAATGATATGTCTGAATCCGTGAGACGGGTTCAACACATGTAAGGAATGAAAGATGTGAATGATATGTTTGAAATCCGTTAGATGGATTCAAATCATAGAAGGAAGAAAATGTATGAATGGTACGTTTGGAACCTCTGGACGGATTTAAAAATATAAAAAGGATGAAATTAGCCCATATCAGAATATGCCGATAGTTTGACCTTGGTCGCGTCAAACGAGTCATATGAGTAAACGTAAAGTAACTGAATGAAAGAATGATCGTAATTGGCACGCAAACCTAAATTTTAAAACGAAAGGAAGAAGAAGTTTCAAACAAGTTATGTGTTAAATGTGTTAGTAATCGACTCTTAGGAGTCATAATAAATGACGGGCTACGACCTGGACAATAATTTAAGTATAAATGAGAAGGGTGAGTTTGGTTAAGAATACCGAAATGATGTAATGAATGTCTTTGCAAACAAGCATGAAGGGAAAGAAGTACGAATGTGTACCTCAATACATCTACGATAAGTAAGAAATGTCGGTTTGACCTTGAAAAGTCAAACTGCAAAGGTCGACAAAATAAGTAACCAGAATAAAAGACTTGCATGTAAGGAATGAAATGTGGAATGTCTTATAGCACGTACGTAGGAAATTGTAAAAGAATTATAGGTGAGTGATCACCTAGTATAATGAATGTTTGAATGAAAAGTGCTAACCACTGATTTTGTAGATATTAATGGTAGAACTCTCAATGTGATGAAACCAATCGAATTGGTGAACGAATGTGCACGAGTGAAAGCTCAGTACAAGGATGAATGAAAGCTGGCCTGGTACGGCCAGTACACGCGAAGGAGTGGATCGATCTGGTTTACGGATCACAGAAGCATGAAATGATATCAAAGTAAGTAAAATGTTTTAACTCATGCCGGATATATATGAATTAGTAAATTGAAAACGACCTACGAGATGAATGATGGAATAGGTATGGTATAGTATGGAATGTTTGATTTCTAATAGTTGACATAAGAATGAAAACTATGTCATTAAGAAGTGAATCTTAAAGGTTTTGAGTGAAAGATACGAGTATGGGTTAAACTCTCGTATGATGAATTTGCATGATACGTATACTTATGCAAATTAAGTAATGCACGGAATGAGAGGAATAGTAACGTAGAATGAATAAGGTGAGTTGAAGGTAACGTAAGGGTATGTATGGTACAAATAACTATAGAAAATAAAGAATGATGTTAACTTTGGGGTTAAGCACGAAGGCATGACTATGAACTAGTAACTTCGTTGCGATAACGAAACAGTAATTAAATGTTATGTAATATATGTATAGAATGAGATCTTAAAGGGTGAGATGAAAGTATTAAATCTGTTATAAACTGATCATATGAAGGTAAGCATTATTATAAGTTTAAATAAATATGTATAATGACCTGTTACTAACGGGTCGAGGAAATGAGAATGTTATGTGAAAGTATGCCATGGAAAGTATAGACTTGTTAAGAAGAAGTCAATTGCATAAATAATTATGAAATGAGATAGGATGATTACTATAATTATGATGTGACTATGAAGTCAAACATAGATGTGTATGTGTAAATGGAAATGAGAAAGGTTTCGGGGACGAAACCTTATTTAAGGGGGGTAGACTTGTAACACCCAAAAAACGGGTTTGGTAATTTAGAACCCGGTTAAGATAAAGGAATGGGTAAAGTACCGTTAGTAGTAAAAGTGAACCCATAAACAAAATAACTAGGAATAAATTAGCCTAGTGGTGTTATGTATATAAGTAATAAGATGATGAGTTTTTAGTCCCGTATGCAATCAAAACGAAACTTGTGGGACCAAAAAGGTTAGGATGGAAAGATGGGTTTTATTTATGAAAGTTAACACACACAAACACACACATTCGTGTGTTCTAGAAATCGACCAGGAGCTCCATGAGCTCAAAACCCTAGTTTCCATCCATTTCATCAAATCAAAAGGCAAGATGAAGCTTAAATTCATAACCGAGCATGGATTAGTGATCACCTTCTCATGGGGATCATAAGGTATGTGTTAAAGATTAGATTGGTGATCTTTCACGAAGTGGGTTATGATGTAAGTTGCGAATTTGTATGAAATTGAGAATGAGTATGTGTTAGAATTGTCATATAGAACATGGGGTATGTACGGTTTGGGCTAATTTGATGTTTAGAGATGAAACCCGTTGATTATGGTGATGATAACGACTTGAATGGTCACCCATGTCCATTTCTTGCTTAATATTGATGTATTTTGATTTGTATGATGGATTCTTGTTAGAGGAATTGAAAGAAATGTGATACTAGTATGTTTGATGTTTATGCATGAATGATTTATGTTGATTAGAAGGAGGAATTTGTTGAATTATGAATGAGATTAAAAGGATATGCATGAATTAGTTGTACATTATGCTTAGGAGGTAGTACACACATCAAAAGTATGATGAAATTATGAAGAACTTAATATTAGATCATTTGTAACTTGTAAGTGATTAACAAAGTAGTTATGAAGTGGGTTTTTGATGATATGATAGAAGTAATGATATGCTTATGCTAATAATGTTGAAAATCATATATGTGTAAGTATGTTTAAAGAAATTGGATAAGAAATGATGGATTAGCATGTTTTAAGGTTAAATGATAAACTTAATATAAGATCCGTGTGATAAAAAGGATTTGATGAATGATGAATAAGCTAACTATATTGAGAATGATATATGATAGTTGATGCTTAATAAGCGACATGGAAGCTGGGGAAGGAAGCGGGTCAAACGGGAGTAATGCGCACGGGAAGCATATTCGGATGTTATGTAAGTAAAGCTTACACCCCTTTTTGTAGAATATCTATTCATTGTATAGATTACGAACATGGTAACTAAAGATGGGAATTATGATGTTCCGACAAGTTTTGGTATGGGTCGGAACATGTGATTATGTTAAGAAACTAAGTTGATGGTCGAAAAGGGTAAAAAGGGTATTATGGTGATTTTGGTTACGAGTTAACGAAGGAATAAGTTACATGAATGGGATAATGACTAACTAAAGTCCCACAAGGATAAAATGGATATTTAGACTTAACGGGTCAAATGGTGAAGATATCACCATTTGGCGATATTGACTAATGAATTGTTTTGTCAAGTATTATTCATTCACAGGATGAATAGCGAAAGGAATTATGTTGCTATTAACTAGCCATTTAGTGCACGAAATATTAAAACGGGTCATAGCTTTGATCCGAGCCAGGTATGTACGATTTGAGTTATAGTTAAGTCGTGCGATTAGTCAAATGTTAAAGGAAGTCCTTTGTAGTAAGGATGGAACAAAGTTGATAAAAACGCCCTTGATGGGTAAATCGGGCAAACGGTCTTAAAAGTTGATTAGAAACAAGCTATTTGATTAAGTGAATGTTTTGAAAAAATAGGAAAGCGAGAAATATGATTTTCGTAAGCCAAGGACCTTAAAATGCGGAATAAACCTTTAACGGGTTAAAATAAGCTTTTGAGCGAAAATGGGTTAAGAGGATGCAAGACATCCAAGAATTTAGTCTTTTATGGTAGACGTCATTGATATTATTAGGTTCATAAGAAGTTATGGTCAAACAAACGAGTTATGTTGATAAATGTACCAACGGGTCAAATTTTTTGTAAAAGGGTAATAAGCCGAAGGCTTGAAGGTCCTAAATTTCTGTAGCCAGAATATTGGATTTTCACTCCATGTGATGGAGAATTAAATTACAACCGCGTAGGAAAAAGAATCATGTAAATCGGATCAATAACGAATGAGTTATGTCCGTTTTCATGAAACTTGGGTTGGCTGGGAATTTTGCAGCAGCAATTAAGCAACTTGCTGTAAAAAAAGGGGCTAGGTGTAGCGTCTAGCCCCTAGGTGTAGCGTCTATCCCCCCCTGATTCTGAAAATTGTTTAATTTTGCTTGTTTGACCCATATAACTTGTTTAAACTTGTTATTTAACTATCAAAGCTAACTTTTAAGTTGGTTTTGATCATAGGTGATAGCCAAGAGTGCCCGAATATGTAAGTATGTTTGTATGTCTCTATACACGTATTTAGAAATGTATGTAAGCATGTATGCACCTACGTATGTATGTTTATAAGTATGTGAGCAAGTATACGTGGATATATGAAGGTATGTATGTGAGTAGGCATGTATGAGTTAGGTATGTTGCAAGTAGGTATGTATGTATGTATATATGTATAATGTTATGAGTGTACGTAATGATGTAGGTATGTGTGTATGTAGATACGTATGTAATGATGTAGATGTGTTTACATGTGGGTATGTACGTATGTATGTAATTGGTTTTATGTGAACGTATGAATATGTATAAGTATGTATGAAAGTAGGTACACATGTATCCAATGAAATTGAGTACTAACGATAATAGTAGAGTGCCTGGTGAATGACGTGTAACGCAGGAATAGCAAAGAAGTCTCACCACGGATTGTATGATTAGATGGAAAGCTGGGATGTAAAGAGTTAACGAAACGAAAAGTAAACGTGAATAAATCTTGTATGTTTATAATGCATACTAATGTTATGAATTTTATGTGGTGAGCGCAGGTAGTACGAGTCATGAGGATCATCAAGGATTAGAGATCGAGGATCGAGTCACAAGACAGATTGTACGGTAACGTTGGTGTATAAAATTTAGAAAACCCATATTATGTTTTTAATTGTAAATGATTCGATTGATGACTTCATGTGAAAAAGTTGTGTTAAAATGAAGATTTAAGTAAGTCAAGGTATTTATAAGGAAAGAAATTTTATGGCATGAACTTCCGCTGCGACTTTTTGTCAAATACAAACTAGGGGCTTACAGACGTCCTCCACACGGACGCACAACTCTTGCGACCTGTCCAACCAATGAAGTCTAAAAAGGGGCAAGACTTTACCCTTTATTGTGAGTACCATAAAGACTCGAGCCACTCCAGAAACTACTGCATCAGTCTCCGCCTGGAGATTGAACGAGCCCTAAAAGAGGGGAAGCTGCAACACTTATTGCCAGCTGCGCCAAAGCAAACCAAACGCATCACCCCCAACGACGAGGGCACCTCTAGCGGCAAGAAAGCCATGTATGTGGCAAACACCCACATGATCAGTGGGGTCCACAAAAAATCGCGCAAAGCGGCAAGGAGGGGGGACGATAACTCGTCGTCTTCCCCAAAGTACGAGACGGACCGAGCGTCAGGCGCGCCGTCGTCATCACCGATGCCGTTTTTGCCGTTTTTGCCATTTCTAACTTTTTGATTTTCGAAGAGAGGGCCTCGATATGGGCTTGTAAAGAAGTGCTTTCGTCTACCTTATGGGCGCCTGGGGCAATAGATTTTGTGCCTCGGGGAGTATGCCATTAAAAATTGTTTTGAGCAATTTCCTCAATTTGATTATAAATTTCATTTGGGCGACGATAGAAGTCCCCCGGAGCTAGAGTCGAGCGTTTGTCTTGTGTGTGGAAACAACCTATTATAGAAAGTGGATACCTGTTGCCATACTGCAAGACCATGATGAGGGCACTTTCTTAATAGTTCCTTGAACCTTTCCCAAGTTTCATATAAGGATTCCCCGTCCTCTTGTGAGTATGTATTAATTTCAGTCATTAATTTAGCCGTTTAAAAATGGGGGAAATACGTATATAGAAACTTTTAGGCTAGTTCATCCCAAGTGTTTACCGAACCATTTGGGAGGGTGTTAAGCCAAGCTTTAGCTCGGTCTTTTAGTGAAAATGGGAACATTCGGAGGCGGATGGCGTCATTTGATGCCCCGTTGTTCCGAAAAGTATCACATATTTCCAGAAAGTTGGTAATATGTAAATGGGGATCTTCGTGCGCAAGCCCATGGAAAGTTGCGGAGTTTTGGAGCATTTGTATCAAATGTGGCCGAAGCTCGAAGTTGTTGGCATCAACATTCGGTGCATTGATAGCGGCGCCGAGATTACCTATCGTGGGTCGTAGGTAATTCGTTAGGGTACGCTGATCCGCCATTGGAAGTGGGTCCCATGAAAATTTCTCTTGGATTTTAGCTTTAAGTCTTTTTCTTAGAAAGCGTTCGGGTTCGTCTAGAGGTTCTTTTATGCCTTTATTGGAACTGAAACTCATGCACTACGTAGGAAGTTCAGGTGCTGCGCCTGGGTTCCAAGTCCTGCGATTAAAACAAAAAATATTGTTGGTCAGAAGTCTCACCACGGCCCCGTGGTCACTGACCACGGCCCGTGGTTGGGGTTACAATGATTGTTTTCTGGATCCCAGTTACTGGAGAGTTCAACACGGCCCCGTGGTCACCTTTTTGTAGCACAGAGAACAAAAATTGCCAGTTAGGATGCTGGGCACGGCCCGTGTCCGACCAGGCACTGCCCCGTGCTGAAGTGTGCAGAAGCTGAAAAATCTATAAAAAATACTAAAAAAACAGAAAAATAAGAAAAAAGATTAGGCCGTTGATTCCTAACTTTCTTAAAATACTTGTGTCCCCAGCAACGGCGCCAAAAACTTGGTGTGTGTCGGGTGTGATATGTTTTTATTAATATTTATACCCTTTTTAACACATTAATCAAGTTTTAAATTTATAAAACACAATATTCTACTAACACTAAACACACACATGGGCAAGTGCACCCATCGTGAGCGTAGTATAGCATTGGTAAGATACTGAGGTCGTACAAGGACACAAGAGCTTTTAATAGCGGTTTATCCTCAACGTCTAACCAATCTAAAATTTTTGGAAAAAGTTTTAAACATGAAAAATAAAAACTAAAAATGCTGAAATAAAAATAAAAATAAAAAACAGATAGACAAGACGAATCACTTGGATCTGACTCGCCTTTAATGTATCCTTTGATGATTTCTGCACTTTTACACTTTTTAAGGGATTATCTTAGTTATAGTCGTAGGCCCCTCTTTTGAAGGTGACGTTACCCTCAATCCAGTGGTTTGAGTCAGCAAGGATACAATCCCAAAGGGTCGGAATATTGGAAGATAAGTAATTAAGTTATTAAAGCGAAAAGTGGTAGGCCCCTCTTTTGAAGGTGACGTTACCCTCGGCTAAGTGGTTTGAGTCAGCAGGGATACAATCCCAAGTAGCCGGTTTAATGTATTAATAGTAGTTTACATATGAGGGGATAAAACCATTCGACACCCCCGTCATCCAATACGAGTGGGTATTGAAGGAGGTCCTAGTAAGCTTGACCCAGGTCATTGCAGGATCTATACACTGAACAAGGCAAGAACCTTACCAAACCATTCCCTTAACCCCCGACCAGGTAGCCAACATATCTCTATATAGACCGTAGAGATATGAATGGTGAAAATCTTTTACTTTATATAGACAGTAAAGTAATGTCAAGACACAACGGACAAATGATAAGGAAGTTTCACCTTCAACATAAGAAACTAGTTATTAAAGTCATTAATACAAAATCAAATAAAAAGAGCAAAAAGATTAAAAATCAAAAGTAATACATTAAATGCTTGTCTTCACCAAGTGATGTAAGAGACTTAGCCAAACATGGCCTTTAATTGACAAGAACTCTTACGATCAATCTTGGATCCCGAGACTACTACACACACTCTAAGGTGGATAATGGTGGTGGATGTGGGTGTTGTAGTGGTGGTGGAGTGGTGGCAAAGTGGGAGAGAGGTGGTTTGTCAAGGGATGCCTTTGAAGTGAACCAAGCACCCCTATTTATAGCCTGAACAGTAGCCCGGCCACGGCCCCGTGTAGGCTTCAGTCTATGACATCCATGTAGTTGACCGGGTCATCGTCTTCTACTTTTTTCCCAACCCTGAACTCCATCTCTTTGTGCCCAACCCTAAATGTTATCTTCCCACCACTCATATCTACCATTACTTGAGCGGTGGCTAAGAATGGTCTTCCTAGAATGAGTGGTACTTCGGTGTCTTCCTCTATATCGAGTATGACAAAGTCGGTCGGGAAGACAAAGTCTCCGACTTTTACCAACAGATTTTCGGCGACACCTTGTGGATATTTGATAGACCTATTGGCGAGTTGTATGCTCATCTTTGTGGGACTTATTTTACCTAGTCCGAGTCGGTCAAACATTGTTGCGGGCATGAGATTGATGTTAGCCCCAAGATCGGCTAGTGCATTGCGTATGGGTGATCCCCCAATGGAACAAGGGATGTAGAAACTTCCGGGGTCGATTTTCTTTTGTGGGAGTTTGTTGAGTAGTACGGCAGAGCATTCTTCACTTAAATTGACTAATTGCAATGTTTCAATTTTCCTTTTGTGAGTGAGAAAGTCTCTTATAAATTTTGAATATTTAGGCATTTGAGTGAGGACTTCCACGAATGGAAGATTGATGTGCAATTGTTTTAGTAAGTTTACGAATTTTGTGAATTGCTCATCAGTCTTTTGGTGAAGTAGCCGACAGGGGTAGGGTACCGAGGGGTTCTTGGTAGGTTCGTGATTTGGCGGAGGAGTTGTTTCTTTTTGGGGTGTTGGTGAAGTTGTGGTTTGATTGAACGAACTTTTGTTGGATGGAGGTAGCAGAGCCTCCTCGGGACCTACGGTACGGTTTCTAAATGTGATGAGATGCACTTGCGCCTTTGGGTTGGTCTCGGTATTGCTAGGTAACGCGCCTTGTGGTCTATCGGAGAAATTTTGGGCTAGTTGATTTAGTTGTTTTTCAATGTTTTGAATACTAGCTTGTTGATTTCTGAAGCTCGATTCCATTTCTTGGAAACGATCCGAGTTTTTCTTTTCAGTGTCGGAGATGAGGCGTGAGATAGTATCTTCAAGCCTCTCTCGTTCCCCTTGTTGTTGTTGAGAGAAAAACTCAGGATCGATTCAAGTGGCCGAATCAGCCAAGCTAGTTGATTTTGTCTGTGGTTTCTTGCAGTATTTCAGGTCCAGATAATTGCTTTTCTTCGATTTCTGCCCAACAGACTGGGGTTCGGCACTTTCGTCCATAAAGTGCTTCGAATGGTGCAACATCAATACTAGTATGATAGCTGTTATTGTAAGAAAATTCTATTAATGGTAGATGATCGTCCCAATTACCTATGAAATCAATTACACAAGCTCTAAGCATATCTTCCATTGTCTGAATTGTCCTTTCACTTTGTCCGTCCATTTGTGGATGATAAGCGGTGGTTAGATATAGCTTGGTTCCCATTGCTATTTGGAAACTTGTCCAAAAATGAGAAGTAAAACGGCTATCTCTATCAGAAACAATTGATAAAGGAATACCATGTAATGAAACTAGTTCATTTACATATAACTTAGCTAACTGTTCCATACCGAATGTTTCCTTCATTGGTAGGAAATGAGCAGACTTGGCTAATCTATCTACAATCACCCAAATTGTATTATTACCTTTTCTTGTTTTGGGTAATTTGGTAACAAAATCCATTGTTATCAATTCCCATTTCCATACAGGAATTTCCAATTGCTGCAACAAACCCGAGGGTTTCTGGTGTTCAGCTTTGACCTGTGAACAGGTTAGACACTTGGCAACATAAGCTGCTATATCCTTTTTCATTCCTATCCACCAGAAATTCTTTCTTAAGTCTTGATACATCTTATCACTTCCAGGGTGCATTGTATACTTAGACTTATGGGCTTCTTCTAATATTCGGTGATGTAGGTTTCCTAATTTAGGTATCCACATCCTTTTCTTATGGAATCTCCAAATTCCATCTGTTCCTTGTTCTAATTCCTTAATCATACCTTTTAAATTTTCAGTATCATCCTTGATTACTGATTCCTGTGCTTCTTTAATCTGGTCATTTAAATCTACTTGTAGATTTAATTTAAGAGAACGTACTATTTTTGGCTTTCTGTGATACTTTCGACTTAAAGCATCAGCAACTATGTTAGCCTTTCCTTCATGATACTGGATATTAGAATCATAATCACTAAGAAATTCCATCCAGCATCTCTGTCTCATGTTCAATTCTTTTTGCCCAAAAATGTACCTTAAACTCTTATGATCAGTGATGACAACAAATTTATTTCCATATAAGTAGTGTCTCCAAATCTTAAGGGCAAAAATTATGGCTCCTAATTCTAAATCACGTGTTGTATAATTTTCTTCATGAGTCTTAAGTTGTCTAGAAGCGTAAGCTATAACTGGCGTTGCATCAACACGCATCCATAACCTAACTTAGAAGCGTCACAATAGACTTCAAAGTCTTCAGTTCCTTCTAGTAACGCTAATATGGGTGCATTGGTTAATCTTTACTTAAGAATTCTAAAGGCTTCTTCTTGTTTTGGTCCCCATTCAAACTTAACAGATTTACAGGTTAGCTTAGTTAAGGGAGTGGCTATTCTAGAAAAATTTCGAATAAATTGTCTATAGTAACCGGCCAGTCCTAGAAAACTTCTAACCTCTGTTGGCGACTCAGGGACTTTCCATTTAGTGATTGCCTCAATCTTTGTAGAATCCACATGAATTCCTTCATGATTAACTAAATGTCCAAGAAACTGTACCTCCTCTAACCGAAATTCACATTTCGAAAATTTAGTATAAAGCTTTTCTTTTCTCAGTAAATTTAAAAGTGTATGCAGATGCGCTGCATGTTGCTCTTTACTTTTAGAGTAAATTAGAATATCATCTATAAAGACAATTATGAATTTATCCAAATATGGCTTACATATTCGGTTCATCATGTCCATAAATGAGGCTGGGGCATTGGTTAAACCAAATGGCATGACAGTAAATTCATAATGGCCATACCTTGTTCTGAAAGCGGTCTTAGGAATGTCTTCTTCCTATACCTTTAATTGATGATATCCTAAGCGTAAATCGATCTTTGAAAAGAATCGAGCTCCTTGCAATTGATCAAACAGATCATCGATTCTCGGTAATGGGTACCGATTTTTAATCATGACCTTATTTAGTTCACGTTAATCAATGCACATACGCATTGATCCGTCTTTCTTTTTGACAAATAAAATCGGTGCTCCCCACAGCGATGAGCATGGCTGTATGAATCCTTTTTCTAATAGTTCGTCTAACTGTTGCTTTAACTCTTGCATTTCTGCTGGTGCCAAACGGTAAGGTGCTTTGGCAATTGGTGTTGTTCCTGGTAGCAGATGAATTCTAAATTTGACTTCCCTGTCTGGCGGTAGTCCTGGTAGTTCTTCTGGGAATACATCTGAAAATTCTGATACTACAGGGATATCTTTTAATTCTTTTCCTTTAGTGTTAATGATTATGGAAATCATATACACTATTGATCCCTTTCTTGCACAGCGTGCGGTTTTCATCACAGAGATGAATTTTGTAGATCTAGTTGGCTTATCTCCTTTAATTGTGATCTTTTCACCTTTTGGTGAATTGACTTGTATTGACTTTTGATCACATAGAATACTGGCTTTATTGGCTATTAACCAATCCATTCCTAATACAATATCAAATCCTGCCAGATTCATTGGGTAAAGATTTGCAATAAACTTTTTATTTAAAATTTCTATTCTTGCTCCCTGCAAGATTTCAGAAATTTTAACGGTTTCTCCATTTGCTGTTTCTACCAAACATTCTTGTTGAAGTTTAGTTAATGGTTGGTTGAGAATTTTTCAAAACGAAGTATTAATAAAACTTTGGTTTGCACCAGAGTCAAATAATACTTTAGCAAAAATATTATTAACTAAAAACGTACCGGCAATCACGTCCGGGATCATCCTTGTTTCTTCTGCAGTCAACATAAATGCCCTAGCATTTTTAGTAGTCTTGTTGTTGGTGGCCGGAGCTAGTTTCGAACAATTCGGCTTAATGTGCCCCTTTTCTCCACAGTTGAAGCATACTCCATTACTAGGTTTCTTCCTACAATCTTCTTCCTTGTGTCCTGGTATCTTGCAGTAGTTGTAGTAGGTGGAGCATCTTCCTGAATGCTTTTTCTTACAGGCTTTGCAGTAAGGTGTAGAGGTAGAACCTATATTTTTCCCACGGTTGGAATTACCGTAGCGAAATTCCTGGGTAAGCCATTGGGCTAAGTTCCTCCTCTGGTTTTCTTCTTGTGTACGTACCAGTTTATCAGTCAAGGTATTTGCTAGTTCTACAGCTTCTTCTATGGTTGGTGGTCTAGCTGCCTTGACTACATGTCTAATTTTACCAATTAATCCCCAGATGTAACGAGAGATTAATACTGGTTCTGGTGATGATAGGGTTGGCACTATTCTAGCATATTCAAAGAATGTAGTAGTGTAACCCTTGCTATCTACTCCAGTCATTCTTAGGTTTAAGAATTTATTAGCTATCTGTTCCTTTTTATTAGGAGGATAGAATTTCCTTTCCACCATATTCTTAAACTCAATCCATTCCATATTATATGTTCTATCACTTCCTCTAGTCTGGAGGATAGTGTTCTACCATTCTAGGGCTGCATTCTTAAACAGATTGGAAGCAAACATTATCATATCTTCTTCTGCGCATTTGCTTATTTTTAAGACTGCTTCTGTCTTTTCTAACCAGCGTAGAGCTGCAATGGCTCCTTCATTGCCCAAGAATTCCATTGGTTTACAGGACTAGAATTTTTTATAAGAACAACCATAAGACATGGTTCTTCTTCGTTTTGGAATTGGCAATTGAAGAAATGGGCCATTGTTCACGCTGTATTCAGGTTCAGTATGGGTTCGCTTACTTCCACTATTACTTTTATTATTATCCGCGTCTCTAACATGCTAGATAATAGATGGCAGAGCATCTCTAATTCCCTGGGTTACTATGTGTCGAATGGCACTGTTATTTATCTGGTGTTCATTATTCTGGTTTTCCCGATTTGCATTGTCGGCCATCTGGATTTTAAACATTTACCAAGTATTAATATCACAAAATAATATTGAATACGAATAATCACACAACAACACATTGATCCAAAATCGTCGTCATTGCGACCTTTACTCTATTTTATATTATGCATCCCTATCTATTACAAACCATAACTGGGAATGAAAAGACAATACTAGTATGCATCAATAAGGTTATCTATCCTAGTTTGGAAAATATATATTTCATATATTTATATATTTTTCAAACATACACACATATATTTATATATTATTATTATTACTATTACTACTGATAGGGGTTCATCCAGTATTGCATGTTACGCTCGTCATATTTCCAGACGAGTCGTTCCCCTATCTGTCTCATCCTCTCACTTCCTTCTAGGATTTCCTCACCAAAGGTTTGGAGTTCCTGTAGGTTCTCAGTATTCATGGGTGGGGCTGGGGCTGGTATCGGTTCAGGAAACTGGGGCATATGTTCTTCCTGAGGTATGGGTTTTCTAGAATTTCCCTGATATATTGGTCATTATCATAATAGGGGTCTAGAGGGTCAAGGTCTGGGTAGGGTCCTACTAGATCTTGCATGGGCTCCTCTATTGGAATTGGGTAGCGTTGCTGGTAATCCATGTGGTGGTCAAACAAAGGGTCATAGTCTGGTGGAGGGGATGCTGGGATTCTAGGGATTTCAGCTGGGTCTAGGTCAGGTAGTGGGTTCTGGTCAGCTGGGTCAATCTCTACTTCCATGGATTGTGTTGGAAATAACTGTAGTGGCTGGGGTGCTATGAGTTGTTCTAGATTAGGGTCTGCAGCTGTAGTAGCTAATATGTGGAAATTAGCTAATCTCCTATTGAGTATGTCCTGGGTTTGAACATTCATTTCTCTATTGGCCGCTGCTAGGGCCCGCTGTTGTTGCAACTTTTTCATCCTTTTTCTACGTTCATGGGCTCCTCTGCTGAACCATCCTCTCTTCTTGGGAGGGAATGGTTCCTCAGATTGTGCTTTAAACATGAAAATCCCTTCTTCAGTATCAGCCGAATACCCCGAAGGGGTAGACTGCGAAGAGGTTCCTTCGTTCCTAGGAGAGTTGGACAGTTGACGGTAAGCGTCCGAAGGTCCTTGATCACTCATACTGTAAACTTACAAATTGTCAAAGAACACAAAATAATAATCTACACGTATGCACATAATTTCATTGATTATTTCCTAAAAAAATTATAATTTCAATGTCAGCAGAACACCTCTTTGGCTGAAATCAGTGGCTAGGCTCTGATACCACCTTCTGTCGCAACCCCGACCCCTGCCTTGGGAGGCGGGTGGCCGCGGCCTACTCAGAGATGGTGGTATCGGTGTTTATCATTATTCGGCAGTGGAAATTTCATCAGGACCATAGTTAGGAAATATTTTATCAGAGTAAAACACCACACATTAATAAACACATGGGAAAAACAGAAGTTTCTGTTACAAACATAATTATAGGTATAAACCCTATTTTATTGAATAAAACGTCTTTCTTTATTAGGTAACTTTTATAGCCACATTTTTCCAAGCCTTCAGTGCTCTCCAGCTGGCTTCTATTTTGGCTTTCACATTTTGTTACCTGAAACGCGTTTAAAAACATTTTGTCAGAGGGAAATACTGGTGAGTGAATCTCAATTTAATCAAGACAGGTTTTATCCTTGTACAGTATTGAGGGCAATCAGCAATTACATTTGTTTATTTTTTTCTACCTTAATTACCACCCACGGTACTGTCGACCCGACTTGTGGTCATGTTACTACTCAAAGTGTAGTAACAAATTTTGTATACAAAACCCCAACATACCGACGATAATTGTAGAATTACAAATACTCAGTCATTGTTTAATTATAATATAAAGCATTGAGGTTTTGTAAAACAGTTTGCAAAAAGGTTTACAAAAAGGAGATTACTAACATTGCTAGTTTAGACTTTTCCTGTGATTTTCCTGGTTATAATCTAATAATTTACACAATGCACATGCTTTAGTATAATAACCCACTTTTTACATTAGTAATACCCTCCCCGAGACAGGACTCCAACGACTACGTCGGGCAGAGCCTCGACAGCCGTTACGGAGCACTAGATCAATCGGGCGGCGTATCTAATATGTAACCAGGGGGTTATAATACTTACAACAGGGCAGAACTTCGTTAATTAGGGGGGTATTATGCCCAGAAATTATGTATACTATGCATAAATTTGAGAGAGAAAGTTGTGTGAGCGATTGAAATGAAGTGCCGAATGTCTCAATTTATAGGGCCTGATTTCAGGTTTCTCGCGCCCCGCGTAGGCTTCAGCCAAGGCTTCGCAGCCCGCGAGGCTAGCTAGGGTAGGCCCTAGCTTGGCTGATTCGGCCACTAGGCTCGACACGATGCTGCCACGTGGCAGCTCAGGGGTACGCCCTGATTTTGACCTGTCGCGGCCCGCGTAAGACGAAGAGGATGTCTTCGCGGCCTGCTAGAAAGCTTTAACAATTGTTTTTATTTTTATTTTATAAAGTTAAAGGTATTTAGGGCTATTATACGTATACGGGGTGTATTTTAAGACATATAGGGTTGTTATAAATATATTAGGGGTGTCGGAAAATTTTAAGAGGGTTGTTATACTTCACCTCGAATGCTGGCTGTCAACAAAATTGACAACAGCGATGAGCGCAGGCTTGACTTAGACCTCCAAGAAGAAAGGCGTGAAAACGCAGCAATCAACGAGGCTAAGTACAAAATAAAGCTTGAAAAATATTACAACACGCGCGTCCGAATTTGCACGTTCAATCTGGGAGATTACGTCCTTCGCGATAATGAAGCTTCTAACGCAGAGCACCCAGGGAAACTGGCCCCTAAATGGGAAGGCCCTATCTCATCCAAGAGGTTTTGGGGAAAGGCACATACAAACTGCAGACGTTAGAAGGAAACCCTATCGCAAGGACCTGGAACACGCAGCAGCTTAGACGCTGCTATATGTAGGCTGCTATTTACATTTCCATGTAACCCAATGGCCCACGCACCAAATGTTAATATATAAATAAACAGTTGCTCCAACATTGTTTCTCTTACAAATGCATGTTACACTTTGCGATATCTACAAAAACAGATTGGCAAAATCTTCATTCGCAGAACCTATGCAAAGTGGCAGTCACACACAAGTATTGTAATAGTTGAGCAAGAACAAACATTGCGATGCATCCGGCAGGATGCATACAGCAAATCACTTATGGTTTTCTCAAACCAGAACACAATTCCTAGGCCCTAACGGGATAAAAACGGGAATTGACTATTACTTACACGACAATGGTGTACAGTATACTCATTATATAACAACTCTCTCAGAACCCTTAAAATACCCTATACGTCCTAAAATATATCCCGTATATGAAAAATAACCCTGAAATACCTTTATATTTATAAAAATCAATTAAAAACAAAAATATGGATCTCTCGCGGGCCGCGACCCGGTCAGCTAGGTCTGTCGCGGGGCGTGACAAGGTGACACCAGGCGACACCACATTGCATCACGTGTCCCTGTGCGTGTCGAATCTAGGCCGTTGATTCACCTAAGCTAGATCCTACCTACACCCTTCGCGGCCTGCATAAGAAAAGGAGTGGGGGCTCACGGGCCGCGAGCCGCCCTTCGATCAGGCCTATATAAGGAGTGGTCGAGCTGAGTTAGAATTCGTTCAAAATCTTTCTTTCTCTCTCAATATATATAAGCTAAAACTCTCGTGTATTATACCCCTAAAAAGCGAAGCTCTGCCTCGTTGTAAGTATTATAACCCCTGGTTACGTATTGGTTACTATGCCCGATTGATCTAGAGCTCGGTAACGCATGTTAAGGCTCTGCCTGACTCAGACGTTGGAGTTCTGTCTCGGGGGTATGGCTAATGTAAATTGGGTTATCTTACTAACACGTGTGCATTGTTTAATTTTAATAGATTATAACCAGGAAGTCACCAGAAGCAGTGGTATTATCTAAAACAACAATGTGAGTACATCTATTTTTGTAAACTCTTTTTACACAAACCTCAATTGTTTTAAATTATGATAACAGTGATTGAGTCTATGTATTCTACAATTACTGTCGGTATGTTGGGGTTTTGTATACATTACTTGTTACTAATACTGTGAATAGTAACATGACCACAAGTTAGGATTGACAGTACCGTGGGTGGTAATTGGGTAGATATAAACATTGTAATCGCTCTCAATACTGTAAAATGATAAAAGCTTGTTTTGATTAAATTGGGATGCACTCGCCAGTATTTCTTACTGATAAAATATTTTTAAAACGCATTTCAGGTAACAAAATGTGAAAGCAAATAGAAGCCAGCTCGAGAGCACTGAAGGCTTGGAAAAGTGGCTATAAAAGTTACCTAAACAAGAAAGAAGTTTTATTTCAATAAATTAGGGTTTATCCCTATAAACATATTATAATGGAAACTTGGGTTTTTCTCATGTATTTATTATTTATAAAAGTGTGTTATTTTAACTATGATAAACTATTTCCTAACTACGGTCCTGATGTTAATTTCCGTTGCCAAATTAATAAACACCGATACCACTAATCTGGATCTCGAGACACCGCTCCCGAGGTAGGGGTCGGGGGTTGCGACACATTACTTCACGTTTTCCCTAACCAGTGGAGCGGAAACAATGAAAGGTGTCGACTCACCCGCGTCTAAAGCCAACAGAGTCACGCATTTACTTGCATATCACCTAGACATGCAAATGGCAAATCCTGGCTTAATATTATTTACACGCGCCTTAAACATTGGCCTTAAATAATATTAACTCACCCATGGTCACACAAAGGCAAGAAGTAGTTACCCTTTACTTATATGCTTTGAGCCGCACATATTTGCATCTCACCTAGACATGCAAATGGCAAATCTTGGCTAAATATTATTTACACGCGCCTTAAACATCGGCCTTAAATAATATTAACTCACCCGCGCTCACACAAAGGCAAGAAGTTAATACCCTTTACTTACATACTTTGAGCTAAACAAAAATTTTATATCTAAAAAACTTATGCACCTATCAGGTACATAAAGGACAACATTTACATGGTTTTTGAACATTCACATGAAAGAAAGCAAAAAATGCACGCAGGCTAAACCTATTCTACATTTGCACCACTAGTGCCTTCACCCTCCTTCGCCGGGTTAAACAACACGCGTAAACGGTCCACGTAATCTTCCGCTTCCAAACGTGTTTCAATTCGATCAAGGGAAGGAATGGAAAGATTATTGTACGCATCTACCACGACATCAAAAGCAGCTTCGGTATCCACACCATGAAATCCGGATCGTTCATCAGTAAATTTGCTACTACAGAATGGGTTCACATCGTTAAGGCATTTGTTATACCCAGCCTTGAACCCAGCCCAACGCGCACGCTCGTTCATATCAGTAACTGCATTCGCATTCTCAGGGGCATCAAGGATAGTCTCCACAATTTGAACACATGATAGCAACAGTATTTCCGCTTCTCTAATAGCCGCTTCAGCTGCGGTCTTTTCCTTGACCAAAGTGGCATTAGCGGCCTTCAGGTTATTAAGCTCCTGACGCACACGGAAAAGCTTTTCATTCTCTCTATCACAAGCTTCCTTCCAAAGCTTGCGCTCATCAGAAAGCAGTTTGGCAAGAGAACGAACCTGTTCAAGGCCGGTGGATGCGGCCCACCTTTCAGTCTGCTTCAGCTTCTCAAAAGCAGCTTTCTCTTTCTCCAACTGCTCCTCACTCGCTTGAGCAGTTTTTATCATCGCCTCAGCCTGCGCCCTTAACCGGATGGTTTCCTCTTCTCTGCGAGCTAAGGCATTCGTGATTATGGAGCCTCCAACAAGCATGGAGGCAAGCTGACTCTACAAATTTTGGCGACTAAGGCTACGAACTCGAGCAGTCTCAACAGGGGTCCCCAATCCCCTCAAAATTTCCCTACAAGCAGAGGGATCATTCATCACCTCATCCCCCTCCAAGACACTCCAAAGGGGACGGTGGAAATACAAAACTACGCCCTGCCATATAGGAGCGATAGTAATAGTCCAATTCAGTCTCCCCCAGCTGAATTGGAGGTTGATCTTCACCCACCTTGCCTGCGGCAGCGGAACCGGATACATCTTCATGAGCAGGGGACTTTGGCTTTTCGCCTTCCTTGTCCCCTTCACCACGCGGATCGATCAGGTTGTTGGACGAATCCAATGTATCAAATATCGTGTCACCACCGGTCTCCTTTGACACCTGCTCCGCATGCACAGCCGGAGGAGTACCTTCACTACTCACCACCTCAGTAGAAGGATCTTCTCCACCCTTCTTCTTGACTTCCACGTCCATAACCTTCGGTGGGGAAGACGGTGTAGTAGACGCGGAGACCGGTTCCTCCAAGGGTTCTACAAAAGCAAAAGACATCTATCAGATACACTACGGCAACAAAACTTGCAAAAATATTATACTAACTTACCAGCAGATACCGCAGGTTTATGCTTTGAAACCGCGGTCACCCGAGTCTTTCGAAACTTCTGCGCTTTCCCCCCACCAGCAGCAGTGGAGGCTCCCTTCCGTTTTTTATCATCAACGGGCTTAGTGCCCGCGGTCGCGCCACTCGCGCCCGAAGAGCCACCTGGAACACTCAAGCCCTCAAGAGTGTCAGACACTACCACGTAATCTTCATATTTGCGTAAACGAGGACGAAAGGTACCTGCTGCCTCTGGCACCAAAGGGGGAAGAGTAATCGTAGCATGCGCCTTTTTCTTGCGCCTTTGCTTATCAACCACCAAGTTTGCAGACACCTTTTGAACACCCGTCGCATCAGGGTCTCCCAACGCCGCAAGATGACCTGTGGTTCGTTACAATCAGTCATCAAATAGGAGTTGCTAAAGGGCAGTAGGGGCAGAATAAAAGTTTTGTACCTTTTCCTTCTGGAAACAAGTCATTCAGTGCGTCCTCAGAAAGGGACCCAAAAATTGCTGAGAATGGTTTCGTTCAATCCTTCCTCGTTCGGATCGCACTTCACAATCTCAATATTGCCCTTGAAGTCAGGACAAAACATCCTACAGAGTGGAGCTTCCACTGCCAACCCATATGTACATATTATTAACACAAACAAAATGTCAAACAAGCGAGAAGAACACACAGGCACTTACCTTCATTTTTCTCCCGTAACACAGGCCTTGCCTTCCTATCCAGTCTGCCACCCAACATCATCCGCAGTATCCACAACTGCCTATTCTCCAGTTTCTTCGAACCAATAACGTGGAGATGTGCGAACCAAGCTTGTTGCCCCTCTTTGGGGGTACTCAGTTGCTCGGTTTCAATGGTGCCCCTCACATTTCTAAACTGCAGCCTGGCAGTGACCGTGGCTGCCTTCACGTAGAAGAACTTGGTCTTCCACTTAGTTATGCCCTTGGGTGGGCTCATAAGCTTAGGAGCACCTTCCCGCACCCGGAAAGAAAAGAAACCAAGTTGCTCGGTAAACTGGTAGAAACGTCGGAAATCCTCTACCAAGGGCTCCAGATCCAGAGCACGAAATGTATATTCAAAGTTACGAACACGTACCATCCCCAACGGACTCAGTTGGGAAATGTTGATCTTGTAATAGTCCAATATTTCGACCATGAAAACGGTCAGTGGAAGCCGGAGATTACAGGCATCAAACCAGTCAGCAAACATGCTGACATATCCGACTGGAGCATCACCGGTAGTATCACCCTCTTGAGGATACCTAGCCCCATACGCAACAGGCATCTGGATACTCGTCATCAAGTTCTTGAACGACGATTCCGGCCACTTCAACACTGGCAAGAACTTGCCAGGAGCGTTCACTTCCGCCTCCTCCTCCGCCGTCGGCGAATCAGGATTTACAGGAGCAGTGGAAGATGTGCTAGAAGGACTAGCCATTGATAATGGAGAACAACGAACAAGAACAAGAAACCGTGATACTCTTACCGGAAAACTCAAAGTTTTGATCGGAGACGAAGAAGGAAACTAAGTTCTCTCGCCGTAAAAATTTTTGAAATTTCAAAAAGTGAGGGGAAACCCTAAAAGGTTTCCCCTTTTATACTTATCGCAATAAATGCGATCACAGAAACCGAACAGGCGTGCGCTTTTGGAGCCCGTCGTACCACGCCACGTGTCAAGCGACGGTTTTTTTTACGATTACCACGCGTGTGTGGCCGCCTACGCACCTGACAATACATGACCTTTTGCACCCCTGCTACAGTGCATTTATGGCCTTAGGCAGTGTAAACGTCCTTTCATTTCAGCACATGCCAGCTAAAACTCACTAACTTCCACCAACCCGCACGTGCGGTCTACAATGTCTACAGTAAGCGACAAAATGAATACAAAATTCTATACGCAACATGCGGTTTATTTGGTATCTCATACCACAACCTATACCGCATGTCGATTTTTACATCCCCCCTCAAAAAAGAGAACATATATTTACATACTTAGTAAAGGGGGGGTATCCAAGATTTTCATAATTCCACTTCCACACGTGGAATATGCGGAGAGTAACACACACGAGCCCGCACAGGTGTGTCAGATACTCAGAACCTGTACTGTTCTTTGGACTACGAAAACCGCATCTCAGGAACAGGCAAAACAAGACTCCGTAGAGCCTCTTTAAGCTTCAAATCCCTCATATCCGATTCACAACCACAGAGGGGGAGAAAACAACTTCTCACTAGGGAAAGGACGGTTATGATGAGCGACCGTACATTAGCAACCCTGACTCCTGAACCTTCAAGAGCCACATCCAGTGCAACACTCTTTTAAAGCGAGTCTTCTGTTACAAACCGCAGATACTCATGAATGGCTGTGGCCGATCCATGACTATGGAAACGGTGGCTACGGAAGAGCCACGACTAAGTCATCACAACGATGATCCAAGCTACTTCAAGGAAAACTGATCACAAACTTCCTGCAACCGAAAGTGGCTACAGAACGAATGCCGACGAGTTTCACCCTGATTCCCAAGAAACCGCGGTGATCTCATTAAGCAACAAGCCAAGCAATGATGGTAACAAGTTTGCTTATGACTTTGTGTACCTACCACTTGACCGCATAGAATAAACAATGGTGGCCACAAACACGCCTATGACCATGTTTATTTTCCCATAGTTCGCCTCAACTACTCGCATTGTTTGACCAAACATGGCCAACAATGCTAGGAAAAAGGTAACCGCAAAGGACGTGCGGTTACTTGAGAGCTACACTGGAAGAACACAAACGACCCACAAAACAGGGATCATCGTTTCATGTCCAGTTGATAAACATAAAGCGAGAACAAAACTCCACGAACATTGCATCCGCAACCGCAAAGGTTACAACTAGAGTTGTGGGTAATGGAGAGTTCATACTCATCTCCCGTCACCGTCTCAAAGGTCGGTTCGGCACACCAACAGGTGGCGATCGTGTTTTGGTGACATCAGAAAAAGGTAGATCACACTACCAAGCCAGAGTTATCAGCTGAGAATTCCGCATCAGATGGAACTTACTCACCGGTCCGGAAGAGGCGTCACACGACTCTACCGGATTCCCGAATTGATTTACTTGAAGCAGGAGCAACGAGTTGGGTCTAGAATCTTTTCCAAACCGATTTCAAAGGTACCCAGTTGACCACATAATCCAGTATTTCTCCCACCTGCAACTTGCATGAGGAAACAACACTAGACTGGGGGGACTTGAAGGGGTATGGCCCCGGATCTCGCACCAGATCAGTCGCGAGTGACCATCACCCGTATCAAATGCTCCCATCAGCAAGGACTTATATGCGTCCGTACGGGCACACGCGAACGGGGTGGACGATTCCAATCGGTCGAATAATGAGAAGACTTACCTTGCGTATGAAAAGAGATGCGGCAACAACGACAATTACAATATATAGCGATGCGGCTTAGCACCGTATCCTATGCACATTTTCGTCACGACAAGGGATGTGGCATAACACCGCATCCTTTAAATATCTTCATCAAAGCAAGGGATGCGGAAACAACAGTAGTTACCGCAGATAGCGATGCGGCCCAGCACCGCATCCTACTGACGACAAGTGGGGACTGGCGGTTTTGACGTAAGTGGCCGAAACAGCAAGTGGCACTGATAGCAGTCATCCGTCCAGTCCACACGTAAGCAACTCTGGCACCCAGACTGACAGCCCCAGTGGGACGTGGCGCCATCTCCGTGGCCTACAAGCCTGCTACGACCCATGCAAAGGGCTGCGCGTTGTCAGTCTGGCCACTCAATTACCCTCCTTCACTCCTCGGCTATATATACCTATCCCGTACCAGGTTTGAGGTACCGCTTATCTACTCTCTCACACTTACTACTATCACACACTTTGCTCTCAAGCAAATATTGATTCTCACGCCGGAGAGTGGTAACAAGGAGCACCCCCCACCCCATCCTCCTTGTTACGAGTCACGGTGTGTTTCCCTTGTGCAGGAGACAGATCAGCAGACGATCCAGCCACCGATCCTCGGAAAGAAGGGATTAACCCTACTTGTCGAGACCAGTGAATTATCCTCCCTTGGTTAACCATTGTTTTCATCAGATTCGAATGTATGACACGAGTAAAAGTTGAACAAGACTGTTTGATGGCGACGTGTGAAGAAAAGGGATCGAGATGAGTTATGGTTTGTAACTTTTCTTGTGTTTGGTTACCTTGGTGAAGTGAGATAGAGAAAGGTGAAATATAAGGTATCATCATAAAATGCATTTAACTGAACTTTCATTATTGTATTTGTATCATATTATCTTTGAGTTGCTACTAAAGATAAGGTGCTAATGGAAATTATGTGGTTAAAATTATATTTTTTTCTTTAAGTTTAATGTATACATAATAGGAAGCGTGTACATGTGATATGCAAGGAAATGATAATATACGCATTCGTTGGGCCACATTAAGCAATATCACATGCCCACATGGGTTAAAGAAACTGGGCCAAGGTACTAACTGGGCCGCTATCAGATAAAACAAAACGTATAAACACCTGGATCAATATGTAATTTTATAAACTTTCAGCAGAAACACCAATGTCACTATGTGTTAATATGTAAATTGTAAAACATGTATAACTAGTTCATGATCATACTGAATCTTATGTTTAAAGCTTAAAGCTTGCACAAAAGCTATATGTTAAAGAGTAGGGCTCGGACAACATGTGAGCAAACATGTTACGTACCAAAAAACTAAAAAAGAGAACTCAACCCAAAAGAGTAGTCTAGTGGGTGAGACTTGAGAGAGTCCATTTTGTTTATAAGTCCCACATTGGTTACCCATACAACCGATGTGGGACAAGTCTCACACCTTGCAATGGTTTCACTCCATAACAATCGACCTCCTTAAGGGCCAACGTTCTTGTTGGTCACGAATGACTCTCTTCAGGTCACCACTCCGAGTTTGGCTCTGATACCAACGAAGTAAATTTGTAATTTTTAACCTACTAAGAATAATCGATTAGACATAAGCAATTTCAAACTACCTGTTGATAACAGCTTATTTCATACTAAAGTATAGATATAAACGTAAATAATGTTTTTCACCCGAACACTTAAAATTGTTTATTAAGTTAAAATAACCATAATAAGCAAATGAGTTGTTTAGATAAGAAACTCTAAACTTGCAAGTAGACATTTAAATGATCATACAAGAAGACGACGCGATTCAAGCTCTCGTTGAAGACTATGCAAAGGATCATACAAGAAGACGTGATTCAAGATCTCATTCAAGAGCACACAAAGGATTGTACAAGAAGATGTGATTCAAGCTTTTGTTGAAGACTAGGGCGGTAAACGAACCGAACGAACACGAACAAGGCTATGTTCGTGTTCGTTCGTTAAGGAAATTTGGATGTTCATGAACTGTTCGCGAACACATGATGAACAAAAGTTTGTGTTCGTGTTCGTTCGTTAAGGAATTTTGGTTGTTCGCGAACAGTTCGTGAACACTAACCACGAACGCAAACGAACACAAACGGACACAAATGAACATTAATTTTGAAAATTAAAAAAGGCACCGTTAAGGCCACATGGGTTATTAGTTTTTACTAATTTTTTTAATATAATTAGTGTACTGAAATGTAGGAATTAGGCGGGAAAGTAAAAAAGGTGGGAAAGGTAAACAACAAGAGAGGGAAATAATACTTATGGGGGAAAGTAAAAAGTTAATAAAACATTAAAACCTTTTAGAAAAATATATTAAAAAACCGAACACGAACGGACATAAATGAACGAACATAAACGAACATATTACCGAACGTTCATGAACGCAGTCGAACGAACGAGACCTTTGTTCGTGTTCGTGTTCGTTCGTTAAGCTTATCGAACGAAATTTTTTGTTCGTGTTCGTTCGTTAAGCTTATCGAACGAACATAAACGAACTTCCCGCCGAACGGTTCACGAACTGTTCGCTGAACGTTCGGTTCGTTTACAGCCCTATTGAAGACTACGATTTGAATTGATTTATTTATTTACATATTATGTATTTCGTGTTATTTTCATTTGGGTTTGTACGCAGTATGCGTACTACAAATTCCCATATACTTAATTAAGGAGAGTATTTTTATTATTTTTGTTAATACAATCTTAATAAAATCGTGACCATCTTCTACATTATGATAATTGATTCACTATAACTACTAGAAACTAACATTAGAATGACATGATATATATGCCTATTAACGATGATGTGAGTATTTACTATACTACATTCTAGTTGATTTAGCTTAATTAAGAATATATGTAAATATTTAATTAATTGACTTAAAGGGAGTTATGCTCATGGAATCATGACAACAACACTACATGATGTAAATTAACGTGTAACTAGATTTAAGCTCCCCCGCTTTGCAGCGGGGCGTAAAACTATGTCAAATATCACTAAGGCCACACCCCCGTCAGCGACTACCAATACTGAGTCGATCCAGGACCCGAGCGTTGCGACGAACTTATCAAACGAAAAAAATAAATATAAAACATTGAACCACACATGCATGTTGCGTTAACTTGCATAATTTTGAACGAAACAAAAAAACGTTAAACGGCACACGCACGTCGCGCCGTCTTAACTGGCAAAATTTAGAACGAAACGTAAAACGAAAATTTGCAAATGATGAAAAGGATAGGGGACCAAAGTTGAAGGTAAAAATATTGTGAGGTTAAATTGAAAATAATGAAACTTCTGAGTTAAAAGTAAAAAAAAAAAAAAACAATTTATGTAGGTTAAAATTGCAAAATATAAAAAGCTTTAGGTTTAAAGTTAAAAAATCAACTTTTTTTTTTTAAAAACCCCCAAAACATGAGGTGTAACACCTTATGCACAAAAATGTTCCTAATTTATGGAATTTAAATTAAATATGTAGACAAGTGTCCTCCCATCTGCAGCGCAGTGGTTGTGACATCCGGGTGAAGGCTCGGCTCGGGATTCAACCCGGGTTCGAGTCCAACGGGGGGGGGGGGGGGGGGGGGGGGGCGAGGGTTTACCCATTCCACGGGGTTCCTGCGCATCAGGGGTGTGCTACGCTTTCTAGCCGTGGTCGAGTAGTCGGCCTTTGGACATAGCTCTGAAAGGGTAGGTTTACACGTGGAAAACAACTAGCCATTCAAAAAATATATTTGTAGACAAGTATGATACCATTGGCATACCCAACCATTAAATGCCTTAACTCTTTAGATATAAATACTAGGATTAGGATCAAATACAAAGCCAAAATAAATAAATAAGAAAGGTAAGAAGGATTATAGGTCGTTGATCTTAAATTTGGAGGGTTGAGATTAGTTTTAGAAAAAAAAATAGTGGGAGAGAATAAAAGGAATCCTACATCTATTGACTTTCTCTCTCCACATGCAAGGCACATGACAATTTCCCCCATCAATTTAAAACGTCCATAACCTTTTCATATGACATTATTTAAAAAAATTCACTATAATAACGAGCGGTTTTTATATTGCTATGTAAAAAAAATCATTTTTACTTGGTTTTCTTTACATTGTGTTAAAGGTTCTGGTCATTGTGTCTTTCAACTGGGTTTTGGTCATTACGTTTTTACTAGAGTTTCTATACATTGTGTAATTATCAAAACTTATAACACAATGTTAATTTGGGTTCTGTCCGTTGCGTTTTTATTAGAGCGTATAACATAATGTATGACACAATGAAGATGATTTGTATTTAGGTTTTCTATATATTGTGTTATTGGTTCTAATTATTGTGTTTTTAACTATGTGGGTTTTCTATACATTGTGTTATAAGTTCTAGTCATTGTGTTTAGTCTGCTATCCATTATGTTTTAATATGTTATTCATTGTGTTTTAGTCTGTTGTCCATTGTGTTTTAGTCTGATGTCCATTGTGTTTTTTATTTGCTAGTCATCAATTGTGTCTTATATATGTTGTCATCAATTGTTTTTTTAGTCTGCTTTCCATTGCGTTGTTAGTTTGATAATCATTGTGTAACACGTTGTGTCCATTGTGTTTTAGTTTGATATCTACTGTGTATTTTATCGGTTGTCATCAATTGTGTTTTTGTTCTACTTTCCATTGTGTTTTTAGTTTGATAATCATTGTGTTTTACGTTATGTCCCTTGTGTAATATACAACTGGGTTTTTGGATTTTTTTTTAAAGTATAACAATAGGGTACGCATATTAAAGATAAAAGGACGCTCGATTTTATGGTATATTTTTTTTAAAAACAAATGACGTATAAAAAAAGTTACGGACGTTTAAAAAATTAGGGGGGGGGGGGGGATAGCATGTGAGTTGCATGTGCATGTTTCCTAGCATGTGAGAAGCATGTGCATATTGAATTTTTTCTCTTGGACGAAACTACCCTTCCCACTTGATTTTTCATTGGACACTTGTCAGTTGTCACTCTCTAGTAGCTTCTTACCCTTCTTATTTATAAAGCCCTTTGTATTATAACTCAACCCATAAATACTAATCAAAATTCAATGTCAATTGGTATTGTTACTACTTCAAAGTTCTTCTTTAAGAAGGCAAGAACAATGTATCAATGAAAATAAAGTAATTAAGAACCAAAAAATATTTTCTTTTAATCTGTTAGTGTTCCGCCTATAAAGCCCTACCATGAGCAAATTTCTTATACGATTTGATCGATGTCGTAAGGTCGGTCAAAAATATGTTTAAAAAGTGTCCTAATCACCTTTATTAGTAAAGGGCAAGTAGGGTGTTGAATCCACGGGGAATCAGTGGAAAGTATGAAAGCTCGTTGTTTTTAATGATTATCTAATTCTAAACTAATTGTTTTTTGTTGATTAAGAGAGTTATTAGAAAAACAAATGTAATTAATGTGGTTGTAAATAATTATGAGAAAAAGGACCAATCTCCGGGTTTTCAGGTTGTGTAGAAACACGGGTAACCCAATTACTACCAATTGGAAATCACATAGACATGATTTGCTAACTACTTGTTTTGATAAATAATTAACAGATAATATATTTGATTGCAATGATCCACGATCGAGACCGAAAGATTGATGCAACTGAATAGTAACCTAATTAATTACCAATCCTAGATTTCATAAACATAAACAAGTTCAATGGTTAAAGGTTGAAGAACAATGACAACTTAGAAATTTAATCCCAATTGTTGATGACAAAATCAAATCTGATGAACAAGTATGCAAATGATAATCTAACAATGTTTAATAAAAAACAAATAAACAACAAAGATAAACTAACCGAATGATTAGTCAAATCTCAATCAAAGTTTGTAAAACTAAGTTAATCCGGTTCCTAACACAACCCTAGTCCCGGAGATTATCACGGGTGGTTTAGCCGCTCATGTTCTTGATTTGATCTTCAATCTTGATGAAGAATTGCATGATTGATGATTGGATTGAGGTTGCGAACTTCAAAATTCGTTCTTGGGAAGTGGAAAACGGCTAGGGTTAATGATAATTTCGTTTGGGGAATGTTTGTGCTTAAATATGATGGAAAAACAAGAAATTCGCAAGTCAGATATGGGATTCAACACTCAGTGCGCCAAAAACAGCGCTTGGTGCGCCAAATGGTACTTTCCTTCTGTGGTGCACTGAAATCAGCGCCTAGTGGCGCCAATTGTTGCCAAACTTCCCGTTTTTCACATTTTGACCTTCCAACTTATGTGTATGCTTCCAATACTCTGTAATGCCTCCCGAAAACCTTCTGTCAAGCTCCAAAAGCCATCCATTATGCTCTGAGTACATGCAAATCAAAACCAACTCAAAGTAACCCGTTTTCATACACATAATCATGTAAAACCTCATAATTAAACACTTTAAAACACGATTAAACACCCTCACATCACATCCCCACACTTACCTTTCATTGTCCTCAAGCAAACCGATACGGAACTACTCACCATAGTAAGAACACTTCTAAACCCCTAAACCAATGAAACAGATTAAGTCCCAAGTCATACCCGTTCCATAGACTAACACAATCTAGATTGACATTCCGACAAGCAATTGGTGCAATTTTTTTTAAAACTTAAGACTTGTCTATTCAAAACTAACATGCTTAGGATTGTGACACATGCTACACGCCACTCACAGTATACTCTCCTCTCGGTTTAAAAACATGAACTAGCGTGTAATGTGCTAGTATTTATATCACTCAAAACCAAACATGAAATCCTGTAATCATAGGCTTGTATGACAATCACACATCCACTGTATCATATAACACGATACATATCAAAAGGACTTCCGGTTTTGGGCTTAGGCTAAAGATAGGAAATTTTTCGGTTTATATTTATATTTTTATATGGCGAACAAACAAACGACCAAACCGTGACAACTTTATTTGCAACACACATAACAACTCACACTTTTGGGTTGGTTTCTACCCAAGAACATAAACAATATACACATCACTTCTATTTTGTTCTTTTTCCTTTTTCTATTTTTTTCTTTTCTTTTTTTTTTCAATTATTCATAATTTGTCATTCACGGTCGGTATCAAACAATTCACATTAGGCGGACAAATGAAAGGTAAATAAGCTCAACAGGGCTACTACGGGTGATGGCTAGGTAAAGACATAACAAGAAAACAGGTGTACGGGATATCCTAATGTAAGGACCTGCAAACACGTCCAAAAATGTCCCGCAAGTAAAAACCCGGACCCCCGAAACCATAGTGCTTAGGAAAAACCAAGAAATCAAGAAATTTGGATTTCCGACGGGCCATGTAAGCCATAAGACTAGGCCTACGCGGGCCGCGACATAGCAACAATTGACCGGGACACGTTCCAGGCCACGTGTCAGCCACGTGGCGGGCCTACACGTGACACGGTAGCCCTAGTTGTAGACTAGGTGGCCCTCGCGGGTCGCGTAAGGGTCTTGAGAGGGTTTACGCGGGCCGCGTAAAACCCAGTTTTCTGCTATAAATTGCCTGTGCATGGGCTGATCGTCTGTGTGCAAGAAATTGATCAAAATCACAATCTTTCTGTTCGAAAATCACATTCAAAATAGGAAAACGCTGCTACGATCAAGGGTAATAACTCAATCACTGCTACGATACAATGTCCGATCGATTGAAACCGATCCGATAGATGTTTAAGTGCTGCCCGTATTTGGGCTATACTTTGTCATTCGTCGTGAGGGTTTTGATTTTGTGAGTTATCGTAAATGTTGTATTAAGTTACTGACCTAATTTCGTGTGCATTATTATTTAACTAGGTTATCAGGCTAAAATCAGTAGGCAAAACTCTGCCCGTCTAAATTTGCAATGTGATTCATTCTCTTTTTATCAACAATGTTTTACAATACTCAAATTATTTTCAAGAGTTATAATTACAGGGATTAAGTCTTGGTTATCTTGAATCACTGGCAAGTGGGGTATTGTGCACATTACTAATTTCTCACGGTTAGGTTCACCAACCTAACTGTGACAATCATCACTACTTGGGTGAAAGGACCCAATAGTGGTATGACCATCGTCACCAGGGTGTGACACGGCGCCAGATAACTATAAGATAGTAGACATTGTAATCGCTCTTATGCTGTAATCTATAACTAACGTGTCATTTTATAACTTGAGTGACTCGCCAGTATTTCCCCGCTGATAAAACCTTTTTAAACATGTTTCAGGTGATTTACTGTGAACCAGGGAAGGTGTCGCATAGCACACCAGCTTGAAGAATGTGGCTCAGTAAATAAAATAAATAAACATGTTTTTGTAAAACAGGGATTTCCCAGTGAAATCACCTTTATTGTAAAATACGGATGTTATCCCCAAAATGTGAAATAAAATAATTAGGCATTTTCAAGTTTAAAAGATCCTGTCAAAATTTCCGCTGCCAAATTAAATAATAAATACCACGGGTTTCTGTCCTGCGGCTTCTAGACCGGGTAACACCGGGCCGGGGGCCGTGACAGAAGAAGGTTGTATCAGAGCCACTGCTTTAAGCCAATTAAGTATTTAGAAATACTTAATTTTTCTAATTGCCATTTTGTGATTCTGTGAAAATTTAATTTACAATAAATAAAATTTTAACTTAAGATTGTGTGTGTTTCTTCATGTGTGTTATCAGCATGAATGAACTGTCGGAGGAACTCCGAAACTTCACTATCCATAGCACTGATATGGATACCACAGGAAACCCATCTGGCTACTTGGCAGATACGGAGGAACCACTAACTTTCCAGGCCCAAGCTCAGGAGAAACCAAAGCCGAAGAAGAGAAGGAGAATATTGGATTGGAAACGTGGGCGTAGAAAGAAACCAGCGGCACAAAAAGTTAAAAAGACTGAGGATCCGAAGGATAAAGGGAAAGGAAAAGAGATGGGGGAAAGTTCCGGGCAAGCCCAGGAAATGCCACCATGGGAGGAGCTGGATCTTAAACTGGCAAATTGTGATCTCATCGGACCTGCCGATGAAAACCTCTTCAATTACCCCATCGAATCACAACTTCCAGCTAATTTGGAACCTGTTTTCCCAGAACCTATTGTCAACCCCCGACCTCTACAAGGAGAGCTGGAAGAATGGTGGACAAATGACTGGCAATTTCAGAATCTTTTGAATAACCCTAACACCTATTTCCCCCAGTTTGACCCTGAGCCTGCACCAAACCCACCTATGAGCACAGAAAACTTGGCTGAACTCCGTCATTATGACGAGGAGCAGGTGGAGGCAGGAAATAGAATTAGGTATGTCGGAGAGAGAATCACGTGGAAATACGACGAGAGGGAGCGTCATTTCTGAAATGCCAACTGACTGTGGTTGTGTGGTTGTGTGGTGATGTGTTTAGTAATATATAATAATAAATAATAAAAATATAATCATGTAAAATAACTCAAAATAAAACTTTTGTAATATATCTGGTGTGTATGGATGCATACTAAAATATATATAAAATATGAAAGTCGCAAAGTCGACAATTTTGGCTATAAGTGTTGACGTGATTATGTGCAATTGCTTTATTGCGTTTGGTTGTTATTTATTTTGTGCCAATAACTTATATATATTGTTAATTACCAGATGGAACACGTTGTTAATGAACCAGTTAATGAAGTTAACCAATCTGAGCAAAACAATGAGGATCACTTTCTTAATAGGCAAGATATAGAATATAACGTTGCCTAGGGAATAGCAAATGCTTTCCCAGCAATCGTTCTTGCTGTCAAAAGCCCCGTTGAGCCTTCACAAGCTAACCCCAGTAAACGCACGCGCGATGATAATTTCAGTAATAGTGTTAACGGAGGCGGAAATAATGACGACAACGTAATTCAGGCCCCAATACTTAAGAAAATGAAAGTTGCAACACCTGGTTGCACTTATAAAGAGTTTCTTGCCTGTAAACCTGTCGAATTTGCAGGCAATGAAGGGGCGACTGCTGCACTGCGTTGGTTGGAAAAGACCGAGGCAGTAATTCAAATAAGTAAATGTGCCGAGGAGGATAAGGTCATGTATGCTTCTCACCTTTTTAAGGAAGAGGCATTAGAATGGTGGAATACAGTACTACAGGCCAAAGGAAGTGACATAGCTTATGCCATGAATTGGGAAGAATTTAAGAAATTGGTGGAAATAAAATTTTGCCCTGAATATGAAAAAGAACAAATGGCCAATAAGTTCCTGAGCCACCAAATGGTGGATGTTGACTGTCGAGGGTATACTTCGAAGTTCTTCGAGTATGCTCGAATTGTACCAACTCTGGCTTCGCCAGAACCGGTACTTATTTCTCGCTATATCTGGGGTTTGATTAGCGAGATTCGTGATATCGTCAAAGCTACAAGACCCCGCACAATCGACGATGCGGTGGAATTAGACAACACCTTGACTGACGGACTGGTGCGTACGTGAGAAGAAAACAGAAAGAAGGATTTGGCTCAAAAGATTACCCAAGGATTTCGAGGGGGTAATACGAGTAGCAACTTCAAGAAAAAGGGGACTGGGCAATCGTCCACCCCGCCGTTTTGCAGTACCTGTAAAAGAAAGCACTTTGGAAAATGTAAGGGGTACTGTAACTTCTGCAAAATTCCGGGGCACCAAGAAGAAGATTGCAGAAGAAAGAAATCAACAATTTGCTTCAATTGTGGAGAAGCTGGACATTTTAGACCAGACTGCCCTAAACTAGTCAAGCCAGCTGATAACAAGACTAAACCTGCTGAAGGAACTAGTAAGAAGAACGCAAGAGCCTTTCAGCTGATAACCCAAGAGGCAGATCCGATTCCGGATGTAATAGCGGGTACGTTCCTAGTTCATGATGTTTACGCAAAAGTATTATTTGACTCTGGTGCAAACCAAAGTTTCATAAATACTTCATTCTGCCAAGCTCTTAAGCAACCCTTAACTAAACTTAGACAGGTTTTTACGGTAGAGACGACAGATGGGAGTTCTGTTAACATAGATAAGATTTTGCAAGAAGGAAAGATAGAACTCTTAGGCAATAAATTTTCTGCAAACCTGTTACCTATGAATTTAGCTGGATTCGATGTCGTGCTAGGAATGGATTGGTTAGTAGCCAACCATGCTCGAATCCTCTGTGACAAGAATTCCATAGAAATTCATACATCCACAGGAGAAGTAATTGTGGTTACAGGAGATAAGCCCCGAAAGTCAATGAAATTTATTTCAGTAATGAAAATGGCCAGTTATTCAAGAAAACAAGGAATAGTATATATGGCTTCGGTAGTTATTAATACCAAAAATAAGGAACTCAAGGAAATCCCAGTAGTATCAGAATACCCTGATATATTCCCAGAAGAACTACCGGGATTACCACCCGATAGGGAAGTAGAATTTTGAATTCATCTAATTCCTGGGACTACACTGATAGCTAAGGCACCTTATCGGTTAGCACCCACCGAAATGCTAGAATTGAAAGAGCAGTTAGATGAATTATTAAGCAAAGGAGTCATACAACCTTGTTCATCCCCGTGGGGAGCACCAGTGTTGTTTTTGAAAAAGAAGGATGGTTCAATGCGAATGTGTATCGATTATAGGGAATTGAATAAGGTTACAATTAAGAATCGATACCCATTACCTAGGATTGATGATCTTTTTGATCAATTGCAAGGAGCTGGATACTTTTCTAAGATAGACTTGCGCTCAGGATACCCCCAGCTGTAGGTACAAGAAGAAGACATACCTAAAACCGCTTTCAGAACTAGGTACGGTCACTACGAGTTTACAGTCATGCCCTTTGGACTAACAAATCCTCCTGCAGCATTCATGGACATGATGAATAGAATCTGTAAACCGTATTTGGATAAATTTGTAATTATCTTCATTGACGATATACTTATTTATTCCAAAAGCCAGGAAGAGCATTGTGAGCACCTGCATGCACTCTTAACTTTGTTAAGAAAGGAAAAGCTTTATGCCAAATTCTCGAAATGTGAATTTTGGCTACAGGAGGTGCAATTCTTAGGTCACATGGTGAATCACGAAGGTATTCACGTAGATCCCTCCAAGATAGAAGCGATCACCAAATGGAAGGTCCCGCAATCAGCTACGGAAGTTAGAAGTTTTCTAGGATTAGCTGGGTACTATAGGCGCTTCATTAAGGATTTCTCTAAGATAGCAGTACCATTAACTAAGCTAACCTGTAAAACAGTTAAGTTTGAATGGGGGCCTAGGCAAGAAGAGGCTTTTAAGATTTTAAAATAAAGGTTAACACATGCTCCAATTCTAGCCTTACCAGAAGGAACAGAAGATTTTAAAGTTTATTGTGATGCTTCTAAGCTAGGATTAGGATGTGTGTTGATGCAACACAAAAAGGTAATTGCGTATGCCTCAAGGCAATTGAAAAAGCAAGAAGAAAATTATACGACTCATGACTTAGAATTAGGAGCAATAATTTTTGCCCTTAAGATCTGGAGACACTACTTGTATGGAAGTAAGTTTATAGTCTATACAGATCATAAGAGTTTAAGATACATATTTGGGCAAAGAATTAAACATGAGGCAAAGAAGATGGATGGAGATTCTAAGTGACTACAACTTTGATATTCAATATCACGAAGGAAAAGCAAATGTAGTAGTAGATGCCCTAAGTAGTAAGTATCATGAAAAACAAAGACGAGTTCGTGCTCTTAGATTAAATCTTCAAGTAGGTTTAATGGAACAACTGGAGAACGTTCAAGAAACAGCAATCAAAGATGATGCTGAAGGAATGAAAGGAAGAATAAAAGAATTAAAACAAGGGACTTATGGAATTTGTAGATTCCACAAGAAAAAGATTTGGGTACCTAAGCAAGGAGACTTAAGAAATAAAATTTTAGAGGAGGCCCATAAATCTAGGTATACTATGCATCCTGGTAATAATAAGATGTACCAAGATTTAAGGAATAACTTCTGGTGGATAGGAATGAAAAAGGATATAGCTAGATATGTTTCTAAGTGCCTAACTTGTTCAGAAGTTAAGGCAGAACACCAGAAACCTTCAGGTTTACTTCAACAACTAGAAATGCCTGTTTGGAAGTGGGAACTAATAACAATGGATTTTGTTACTAAATTGCCTAAAACTAGGAGAGGTAATAACGCGATTTGGGTAATTGTGGATCGATTAACCAAATCAGCTCATTTTCTACCCATGAAGGAAACCTTTAGCATGGAAAGATTAGCAAAGTTGTATGTAGACGAGGTAGTATCCTTACATGGAGTCCCACTCTCCATTGTATCAGACAGGGATAGTCGTTTCACTTCACATTTTTAGACAAGTTTCCAAGAAGCAATGGGGACCCGATTAAACTTGAGTACTGCATACCATCCCCAAACAGATGGACAAAGTGAAAGGACGATACAAACCCTGGAAGACATGCTCAGAGCATGTGTAATAGATTTTGGTGGAAACTGGGGTAACCACCTACCCTTAATTGAATTCTCCTATAACAATAGTTATCATGCAAGTATCGAAGCTGCCCCGTTCGAAGCACTGTATGGACGAAAATGTAGAACTCCAGTTTGTTGGGCAGAAATAGGAGAAAGTCAATTATCAGGTCCCGAGATCGTACTAGAAACCACCGACAAGATAACTCAAATCAAGGAAAGACTGAAAACAGCTCGAGATCGCCAGAAGAGTTATGCAGACAATCGACGCAAGCCACTGGAATTTCAAATTGGAGACCAGGTACTCTTAAAAGTTTCTCCTTGGAAAGGAGTAGTCCGATTTGGTAAGAAGGGAAAGCTAAGTCCAAGGTACATAGGACCATTCCCTGTAATCCAACGCATAGGACCAGTCACCTATCGCCTACAACTACCAGAAGAACTAGCTGGAGTACATGACGTATTTCATGTATCCAACCTCAAGAAATGTTTATCTGACAAATCCCTGGTAGTACCTCTTCAAGATATAGAGGTAAATGAGAAGCTAAAATTTGTTGAGAAACCACCCCAAATAGAAGACAGAAAAGTCAAGTTTCTCAAACACAAAAGATTAGTACTGGTCAAGGTCAAGTGGGATTCAAAAAGAGGACCTGAGTACACCTGGGAGCTGGAATCGGAAATGAAGCGAAAGTATCCTCACTTATTTCAGTAAATCTCAAGGACGAGATTTTAAATAAGGTGGGGAGGATGTAAGGACCTGCAAACACGTCAAAAAATGTCCCGTAAGTAAAAACCCGGACCCCCGAAACCCTCGTGCTTAGGGAAAACCAAGAAATTTGGATTTCTGGCGGGCCACGTAAGCCATAAGGCTAAGCCTACGCGGGCCGCGACATAGCAACAATTGACCGGGACACATTCCAGGCCATGTGTCAACCACGTGGCGGGCCTACACGTTACACGGTAGCCCTAGTTGTAGACTAGGTGGCCCTCGCGGGCCCCGTAAGGGTCTTGAAAGGGTTTACGCGGGCCGCGTAAAACCCAGTTTTATACTATAAATTTCCTTTGCATGGGCTGATCGTCTGTGTGCAAGAAATTTATCAAAATCACAATCTTTCTGTTCGAAAATCACATTCAAAATAGGAAAACGCTGCTACGATCAAGGGTAATAACTCGATCACTGCTACGATACAATGTTCGATCGATTGAAACCGATCCGAGAGATGTTTAAGTGATGCCCGTATTTGGGCTATACTTTGTCATTCGTCATGAGGGTTTTGATTTCGTGAGTTATCGTAAATGTTGTATTAAGTTACTGACCTAATTTCGTGTGCATTATTATTTAACTAGGTTATCAGGCTAAAATCAGTAGGCAAAACTCTGCCCGTCTAAATTTGCAATGTGAGTCATTCTCTTTTTATCAACAATGTTTTACAATACTCAAATTATTTTCAAGAGTTATAATTACAGGGATTAAGTCTTGGTTATCTTGAATCACTGGCAAGTGGGGTATTGTGCACATTACTAATTTCTCACGGTTAGGTTCACCAACCTAACTGTGACAATCATCACTACTTGGGTGAAAGGACCCAATAGTGGTATGACCATCGTCACCAGGGTGTGACACGGCGCCAGATAACTATAAGATAGTAGCCATTGTAATCGCTCTTATGCTGTAATCTATAACTAACGTGTCATTTTATAACTTGAGTGAATCGCCAGTATTTCCCCACTGATAAAACCTTTTTAAACATGTTTCAGGTGATTTACTGTGAACCAGGGAAGGTGTCGCATAGCACACCAGCTTGAAGAATATGGCTCAGTAAATAAAATAAATAAACATGTTTTTGTAAAACATGGATTTCCCAGTGAAATCACCATTATTGTAAAATACGGATGTTATCCCCAAAATGTGAAATAAAATAATTAGGCATTTTCAAGTTTAAAAGATCCTGTCAAAATTTCCGCTGCCAAATTAAATAATAAATACCACGGGTTTCTGTCCTGCGGCTTCTAGACCGGGTAACACCGGGCCGGGGGCCGTGACAGAAAAAGGTTGTATCAGAGCCACTGCTTTAAGCCAATTAAGTATTTAGAAATACTTAATTTTTCTAATTGCCATTTTGTGATTCTGTGAAAATTTAATTTACAATAAATAAAATTTTAACTTAAGATTGTGTGTGTTTTTTCATGTGTGTTATCAGCATGAATGAACTGTCGGAGGAACTCCGAAACTTCACTATCCATAGCACTGATATGGATACCACAGGAAACCCGTCTGGTTACTTGGCAGATACGGAGGAACCACTAACTTTCCAGGCCCAAGCTCAGGAGAAACCAAAGCCGAAGAAGAGAAGGAGAATATTGGATTGGAAACGTGGGCGTAGGAAGAAACTAGCGGCACAAAAAGTTAAAAAGACTGAGGATCCGAAGGATAAAGGGAAAGGAAAAGAGATGGGGAAAGTTCCGGGCAAGCCCAGGAAATGCCACCATGGGAGGAGCTGGATCGTAAACTGGCAAATTGTGACCTCATCGGACCTGCCGATGAAAACCTCTTCAATTACCCCATCGAATCACAACTTCCAGCTAATTTGGAACCTGCTATCCCAGATCCTATTGTCAACCCCCGACCTCTACAAGGAGAGCTGGAAGAATGGTGGACAAATGACTGGCAATTTCAGAATCTTTTGAATAACCCTAACACCTATTTCCCCCAGTTTGACCCTGAGCCTGCACCAAACCCACCTATGAGCACAGAAAACTTGGCTGAACTCCGTCATTATGAAGAGGAGCTGGTGGAGGCAGGAAATAGAATTAGGTATGTCAGAGAGAGAATCACGTGGAAATACGACGAGAGGGAGCGTCGTTTCTGAAATGCCAACTGACTGTGGTTGTGTGGTTGTGTGGTGATGTGTTTAGTAATATATAATAATATATAATAAAAATATAATCATGTAAAATAACTCAAAATAAAACTTTTTTAATATATCTGGTGTGTATGGATGCATACTAAAATATATATAAAATATGAAAGTCGCAAAGTCGACAATTTTGGCTATAAGTGTTGACGTGATTATGTGCAATTGCTTTATTGCGTTTGGTTGTTATTTATTTTGTGCCAATAACTTATATATATTGTTAATTACCAGATGGAACACGCTGTTAATGAACCAGTTAATGAAGTTAACCAATCTGAGCAAAACAATGAGGATCACTTTCTTAATAGGCAAGATATAGAAACTATCGTTGCCTAGGGAATAGCAAATGCTTTCCCAGCAATCGTTGTTGCTGTCAAAAGCCCTGTTGAGCCTTCACAAGCTAACCCCAGTAAACGCACGTTCGACGATAATTTCAGTAATAGTGTTAACGGAGGCGGAAATAATGACGACAACGTAATTCAGGCCCCAATACTTAAGAAAATGAAAGTTGCAACACCTGGTTGCACTTATAAAGAGTTTCTTGCCTGTAAACCTGTCGAATTTGCAGGCAATGAAGGGGCGACTGCTGCACTGTGTTGGTTGGAAAAGACCGAGGCAGTAATTAAAATAAGTAAATGTGCCGAGGAGGATAAGGTCATGTATGCTTCTCACCTTTTTAAGGAAGAGGCATTAGAATGGTGGAATACAGTACTACAGGCCAAAGGAAGTGACATAGCTTATGCCATGAATTGGGAAGAATTTAAGAAATTGGTGGAAAGAAAATTTTGCCCTGAATATGAAAAAGAACAAATGGCCAATAAGTTCCTGAGCCACCAAATGGTGGATGTTGACTGTCGAGGGTATACTTCGAAGTTCTTCGAGTATGCTCGAATTGTACCAACTCTGGCTTCGCCAGAACCGGTACTTATTTCTCGCTATATCTGGGGTTTGATTAGCGAGATTCGTGATATCGTCAAAGCTACAAGACCCCGCACAATCAACGATGCGGTGGAATTAGACAACACCTTGACTGACGGACTGGTGCGTACGTGAGAAGAAAACAGAAAGAAGGATTTGGCTCAAAAGATTACCCAAGGATTTCGAGGGGGTAATACGAGTAGCAACTTCAAGAAAAAGGGGACTGGGCAATCGTCCACCCCGCCGTTTTGCAGTACCTGTAAAAGAAAGCACTTTGGAAAATGTAAGGGGTACTGTAACTTCTGCAAAATTCCGGGGCACCAAGAAGAAGATTGCAGAAGAAAGAAATCAACAATTTGCTTCAATTGTGGAGAAGCTGGACATTTTAGACCAGACTGCCCTAAACTAGTCAAGCCAGCTGATAACAAGACTAAACCTGCTGAAGGAACTAGTAAGAAGAACGCAAGAGCCTTTCAGCTGACAACCCAAGAGGCGGATCCGATTCCGGATGAAATAGCGGGTACGTTCCTAGTTCATGATGTTTACGCAAAAGTATTATTTGACTCTGGTGCAAACCAAAGTTTCATAAATACTTCATTCTGCCAAGCTCTTAAGTAACCCTTAACTAAACTTAGACATGTTTTTACGGTAGAGACGACAGATGGGAGTTCTGTTAACATAGATAAGATTTTGCAAGAAGGAAAGATAGAACTCTTAGGCCATAAATTTTCTGCAAACCGGTTACCTATGAATTTAGCTGGATTCGATGTCTTGCTAGGAATGGATTGGTTAGTAGCCAACCATGCTCGAATCCTCTGTGACAAGAATTCCATAGAAATTCATACATCCACAGGAGAAGTAATTGTGGTTACAGGAGATAAGCCCCGAAAGTCAATGAAATTTATTTCAGGAATAGTATATATGGCTTCGGTAGTTATTAATACCAAAAATAAGGAACTCAAGGAAATCCCAGTAGTATCAGAATACCCTGATATATTCCCAGAAGAACTACCGGGATTACCACCCGATAGGGAAGTAGAATTTTGAATTCATCTAATTCCTGGGACTACACCGATAGCTAAGGCACCTTATCGGTTAGCACCCACCGAAATGCTAGAATTGAAAGAGCAGTTAGATGAATTATTAAGCAAAGGATTCATACAACCTTGTTCATCCCCGTGGGGAGCACCAGTGTTGTTTGTGAAAAAGAAGGATGGTTCAATGCAAATGTGTATCGATTATAGGGAATTGAATAAGGTTACAATTAAGAATCGATACCCATTACCTAGGATTGATGATCTTTTTGATCAATTGCAAGGAGCTGGATACTTTTCTAAGATAGACTTGCGCTCAGGATACCACCAGCTGAAGGTACAAGAAGAAGACATACCTAAAACCGCTTTCAGAACTAGGTACGGTCACTACGAGTTTACAGTCATGCCCTTTGGACTAACAAATCCTCCTGCAGCATTCATGGACATGATGAATAGAATCTGTAAACCGTATTTGGATAAATTTGTAATTATCTTCATTGACGATATACTTATTTATTCCAAAAGCCAGGAAGAGCATTGTGAGCACCTGCATGCACTCTTAACTTTGTTAAGAAAGGAAAAGCTTTATGCCAAATTCTCGAAATGTGAATTTTGGCTACAGAAGGTGCAATTCTTAGGTCACATGGTGAATCACGAAGGTATTCACGTAGATCCCTCCAAGATAGAAGCGATCACCAAATGGAAGGTCCCGCAATCAGCTACGGAAGTTAGAAGTTTTCTAGGATTAGCTGGGTACTATAGGCGCTTCATTAAGGATTTCTCTAAGATAGCAGTACCATTAACTAAGCTAACCTGTAAAACAGTTAAGTTTGAATGGGGGCCTAGGCAAGAAGAGGCTTTTAAGATTTTAAAACAAAGGTTAACACATGCTCCAATTCTAGCCTTACCAGAAGGAACAGAAGATTTTAAAGTTTATTGTGATGCTTCAAAGCTAGGATTAGGATGTGTATTGATGCAACGCAAAAAGGTAATTGCGTATGCCTCAAGGCAATTGAAAAAGCATGAAGAAAATTATACGACTCATGACTTAGAATTAGGAGCAATAATTTTTGCCCTTAAGATCTGGAGACACTACTTGTATGGAAGTAAGTTTATAGTCTATACAGATCATAAGAGTTTAAGATACATATTTAGGCAAAAAGAATTAAACATGAGGCAAAGAAGATGGATGGAGATTCTAAGTGACTACGACTTTGATACTCAATATCACGAAGGAAAAGCAAATGTAGTAGCAGATGCCCTAAGTCGTAAGTATCATGAAAAACAAAGACGAGTTCGTGCTCTTAGATTAAATCTTCAAGTAGATTTAATAGAACAACTGAAGAACGTTCAAGAAACAGCAATCAAAGATGATGCTGAAGGAATGAAATGAAGAATAAAAGAATTAAAACAAAGGATTTATGGAATTTGGAGATTCCACAAGAAAAAGATTTGGGTACCTAAGCAAGGAGACTTAAGAAATAAATTTTTAGAGGAGGCCTATAAATCTAGGTATACTATGCATCCTGGAAATAATAAGATGTACCAAGATTTAAGGAATAACTTCTGGTGGATAGGAATGAAAAAGGATATAGCTAGATATGTTTCTAAGTGCCTAACTTGTTCACAAGTTAAGACAGAACACCAGAAACCTTCAGGTTTACTTCAACAACTAGAAATGCCTGTTTGGAAGTGGGAACTAATAACAATGGATTTTGTTACTAAATTGCCTAAAACTAGGAGAGGTAACAACGCGATTTGGGTAATTGTGGATCGATTAACCAAATCAGCTCATTTTCTACCCATGAAGGAAACCTTTAGCATGGAAAGAGTAGCAAAGTTGTATGTAGACGAGGTAGTATCCTTACATGGAGTCCCACTCTCCATTGTATCAGACAGGGATAGTCGTTTCACTTCACATTTTTAGACAAGTTTCCAAGAAGCAATGGGGACCCGATTAAACTTGAGTACTGCATACCATCCCCAAACAGATGGACAAAGTGAAAGGACGATACAAACCCTGGAAGACATGATCAGAGCATGTGTAATAGATTTTGGTGGAAACTGGGATAACCACCTACCCTTAATTGAATTCTCCTATAACAATAGTTATCATGCAAGTATCGAAGCTGCCCCGTTCGAAGCACTGTATGGACGAAAATGTAGAACTCCAGTTTGTTGGGCAGAAATAGGAGAAAGTCAATTATCAGGTCCCGAGATCGTACTGGAAACCACCGACAAGATAACTCAAATCAAGGAAAGACTGAAAACAGCTCGAGATCGCCAGAAGAGTTATGCAGACAATCGACGCAAGCCACTGGAATTTCAAATTGGAGACCAGGTACTCTTAAAAGTTTCTCTTTGGAAAGGAGTAGTCCGATTTGGTAAGAAAGGAAAGCTAGTCCAAGGTACATAGGACCATTCCCAGTAATCCAACGCATAGGACCAGTCGCCTATCGCCTACAACTACCAGAAGAACTAGCTGGAGTACATGACGTATTTCATGTATCCAACCTCACGAAATGTTTATCTGACGAATCCCTGGTAGTACCTCTTCAAGATATAGAGGTAAATGAGAAGCTAAAATTTGTTGAGAAACCACTCCAAATAGAAGACAGAAAAGTCAAGTTTCTCAAACACAAAAGATTAGTACTGGTCAAGGTCAAGTGGGATTCAAAAAGAGGACCTGAGTACACCTGGGAGCTGGAATCGGAAATGAAGCGAAAGTATCCTCACTTATTTCAGTAAATCTCAAGGACGAGATTTTAAATAAGGTGGGAAGGATGTAAGGACCTGCAAACACGTCCAAAAATGTCCCGTAAGTAAAAACCCGGACCCCCGAAACCCTAGTGCTTAGGGAAAACCAAGAAATCAAGAAATTTGGATTTCTGGCAGGCCGCGTAAGCCATAAGGCTAAGCCTACGCGGGCCGCGACATAGCAACAATTGACCGAGACACATTCCAGGCCACGTGTCAACTACGTGGCGGGCCTACACGTGACACGGTAGCCCTAGTTGTAGACTAGGTGGCCCTCGCGGGCCGCGTAAGGGTCTTGAAAGGGTTTACGCGGGCCGCGTAAGGCCCAGTTTTCTGCTATAAATTGCCTGTGCATGGGCTGATCGTCTGTGTGCGAGAAATTTATCAAAATCACAATCTTTCTGTTCGAAAATCACATTCAAAATAGGAAAACGCTGCTACGATCAAGGGTAATAACTCGATCACTGCTACGATACAATGTCCGATCGATTGAAACCGATCCGATAGATGTTTAAGTGCTGCCCGTATTTGGGCTATACTTTGTCATTCGTCGTGAGGGTTTTGATTTCGTGAGTTATCATAAATGTTGTATTAAGTTACTAACCTAATTTCGTGTGCATTTTTATTTAACTAGGTTATCAGGCTAAAATCAGTAGGCAAAACTCTGCCCGTCTAGATTTGCAATGTGAGTCATTCTCTTTTTATCAACAATGTTTTACAATACTCAAATTATTTTCAATAGTTATAATTACAGGGATTAAGTCTTGGTTATCTTGAATCACTGGCAAGTGGGGTATTGTGCACATTACTAATTTCTCACGGTTAGGTTCACCAACCTAACTGTGACAATCATCACTACTTGGGTGAAAGGACCCAATAGTGGTATGACCATCGTCACCAGGGTGTGACACGGCGCCAGATAACTATAAGATAGTAGCCATTGTAATCGCTCTTATGTTGTCATCTATAACTAACGTGTCATTTTATAACTTGAGTGACTCGCCAGTATTTCCCCGCTGATAAAACCTTTTTAAACATGTTTCAAGTGATTTACTGTGAACCAGGGAAGGTGTCGCATAGCACACCAGCTTGAAGAATGTGGCTCAGTAAATAAAATAAATAAACATGTTTTTGTAAAACAGGGATTTTCCAGTGAAATCACCTTTATTGTAAAATACGGATGTTATCCCCAAAACGTGAAATAAAATAATTAGGCATTTTCAAGTTTAAAAGATCCTGTCAAAATTTTCGCTGCCAAATTAAATAATAAATACCACGAGTTTCTGTCCCGCGGCTTCTAGACCGGGTAACACCGGGCCGGGGGCCGTGACACCTAATGCCTTTATCATTTACGTGCACGTATCTAACCACAGTCTCAGCATGCATCAAATCATACAAGTTCTAACACAGAATAACATGTGACCTGCTCTCAACAAATGAAGTAATAATGTAAATCATTCTATCAGTCTACAGGCTCAAAGTTCTCACCAAGAAAGGGTAAAAAGGCTACCGACATGTGGCATATGCAATCTAAAGCATGTTACCCCTAAATAGACATCTCTTTTAAATTCTTTTGTCCAAAAAAACACCTATCGGACCTACTCTTATGAAACTTTAAGGAACAACCATGACAAGGGACTACATTAGTTTACTACCGGCAAGGAACCCATTAGTGATTGAAACATTCGGTTTTCATATCCATTTAGTTCACTTAAGGCGATGAAATTCTTTAAAATTTTCAATTTTTTTTCAGTTTTCATCGTTTTCAATCATTTTCCAACCTCTTTCAAACTCTTGTCACAAACCTTTCCCTTCCCGGGTTTCCATATCCCCACACTTGGGCGACATTGTCCCCAACGTATAGTGTTTTTAAAACAAACCCGGGAATAACAACCAAACCATCCCATAAGCGGCCAATCCCTAACACAAATAACATAAACACATTCCCTAAAACATAATAGTTCAACACCACCAAATACAAAAACGCACATAAAAGAACATGACCACCAGGCAACAAACATAGATAAAGGAAAGCTTACATGTACCTGAATAAACAAAACTTCCCCACACTTGTCTGCTGCCATGGAGAAGAACAAAACGGACACTGACACACAAACTCGGGTTGCCTCTCGAGAGAGCTAAGTTTATGGGTCTTCAGCCAGACCGTACCTAACGTTCGTTCATGGGGGTCGAAGTGAACATTTACCCACTGAATTACTTGCATATGCTCGGTAATTGACATTCCAAATTCCTATCTGCTCTCTTCTGCCAACGATATTTGTCGAATCAAATCGGAACAAGTGAAATCCACATTTGCCTACCGAATTTCCAAGGTGTGTTCGATAGTTGACATGTCGAATCCTCACTTTCTTTCCTATCATGAATACGTTTGTTGGATCATTGCTTAGCCACTTCACTATACCTTGTCTGAGGTCTTCTCTACTCACATTTCTTTTATTTCCACTCGAGCCATCATCCCCGACTTTGTTAGTTGGAGTAATCAAAATATGTTGTGGTTCGGGATAAACTTGGACTACATCAGTCTCTAGTTCTTCAATAGGTGCTAAGTCTTCATGTAGGTTTAAACATATAACCTCAAGTTCAGGAAGACTTTCAACCTCTTCTTCATCTTCATCAAACAAAACTGGCAATTCTTGTGTTTCTTCAACAAATACAGGAATGGATGTGGGATTATCCTTCACAGCCTTCAATGTTGCCATTTGTTCATCTATTCGATTCGATCGTTGGACCATAGCCTTAGTTCTCGACCTGCTCTCTTGTGCCATCTCCAGCATAATATCCATTATTTCATCAAGTTTAGAATTTTGCTGTTTACCTTGACAACCATTTTGACTTTCGTAATCTGATCTGAACTCCCATGGTAATTACCATGATTACACCATTGATTACGCACATTAAAATCATTGTATGTTGACTCAGAGTAGTCATGGTGACGACCATTATAATCTTCTTGGTATCTTGAGAAGGGCACCACCTCGGATTCGTACTCATCATAATCCGAATTTTGTTCATACTTGTAGTTGACATTTGATTGATAGTGTCCCTGATATGAAGGTGCCCTGTACCCAGACATCAATTTTTCTTTCCAAAACACTACATATGTCCAAAACACTAGGCAATCTTGATGTATGTGAATTTTTCCACAATAAGGGCATAACTGATGAGCTCTATCCATGATCCAAAGATTTCACTTCCTGCACAAACAAACTAAAATACCCGCGTAGATAACTAACATACGAAAAAAAAAAACTAAAAACTACAAGAAATATTTTTGGATTTTTCTAACTTTTTTTTAATTTTTTAAAGAAAAACAACTTACTAAACACTAAGCGCACCGATTCCCCGGCAACGGCGCCATTTTGATCGATGTCGTAAGATCGGTCAAAAATATGTTTAAAAAGTGTCCTAATCACCTTTACTAGTAAATGGCAAGTAGGGTGTCGAATCCACGAGGAATCAGTGGAAAGTATGAAAGCTCGTTGTTTTTAATGATTATCTAATTCTAAACTAATTGCTTTTTTGTTGATTAAGAGAGTTATTAGAAAAACAAATGTAATTAATGTGGTTGTAAACAATTATGAGAAAAAGGACCAATCTTTGGGTTTTTAGGTTGTGTAGAAACACGGGTAACCTAATTACTACCAATTGGAAATCACATAGACATGATTTGCTAACTACTTGTTTTGATAAATAATTAACAGATAATATATTTGATTGTAATGATCCACGATCAAAACCGAAAGATTGATGCAACTGAATAGTAACCTAATTAATTACCAATCCTAGATTTCATAAACATAAACAAGTTCAATGGTTAAAGGTTGAAGAACAATGACAACTTAGAATTTAATCCCAATTGTTGATGACAAAACCAAATAACTGATGAACAAGTATGCAAATGATAATCTAACAATGTTTAATCAAAAACAAATAAACAATAAAGATAAACTAACCGAATGATTAGTCAAATCTCAATCCAAAAGTTTGTAAAACTAAGGGGCCGTTTGGTAGCCTCTTAATGACCATTCAGATGTTACCTCTTAATGGTTTAAAACATCTGAATGAATAAGAGGTAACCTCAAGTCTGAATGGTTAAGAGGTAACCTCTGAATGGTAAATCATCACATGTCACATTCTTCTACCTTCTCATTGGTAAAATTCTTAATGGTTCCATTAAGAGGTAGCCTCTTAATGACCATTCAGAGGCTACCAAACAGCCCCTAAGTCAACCCGGTTCCTAACACAACCCTAGTCCCGGAGATGATCACGGGTGGTTTAGCCGCTCATGTTCTTGATTTGATCTTTAATCTTGATGAAGAATTGCATGATTGATGATTGGATTGAGGTTGGGAACTCCAAAATTCGTTCTTGGGAAGTGGAAAACGACTAGGGTTAATGATAATTTCGTTTGAGGAATGTTTGTGCTTAAATATGGTGGAAAAACAAGAAATTCGCAAGTCAGATCTGGGATTCAGCGCCCAATGCGCCAAAAACAGCGCATGGTGCGCCAAATGGTACTTTCCTTCTGTGGTGCGCTAAAATCAGCGCCTAGTGGCGCCAATTGTTGCCAAACTTCCCGTTTTTTACATTTTGACCTTCCAACTTATGTGCATGCTTCCAATACTCTGTAATGCCTCCCGAAAACCTTTTGTCAAGCTCCAAAAGCCATCCATTATGCTCTGAGTACATGCAAATCAAAACCAACTCAAAGTAACCCGTTTTCATACACATAATCATGTAAAACCTCATAACTAAACACTTTAAAACACGATTAAACACCCTCACATCACGATTCCACCTAGAGGTTATAAAAATTGGTATTTTTATGGTCGGAAAGGTCGGATATGATCGATTTTCGTGGGAACTCTTTGTCAACGCTAAGTCGTAGGTGAAACCGTCATGCTAACAATCGCTACTATCCGTCGACAATCCATCGCTGAATATTACGTCAGTGATTCCTTGGTAATATCCGTCAGTAATATGTTAAATTCACATTATCACGCCCTGGCGAAGTATCATCCACGGGTGTTTTTGATGAATCTGTCCGTAAATAAAAAAATCAATTATCTTAATAGTGAATAACATTTTACTAACACATATAGTTAAAATGAAATAAAGCTACAATTGAAACAATACATGCACCTTTTAACCCAAAATATAAAAATTTATTTATAACATGTTAACTTCTGCTTCTTACAAGATTACTGATAGCTTATATACACACAGTCACACAATCCACTCAACCAATAACTATACTACATCATCAAAAGCCCATCGTCAAAGCCTTTACTTAAAACACTAAATATTTAGGGTATGAGAAAACACTGATCAATCTCAATCACGTTGTGGCAGTTTCGGAGTGTGATTTCGGTTTGCTCCTGGTCCTGGATAGTCAGTTTTCTCCAAATCCATCCTCTCACTCATGAATTCATCTTTCGAAAACTGAGTTTCTTCCACGTTTACCTTTTTATCCATTTCAAGTAAACAAAATAAGAGGGGTGTCGATTTCTGAATCAATAATATGTCTGAGAATTATGATAACACTTCAAATTTTATGCTATTTATCATTTAAAGTTAGTAGAATGCATGTGGATTTCATTATATTTGGTATTATTTTTAAAAGAATATGATATTGATAACATGTTATCTAAATACACATGCATATACCATATAATCATATATGCACATGTATATGCTTATGAAGATGTGTACTTTAAAAAAGTTTAGGAAAGACAAGACAATAAAAAAATAGTGCATATAGAGAAGTAAACAAGCTTGTACACATGTGATTCTTGCGGTTTTCAACATAATATTGTTCTGAAATAATAAATAAATCTATATCATGAAAACCCTAAAAAAATCCTATCTTTATATGATAACAAGTGATCACATGCATTATGAACCTGGTATTTGGTGTCCCCAGATCCCAAAATTTCTAATTTCTCATGCAACAAATGTCTATGAATCATTCTTGTCAAACACAAAAACACACCGCCCTTGTTGGGTCTATGTTAAGTAATCATACAAACAGTATTGTCGTTGCGACGACAAGGTTACGCTAATGGAATCTTTGGGTTGACACGTATGTGATGCATGCTAGTTCATGATATGTTAATGCCTTAGTATACGTTTTTGCCATGTGTATTTTGTTAAAATTCTTTTATACATATGCTAGTACACTAAAATTGTATGTTCACCAATGCTTGATGTTAACATGTTACTTTAATAATATATATTGCAAGAGCTGCATGTTGATGCGTTGAAAAAGAAATCTAGTAGGAAGGACTAGAAACACACTTAATTAAATTATGTTTGTTTTAATTAGTATTGTTCTAAATGTTGTACTTTCTTTTGAAACGATGTATTACCTTTAGAATGAAATGAAAAATTGTTATTTTAAATACTTATCACAATTAGTCGTTATGAAGTCTCTTGCAATCTCGTTTTTGTCTGATGTTTCTGTCATCGGTTGGGGTGTGACAAGAATAGTCTATACATATTAGTTAAACTAAAACCCCCCTTTCAAAATAATTGTATCTGAATAAAATCGTTTTGGCGTAACTAGTTAATATGTATCTCTGAGGACACGAACCTGACTTCCATTCATACTATTTTTAGCGTGTCAAGTAAGTTTATTATTTATTTATTTGTTGGATTCGATACCCAACAAAAAATAGAAAGGAGTACTCTCTACTCTACTCCACCGCCTCCGCATCCTTATATGTTCCACAAGTTCTTAAAGAATAATTTTACACAGTGTAACCTCGGGCATGTGACCTTCTCCGGTAGTACATATTGCTTTGTCTGTTGTACCATGAGAGACAGACGCGTTATCTAAGTAGAAACGCGGAAAATGTTTTAAAAGACCCGTGCTGAACACAAATCCCCAGTAACAACCGTCAACACTTGTTTGTTCTTTCTTGTATCAAAGGATTGTACAAGAAGACACGAATCAAAATCTCGTTGAAGACTATGCAAAGGATCGTACAAGAAGATGCGATTCAAGGTTTTGTTGAAGACAATGCAAAGGATGGCACAAGAAGATGTGATTCAAGTTCTCGTTGAAGACTAAGCAAAGGATCATACAAAAACATGTGATTCAAGCTCTTATTAAAGACGGGGGTTTGAATCGATTTATTACATATTATGTATTTCATGTTATTTTCATTTGGGGTTGTATACCATATGTGTACTACAATTTTCCATATACTTAAAGAGAGTAAATTTATTATTTTTGTTAATATAATTTTAATATAATCGTGACCCATGTTTTACATTTATTTATAACAAGTTAACTTCTGCTTCTTACAATATTACTAATACCTTATATACACACAGGCACACAACCCACTCAACCAGTAACTATACTACATCATCAAAGCCTTTACTTGAAACCCTAAATATTTGGGGTATGAGAAAACAGTGATCAATCTCAATCACGTTGTGGCGGTTTCGGAGTGTTTTCTTGGTTTGCTCTTGGTCCAGAATAGTCAGTTTTCTCCAAATCCATCCTCTCACTCATGAATTCATCTTCCGGAAACTGAGTTTCTTCCACGTTTACCTTTTTATTCATTTCAAGTAAACAAGATGTCGATTTCAGAATCAATATGTTAAAAATTGTGAGAACACTTTTAACTTTTATGCCATGTTTCATTTAATGTTAGTAGAATGCATGTGGAGTTCAATATACTTGGTATTTATTTCTTTAGAGGAAATTACGTTTTTGACCCCTGTGGTTATATCACTTTTACTATATTAGCATAAAATAAGAATTTTTAACATATCTGGCCCCATGGTCTCTATAAGTAACCATTTTGGCCCCTAAGTCTAGAGATCATGGGGCCAAAATGGTTAGTTATAGATACCATAGGGGCCAAAATGGTTAGACTTAGGGGCCAAATGGGTAGTCATAGAGACCATGGGGCCAAAATGGTTAGTTATAGAGACCACATGGGCCAAAAACGTAATTTACTCTTTTTTAAAAAAAAAAAAATATGATATTGATAACATTTTGTCTAAATACACATGCATATACCATATAATCATATATGCACATGTATATGCTTATGATGCGTACTTTAAAAAAAAGTTTAGGAGAGATAAAGACAATAAAAAAATAGTGAATATAGAGAAATAAACAATCTTGTACACATAGTTATCGATTTTCAACATAATATTGTTCACAAATAAATAAATACACCTAGAAAACCCTAAAAAATCCTATCTTAATTTATATGATAACAAGTGATCACATGCATTATGAACCTGGTATTTGGTGTCCCCAGATCCCAAAATTTCTAATTTCTCATGCAACAAACGTCTATGAATCATTCCTGTCAAACACAAAAACTTATATCAATGAGTAGACTAAATTAATTAGGATGCATGCAATCATGCATTCAAGTGTAGCACAACACAATGAGGTAATTCTCATGTGATATAACAGATTAACTGGTTCTTGGAGATCGAATTACCGGATGTTGAGATAGCATTAGCCATGAACAAAAGGTGATAGAAAGCAAGAAAAGTGAGCATTAGATGAAAACCATTACTTGCCATCTTTGAATCTTGAACAGTCGCTTAGTTATGGTTATAAACTTATTGTGCTAGTTCTCAGTTTCTTCCCTATTTATACACATGTTTTGATATGTGGGTGGGAGACACATACACACACCAAGAAATCATTTACAATTAAGTAGTGGTGGGCACCAGATTAATATTAAGCATTTAGAGGTTATTCTTAGGAATAATATCATACTTATAAAGTATATATGGTTTTTCTTTTTATATTATGTACCTGTTTCTAGATATACTAAAACTAGTTGTACTATATTGAACAAAAACATCATAGTTTTGGGATTACCCTACTAATCCTACGCCACCTCAAACTCAAATGGTCGTTCGACGGAGAACTCAAACAACTGTTTAAAGGTAGGTGCTTATAGCAAACCGTAACTTTAAACGGCCAATTTTAAGTAGGGGTTATGTCGCAAGCTCTAACCTTGAAACGACATTTGGTGTAAATTCAAACTGTCGTTTGTACACGGCGAGAAATTAGATAGTCGGTGGCCGATGTATAGCATACCCTACTAGCTAGTTTTTCTCCAAGGAATCCTTGATTTTTGGTGGATGATATAAGGATATGTTGTCTTTTGGAAAATTTTAAAGGCATGTTAGTGGTTAGACATAAATTTGGCCAAGTTTGGAATAATATAAAGTAGTATTAAGATATTGGTTATCTTAATTAAAGAAAAAAACAAATAAACGTGTGGCATCAACATACTATATCCATTAGTTTTTAATTTAAGATGATGAAGAAGGCTTGTTTAGTCGTTAGTTTTAATGGATTATGGATTTGGTAACAACTCACTCTATATTTAATCACGGACCAAAAGAAGTGTCACGTAACGGTTTTGAATAAAAAAAATAAAAAGGAAAGATTTATCACCGTTAACTATACGCTTGTTATCGTATAATAACAATTATTCTAAAAACAATCTTTCTATCCTCAATGATAGAGTAAGATTTGTCTACATCGCATTCTCTCTAGACCCTATCAATAACTTTTGCTGCTTGTGGGATTTACTGCATACGTTTGTTGTTGTATTAATTAAAAATACTTTAACAAATTAGGGGCTGTTTGGTAGCCTCTGAATGGAACCATTAAGAATTTTACCAATGAGAAGGTAGAAGAATGTGACATGTGATGATTTACCATTCAGATATTACCTCTTAACCATTCAGACTTGAGGTTACCTCTTATTCATTCAGAGGTTTTAAACCATTAAGAGGTAACATCTGAATGGTCATTAAGAGGCTACCAAACAGCCCCTTAACATACAAATCCCTTAGGATAGGAATATTTCTATTTTTATTTTTATTCATGATTGTTATGGTGTGCGATACCCTGAATTCCAACAACGTTCTTGCATAACGCACGAGTGACTACGACCCTAGTTGCCATAAGAAGAACTCTTAATATCATAATCACACTTATATATGGCTTGTTTTCAAGTAGTAAACATAATCATTATTAAAAACATTCAAATAAGTTTAAAAAATTACTAATTTATAAAGTAAAGATATCTGAATAAATACCTGAAGCTTGTTAAAAGCCAAACATAAATAAAGTATACATAGAATAAAGTAAAGACACCACCAATGTTCAACCAACAAGTTAAGTTGATGTACTTAAAAGTTAATAAACCCATATCCATATATTTATTTTTGTTAAAATTAATCCATCAATTCTATCAATGATATCATATAATATAAGCCATATAAGTTATTTACCTAAGCAGGGTTAAACGGGTGTCGAGTTGTAGACATATTGAAGGTTTGTAAACGAGATGTAAGCAAGTTGTAAACTTGTTAACATGTCATAAATAGGTTGTAATTGTATTACATTAAGGTTGAATGCTTGTATGATGTATATATTTTAAAATTTTCTATTCTAATTTTAAATGGGTTCACAAATCGTTATTTAGTTGTAGTATAACCATACTTTTTAAGCTATTAAATTCACATATTATTAGTAACATGACTCTACTGATTTTTTTAAACAATAACTTGCACATCATCTAATATGTTTCTAATTCTACTTTATATCACACAGTGAAACTTGAACCCTCGACCTTAAGGGAAGAAGGACACCATTTGACATATTAAGATACCATTGAGCTAAACGACGTTTTCATAACATGAATTTAGTGATGATGCACAATATTGGATGGGGTCTAAAAGGTTCGTTGAAAAATAAGTGGAGGAATACCTAACATTCCTCCCAAAATGGACAATGTCCCCTCTTTTAAATATTCTTGTGTGCATTATATAACAATACCAAATTGAATGTATGATTATTGATCCAAACAATGTAACAAAAATATCTCTAAAAGTCACAATTATAGCTAATGTATGAACATATGGTATCTTTTTTGTCGTTCAAATCATATGTTTTGTGCATACTTTAGCAAGCATGTATACTTAAGAAACAAGATTTCATTTCTCTTTTTCTTAACAGCTGTTTAAAAAAGTATTGTATATGCCAATTTAAAAAGACAAAACCTTATTAAATTATAAGAGTACGTATGAAGATAGTATCATCAAAAGAACGGATAACATGAGCAAGAGATATTAGCAAGAGGTGTTAGCATTACACCTTACATTCTTACAACATCCGTTACACGCCATGATCGTGAGTGAGACTTGGGCCACGCAGGCTCCACGACCACGACATACCGCGCGTTGTGGTCGTGAAATGGAAATTGTGGGTGGAGTCACGCTTGTGAAATCACCTTCATGACTTGATGTGATTTTTCTTAAATAATTTGTGTGCGTTAGCTTTTAAAAGAACAAAATACATAGATCTGCTTACTTTTTATGAACATTCCGATATAAATTATAACAAAAATGGAGTTGTTTTAAGATATATATATATATATATATGTGTGTGCAGTGGCGAAGCTTGGATTTTTCGGCCGGGGGGGTGAAAACATATATACCCAAAAATTTCTATAGAACCGGGGGGGGGGGGGGGGGGGGTGAAAACGTATATACCCACAAATTTCTATACGAAAACTACATATATAACACTAATGAGCGAAAAATCCCGGGGGGCGGACGTCCCCCCCCCCCCCCCCCGCCCCCATTAAGCTTCGCGTGTGTGTGTCTCATTAATTGTGTTGATACATGCCTCTTAGACGTGAGGTCTCAGGTTCACATATAGACAAAAAAGTAGTTTAGATTTATTAGTGTAATGTAGGGGGTAACGTTTGTCGTTAAAAATATATATATATATATATATATCCTCAAATAATTTATAAATGTGTACTAACATACAAGTCAATATCTTAAACATTGTAGCAGAAATATACTAATGGTACCAACAAATAAAGTCCTTTCTTTTAGTTGTTATCTTCCCAAAAGTGTATGAACATGTAAACTTTGCGTTGATGCTTTCCACTCGAGACTCATTCATTGTACCTTGAATACACATCACCATATCAACATGCAAAATTCAAGTGCATGGGTGTGGGAATTTAACTCACCCCAAAAATAGTTAGATTAACAACCATCCATCTTTAAACAGTGGCGGAACTAGCCCAAAAAGTTAGGGGTATCCTATTTTTCTTTTTAGGATCAGGGGTATCCTTTATATAACATAATTGGAGTTGAGAGATATTTTTACACTACAGAAATAGAGTTAAGGGGTATTTTTACACTACGAATACGGGGTTGAGAGGTAGCCCGTGCTACCCCTATTAACACTCTATGTCCGCCACTATCTTTAAATAACAAACACGATGAAAAGAGCTTGTTAGTTCATACGTTTTCCAATGAAAGTGATGTAGCGCGTGATACGGAAACGAAGATCAAACACGTTGATTCAAATAATACCCGTGTGTTCTTCCCCAACCCCCAAGATTCCACCCAAAAGGCACGAAATTTGAAGTGAAAAAATCAATTATGTCAAAATTCAAGTCTGATCATTCATATTACTAGAGGGACATATAAATAGAAACCGAAATTCGAAATGGGCCTCAAAAAGACAACGGGCCAAACACAAGCCCAAAAACAAAATGCCCAAAATACTTCAAAAAACATAAAAATGTAAATAACTAATAGAAATAAGCGTTTTTTTTTTGGGCCCGGACGATGACCCAAACCGCCGTAGGCATTTGCAGCAAGATGGAGCTCGTTCTCACGTTCGTTTCGCCTGGTCGCACGCCCAAAACGGACCCCCGTAGCCCAAGTTAGAGCCAATTTAGTGAAGCCCATTTTGTTACACGATCTTGGGTCTCCAAATACAGAATAGTCCGCTCCTCCACACTTGGGCCCGCATGAGAAAGTCTCCTTTCATTTAAAATAGGAGGTACAGAAAGTGCATGCTTATTTGAGTGGTTATAGTCATAAGTATTCGGGGGAAGCCCCTAATTGATGGGGGCTCCAACGGGGCGGGGGTCCTTGGCAGAGATTAATTAAATTGCTTCATTAAAATTGTATTAGAAATTTAATTTTTTTTTGGAAATTAACACTTATTTTCGAAATAAAAAATGGCTTTAAAAATAAACAATTTAAATAAATTAGAGATAACTACCTCATGGCAGTTACTAGACCCTAATCTCCAAATTTCGAAAGTGTTCTTTGCTTGCATTCTCTGGTTCATACGAATCTCTCAACACACACATACTAGAGTTCTAATTCTTAATCTGAGTTGTATCCGATTGAATTATTCAGAAGAACTACCGAAATAATTTGTTCTGAAAGTGAAATCACGCCTCTCAATTATCCGTTGTATTCCTATTTTCCTCAACATTAGAGACGTCAAGAGTGTATGTATTGAGTAACTTCTCCAACAAAGAGCCAAGCAAACAATATCACCATGTTATTCGTGTTGTTAAATTTAATGTGTATAAGCCAACCGTATTTAAAGCACCTAATTCCTTAAGAAACGTCCACACCCATAGGGTTCATGGTCTCATAAGAATAATATCCATTGTATCCCAAATAGAGTTCAGCGTGTGGTCCACGGTAACTTTTCGGCCCCTCAGGCGCGAGACTTTATTTTTAGTAGATTAGGGTTTTCTATTCAGAAGGGGATGGCGGCGCAGTTTGTTGCCCGTCTACCTGCTATTCTTATGTAATTTGTCCTGATAATTGAAATGAAACATAGTCCAAAGTTAAAAAGGGGAAAAAATATACAATGGTTTAGTTAAAAAAACATATGGTGTCTTTGTTGAAAAACTATTGATTTTAATCTCTAAAAATGAAAAAGGTGCCATATATTTATTGGTGTAATATATAAAATATATAATGAGTTGGATTTCTGAAGTCAAAAGTGTTGATGGATAAATGCTCTCTAGCCGGCTCCTATGTAACGTGCTTATTTGTGGCCCTAGATTGTTACGTAAGTTGACATTCTTTCGAAAGCTATTCAAAATCATCATGATGATTTATCCACTAAAGAGACTTCCAATATAATGAAACAATTGCACCATTATTGTTTTATAAGTCCTATCTGGAAATAGTGCAAATCTAAGATCCGATTTTTTTTATATGAACACAAAATAACACATATATTTTTTTAAATAATACAATTATGAAAATCATCTCCATGTGGTGTCTCAATATCTGGCACATAATATGTATCACGTATAGTGGTATCAAAGTGTTGGATAAGATTTTGCCTTATTCAAGTTACGATGGTTAAATCTCCATAGTAAAGAACAAGTTTTAATCCAATTTAATGTTATGAGATTTAGGGGGTGTTTGGCCTAGCTTTTATTTTTTTGGCTTATGCTTATTTTTTGACCTAGCTTATGCTTATTTTCTTTCATTTGATAAGCTATTTTTAAGTGTTTGGATTAGCTTATATTCTACAAGTTGATAAACTCTTTTTAAGTGTTTGTGTTAGCTTTTTTTATTTAGCTTATATTAGTAAAATGACCAAAAAGGGCATGGTTACATATTATCACATAACTTATATTTTATATGTATCTACTTTGTTTTTATGAGTTATACCATCATTTTTGGATAAATTTATGTCGAGGATAACGTAAAACTTCTACAAAAATAAATTAATATTCAATAAACATTCATCTTGGTTTGGTTAGATCTCCTGCAATCATATCTCTAACTGCACTCATGTATAAATCATCTATTCTACGTTGTGTACTTGTGTCTTCATTTACTTCATTAATGTAATTAGATCCTCGACCATTGTTTGGAGTGTAAGATTCTTGTTCCGCCCTGGTAAATCCTTCATCACATGTATCTTTTTTTCTAATATAATTATGAATTGCCATAGATGCTAGCACGATCTTCACTTGTGTCTCGTAGGTGTAATTGACATGCATATGTTGTAATATCTCCCATCTAGCCTTCCATACTCCAAAAGTTCGTTCAATGACATTTCTCAATGATGAACGATGGTAGTTAAATATCTCTTTAGGTCCTCTAGGAGCATGACTAGCAACCGTTTTTCCACGACGAAAATCTGGTAGATGATAACGAATGTTGGTTCCTTTATATGGAGCAAGATAACCTCTAGTATATGAAAACAGGTTGGTATTACTCCACTTCAAGCAAATTTTTTGAATGCTTGATAAATGGTAGATGGGTGTTTGATAAATAGGATTTTTTAAGGCAAGAGTTAATGGTTTGAGAGATGGTAGATGGATTAAAAGAGTTGATCTTTTCTCCATATTTGCTTAACTTTCTACAGTTTTCATAAGAATGAAACTTGCTTCTTTAAATAAAATTTCAATATGGCTGCAGGTTTTCACGACAGAAGTTTGCTTCATTTTTGAATGTAATGAAGTTATACTGAATCTTTAATAGAAATGGAAATGAGGTAGGTATAATACTAAATGCGAATGACAACTAATAGGTGGAAATGTGATGCAATATTAAATGCAAAAGACAACTAAATGCAAAAGAGATGCATGCAGGTAGTTATACGGAAATGCTTTATATTAAAGCATGCATTATTTCTTTTTTGTTTTTTATTATTAGTTGCCAATTACAAAAGAGATGCAGGTAATCTAATTGAACGGTGGGTAAATAATTAGTAATGCATGAAAAAGAGATGCAGGTAATATAATTGAAAGGTGGGGAAATGCTTTAGTTGTTTGTTAATCCACCATTTGAGGGGCAAATAAGTAAAAAACCATTTTCATCAAATAAGCTTATACAAATAAGCTAAATAACCATCAACCCATAAGCTTCTTGAAATTAGCTTATATAAGCTAATAAACATAAGCTTAAAAAGCTAAACCAAACACCCATTAGTGCTTATTTTGTAAAAATAAGCTAAAAAAGCTATAAGCTTAGCTAAAAAAGCTAGGCCAAACACCCCCTTAGAGTTTATGTGGTCTTAGTTTACGGATTCTATAAATACATTTAATGTATTTAAATATATGTATTGTATTGTTATACTATTAACTCAACTAACACATTTAAGGAAAAATCACGAAATGTCCATTTTGACCTAGAAAGTTAACAAAGTAGCTTTATTTTTTTTAATTAACCCGAGCATAACAGGTGTCTTTTAACGCAACAGATTGGATCTTGGCACAACAGATTCATCCTGTCCAGCAGATCCATGCACGACGCAGCAAATCCATATTGCTCAACAGAGGCCCCATGAAATAAAAAAGAAATTCTTCACTCATAACTTTAAATCGTGGCGCGGGAGAATAAAAAACTGGTGGAGATTCACTCTTACACAAGAGATTTCAAAAGAGAAAAGCTTATCTTCATAATTTCAAAAGGTCAAGCTTTTTCTTTTATTTCCACGGTTAAAATGGATTTTTTCATGATTTTCCCATCATTTAAATATGTTAAGAAATTTTGGTACATTATATCATAGTCATAAGACCTTAATCTTTATCGTCTTCATTAAAATCCTTGTTATCAACACTACACTGTATGACCCAATTGCGGTCCTAAGTTGATGTCATATGTAAGTTGGGACAACCATGGATCCATTCGTTACACCATACACGGATTTATGTTACCAAATATGCCTTAGTCATCTAAACTAGGTATCAAAAGATGTCGCGAAAATGTTACTAATTTAGATTACATGTTTTGTTTCATAACTTTCAAGGTGTAATCGCAAGGACTCTAGCTTGTTCTTTGTTGACGGTACCCTTATGTCGTATGAAAAGGACCTAATGCCCACTTTGAAGGGGTTCTTTCCTAGTGTACTCTCACCTACATATCTAATACATTTTTATCTCAATGCTAGTTACATTCTTGTGATGTTAATACACAAAGGATGTGTGTTTACACATGGTATGTGATTTAATGATTTGATCGTTAGAGTTTCCGCATAGCTTAGACCCGATGAACCTTCTAATAGGTTGTTCTTGGTTTCACAACTCCCATACAAGCTCGATAGGATGATAAATGACACAACACCATCACAGAAGCCTGTTGAACTGGAGACATGTCACCCTCTCTCACCGCTATAGATCTTCAAGCCCAACCACGAGGGTAGGCGCACCACATACATCATATGAAGAGTAAACTCCAAAGGAAAATATGCTGAAGATCATTATACATAAGGCATCCACAGGTGTATTGTATATTGTTGTCCCGGATGTAGGAAAAAGTTTTATTATCACCACTTAGATGAAGCCTTTTATATCAACACATGCATATACAAGACATTGTTAGTAAATCGATGACTTTAATAGTTGACAATACAAAACGTTATTAGTAAGTCGATGACTTTAATTGTTGACAATACGGAAATGATATATGATCTGCGTATAAATAAATTAGTGGAATATTTTACACAAGCAATGTAATAACATCGGTACTATTTTTTTTTATACAATTAAAATCAAATAGAACCTATAATATAGTTTGGATGATTTGGAAATTATATGTTCTAAGCAACACAGACAAAAACTAGCGCCGTTTAAGTCGTTCGTCGCTCGATGTTTGTTCGGAAATTGCTTGGAAAATGCTCGTTCGATTTGACCTCCAATTGTAAACGAGTTGCTCTGCTCGGCTCGGTTTGTAAACGAGCCAAGCATTAGCAAAGGTTCGCTCGGCTCGGTTCGGATCGAATTATTTTTTTTAATTAGTATATATACACATATACATATACACAAATATGAATTATACATATATACAGTTTTATATATACCACTATATTAGATTTTGGTCCACTATACACAAATTTACAACTATATCTATACGTACTAGCACAATCACGCCAATAAAAAATTTAATATCAAATCTAAAAGTTAAACCTTAAACCAATAAACGACAGTCTGCTCATCGCCTCAATGTTTCATGTCGTTACCTTAAGTCGATCGTCTCCTGGTCTCAACGTCATTGTTCGTGTAATATGATCATCACCTCGTCGACCACAACATTGTTATTCATAAGAAAAATATAATGCCATGAAATGTGTCAGTTTTTAAAGAAATAAAAACTTGAGACCCAACATCGTCACTATCTCTCTCAGCAAATTTAAATCGGGCGACAAGGTTGTCCAAATCGCTCTAACTTTGCTCGCCGCTTGCTCGGAATATTTACTGCTTGGAAAATGCTCGGTTGATTTGAGGCACAATTTTAAATGAGCCGCTCTGCTCAGTTCGGTTTGTAAACGAGCCAAACACGAGCAAAGATCCGCTCGATTCGACTCGCCTCGGCTCGTGAACAACCCTAACAAAAACAGAAGAGGATTATAATAGGCTCAGATCATTCGTCAAATGATGTGTTATGTTATATCGACAACAGTTTTTTTTTTCAAACAATCCATTATTTAGTCAACGTTATCTTTTCCAAGTACTCACTAGGGGTGTGCCAAAAATTGAATTAACCAAACCATAACCGAATTAACTGACAAAACCGAACCAAATCAAAAACTAGTGGGTGGGTTACTGGTTTTTTTGAAAACCGAAAGTAGCGGGTCGGTTATGGTTATCAATGTTTCCAAACCCATCATAACGGAACCAAACCGATATGTAATAAATCTTTGTAGGATTTATGACTTTTTACCATATTTTTAATATTTGATGTTTTTAATCGAAGATTTTTAGTATTTATAGGTATTTCATATCGTTTTGTGATTTTTGTTGAATGTTTATTTAAACTTGTAGAATATATCATATCACTTTGTTCGAATATTCGACAATAATTGGTATTAATATTATAGATTATATGTATTTTTTAGTACTATGTAATCTTCCTATACTATTAAATAAAAATCATTTTTGGACACGTGTCATTCTTCTCTCGTAATTTCTCACCCTTATTTTTCTATTTATCTCTTCTATTACATAATAATAATAATATTAAATATTAAATATCAATATAACTAAATATATTTATCTCTTTTGTTTTCATAATCTGAACTGATTTCCTTTTTAACTCTAAAGTTTCAATTTTTGACAATTTAAGTCTAAAATTTCAATCTTTGGTGTTTTAATCCCTTTGATTAATTTGATTTTTCACTTCTAATTCAAAAGTTTCATCTTTTGCAATTCCCCTTTAACTTTTTTTACTTTCAACCCAAAATCTTTTCAAATTTAACATCAACACTTTTTTTTTACTTTCAACTTTGGTCTCCTATACTTTTCATCTTTCACAAGTTCGCCGTTTAACGTGTCGTTCTAAATTTTCCAAGTTAACATGCCGCAACGTGCATATGGGGTTCAACGTTTTTCATCTATTTTTTTTCCTGTTTGACAGGTTTGTCGCAGCGCGTCTATTTTTCCCCGTTTAATAGGTTTGTCACAATGCGCGAGTCGGAGATTGACTTAGTTATTGTTTCTCGGTTTTACACACAAGCTCGTGGTCATGTAAGAAACATCTGCCATATATAACTAATGAATCCCCGCCGCATTGCGGCGGGTGGTAATTCTAGTATGATAATATATACAAATATGCAATAATAATTTATTCCATGTTAAAAAAATGAAGCTATTTTTAGCTAGGCTAAATACACGGTTAACCATCCATAGCCGACCCGCTATAATCATCAAAACCGATTAATCATAACCACCATAACCGATTGGTTATGGTTATGGTTATCCATTAACCAACATCGTGGTTATGGTTTTAGGCCAAAACCAACCCAAACCGACTCATGCACACCCCTAGTAGTCACCACTTTTGACACTTGTTTTCACAACCAAATTATTTATTAAAATTTATTTTGGTTTGAATATTGTAAAGATATATGTTTACAAATTCTTATATCTCTATATAATATATATAAAATAAATAAAGTTTATATATAAAAACAAATCTTTTATATATTTGTAAGTTCCTAAAGTGATTAAACATAACTTAAATGTTATTTAAAGAAACGAGAAGACAAAGAAAACCCACCTGAATATAATTGACAAATATGATGACCACAACTTCTTTGATTTAGTCATCAACATTCAATTAATTTACATAGGAATAGAAAGAAAACTTGCAACTCAGTTATGTCGCTAGCCTTTTTTCATAACAAAACTATTTTTTTTAAACTACGTTCATAAATTTTGGGGTCACAACATTGCTACGCATGACCCATTGGACTCAACTTAGTAGCTCCACAGCCTCAGACGCAACAAAAATTCTGAAAGGCGCCTACAATTTTGTTAGGACTGTTAGGTCTATACACGAGCCTAACGTTCATGAATTGTTTGTAAAATTGTTCGATGGGAATAACTCTCTTAAAACTCTAGTCGGTGGAAATCCTTGTGTTTGCCATTGGTTGCTTCCCAAGCCCTGACATAAACTAATAAACAACATTTTCTTCTAAACCCTAACTAGACACTACAACCTCGAGAAACTTTACCATCACCATTAGACACTTCCAAAACCTCACAGAAATGACATGGTCTCTTACAACATAGCCGCTCACAATCATCGTTGTAAATCCTAGTCGCCACCACATGCCACTTCTCACCTTCATCGGTTTCCATCCAATAAAAGAAGCACACATGTGTCCAAAAGATCACATTAGTCACACGTCATTATACTTTTATCGTTTGAATTCATCGAAAGATCAACTCCCGATTATATATTTGGCACGTCTATGATCCAACTTTTGAACCCTAAAACAACTCTAAAAGTAACAATAGACTTTAACTCCCATCATCACCATGCCTTTAATTGTTGCTTTTAACCCAACTTAGAAAAAACATCTCGCTACTCCCACAAATTCGTCTTTATCGTATCATTCATACCTAGAGAAAACATGTCTTAAGTTGATTAAAGATCAAATTTCTAATATTATTCGTTCACTGCCCCTAAATTCCTTTTTTTTTTTGCGTTGATAGTAATGTGTTGTGATAATAATTATTTTATGTAATCAAACTTTTTTGAGATATAGTTCACTACTTCACTTGCCCCATTTCACCATTTGAGTATAAATAAAAAATTAAGATTTAAGTCAGTTGGCCCTAATGCTACATAGGCATAGTTCTTGGCTCAAAATAAGCCCATGCCCAGTTTAATTGTTTAGAATCAAAATACAAAAATGTAAGAGAAGGCCCAAGTCCAGACATCTACAGTTCCACGTGAAGTTGAGCTTAAATTAATTTTCTGAATTTATCCAATATCATTTAGTATGTAGAATAACTAGTAGATGCCCCGCCCGCGTTGCGTGGCGATGGCCGAATAATTTTCAACCAATTAAAAAAATACCACTATAATTTTGCTAGGGAAAAAAAACAAAAACGATGATAAGACCGTAATTTTGAGCTCAGGGCAAAACTGTAATTTTTCAGGACTAATGAGCCAGTGTTAGGCAACACCTTGACACGAAAAAAAATAAAATCGAGTAAACCAATTAAAACAAAAAACCTTTATAGTTTTGGTAAAAAAAAACTAAAACGATGGGGAAAAACGTAATTTTTAACTGAGGGCCAAATCATAATTTTAATTCAGGGATAAATCGTAAACTAAATGGACCAACGGGCGAGTGCCAGGAAGTTGCCGGCACGACTATGATTTTGCACTGGGGGCAAACTTGTAACGTCACCAGGAAGGCAAAATGTTAATTTAAGTTGAGGGCAAAATCGTAACCTGGCTGTGAGAAAAAAAAAACTAATGACGAAAGTATAAATTTATACGGGGCAAAATCGTAAATTTGAGCCGAGGGCAAAATTAGAATTTTTAGCCGGGAGGAAAAGGAAAAGCGTAAATTTATTTTTTAGCGTGGGCAAAAACATAACTTTGACCTGATGGCAAAATCGTAATTTTAAGGGGAAAAAACTAATGGCAAAACTGTAAATTGAAACGGGTCAAAATCGTAATTTTTAACCGGGGGCAAAATCGAAATATTTAGCTGAGAGGAAAAGCGCAAATTTATTTTTAAGTGGGGGCGAAAACATAAATTTGAACTGATGGCAAAAGCGTAAATTTAAAGCAGGACAAATTCGTAATTTTGTTGGGCCAATAGGGGAGTGCCAAACAGCTGTCTGGCACTGTTGAGCCTGCCGCCCTTTTTGGCCAATTGAATGGCTGAACTATTAAATAATGACGTCACCAACTTATGTTTGTAGTAGTAGGAAATTTATCTGAACTAGGAATATAAAAATGAGCCGGGTTAAAGTTTACAAGTTTTTTTTTAATTGTTACCCTTATTAGCAAAAATTTAACCCTATATGATTTTTTAATTAAATAAAATAAACTAACTAGGGTAATGTATGTTGTATAACTATATTTTCTTATTTGGTGTTGTTTGACTACCTCTTAATGATTCTATTAAAAAACTGTCTTTGAATAATTCAGCATTAGGTGTGTTTGTTTTATCAAAAGGACACCTTTGAATCATACAACAATCCTCTTACCCATTAAGGGGCTGTTTGGTAGCCTCTTAATGACTATTCAGATGCTACCTCTTAATGGTTTAAAACCTCTGAATGAATAAGAGGTAACCTTAAGTCTGAATGGTTAAGAGGTAACCTCTGAATGGTAAATCATCACATGTCACATTCTTCTACCTTCTCATTGGTAAAATTCTTAATGGTTCTATTAAGAGGTAGCCTCTTAATGACCATTCAGAGGCTACCAAACAACCCCTAAGTTTCAAAATAATGCTAAATGAAAATTTTCCCCTTTGTCCTTCACCCGTGTTCATAACCCTCACTCGAGCACGCACCACCTACTCGACCCACGGCTACTTTCTTTACCACCAACCACCTCCACATTGCCGTACTTTTATTGGCTCAGCACTTACTGGCGCAGAGGTTGTCAAACAGTCCCTTAACTTTTAAAATCAGTATAATAATGAATGGTTTGGATTATTGAGTCGACACGAGACAACTAAAGATTCATGGATACTTATAACTTACTGGTCTAGTAGTATGACGTTACCTCCCACAAAAGTACTTTACATTTTAAATACCCATTACGTGATTATGAATACCTAACACATGACTACATGATTACATGATTTTGAATACCCAGCACATGACTACGTGATTACGTAATTCTGAATACCGGAGGATTTCAAATACAATTTACGTGAATTCATTATAGTATTTTATGTGAAAACTCACTAAGTGATACGTGATTACGTAACAATAGTTGACTATGTATTATTACGTGACCACATGATTTTGAATACCCATATCGTGATTTTATTTTAGTATTTTATGTGAAACTCCACTGAGGGATTACGTAATTACGTAAAAACAAAACATGTAATACAAAATATTTCATATGGAAAACTTAATATTTCAGGTCTAATCAGATATTAAGGATAAATTGTATACAAAACATTAGCCAAATCAACCTATAATAACCACATAATACCGCATATTAGAGATTTAATCACGTAATAAAGCATAAACAATCAAGTTCTTAGTATTGAAATGTGTAATCACGTAATAAGCATAATTGTAATAGCACTAGTTATAACAAATCATATTGAATGTGTAATCACGTAATTGATTTATATTGAATGTGTATTCACATAATGGTTTATGTTGAATGTGTAATCACGTAATGGGTATTCAAAATCACGTAGTCATGTGTTGGGTATTCAAAATCACATAATAACGTAATGGGCTAATGGGTATTCAAACTCCTGTAATTTTTTTAAAGAACAATAGCAATAGGCTGCTCGAATTAAAGAGAATGAAATGCTAGTTAATACCCGGTATAATTTAAAAAAAAATATTAACGTATGAAAATGTTATAGCCTTTTGAAAATCAAGTGGGGAAGTGTTCAAATGAGAAAGGACTAAGGGGGTGTTTGTTGTTGCGTTTTCAAAATAGATTATGCGTTTTTAAACTAGATTTTGCGTTTTCAAAACTGTGTTTTGAAAAAGCATGTAGGTACATGCTTCTCCAAAACTGCGTTTTGGAGGCAGATAATCACTTTTTCATCCAAACACTTTTTTCGATTATTTATGTTTTACAAACGCAATAATCAAATAATCACTTCAAAACGTAATCCCAAACACCCTCTAAATTACCCTTCAAGCCAATGACAATTGTCCTCTTCTAATTGCGTATGCTTCGTACGAAACTTGTATATTGTACAGGATCCAACTTCTATATTTTAAAAACTGAAAATTGGAGGATATTTATTAACTTCAAATAATTACATAGGTAAACTTGTATATTAAAGTTTTTTAAATAAATTATTTTTAAATATGAATTATAACTCTCCCATATTTATCTTTTACACTAATTTTAATTTAAATATTAATTTTTTTTAACGGTTAATTTGTTTAATCCCCTGCTGTCTGTGGGACTTGAACCCAAGACATTCCTTCCCAACCTAAGTGTTTTTAAAGGTTTTGCCTTTACCAATGGATTTAGTTTCTACAATATAAAATAATCTCTACCAAATTAAAAAATCTTCACGTAATATTGAATAGGGCCCTCTCTAGAATCTGAACAGTTTTTCGGCCATCCGTTCATTCTCCGACATTGTATAACAGCCTGTGATTGGTCAATAGGCTCCTCTCCTGTTGATCATAACGAGATTGTTAGCAGTGCTTCGAGCGTGTTCGTGGATAGTCTTTCCGTTCGAGCGTTCGTCTTCGTCAGGTGTGCTTCCCCACCCATCCCGGTCCTTGATTGCTTAGTAGGTCTGACATCGGTCGCGACTATCTTTGTAGCTCAGCTTGACCGTATCGAATCCTATTAACCTTTTAAAGTTCCGGGTTGCTACCGATGGGTCGTGGAGGCAATAGGGGTCAAGTCTGTCGTCAAGACCCAGTTTCGCTGCATGACCTTCGTTTCAGAAAGGAGGTGGAAAAGAAGAAGATTCAGAATAACCAATATCAAAAGGAGGACATGTGGCATACTGTTCTTAGCAAGAAGGATGCCAGGCAGGAAAGAGGTTTGTGAACAGGGAACACAGACTTAGAAACGCCACTTCGTTTTTCATCTCCAACCTCCCCGATACCTGTACTCGGGCAGTCTTGTGGCAAGCTTTTGAGCATTTGGAAAATTTGGAGGATGCCTTCGTCCCTCTAAAAAAGGACCAAGCCGGAAACAAATTTGGATTTATTAAGCTCTCTAATGTCAATGATCCGGCAAGCTGGTTAGATATGTTAAAGGAAGTCCGGATTGGAGGAGCGGTTATTGATGTCAATGTGGCTAAATTTGACAGATTCGGAGCTAAGATCCATCCTCATTCTATGGGGGAGCGTGTTTCGGTATTTTCCAGACTCAACACGGGGGCTCCGGCGGCTTTGCCAGTAAATGACTCAAGTTACGGAGCTGTCCACAACCGGAATAACAGATCGTACAGCAGCGTGGTTAATGCCGAGTGCCATAAAAGCATCATTGAATTACCTCCCATAAACCCGGAAACTAAAAAAAGATGGGAGTATAAGTCCTTGGTTGGGGAGGCAAAAGATATCGACATTCTGAATAACCTTAAGGAGCATCTCTCCGGATTATTAGAGGATAGCCTTGAACTCAGATACCTGGGAGGTTTAAAAGTTCTACTCTGCTTCAACAGTCCCGTAGAGGCGGAAGATTTCCGTTTACAGAGCGTCGAGGTTTGGGAAAAGTGGTTCTCGAGGCTATATATTTGGGAAGGTATTCCTCCGATTTTTTAGAGGGTGGCTTGGGTTAAGGTCTTAGGCATTCCTATTTCCCTATGGGATAGGCACGTCTTCAATAAAATTGGGGAAAGATGCGGTAGGCTCCTGGTTAAATCGGAGATTGATGCCATAGATGGTAATATGGCGGAAGATCGGCTGGCCATTTTGGTCCAGTCCGGGAAAAGGGTCGCAGAGGAGTTCACGTTAAAATGGAGGGACCATTCGTTGAAGGTTTGGGTCGAGGAAATATCGGGTCAGTGGTACCCCTCGTTTCTGGATTCGAATGCAGTGGTCTCCGATTCTCCGGGGATATCACATGAGTTTGTTTTGTCTCCGGCGACAGACACTCGTAATATGAAAGAGTGCATGGATGATTCTTCTTGCATGGGAAACTCAAACGTTGGTACGTTTTCCGATGTTGAGGAACATGTGCAAGAGAAGGCGCCCCATGGGGAGGAGTGCTCTAATAATTCTGGTTGTTTAGAAGATAGAGGTTTGGTGGGGCCCGAGGAGAGACTCGAGAATATGGACAGCCCAGTGGGGGGTTCGGTGCAGGATTACCCAAGGCCCAGCTACATAACTATTAGGCCCAAGAGAAAGGTTCTTTCCAAAAAGCAAGCCCATAAGTATGTGGTCCCGGACCTAAATGTTGGGGCGGATAACTCAGTCAACTCTGACCCTTTTAATCTCGAAGAGATTTTTAGAATGGAGAAGGAAGGGGTTTCTGCTGGGGATCCTCCTTTGAATACGAACACAGTGCTTGGTGGTGACCATGTTCCAACTCAGGGAGTTGAGGAGCAGAGCAATCCGATGTAAGAGGAGATCCGCTCTAAATTCGAGAATGAAATTGCCCAGACTCTTGAGTTTGGAGCTTGCCTGGGTATTAATGTGGAGGGTTTCAACAACCACGTGAGAAAAATTGTGAGTGGGGAATTGGGGATTACTGGTAACCTTTGAATTTTATTTCCACAAATTTGAATGGGGTTTCTGATTCTCGGAAAAGTTACTGGATTCAAAGTCTTAAAGCTAAAGTTAGGGCGGACTTTATTGGCATTCAGGAGACGCATGTGGCGGGGCTAGATGATTCAGCGGCTAGAAGGTTCTGGGATAACTCTATGTTAAGTATGGCTTTGGCTGATTCTCTTGGCAGATCCAGTGGTTTGCTTTCGATCTGGAATCCGGCCGTTTTCTCCGTTGATCTGGTCTTAAAGAATCAAAGGTTTCTGCTGACGTCTGGCTTCCTTACAGGTTTGGCTGATCGTTTCAATATTTTAAACATTCATGCCCCTAATGAGGCAAACCGTAGAAGAGCCCTCTGGGACGATATAACGGGTCTGATCGCTCAACATAGTGGATTGTGGATTTTATTGGGGGACTTTAACGAGGTGAGATCTGAATCGGAAAGGGTCAACTCGAGATTCGATCCTGGCTCGAGTAAGGCGTTCAACGGATTTATCTCGAACGCTGGGCTTTTCAAATTCTCTATATCAGGAGGTAATTTCACTTTCGTTTCTGGTCATTGTGATGTCAAGATGAGCAAACTAGATACGTTTTTGGTCAACGACGCCTTTTTAAGTCGGTGGCCCAATGCTAGCCTGTTGGTGCACAAAAGAGGGTTTTCCGATCATTGCCCGATATCATTGTCCTGTTCGGTGACTGACTTCGGTCCAATCCCCTTTAAGTTTTTTAATTCCTGGTTAGGGGATCCTAAGCTAATGGAGATTGTTGATAGTGGGTTGAAAGATGGCGGCATCGGTAGGAATCCTGACTTGGTCCTGGCTAGCATCCTAAAACGTATTAAAATGGAGATTAAAAAGTGGAGAGCTCAGGTGAGGATTAATGAGCAGAAGGAGATCAAGTAGATGGAGGCTATCATCGAGTCTATTGAAAATAAAGTTCTCTCGGGTTTGGCGTCGTATGAGGACAAGAAATTAAGACTGGATCTAAGGGTGACGATTAATAAACTAGAGTTGTTAAAAGCTAAAGACTTGCACCAAAAGGCCCGGGCTAAATGGCTCAGCTTTGGCGACGAAAATAGTTCTTTTTTCCACAAATTGACAATGGTGAATGCAGCTAAAAACAGAATCAATGGCCTGGTTTTCCATAACAGGGTGGTGTCGGACCCGATTGAGTTAAAGGAAGAAATTATGAAATGGTTCAAAAAACTTTTCACGGAACCAATTAGAAGGCGGCCGGATTTCTCCAAGGAGGGTCTCCCTAGGCTCTCGGATCATCATGCTAGAGTGCTATGTGAGCAATTCTCGGAATCGGAAGTTTTGTCGCCTTTAAGAAGTTGTGATGGGGGTAAAGCTTCGGGTCCGGACGGATTCTCGTTGAGATTATTTAAAGTCTTTTGGGGAAAATTCAAAGATCTTATTATGGAGGTGTTCAATGACTTTCACTCTAATGGGAAGTTTAGTGCGGGCTGCAATTCTTCCTTTATTGCGCTTATCCCGAAATTAAATGACCCTCAAGACCTTTCTAACTTTTGCCCTATTTCGTTGGTGGGTTCGGTCTATAAATTAATTGCTAAGGTGCTGGCCAACAGGTTGAACTTAGTGATTAGTGAGATTTCGTCTTCTACCCATTCTGCTTTTGTTGGGGGACAGAATATATTGGATAGCCCGCTTATATTAAGCAAGACTGTGGCATGGGCAAAAAAATCCAAGACGAAGATCCTTGTGTTCAAAGTGGACTTTGAAAAAGCGTATGACTCTATTAACTGGAAGTTCCTATTGGGTATGATGGAAAAAATGGAGTTTCCATCTAAATGGATATCCTGGGTCAAGGGCTGTTTGGATTCGGGCATGGGGTCGGTCTTAGTGAATGGATCGCCGACTAATGAGTTCAAGTTCAAAAGAGGTTTGAGACAAGGCGACCCGCTGTCTCCTTTCTTATTCATCATTGCCATGGAAGTCATCAGCCTCTTTATTGGTCGGTTAAGCGAATCGGGTCTCTTTCAAGGTTGCAAGTTGCCAAATGGTGGGCCGACGATTTCGCATTTGTGCTATGCGGATGATGTGGTATTTATCGGACTCTGGACGGATAAGAACATGATTGCATTAAATCGTCTTTTGAGATGGTTGTACCTGGTGACAGGGCTTAAGGTCAACCGCAGTAAAAGCAAAGTTTATGGAATTGGAGTTGACGAGGAAGAGGTGGGTCGCTTAGCTGATTTTGTCAAGTGTGATGTCGGTTCGTTCCCGTTTATGTGTAACAACTCTCATCAAAAGTCCTAATTGTTATTTTATTGGTCAAAAAGGAAACCCTAATTGAGACCCCCAAGTGATCCTGCATAAACCCTAAAATTTTCAGAATAATCGGAATCAGGATCAGGGCCCCTAAAACTCAGGGGGGGGGGGGGTAAACCCTAGTTGATAATATCAACACAGTTTTACGTGTATAACGAAAATTGACGAGCGACCAACTCAGCAAGCCTACTGGGACACGGGGCTACCCTATGGTAGGGGAGTACCCCTCGCGCCACGCGAGGGAGCCATTTTTCATGTATAAATAGTGGAGTCTGGCACTTGATATTCTGCGTTAATTCGACGTAGAAATTCAAATTGTACACTGAGATATCGTAGAAACAGTCCTATAACACACACAATTCACGAATTGCTGCCGTAAAACAGGGTAATAACTCGATCGCTGCTACGATTCAATGTCCGATCGATTAAACTATCCAATGGATGTTTAAGTGCTGCCCACATTAGGGTTTATGCTTTGTCATTCGTCGTTAAATCGATGGATGTTTAAGTATCGCACTTTGTCATTCGTTGTGAAGGTTTAATCTCGTGAGTTATCGTAAATGCTGTATTAGTTACTAACCTAGTTCGTGTGCATGTTATTTAATTTAGGTCAAAAGGCTAATCAGTAGGCTAAGCTCTGTCCATATTAAATCTGCAATGTGAGTCATTCTCTTTTTATCAAATTTAATTTCAAAAGCATGTTTATTTTCAAGATTATAATTACAGGGATTAAGTCTTTGTAATCACCAAATTACAGCCGGTATGTGGGGTTTTGTATACATTACTTGATAACCGTCACCATTGGACAACGGGGTAGCCAAGGGGTGATATGACCATAGTCACAGACACCATTGGACTCAGAGGTTACCGATGGATAGTCGAGTGACAAATACTGTGGGTAGTTGGTTGATATATGGAAACATTGTAATCGCTCTTAATACTGTAAATTATAACAAACGCGTCGTTTTCATAAAAAGAATGATTCACCAGTATTTCCCGCTGACAAAACCTTTTTCAAACATGTTTCAGGTGACCTGTTGTGATCCAGGTATAGTGTCGTGAAGCACTACAAGCTTAAGGAAGTGGCTCAATATAAAATAAAGAAACATGTTTTGTAAAATAAAGATTTCTCGGTGAAATCTTATGATTGTAAATTACCGGGGTTTTATCCCGAGTTGTGAAATAAAATAATCGGGAAATTACAGTTTTTAAAAGATCCTGAAGAAAACTTCCGCTGTCAACTCAATTAAATAAATACCACGGGATTTTCTGTCCTGCGGCTCCTGAAACGGGTCAAACCGGGTCGGGGGCCGTGACAGAAAAAGGTGGTATCAGAGCCACTGAATTAAGCCAATTAAGTATTTAGAAAATACTTAATTTTACTGATTTCTATTTATGTGATTATATGTTTTATTATTTGAATATTTGTGTACAGTATAGGTAAGCAAAAGCTTTCAAACATCTATCTTAAATTAGATAGGTCATCAAACGAGAAGGGAAGTTCATCCCAAACAAATTCCTCAAAACCCTATGTAAATCCTGAAGAGGGAATATTTGTTCGAAATGCACAATATGAGGAACCACTTTCTCCTAATAAAAGAAGTTTGATTATTAGGAAAAGTCAGGAGAAATTAAAGAGATCACAATCAAAAGAAAAGAGAGTTAATCAGAAAACCCAAGAACTAGGCAGTAACCCACCATGGGAAGACAAGTTAGATGAAAAATGGGCAGATCTCTATATGCTAGCCACTGTAGCAGTAAATGCAAATCTTTAATTAACTCAAGTTTTAGCACCCTTATCACCTACAATCCAGAAACTTTACCCAGTAAATAAATAAGTTTACAGTAAAACCTAGTGTGTTTTAATTTTCAGTTGTTTTTGTATTAAATTGATCACACGGTATGAAATAATATTTAAAGGTTATCTATGAAAATTTTGTTATAAAATTTTAACTTAGCAATTTTTTTTATTTTGCATATATGCTACACAGCATGAATGACCTGTCTGAAGCCCTTCAGAATTTAAATCTCTATCCGGTGAAAATAGAAGTTTCCAGATATTTTAATAGATATATACCTGATATAGAAGAACCTATGGAATTCAACGCTCCACTTCCAGAGAAACCCAAGCCTAAGAAAAGGAGAAGATTTGTGGGATGGAGACGTGTGCGCAGGAGGAAACCTGCAACTAGGAAGATTCCTAAAATAGAAAATCCCTTAGATAAAGGAAAGGGGATTGAAATCGGGGAAGGCTCTAGGCAGATAGAAATGGAAATTGGAGAAGGTTCTAGGCAAACAAAAATGGAAGTTGGGGAAAGCTCTAGGCAAATTAAGGAGTTGCCATTTCAGGAGGAATTGGATCGTGCATTAGAGAGCTGTGAAATTCCCAGGCCCATAAATAATAACCTCTACCCTTTTCCTACTGAAAATCAACTTCCAATAAACTTGGAACCAGCAATCCCAGAACCCATAATCCACACCCAACCTCTAGGAATGGACGAGTGGTGGACAAACGATTGGCAGTTTCAAAACCTGCTCAACAGTCCTTATTCCTTTCTCCCTCAGTTCGACCCGGAACCTATACCAAACCCACCAATGAGTAGTGAGAATTTAGCTAAACTCCGCCACTTTGGCGAAGAGCTGGTGGATGCAGGAAATAGGATCAGGGACATAGGAGAACAGATCTCCTGGAAATACGACGAGAGGGAACGTCATTATTAAAATACCAACTGACAAGGGATAGTGGGGTAGTGAAACTGTGGTTGTATAATAAATAGTAAAATATAATCTTGTGAAATAACTACAAATAAAACTTTGTAAGATAATGGTGTGTATTGACGCATATTATAATATATATAAAAATGGGAATCGAGAAATCGATAATTTTGGCTATATGTGTGTTGTGAAATTGTATGATTGTTTTGTGTATAATTGTTATTTATTCGATACTAATAAATTATATATATTAATTATCAGATGGAAAACGCTAATAATGAACCAGTAAACGAGGTTAATCAATCTGAGCAACATTCGGAGGATCAATTTATGACTAGGCAAGATATAGAAAATATTGTTGCTCAAGGAATAGCCAATGCTATTCCAGCAATACTTGCTGCTGCCCAGAAACCTGCTGAACCTCAACAAATCATTCCTAGCAAACGTATTTCTGAAGATAACTTCAGTAATAGCGTAAACGGAGGCGGTAATCATACTAATCATAATAATGATCCACGGCTGGCTCCGCTCCCTAAGAAAATGAAAGCTGCAACGCCTGGTTGCACTTACAAAGAATTTCTTGCTTGTAAACCCGCTGAATTTGCAGGCAATGAAGGAGCAACTGCGGCACTACGTTGGTTAGAGAAAACCGAGGCAGTGATTATAATAAGTAAATGTGACAATGATGACAAGGTCATGTACGCGTCAAATCTTTTCAAAGAAGGGGCGCTAGAATGGTGGAATACAGTACTCCAAGCCAAAGGAAGGAATATGGCCTATGCCATGAACTGGGAAGAATTTAAGAGTCTTGTAGAAAGAAAATTATGTCCCGAATATGAAAAAGATCAAATGGCGAATAAGTTCCTAAACCATCGAATGATGGGTGTAGATTGTCGAGGGTATACTTCGACATTCTTTGAATATGCTAGAGTGGTACCAACACTGGCTTCGCCAGAACCGGTACTCATTTCTCGCTATATTTGGGGATTAATTAGCGAAATCCGTAATATCGTTAAAGCTGCGAGACCTCGTACTATTGACGATACGGTAGAATTAGCTAACACCCTAACTGACGAACTGGTACGCACAAGAGATGAAAACAGGAAAAAGGAACTGGCTCAGAAAATTACCCAAGGATTTCGTACGGGTAATAACAGCAGTTTCAAGAAAAGAGGAACAGGGCAATCTTCAATTCCGCCGTTCTGCAGGAATTGCAGAAAGAAACATTATGGAAGATGTAATGTAACCTGCAACTTTTGCAAAGTCGCAGGCCATCACGAAGAAGACTGCAGAAAGAAAACAAGAATCTGCTATAACTGTGGAGAAACAGGACATTTTAAAACAGAATGCCCTAAGTTGGTTAAACCATCAGACAACAAAGCCAAGAGGACCGATGGAGCTACTAAAAAGAATGTCAGAGCATTCCAGCTAACCACTCAAGAAGCAGAATTGATTCCTAACCTGATAGCTGGTACGTTTCTAGTTCACAACATTTACGCAAAAGTATTATTTGACTCTGGAGCAAACCAAAGTTTTATCAATACTTCATTCTGCCAAGCTCTTAATTTACCTTTAACCAACCTTCGGCAAATCTTTACAGTTGAAACAGCAGATGGGAATTTTATTAACATAGATAAGGTTTTGCAAAAAGAAAATATAGAACTTTCAGGTCATAAATTTCATGCAAACCTATTACCTATGAAATTAGCTGAATTCGATGTTGTGTTAGGAATGGATTGGTTAGTAGCCAACCATGCTCGAATTCTTTGTGATCAGAATTCCATAGAAATTCAGGCACCCACCGGAGAAGTAATCATGATTACAGGAGATAAACCACGTAAACCCATGAAGTTTATATCAGTAATGAAAGTTGCTAGTTATGAACGAAAGCAAGGAATAGTATATATGATTTCAGTAATCATTAATACTAAGGGTAAAGAACTTAAGGAGATTCCTGTAGTCTCAGAATATCCAGATGTATTCCCAGAAGAATTACCAGGATTACCACCAGATAGAGAAGTAGAATTTAGAATTCATCTAATTCCCGAAACTACACCGATAGCCAAGGCACCTTATCGGTTAGCACCCACAGAAATGTTAGAACTGAAAAAGCAATTAGATGAATTATTAAGTAAAGGTTTCATACAACCTAGTTCATCCCCGTGGGGAGCACCAGTGTTGTTTGTAAAGAAGAAGGATGGTTCAATGAGAATGTGTATTGATTATAGAGAATTGAATAAGGTTACAATTAAGAATCGATACCCATTACCTAGGATTGATGATCTGTTTGATCAACTTCAAGGAGCTAGATATTTTTCTAAGATAGATTTACGCTCCGGATACCATCAATTAAAAGTACAAGAAGAAGACATACCTAAAACTGCTTTCAGAACTAGGTATGATCATTACGAGTTTACAGTCATGCCCTTCGGATTAACGAATGCACCTGCCGCATTCATGCACGTGATGAATAGAATCTGTAAACCGTACTTGGATAAATTTGTAATTGTTTTTATCGACGATATACTTATTTATTCCAAAAATCAGAAAGAACATTGTCAGCACTTACATGCACTCTTAACTTTGTTAAGAAAAGAAAAGCTTTACGCCAAATTCTCGAAATGTGAATTTTGGCTACAAGAAGTGCAATTCCTAGGACACATGGTGAATCACGAAGGTATTCACGTAGATCCTGCTAAAATAGAAGCAATTACCAAATGGAAGGTTCCGCAATCCGCAATGGAAATTAGAAGTTTTATAGGTTTAGCTGGATATTATAGACGGTTTATTAAGGATTTTTCCAAGATAGCTGTACCATTAACTAAGCTAACCTGTAAAGCAGTTAAGTTTGAATGGGGACCTAAACAAGAAGAAGCCTTTAGGATCTTGAAGCAGAAGTTAACAAATGCCCCAATCCTAGCTTTACCAGAAGGAACTGAAGATTTTGAAGTTTACTGTGATGCTTCAAAACTAGGATTAGGATGCGTGCTAATGCAACGCAAGAAGGTAATTGCGTATGCTTCAAGGCAATTGAAAAAGCACGAAGAAAACTATACGACTCATGACTTAGAATTAGGAGCCGTAATTTTTGCCCTTAAAATTTGGAGACATTATCTGTACGGAAGTAAATTTACTGTCTATACAGACCATAAAAGTTTAAAATATATATTTGGGCAAAAAGAGTTAAACATGAGGCAAAGGAGATGGATGGAAATCCTAAGTGACTACGACTGTGATATTCAGTGTCACGAAGGAAAGGCAAATGTAGTTGCAGATGCCTTAAGTCGTAAGTGTCATGAGAAACAACGACGGATTCGTGCTCTAAGGTTAAATCTACAATTAGATTTAATGGAACAACTAAAGAATGTTCAAGAAACAGCAATCAAGGATGATGATGAAGGAATGAAAGGACGAACAAAAGAAATAGAACAAGGAGTTGATGGAATTTGGAGATTCCACAAAAGCCGAATTTGGGTACCTAAGCAGGGAGAATTAAGAAATAAGATTTTAGAAGAAGCTCATAAATCTAGGTATACTATGCATCCAGGAAACAATAAAATGTACCAAGATTTAAAAAATAATTTCTGGTGGATAGGAATGAAAAAGGACATAGCTAGATATGTTTCTAAATGTTTTACTTGTTCACAAGTTAAGGCAGAACACCAGAAACCCGCAGGTCTACTACAACAACTAGAAATTCCTGTATGGAAATGGGAACTTATAACAATGGATTTTGTTACTAAGTTACCCAAAACCAGAAAAGGTAATGATGCGATTTGGGTAATTGTGGATCGATTAACCAAATCAGCTCACTTTCTACCTATGAAAGAAACCTTTAGCATGGAAAAGTTGGCAAAATTGTATGTAGATGAAGTAGTATCCTTACATGGAGTTCCACTCTCCATTGTATCGGATAGGGATAGTCGTTTCACTTCCCATTTTTGGACTAGTTTCCAAGAAGCGATGGGAACTCAACTAAATTTAAGCACTGCATATCATCCTCAGACAGATGGACAAAGTGAAAGGACAATCCAAACTCTGGAAGACATGCTCAGAGCATGTGTGATATATTTTGGTGGAAATTGGGATGATCACTTACCTTTAATTGAATTCTCCTATAACAATAGTTATCATTCAAGCATTGAAGCTGCCCCATTTGAAGCATTGTACGGATGAAAGTGCAGAACTCCAGTTTGTTGGGCAGAAATAGGAGAAAGTCAATTATCAGGTCCCGAAATAGTACAAGAAACCACTGATAAGATCACTCAAATCAAAGAAAGGTTAAAGACGGCTCGAGATCGCCAGAAAAGTTATGCAGATAATAGAAGGAAGCCGTTGGAATTCCAAGTGGGAGACAGAGTACTGTTAAAAGTTTCTCCTTGGAAAGGAGTAGTTCGATTCGGTAAGAAAGGAAAACTAAGTCCAAGGTACATAGGACCATTCTCAGTGATACAACGTATAGGACCAGTTGCTTATCGTTTACAACTACCAGAAGAATTGGTCGGAGTACATGACGTATTTCATGTATTCAATCTCAAGAAATGTTTATCTGACGAGTCCCTGGTAGTACCTCTTCAAGATATAGAGGTAAATGCAAAAACTAAAGTTTGTTGAAAAGCCATTACAAATAGAAGATAGAAAGATCAAGTTTCTCAAGCACAAACGACTAGTGTTGGTCAAAGTCAAGTGGGATTCAAAATGAGGACCTGAATACACTTGGGAGCTGGAATCAGAAATGAAGCGAAAGTATCCTCACTTATTCCAGTAAATCTCGAGGACGAGATTTTTATTAAGGTGGGGAGGATGTAACAACTCTCATCAAAAGTCCTAATTGTTATTTTATTGGTCAAAAAGGAAACCTTAATTGAGACCCCCAAGTGATCCTGCATAAACCCTAAAATTTTCAGAATAATCGGAATCAGGATCAGGGCCCCTAAAACTAAGGGGGTAAACCCTAGTTGATAATATCAACACAGTTTTACGTGTATAACGAAAATTGATGAGCGACCAACTCAGCAAGCCTACTGGGACACGGGGCTACCCTATGGTAGGGGAATACCCCTCGCGCCACGCGAGGGAGCCGTTTTTCATGTATAAATAGTGGAGTCTGGCACTTGATATTTTGCGTTAGTTCGACGTAGAAATTCAAATTGTACACTGAGATATCGTAGAAACAGTCCTATAACACACACAATTCACGAATTGCTGCCGCAAAACAGGGTAATAACTCGATCGCTGCTACGCTTCAATGTCCGATCGATTAAACTATCCAATGGATGTTTAAGTGCTGCCCACATTAGGGTTTATGCTTTGTCATTCATCGTTAAATCGATGGATGTTTAAGTATCGCACTTTGTCATTCGTTGTGAAGGTTTAATCTCGTGAGTTATCGTAAATGCTGTATTAGTTACTAACCTAGTTCGTGTGCATGTTATTTAATTTAGGTCAAAAGGCTAATCAGTAGGCTAAGCTCTGTCCATATTAAATCTGCAATGTGAGTCATTCTCTTTTTATCAAATTTAATTTCAAAAGCATGTTTATTTTCAAGATTATAATTACAGGGATTAATTCTTTGTAATCACCAAATTACAGCCGGTATGTGGGGTTTTGTACACATTACTTGATAACCGTCACCATTGGACAACGAGGTAGCCAAGGGGTGATATGACCATAGTCACAGACACCATTGGACTCAGAGGTTACCGATGGATAGTCGAGTGACAAATACTGTGGGTAGTTGGTTGATATATGGAAACATTGTAATCGCTCTTAATACTGTAAATTATAACAAACGGGTCGTTTTCATAAAAAGAATGATTCACCAGTATTTCCCGCTGACAAAACCTTTTTCAAACATGTTTCAGGTGACCTGTTGTGATCCAGGTATAGTGTCGTGAAGCACTACAAGCTTAAGGAAGTGGCTCAATATAAAATAAAGAAACATGTTTTGTAAAATAAAGATTTCTCCGTGAAATCTTATGATTGTAAATTACCGGGGTTTTATCCCGAGTTGTGAAATAAAATAATCGGGAAATTGCAGTTTTTAAAAGATCATGAAGAAAACTTCCGCTGTCAACTCAATTAAATAAATACCACGGGATTTTCTGTCCTGCGGCTCCTGAAACGGGTCAAACCGGGTCGGGGGCCGTGACATTATGTATTTGGGAATCCCGATTGGGGTTAATATGAAAAGAGCTAAGTTTTGGAAGCCGGTGTTAGATAGATTCGCTTCTAGACTGTCTAAATGGAAAGCCAAATACTTATCCTTTGCGGGCCGAATGACCCTCGCCAAATCGGTGCTCGGCAGTCTGTCGTCTTACTTCCTTTCTTTGTTCGCTGCCCCTAAATGTATTGTTAAAAGGCTAGAGAAAATTAGGAGGGAATTCATTTGGGGTAAGACGAATTCCGTTGTGTATTCTTTGGTTTATCTAAAAAAATCAAGTGTTTTAGACTATTTATACAATGATTAGTCAATTGTGTGACACCGGATTTTGGGTCTTACAAGTCGGTATGAAAGCAACTATTTAAGAGATCTGGACATCTCCGATGCCTAGACTTAAACTGAGAATGAGCGAAACTAGAAATGCCAATTCGGGTAGCTGTATGTTTCGAAGTACGTTTATACATCTTCATTGAATTCTCAAGCATAAGGATTTGCCCAGTCACAAATACTGATTTGAGTAATTTAAAGATATAAACAAATGTAAAAACTCTTAATGCTGTAATTATAACAATATGTTTTTGTACGACTGAATGAACTCACCAGTATTTTTCGCTGATCAAATGTTTTTAAAACGTGTTTCACGTGATTTACTGTGAAGAGAAGAAAAGTGTTTTTAAGCATTCAAGCTTAAATAAGTGGCTATGTAAACATTAATAAAACATGTTTTGTAATCAAGGGTTTATCCCCAGGAAAATCCTTTATGTAAATACGGGTTTTATGCCACAAGTTATGAAATGAAAATTACGGTGTTTTGAAACCCTGATATTTTTCCTGATACCTGGTCCTGATAAGTTTTCCGCTGCGATAATTTTAATAAACACCGGTACCACTTGTATCTACTCACGGCTCTCGCCCAGGGTAGGGTTGGGGGCTGTGACAGATTATAATAGCCTCCTGTTATTAAGCTTGAGTTCCTAATAAACACACAATGCAACACGTATTAGTGTATTAATCCAATTCAAACTTTAACGTTAATCACGAGATCAAAACCTCAACGTAGTTAACAAAGTATAGCCTTATCTAGGCAGCACTTTGACATCCGTTGATGGGTTTTAGTTCGATCGGAAAGGGCATCGTACCAGTGATCAGGGTTAAAACACCGACTACGGGGCAGAGTTTATGGTTTCAGGGTATCGGGTATAATAACTGAGCAGTGAAAGCGAGAGAGAAAGTGAAAGAAAGAAAGTTCTTAGCAGATGGAAAGTTGAATTCACGCCCAATTTATAGTCGTAAAACGATCACGTCACGTCCCGCAACCAACTAGGTCCATCATCGTCGCTTAGCGCGACCATGTGAGCTAGGGCTTAGGTGGCATGAGTCAATACCATAGACCTGCCACGTAGCTGCCACGTGTCCTTCGTCATACCATGAGGTGTCGCGTCACGCGACTGGATACCTCAAACACCGTTGCGTAGCGCGACAAGGCTAATCCAGATTTTTTTCGTTTTTCGTGCTGAGTCTCGTCGTGCATGTACTGTGAGTATACCGTGGAGTAGTTGTTCGAGCCTGGGTTGTTCCCGCGTCCCCTGTTACTATTGCCGCGACCTCTCCCGCGGCCACGGCCGCGTCCGCAAGTGGTATCCCGCGATGTATCCGAGGAACGAGAAGAGTCATACCTTGGTTGTTCACGTGATGATTCGGTACGACCATCAAATGTAGCGATTAGAGCAGTCCCCGCAGCCTGAGCCGCGTTACGCGCTTGGTTAGCCTTGCGTGATTCAGCCATACAAAGACGAGACCGTGTCTCGTAGAAATCCGGGATGGGACTGGTTTGTTGGATAATTGTTGTCGTGCCTTTATATTGCTCCGTAAGGCCCATGAGGAGCTGAAGCACCAACTGTTCCTCGGTAATAGGAGAGCCAACATTTGTGAGTTGGTCGTAGATGACCTTTAGAGATTGACAGTAGGCAGTCATGGAAGGGAACTGGTCAAGTATGGTGTTGGCGAACTTATTGTTCAAGTCAATAGTTCGGGTAGCTTTGCTATCCTGGAATATGTTAGCAAGAGCCGTCCACGCCGCATAAGCGTTGGTGTTTGGTTTAAGGATAGTATGTAGGAGATCGGTGGAAATCGTTCCATAGATCCGTTGTAAAACAATGGAGTCTAGACGTTCGCACGAAGTCGTTGATTTCGGTTTGTCTTTATCTTTGTCAGATGAGGAAGTGGCAGTAGGTGATTTAGGGAGAAGGTGATCGTAAACATCATACGATTTGCAATGGATTTTGAAAAGTTCGGACCAAGCAGTGTAATGGTCGTTTTCAATGTCAAGCAATATAGGGACGGGAGCTTTGATGTTTGTTACTGTGACTACAGGATGAATGGGGGTAGACATAGTTAGGGTTGAAGGGTGAGATTGATAGAAAGAGGGTGGGTGATGGCGTGTACGGCAGCGGAAGAGAGAGAGGATCGGCTAGGGTTTTGATAGTAGGTTTGATACCATGAAAGATTATAGAATAGCCAAAGTGATCTCCCTTTCATTCATAATCTATTATATATAATAAACAAGAAGATTTGGGCTGATGTGGCATTAGATTAGAGCATCTAGGATTGGGTTTTTGGCGGGAAACTCAATACGCAGCCAAAAAAGTCACGCGGATCTTTCTTTTTGGCAACCCGACCCAATGATTCGGACCCTATATATTTATGTATTTGAGGACTCTGTTCTTTCTTTCATCATTAGCCCCACTGTCTCTGTTCCAAACCCTAATCTTCATCCATTCCAAACCCTTTTCAATCGTTCGTTCACCAATTAGTTCACCAATTAATCTCAAACCCTAAACTATATCTTTTCACAATCGCAAAACATTGCCTCTGCAATCGTTAACCGCAATCACATTGGCGAATGATATGTGGTTAAGAATTGAAGACAAACGATCTGATTTAAGTCTACCTGGTTGATGTTGCGGCTTGTGCTTCTCTCCAAGAGATCAATTAGGTTTTTTACAAAGCGGTATGAATCTGGCTTTTGATTGTCTGATGTTAATGATATTGATTTCGATTTACAAATTAATTGCACGATTGAATCTATTTTTTGAGATTTTCATTTTGTTTTAACGCTACACGTTTTGATTATTTTCAACTCAATCTGTTAAGAGGTATCCTACTTTATTTCAAAAAAATGAAATTTCACTTTTATTAGATGGGTCGATTTGGGTTTTTCTATATCTAATAGGTCAAATGTTTTGAGTAGGTCAAGTATATGATGGTGCTCATGCTACCAGGCCTGAACACTTTCTGAAGCACAGTTACAATAAAACTGACTGAAAATATAAACCTAACTACTTAAATTCATAAATACATAGAACACCATGAATCCACACCCCTTTTTCCTTTTATTTTGCAGTGTTTTAAATGCATAATATCTTGTGACTTCTATTTGGTTATCATGCTTATTTTTGTGCCAAATATCACAATGCAGAGTTATGTGGATGGTCGACATCGACACCGTGATGAGGTTAGTTTTTTTAAAGGATTACGGAGTTGTAATGTTTGACTATTTTGTGGTCACATATTCTATTGAGTTTTTCATTGTCATGAAAGTGAATCATGATGTTGTTGTAGATATAGAAAAAAATGGCTAAAGATTCGGTGGGAAGGATGAAAGTGGTCAACGGATGGAGGTTCGTTTTATCATAGACACTTGATTTTTGCTATACTTATAGTTTTGAGAACTAAAATTAGATTTATATTTGCAATTATCTATATTTAGGCATGTTAACCATGCAATGTTAGTAGTCAAAATCCTCTATCAATTATTACACATTGTATTTGACTTAGCAATTGGTCAACTATTGGAGTTGGCATACCTTCAAGTTTGACTTTGATCGATTGATATAACTTTTATGTGATTATATATAAAGGGCAGAGTTGCAGTTGCTCTGGGGTATTTTGTCTGGGTTTGATGCGAAGGCAGCATATGACGTGTGGCTATGGAAGTCGGGAGACGTAAAATAGGACTTTTCAGAAAAAAAACATGTAAGGCGGATTTGGTGGGCGTGGAGCAGATTCAAGTTCAGCAAGCGGCGTTCATATGGTTCAAGTATGTTGTCTTTAAATGTGATTTAGATTTTGGGTTCAAGAGCATTGGTTGTTTCGTTTGTTTTGTTGTATATAATGATAACAAAGAAAAAAAAACCAAGATTCTTATTGACTCAAATGGCAATTTATTATATCTATTAATAAGGAAACTGAAATGAACAGTATTAGGAGACGTGCTTGGTTTTGATTAGCTGACAAGGGCGGTGCCACTTCAAATCATGTGTAAGGCGAAGGTGGTGAATATGCATGTCTCAGATGTTGTGATTCTGATTTGGTTATTTTTTCATATGTTTTCAGGTTATTTAAGAGACCATTTGGACTAACAAGGATTCAGATTCATCAAAAACTGAACTTGGGTGTAGGTGCTTATAGAACTCAGGTTAGTGATTGTGGTTATGTTCTTGATTGGTTGATTAAAAGCTATTTAATTTTGCTTGATTAATGATTATGCAAATATTTGTTGTTGTTAATGATAGGAATGGAAACCTCTGGTTGTCAATGTTGTAAGACATGTCGGCTTGACCTACAACTACTCTATTACCTTCATTTATATGGTTAAACACACAACTTCAGGTATACCTTCATGAACCTACTCTTTGCATGTGACAGTGATTTGGTTGTAGCTTCTCCAGTGGAGGATTATTTTTTGACATAGATGATCTACCAGAAGTTGAAAAGGTTTTTGAATGGTCTACATTAATAATATTAACTTCTAATTTGCATAGTTATATATATCTTATTCCCTATATCCTATTGGCAGAAAGAAGATGAAATAACACAACCTTTTCTTGATGCTCCTGGGGAGGACTATTCAGTTTCTTGCCAAGGTAATCTGGGTTGGATAATGGGTCATAATGGATGATTTTTTTAGTATAGGCTAAGTTTGCCAAAACACTTTCTACTTATATTTGTAAATGGTTAGTGTGTCAATATGATTACAAAAGCTATATCATTCGAATAAATTTTGAACGAAAGATGTTCGAACTGTCAAGGTATGTTCTCTGTCGTTCAATTTTAAATGATTTTCGTTATTTTTGGATTTAATCAAAGTTATTTTGATTTATCATCCAAATGCGCTCAGAGATTGAGTACAAAGTTGATTTGATGAGAATGGAACCCTAATTGCGAAATCTGTTTTGGTTAGGTTAATTAACCATGTTTTATCATTTTGTTATATTTTTCAGTTTTCTAAGAGGTTTTCATGTTTGTTAATATTCTAGGGTTCTGAAGAGTTATTTTTTGAGGTGGATATTAATTAGCGATCCACATACGTTCTTGATACGCAACCTACATCCCCAAATACAATCCCAAACCCTAGCACTCATTATTGTCACCGTACTGATTCGGTTTGGATCAAAGATTGATAACATTCAACAGGTTAGGCTTCCATATAACAAGAATTTTGTGTTTAATTATGGTTCATTATATTCTTGATTTTTGGTTCTCGATTACAAGTCACATTATTACTTCTTCAATAGGCAGATTTAGGGATGGAACTAAGCTAAGCTAATGATATTTCTTTGTGCTAATCCCATTTCTGACTTCGCACAACAAGCTCCCTATTATTCACTTCGTACGCCAATCTTGGATGTTGGTTGTCGATGCCCTGCTTCACACAAGAGTAAAATTAACAATTTAGTTAAGTGCTGGATTTCAATTAGTTCTTGTGTTTTTAGATATGGAATGTTGGTTGTTGGATTTCATGTATTCATACAATCATACATATAGACATATATGTATGAATCATTTATTCATACAAACATGTTTCAGAATCAAAAACATAATTCCATATTCTTAGTTGTTTAATAATTTATGTTAATTTTATATTTTGCAGGTCACTGTCAGAAGATATAAATTGCTAATCTGTTACGAGGAATCATTACTACTGAAGTTATTCGATGTTTTTGATGCAGAACAAGTGCGGCATCTGAGATAGGTGCTTTTGGAGAAGAATGGGAGATTGGTGGCATGGGATACGTGAGGGTCATGGCAGGCAAAAGGAGAAATAGGATGGATTGAAATTGCCACCTCTTGAGTTATGCTTTGGGTCTGGGCTTTATAATTTGCTGTTTGAATGAATTTGATTTGTTTTCCTTTGCATTTCAGAGTGGTTCTACGATATTGCAAATTGAGAATCCAAGTGGCACTCCATCAAAAATATCTAACGAACTCAAACACAGAAGAAGTTCCAGATATTTATCAGTAGCAGGTAGCGCTATCACAGAATTAACTCAAGCGGCTGACATAATAAATGGATCTGGTGATGGTGCAAAACTATCAATAGTATGTTTCAGTACATTTCTTTTACGTATGGTGAACAGTAGTTATTACCTAGCTTTTGCTCAATTGTGAAATAGTTATGAATTCTATGGATGCTTTTCTTTTCCAGTAGGATCCGCTATATCCAGTCGCAAAAGGCCAAGGGTGGAGCCACTGCAGAGAAACTCGAGTAGATCAATGTATGGTTTGTTTTCACTGGCTATAGAATGTCATTCCAATTTTGTTAGGGAAGCTCACACTGAGAAAGATATAATGGTATATCGATTTTATTCATATTTTTGTTTTTACTTTCTATATTACAGTTGGGAATTTTGATTTGATTCCAACCATAGGTTGCAAGTGAGTTATTGATTAAGGTTACAGGTGGCAAGACGGGTCAAAATATTTTTTTAGAATAAAATTACTTGCAACGTTTATGTAGGGATGCTTGAAAATTAAGATTACACAACCAAAGTTCCTAAACTATTTCAAAAAACTCATTGATGTTGCATCCGTGTTTTCAATCTCGTATCCGGAACTCCCAACGGTTGGTGAAATCAATGGCCAATGGACATCATCAAATGGGTGTTTCAAAAGTTGATGTTGTGTTGATTCTTTTGTCGAATTTTGTTTATTACCCTGTGATTCTTTGGAGAACGTTTATTTAGCGGTTATACCGATGTTTCATATCTACGGGCTTACGCTTTTCAACTTGGGGATTTTGTCTTTGGGGACGAAAATTGTTGTTATGAAAATGTTTATCCCCGATGAGATGGTTCGGTCTATAGATAGGTATGGGGTGACTCATTTTCCTGGCGTGCCGCCGTTGTTGACCGCCTTGACCAAGGCGGCAAAGGGTGCTCTTGGTAGAAGTTCGAAAAGCTTGAACCAGGTTTCTTGTGGTGCTGCACCGTTGAGCACAAGGACCATGGCTTGAGTGAATCGACGGCTGTGGGAACACGTGGATTTAACATGCTAGATCTGCACAATTATACGTATGTAGGATTATTAGGTCCGAATACGCAAGCTAGCGTGGTGGATTTGGTTACTGGTTTGTATTTGCCACCTGGAAAAATTGGTGAACTTTGGTTAACTGGACCGGCTATAATGAAAGGTAAATATTCCACATATTATAATTCATGAAATATCCTTTTTTTCCTTATTAGTTTATGTTTCATTCAACATATGATTTGCTTGTGACATGTTGCTAGAATATTTGAACGACGTGGAAGCAACTTCATCGACTATTGATAAAGATGGATGGCTACAAACTGGAGATATTGTTTATTTTGACCAAGATGGTTATTTGCATATTGTTGGACGTGTTAAAGAAATAATAAAGTACAAAGGGTTTCATGTAATCGAGCGAACTGGAAATTAAAAGTTATCAAACATGATTCCGACGGAAATTAATAATATGATTGGACTGCAGATCGCTCCTGCTCATTTAGAGGATGTTCCAGCAACTCATCCAGCCATTCTTGACGCTGCAGTAACAGGGTTAGTGTGACTAATTTCTTCCTGATCTTGAAATCAGTATGTTGTAATGTAGAGAAATATGTTCTTAATGCTAAGAATATACCCAATTTTGGGATTGTTATCCGCTCGCGTAATGTTGTACCCAGTGTCCTCAACCTCCTTAACTCTGAATCTTCGAGTGTTAATTCAGTTAATGTTGGAGCTTTCATCCTCTTCTTTACGCCTTCCGATTCCCTCTGTTCGTCTTCATTTCCTCCCTGATCTCATATATATAATTTTTTTGAATATATTTTTTAAAGAATACATTACAAGTTTTTCCTTTAAATAAGTAAAAAGACTAAATTACCCATGTGTAATAAGATTTAACTGATAAATTTAACTAGGTTAGGCTCAAAGGACGTAACTTGCAACAAAATTCCCTATAAAGGGCAAACCATGCGATATTAAGGCGAAGGCAATCCCGTGCAAAAGCAGAGCTTGAGAAGAAACTTATAAAAGACAGAAAAGTCAGTTATAGTTTTATACTTTTATATAATAGATTTTGTGTGTGAAAATCTGGCTGGGCAAATTGGTAAACAATTTTGTGATATTTACAGCCTTATCTTCATGAATCACCGCATCAGCATGCTATGAGAAGGGTAAGGGGCTCCGGTGGTCGTTTTGCAAAGAAAGCTGACGTTAATAAGAACACAACAGGTTCGGGTTCAGGTTCTGCCATGTCATTATCCCAGTCGGTGAATTCAAACCGGGTGCACTCAGAATCTGCCGAGAATTTGGACACTCCAAGGGGTGGATTGGTAAATTCACTCAATACTCACACGTATCTTGATAACGGAGGTTCTTTAGGCCTGCAGTGGATAAACATTTCATCTAACCAATCTTCACAGAGGGTTGTTGCCATGAAGTGATGTCGAGTGTTTAACACCCTTTGTGTCTATCCGTGGCTTCTAAGTTGGTCGGCATATCATTCTTGGCTCATGTTAATATGAGGGACAAGCAGGTAAATGTACCTTTTGGTTTCCTCTTTGGTTTAACTTTCAGGATTTCTTTCTTTGGAACCGATGTTATGTACAAAGTTTGCTTTTGGGAATAGAAGAATTGATTGGTTGGGTTTGTGTGTTCTTTTCTGAATGTTTGGTTTTGGAGGTGAAGCATGGAGTTTAAGATGTGCTCATGTCTATCGTCAAATTGTAGGGGCATATAGTGCTCCACAGCCTCGAGCACATGTGTAATGTTGTGGCTGTTGAAAATTAGAGCTTCATATTTACTGTTTTGTATATTTTGTGTCATGTTCTCATGTCATTCATTTGATTTCATTGCATTCCTCATTTCTTTTGTGGGTCCCGTTTGTGAGGATTTCCGTATATAGAATCTTGAACCGCGTCGATAAATCAAATGTATGGATTAGAGTTTGAATTGATTTGTATCACCATACTCAATTCTTACCCTTTTGTGGCTTTCTGCTTTTCAGGCTAGGTGCATTCCAATCACTTTGCGTATCAGAAGGTTCCGAAACCGTCAAAGAGGTATGCCAATGTGAAGAACTTGTATGCTTAAATTTAATTTATTTTCTAAAAATGGATATTTTATACTACTTATGAAGTTATGAACCCGTTTTGATTCGATTTTCATATATATAAAGTACCTAATAACCTATATATGTTTCTATATATATATAATAAACCATATAGCATTTTTAGCTTCAATTGGTTTTATTATATGTCTGTAACGTGCAATGTGCACACATTAGTAGAACATAACTAATAATTTCACGTTTGAACCAGAGAACTTATTCAAAGGGAATCACTATTCAATTTAAAGACGAGGAAGAAAGTAGCGCCTTTCAGGGTGCATTTGAGCAATGGAAAAGTACAGCGGTTACTCAAGGTATGTTAATTTATGCTAACATTATCTGTCATGCATTAATGATTAATGGTACCGTTTCTTTCTACAGGATCAAGTTTACCAAACGGAATGGTTTCTTCTTCTAAAAGCAAGTTTGATGATAAAATAGAAGCATCTTCTACTAAAATTTATTTCCATTACTAAGGGCAACTGCTTCATCAGCAAAATATGACGCAGGATTATGTGAGAACAGGTCAATATATATCGCTTTCTTTTTCTTTTTTGAGTTGCATGTATCACATTGTGCTTATTAAAGCACGGGTCAAATGAACACATTTGAGATTTTATGGAGCTGAATTACATGATAAATGTTTTTTCTAGGTTCCTACTATGCTGCGGTTATTGCGAATAAAGCCGATAGCTGGTGATATTTTCAAGTTGTTTTAGTATTTGTGTAGTATCAGTAAACTTTTGTGAATACTTGGTGGTTAACTTATAAGCTTTATTATTTATAGTTTTGAATGCAATTTTGTTAAAATTACAAAATTGAGTCTAATTTCATTTTTTCCAGCAACTTGGAGATTATTCACTTAATCAGTTAACCAAGTTAATTCACTGTTCGTGAGTATTTTATTCATACAACTTCAAGCCTTTTACGACGTTCACCTGTCAATCACGGTAAGTGTCAAATGGGTCGAATCAGTTATACGGGTTGAAAGTTTCAACCTGTTCACTTAGAAAAATATTAGCTAATAATGAGTCAAGTCAGTCAAACAAGTCAAATAAAAAGTTCACACAAGTTAAAATTTCAACTAGGTTAGTTATAAGTTGGTCATTTTTTGTTATGGTTTTTTTTTTCTAAAACATGTCAAGCAAAACAGATTAGCAAAAGCGGCAAGTTGAACGAGTCAAAACAATTCAATCCAGCCCTGTTTCAACTATCACTAAAGTTAGCTTTTTTGACCCATTGTCCAAATGTACCCGGTTTTTCACCTGTAGAAACAGGTATTAGTCTTATGTGCCCTTGATTAAGTTAAAGATATATAAACTAATAGATTAAGAAAAAGAGTTCACCATATGAACTTTTACACACTCCTTGACTATGAGCTCTTTTTTTATGTTGATATGAACTATCGAGGCCTACCAACCTTCAAGATTTGAGCATATTTTAATGTTTTCTACCAATGGTTGCACTTCTTCAGATAATGCAAATCACAAAGTATGAGGAATCAATTCTTTTAGTAATGATTTAATCAAGAACAAGTTAATATTTTATATGAATGCCCCTAATTTAGTCATGTTTCATTTTAACTTCTATATAAAAAATATTACGTTTATTTTAGTTTACAACAGTGATATAATATTTTGCTATCATCTTGATGATGCATTCAAGGGAACAAATTTTGATGTAAAGATCCCCTCTTTTCTACTGGTACATTATTGTTTCATTTTATTTTGTTGTTGAGGAACATCTCAGTTGAGTATCTATATGAATGGTAGTTTCAAGAGGATAACCTGTAAAATACTGGCAAATATGATGGGCCATTGAGGTTGGGTAACGGGTCAAAGTGGGTTGGCGTGATGTTAAAATTTGGGTGACGTTTAAACCATGTGGGGTTGAAGTGTTACTAATTTAACCTTTTCAATTTCAATTATGTAATATGCCAAGTTGTTTGTTTGATTGAAATTATGTGTTTAATCATTATTAATTAATATAAATAGCTTTGAACGTTTACAAGGTTTGCCTCCATGTGCTGTAATATGTTTCTTTTTTGAGGATTCTATACAATTGGTGCTTGCTACTCGCAAGATTTCTAATGATATTTTGTTGGCCTTTTTAAAAAACCGGGCTCACGTTGAAAAAAGACTACATTTGGTAAGTGAAGTTTGAACGAGAGAGAATACACTCTTTTGGATAGATAATTGTTTAGATGGCAGAGCAACTTTATAACTCTATAGCCAACACATTAATATGTCATACATTTTGGAAAGATAATTGTATTGCTTATAAATAATAAGTGACATGTATAACTTTCTCCAGCCCGGGAAGCATTTCCCGGGTGATAACCTAGTCAATATATATATACAAAACCGAATCTCCTATTTTGATGGAGAGATATACAATTATTGTCACGGCCCCCGTCCCGGTTTTACCCAGTCCAGGAGCCGCATTTCCCGGGTGATAACACAACCGAATCTCCAGCCCGGGAAGCATTTCCCGGGTGATAACACATTAATATTTATTAATTAAGTTGACAGCGGAAGATTTAACAGGATCTTTTAAAACTTGAAATGCCCGATTATTTTATTTCATAAGTCGGGATAAACCCCGTAATTTACAATAGAGGAATTTCATAAGGAAATTCTCTGATTTACAAAACATGTTTATTTGTTTAACGGAGCCACTACTTCAAGTTTTGTTAGTGCTCCGTAGCACTTTTCCTTGGTTCACAGTAGTCACCTGAAACATGTTTTAAAAATATTTTATCAGTGGGGAAATACTGGCGAGTCACTCAAATTTGATAAAACGACACATAGTTATAAATTACAGCATAAGAGCGATTACAATGGCTTCTATCTTATTTTTATCTGGCGCCGTGTCACTTCCTGGTGACGATGGTCATACCACTATTGGTTCCTTTCACCCAAGTAGTGATGATTATCACTGTTAGGATTTATTAGCCTAACCGTGAGAAATTAGTAATGTGCACAATACCCCACTTGCCAGTGATTAAGATAACCACGACTTAATCTCTGTAATTATAACCTTTGAAAATAACTTGGAGTATTGTAAAACATTATAGATAAAAAGAGAATGACTCACATTGCAAGTTTAACGGGCAGAGTTTAGCCTACTGATTAGCCTTGTAACCTAATTTAAAGAACATGCACACGAACTAGGTTAGTAACTAATACAGCATTTACGATAACTCACGAGATTAAAACCCTCACAACGAATGACAAAGTGCAATATTTAAACATCCATCGAATTCACGAAGAATGACAAAGTATAGCCCTAATTTGGGCAGCACTTAAACATCCATCGGATAGTTTAAATCGATCGGACATTGAATCGTAGCAGCGATCGAGTTAATACCCGGTAGTCGTAGCAGCGTTTCCCTAATGAAATTATGATTTTGAGCAGTGTATCTTCGTTTTTGAGAAAAGTTTTCGACACCACTGAACTGCTCATGATCGGATCAATTTATAGCTGAAAAATGGGGTTTACGCGGCCCGCGTAAGCCCCCTCTTGATCTTACACGGCCTGCGAGGGCCAGCTAATCGTAGACTAGGGCTAGCGTGTCATCGGTAGGCATGCCACGTGTGTAACACGTGGACCGGGAACGCTTATCCGGTCAACAGAGCTTTGACGCGGCCCGCGTAAGCTTCTCTTATGGCTTACGCGGCCCGCCTGAAACCAGATTTTCTTGATTTCTTGATTTTTCATGCACAGTAGGGTTTCAGGGGTCCGGGTTTTCACTTATGGGTCGTTTTGGGACATTTTTGAAGGTCCTTACATCCTCCCCACCTTATTTAAAATCTCGTCCTCGAGATTTATTGAAATCAGTGAGGATACTTTCGCTTCATCTCCGATTCCAGCTCCCAGGTGTATTCGGGGTCCTCTTTTTGACTCCCACTTGACTTTAACTAGTACCAATCTTTTGTGCTTGAGAAACTTGATCTTTCTATCTTCTATTTGAAGTGGTTTCTCCACGAACTTCAATTTCTCATTTACCTCTATGTCTTGGAGATGTACTACCAATGATTCGACAGATAAACACTTCTTGAGGTTGGATACATGAAATACGTCATGTACTCCAGCTAATTCTCCTGGTAGTTGTAAGCGATAGGCGACTGGCCCTATTCGTTGTATTACTGGGAATGGTCCTACGTACCTTGGACTTAGCTTCCCTTTCTTACCGAACCGAACTACTCCTTTCCAAGGAGAAACTTTCAATAGTACTTTATCTCAAACTTGAAACTCTAGTGGCTTGCGTCGATTGTCTGCATAACTCTTTTGATGATCTCGAGCCATTTTCAATCTTTCCTTGATTTGAGTGATCTTGTTGGTGGTCTCTTGCACAATTTCAGGACCTGATAATTGATTTTCTCCTATCTCTGCCCAACAGACTGGAGTTCTGCATTTTCGTCCATATAGTGCTTCGAACGGGGCAGCTTCGATACTTGAATGATAACTATTGTTATAGGAGAATTCAATTAAAGGTAGGTGGTCATCCCAATTTCCACCAAAATCTATCACACATGCCCTAAGCATGTCCTCCAGGGTTTGGATTGTTCTTTCACTTTGTCCGTCTGTTTGAGGATGGTATGCAGTGCTTAATTTTAGTTGGGTCCCCATTGCTTTCTGGAAACTAGTCCAGAAGTGGGAAGTGAAACGACTATCTCTATCCGATACAATGGAGAGTGGGACTCCATGTAAGGATACTATCTCGTCTACATATAACTTTGCTAACCTTTCCATGCTAAAGGTTTCTTTCATGGGTAGAAAATGAGCTGATTTGGTTAATCGATCCACAATTACCCAAATTGCGTCATTACCTTTTCTGGTTTTTGGCAACTTAGTAACAAAATCCATAGTTATAAGTTCCCATTTCCATACAGGCATTTCTAATTGTTGTAGTAGACCTGAGGGTTTCTGGTGTTCTGCCTTAACTTGTGAACAAGTAAGACACTTAGAAACATATCTAGCTATGTCCTTTTTCATCCCTATGCACCAGAAATTATTCCTTAAATCTTGGTACATCTTATTGTTACCAGGATGCATGGTATACCTAGATTTATGGGCTTCCTCTAAAATCTTATTTCTTAATTCTCCTTGCTTAGGTACCCAAATCCTTTTCTTATGAAATCTCCAAATTCCATCACTGCCTTGCTCTAATTCCTTTACTCGTCCTTTCATTCCTTCAGCATCATCCTTGATTGCTGTTTCCTGAATATTCTTCAATTGTCCCATTAAGTCTAATTTTAAACTTAACCTAAGAGCACGAACTCGTCGTTGTTTCTCATGATACTTACGACTTAAGGCATCAGCAACTACGTCTGCTTTGCCTTCGTGATATTGAATATCACAGTCGTAGTCACTTAGGATTTCCATCCATCTCCTTTGCCTCATGTTCAATTCTTTTTGCCCAAATATGTATCTTAAGCTTTTATGATCTGTATAGACAGTAAACTTACTTCCATACAAATTGTGTCTCCAAATCTTAAGGGCAAAAATTATGGCTCCTAATTCTAAGTCATGTGTCGTATAGTTTTCTTTGTGCTTCTTCAATTGTCTTGAGGCATACGCAATTACCTTTTTGCGTTGCATTAGTACACATCCTAATCCTAACTTAGAAGCATCGCAGTAAACTTCAAAATCCTCTGTTCCTTCTGGCAAGGCTAGAATTGGGGCGTTTGTTAGCTTTTGCTTTAAAATCCTAAAGGCCTCTTCTTGCCTAGGTTCCCATTCAAACTTAGCTGCTCTACATGTTAACTTAGTTAATGGCACAACTATTTTGGAGAAATCCTTAATGAATCGTCTATAGTAACCAGCTAACCCTAGAAAGCTTCTAACTTCCATAACTGATTGCGGGACCTTCCATTTGGTGATTGCTTCTATTTTGGAGGGATCTACGTGAATACCTTCGTGATTCACCATGTGTCCCAAAAATTGTACCTCCTGCAGCCAAAATTCACATTTCGAGAATTTGGCGTAAAGCTTCTCTTTTTTTAACAAAGTTAAGAGTGCATGCAGGTGCTGACGGTGTTCATCCTGGCTTTTGGAATAAATACGTATATCGTCGATGAAGACAATTACAAATTTATCCAAGTACGGTTTACAGATCCTATTCATCATGTCCATAAATGCTGCAGGGGCATTTGTTAGTCCAAAGGGCATGACTGTAAGCTCGTAATGACCATACCTAGTTCTGAAAGCAGTTTTAGGTATGTCTTCTTCTTGTACTTTTAACTGATGGTATCCGGAACGTAAATCTATTTTAGAAAAGTATCTAGCTCCTTGAAGTTGATAAAAAAGATCATCAATCCTAGGTAATGGATATCGATTCTTAATTGTAACCTTATTTAATTCCCTATAATCGATACACATTTTCATTGAACCATCTTTCTTCTTTACAAACAACACTGGAGCTCCCCAAGGGGATGAACTAGGTTGTATGAATCCTTTGCTTAATAATTCATCTAATTGCTTTTTCAATTCTAGCATTTCGGTGGGTGCTAACCGATATGGTGCCTTGGCTATCGGTATAGTTCCAGGAATTAGATGAATTCTAAATTCGACTTCCCTATTGGGTGGTAATCCCGGTAGTTCTTCTGGAAATACATCTGGGTATTCTGCTACTACAGGAATTTCTTTAAGTTCCTTACCTTTCGTGTTAATGATTACTGAAATCATATACACTACTTCTTGTTTTCTTGAATAACTGGCCAACTTCATTACTGAAATGAATTTCAGTGGCTTTCGTGGCTTATCTCCTGTAATCACCACTAATTCTCCTGTGGGTGTTTGAATTTCTATAGAATTTTTATCACAGAGAATTCAAGCATGGTTGGCTACTAACCAATCCATTCCTAACACAATATCGAATCCGGCTAAATTCATAGGTAACAGGTTTGCAGAAAATTTATGACCTAAGAATTCTATCTTTCCTTCTTGCAAAACCTTATCTATGTTAACAGAATTCCCATCTGTCGTTTCGACTGTAAAAATTTGTCTAAGGTTGGTTAAGGGTAGGTTAAGCGCTTGGCAGAATGAAGTATTTATAAAACTTTGGTTTGCACAAGAGTCAAATAATACTTTTGCATAAACGTCGTGAACTAGAAACGTACCAGCTATCACGTCAGGGATTAGCTCTGCTTCCTGAGTAGTCAACTGGAAGGCTCTTGCGTTTTTATTGGTAGTTCCTTCTGCAGGTTTGGCTTTGTTGTCAGCTGGTTTGACCAATTTCGGGCAGTCTGGCCTAAAATGTCCAGGTTCTCCGCAGTTATAGCAGATTGTTGCTTTCTTTTTCCTGCAATCTTCTTCTTGATGTCCTGGAATCTTGCAGAAATTGCAATACCATTTGAATCTACCAAAATGCTTTCGTTTACAAGTATTGCAAAATGGAATAGTGGAAGATGGCCTGGTCTCCTTTTTCTTGAAGTTGCTACTATTACCCATACGGAATCCTTGGGTAATCTTTTGGGCCACTTCCTTCTTCCTGTTCTCTTCTCTTGTACGTACTAGTCCGTCGGTCAAAGTGTTGGCTAATTCCACAGCATCGTCGATTGTGTGAGGTCTCGCAGCTTTAACGATATCACGGATTTCGCCAATCAATCCCCAAATATAGCGGGAAATAAGCACCGGCTCTGGCGAAGCCAGGGTAGGTACAACTCTAGCATACTCGAAGAATGTCGAAGTATACCCTCGATAGTCTACATCCACCATCCGGTGGTTCAAGAATTTATTCGCCATTTGTTCCTTTTCATACTCAGGACAGAATTTTCTCTCCACTAGTCGCTTAAATTCTTCCCAACTTATGGCATAAGCTACATCGCTTCCTTTGGCTTGAAGTACCGTATTCCACCATTCTAGCGCCCCTTCTTTAAAAAGATGCGAGGCGTACATGACCTTGTCTTCCTCGGCACATTTACTTATTTTAATCACCGCCTCGGTTTTCTCTAACCAACGTAGTACAGCAGTCGCCCCTTCGTTGCCTGCAAATTCAACCGGTTTACAGGCAAGAAACTCCTTGTAAGTGCAACCAGGCGTTGTAGCTTTCATTTTCTTAAGGAGTGAGGCTTGCATCCCATTGTTGTCGTTATTAGTATGGTTGCCGCCTCCGTTTACACTATTACTGAAGTTGTCTTCATGAGTACGTTTGCTAGGAATAATTTGTTGAGGTTCAAATTGATTTCAAGCAGCAGCAAGGATTGCTGGAATAGCATTGGCTATTCCCTGAGCAACGATATTCTCGATATCTTGCCTATTCAGAAATTGATCTTCATGGTTTTGTTCAGATTGGTTAACTTCGTTAACGGGTTCATTACCAGCGTGTTCCATCTGGTAATTAATATATATATATATATATATATATATATATATATATATATATATATATATATATATATATAAGTGATTAGCACAAAATAATTAACAACCAAACATAACAAAATAATTGTACATAATCACATCAACAAGTATAGCCAAAATTGTCGATTTTTCGACTTCCATTTTTATATATTATAATATGCGTCCGTACACACCCGTTTTTTTACAAAAGTTTTATTTTTAGGTTATTTCACATAATTATATTTTTATGATTATATTATTATTAAACACATGCTTCCACCACCACATACTATCCCATCAGCTGGCATTTTTAGAAACGACGTTCTCTCTCGTCGTATTTCCAGGGTATTCTTTCTCCCATATCCCTAATTCGGTTCCCTGCATCAATCAGCTCCTCGCCATAATGGCGAAGTTCAGCCAAGTTCTCGGAGCTCATAGGTGGGTGTAGTGGAGGCTCCGGGTCAAATTGGGGGAAAAAGGTATTAGGGTTATTCAGGAGATTTTAAAACTGCCAGTCGGTGGTCCACCACTCTTCTAGCTCTGCTGGTAGAGGTTGGGAGTGGATAATAGGATCTGGGATATCAGGCTCTAGATCAACTGTAAGTTGTGCTTCCGCTGGGTAATTAAAGAGATTTGCATCGGCAGGTCCGATGAGGTCACTAAGTGCCAGTTTATGATCCAGCTCTTCCCAAGATGACATTTCCTGGTCTTGCCTGGAACTTTCTCCGATCTCTATTCCCTTGCCTTTATCTTTGGAATTCTCAGTCTTTATAACTTTCCGTGTCGCTGGTTTCTTCCTGCGCACACGCCTCCGGCCCACAATTCTTCTTCTCTTCTTTGGCTTGGGTTTCTCCGGAGGCTGGGCTTGAAATTCCATAGGTTCCTCAACGTCGGCACAATAACCGGTAAAGTCTCTGGAAACTTCCACATTAACAGAATAGAGATTGAGATTCTGAAGAGCTTCAGACAACTCATTCATGTTGTTTAGCATATTTGAAAAAAAAACACACACACACAAAATTCAAAGTTAAAATTGTATAACTTAAATTTTCACAGAATCACAGAATGGCAATCAGAAAAATTAAGTATTATTTACAAATATCTAATATAATTATTAAAATGAAATATTGCGATTCAACTATAAGTTAACATTTACTGCTGTAGTGGCTAACATATAGAGATTTGCCCATTGTTCATCTAATATATTTTCCCATGGTGGGTTATTGCCTATTTCCTGAGTTTCCTTATTAATCATCACTCCTTTTGGTTGTGACTTCTTTATTTTCTCTTGACTTTTTCTAATAATCCAACTTCTTTTCTTAATGGTAAGTGGTTTCTCAAACTGTGCCTTACGAACAACTATTCCTTCCTCAGTATCTGCAGAGTATCTTGAGGAATTTGATTGAAATGAAGTTCCCTTATCTTTTGTTGAACTATCTAATTGACGATAAATGTCCGAAATTCTTTGCTTACCCATACTGTAATTAACAAATAGTCAAATAACAAAAACACATAATCACAGGATGGTAATCAGGAAAATTAAGTATTTCTGAATACTTAATTGGCTTAAATCAGTGGCTCTGATACCACCTTTTTCAGTCACGGCCCCCGTCCCAGTTTTACCCAGTCCAGGAGCCGTGGGACAGAAACCCGTGGTATTTATTAATTAAGTTGATAGCGGAAGATTTAACATGATCTTTTAAAACTTGAAATGCCCGATTATTTTATTTCATAAGTCGGGATAAACCCCGTAATTTACAATAGAGGAATTTCACAAGGAAATTCCCTGATTTACAAAACATGTTTATTTGTTTAACTGAGCCACTACTTCAAGTTTTGTTAGTGCTCCGTAACACTTTTCGTTGGTTCACAGTAGTCACCTGAAACATTTTTAAAAATATTTTATCAGCGGGGAAATACTGACGAGTCACTCAAATTTGATAAAACGACACATAGTTATAAATTACAGCATAAGAGCGATTACAATGGCTTCTATCTTATTTTTATCTGGCGCCGTGTCACTTCCTGGTGACGATGGTCATACCACTATTGGGTCCTTTCACCCAAGTAGTGATGATTATCACTGTTAGGATTTTTTTTTGGGTAAATGAGCTTTCGCCCGGCAAACTTTTATAAATATAAATATGATACATGTTTAAAGGGGGCATACCCCCGCCACCTAACTACGAGTCACCAAAACATGCTTTGGAGATCGTAAAAAACTACCAAGGAAAAACATACAACACCTACTATTTTTTAACAAACTAGTAGGCGAAATATCTTTTCCTAACAAAATACAATCGAACCTCCAACTTCTAACAATGAAATCTAAACTATTACATACTAACATCACACGAACATTATCCTTGTGATTTAGCCATAACACTATAGCAAGGGTTGAGGCCATATCACGAACAACAAATCTACCCCGCCAATGGGCCTTCAAAAAGTTACGGCAGCAATAACTAAACAAGTGCCCAGAGTTTAACAACCATTGGGCCAAGAGAGACCCAATACACTTTTTACCCAGCATAACCCACTTAGAGAACCCGGTAGACTGAAAAAAATCCCGACTGTGAGGCCTAACAACAGACCACCAGAAAGAAGGGGCAGCCAACACCAACCCCGGGCCTATAAAGACACCATAGCTGGCATTATTTACACCCGAGCTGTAACCAACCAGACGCACACAACAAGAAACTATTTGGCTGCAGAAAACTAAACAACAACGACCATACAGAATTAAACAGAAGGTCCCAAATAGGAGGAGCTTACTGGCACACTCCAAACAAAACCGAGAAACACTGGAAACAAGAGCAAAAAACCAGCAAAACGACCCTTCACAAACTGACGACGGACACATAAATTAATGTTTAGGGGGTTTCGCAATAACGGGATCAAAGTATTTACCCGTTTTCGCAAGTTGAGCGATAAATTGAGCTGAACCGCAATCATCCTCGTAAACGTCTTCGACACAATAATCAGGGTCCAGATCAAGTTCTATACATTTATCGTGGAAAAACTCCCACTCACCATCCACCCACTCTTCCTGATCCTCAGCTTTCACCGCTCTCGCGTCACTTTGTAGGGCATCAAGGATACGCTTTTTTTGAGCATCCGTAATACCATAATCCTTGTCAACGATCCGGCTTAACATCTCCTTTGGGCTGAACTGGCTCCAAGTGGGAAGGATACGACCCGGGTCAGTCACATTTTGTTGATTAGCGGTACACTTCTCGGTGCACATCTTTTCCGGCGGGTGCAGGTCAGAGTTTTCAACCACTAATGTGCCCTTTTTAACGCTCTCCTGTACGTCAAGAACTGAAAACCGGTTGTACGTGCTCATCTTAGGCTTATCAGCTGGACCAGGGGCATTTTTGTCAACAATTTTCACACCTGCAACCTCTTTAACATGTTTGCCTTGGACTGCACGAGCAAAGTTAAAACCTGTGGCTTTCGGGGCACAATTAGGGGCCTGATTAACAGCCTTCTTCGGCTGTTTAAGAGGGTGCAGCTGATTATTCAAACCCGAACTATTAGGCTTTGAACATGACGCTACATTAGCATTGTTAACAATCTTACTACCACCATTATTACTCGAAACCTGTTGGGTACCACTCTGATTCTTTTTAGCAGGAATTTGGCCTCTGTTACTTGGTTTAGCTTGATCATAATGTGGCTGCCGATTTCTCTTATTCATCACAGTTTCAAACCCATCATCTTCCGAAGCCGAAACCGAAACACCTTTACCTTTATCTTTTTGGGTTGTATATTGATTGATGGCAGCCCCCGCATTCCCAGTAGCCTCTTCCATATTCACATCAGTACCCGCTTGTGATCTATTCTCAGCATCTTTTTCCTCATCAGTTTTTTCCCGTATTTTACACAATTTAGTTGAGTGGCCAAACACGACACAGTGGTCACAGACTTGGGGTTTCCATTGGTACGTAACCTCCAATGTCCACACCCGAGCCTCACCATTAGGACCATTAGGAAACTCCACTTCAACTTGATTTGGGAGTTTAAATTCCGCTTTGGCATTAACTAACATTCTTGCATAGCCCAATTTCCCCGAGTTATTAACCACTCTAGCTTGTGTGACCTTGTCCATTAGCAGCGGTTTACCCACCCCGCTGAAGACGATACTCATACCTCTTTTCGTCCATAATTCCATTGGGACATCATGAACCGTAACCCATAAAGGAATGGACTCTGGTTCCACACGCTGGAGACATAAGCCCGGTTCCCATTTGTTGAGGATAACGGGGACATTGTTAACTAACCAAGGCCCATTTTCGAGTACCCCATTCATACCGGATTCACTAGTGAACTTAAAATAGTAATAACCCGATGAACTTTTTGATATCTCAGATATGTCATAAGCTTTCCACAATCTTCTTAGACATAAGTTCACCTTATTGAAATCCATAGAAGTACCAAGGAACTGGCCATACAGATACAGAGGAAATATTTTTGCCGACATTTTGAGATCTTCTGTGGTAATTTTAACACGACATTTACCCTCTGAGGTGAACACAGGAGGTATATATTCCAATTTAATATCATTTTCAGCATCATTAGCTCTTATTTGTTCGGCAAAAGACAGACCCAACTGTTTATGTTTAGCCCACACATTAACTGCAGTGGTAGACACATCCCCTGCCTTATTAGTAGTTTTTAGATGAGGGTGATTGACGGTCATACCTGCCTTAGAAGTTTGAATGTTTTGTTGGACCGAAGGGGAAGCATAGACCGGCACCTGCACATCTTCATCCATATGAGAAGTTGTAGTCTTAGTAGAGGTCCTGATTTCGTCCCCTGCCACCACCTCCTCCTCCGAATCCTCCAGTTCCACAGGAATGACATTATTATCAGCCAAAAGAGCTGACCAGTTTGGCAACACCCTTTTAGTCTTTGCAGCGATTCTCTTAGTTTCTTCAACAAATCCTTTTATACGCAGTTCAGATAGGGTAGGGTTGAATTTGACAACCGGTTTTGATCTCTTATTGTTTCTGAAGCCCTTGATTTTGACCCCAACCTTGTTATGATTAGCCGATTTCAAACCTCCAGGAGGGAGGCCAGCATCACGCATTAGGGCATGGTCATGGGCAACCATTTCAGCTCGAGCCCTGTCCAGTTCATCATCCCCAGAACGAGTGGAGGATCTAGAAATACGATACGCACCTTTATTGAAGCTTGATTTGCCGATTGCATCTGTTTTCGCCACATGAGGTGATCGACCATCATCCACAGGGTTTACGTTTGGATTATCAATTGAGTTTGAAGGGGCGGCGCCTAGGTTATCTCCTGTCTGCTTCACGAATGAAGGAACATCGGGTGTAGGAGCAGAAATTGACCCTAAATCAGGGGGAATCGATGGCTTTGGAGGGATTTGTGGTGGATTTAGTCCACCACTTGATGAATTTTCGGTCATAGATAGGAAGGATCAGCCGTAAATTGAGAGAGAGGAATTTAGAGAAAAGCCAGAACAACACTTTTTATCACTGTTAGGATTTATTAGCCTAACCGTGAGAAATTAGTAATGTGCACAATACCCCACTTGCCAGTGATTAAGATAACCACGACTTAATCCCTGTAATTATAACCTTTGAAAATAACTTGGAGTATTGTAAAACATTATTGATAAAAAGAGAATGACTCACATTGCAAGTTTAACGGGCAGAGTTTAGCCTACTGATTAGCCTTGTAACCTAATTTAAACAACATGCACAAGAACTAGGTTAGTAACTAATACAGCATTTACGATAACTCACGAGATTAAAACCCTCACAATGAATGACAAAGTGCAATACTTAAACATCCATCGAATTCACGACGAATTATAAAGTATAGCCCGAATTTGGGCAGCACTTAAACATCCATCGGATAGTTTAAATCGACCGGACATTGAATCGTAGCAGCAATCGAGTTAATACCCGGTAGTGGTGGCAGCGTTTCCCTAATGAAATTATGATTTTGAGCAGTGTATCTTCGTTTTTTAGAAAAGTTTTCGACACCACTGAACTGCTCATGATCGGATCAATTTATAGCTGAAAAATGGGGTTTACGCAGCCCGCGTAAGCCCCCTCTTGATCTTACGCGGCCCGCGAGGGCCAGCTAATCGTAGACTAGGGCTAGCGTGTCATCGGTAGGCATGCCACGTGTGTGACACGTGGACCGGGAACGCTTATCCGGTCAACAGAGCTTTGACGCGGCCCGCGTAAGCTTCTCTTATGGCTTACGCGGCCCGCCTGAAACCAGATTTTCTTGATTTCTTGATTTTTCATGCACAGTAGGGTTTCAGGGGTCCGGGTTTTCACTTATGGGTCGTTTTGGGACATTTTTGAAGGTCCTTACAATTATTTACATTCCTAATATATCATCTATTAGGGGTTTCGATCAGGGTTCTTCATAAGGTACTTTGGGAGTTGTTACAACTAATCTGAAACACCACAATATTTGTATAATGTTAATTAGCAAGATGTTTAGGAATCAAAAGCTTAGTTGCAATAACAATAGAATGATACTCACCCATCAAATAACTATCAACTCAGAAACATTCAACAACAATCCTCTTAGCATAACATCATAGACCAAAAGAAAGAGCATAAACAGCCCGTACAACTAAAGAATCATCCACACACACTGACTACCCATTAGTACACAAAGATTCCGCAACAATTGTGCAAGCATAACGAAATATACCCAAAATTAAAGTGTAAACAGTCTCGGACAACTTAACCATCCCACCGACCGAACACCACCGAATATACAAACATTCAAGAACAATCGCCTTAGCATAGCATCATAGCTCTAAAAATAACTGTAAACGATCTCTGATAACTAAAAAGCCATTGTCACTGACCAAATGACACTGAATACACCAAAATATAACAACATTCAAAGACATGCAATCAACTGAAAAGTATGTAAATGCATGACCAAAAAAACAAACAATAGCATCAGTTAATTGTTCGTCAAAAGCATTCGACAACCCAAAAGAAACAATCGGACCAAAAAAAAACATACCCTAAGATACGCATTCCTTACCAAAAATAAACCGAAAGTATTCGGTAACAACAAAACGCCTAAATAAAACGTATGAGGTAACCGTAAAAGCAAGCGCCAACAATAAGAAAGAACAGTAGCAGATAGGGCTGCAAATGAACCAAACAAACACGAACAAGTCCTTGTTCGTGTTCGTTTGTTAAGAAATATATGTGTTCACGAACTGTTCATGAACGCTTACCGAACAAGATTTTATGTTCGTGTTTGTTTGTTAAGGAAATTAACTTGTTCGTGTTCGTTTGTGTTTGTTTGTTAATTTTAGGCAACGAATGAAAACAAACGATAATGAACACAAATGAGCACAAACTAATGTTCATGAACACAAATACTAACAAACGAATACAAATAAACGTTCATGAACAAAATATATAATACATTGACACTTATTAAATATTTTATTTGTCGGAATTTTGAAGTATTTAAATAAAATATAAAAGCTAAAAAACTAATGAACTATCGAACACAAACGAACACGTTACCGAACGTTCACGAACGTAAATAAACAAACGCGTCCTCTGTTTATGTTTGTTCATTTAACTAAACGAACGAAATTTCTTGTTTGTGTTTGTTTGTTTAATAAACAAACGAACATAAACGAACTTCCCGCCGAACAGTTCACGAACTGTTTGCCGAACGTTTGGTTCGTTTGCAGCCCTAGTAGCAGAAGATAAGATGCCTCCAATAATCAAAGTCGTACAACCAAACGATCAACCATCGTACAACGAGAAAGCAAAAAATAAGTTACATGAAGGCGTACGCAAGAAGAGAGAGAGAGAGATAAAGCTACAATTATGTGGTGAGAGCTTACCCTTTTAAACCCTCACCGACCTAAAAGGCACAAACAAAAAAAATAAAGGAACAACCCACTTAAAGTAAGGAAAACCAACAAATAATTGTTAGTGAAATGATTTCACTAATTGTTAGGATGAAGATCTGTTTTTGAAGGGCCACTAATTCTTAGTGAAAGGAAGTGTTCATTTTCAAAGTTGTACAAAGGAAGTGTTCATTTTCAAAGTTGATTACCAAAAAGCATATGACTCGGTTAATTGGAAATATTATTGCTTTCATATTTAAAGGCGATGAAATTTCCTTTGTTGTGGAGAAAATGGGTTGTGGTTTTTCTTAAGAGTAGTTGCGCGTCCGTGTTAGTAAATGTGACCCCAACTTCAGAGTTTCAAATGTCAAGGTGATTAAGACAAAGAAACCGTTATCTCCTTTTCATTTTATTTTGGCATTAGAGGCCCTGGATGTCATAATGCGACGGGCAACTAGACTTGGTATTTTCATCGAAATTACTCTTCCAAACGATGGTCCTACGATTTCGCACTTATGTTATGCTTATGACGCAATTTTATTGAGTGAGTGGCTCAAAATAAATAATAAAAATCTTAATCGAATATTAAGTTGATTTTATTTATCCTCGTGGCTGAAAGTTAATTTAGCAAAGTGTAGTTTGTTTGGAATTGGGTTGGGTAACGTGGAGGTTTCAAATATGGCAAAAGAGTTGAATTGTAAAGTTGTGGTCATGTATTTTCCGTTTCCGTTCCTTGGTCTACCAATTGGGGCAAATATCATAAGGCGATGAAATTAGAAAACAAAAATCATAATTATTAGTTTGAAGTCTACATAGTTGTTTAACTTTCTATGAAATTTCAAGTAATTGATGCTATAACACATGGATGTGTAATCTTTAGTACATAGCCATGTGTCTTGTAAATGTTGCAACTAGACAAAGTATATGATGTGTTTAGAGTTGCATAATTTAACGACTTATTCAATACTATTTTTTATTATCAAAATTTATATAATTTGAAAATATATTCTCACCTAACTTATAGTAATTTTGCTTGCATAAAACAATCCATGTTCCACCAAGGGCCAAAAATCACACCCCTTTTGATAAGACATGCATATGAAGAAGCCAAATAATATCATGTAGAAGCTTGTAGGATATGACACCATCCATGTGACGTGATTAACCCTAATAAGAAATTATCAAACATTATATGATAAACTATTTATTAATATTTAATAGTATAATATTAGAAAATAAAATTAAAATAACCATATATATATATATATAGGATCAAGATCATTTCAGAACCACCTCGAGTTATGAGAACCGCGAGAACCACACCGTACAGGGCGAGGTGGACCAATTTTTTTTTTCAAAAACGTAGATGCATGTATTATAAACACATTCGTAAAAAAAAATTTTAAAAAAAAACGTCGTGTGTGTAGTTTTTTACACCACAAAGTTGTGGTGTAAAAAACTACACACACGACGTTTTTTTTTTTAATTTTTTTTTACGAATGTGTTTATAATACATGCATCTACGTTTTTGAAAAAAAATTGGTCCACCTCGCCCCGGATCAAGTAGTTCTCGCGGTTCTCATAACTCGAGGTAGTTCTCATTCTAGCGGTCCCCTATATATATATAGGGAAGGGTTTAAATGAGAACACCCATCTTTTGTGATAACCATGAGAACAAATCTCATCCACTCATTTATCTTCCCTTATGTTTTAGTGAGAAGGTTAAATGGGTAATTCTACAAATCTCCTTTTATACTAACCAAAAACATCGATATTTGATTTAGGATTTCCTATCTTCTTTTGACAATATGATCTGATCAGCAAACATTTCAATCGCATCGATCCCTTCTACTTAGGGTTTGAATTCTACAATTGTTTCTAAATCACTTCATCGATTCCTTCTGTGATCTTCGTCCATTCTATATCCAGGTATCTTCTTCAATTGATTTTGCCATTTCTTTAATATTTGTCATATGTTTGAATTCTTCAATCGATTTTTATACTTCGATCTGCTTGTTGATTCTTCTTATAGTGGTGTAGTGTGTGTGTTCTGAACATATGATATGGATCATATGTTTATATGGAGATTCATACAATAATTCGCCTATTTAACCTAAAACATATGATAAGGATTAACCTAAAATTATTGATGATGTATTTCTGAAATTGGGTTTTGTGTTTGATGGGTTTGTGGGTAAAAGTGTGATGATGATGTATTTATGAAATTGGGTTTTATGTTTGATGTGTGTTGTGGGTAACAGTTTGATGATGATGTATTCTTTGTTTGGTAAAATGGGTGATGCACGCTATGTGTTCGATGAAATGCCTAAATATTGTATTGTGTTCTGTTGTGGACGGTTTTGGTTTCTAAGTATGCTAAAAATGGGGGATGTTGAGGTGCAATATTAGTTTTTAAAGAAGCACCATTTAAGGATAGATGAGTTTAGGGTGCTATGATTTCTAGGTATCAATCAACTTCTTCAATTACTAGTTAATTTGCTTTTTTTTTTTGTACCATTTGATGATTTGATCATGTTTTTGGGTAGTTAATCTTTTTTATATGCTTACTCCAACAACAAAGTTTAAGTAACAATTCAACGTTAAAGTTTAAATATTGTTTGCTCTAGCGAACTGCTAATGCCCACAAGCCAAATCAATTACTTATCATTCAACATATTAACATATTATCTGATATTCACCATCCATAAGCTGACTCACTCGGTTAAAAGTTTATTTTATTGTAGGTTGGTGTAGGCCTACTAGGAATGTTTGATGCCACAAAGGATGTGATAGGAGCGTACGACGATGCAACAAAGCGACTAAGAGGTTCAAAAAACCAGCAGCAAGTTTGAGATATCATCAGTGTTTCATTGTATGCATCACTAACAATAGAAGAAAAATAAGATAGACTAGCGGTTGTAGTAGTAGCAATAGTAACAACATGAAAGTTAGCAGTATCAGCAATCAAACAACTGATTTCTAACAATGTAGAAGTCAATTTGATTCTTGGTGGTCCTTTGAAAACAAGAGTAAAGATTGTTTGCATGCTTTATTAAGTCTGTGTAATTACTACTTGTGGTTTATGTTTATTCGGTTGGTAAATTATTTATTTCTATATATTATTATGTCATTGTTCCAATAATGTTATACGTGCGGGTTTGTTTTCTTTTTCATATATGCTTATTTAATTTACTATTATGATTTACACACGTGTAAACCTTCATATGTATGCTTGTTTCTCTAAAATATTATGATTTACACATGTGTAAACCTTCATATACATGGTTGTTTTTTTTTTAACCATTATGATTTACACATCTGTAAACCTTCATATCTATGGTTGTTTTTTTTAACTATTATGATTTACACATGTATAAACCTTCATATATATATGCTTATTTTGTTTAACTATTGTAATTTCCACATGTGTAGACCTTGTAAATTACGCATGTTTAACTGTCTTTTATTTCTTTTTTTTCCTTAAATGGCAAACGACATTTCATTCATCACCAAAGATATACAATGTTTGGGACAAGCAAGGTGCTTAGACCATAAACATATGATCACATCGCCCAACTTAGCTCACCCTACTTTTATTACAAAATATTACTCACTTAAATCAAAAGACACCCAACTTTTCCACTCGAGATTGTTTCACTTCGCCCTATGCTTCAGCCAAAGAAAAGTCATTACTTGGATTTCACCGAAAATCTTCTCAATGACCACTCGATTTCTAGAGAATATTAGTTCGCTCCTCGCCTTCCACTTCTCCCAACATAAGGTCAAAATAATCATTTGAATTACCTTTTCTTGTACCTCGAAACCATCAGATGCTTGTGTGACTCGAGTAACTCCTTCATTTAATATAAGCTGAGGTACTAACCTTATTCCAAACGATAGTTGGCACAAGGCATGTCGCGAAAAAGATGGTCGGCATCTTCTTCTTAATCTCCACAAAGTCTGCACAAACATACCTGTGATAGATGTTACGCTGGTGTAAATTCTTCAGTGTAGGCAACCTGTTTTGTACACCTCGCCACCCGAAAATATTGGTTATTTTTTGGAACCCATCTTACCCAGTTGAGTAGGTAAAACGATACCTCAAAACTGGATAAAATCTCCTTACACGAACTAACAGAAAACACCCATTCTTTATCAAGTTCCCATATCCACCTGTCATTATTTTGAGAAATCGCTGCATCATTGATAATCTCCTATAACCGACCCAGTTGTTCCTGCTCAGAAGCCGTTATTGGCGACCGTTTCCACTCCCATCCCCACACACTATGCCACAATGGTGTTTTTATGCTGCTCCAATACACTTGCAGCTCATTTACACATGTCTAAATTATGAATTAAGCAAGATAGTATATTATGCAAAATTATAAAGTTTTATATTGACCAATAAATAGGATTTAAACAAACATAGCGTTATCCATATAAATTTCCCAGCAAGTCATATAATTCTTTTGTTTTGGTAAATGAGGATGACACCCTGGTAAATTTTATTGATAACAAAAAAAAATGTTTACAGCCTACGGGCATTGGGCTTCCTAGGATATACCCTAAAGAAGACACCAACCCCAAACCATTAGATATGGTTTAACAATTGGAACCTAACAAGGAACCAACCATGAGCTAAACAAGAAATCAAAAAACAACCCATTCTAGACTTAAAGCCACACCCGACCCAAGTCCAACATAATAAATGAATCTATACAATCAAGTTTCGAACAAACTAAACCATTCAAAAAGCAAAAACAATTAATCATGACTAAAACATTAAAACATCTAAAACATAACATCCGAGAGTCCATCTTGAGCTTCCAAAAAACCTTGAAGTCGACCAAGCACCAGCAACATCCTCATTCCTCAACCTGCCCATCCAAACTTGAAACATCCATACACCAAAAAACATCACCAGGAAACTCCAAATCCAACATGATTTTCACATTCCCAAACCAGCCATACGTCAACCCCACCTATTAACAAAAAGAACTAGCAGCCTGATATTGCACAACCCCAAAACACTTATGTAAAGTGCTTAATAATTCGAATTCAATATTAACTAAGATGATTTACACATGTGTAAATTGCTTAATCACTCAAATTCAATATTGACTAAGATGATTTACACATGTATAAACAGATTAATTACACATGTGTAAATTGCTTAATCACTCAAATTCAATATTGACGAAGTTGATTTACACATGTGTAAACAGATTACTTACACATGTGTAAACGGATTAATTACACATGTGTAAATGTCTTATTTACACATGTGTAGATTGCTTAATCACTCAAATTCAATATTGACTAAGTTGATTTACACATGTGTAAACAGATTACTTACACATGTGTAAAATATACAATTATTAAGTTAATATATTTTGTATATTACATACCTTCACGTGTGGCAACTAATTGGAGTTTCTTTGACTTTTTTCCATATCCATGTTTACCGTCTATTTTTTTCCTTTTTTGTTCACCACTCCTTGATGTTTATGGTAAATAACATAATGTAATTAAACAACATGTATAAACAGCTTAATTACACAAATGTAATAGTAACTAAGATGATTTACACATGTGTAAACAACTTATTTACACATGTGTAAATTGCTTAATTACACAAATGTAATAGTAACTAAGATGATTTACGCATGTGTAGACATCTAAAATATATATATAATTATAAACCACAATTGAATATACAGAGGAAACCAATAAGACACTAACAATCGATGAACCTTCAAGTAGCATGAACACAAATGTAAACATCTACATAACTCGTAACTAACCAAATAAATTTCCAAGTCATTTACAAACACAAAGATAAAATAACATCGTGAACACTATGATTACACAGAATCATACATATTAATGGTATCATAGAAACTTTACAGCATGTCATTTTTTTGTGGGTGAGAAGCGATATGAACCCCCAACCATCTACTTTTACCATTAAAACTATTACATAAGCTCAACACAATTACATCCATAATATGATTACAAGGAGGCCTTTTCTATGTGCAGACTAGACCAAATAGGTAAGACTACAAATTATACACCAATCACAATTTACATACTTGAGTTTTAAAACAATCTGATAACGAAACACAAACATATCAAGAACTTGTAATTTAGTTAGATCTATTCCATTGCAGCCACCTAACTATATCCATAAGATGATGAGGTTGTATACTTGTATAACAACATATGCATATGGAACCCAATAAATTAACTAAACACGTAGAATCGTGCACATCATGATCAACCAAAAAATTCACATAAACTTAATATGTATTATTATCGCTTTCAATTTTTAAGCCCTAACCTAGTTTATGCACACACAAGTCTAACAAAATCCAATCACTTTGATTCATTAATAATCTCCTCAAACAAGTGTTGTCAAAACCATACACACATAGAAACCAAACAAATGATTACTTATACCATAATAATCAATCCTTAATTACAAGCCCTAATTAAATGCATCAGATCCCTAACTTAGTAACATCATACAAAAACGAAAACCAAAAGTCAAAACAGAGATGAGAGTAAACCTTATTCTCGATGGTGGATGTAGGTATCAGAGCATTAGTAGACAATGGTTGTGGGGATAGGTTCAAAGTTGAAGAACAATCAGAGAATAAAAAATTGTATGGTACCAGCGTCGACTTTAGGCCTAGTTATATCCGACGTCATCTTTAGGTTTAGTTATCTCCAGCACCAGCCTTGCCTCAGGTGCCGGCCTTGACTCTGATGTCGAATTTGTGATTATGTGAGGAAGAACTTGGTTATCGAGTTAGGAGATGGAAGATCGAAAGTGTTTTTGAAATGTATTTTTACAATAATGTCCCTTCTAGTCTATTCTTTTATATCCCCTTCTCATTTAAACCCCCTCTAATCTTAGCCCTTAATTTAGGATGATCTATGGATTAAAATTGTTCCTAGTGTTCTCATAAAAATCTTTGTTCTCAAGATAACCCTCCCCTATATATATATATATATATATTTTGACGACAAACAACTTTTTATTCATCATGTACAATGTTTTATGACGAGCAAGACACTAGACCGAAAAACATCATACAAAATAACCATATATTAAGTTATTAACATAATAACAGCTAGACTTGATAACAAACTATTCTATATACATACAAATACAAGCTGGATCAATGCAGCTGGCCATCCGTCAGTTTTTTTCTTTTTTTTTTCTTTTAGTAAATTTTGTTTATTTTAGTCGTCACCCTTCAACATTCAGCATTGACGCTTATAATCCTTTAACTTTCTAAAAACTTTATAATCATTTTTACGTGCTTATATTTATATATGTGTCGGTATAAATTTAAGTTGATTACGTTTTCAAAGAAACAGGTAGGCTCAGATATAATATGTTTTTTTTTTTTTTTGCTTTTATTTTACGTTTTCAGTTGATCTAAGTTTTGGCATAAATGTTGTTTTACAACAAGTCGGGTCAAATATAATATATTTTTATTACATTTTATAAATTCGACTTACTTTACGTTTTGGTGCCACTACAACACGCGGTACCGTTTTTAACTTAAAAACATAATTTTTTACTTATTTTAATTTTTATGTACGTGTTGACATAAGTTCAGACTGGTGTTCGACGTAAATTTCTTTCGCAAATAAGTCGGGCCATATGTAATACATTTCCGTGCTTATTTTTATGTACGTCTTCAGTTTATCTACGTTTTAACGTAACTTTTATTCAGAAACGATTCAAGTCTTTACTGTACAAATTCGAGTTACTTTACATTTAAACTCGCTGAATCATTGTATAGGGAAATTTACTATTTATGAACATGTAAGAATAAATTTTAAAAAGTAAGAAAATTGTAGATATTCTTATCAACTCTTATTCAACACCACTAGTTTTCTTGATTCTTGGAATGAAACCATGAAATAAAAACCTATAGAAATTCCTACCCACAAAAAAACAAAAAAAAAGTGCATATACAAATGTCAAACGGAATGTGAGACCCACCCGCCCAAACAAGGCCACAAAAACTTGTGGCTGAGAAATTAGAACGCTTGTTATGTGTACTTAAGATTTGATTAGCATCAAAGAATATATGCATGAAAAGATGATAAATTGAGAAAACTAGCAAAATTCTCCGGCCCTACATGGCATGAATTCAATCGCTATTGATTCGTTTCATGACAGTATCAATACAGCGTAAGGTAGAAATTTGGTCGCTATCAATTTGTTTTATGACGGTATCAATACAACATAAGCACTTAGTATAGCAACCGAAAAAGAAGACCCAAAAAAATGTGAGAAACTAGGAAAAATGTAAATCAAAGGTAAAAGTAAGTAACTAAAAACACACACATATATGTATTTGTGTGTGTATTAATACGTGGGGTGGGGTTCGGCTACAAAGTCCATTTTTCCTATAAAGTGTACAAAGTCATAAAACACCACAATTTCAGCCATAAAACACACTCAAAACCCACAAATAACATAGTGAAGAACACTAAAACACAATATCGAAACCATAACAGCCCATAAAAACTTCAAACATACCATTCTATAACTATGAATATAAAACACAACATCATAATCAACATAAAACACACTAATATTAGTCATTCGATAATCAAAGCCTTATCATCCAAAACACAACACAAAACCCACAAATATGGCGGTTTAATTAGTAATCTTCACTTTGTTATTTGTGGGTTTTAAGTGTGTTTTATGGTTGACTTTATATTGTTTTATGACTTTTTACACTTTGTAGGAAAAATGGATTTTGTAGCCAACTCCCACCCTATAAACTAAATTAACTTAATCTAAATCATCATGAATATTTTTTGAACGAACAATGAATACTATACACGTTCGATCACCTAGGTAAACGCATTGGCGAAAGGCCACCCACGCCCTGCGCGCACAGACGACGCTGATGACTCGGCCCGTTCATCATTCCAAGAAAAACTCATCGCCCTAAAACTCACTATGGTAAAACTCATGAGCCATCTAAAGCAAATTGCATCAAGTGGAACTCAAACACATAACATCCACATTAAAAGATCGTGGACCGTCTCCTCCCAAACCAATTCATCTGAAAGTCATTGGCAAATTTTCATGAATTTTAAGTTTAAAATCTCTTCATTTGCTCAAAGCTATCTACTATTTAATTGGTCTACACGTAATACAATTGTGGTCATCAATTTAATAATCTATACAATCAAACAATACATCTCACCATAAAGAATGCACATGGTATAACCTATATTTTTTTTTAAGGTAAACTTCATTAAAAACGGCCGGCCTGACACGAAAGAGCAGGACCGCACCACCCCAAAATTACAACATATACATCGGGAAATTACACCATTCTCTCCAATCTATGTTTTTACACTTTGACCTGTTTTTGAACCAAAAGAAAGAAAACGACTTAACCTCCCCAACTATCTCGGTCCACTCCCCCTTTCCTTCTTCGAAGATCTTTTTGTTCCTATCTCTCCAAATGCACCAACAAGCTGTGATAATGATCCCACGAACAATCTCCTTTTGAAAGGTGCCAGTCCCCACGAGGTTATAGGCATCCATGAGATCCTTGAAACTGAACGCGAAAATAGGAGGGATTTTGATCCAAGTCGAGATTTCGTTCCACACCCTAAGGGCTACCCTACACCCGGAGAACAGGTGGTCAACAGATTCGACAGTTTCATGGCAGAAAATACAATCATCCGAATCTGACAGAATGTTCCTTCGGGCTAAGGCCTGTTTAGTTGGGATGCGGTGGAGCCCCGCTCTCCAAGCAAAAATTCTGCATTTGAGAGGTACCCAGTTACATTTCTTGGCGAGGCAGACAGCGCCCTGATCCGCTTGAACCTGAAACAAATTTTTAAGGGACTTTAACGAGAAGGAGCCCGTGTCATCAGCAGCCCATTTCCATGTATCCCTACGAGGCGATAAAGCGACACCCGATAGCAGTAAGACACTATCAGCCAGCTCGCTGACCTCCAGAACTGTCGTCGGAGCTCTGTACCATTCCCAGTTGATCGATCCCGAGACCCCCCCCTTCCTGTAAGCGATGCTTCACCAAACAAGACTTGTGTTTCTCGATAGCGAAGAGACTCGGCCATCTAAACATCAATGGAGACTCACCAACCCAATGGTCAATCCAGAAACGGATACTACCACCATCCCCTAACACTCCTGAAATGTAGTTACTAATCCTCTTGCCGTTTACCAGCAGCTTCGATTCCAATCTAACGATATTTAGCCACACGCCTGTTAATCCTTGTTTAGACGGAAGACACGACCATCTTCTTTTGTTGCCATGAATAGCCGCAATTACCCTTCTCCAAAGACTAGATTCCTCCAGCTTGAATCTCCACACCCACTTGGCAAGGAGGGCCTCGTTAACCATTTTCAGCCTAATGATTCCGAGACCGCCGTATTTGATAGGAAGGGAGACAACCTCCCAAGCCACCCAATGGGTTTTTTTTATTCCTTTCGTGCCTCCCCAAAGAAAATTCCTCATGAGGGATTCCAACTTATCTATAACTGTAGACGGGGTTTTAAAAATAGACATATGGTACAAAGGGAGGCTCTCCAAGACCGATTTAACCAGGATGACCCTCCCCCCAATAGAAAGGGAATTGGCTTTCCAGGATGCTAAACGGTTCTTGAATAACGCCACGATTGGCTCCCAATTGGAAACCCTATTCATGTTAGCTCCTAGAGGGATCCCCAAGTACTTGAACGGAACATCTCCTTTGAAGCAACCCAGCACGCCCGCCATACGAGAGACTTCACCATCTTCCACCCCGACTCCCATAAGGCTAGATTTGTGTAGATTGATTTTAAGGCCCGAGCACGCATAAAAAACCCTCAGAATTCTTGCCACCGCTAAAATGTTTTCCTCCTCCCATTCCCCAATAAGAAGAGCATCGTCGGCATACAAAAGGTGAGATACCTTCGGGCCCCCATTCGGAAGAGAGACACCTTTGAACCTCCCCGAATCACAGGCTTTGGACATCATGCAAGAGAATGCTTCCATCACAACAAGAAAGATAAAGGGGGAGAGCGGATCTCCTTGCCTCAATCCTTTTTGGCACTGGAACTCAAAAGTGGGAGACCCATTAACCAAGACAGAAGATCTGGCCGACGAGAGCACACCCATGACCCAATTGCACCAAACCTGAGAGAAACCCATTTGAACTAAAACCTCCACAATGAAACCCCAGTTGACGTTGTCATAAGCTTTCTCGAAATCAATCTTAAAAATAAAAGCTTTCTTCCCGGATTTATTTAGCCAAGACCATATTTCGCTTAACATAAGAGGGCTGTCAAGAATGAAGTAATTAATTGAATTGTGATTCTTTGAGGGATACCATTTTTCTCAATTAATGCTATGTCAATTTTAATTAAATAATGATGAGTAACGAGAGTATCTAGACATATATCAAACCACATACCTCACCACTACACATAATCTGAATGACTTAATAGCTAACAATGAAAGATATGAACGAGAATAAAATAGACAGTTACTGAAGTTTATGTTGAAAAAGTTATAATTTGGATGTGTTCACGTGTCTTTTATTACATAGTCGTGTCTTAAATAAAAATTAAAATGGTTATATATAGAGAAACCACAAAACACATGGCTAGTTTTTTTATACAGGAACTGTGAGTTTTTTTTAATGGCAAATTTGGATCACTGACGGACCACTAGAGTATTATCGTGCCACCAGTGGAACCACCCGATCATATCCATCTCCACTCGATCATATCCATCTCCACTAGGAACTGTGAGTTGAACTATGAATTTGAAGTCTACAGATAGTCGCTTTAACTTTCTATGGAATTTGTGAAATTTGGAAGAGTTGATGTTATAACACATGGCTATCCATCTATGACATACTCCATCTAACCTTTTTTTTTTCCAGAAGGGCAGGGCCGTTCCTACGTTTTTGGAGACCCTAAGCGAACTACAAACATGAGGCCCTTTTGCAAAATTATTATTTTCAACATACTTAGTAACAAAACCCTCCTTTACGAGAATCATCATTTCATTCGCACGTCTGAAATCTATAATTCGCCGCCCTTTCAGTCTTTCCATGTTTCACCGTTCACGTTTCTCTTTTTCCTGGATCTTGTTTAGCGTCTTAAGGGTTATCGCATATATGATATCGACCCTAGGATATTTCATGTATTAGTGTCTACGTATATGGGCCTATTATGTATAAAACATACCGGAAATTTGTGGCCCTTCAATCTTGGTGGCCCTAGGCTTGGATCTAGGGTCTTATGTTTGTTGGGCCGCCCTGCAGAAGGGCAACTAACGCAATCGTTAATTCTATTACTAAACAACACTTGTTACCATCACTGTCAATCTAAATACCATTTGGTACAATCAACAAATTATATCTTAACACAATGAAAAAAGATTTAGGAAAACAACTATTATATCTAATAAATCTTACAAATAGAGAGTTAAGTTCACGTACAAACAGCCTTATCGTACAAAATGTACGAAAGGCATGAAAAAGCAAAAAAAGAAAAAAAAAACGCAGTGACATTTTCGTAATTCGTAGGTTAATTATCAAAATTACTATACAAATGATCTTGTAGGGTAATTATCAAAATTACTCTACAAGTGTATCAAAATTACTCTGCAACTTTATCAAACAACATACAATTCAAAATTATCTTACAAGAATATTTGTAGAGTAATTATGATACTCTACAAAATTACCCTATAAGATCAAAATTACCATACAAGATCATGTGTAGAGTAATTATGATACTCTACAAAATCAAAATTACCCTACAAGATCATTTTACAAAATTACCTTAAAAAATCAAAATTAGCCTACAAGATGTGTAGGGTAATTTTGATAATTACTCTATGAGTAAATAATTACGAAAATGCAACCGCGTTCTTTTTTACATTTTAACTTCGTACGTCTTGTATGATAAGAATATTTGTATTTGATCTTTTGTCTACAAATAGAAAAATTATTAGTAAAGTCTGAAAATAATGAGATGTAAAAAGACTTTATCCATATGAATAATATAAACCTTATCATAAAAAAAATATTTAGAAAAACAAAACTAAAAGATTGATTATTATAAAAATCAATCCAAAACCTTATCATAAACTAAACATTATAAAAAAAAGTAAGAATAATCTTAAAGACGTATCAATCAAAATTGTGGATATCATCTATCATCAACACCACTAGTTTTCTTGATTCTTTGAACACACCCTTGAAAATAAATAAAAAATTATACAAATTCCCAACCACGAAAAACCAAAAAAGTGTATAACAAAAGGAATGTGGGACCCATCCAATAGTCTCCCAAAAAAACTTGTGGCTCATAAACCACAAAAACTGTCTTCTCAATTACACTCTGAATATTGGCCACATGTCAAACCCTCCAAAAGTGGAAAAAAAAGTGTCCCACTGACTTCGTTTACAAAACGACGACCAACCCAACAACACAATCATCATTCACGACACTTCACTTGTAACAAATTGCAGTAATGTCGGACACAAGAGACTCCACGATCAAGCTTTTGGGGAAGACGATTCAGTCTACAGATGATCAACAACGGAAGTATATGAAGGGTGTTCAGGTATTTTTAAGCGATTTTGAGTTAAACCCAGTTTAAAGATTTTGTTTTGAGCAAAACCCTTAATTTAGTTTTGTGTTTAGAGGCTGGTTTGTGTTTGAGGTGAGCTTGACCTCTAGGTGTTTGTTGAAATGCCCGAGAGAGCAATTTAGAACGATTTTTAACTTGTTGCTATAACTGTTTTGAAAATTTGTTGGAGTTTGTTTGGATTTGAATTGTATTGTCCCAAATTTGCTTCTTGAAAAGTTTCCTGGTTGATTTTTGTTGTGTACCTTGCTTAATAAATTGATTATATGCATTAACTTTAACTCTAGAGGATCAAAAAACCATAAGGGATTGAACTTGCCGGTTTTAGGCCCGTATATAGCTTGACGGTAACGGGTCAAAACAATTTTAAGTAAAAAGAGTTAATGAGTTATATCCGGTATGGGTCTGGTTGAGTTGACCAGAAACACTTTTAGTTCAACTTTTTGTTAAGATCATTGTAAAATTAGTTTGTATTTTTTGTTAAGATCATTGTATAATTAGTTTGTATTGTTGTTACAAAGATACAAGCCAACTTTATAGGTCTTTGACAAGTTTACCTTTTAGTTAAAACTTTTTTTTATTTGACCTGTTTGAGATGACACATGACACAACCTGAATTGACCTGTTCATAAGTAAACTAGTCGAAATTACCACCTTTTGATGCGAAAAATCTTGCGTGTTTTAGGTCTTTCGATACGAAGGTGATGGAACTGAATTTGGCAAGAACGCGTTGGCCAATTTGAGAGCAAACCCTGCAGCCATGTCAAGATCAATGAAGTTCCATGAGTCATCATAGTTATGAACAATGAACAAGATTCAATAATGAATTGTTCTTTGACATATAATGATTAATCAAGATGGTTTTTGACTTTGGGTTGTTAGTTTGACAAGTTTTGTTGTAGATAACTATGTAAAATAAACCATTTGAACAAAAGGGGTGGGAGAGATAGGTTCTTGGATTTATCAAGATTAAGTGCTAATGGTGATGAGTCAGTGTAATGTTAAATCAATAATTGTTCATAATCTTCTACTAATTATTATCGATTTATATGACCGAGCTTGTCTTTTGTCTTGCATTTTTCTAAAATTATGTTCAAGAACTCACCTTGATAAGGTCGTTTAATTTATCGCTTAACATCACTACTACAAAAACAGGTTTTAAGACGGTGTTTTCAACACGGTCTTAAAGTGCACCGGTTTAAAATCAAGTCTTATTAGACGGTGTTCAATTTGAACACCGGCTTAAACTTGATGAACACCGTCTTTTGGTGTTCAATTTGATAAACTTGATGAACACCGTCTTTTGATATTATGATATAAATCGTCGTTGTTTCCCTGTCGTCGCAATCGTCACTATTTCCATGTCGTCGCTGATGTTTAAAAACGTTTTTTTTTTCCTTGTTTTTTCAATACAAACCTGCCAATTTCCGGTTCACGACACACAAAAACTAAATAAACATAAACTAATAAGCATAAATGATTGCCTTTCAAAAAAACATAAGCATAAACGTCACAAACGTCACAATCCGGGTTCGTTTTAAGTCACAATTCACAAACACGTCATAAAACTACCTAACACATAAAATGTAATAATTGTACGTCATATCCGTGTCATCATCCGCTTCTTCATCAGATACTTAGTCAAATACTTTTCAAACTTAGTCGGATAACTTGAACTCAAGTTAAGTTAAGAAGTAAAGGTCCTTGAAGTGGTAGAAAGGGCTCATTTATATAAATCCTATGTTCTTAAATACTATGTGTGACGCACAACGAAAGCACAAATATAAAAGAGAAAAAGGTGTTGGATTAGCTAAATATAAAATTTGCAAGTCAAACTCAGATTTTAGAAAATTATTGACTCTAGGGATTGAGTTGATTATCTAATTATTCAAATAAAAAGTTCACCTTTTTTCAATAAAAAGGAAATAAGGTAAATTGCTAAAAATTGGGGGGAATCATTGAGTTCTAGATCGAGGTTCCACATGGTGGAATTTAGACCCGACAATTAGTAAAAGTTTTGGGTCATGCTAATCACACACGGAGAAAATTATTTTCACATCCCAAAGCGCCGCGCTATGGCCCAAGCGCGGCGCTTTGCTTGACAAAAGTTGATTTGACTGACATAAAGTGATACGATGTTGCAGAGACATAAAGGTGATACGAGGTTGCAGTGTCCCGTGAACCCTAAGCGCCGCGCTATGGCCAAAGCGCGGCGCTTCGACCCCAAATTTTCATTATTTAAACCTGCATAGACAGAACATTTAGCATTCGAGGGTATTCGAGTGTTTTGTTGTTTGTTGATTTCTTTGCTGTATTAGTTACGTGTGTTGAAAAAACGATGTCGTGGTTAAGCAACTATCTTTTCGGTCAATATTCTGACGAGTCAGTTGTTCCTGATTCTTACGAGGGGACCGCTATTTCTGACTCGTATGAGAAACCGGTCTCGTCCAACTTGAGGGAGGCAGAGATTGTATCTGGCATTCGTTATCGTGATAACACGGTGACGCTGGATTTGAATACCCCTGTGGAGGACCCTTACGCACAACAAGGTTATTCGAATTTCGGTTACGGTGGCGAGTACAGCTTTGTACAGCAGGAGTGTTATCCAAACGACAATTACGGTTGTCAACAGAGCTTACAAGGTTATTCGAATTTCGGTTACGGTGGCGAGCACAACTTTGTACAGCCGGAGTGTTATCCAAACCACAGTTACGGTTGTCAACCGAGCTTTGAACATCAAGTATATTCGGACCTCGGTGACGATGGTGAGCCGGGGGATGTGTCTGTTGACGAGGAAGGTTGTTACCTGGTTACATTTTCGTTTGATACAACGCAGACCTTTTCGTCACGTAAAGAGTTGGTGCGTTGGGTACAAGACACGGCAAAAGACAACGGTTACCTCATTGTGATTAAGAGGTCGAATAAAAGAGGAGAGAATTACAAGATTTGGTTTCAATGTACTTTTGGTGGGGAGCATAAGAGTATAGCTACACAGAGGAAAACGGGTAGCAAGAAAATAGGCTGCCCGTTCGAGATGATCGGGTTTTCGGAATCATCCGGAAGTGTTTGGAGGATCGAGGTGACGAAGGCGAAGCATAACCACACTCCTATTGAAAACTTAGAGGGTCATGCGTATGCGAGAAGGCTTTCTTCGGAGGATAAAAAACTGGTTAAGGAGCTGGCAGAGCAAGATATTCCCAACCAAAGTATCTGGCGAACGCTGACAAAAAACAATCCGGCTAGAAAGCTTATTCCGAAAGATATACACAACGCTGTTCAGAAGATCAACGCCGAAAAAAATGTCGGTAAGTCTCCGATGCAAAAACTTGAAAACATTCTCCTCGAAAAAGATTACACTTATTACATGCGCACGAATGAGATATCGAACGAAGTTGAAGATGTCTTATTTGTTCACGAAAAATCATTCACTATGTGGTGTGCCTTCCCGCATGTGCTAATGATTGACGCCACCTACAAAACGAACATGTACAACCTGTCATTTGTTCAGGTCGTAGGCATGACATCGACAAACAAATCGTTTACGGCTGCTTGTGCGGAAATTTCCGCTGAGAAGTCAGAGAACTACCTATGGGTGTTGCAGAGGATCAAGTCTATGCTGGTAGGATGTATGGAACCGCGCGTGATTTTAACAGACAGGGATTTTGCGCTAATGAACGCGTGTGAACAAGTTTTTCCAAAAGCGTATAAGTATCTTTGTCGGTTCCATATTCAACAAAATATTAATAAGAACAGCAAGAAGAAATTCTCTGACAAGGAGTGGAAAGAATTCGTACGTAGATTTTGGTTATTGTGCGAGTCTACGACCGAGGAAATATACAGGTATAACTTGGAAAACCTTGAAGCACAGCTGAAAGAAGATGACCGTGAACGTGGGTATTTCTTACATAATTATGTTCAAATTTTATATAATAACAAAAATTGACTATTTACGTTTTTTAATTTTAGAGGTTTTTGATTATTTGAAGAAATCCTGGTTGGATCCGTACCGTGAAAAGTTTGTATCTTGCTGGATTAACAAAACTATCAACTTTCACCAAACTACGACCAACAGGGTTGAGGGCATGCATGCAACACTAAAAAGTCAATTTCCAAGTCATCGCAACACACTGGATAAACTTGTACTGTATGTTGATCATGTTGTTGATAGACAATACGCCGAGACTAGTAGTAGCTTTGAAACAAGCCTCCGAAAAGTGATGACGCACCACAAGAATCAGCCCATGCTTGCATATATTCTCAGAAAGGTTTCAATATATGCGATTGAGCTTTTGAGTAGGGAACTAAAACGTAAGGAAGACGGGTTGAGAGCCTACGGTGCAAGCTGTGGTTGCCAACTTTTTACCAGATGTGGTTTGCCATGTGCCTGTCGTTTGGAAAAGTTGGAAAATAACGGTAATTAATATCTTTGACCTTTCTCGTTATGATTTTGCCACCTAATTTGTTTTCATCCACAGGTCAGCAACTCCGGATCACACACATAGACGTGTTCTGGAAGAAGCTTGACTTCAAGCCTGCAAAGAAAAACATAGAGGATATCGATGTAGACGCGGAATTTGAAAAAATGAAACAACAGATCGATCCAACACCCCCTCAAGTGAAAAGGAGCTTCTTTGAAAAGTTTCAGCAAATCCTCAATCCAGGGAACAATAACAAAAAACCTCCTGCTGTTCTGAAGAAAACTCGTGGTCGCCCAACATTGAAAACGCAGGAAGAAAGAAAGGTTGAAGCCGCTAGAAAAAGCTCGTACATTCCGTCGGAAGAAACTTGGGTCGAGGCCTCAGACGATCTTCCCCGTCACAGCTCGTACATATCACCCGAAGATTCTAGAAGACAAAAGAATACCAAACCGATCAACCTACACCCTGATTTCCCGATGATCAAGCTCGGTCCTAAGACGGATATAGCGATCCGCAACTACGCATCTCAGATTCCCAAAGTGATCCATCCATACATCGTTAGAATAAAGGACGTGAAACCAGATGGTCATTGTGGGTTTCGATCGGTGGTTGTTGGGTTAGGAGTGAAACAAAATTCATATTTGATGATCCGGAAACAACTTATAAAGGAGTTACGTACGAACGAATCGCTTTGGAGGCAGGTTTTCGATCCGGAAAACATAGGACATTATGATGCGCTGGTTAGACGGATCGATTTCAAGGGGGTGGGACGAGCAGATATCGAAAATTACATGACGATGCCTAAGACGGGGTTTCTTATTGCCCAACGATACGGTGTGATTGTTCACACCTTCGACATGCGTGGGAGCGATACAATTTTCCCTCTGCTGGGCGGGCCAAACGAAGCTGAGGAACCTCACCTGGTGGTTGCGGTTGTGTTCGTCGACCATGGGCATTTCATACATGTAGAGCTTGGAGGTTGTTATCCAATGCCTCCCCCAAACCTACTCTGGACAGCGAACAGAACAGAGCGCGCAGCAGCCTGGCATACATTATACAGGGATCAGATCAACGCGTACGAAATGCTTACGTATCGTGCCCCTGACCTTAATGTAACCCCATATGTTCACGATGTATGTTAAATGTGTTTAATAATAATCACGTTTGTGTTTGTTCAATATATGTGTTACATCACGTTAAAAACCGAATGTCACCGACACGACCCAATCAGATTCAATACGCACTTGTACGACCCAAAATGACAATATACATCATAATACTACAATTAATGAAAAAATATGTCATGTTCATGTACAGTAGGCGGCTGATACACATAACACCTCTCACAGGAGTACTTGTGCTTTCAAACCAAAATGATACGATATAACGGAATAAGACATCACACGTAACCGATTTGATCCGGAACTTGCAGTATAGTCCATATATAATAAAAAATGATGTATAATGGAAAAAAACGTAAAATTTAGACTATTATCGACGCGTTTGTGAATTAAAAACAATTTTAAAAAATTTAAAAAAGGCCCAAAGCGCCCCGCTTAGGTCATAGCGCCTTGCTTTGGCCCAGAAGCGCCCCGCTTAGGCCATAGCGCAGCGCTTTGTCCCCTCATTAAACCTGAAGCGGGGCAGCCTTCTCCCCCATTTCATTAACACACAAAACACACACACAAAGGTGCGATTACACACACTAGGGCGAAGATCTTCTTTTTCCAGATTTCAAACGCTATTAGGTACGATCGAACTTCATTTATTATTTTGGTTCAAGTTATATGTTTGATTATGATTGGATTTGGGTGGATTTGATCGAGTTGTTGTTGCTGTTCTTCATAACGAAGAACCAAAGCGCCGCGCCGAGGCAATAGCGGGGCGCTTTGGTTCATGTTTATTTTTTTTTATATTATTTGTTTATTATATTATATGTTTATTATTATTATTATTTGTTTATTTAATATTATTTGTTTATTTAATATTATTTGTTTATTTTATATTATTTGTTTATTATATTATATGTTTATTATTATTATTTGTTTATTTAATATTATTTGTTTATTTAATATTATTTGTTTATTATTATTATTTGTTTATTTAATATTATTTGTTTATTATTATTATTTGTTTATTTAATATTATTTGTTTATTTAAATTGTTTAATAATATTATTTGTTTATTATTTAATATTTAATATTATTTGTTTATTATTTAAATTGTTTAATAATATTATTTGTTTATTATTTTATATTTAATATTATTTGTTTATTATTTAAATTGTTTAAATAATATTATTTATTTATTATCTTTTCAACGTGCAGGGATGGATTCCTCCAATGACTAGATTGAGCATATGGAGGCTGAGGGAGAGGTGGGAGATGTGGGAGAGGAGGGAGAGCCGGCATGTCCGTACCTGCAGTTTCCGCAGGGGTCACGGGCGAGGGGGAGATGCGCTAGGTTGCGCACCATAGAGATTGGGGGGCACGTAAGGATAGACTGGGACCTGCTGGAGACCATGGGTGAGGCCGCGCGGGCGCGTGATATAGTTGGACTAGATACTCCTTGGTCGCGCCTATTTCAGATAGCGATGGAGGACTCGTACCCTGAGCTTACGGTCGAGTTTCTTTCCACGTTTACATACGCGCCGCATCCGGCGGATTACGTGGAGGACCTGGATTTTCCAGTCCACGAGGTTACATTCCGTCTCGCCGGTCAGCAGTTTCAGATGAGTGTGCTGCAGTTTGCTGTCCATACAGGTTTGTACACAGAGCCCGAGCTTGATACTGATTTATATACGCAGGCGGTTACGGCGATGGACAGGCAGACGCTTATCAGTTTCTGGAGGGCCATTTCCAGGGTTCCCTTTGGGAAATCCTGGCAAAAGGCCACCACCATTAGAGACCCCTTGTACCGATACCTGCACCATGTTATCGCGTCATCTATCGTGCCGCGGGGGTACCAGCAGGGAGAAGGTCAACCTCAGTGACCTTTTCTTTCTATACTGCCTACTGCGCCGCCAGCCCTGCGATCTAGCAGCCTGCCTGGCAGATTACTTTGCCACAGCATACCACCGGCAGCTCCTCGGGTACCTGCACACTGGCTCATACATCACCGCCATTGCACGCTTGCTAGGGATCGTGCCCGAGAGTGATCCGGAGCTGTCCGACCCGATCCCGTCGACTACGTTGGGCCGCGCGTCAGTATCTGCCATGCAGATCACCCGTACCTTTGATGTTGGTCTGAGGTTTAAGGGCCGTGACGGGCTGATTTGGCATCCGGAGGTGGTGCCGGAGGTCATCCCGGTTGTTATTGAGTTGAGGCCTGGAGTGTTAGCCCCTCCTGATGTTCAGGAGGCCGCTCGGCAGGCTCAGCTACAGGCTCTGGGCCTCGATCAGTACCCGGGCCAGCCTCAGGCTCAGGCTCAGCCTCAGCCTGTATTCGAGGATCCGGCTCAGGAGGAGCATGTCGAGGAGATCCCGGTACCACCAGTTCAGCCAGTTCCTGAGCCGCCACAGTACCCGCATCACGTTTACGCTGACCTGCCTCCGGTAGCGCGTGAGGTGGCTCGGGACTTCGACCGGCGCCTCAGACGCCAGGGCGCACGCATTGATTGGATCGTCGAGACGCTCGTTGCTCTACGAGAGCTCGCTGGGTTGCCTCCACTTCCCCTCCCACCGTCCCCACCGCACAAGGATTAGTACCTTAGTTTGTTTGTATAGTGTTTTGTTATGTATTATGTACTCAGTTGTACCTTTTTGTTTTGTATGTACAAACTGATATATATAAATATATATATTGCAGTTAATCTTCTATTTACATCACGTTGGTTTTGGATTGTTTACGTTTAATTCATATGGCTTTCTGTACATTTTATTTAACTTGTTCGTTTAATTTAACAAAATAAACTAGGTTAACAGTTTATAAAGACGCACTTATATTATATACGTTCTATACAAATAATGACGTAAAAAAACGTAATTATAAAACAACTATGAATTATATGTAACTAATATTTTATATTAATAATAAAACTCAAATACAATTTTTTCCTCCAAAAAACACTACCAAACTAACCCACATCCCACCTATTTCAAAAGAAAAAACAACACAAACTCCTGCCCACGCTTTTTGTCTTTTTGCACACTCAAAGCGCCCCGCTATGGCCAAAGCGGGGCGCTTTGAGTGTGCAAAAAGACAAAGAGCGTGTGCGAATAGACCAAGCCAAAGTTTTTCGTACGATCTGGTATGTTGAGACGTTTTCATCTATTTTTATGAGTTCCGTAACTCTACACATAGCAAAAATTCAGAGTTAAACGTCCTTTTATTCCATGTGGTTTGACTCATGTTGTTAGTTTAGTTTAAAGGTTTCATTTTTCGTATGTGGGTCCAAAAAGTTTTCACAGTTGCCATTTTAGTTCACTGGGTTAACTTCATTCATTTTTTCTGTTAACGAGAAAGGTAATTCGGTTATTTCATATGTAATTCTGTTAACTAAAAGGGCAATTCGACCATATAAAATGACCGAATCGCCCTTCTTGTTAACAGAAAAATGGATGAAATTAACCAGTGGACTAAAATGGCAACGGTGAAACCTTTTTGAACCTACGGGCGAAAAATGAAGCCTTTAAACTAAACTGGCAAAATGGCCTAAACCACATGGACTGAAATGACATTTTACTCCAAAAATTATGTCTGTTATAATATGGTGTCCTACAACGACAATTTGTAAGAATATTAATGATGTGTGTGAAAGAAATTAGGAATCACGGTATCAATTTATCAACACAAAAGAACTGATAATGTCAAATGCAAAATGTGGTTAAAAGTTGGGATTTGTTCTAAAGTAGACACTAGGTTGAGAGTGAACTGTGTGAACTAATCTGAGCCATTGGATTATATCATCTAAAGATTTTTAAACAATAGCAAGATTGTAATTATAATGTTGTAACCTCCCTTTAAATTAATTGATATAAGGGTATTTGCGTCTTTTGTAAATTGCATTTATTAAACAATATAATCAAAATCCATAAAATCTATCTAGTTTCTGTATATACAAGATACACAGCTGTTAGTGTATACACATGTGTACAGTCTCGCTAGTATTAGTTTATACACATGTGTACAGTCTTTTATACATCTGTGTATTATATTTAAAAATGGTTACATATGTGTATATTAAAAACATATAGTATATTATGCATGCGGACGAGTAGATTCATATAAAAACTATGAAATTAATGAAAACGAAACATATCACATGTATGCAAAAATAAATAACTTCATCACATATTCAAAAAAAGAGTTAACACCCAAAAATAATTACAATTTCAATCTTAGAGAAAATTTTCAATATTTATTGAAAATTATAAAAAGTTAAAAACAATATATTATGATATATATATATATATATAATAAAAGAAAAACAATATTAAAGCTAAAATTAAAACAAAATCTATGGATAGAGAAATAATTAGAAATGAGATATAGAGAGAGAGTTAAGAGAGGAGCAAATTAAGGGATTTTAATTAAACATACTTGGTTAATGTCAATATTACCCTTTTAATTTAAAAAGTGATCAAGGGTCAAGATTAGTTCACACAGTTCACTCTCAAGAAGTTGTTTACTCTTGAACCTAGTGTGATATTTATAACTTTATTTGTTAAGTTAATCACATGTACTTTTTCATTTAATCTCTTATATTTTATTTTAATATATTTTTAATAATGGATATCGCTTATAAATGTATAATTAATTTTTTTCCTGATTTATAATAAGAGTAAATTGCGAAAATCATCCCTAATGTTTGGGTACTTTTGCCTGTTACACCCCATCCCTAAGGTTTGGGCACTTTTGCCTGTAACGAGTCCTAACGGTGTTCTGTTTTACAGTTAGCTGTTCGGATCGCCAAAAGAGTTAAAGTCCTAGCCGTAGCTTACTCGTGAGGTCAGTGTTTCTTCAGGGGTCATGCAATTTTACATGCTGGATCACTGATTCGTGTGAGATCAAGTGTAAATCATAAGTACTCTCCATTACAACTTGTTTCTGGCCATGAGCTAGACATTTCCCACCTTAAAATTCCCGGGTGTGCAGTGTATGTTCCTATTGCACCACCACAATTGTTGGTGCATTCATCTGTCGTCTTCGTCTTATGTCGAGTCTCGGTTCGTTGCGAAGTTGTTCAAGCATGATGTCATGATGACATCATCAAAGTGACATCATCATGACATCACTACACATAAGACAAAAAGCATTTATGGCTTAGTTAGGTGATTTCGTTTATATGACAAAGCTGATTTCGCTTTTATGTCATAGATAGGATTTCGCTTTTGTGTCAACATGTGATTTCGTTCTTATGTCAAGTGTGATTTCGCTTATATGTCAAGAAGGGATTTCTTTCATGTGGCCAGGTACACATAAGCGAAATCACAACACCTATATATAGGTCATTTGAGCGAAATTATTCATAGAGTTAGAGGTGTGTTCTTCCGGTGAGCCACGAAGTGCTGCCGAAGTGTTGATTTGTTTGTAAACGTCATACAGATTAATAGAATCAACATATTAAAGTGAATTCTCGCTGAATTGAATCTGATTTGTCTGTTTCCGCCGTTCAAATCAGTAATAGCTCTTCTAAGCGACTCGTTTAGGTCCGAATTCGATCCTACAATTGGTATCAGAGCCAATTGGAGAAGTTTTGCAGATTACAGCTTTATTTCATCGAGATTTCTATCTTCTACACCTTCTCTCATCAGTTCAGGAAGATTTAACGGTCAAAAACGGTTCAAATTTTCACAAATTGTATAAAAGTGACTATTAACAAACCCTTGAAAGTTTCGGACAAAATTACAGACTAAAAATTGACCAAATTAGCTTTCGAGTTGATTCCGTTTATTTGGACATTCTCTGATTTCGCTCATATGACCATCTAATTTCGTTTTTGTGGACATCAGAGACTCCTGATTTCGCTTATTGGGACATCAAGTGATTTCGCTTTTGTGAACATCATCGATGATTTGAAACTGACATCATTTGAAAGTATATTGAGTTGTGTGAACCGCTTGAACTGTCTTTCACGTGATAAATACATCGAGTTGTGTATATCATTAAACGAGGGTGACAGTACATCGGGAATAGAATATCACATGTGTTGATTGCCAGCTTTAGTGAATCATTAAACAAGGTTGTCAGTCAGTTTGAAAAAGAAATCAGGTGAATGACAGGTTGAATCGGTGGATCAGTTTTTGCATGTGCTGTGTCTGAACATATATATTACGGTTCAATAGTTTGTGAAGTAAATATTGAGAGTCGTCATTAAAAATCAGAACAGTGCATGTGAACGATTTCATCGAGATGGATTAAAGTTGTTTCATACTTGTTGTTTTAATGGATTTTGAACGGTCCAATAGGTATTAAAGATTTGTTGGAATTTGTTAATATTGGATGTGTTGTTGTGGCCCAATCAGTGATCCATAGCCCATGTGAAGAAATATATCAATTCATGTGATCATTTATTGAAGATTGTCGGTGTAGTGGACTTTAAGGCCCAATGAGAATTGTTTAGAATCAATGTTGTCGGCACATGTTATCATATAAGGCCCAATCAAAGAATTTTAAAAAGTTAGTGTTGTAGGCTTGTTATATTCATCAGACAATTGCATGTGATCAGCCCAAGTTGTCATCGACCCATGTGATTTGTTTCATGTAACGAGGTAGTTTCTGGAAAGTGCATCATATATTGTGCCATTTGCAAGAGGTGATCAGAACCATTTAATGTGCATGTGATTTAATGTGCATCAAAGTGACATCATCATGACATCATTACACAAAAGACAAAAGCATTTATATCATTGTAATTGTGATTTCGTTCATTTGTCACTATCCGATTTCGTTTATGTGAACATGTGATTTCGCTTATATGGTCAATTGGGATTTCGCTTATGTGAACATGTGACACAAAAGCGAAATCACCAACTCTATATAAAGGTCACATAAGCGAAATCAGTAGGGGGGAGAGGACAGATCTTGTATTCCATGCCGAAGCTCTGCCGGTGTGAAGATTGATTGTACACAGCGTCAAATCAATACAATTAGTGAAATTAGTGAAGATTAAGCTGTTACTAAGTCTATTTCTTGTTTTCCGCACCTGAAATAGATCAAAACTTCTCTAATCGACTCATTCGGATCAGTCGCACGATCCTACAACAATGCACAAAAATGGGACCTCAAAGAAGGTTGGGGATATATGTTGGATATGAAACAGCCTCCATCATATGATATCTTGGAACCTTTAACAGGTGACATATTTATAGCACGTTTTGATGACTGCCGTTTTAACGAGGCAATGTTCCCAGCATTAGGAGGAGAAAATAAAAAAACAAGAAAATGATGTCTCATGGTGTGTGCCTTCATTGTCTCATCTTGATCCAAGAACAAAACAATGTGAGACAGAGGTTCAAAAGATAATACACTTGCAAGACATTGCAAATCAATTGCTTGATGCTTTTACTGATACAAACAGAGTTACTAAATCTCATATACCAGCTGCTAATGCTCCAGCTCGAGTTGAGATCCCAAGTAAGGCAATAGATAATAAGATAGCTCATGAATCTCAAAAACGTTTGAAACGTGGAAGGCCAATCGGTTCAAAGGATAAGAATCCTCGAAAAAGAAAAGCACTTGTAAAGGAAATTGACCACAAAGAGAATGATCTTGATAAAACAGTAAATATCGAAACCTCTCATGAGGAAGATGTTGATGATGCTAACAAAGAGATATCAATCAACTATGATCATACACATATCATATGGAACTGATATGAAATGGAAAATATTGATGAGATATTTTCTTATTCTATAGCAAGTGACTTCATGGGTGGAGATGATGATCCTGAACCAAAATCTATCAATGATTGTCAAAATAGACATGACTGGAATGAATGGAAAGGTGTTATGCAAGCTGAATTAGATTCACTCAACAAACGAAAGGTTTTTGGGTCTATTGTTGTTACACCTAAGGCTGTAAAGCCTGTAGGGTATAAATGGGTTTTTGTACGAAAACGAAATGAGAAAAATGAGGTTACAAGATATAAAGCGAGACTTGTAGCTCAAGGTTTTTCACAAAGACCAGAGATTGACTATGAAGAAACATATTCTCCTGTTATGGATGCAATAACCTTTAGATACTTAATCAGCTTAGCAGTTTCTAAAAAGTTAAAAATGCGTCTTATGGATGTTGTTACAGCTTACTTGTATGGATCACTTGATAATGACATCTATATGAAAATTCCTGAAGGATTTAAACTCCCTCAAGCGTTAAGTTCAAAACCCAAATAAATGTATTCGATCAAATTACAAAGATCTTTATATGGGTTGAAACAATCTGGAAGGATGTGGTACAATCGTTTGAGCGACTATTTGACAAGTAAAGGTTATACAAATAATCTTATCTGTCCATGTGTCTTTATTAAGAAAACAACATCAGGATATGTGATCATAGCTCTATATTTTGATGACCTAAATATAATTGGGACGCAAAAAGAAATTCATGAAGCAGTTATTCTTTTAAATAAAGAATTTGAAATGAAAGACCTTGGAAAAACCAAATATTGTCTTGGTTTACAAATTGAACATATGAGCAATGGAATACTTGTGCATCAAACGAATTATACTGAAAAGCAGTTGAAACGTTTCAATATGGACAAGGCAAATCCATTAAGCACTCCAATGGTCGTTAGGTCACTTAATGTCGAAAATGATCTATTTCGTCCTTGTGAAGACAACGAAGAAGTTCTTGGTCCAGAAGTACCATACCTTAGTGCAATTAGAGCACTTATGTATCTTACGAATTCTACGAGACCTGACATTTCTTTTGAGTGAACTTGTTGGCAAGATTTAGTTCAGCTCCTACTAAAAGACACTAGAATGTGATTAAACATATTTTTCGATACCTTCGAGGTACTGTTGATTTAGGCTTGTTTTATCCCAATGATTCAAAAGAAGGGTTAGTTGGTTATGCAGATGCAGGTTATTTATCTGATCCTCATAAAGCAAAATCTCAAACTGGATATGTATTTATGAATGGAGGAACTGTGATTTCATGGCGTTCTCAGAAACAAACACTTGTCGCAACATCCTTAAATCATGTTGAAGTCATTGCACTACATGAAGCTTCAAGAGAATGTATATGGCTAAGATCTATGTCACAACACATAGTGACTTCTTGTGGGCTAGAGAAAGATCGAAGTCCAACTCCTATCTATGAAGATAATGCCGCTTGTGCCTCTCAAATGAAAGAAAGGTATATCAAAAGTGACTGAACAAAACATATACCACCAAGATTCTTTGCATATACTCGGGACCTTATTAAAGACAATCAGGACGAGATGAGATATGTCCAATCCAGCAACAATTCAGCTGATCTTTTCACAAAAGCACTACCTACAACAACTTTCAGGAAACATGTTCATGACATTGGCATGCGTCATGTACGGAGAATGTGATTCCTTACAAATTGCAAACTTGAGGGGGAGCTATAGACTGCACTCTTTTTCCCTTAGCTGAGGCTTTTTCCCACTGGGTTTTTCTTTAGCAATGTTTTAAATGAGGCAGTACTAGGGCTGTTCACGAGCTGAGCCGAATCGAACGGACCTTTGCTCATGCTTGGCTCGTTTACAAACTGAACCGAGCGGAGCGGCTCATTTATAACCGAGCATAAAATCAAGCGAGCATTTTTCGAGCAGTAAAAATTCCGAGCGAGCGTCGATCGAAGTTCGAGCGATTTGGACAACCGTGTCACCCAATTTAAATTTGCTGAGAGAGATAGTAACAATGTTGGGTCTCAAGTTTTTATGTCTTTAAAAACATGCACATTTCATGGCATAATATTTTTCTTATGAATAACAATGTTGTGGCTGACGACGCGATGATCATATTGCACAAACAATTATGTTGAGAGCAGGAGACAGTCGACTTAGGGTAACGACATGAAACATTGAGGCGATGAACAGACTATCGTTTATTGGTTTAGGGTTTAACTTTTAGTTTTGATTTTAGTTTTTTATTGGCGTGGTTGGGTTAGTACATATAGATATAGTTGTATATTTGTATATAGTTGACCAACATCTAATAGATTGGTACATATAAAACTATAAAATTAATTTATATTTAAGTATATATGTATGTGTAAGTGTGTGTATACATAGGTGTATGTGTGTATATATATGTGTATATACATGTTTATAGATGTAGGGGACCGCTAGAATGAGAACCACCTCGAGTTATGAGAACCGCGAGAACTACTTGATCCGGGGCGAGGTGGACCAATTTTTTTTTTCAAAAACGTAGATGCATGTATTATAAACACATTCGTAAAATTTTTTTTTTTTAAATGCCGTGTGTGTAGTTTTTTACACCACAAAGTTGTGGTTTACGAGTTCCGTAAAAAAAAATGCCGTGTGTGTAGTTTTTTTATGGTCGATATTGTGATTGTGCTTGTGATTCTGCAGATATGAGGGTTTTGGAGGGTTTTATACACGAGGTGGGGGTCTGTTTGGTCACGCGGTGGTGGAATGGTTTTATACACGAGGTGAGGGTTTTATGGATTTTAAACAAAAAGAAGTTAATTCGTTTAATTAATTGTGAAAATAAAGAAACAAAGAATTTAACAAAAAGAGATTAAACGTGATTAATTCACTATATCTTGATTTAATTGTGTAGGCCATGAAAGAAGAGAAGGTTTTGGACAGAAACATATCATCATTATCATACTCAATAAATCCCACTAATAGCAAAGCTAAGGTAGAGTCTGAGGAGGGTAAGATGTAGACAGCATTACCTCTACCACGTAGGAATAGAGAGACTGCTTCCAGTGAGACCCCCGGCTCCATAGTAGTTTTGCATCAAGGCTTGGACATAAGACGCATAACTCTCAGCAAAAAGGTCGATTAGTGCATGTACCCCTTGTCTTTCGGCTATCAACGCCACTACATGATGCATGATTAACCATCCCCCCGCTTTTAACGTTATTTTCACGATACTAGTAAAATAACGTTAAATTAGTGCAATTTCACTTTTGCCTCTCGAGAGACCACACATATATACATTATACATACACACCGCAAACGTGCCGTTGGAGGAGCATAAATTACTAAAGGCCACAACAATCAAAGGAACTTGGAGGAGTTGCTCCATACGAAAGAATTAGAGGATTTAAGTCGCCTGAAAGGACCTTAATACGAATACCCCTACCAAATCTCCTTTATTATACCATACTACCACTGCCACTTAATTATTTGTATGTGGGTCTACTTATGCATTGAGAAACCCAGCCCATCACACCATTATAGCAATCCGCATGACAAGCCAGTTTGGAGGAATTGTGTTATAACCGAAATAGATATTAATAGATAAATATAAAAGTAGGCAAAAGATCAAATACAAATAATCTTAACATACTAAACACACAAATTGAAGGAAAACCCAAAAAGACAAGGTGGCATTTTTGTAATTACCACCAACTATCAAAGTTACAACCAAAAATATCTAAAAAAACACAAAAAAATTTTTAACATTTTTTATTAAAAAATCACTACAAATTTTTTTTTTTTTTTTTTTTTTGCTGCTACTAAAAGTAGCGATTTTTTAATAAAAAATGTTAAAAAAATAAAATAAAATAGTTTGTGTGTTTTTTTTTTATTTTTTTAGATTTTTTTAGGCTTTTTGGGGGTTTAGTTTTTAGCATTTTAGCTTGGGTGGGGGGGGGGGGGGGGTTAGGTTTTTTTTAGGTTTTTGGGGGTGGGGGGTTTAGGTTTTTTTTTTTGGGGGGGGGGAGTGGTTAGGTTTTTTTAGGTATATTTGTAGAGTAACTTTGATAGTTATTGATAATTACAAAAATACCACCTTGTCTTTTTGAGTTTTCCTTCAATTTGTATGTTTAGTATGTTAAGATTATTTGTACAAGAACTTTACCCTATAAAAGTAATAATTAAACTAAATAATATTTAGTAGGGGTTATCTATAATTAATTAGAAGAGATTAAACTAAAATAATAATTATCCATAAGACATGGTCTAATAAGACGACAAATATCCACCAAATGATTTCTTTTATTATATAGTATAGATGATATTATTATTTATATTATTATTGATAAGCCATATAATTTTTTTAGTATTGTTTACTATATATTATTATTATTGTTATCTTCCTATACTAATAAACAAAAATCTTTTTTGGACACGTGTCACTATCTGGTGCTTTCAGACCTTATTTTCCTATTTATCTCTCATCCTTCTATACTAATAAACAAAAATCTTTTTTGGACACGTGTCACTCTCTGGTGTTTTCTCACCTCATTTTCCTATTTATCTCTCATATTAAATAATAATAATAATTTAAAAAAATACTAGATAAGAATAAATATTTAGATAAGGATAAACGTTTGTTTATATTATGAGCATATTAAATAATAATAATAATAATTATAATAAATGTTTGTTATTCTATAAATAATTATAAACACAAATTTAGATAAGCAGAAACGTTGGTTTTTATTATGAGAAGATATATATACTTTGGAGTATGGTGATTGAAATTATGGTAAATTAGGAATCAAATGTTTCTGTTTGATATATACTTGATAATTGTATTATTGTTTTTTTTTCACTAGAATTAAATTATTATTCTAGGTCGGACATATGCTTCTATCAAATTGTAAGTGTTTTTAGACGCATCGCTATAATGGTATGCATATGCTTCTAAATTGTAAACTTTAAACCTATCATTTTTAGATATAAAGAACATCATTATAATTGTAAACTTTGAACCCGTCATTTGACGCACATAGTACATCAATGTTCATTTTTTAAATGATAAATCTTGATGACTATTCAGTGGCGGATCTAGGATTCCGACCAAGCGGTAACGTTTATAAATAAGCGGTAACGAAATTGAAAAAACGTTAAATTTTTCCAAAATTTACACTAATTTTTCCAAAATTTTTCCGACCAAGGGGTAGCGGACGCCACCCCTTACATACATATAGGTCCGCCCCTGCGACTATTTATGTTAAAATATGACATTATATTTTTTTCAGCATGTGCAATATACGACTTTTTTTAAAGATATATCTTTTGTATTATCTATTATATAAAATTACATTTAGGCAACCCGTGTAATACACGGGGTTCTAACCTAGTTATTATTAATAATAAATGAAAAATCTTTAACGATATATGTTACATTCTGGTGTTTTCCCACATTTTTTTGGATCTCTCTCCTACTTTTTTTTGAACGAATTCAGTGTAATTGGCTTACAACACGGTAGGGCTATACTTGTCGGCACCTTACCCAAGTTCGAATCCTTGAATAGTGGTGTTCTCCCGGATTATTGGCATATACTTGTTGGATTCGAACTTGAGACCCTTAGGAGGAAAACATTTTGTGGAAAAACCCTTGACCAACTGGGCTATACCATGTTGGCGGATTTCTCTACTACTAAATAATAATTTAAATAATAATTATCTTGCTTCTCTCTCCTATTAAATAATAATTATCCCATTGCTCTCTTCTATGAAATATTATTATTGAATGATAATTTCCAGTTTATCTCTTATTTGTTTAATATTTCTTTGTTTTAACTATTTCCTTAATTTTTCGGCTTATTAATAACCTTTTATTTTTCCACTTATCTCTTATGTTTTCACCTTTGATCCAACCTCATGTAATACACAAGTTTATAACCTTATAATCTCGTGTAATACATAAGTTTCTAACTTTATAATAAATAAAAAACAAAGTACAATGTTATAATAAGTAATGTGCTGTTTGTTTTTGCAGACATAAACTGTCTGCAAGCTGATTTCATCTATTTCCATGTCTGCAACTGAAGATATGATCTGAAGCTCTGCAAGCTGAAAATATCAGATTGTTTGTTTTTACTGTCTGCATAAACTGTCTCATAACCCGGCCAGGCATGAACTCACCTTATCATCATCATAAAAAAGAGGAACATCAGCAAACATATTTCCAATTCTCATATACTCCAACCAGCTAACACCCACATACATCAAAGATCCTCAAACAATTTATCAACACTTCAAATCATGTATGTATAGCAACTCATAACCAAAATTCCTTAAACACCAAAACATTTACAAATATATTTACATCTAATCCAAAATCTCAAAAAAATGCAATACAATCACTGACCGAGGAGCCATGAATGTCTGCGGCCACCACTACGGGAATGAACCGGAGTTCCGGTGGTCATCGCTGTCGTCGGCTCCGCCACCACCGTCCCTGCCGCACCAGCTCCGCTCCGCTCCTTCCGCCGCTACTGCAACATACCACCCCACCCTATCATCTTCATCCTTCCAAACGGCCACCATCTCACCATCTCCGGTGAATTCCGACAATTCCTCGGCCACTATCCGGGCAATTAACTCGGAAAAAAACTATTACCAGGAAACAATTCATGTCTGTTATATAATTCCTACTATCTAATTTGAGTATAATTCAAACTCTACCCAACCGAATCATTAGGATAATTTAAAATAAACTTAAACAGTTAACAAACTCCTTTTTCCCTTTTAATACCCAACGAACTCCATCTGACTTATGCGACTTGAACCAGATGTAACATCGGGATTAAACTCCAACACGCACTGGTGGTAGCGGGTCCTATGTTGTTCGAATCAAGCATCTGGTCGGTGGTTAGGCCACCGGAATGTAAGACCCTATTACGTATTTGACAAAAAGTCGCAGCGGAAATCCGTACCATCTAATTTCTTTCATTACAAACATCTTGACCTACTTGAAAGTTCGTTTTAATATGTATCTTTTACAAAAATGAAGTATAAGTCCTGTTTGCTAAAGCACATACTCTATGTTTCCCGTACAATCTATCTTGTGACTCGGTCTTCGATCTCTATTCTTCGTGATAACCGCCCGTGATTCGTACAACCTGCACTCACCACATACATTCATAACATTAGTACACAATACATAAACAAGATTCAATCTCGTACACTTCCCATTCCGTTATCTTTCTAACTTTAAGCATTTCCTCTGTGTATCCATATCCTGGTGAGGCTTCAATAATGTACCTGCATTACTTTTCATTCTCAAGGCACACTATTAATAACGTATTACTCGACGTATCTAAATCATGCATACATACATTCTTACAATGCATACATACACATCTATATACGTACATACCTTCCTATATCTCTACATACATGTATACGTTCATACGTACCTTCATATATACCATATACACATCTACATACGCACATACATCTCTACGCCTCTACATACGTACATATACACATATGTATCTTCACATATAGATAAATACACGTCTACATACTTACATACATTACTACGTCTCTACTTACCTGCATACACTCATACGTGCCTTCATATAACTTGAATACACGTCTACATATGTACCTACACCCTTGCGTACACGTTCAAGATCTTATATACCATTTATATATCCGTATGTTAATAACATGGTACTTAGACTTAGATTTACAGCCCATAAACATCAAGGGAACGATCAAAATCATGTTTGGGAGGCCCGTCGTGGTCCACGAATGATAAACCGAAGCCTACTATACCCAAATCAACTTAGATAACATTTTTCAGGTTTTTGAACATGGGGAGGCCGTCGGAGACGGCCCTAGGGGCGTCGGCGACGGCCCTTGCAAATACTTGTAGCCCAAAACTCCCGTAGACAGTCAAATAGCCCGTCAGCCAAAAACCAACTTTCCAGAGCCCGTCGGCGACGCTCCCATGCCCGTCGGCGACGCCCTCTAGAAAATGCATTTTTCTGCAGCTTCGTTTCGTCGCCCGTACGCACTAAAACGTGCATAACTTTTGAACCGTTTACCCGTTTAACCTCCCGTTTCTTCCTACATGCTTGTAAATTCACAATCTATCATATGAACTTGAAATCCAACATCCGGTTTAAGGAAAATATTCACTTAACGCTCTCGGCTTATTACCTTTTTACAAAGTTTTGACCCATTTATGCATTTACCAACATAGCCTGTTTGTTTGACTCAAATTCCCCAAGAACCTTATAATTTCAATGTCATCTATCATAAAGATTAAATTCTTGGATGTCTTGCATCCTCTTAACCCATTTTCGCTCAAAAACTTATTTTGACCCGTTAAGATATTTGCGCATTAAATGGTCTATGACTTACAAGACCATATTCCCCACTTTCATACTTGACCAAAACATTACACTAATCGAATAGCTTGTTTCTAAACTACTTTTAAGATCGTTTGCCCAATATACCCATCAAAGGCGTTTTAGTCAACTTTAATCCCATCATTTACGACGAAAGACTTCAACACATATTTGACCTTAAAAATCATGTTTAATTAATTAAAACATTATATTACTTAAACAAACTAAGAAGTGATTACGGAAATCACTTACCTCATGCATCCGTGTTCATATCCGTTTCCTCGCCACTTCTTGACCCGTTAGCCTTCCGTGCTTGATTCCGTCTTGACATGATTCCTATATTTCCATGTCATCGAAATCACATTCTTATTAGCATACAAAATTGTACATGTTAATGATCATATCGATCGCATAATTCACGTTTGACTTTCATTAGTCACTTCTAACAAGCATAATACATGTAACCAAATTCATATCGTTTCCAACTCGTGTAATCCATCATGTTATCGCATTAAACACACATACGTCTAACACGCACCGTATAACTTACTTTAATCTTACAATTATGACAACACGTCTATCCATTCTTCTTATATACAGTTGACTTTTAGAAGTCAACGGTTCATTTAATTTAACTTTTGTCTTATCATTATATACCCCTACGAATTTTATCCAAGGCACATTATTCAAGTTAGTTTACTACTAACTTCGTCTTTCTATAATTCATTCATAATTCTCAAGACGTTTCATATAACTCTCATATCATAACATTACTTAGACATTTCATCAAACACCTTGTGAGTGTACTACTATCTAAGCTCAATGTACAAGTATCTTATACATAAGCTTACTATCTCATATCAAAATCATTGATTCAACATTTACCACACAATTTTCATCCTAATTAGGTTCATTCAACAACATTATACAACATCTAACTTCACCCATCAAAATTCTATAGAACGTAACACATATAGTCATTATCAACCTCATTCTACTACTACTACTACTACTACAAATGGGTTTTTCCCAAAACATCAACATAATCAAAATTAAGCATGCTATAGCCTCTATATATTCGTATTGTTTAGAATTCCTTCTCAATTTCAATAGATATTCACGGATTACATATAACCCACTTAACCATAAATCACCAAAACACTTAATTCGACTTACCTTGTGTTAGAGACACTTAAATGGTCAACATTTCAGGTTCATGCATCCAATCTTCCTCAAGATTTCTTCCCAATTTGATAGTTTCTTGAGGGTTAGGGTTTGCACCCCTCCCTCCTTCTCCTCTAATCGATGTCACGCACACACACAGTGTGTGTGTGATATTTTTCTTTTTAATAATTCATATTTCCATTTTGGCACCCTAAGTCCCTCAAGTTTAACATACCATCATAATTGCCACAAGTTTCATCCCTTATCTTATCTATTAGGCATTTAACTAGGTTTATTAACTTAGTTATTGTATCTCATTTTACTAACATGGTAATATGGTAACGAATTTAATAATTCGGTTTTTGGGGCGTTACAAGTCTACCTCCCTTAAAGAAGGTTTCGTCCCCGAAACCTTTCTCGTTCCTACTCTTACCTTTCTATTGTACTCATTCAATGGGCACATTACAACATAATTCATTCAGGGTCTTTGCAAAAATCTTAATCATGAATAAATATAATCGTACGCATTGCTCCTATCTTCTTAAATTAGTAATTTACTTTCATAATCACACAAGGGTCAGGGTCTGATCCAGAGCTCTTATTAGTGTCTTATACTTTATAATGCTAGCTCTTAACACATATCATCACTAACGTTTCATTCATCGAATTTATTCCAATTGTATATAATTATTAATCGTACCAACCTAAGTCTGCGGTTTGTTTCCAACTTCCTATTTAAGCATATTACATTCATATATTTGCTAATCGAAATAAATCGATTTATTTCATACTACTCATACATCATATGCTATCTTTCATTTTGTTCACTATGAGTCATCCTAAACATCCCATTACTATCATTACTTCCGATTACCTTTAAGCTCATAAGAGGGGTCGATATATTACCATACGCATACTATAATCATTCAAGGACTTATTATTACAATTAAAATCACCCTTCTTAAACTTAATTATCCGTACTTAAATCACGAAGACCAAGCATTATTTCCATGGTTACTATCGTTATTTATGGCATGCATATCTTTTCTACAATGTCTTGTTCAAATGAACATGGCCAACAAGCCGAGCATCAAAGTTAGTATTTCTTAACGATATTTGCCGTCTTTTATATCTTAAATTTGTTTCGCGGATTCGAACACATTATTCATACCTTTCGTACCTTCTATGTTTTGAATCTGTCTCGCGTATTCAAACATTGCATTCACATCTTTCATTCTTTGAATCCGTCTCGCGGATTCAAACATTCCATGCATGTCTTTCATCCCTTGAATCCGTCTCGCGGATTCAAGCATTGCATTCGTATCCTTCATTCTTTGAATCTGTCTCGCGGATTCAAACTTTGCATTCAGACCTTTCATTCCTTGAATCCGTCTCGCGGATTCAAGCATTGCATTCATATCTTTCATTCCTTGAATCCGTCTCATGGATTCAAACTTTGCATTCATATCTTGTTGATCCGTACTTTCTTACGGATTCAACATTCTTCATTCTTATCACTTATACTTTTTACTCTTACGTAGTACTCTCAATCTCCCGAGAGTTACTACCCATTTCACCCACACGCCCACCTTCTACCTAATTCTAACGGACAAACCTTTAACAATTATCGCGGTCTCACGAACGTCATACGCTTCTTGTGTACTGGCCAGGTACACAATCCATGTACCAGTTTCGTGTCTTCGCGTAATCGCCACCTTATGTCCAAAGAATTAAGTTTCGGCACGTGTAACATTTTTAAAACCTCTTTACCATGTCGTTATTATATTCATTTAAAATTTTCTTTCACTTGCTTAATTATACCATTTCATACGTCCACATGTTAAGTTTACGTACCTGGGGTCAATTCGTCTTATTACTTGCCTTGATGCCGGTCCTAGACCGCATTCACGGATCATCCCTTCCGAACAATTGCGCTTACCCTTAACATAACGTACTATTAGTCCCCTTCAAATGCATAATCTAATACATACATACCTTTGCTTCTACCTTTAGATCTTGATCGAGTCTCGGATTGTACAGGTTTCTTGTTACAAGAGCACACAGGTTTGAGTTCAAGTATTCATCTTCTCATACTTGATTTCACTCAAACCAAGGCTCTGATACCAACTTGTAAGACCCTAATACGTATTTGACAAAAAGTCGCAGTTGAAATTCGTACCATCTAATTTCTTTCATTACAAACATCTTGACCTACTTGAAAGTTCGTTTTAATATGTATCTTTTACAAAAATGAAGTATAAGTCCTGTTTGCTAAAGCACATACTCTATGTTTCCCGTACAATCTATCTTGTGACTCGGTCTTCGATCTCTATTCTTCGTGATAACCGCCCGTGATTCGTACAACCTGCACTCACCACATACATTCATAACATTAGTACACAATACATAAACAAGATTCAATCTCGTACACTTCCCATTCCGTTATCTTTCTAACTTTAAGCATTTCCTCTGTGTATCCATATCCTGGTGAGGCTTCAATAATGTACCTGCATTACTTTTCATTCTCAAGGCACACTATTAATAACGTATTACTCGACGTATCTAAATCATGCATACATACATTCTTACAATGCATACATACACATCTATATACGTACATACCTTCCTATATCTCTACATACATGTATACGTTCATAAGTACCTTCATATATACCATATACACATCTACATACGCACATACATCTCTACGACTCTACATACGTACATATACACATATGTATCTTCACATATAGATAAATACACGTCTACATACTTACATACATTACTATGTCTCTACTTACCTGCATACACTCATACGTGCCTTCATATAACTTGAATACACATCTACATATGTACCTACACCCTTGCGTACACGTTCAAGATCTTATATACCATTTATATATCCGCATGTTAATAACAAGTTACTTAGACTTAGATTTACAGCCCATAAACATCAAAGGAACGATCAAAATCATGTTTGGGAGGCCCGTCGTGGTCCACGAATGATAAACCGAAACCTACTATACCCAAATCAACTTAGATAACATTTTTCAGGTTTTTGAACATGGGGAGGCCGTCGGCGACGGCCCTTGCAAATACCCGTATCCCAAAACTCCCGTAGACAGTCAAATAGCCCGTCAGCCAAAAACCAACTTTCCAGAGCCCGTCGGCGACACCCTCTAGAAAATGCATTTTTCTGCAGCTTCGTTTCGTCGCCCGTACGCACTAAAATGCGCATAACTTTTGAACCGTTTACCCGTTTAACCTCCCGTTTCTTCCTACATGCTTGTAAATTCACAATCTATCATATGAACTTGAAATCGAACATCCGGTTTAAGGAAAATATTCACTTAACGCTCTCAGATTATTACCTTTTTACAAAGTTTTGACCCATTTATGCATTTACCAACATAACCTATTTGTTTGACTCAAATTCCCCAAGATCCTTATAATTTCAATGTCATCTATCATAAAGATTAAATTCTTGGATGTCTTGCATCCTCTTAACCCATTTTCGCTCAAAAGCTTATTTTGACCCGTTAAGATATTTGCGCATTAAATGGTCTATGACTTACAAGACCATATTCCCACTTTCATACTTGACCAAAACATTACACTAATCGAATAGCTTGTTTCTAAACTACTTTTAAGATCGTTTGCCCAATATACCCATCAAGGGCGTTTTAGTCAACTTTAATCCCATCATTTACGACGAAAGACTTCAACACATATTTGACCTCAAACATCATGTTTAATTAATTAAAATATTATATTACTTAAACAAACTAAGAAGTGGACACTGGGCCGTGCTCAGCCAACACCACCCCGTGTTCAGCTACCCAGTACCATAAAATCTTGTTTTTAACCCATTTTTACACATTTAATCAGCCTAAAAACTTATTTTTGGGACACATTGAGGACAATGTGTAATTTAAGTGTGGGGGGGATGCTAAAACCTTGAATCTTGCAAGTCCTAATAACAAGCCTTACACAAAACTCTATTGGAACCGCTAATCACCCCAAATTTTTTCAAAAAATTTCAATTTTTTTTACTTGTCTAGGTTTAACTTGGGAATTTCAAAATTCTAAAAAGGTTATATTTTTACGAATTTACAACCGATAGCGTCATGATAAAAAGAACCAACATAAGAAATTATGAAAAGGCATGACAAGCTTAGTTAAAATTTGATTATATATTCTTGATCACATAAAAACCCATTCCCACAAAAGTGAGTTTTGAGCCTTTATTGAGCATACAATTACATATCATTAGACTAAATGCTCATTTTTCGTTTCTTGTGTGAATAGCCGCTTGGTTCTTACGACTCTAGAACTTGCCATGACGATACATTCCCGGTCCTTACCAACTTAAACCTGAGTAAGTAAATGATGGAGGCATTAGGACTAACCCTTTTTTTTTCTACACCATTATTTTTCTTTTTCTTTTACCACCTACCAAAAAATCCCCCTAGTTAGCCCCTTTGAGCCTAAACCTTTTCATTTCATCACCCAAACCAAAAACCCTTTTTACCCACCAAAACCTTTTTCATTTTTAACCCTTTGTTTTAGTAACAAGTTCGGTTTTTCGTATGATCAAAAAAAAAAAATTTATGTTGATGATGAAGCAAAAAGAAAATAAGCAAACAAGTTCATCAAAAATAACTTTGTTTGAATAAAAGCTTCATCAAAATAAAAAGTTGCAAAAATAGAAAATCTTACGAAAACCGACACTTGTTACGCTTTTTCGCCCTTTTTCTACTAACCACTAACCACTATCCCAACCACCTTCCTTTAACCCAAGCCTAACCCTTAACCCACAAAGTCCTCTTGATATTTACAAAGGTATAAAAGTTAAAAAGGAGGAGGATTGATTGCTTGGCAAGCCTATGGTAGGAATAAGTTCCATGCCGCTCTCGAGTGATTCACTAAAAATACACCTTCGGCCGAGTGTGAGTGATTTCTCCCGTGAGGTATGTGAACTTGTATATAAATGGAATTTTAAAAAGGCATGTTATGCTCAAATAAGTAATTTCTCCTATGAAACGTTCTAAATAAATCATTACGAATAGGATTGTAAATAAATAAAAATAAAACCCAAAAAGATCTTGGACATCCCGACACTCTACGACAAGCCCAAAAACCTTCTCTTCTACCTATTCCATTTGGGAGTGTAAGCCACATATTAAAGAGTTTTGCTTGAGGACAAGCAAAAGTTCAAGTGTGGGGGTATTTGATGTGTGTAAAATGCAACATATAAATTACATCAAATAAGGCATAAAACTAACCCTTTTTAAGTACTAATATTGGAAAAAGATTGTTTTTGTCTTCCTTTTGTATTTTCAGGATTAAATGAGCTCAAAAACGCAAAAGAAGCAAAAAGTCAGCTAAATCCAACATAAATACAAGAAAAGGAACATTAGTGGACTACCCGACCCCTCAACGGCACCTTCCAAAGCAAAATAGAGAAGTCAGAAGACTGAACACGCCCCGTGCTCAGCCAGCACGGGGCCGTGCCCAAGAAGCAGCAGAAAAGACAAACCTATAGAAGCTTCTATTGCCCACCACGGGCCGTGCCCAGCGGACACGGGGCGTGTCGAAAGTACTGCAGGCGCATTAATTGTAATTGCGAATTACAATTAATGAAGAGAGAGAGTGTCAGACGGGCACGGGGCCGTGCCCAGCGGACACGGGGCCGTGCCCAGCTCTCTGTTCAGCCTATAAATAGGAGTGCTTGGATTCATTTCAACTCATCCCTTGGCACACCACCTCTCTCACACTTCATCCACCACCCACCACCATCACAACACCATCATCCACCACCATCATCCATTGTCCATCGTAGAGTGTGTGAGTCGTCTCGGGATCCAAGATTGATCGTAAGAGTTCTTGACAATCAAGGCCATGTTTGCCTAAGTCTCTTACATCACTTGGTGAAGACAAAGTGTCTAGTATAATACTTTTTATTTCTAATCTTTTGCACTTTTTATTTGGTTTTGTATTAATGACTTTAATAACTAGTTACTTATGTTGAAGGTGATCTTTCCTTATCGTTTGTCCGTGGTGTCTTGGCATTATTTTACTGTCTATATAAAATAAAAGATTTTCACCATTCATATCTCCACGGTCTATATGGAGGTATGTTGGCTACCTGGTCGGGGGTTAAGGGAACGGTTTGGTAAAGGTCTTGCCATTGTTCAGCGTTTAGAGGTCCTGCAATGGACCTGGGTCAAATTTAGTAGGACCTCCTTCAATACTTCACGGTATTGGATGGCGGGGGTCCAAACTCTTTGATCCCCTCATAAGTTAACTACTATTAATACTATAACCCGGCTATTTAGGACTGTATCCCTGCTGACTCAGACTACTTAGTCGAGGGTAACGTCACCGCCAAAAGCGGGGCCTACCATAATATTGCATTAATAACTTAATTCATTATCTTCCAATAATCCACCCTTTTAGGATTGTATCCTTGCTGACTCAAACTACTGGGGTGAGGGTAACGTCACCTTCAAAAGAGGGGCCTACTACAATAACTAAGATAATCTCTTAATTATGTGCAAAAGTGCAGAAATAATCAAAGGTTATACTAGATACGAGTCGGAACCAAGTGATTCATCTTGTCTATCTGTTTTTATTTTTATTTTATTTTCAGCATTTTAGTTAGTTTTTATTTTTTTTAGTTTAAAACATTTTTCTAAACTTTTTATTTTGGTTAGACGTTGAGGATAAACCGGTACTAAAAGCTCTTGTGTCCTTGGACGACCTCGGTATCTTACCAACACTATACTACTCTCAACGATGGGTGCACTTGCCCATTTGTGTGTTTAGTGTTAGTGAAATATCGTGTTTTATAAATTTAAAACTTGGCTAAAAATAAGTGTTAAAAAAGGCTTCAAATATACACCTAATATATACGACACTTTAACGCACATCATCCGCACACTTGATGAGTACGACTCCACATATGGGTCCCGCCACAGAAGCCATATACAGAGTCGCCTAGGCCCACATGGCGAAACTAGGCGACAGTCTACAGCCCACCACGGCCTAGGCATTCATAGCCGACTGGGACCCCAGTCCCACCTTGAAGGGCAAGGCTATACCGATCCGGACGACCGTACATACCGTGCGGAATCCCATGCCACCAGCAGCAGACCAGGAGGACGCAACTACGTTCCTCCCACTCACCCCCGCACAACATACCTCCGCGCTGCAAAGCATCACCGCGGCCAACCCTACAGGCCGAAATTTGCGGCCGAAAACTCCAGGTTCGTCCCAGAAATCGCCCACGCCGATGTCACCACCACAAAATTCCCATTAAACATTGGGAAATACAACGGTTCAACCGACCCAGATGATCACAACAACATCTTCGTCGGCGCCGGGTGCAACGGTAGATGGGATGAACCCACCTGGTGCCATTTTTTCCCACAGACCCTAACAGGTCTGGCCAGGGCATGGTTCGATTCTTTACCACCAGGGTCACTGACCTCATTCGAGGACTTACAAGAAAAGTTCCTCGCGCACTTTAGCCAGCAACGACGCCATGAACGTGATTCCATGGACGTCATAAACATCTGGCGCAGGGATAACGAATCGCTTGAAGCGTTCGTTGTCCGTTACAATAAAGAATGCCTAGAGATAGGCGATGTCGCCGACCAAATGGCACGTAACCATTTCATTGTTGCCGTTAAAGACGAGGAAATGGTTATGAATATCTCTGGCAAAGATGGTTTGCCTAAGAAATGGGAAGATGTCATGGCTGCGGTCAAGACATACGCCCAGACTCAGCGGTCCCTAAGACCGCACATGTCAAAGGCACAACCCCAGGCGGAAGGCCAGTCTTCCCGCCAAGACCCCAAGCGCAGCAATAAGCGCAACCGGGACACATGGAATCGTGGCAGCGATTCCAGACCATATGTCCCACGCAACAACCAGCCAGACGCAAGGGCTACAATCAACGCCCAGCGTGAGAACCGGGGGTCAAAGAAGGAGTCTCGGGACCGCAGCAGGACCGAGATCAACCAGTCACCAAGTGACGTCCTTCTCACGGACGCACAATTCCTGCGACCGGCCCAACCGATGAAGTCCAAAAAGAACCAGGATCTCGCACTCTACTGCGAGTATCACAAGGACAATGGCCACACAACGAACAGCTGCATCAGTCTCCGACTGGAGATTGAGCGAGCCCTAAAAGAGGGGAAACTGCAACACCTGTTGACAGGCGCACAAAAAGCTACCAAGTGCATCACTCCCCACAACGAGGGCACCTCCACAGGTAAGAGGACCATGTACGTGGCCTCTACCCACATGATCAATGGGGGAAAAGGATGACCGCGCAAGGCGGCGAGAAGACCGGACAATGACTGGAAGGACGAGCAAGTCGTCTTTCCAAAAGTCCGAGGCGGACCGCGCGATAGACGCGCCGTGGTTATCACAGGCCACCTAGCTCACTACTGCACCGAGCGATTGTTCATCGACCCGGGCAGTACATCCGATATTATATACGAGCAATGCTTCAATCAGTTCGATCAAGAAGACAAAGATCGACTGCAGCCAGCAGACTACCCGTTGGCCGGGTTTGCAGGGGAAACCGTATTCCCCCTGGGCCAGATTACTTTTCCTGTGCGCCTCACCAACGGGAGGCACACAAGAACGGAGGAGGTAAACTTCATGGTTTTACCGCACACCTCCAAATACGACGTACTTCTCGGGAGAGAATCCCAGGGCGATTTCAACATGATCACATTCGTCCCTCACTCTGCTATCGGTTTCCCAACCGAGACGGGGGTCGCGATAATATACGCCCGAAGAGAAGTTTTATCTACGGACGACCTGCGTCCAGCCAAGTTAGCAAGGCCCACCCCCAACACGCAACCAGAAAAATGGGTGCTTAACGCAAGACACCCGGAGCAAACGGTCACGTTGGGCCATGCCTTGACACCTACCATCAGAGCGCGCCTAAAGCAACTCTTCTTCAGGAACCAAGACATTTTTGCGTGGACACCCGCAGACATGACAGGAGTACCACGTGACATAGCGCAGCACTTCTTGAATACCATGCCAGGTATCAAGCCAGTGATCCAAGGCCAACGCCACCTTGGATCAGCAAAAAACGCGGCAATGGAAGAGCAGGTACAGGAGCCGCTCTCCGCAGGCATCCTGCGGGAAGTCAAATACCAGACTTGGTTATCCAACCCAGTCATGGTAGAAAAACCAAGCGGGGGCTGGCGCATGTGTGTCGATTACAAAGACCTCAACAAGGCCTGCCCCAAAGATTGTTACGCACTTCCAGAGATCGACGAAAAGGTCGATAACCTCGCACCATTTCGATGGAAGTGCTTCATCGATTGTTACAAAGGCTACCACCAGGTACAGATGGCAATCGAAGATGAAGACAAAACGGCATTCCGCACTCCTACCGGGAACTACTGCTACACCAAAATGCCGTTCGGGTTGCGCAACCTATCAAAAGTTGATGAACGACACTTTCCGCGGTCAAATCAGCAAAAGTGTCGAAATCTATATGGACGACCTGGTCGTCATGAGCATGGAGGAAGACACCATGCTCAACGATATCGAAAGAACATTCCAAACTCTGCGAAGCGTCAACATGAAGCTTAATCCAGGGAAATGCTCGTTTGGAATGGAAGAAGGCAAGTTCCTCGGATTCATCGTAACCAAAGATAGATTCAAGGTAAACCCGGAAAAAGTTCAGGCAATCGAACGCATGCCATCGCCCTCTACGATGAAAGAAATGCAACGACTAGCCGGCAGGCTAGCCGCACTAAACAGATTCTTAGCCAACCACGCAGCTAAGTCATATCCTTTCATCAAGACCCTACGGAGCTGCCTAAAAAAGGAACAATTCCAATGGACCGCAGAGGCCGAAAAAGCTTTCCGGGAGATGAAAGAGTGTTTGATCCAGCTCCCAACTTTAACCGCACCACGAAAAGATGAGCCACTTATTCTATACCTGTCTGCCGCGGACAACGCGGTAGGCGCGGTACTCATAGTGGAGCGGGAAGGAGTCCAAACACCCATCTACTACATAAGCAAAATGCTCAACGACCCAGAGACAAGGTACTCCATCATGGAGAAATTGGTATTGGCACTAGTGCACGCATCGAGACGTTTACGACGTTACTTTGCAAACCACGTCATCACAGTGTTAACCAACTACAGGATCGGCCCGATCCTATCCAAACCCGACATCTCTGGGAGGTTAGCAAAATGGGCAATCGAGCTGGGCGCACTGTCACTGAACTATAAGCCGCGTCCCACAATCAAAGGCCAGGTCTTGGCTGATTTCGTTGCTGAAGTACCAGCAAACCGCATTCAAGAATGCGAGGAAGAACAAAACCCTACATCACCACCATCCTCCGCAGAAACCTGGGCACTATATACAGATGGTGCATCCAACGAAGATGGTGCTGGTGCAGGTCTACGACTTCTCAGCACTGATGGCCAGGAGGTAACCTACGCAATCCGCCTCGATTTCAAAAGCACGAATAACGAAGCGGAATATGAGGCTTTGCTGGCAGGGTGCGTTTGGCAGTAAAACTCGACGTCAAACATTTGGAAGCACATGTCGACTCACTACTGGTTGCAGGGCAGATACGCGGAGACTATGCCGCAAAATGGGATATCATGATCCTCTACCTCGAACAAGCCTTGCAACTGAAATCAAGGTTCACCTCCTTCAATATTCGGCATATCAACAGGAGTGACAACAAACCTGCGGATGCATTATCAAAACTTGCATCCACCAGCTTCCAACACCTGGCAAAAGAGGTACGCATCGAGATTCTGCAAAATCCTTCGGTACCCCTGCGCCAAGTCAATGTCATCCAGTACGGTACAACATCCTGGATGACACCGATAATTGCATACTTACAATCAGGTGTTACTCCCGAAAGCAAGGCGGAAGCACGCAAGCTACAATACAAAGCGTGTCATTACCAAATGGGAGACGTTATCTTATACCGTAAATCATACCTGGGGCCACTCCTACGATGCGTCAACCCCCAAGATGCCATATACCTTATCAAAGAAATTCACGAGGGAATATGTGGCATACACGCAGGCCCACGCATGGTCGTGGCCAAAATCATGAACGTCGGGTACTATTGGCCCGGCATGCACCTGGACGCAGTCAAAGTATTACGCAAGTGTTTCAATTGTCAGCGACATGCTCCCAAGACCTTGCGTCCCAAGAACAACCTGATCCCCGTCACCACTGCATGGCCATTCCAAAAATGGGCAATCGATGTGGTGGGACCGTTTCCAGACGCACCCGGTGCAGTGAAATTTATCATAGTGGCTGTTGATTACTTTACAAAATGGGTAGAGGCAAAGCCACTTGCATCAACCACCGCTATGATAACAAGGAAATTCGTGTGGGAACATATCATCTGCCGTTTCGGTCTACCAATGTGCATCGTCACCGATAACGGTACCAACTTCGCCACCGATGACTTTCAAAAATGGCTAAAAGAGCTAAACATTGAACACATATTCTCCTCAGTGGCGCATCCGCAAGGGAACGGCCAAGTCGAGAGTGTCAATAAAAGCTTAGTGGAAGGCATCAAAGCACGGTTGGGAACAGCCAGACGCGGCTGGGTTGATGAACTCCCAAGTATTTTATGGGCTCACAGGACAAGCCCAAAAACAAGCAACGGTGAGACACCCTTCAGCCTGGTCTATGGCACTGAAGCGATGATCCCTGCGGAAGTAGGCCTCCCCTCACCTAGAATGTTGGCTATCAACAAGATAGACAACAATGAGGAACGCAGGGTTCACTTGGACCTCTTGGAAGAAAGGCGCGAAAACGCAGCCATCAACGAGGCCAAATACAAAACCAAACTTGAAAAGTACTACAATGCACGCGTTCGCATTTGTACTTTCAACCCGGGAGACTACGTCCTTCGTGACAATGAAGCATCTAACGCGGAACGCCCAGGGAAACTTGCCCCCAAATGGGAAGGACCCTACCTCATCCAAGAGGTCCCGGGCAAAGGCGCGTATAAACTTCAAACATTAGAAGGCGAAACTATCGCACGCACATGGAATGCACAACAGCTTCGACGCTGTTATATGTAAGCCATGTTTTTTACATGCACCATGTAACCTATCAGGCCACGGGCCATTTGCAAATAAATAAATAGACGATTCAATGCAATATTGTTTATTTATTTCTATTACAAATGCGTGTTCCACTATGAGGTATACACAAAAACAGATTAGCAAAATCTTCATTCGTGCTACCCACACAGAGTGGTAACCACACGCAACTATTATAATAGGCCAGCAATGGCAACACTGTTTATCCGACCAGAGACAATTCTTCATACTTGCATATCACCTAGACATGCAAAAGGCAATTACAGATTTAGTGTTACTCACAGTAACATTAAACTCATACAAATTCAAACATGCAAGTAGTAAAAACACTTGTACAAATTGAATAGAACAATTCTTTATATTCAAAAAATTCCTACACCTGCGCGGTGCACAAGTGATTTACATAAAGTTCTTGACATTTTACATGAGGACACAAAAAAGGCACACAAGCCAGCCTAGTCATTCTTTGTCCCGCTGGAACCCGCACCATCAGTGCCCACAACAGCAGGCTTCTCCTCATCTTCTTCATCAGCGTATAACACCCGCAAGCGCTCCACATAGTCCTCCGCTTCTAGACACTTTTCAAGATCTTCAAGACCGGAAAGGGTTGTGTCGTTATACGCCACAACCGCAGCATCAAGAAGCGCTTCAGTATCCACACCGTGGAACCCGGATCGCTCATCAGTATATCCGCCCTGGGCTACAACATTCATATGGCTAATACAGCGATTATAGCCAGCTTTAAAACCAGCATCCCGGGCACGCTCCTTAATCTCATTAACACCTGATACATTCTCAGGTGCGTCAAGGATGGCAGTAACAATCTGCGAAACAAGAATACAAAGGTTATCAAAGGCAAACCTATAACGAATAAAAAAGGCAACGGATACTTACATGCCCGATCCCGCGCATACGCATCCATTCCCGGTCAGCCTTGAGCAGCTCAAGTGACGAGGCAAGGCTATCTCTAGCCTCCTCAGCCTCTCTTGCCCGCGCTTCAACCTCATCAACACGGGCAGAGACCTCCTCAATAGTGGCCCCCCGGGTCCGCACTTCAGCCTGTTAACAAAACAAAAACAAGTATACAAAAATAATCAACATACTTGTGAGATGTACAAATTCAAAAGCAAGAAACTTATACCTGGAGGCCCAAGATAGTTTTGGTTAAATTGGTGCGGTCAACATTTGCCCCTTCAAGAGCCTTTGCAGTGCGGGCCTCCGCCTCCTTGGCCTCTTCAAGAGCCTTGGCAAGGCGAGCTTCCGCCTCTTTGGCCTCTTGGGCAGCCGCAACAGCTGCTGCTTTCTCTTTAACCAACGCAGTATTTGCTGCCTTAGCATTAACAAGCTCCTGGCGAACACGAAAGAGAGTTTCATTCTGTTTGGCCCAAGAGTCTTTCCAAGCCTTGCGCTCATTAGAAAGTGTCTCGCGCTCATTAGAAAGAGATTCTTTCCAACTCTGGCGCTCAGTGGAAAGCAGTTTTGCAAGGGTACGAACCTGTTTAAGCTCAGCAGTTGCAGCCCACTCTTCAGTTTGCTTACGCTTTTCAAACGCAGCCCTATCCCTTTCAAGCTGCTCTGCACCCTCGCGTGCAGCCTTCACCAACTCCTCAGCCTCGGCACGCAAGCGCACATTCTCCTCCTCCCTGCGCCCCAACAGCTTATACTTTTCCATAATGGCATTGGCCATTACGGAACTCCCAACAAGCATGGAGGAGAGTTGGTTAATCTGGGCCTCACTTGACAGAGAACGGGCCCGGTTGACTTCAAAAGGGGTGCCCAAACCACCCAAAATCTCCCTACTCGCGGAGGGGTCACAAGAAACCTCATCCCCTTGCATTACAGTCCATGGGGGGGCGGTGATAAGCCATAGCCCGATCTTCGGTATAGGTGCGGTAATAAAACTCCAATTCAGTCTTCTGCGGCTGAATGGGAGTTTCTTTATAACCCGCACCCCCAAAAGAAGAGCCCGTAACCTTCTCAGCAGCAGGAGACTTTGGCCTTTCAGTATAAGCAAATTTCAGATTCAAATCATCAGCATCCTCCAGGGTAATGACATTGTCATGAGAATCCACCGTGTCATGGATCTGGGCCGCAGGCCCCTTCCCAGTATCCTCCTCCCGCACAGATGTCACACCCCAACCGATGGCGGAATCATCAGGGCGTGGCACTGAGCGAAACAGATTGTCCAGAAGTTTCCACAACAACTATCATTACTATTTAATTAAACATTACGTCCCATACCGTAACATATATAGTCAAACAAGTTATTACAGACAACATCAAAACAAATATTCTGTTCTGACAACTCAGATTTAAATAAGTAGCAATTGTTTATCTGCTTCTAGAGACCCCTAATAAGTTATCTACTGACAACTATTTGTTGGGCTCTAAAGCTTTATTCTAGCTTCCATTTCCTACCACATGTGCATCCTAAGCACCTGTCACATACGTTAAAATAATGTCAATACATAAAATGTAAAGGTGAGCATACAAGTTTGATAATAGCATATAGAGTTCGAATTCGTTTACGCATAACCAGCACGTACACATAGTGAAATGAAGCACGTTAGTTATCGACATAGATCCATCGATACCAATGACTGCGGGTTGACTGCCCGAGGCAGTTCGCAATACACGATTACCACTGTAATCCATGCAAGTAAAAGATCCTTAACAACCCCCGTGTGAACGGGTGCTGAGTCCAAACTATAGTACCATCGTTGCTAAGGCAGGTAGACAGCATTCCATGTGTAAACATAACAAACAAGCATTCATAAGCCACGTATAACATGCATTAATGGTTAAGCGTTAAAATAGCTTGAGTAGTGTGATAGTTGTAGTTTGAATAGTGGTAACGTATGTAACACCCAAAAGTGCTAAAAGCAAAAAGGGTTCGAGTATACTCACAGCGATTGTGGATTGAAGGGAGCGCTTTACAGCGAGTACGGTTAGCCTGAATAGATTTGATAACGTAACGATAAGTGACACGTAAAACAGTACAAGTGAGAGTGGGTAGGATGACTGATCGTGCGGATCAGTTATCCGTGAGTAGAAGTCATCCGTGCGTATGACCTATCCGTGCGGATGGTGATGCGTGCGGATGGTGATGCGTGCGGATGGTGATCCATCCGGATAAGCTATCCGTGCGTACGACTGTCCGTGCGGGTGGTAACCCGTGCGGATTAGTTGTGCGTGCGGATGACTTATCCGTACGGTCAAGTTGTTTGTGTGGATAAACGTTCAAGTGGATTGTTTCTTCCTAAGATGTGTTTGTGTATGATGGCTTGTGATTTGGAGTTTTCGTTGTAGCATTTAGAAATCACATAAGTGTTTCTACCTTTCAAGCCGGTCGCGCGGATGACAGTCCGTGCGTACGGTAGTGGTCCGTGCGTACGGTAGTGGTCCGTGCGGACAGTCTGTGCGCGCGGGCAGAGCCAATCCGTCCGGATAGCCTGTCAGTGCGTACGACTTGGCCGTGCGGATGAACATTGTTCGAATTTTAGTTTAAGGCCTTAGTATCTCATGATCCGAAGAGTAACCCATTCAGAGGTCGTCCGTCCGGATTGCTTATTCGTCGATACTCAAACCTTGTTTGGAAAAGTGGGTCCCAAGGGTAGCTCGTCCGGGTGACAACCCGTCCGTATTGCCTGTACGTGCGGACAGCTTGTCCGTGCGGGCAGCTAGTCCGTGCGGGCAGCTAGTCCGTGCGGGCAGCTAGTCCGTGCGGGCAGCTTGTCCGTGCGGACAATTGGTCTGGTTGTTCCGTTCGTCTACACTTGGTTTCTGTTGTCGTTTATCGAGACGTTCTAATTACGTGGCAACCACTTGGAGTTGTGTTCTCACCCGCGTGACTAGACCGGTCAGGAACCACCCTAACTCGGCCTGTCGGCGACTCAGAACGGTCATCCCGGTTATCCCCGAAATTAGTTGTCTGTGGGTAGGATTCCAGATCTAGAACTAGTGCATCACTATCGACGAGTAGAACACTAGAACCAACCAGATTCGTACCGGTTTTAAGGGTGAAAGAAGGAGAGAACTTAGGTTTATTTCTTTCAACTCTTTTATCCTTAAAAAAGTTTAGATCTAGGTGAAATTATTGTGAAATCTTATGGAAAGTGAAGATTTGGAAGATGGAAATGTGTAGAATTGTGTAGTGATCGAAGATGTACAAGAATTAGTGCAAGATCTTACCTGGATTGAGAGAAATCTGAGAAAAAGTGAAGAATGCGTGTGGTTCGGACGTCACTTGCCAAAAGTGGAAAAAGTGGAGAGTGACCCGTGTATTTATAGGATGCCAAAAAGGGAAAGGGTGAGCCGTGTGCATGGCACGCACCCGGGTAGGTTATCCGCGCGGACCGGGCATCCGTGCGGATTGGCAATCCGTGCGGATTGGCCATCCGTGCGGATGCTGCCTGCTTTGGTGTGTTCGGTGCGATGTTGATTCGGTTTCGATTTGCGAGCGATTCGATAGGGTTTCCTAGTCAAATTACTTTCAGTCCCAACTACTTCTTATATGGTTCGACTCGGAATTCGGGTTCGGGTTCGTTTACATTCGAGTTAGACTTCGAGTTCGATTGAGTTCGCTTGATTAACCCAACATAACATAAAATAAACATGCACAGGTAACACGTAAGGCACACACACACGTATAACTGACAGGTAAATTACATAGCTCGAGTTACGATTTGATGTCGATTTGATTAGCATAGCTTGATTAACTTTATCGCATTGTTACTTCCTATCGTTCACAGTCGTAGGTCGATTGAAATACGGTTAGCATGACTCGATTATTGTAATGTACGACATTTACTCCACATAATCTAAATATAATAGAAACAATTCTACGAGTCAAGTCGCGCGAAATCGATCGTTGACTTTGACCTTGACTTTGACTTTCACTCGTGAAAACACGGGGTGTTACAGCCTCCCCTTGTTTAGGGAATTTCGTCCCGAAATTAAGCTGAAAGTCGTAACTAACCGTGGATCACATGTGAGAGTCCTTTGTTTGGACCGCTAAAAGTCGTCAAGTTAGTCGACTTTTACGGTTAAAATCGCTGATTTTGGATATGTTGTGCGAAAACATCTAATCTATAAGGTTTTAGATCTCAATTCAAAGCCGTTTGTGAGAAATTTGAATATTGTAGGTCCCGATTTGAATCCGTTTCGATTGCGAACCGACTCGTGAACGTGCGGAATCCGTACACGATCGTTACCGAACACACAAAACGTACAAGTAATCGTGATTCAATAGATCCGTATGACGTGTACAAGCTCCGGAAATCACGTTTTGCCTTTTTCTCTTTCTAAGCACCAAGCTCCAAGTTCTCGAATGGGCAAAAGTCCTTAAACTAACCCTAAGGGTTCTTTTTATAGGCCAAGGATATAAGGAATCTCTCCTTGTTTACAAGTATGCCACCTTGCCTTTCTTAACCGGACATTACTTCTTCGTTAAACAACTGTGGATACTTTGCCTTCATGTCGCTTTCGAGTTCCCAAGTGAACTCCGCGCCTCGTTTGCCTTCCCATCGGACTTTCACAATAGGAATGTGGGAGCGTCTGAGTTCTTTGGTTTGGCGATCCAAGATTTCGACAGGCTTCTCCACGAAGTGTAATGTTTCGTTCACTTGTAGATCATCTAGAGGAACATGTAAGTCGTGGTCGGCGATGCACTTTCGGAGGTTTGACACGTGGAAAGTTGGATGGACATTGCTAAGTTCCTCCGGTAATTCGAGTCTGTAGGCGACTTTTCCGATCCTTTCCAGAATCTTAAAAGGTCCAACATATCGAGGCGCGAGCTTCCCCTTTTTGCCGAATCGGACTACACCCTTCCAAGGTGATACCTTTAGGAGTACGTAGTCACCAACGCCATATTCACGGTGCTTGCGCTTTTTATCGGCGAGAACTTTCTGTCTATCCTGAGCTTTCGCTAGGTTGTCTCGAATTTGGAAAATTTTGTCTGTCGTCTCTTGTAGCAGCTCCGGACCGGTTAGTTGCGAGTGACCGATCTCGTGCCACACAATAGGCGATCGACATCTTCTTCCGTATAAGGCCTTGAAAGGTGCCATCTGGATGCTAGCCTGGTAGCTGTTGTTATACGAGAATTCGACTAACGGAAGGTGTCTATCCCAATTACCACCGAAGTCTAGGACACACGAACGGAGCATGTCTTCAAGAGTACGAATCGTTCTTTCAGTCTGACCATCGGTTTGTGGGTGGAACGCAGTACTTAGATTAAGCGTTGTACCGAGTGCCGTTTGAAACGTTTCCCACAATCGTGAAGTAAACCGAGCATCACGATCAGAGATGATGTCACGAGGCGTCCCGTGTCGACAAATGATCTCGTCGGTGTAGATTCGGGCTAATCGTTCTACCTTGTAGTCTTCTCGTATTGGCAGAAAGTGAGCTGATTTGGTCAAACGGTCAATAACAACCCAAATGCTGTCGTGACCTGATGACGTGGTTGGAAGCTTGGTTACGAAATCCATGGCTATGCTTTCCCACTTCCACATGGGGATTGGAGGTTGTTCGAGCAAGCCAGTGGGTCTTTGATGTTCAGCCTTGATTCTAGCACAGGTTAGGCATTTTCCGACATAGAGAGCGATATCCCGTTTCATACCCGGCCACCAGTACCTATAGCGAAGATCGTGGTACATTTTGTCAGCGCCGGGATGAATGGAGTATCGGGATTTGTGGGCTTCATCCATGATAATCTGTCGCAGGTTGGTTCGCTTGGGAATCCAAATTTTGTTTAAGAAGTGGAATATCCCGTTCGATTTGCTCACAAGTTGGGCTCCATCGTGGTAGATTCTTTCTTTCTTCAAAGTGCGTTCGTTGAAACATGCGTGCTGGGCGTCGCGAATGAGGGCTTCGAGGTTGTGCTGGGCTTGAACATTTCGAGTGCTAAGCAGATAGCTCCGTCTGCTAAGTGCGTCGGCAACAACATTTGCCTTGCCTGGGTGATAACGAATCTCACAGTCGTAGTCGTTGAGAAGTTCTACCCATCGGCGTTGACGCATATTTAGTTCCTTCTGATTAAACATGTGTTGTAGGCTCTTGTGATCGGTGAAGATCGTACACCTTGTACCATACAGGTAGTGTCGCCAAATCTTTAATGCAAAAACAACTGCGCCTAGCTCGAGATCGTGGGTTGTATAGTTCTTCTCGTGGATTTTGAGCTGACGAGATGCGTAAGCTATGACCTTGTCTCGTTGCATTAAGACACAACCGAGACCAAGGTTGGAAGCATCACAGTAGACAATGAAATTATCGTTTCCGTCGGGTAATGTGAGAACAGGAGCATTGCAAAGCATGTGTTTGAGGGTTCGAAAGGCAGACTCTTATTTGGTTCCCCAGACAAAAGGTTGATCCTTATGAGTGAGAGAGGTAAGTGGTACAGCAATCTTCGAAAACCCTTCGATGAATCGTCGGTAATAGCCCGCTAGTCCGAGAAAGGAGCGGACTTCGGTCGGGTTTTTAGGCGTAACCCAGCTCTTAACAGCTTCAATCTTCGCAGGATCGACGTGAATCCCCTGACTATTTACGATGTGACCCAGAAACTGAACTTCCCCCAACCAAAACTCACACTTGGAGAATTTGGCGTAGAGTTGGTTCCCCTGGAGTAACTCGAGGACCAAACGTAGATGTTGCGCGTGTTCGGCTCTCGTCTTGGAATAGATCAAGACATCGTCGATGAACACGATGACGAAACGGTCGAGATATGGTTTACACACTCGATTCATCAGGTCCATGAAAACTGTTGGTGCATTGGTTAGGCCAAAAGGCATGACAACGAATTCGTAATGGCCGTAACGAGTGCGAAACGCGGTTTTGGGTATGTCTTCCTCTTGTATACGCAGCTGATGATATCCAGAACGTAGATCGATCTTCGAGAAACACGTAGCGCCTTGTAGCTGATCAAACAAATCGTCGATTCGTGGCAGAGGATAGCGGTTTTTGATAGTCAACTTATTCAATTCCCGGTAGTCGATGCACATCCGGAACGACCCATCCTTCTTTTAGACGAAAAGGACTGGTGCGCCCCAAGGAGAGGTGCTCGGGCGAATAAAGCCTTTTTCAAGCAATTCCTGGAGTTGGGTTGAGAGTTCGCGCATTTCAGACGGCGCGAGTCGATAAGGAGCTCGGGCGATAGGATTAGCTCCAGGAATGAGATCAATGCGAAAATCGATATCACGCTTCGGAGGTAGACCGGGAAGATCCTCTGGAAAAACTTGGGGAAATTCTCGAACCACTGGAACGTCTTTCACTTTCTTCTTCTCTTTCTTTTCTTTCTCCGCTGCTACGACATGAGCCAAGAAAGCCCTGTATTCCTTACGGAGATACTTGCTAGCTTGTAGGCATGACATAAGCTTGAGACCCTTCGAAGTAGTATCCCTGTAAACGCACAATGAATCACCGTTTGCGAGCGAAAAATGAATCATTTTATCGAAGCACACAACTTCGGCATGGTTTTCGCGAAGAAAGTCCATGCCTACTATGATATCAAAGCTTCCGAGTTGCATCGGAATGAGATCGATTGAGAAGATGTGATTGTTGAGCTCGAGAGTGCAATCACGAATAACAGAGTTTACAGCGACGGTTCTTCCGGTAGCGACTTCAACATCGAATGCAGAGGGGAGTCGGGAACGTTTACGACTAAGGAGTTTCTCAAATTCGAGTGACACAAAGCAATTATCGGCTCTAGTATCAAACAAACATGAAGCATAAATACCATTCACAAGGAACGTACCCTTGACCACGTTGTTGTCGGCCTGGGCTTGACGCACGTTGAGATTGAAGGTTCTGGCGCGTGCGGCCTGTTGCTGCTGCTGTTGTTGCTGCTGTGGTTGTTGTTGTTGCTGCTGGGGTTCTTGTTTCACTACCCTGTTCGGGCACATGTTGGCGAAATGATTCGGGTCGCCACACGTGAAGCATGCTCTGGCTTTGACTGCAGGTGCCGGAGGAGCTTGTTGACCCTGTGGGGCAGCGAGTAGAGCTTGATTGGCAGGAGTTTGGCGAATACGACAGTTGGCAGTAAAGTGGCCGTAGATGTTGCAATGAGCACAGAAGCGGCATTGAATAGCAGTCGGGTGATGATAGGTGCAAGTAGGGCAGAGCGGGTGTGGTCCAGTATATGCACGCTTTGCAGGCGGTGCATTGGCCACAGGCGCCACTACTTGACGCTGTTGAGCAGGTACAGCTTGGATCGGTGCAGCAGTAATCGCACAGTTCTTGTTGGTGGAGCTGTTCTTTCTCTTGTTCTTTCTTTTGTTGCCTGGTGAGGTGGCTTCAGCAGTTGATGCAGTAGCGGTAGCTTGATGCAGATGCTTGGAGGTCTTATCCCACACCCCAGCCTTAACCCTTTTGTCATTGATTTCAGCGGCCAGCAGATAGGTTTCTTCGATCGTGGCAGTCTTAGCCGCTTGCACGAAATCAGCAACGCAGTCGGGCAAAGCTCGGATGTACTTCTTGATGGTCATCTCAGGGGTCTTGACCTGGTCAGGACAGATAATGCTGAGCTGTTTGAAGCGAGCAGTAAGGCCAGCATTGTCTCCATCCTTCTGATGTATGTGCCAGAATTCATCTTCAAGCTTTTGACGCTCGTGAGGAGGGCATAATTCCTCTAGCATGACTTCCTTGAGCTCATCCCACGGCAACCCGTAAGCTGCATCATTCCCTCTCTTGTTCCTCTCGACCGTCCACCAGTCCAAAGCACGGGACTGAAAGACACCGGTAGCGTTCAGAGTTCGAAGGTCATCAGGGCAACCAGTTTGTCGCAGAGTAACCTCGATAGAGTCAAACCAGTGGAATAGAGCAGTAGGACCTCCTTCGCTTGTGAATTCTTTCAGCCCACATGACTTGAATTGTTTGAAACTGAAAGGTCTTGCGACAGCTCTAGGACCTTCAGTCCTCGATTCCTCGGATGATTTGCTGGCGTTCTCATAGGCATCGCTCACTGCCTTTGCTACAGCTTTCGCGACGATGGAAGCAAGACGTCTGTCTTTCTTTTCCTGGCGAGAGAGTGGATGACGGGATCCAGACGACATTGTCTGCAATAGACATCGCCATGGAACTCAACACATGTATTCGAATCTCACCTCACACGTCTAACACTACTAAAGCTCAGTAACACGTACCATGTAATCGCATATAGTCATAAAATCACAGAATCACACAAAGTCACATAAACACATAGAGCATATAATCACGTTATTCCTAAACAGGTAAGCACAATAACAGAACACATACATAACTTAGTCACTAAAAGTACCTAGGAACATACAAAGCATTCTAATTTGCTTCTATTGTTGATTCGCTAGCGATGAGTTGTGTGGGTTTTGTGTTTTAGCAGGAGCGATAGTGTCGGGTTGAAATCAATAGTACCTCAAAACGTTAACAAATAACAGAAAATGCATAAAATTTTCATAAAGATCGATAAATCGAGGGTAGATTGTCTGTGGCTAATAGACTTCGACTAACCAAAGTGGCTCGACTATTCGCAAGGATCCTGCACAATTACCTCCAGGACTATGCCTTCGCCTTGTTTCTTGGGCGTTGGCGCAATTCCCATTGGTTATATTGTGTCCTTAGATCGTTGGAGTCCATCGAACTTTGGTGGAAGTTTTGTATAAAAGCGGGACGAGTCGTCAAGGTTAGGGTTTCACCCCTATCTTGCAACTTCCGTCCTCGTTTTTGATAAAAATTGAGGAGATTATTCATCAAAATATGGATTTCACTCCTGACTTGGTATGATTCTCCTCGTTTGTAGCTAGAACGCAAGCTGATTAGGCAACCTTAGTCGAGAGTTTGCGGTTTTCACACCTATTCTCTGCCTTATTACCTGTTCACAACTTGAAAATTCGAGTGCAATGATAGAAAAGAGTAAGTGATAGTGACGAGTTTACGCATACGCGTGAGTTGGTCTGTTGGTTCTTAACTATAGTCTAGGTCACTAAGACTTCGACCCGGACTAGGTCGAGTCTTGCCTAATTCCCTATAGTTATGGCTCTGATACCAATCTGTCACACCCCAACCGATGGCGGAATCATCAGGGCGTGGCACTGAGCGAAACAGATTGTCCAGAAGTTTCCACAACAACTATCATTACTATTTAATTAAACATTACGTCCCATACCGTAACATAAATAGTCAAACAAGTTATTACAGACAACATCAAAACAAATATTCTGTTCCGACAACTCAGATTTAAATAAGTAGCAATTGTTTATCTGCTTCTAGAGACCCCTAATAAGTTATCTACAGACAACTATTTGTTGGGCTCTAAAGCTTTATTCTAGCTTCCATTTCCTACCACATGTGCATCCTAAGCACCTGTCACATACGTTAAAATAATGTCAATACATAAAATGTAAAGGTGAGCATACAAGTTTGATAATAGCATATAGAGTTCGAATTCGTTTACGCATAACCAGCACGTACACATAGTGAAATGAAGCACGTTAGTTATCGACATAGATCCATCGATACCAATGACTGCGGGTTGACTGCCCGAGGCAGTTCGCAATACACGATTACCACTGTAATCCATGCAAGTAAAAGATCCTTAACAACCCCCGTGTGAACGGGTGCTGAGTCCAAACTATAGTACCATCGTTGCTAAGGCAGGTAGACAGCATTCCATGTGTAAACATAACAAACAAGCATTCATAAGCCACGTATAACATGCATTAATGGTTAAGCGTTAAAATAGCTTGAGTAGTGTGATAGTTGTAGTTTGAATAGTGGTAACGTATGTAACACCCAAAAGTGCTAAAAGCAAAAAGGGTTCGAGTATACTCACAGCGATTGTGGATTGAAGGGAGCGCTTTACAGCGAGTACGGTTAGCCTGAATAGATTTGATAACGTAACGATAAGTGACACGTAAAACAGTACAAGTGAGAGTGGGTAGGATGACTGATCGTGCGGATCAGTTATCCATGAGTAGAAGTCATCCGTGCGTATGACCTATCCGTGCGGATGGTGATGCGTGCGGATGGTGATGCGTGCGGATGGTGATCCATCCGGATAAGCTATCCGTGCGTACGACTGTCCGTGCGGGTGGTAACCCGTGCGGATTAGTTGTGCGTGCGGATGACTTATCCGTACGGTCAAGTTGTTTGTGTGGATAAACGTTCAAGTGGATTGTTTCTTCCTAAGATGTGTTTGTGTATGATGGCTTGTGCTTTGGAGTTTTCGTTGTAGCATTTAGAAATCACATAAGTGTTTCTACCTTTCAAGCCGGTCGCGCGGATGACAGTCCATGCGTACGGTAGTGGTCCGTGCGGACAGTCTGTGCGCGCGGGCAGAGCCAATCCGTCCGGATAGCCTGTCCGTGCGTACGACTTGGCCGTGCGGATGAACATTGTTCGAATTTTAGTTTAAGGCCTTAGTATCTCATGATCCGAAGAGTAACCCATTCAGAGGTCGTCCGTCCGGATTGCTTATTCGTCGATACTCAAACCTTGTTTGGAAAAGTGGGTCCCAAGGGTAGCTCGTCCGGGTGACAACCCGTCTGTATGGCCTGTACGCGCGGATAGCTAGTCCGTGCGGACAGCTTGTCCGTGAGGACAGCTAGTCCGTGCGGGCAGCTAGTCCGTGCGGACAGCTTGTCCGTGCGGACAGCTTGTCCGTGCGGACAATTGGTCTGGTTGTTCCGTTCGTCTACACTTGGTTTCTGTTGTCGTTTATCGAGACGTTCTAATTACGTGGCAACCACTTGGAGTTGTGTTCTCACCCGCGTGACTAGACCGGTCAGGAACCACCCTAACTCGGCCTGTCGGCGACTCAGAACGGTCATCCCAGTTATCCCCGAAATCAGTTGTCTGTGGGTAGGATTCCAGATCTAGAACTAGTGCATCACTATCGACGAGTAGAACACTAGAACCAACCAGATTCGTACCGGTCTTAAGGGTGAAAGAAGGAGAGAACTTAGGTTTATTTCTTTCAACTCTTTTATCCTTAAAAAAGTTTAGATCTAGGTGAAATTATTGTGAAATCTTATGGAAATCGTTTAGATCTGAGATATTCTTGGTGGAATGAGGTCAAGCTTGAAGTTCATAAGAACTTCATGATGACGTCACCCGAGAATAACTCAAATCCGGGTGATTTCATGGTTGAAAGTGAAGATTTGGAAGATGGAAATGTGTAGAATTGTGTAGTGATCGAAGATGTACAAGAATTAGTGCAAGATCTTACCTGGATTGAGAGAAATCTGAGAAAAAGTGAAGAATGCGTGTGGTTCGGACGTCACTTGCCAAAAGTGGAAAAAGTGGAGAGTGACCCGTGTATTTATAGGATGCCAAAAAGGGAAAGGGTGAGCCGTGCGCATGGCACGCACCCGGGTAGGTTATCCGCGCGGACTGGTCATCCGTGCGGATTGGCAATCCGTGCGGATTGGCCATCCGCCTGCTTTGGTGTGTTCGGTGTGATGTTGATTCGGTTTCGATTTGCGAGCGATTCGATAGGGTTTCCTAGTCAAATTACTTTCAGTCCCAACTACTTCTTATATGGTTCGACTCGGAATTCGGGTTCGGGTTCGTTTACATTCGAGTTAGACTTCGAGTTCGATTGAGTTCGATTGAGTTCGATTGAGTTCGCTTGATTAACCCAACATAACATAAAATAAACATGCACAGGTAACACGTAAGGCACACACACACGTATAACTGACAGGTAAATTACATAGCTCGAGTTACGATTTGATGTCGATTTGATTAGCATAGCTTGATTAACTTTATCGCATTGTTACTTCCTATCGTTCACAGTCGTAGGTCGATTGAAATACGGTTAGCATGACTCGATTATTGTAATGTACGACATTTACTCCACATAATCTAAATATAATAGAAACAATTCTACGAGTCAAGTCGCGCGAAATCGATCGTTGACTTTGACCATGACTTTGACTTTCACTCGTGAAAACACGGGGTGTTACAACAGAGGACTCAGGCATAGCAGCCTTATGAACCCCCACATCCGCAGCAGTGTCATGCGGGGGAGGAGGAGGAGCATCAAAGACGGAGAACCCTTCATCTTGGGGTTCTGCAACCAAAGCAGAAATACGTTAAACTACAAGTACAAACACAAAATATTTGTCAAAGTTATACATCACGTACCAGGAACAACCGCAGGCTTCCTGTGTCCCACAAAAGCCCCGCGTCTGGTCTGAATCTTTGGCTTCTTTTTCTCACCAGCATCAACAGCTTTCCCCGCTTTTCTCTTCTTCTCATCAGCGGGTTTCGAACCCACAGTGGTTCCACCGGTGGCCGCACCAGCACCTGGAACACCCAAGCCCTCAAGGGTGTCAGATACTACCACGTAATCGGTATATCTGCGGAAATGAGAACGAGAGATACCTGCTGCATGCGGAACCAAAGGCGGAACAACAGGAGCTTCCGTTTTCTTCTTGTCGCGACCCCGCACGGGTTTATCTACTTGCTTCTTCTCTGCATACTTTTTGGGAGCACCCTTTGACTCAAACTTACCAAGGGCCCCAAGAGTACCTGCATGTAGAATATCAGCAACATGAAACTTATAAGGCAAGAAAAGAAGGCTATGAATTATACCTTTGCCATGCGGCAGGGGTGCATTCAGTGCTTCGCGTGTAGGAACGCGGAAGTTATGGAGAATGGTCAAATTAAAACCTGCACCTTCAGCAGTCTTGACAATATCAACCTTGCCAGTAAAGGTTGGATCAAATATCTTCCACAGCTCAACAACAACTTCTGATATTACACGTTCAAATTAATGACAAACAAGAGAATAATGAAACCGCACAAGGGTAAGAACACTTACCACCAGTTTTCTCCTGCACAATTCAGTGTTCTTCAACAGCCTATGCTCAATAGTCCTCAACCGTGGGAACCACTCCGCATTCTCCGCTTTAGGAATGGCAATATCCTCCGCAGGGATAGGCTCATTAACATTTCGCAAAGCCATGTTGAGAACAACCGTGGCAGCTTTAACATAGAAGAACTTGCTTTTCCACTTTGTAATACCCTTGGGAGGGGTCATCAACTTGGTACTTTCGTACCGTTCTCGGAAAGAGAAGAACCCACTGTTCACCGTCAACTGATAAAACCCCCGAAAATTATCAACGGTAACCAGCAAACCAAGGGCACGAAAAGTTGATTCAAAGTGTCTAATACGAATAAACCCAAAAGGACTCATCTGGGAGATATGGACCTTGTAATACTCCAACAACTCAGCAACAAAAACGGTCAATGGTAAACGAAGGTTACCATCGATGAAAGAATCGACCCACATGGTCACATGACCGGCTGGAGCACAAGCACCGGTGTCACCGTCTTGGGGATAAACAGCCCCAAACTCGGAGGGCATCTGTGTACTAATCATCAGTTGATCGAACGACGCTTTCGACCACTTCAAGGGTGGTAAGCCCCCACCAGGGGCACTACCACCATCATCTTTGTCTTCACCGCCCACCGGAGAAGAAGTTTCAGGGTTTTCACCCTCCACATTGTGTGGGTTAGATGGTTCAGCCATCAGAAATATGAAGAAGAGAAGGATTGAGTTGCACAAAAACTCGGAAAATCGCCGGAGATACAGACAGTTTGATCGGAGAAGACAAAGATAACACTCTCTTTTCACCGGAGAAATTTTTTGAATTTTGAACAAAGTAAGGAGAACCCAAACGGTTTCCCCTTATATACTCATCGCAATTAATGCGATGCAGTAAACCGACTTACCACGTTCAAAAAGGGCCACTGACGTATCGCCACGTGTTCAGCGGTTTTTCAGCTGACGGTTATCACGCGCGCGTGGCCGCCCACGAGCCTGACAGAAGAGACCTTTACACTACTTGCTACAGTGCAGTTATGACCTCGGTCAGTGCAAACGTCCTTTCAGATCACCACATGTCAGAGCCCTACCAACTTTCAACAACCCACACGTGCCATGGGCCACGTAGATAAACAAAAGCGACAAACATTATCCAAAACTTAAGCGGCATGCGGTTTCTCTGGTCTACCGCACCATAACCCATACCGCATGTCGTTTTTTACATACCCCTCAAAAAAGGCAAAAATATATATCTTTAAATTATATAAGGGGGTATAAGCAATAACCGCACATACCCACGCGCACACGTGGAATATGCGGAGAGGACACACACCAACCCGCACAGGTGCGTCAGATACTCAGAACCAGCATGGTTCTTTGGACTGCGAAAACCGCTTCTCAGGATGCGGTAAACCGCACTCCATGTAAGCTTCTTCAAGCTTCAAAACCCTCATTTCCGGTTCACAACCACAGAGGGAACGCAAACAGCTTCTCCTTAACGAAAAGGACAAGTGTGCTGAGCAACCGCACATCAGCAACCCTGTCTCCTGAACCTTCAAGAGCTACGTCCAGGCTACAAGACTTCTAGAAGCGAGTTCTTTGCTGGAAACCGCAACCACTCGTGAGTAGTTACTACAAACCGCAACTATGCGAACGGTAGCTACGGAAGAGCCACAACTAAAGCACCATGCTGAGGAGCAAAGCTACTTCAAGAAAAACTGCTTTTCAACTAAGCATGAAGGAAAGTGGCTACAAAATGAATGCGGAAGAGTTTCAACCAACTTCCCAAATATCTAACATAATCTCCGCAGGCAACACGACTTAAAGGAAAGCTACTTTCCACCAAAGCGTGAAGGAAAGTAGCTCCAGAACAGTGGTAACAAGTCTGTTTATGACTAGTTACCCACCTATGGACCGCATAGAATAAACAATGGCGGGCACAACCCTGCCTATGACCATGTTTATCTGCCCATAGTTCAGATTCACATTGTTCGGCCAAACACGGCCAACAATGGCGCAACTACCCTACGTTCCTCAAACAAACATGGCCAACATGGTTCGGCAACGAGGTAACCGTAAAGGACGTGCGGTTACTAGAGAGCTAAGCCTCAGAGGACGTGCGGTTACTTGAGAGATAAACCGCAGAGGACGTGCGGTTACTAGAAAGCTCAACTGGAGAACACGAATACCCTACAAAACAGGGATCATCATTGCATGTCCAGTTGCTGAACATAGAGCTTGAGTAAAGTATTTACAACTTTGCACTAGCTGGCGCAGAGGTTACAACTAGAGTGACGAAGACGTACATCTTCCGTCACGATCTCAAAGGTTGGCTCGAACCCTGCTAACACCTTCAGTCACCGTCTCAAAGGTTGGTTCGAAACACCAACAGGTGGCTGATGACATCAAGAAAAGGTAGACTAAGAGTCAAGTCCTTGTCTGAGAATTCCGCATCAGACGGAACTTGCTCACCGGACATCCTTCTCAAAGGAAGGAACAATCCACTCGAAAGGCCTACTACTCACTAAATGAAGGAGCTATCCGCATGGCCCATATGTAACCTTCTAGACAACATAGTCCAGTATCCCTCCCACATGCAACTTGCATAAGGAAGGAACACTAGACTGGGGGGACTTGAAGGGGTATGGTCTTAGATCTCGCGTCAGCATGACCGCGAATGACCATTACCCTTATCAAAAACCTCCACCAGCAATAAACTCACCTGTGTCCGCGTGGTCACACGCGAACACAGCGGTCCAATCTGTCCAATGATGAGAAGACTTACCTTAAGGACGGAAACCAATGTTACGCATAGAGATGCGGCCCCGTACCGCATCCTATAAACATTTTCGTCACGACAAGGGATCTGGACAACAGTAACAGTCACTAAGCGGCGATGCGGCATGGCACCGCATCCCGCATAAAATCATGGATGGAACAACCAATGCGGAAACAACATCAATGACCGCAAGCAGCGATGCGGCCTGGCACCGCATCCTGCCTACAAGGCAAGTGGGTCTGACACTACAGTGCAAGTGGCACTGGGATCAGTCGCCTACCGGCCCACGTGTATACAACAGTCTGACACCACAGCAGGACGTGCATCACCACCGTAACCGACAGGTCTGACACACCTGCAAATAGCTGTGCGATGTCAGGCTAGCTATTCAACTACCCTCCTTCACTCCTCGGCTATAAATACTCACCCCAAACCAGGTTTGAGGTATCATTTCTCAACTCTCTCAATACTACTACTATCACACTTTGCTTCCCAAGCAAACTACTGATTTTCACGCCGGAGAGTGGTAACAAGGAGCACCCCCCACCCCATCCTCCTTGTTGCGAGTCACGGCTTGTTTCCTTGTGCAGGAAACCCACCACCAGACGATCCAGCCGGCGATCCTCGGAAATAAGGGATTAACCCTCTTGACGAGACCAGTGAGTTAACCCACCTGGTTAACCATTGTTTCATCAATTATCATATTCTATACAACAGGAATTCGATCGCCATCGATTCATTTTATGATGATATCACTAAAGTGTATGATGAAAATTCGGTCATTATCGGTTTGTTTAATGACAGTATAAATACGATATAGCCACTAAGTATAGCAACCAAAATGGAATTAAAATAGGCCAATTGGATTTTAACACCTTTAACTTTGAAGAGTTGGCCGATAACACCCGCAACTAACACTTTGATCTGTGACACCCCAAACTTTTAATTTTGTTTGTCATTTCACCACTCAGTTAAAAAATCAGTAACCGGGTTAGTTTTCAATCCTAGGTGGCATCATTAATCCTACATGGCACGAGTGACGTGGCTAACACATGTTATAAGATGCAAAATGTTGAAAGTAGGCATTGTTGTTCTGTTCGTTTACACTTTTCCGGTGTATATCCAAGATTAAATCCACCACCATCTCCAAAGCACCCGATCCACCAACCACCACCATCTCCGACTACCACCCTCAACCCACAACCACCCTCGAATCACCTTCACCACCAACATCTTCACCCAACTGCCACCACCCTCACCTCTCCATCACCACCCCCGATTCACCAAAAATCATCATCACAACCTGATTCGATCAAAAACGAAATAGAACAGGTAGGTGATAATGGACTCACCAAGGTCAACCATGACAGAGAATAGCGGCACCCTCGTTCTTCCGGCCTCCGAAACCATTGTTCTTCAGACCTTATGTGTGTCTTCCGGTGAAACGGAAACAACTTGGATGGCGGTCCCCTTGCAGTGACGGTAAAAACACGACGGCGACTACGGCTAATGGGATGATTGGAAACGATGCCATCGCCGGAGCACTCGCCGGACGTCTATGGTTACGATTCAGGAGTTTAGGTCTCTGCCTCCGAACGGTGGCGTTTGTTTTTGTTGGACGATTGGAAGTCACTTACAGATCTGAAACTCGGCGTGGTGGCTCGGTGGTTGTTGTTGGACGATTGGAAGTCACTTACAGATCTGAAACTAGAGTTACTTTTTTGTGGGTTTCCTGCGTTTTGTTTTTGTTCGATTGGAAGTCACTTAGAAAAGATTGAGTGGGTGTGGTGGTTACCAGAATGATTTGGGTAGAAAAGGTGTACAGAGGATTGAGTTGGTGTGGTGCTATACAGAGGGTTGATTGGGGTTTTTGGTGATAGTTGGGGCGGTGGAGGGTGGTGTGGTGGTGGAGAGAGGTAGAGAGCTGAGAGAGAGAGAAGGAGAGAGGTAGCCATTATATATATATTAAACTCCATTTATGGTACTTTAATCGAAGAACATGGGTTTTATACCATGAATGTGCCACATCTTCAAAAATAGTCCACGTAGGATGCCACCTAGGATTGAAGACTAACCCAGTTACTGACTTTTTAACTGAGTGGTGAAATGACAAACAAAATTAAAAGTTTGGGGTGTCACAGATCAAAGTGTTAGTTGCGGGTGTTATCGGCCAATTCTTCAAAGTTTGAGGTGTTAAAATCCAATTGGCCTAAAAATAAAACAGAATCTTGATGGTGTATCTTGAGCGAAATCAATCGGAAAGACATACTTTATGTTTAATTGTATTTACATGCTTTGTACTTTACGCTAACAGTGTTAAATTTTTCAGCTAAATTTAGCCAAGTTGGTCATTGCAGAAATATATTAATAAATAAAACAAAAGGATGCATAATTTAGTCACCCTTTTCACTGTCTATCTAAATTGTCTCTCTCTTTCTCTCTAAACATTCTCTATCTAAACACTTTCCATCCCATCCACTATCCAAATAGCTAACTAAACTAGTTTCCGACGTTCCGAAGATGGTGGGGTACGGATCCGTTCATAATATGAAGAATGTATGAGCGGTGGCCGATGGGGCTGGCAACATATATGTTAGAGGAGGCAATGGTGGAGGTGAGCGATGCATGATGATGGTTGTGATTGATTTGGGTTTTATGGTCGATATTGTGATTGTGCTTGTGATTCTGCAGATATGAGGGTTTTGGAGGGTTTTATACACAAGGTGGTGGAATGGTTTTATACACGAGGTGAGGGTTTTATGGATTTTAAACAAAAAGAAGTTAAATCGTTTAATTAATTGTGAAAATACAGAAACAAAGAATTTAACAAAAAGAGATTAAACGTGATTAATTCACTATATCTTGATTTAATTGTGTAGGCCATGAAAGAAGAGAAGGTTTTGGACAGAAACATATCATCATTATCATACTCAGTAAATCCCACCAATAGCAAAGCTAAGTTAGGGTCTGAGGAGGGTAAGATGTAGACAGTCTTACCTCTACCACGTAGTAATAGAGAGACCGCTTCCAGTGAGACCTCCGGCTCCATAGTAGTTTTGCATCAAGGCTTGGACATAAGACGCATAACTCTCAGCAAAAAGGTCGATTAGTGCATGTACCCATTGTCTTTCGGCTATCAACGCCACTACATGATGCATGATTAACCATCCCCCCACTTTTAACGTTATTTTCACGATACTAGTAAAATAACGTTAAATTAGTATAATTTCACTTTTGCCCCTCGAGAGACCACACATATATACATTATACATACACACCGCAAACGAGCCGTTGGAGGAGCATAAATTACTAAAGGCCACAACAATCAAAGGAACTTGGAGGAGTTGCTCCATACGCAAGAATTAGAGGATTTAAGTCGCCTGAAAGGACCTTAATACCCCTACCAAATCTCCTTTATTACACCGTACTACCACTGCCACTTAATTATTTGTATGTGGGTCTACTGATACATTGAGAAACCCAGCCCATCACACTATTATAGCAATCCGCATGACAAGCCCAGTTTGGAGGAATTGTGTTATAACCAAAATACAAAACCGCTGAAAAAAAAAAAAAAAAACCGCTGAATAAAAAAAAAAGACGGCTGGACAAGGCTATAGGAGGGAGACGAACAACAGGTTACAAAGGGGAATATTTTGAAGGTGAAAAAGATTATTTTGATCAAACGCTACAAATCAAGAATCGGGTAACTCGCGAACAAGTTAGTTTTACTGTTTTAATACACTTTGTGTTTTATTTAAAACCTGTGAACATGATGTTTTTGATATCTCAGACTTGTTTATTGTTTATGACTATGATTCTTGGCTAGTTCGTTTATTCTACCCGGGTTTGTGATGAATATTAACCCATTATAAATTAACAACATTGTGGTGCATTGTTAAGTTGTTTTTTTTAACGGCAAATTTGGATCACTGACGGACCACTGGAGTATCATCGTGCCACCAGCAGAACCACCCAATCATATCCATCACCACTAGGCATAATACCTATACACCAATTCAGGAGGAATTGTGAGAATCGAACTCAGGACCTATTGGTCGAAAGTTTTATCTCATCCCCAAGATACCACTAGGCTATAAAGCCATGGGTACATTGTTAAGTTGTATTCTATGTTTAGAGAGGTTTTCAAATTTTTTTTTATATAATTACACTTTTAACCCAAAGCTACTTTGGTTTTTTACTTTTAACCCAAAAGTTTTCTATCTTTACCAATTTAACCTCACAATTTTTTTACTTTCAACTTTGGTACCCAGCACTTTTCATAATTCGCAAAATGTTTGTTTTACGTTTTGTTCTAAATTTTGCAAGTTAACACGGCGTGACGTTTGTGTGTGGTTCAACGTTTTTACGTTTTGTTTTACACTTTATTCTAAATTTTACGAGTTAATATTACGCAACGTACGTGTGTGGTTTAACGTTTTTATGGCGTCTATTTTTTCTCGTTTATTATAAAAATGTAAGAATAAACTTAAAAGAGTATCAACATTGTGGATATTATTTATAACCAAATTCAACACCACTAGTTTCCTTGATTCTTGGAATACACAACCTTCAAAATAGAAAATTATATAAATTCCCAGCCACGAAAATACAAAAAAGTGCAAGTAAATTGCTAAAATAGTCCCCAACGTTTGTTCACATTTGCTAGATCCATCCAAAAAAAGATTTTTTCTCATATGAACCACTGAGGTTTCAAAAAAGTTGCTAAATACATCCAAACTTCAAGGACGATTTTAGCAATTTAATAAAACAAACTTTTTTTTGGATGAATTTAGCAAATGTGAACAAACGTCAGGGACGATTTTAGCAATTTACTCTATTTTTTTGTTTTCATCTTTTTATTATATCTTTTAATTAACATAAAATCTATTTATTTTTTTATTTTCATCTTTTTATTAAATTTCTTATTTAACATAAAATCTACTAGTTTTTTTTTTTTTTTTTTTGAACGGCGAATTTCTACAACAGACGATAGATTCGCACCTGCTTTTGCAGGCCCTCCACCCCACTCTGGCCAAGACTATGTTGTCTTAGCTGGGCTCACGCTTGGCATCAGAGTTTGGCTTGGTGCTCCCCGACAAAATTTCCAGCCTACTGCTATATGCGAGTAGTTACACCCTCAACAAGAGCCGAAAACTCTCTGGAGTAAATGCACTGTAATAGAAAACTCTGGTGTGCTCTACGGGTTTCGAACCTGTGACCAGGCCTTCACCCACTTCATTATAAAGATTAATCATTTATATTTTACAATTATGAATACGATTATATATTTATAATCATCTAACCATCTAACCAAGTCTTTTAAAATGTAAACATTTTACTCATTACTAATCCTTTAATAAAGTTAATTATACGACAAAATCTTTTCAACGGTTTAATTTGTTACCTATTTAGCAAGAACGTGTATTTTATTTTATAAATGAACAAAAAAATACTGGGTGAAGGCCTGGTCACAGGTTCGAAACCCGCGGAGTACACCCGAGTTTTCTATTACAGTGCATTTATTCCAGAGAGTTTTCGGCTCTTGTGGAGGGTGCAACTACTCGCATATGGCAGTAGGCTGGAAATTTTGTCGGGGAGCGCCAAACCAAACTCTGATGCCAAGCGTGAGCCCGGTTAAGACAACATAGTCTTGGCCAGAGTGGGGTGGAGGGCCTGCAAAAGCAGGTGCGAATCTATCGTCTGTTGTAGAAATTCGCCGTTCAAAAAAAAAACTAGTAGATTTTATGTTAAATAAGAAATTTAATAAAAAGATGAAAATAAAAAAATAAATAGATTTTATGTTAATTAAGAGATATAATAAAAAGATGAAAATAAAAAAAATAGAGTAAATTGCTAAAATCGTCTCTGACGTTTGTTCACATTTGCTAAATCCATCCAAAAAAAGTTTGTTTTATTAAATTGCTAAAATCGTCCCTGAAGTTTGGATGGATTTAGCAACTTTTTTGAAACCTCAGTGGCAGAGCCGGCCCGTAAGGCTTATCAATCTAGGCTTAGGCCTAGGGCCACCAAAAAACAAGGGCCTCTAATTTTATTTCCTTTCATATATCAGACTTGTTTTTGCCATTTAAACAACGTTTCTAGGCCCAAAATTTAGGATTTACACTAGGAGTCTGCATTGTCCACGCACACAACACATCTACCCTCGTTACTTGCAGCGTCTTTTGAGTAACCAATGTGAACCTAATTACGGATTGAGTGGGCCGAGATTAGGAAAAATCATCGCTATGGTTATTCAATGTCTCAAATATCAATCTCAATTCCTTTATACCAATTCAATAGGGTCCTGACTTTGTAGTTCGCTTAGGGCCTCAAAAAACGTTGGAACGGCACTGCTCAGTGGTTCATATGAGAAAAAATCTTTTTTTGGATGAATCTAGCAAATGTGAACAAACGTTAGGGACTATTTTAGCAATTTACTCAAAAAGTGCATATAACAAATGGAATGTGTGACCCTCTCCACAATCTCTAATATTGGCCACATGTAAAACCCTCCAAAAGTAGAAAAAAAAAAAGTGTCCCATTGTCTTCGATTACAAAATGACGACCAACCCAACAACACAATCATCATTCACGACACCTCACTTGTAACAAAATTTGGTTTACAGTGAGAAAAACCCTTAATTTGGTTTTGTATTTAGAGGGTGTTTTGTGTTTACAGTGATCTTGACCTCTAGGTGTTTGTTGAAATGTCTGAGAGAGGGATATTGATCGATTTTTAGCTTGTTGCTACAAAATATTTTACTTTTTTTTTTTTTTTTGGGATTTGAGTTATATTGTCCCAAATTTGGTTCTTACAAAAGTTTTTGGTTGAATTATGTTGGAAATTTATGGGGTCTAATCTTGAAAATTTTATGTTGTGTACCCTGATTAATTTAACTGCTTAATAATTGATTATTGCCATTGACTGTAGAGGATCAAAAAACCATGAGGGGTAGAACTTGCCACTTTTAGGCCCATATATAGCTTGACGGTAACGGGTCAAAATAGTTTTAAGAAAAAGAGTTATATCTAGTACAGCCGTACAGGACGGGTTGGACTGACCAGAAACACTTTTAGTTCAGCTTTTTGTTTAGATCATTCTATAACTAGTTTGTATTGCGCTAACAAAGATACAAGGGGGCTTTATACCTTTTTTGACAAGTGTACTTTCTAGTTTAACTTATTTTTTTATTTGACCAGTTTGAGATAGCAGGACCTAAATCAACCCGTTCACAAGTAAACTAGTCGAAATTACCACCTTTTGATACAAAAAATCTTGCATGTTTTAGGTCTTTCGATACGAAGGTGATGGAACTGAATTTGGCAAGTACGCGTTGGCCAATTTGAGAGCAAACCCGGCAGCAATGTCAAGATCAATGAAGTTCCATGAGTCATCATAGTTATGAACAATGAACAAGATTCAATAATGAAGTGTTCTTTGACATAATGATTAATCAAGATGGTTTTTGACTTTGTTAGCGGGTCAAAATAAACCAATTGAACAAAGGGGGATGGAGAGATAGGTTCTTGAATTTATCAAGATTAAGTGCTAATGGTGAGGAGCATTCTTTAAAAAGGCGGAAACGGGTATCGAGGCGTTTTCCCTTAGCCTCACGAGGCGTAAGCCTCGAGGCAGGTCGTGGCGTAAGCCTCAAAACATTATTAAAAAAATTAAATATATATATAATGGGTAGGGATAGTGTACATTAATTCAGAAGTGTGAGAAGTGTATTATAACACTATCTATAACACTATATAACACCATATAAACACCGTATAATACTATGTAACACCATTTAACACCATATAACACTATATAACAATATATAACACTATACATCTATCATAGATATGCTATCAGACAAAATATAGTGTTATATTTGTTATATAGTGTTATATGGTGTTACATAGTGTTATACGGTGTTTATATGGTGTTTTATAGTGTTATAACACACTTCTCACACTTCTGGATTAATGTACAGGATCCTCTACCTATATATAATATCTCATAAAATCACAAATTAACATAAAGCAAACATCATAAATAGAAAATAGGAAAACAACAAGGTTTAACATAAAACAAACATCATAAAATAGTTCGAACAACTTAAATTAGTAATATTATGACATCTAAATATCATAGAACTCGTTTTCCTCCGCATCATCATCCTCAAAGTTTTCATCTGCCGTATTTAGATCGTCATCGTCATCGTCATCAACCAAATTAATAACTCTTTTCCTTTTCCTCCTAGATGATGAACTCTCACCTTTTTCCTCAAATGTCAAATTGACCCTCCAACTCCACCAATGCCATCTTCATCCCCACTCGGGTTGGCTGTCCACTCATCATCCGACAAAACATCATCGGCAACTATCGGGACTTCATCATCTTTTAGATTCGTCTTCTTTATAAACTTTTGCTTCAATCTCCTATTGTACATAACGTACACCAACTTGTTCATCCTATTTGTGCCCAACCGATATCTTCTTTTCAATTAGGTTTTTTTTTACCTAATAGATGTTTTTTAAGTGAACTATTGGGTTGGCCCACCAATTAAGCCTAATAAACACTAAATGGGTCTAAAATAAAGTCCAAAAAACCTAAAATTTTCCATTTTCACAAGGTCCGGTGAGGCTTAAGCCTCACCGCCTCGGACAACCTCGGATGACTGAGGCCTAGGTTTCAATTGACCCCTATGAGGCTAAGCCTTTAAGGCGTTTTTTCATAGCCTCAGCCGAGGCGTAAGCCTCGAGGCGCGCCTTGGAAAGCCTTTTTAAACCATGGTGAGGAGTAAGTGTATTGTTAATCAATAACTGAACAAAGGGGGATGGAGAGATAGGTTTTTGACTTTCATCCATTTTTTTACAAGTCCCGTAGCTATAAACATAGCAAAACGTCTTTAAAGTTATATTTGGGTAAATGACGGCAATTTATCAGAATATTTATGATGAGTGTAAATGGAATTGTGAATCAGGGTATCTATCCATCTTGTCATTAAGACCGTGGGGTATGGTGGGGCGTGGGTTGGGAGCATGGTACGACACGTGGAGTATGAGGCACCCAAGACCAAAAGCCAATTTCAAAGGGGTATGGTGGGGCGTGGTGGAAGAAAAACCAATTTCAAGGGGCTAGTGCTCTTGGCCAATGAGGTTCCGCCATGTCATGTGGGTAGCCCCACCCAACGCCCGGGCTAAAACCCCCGCCCAAGGGGCCACGCCGAAACCCAAGCCCACCCGGGGTGGTGACTTGGGCGTTTGTACCCAACCCACGCCCCAACCCCGCCCCATACCCCATAGTCTAAGAAGTGAAATGCAAGTGTCTTTATAACAGATTTAGTAACTTAATTTATAATAAACGAATAAAATATCATAGATGGGTCCACACTCCACACTAACCAAGTTGATCCATTTAACGTATAACAAAATTACTAATCCTTTTGCTCAACATAGTTTCAGTACAAAGTAAACAAAAATATAGGTAACTAGGTGATGCACCCCGCCCGCGTTGCGGGGCGATGTCCGAATTATTCTCAGCCAATTATAAAAACAATACTATAGTTTTGCTAGAAATAAAAAGTAAAAAGAGTGTTAATTAGGCAGCTTTTTGATACGATTTTTAACTGGGGGCAAAGTCATATTTTTATTTTTACTTGGCGAAAAAATCAAATTTTTTCGAGGGTAAAATCCTAATTTTTAGCTAGGGCAAAACCATAATTTTATTTTGCACTGGGGGAAAAGACGTAATTTTAAATTGAGGGTGATATCGTAATTTTGAACCGAGGGGAAATTCGTAAATTTTAGCTGGGGGCAAAAGCATAAATTTATTTTGAACTGGGGGCAAATACGTAATTTTAAACTGTGGGCAAAACCGTAATGTTAAAGTAGGTATAAAATAATAAAGTGGTGTAAATTCGTAATTTTAAGCCGGGGGGAAAAACAAAATTTTATTTTGAACTGGGACGAAAACGTAATTTTGGCTGAGGGTAAAAGCTTATTTTTTTTACCGAGGGCGAAATCGTATTTTTTAGCTCGGGGCAAAAGGGTAAATGTATTTTGAAGTTGAAACAAAACCGTATTTTTTAACTGGGGGCAAAAACGTAATTTTAAAGTGGATATAAAATAATAAACTGGGTGTTCCAATAGGTATTGCTCGCCGCCCATTCGAACCAATGGGAGAGAAACACTATTGCAGGGCGAAAACGTAATTTTAAAGTGTGTATAAAATAATAAAATGGTTGGTCCAATGAGGGAGAGATGGCCGCCCATTTCAACCAATGGCAAGGTGATACCTATTTTGTAAAAAAAAAAAAAATTAAGAAAGATAAAGCTAGCCGCCACCCCTAGCCAACCATATGCTTTTCCTGTTACCGGCTGACATCATCAAACTTATGATTGTATATGTTGGAAATTGGTTTTCTGATGTGGGTTGTAACTTATAAATCAATAATCATGAAGCCCATTTTCTAGTTTTGTTTAATAATCGAACTCGTTTTTATGATAATACCAATTTATTGGGCTTGGATTAATTAAAGAATAAGCCCATCACACAAATTTATTGGGCTTGGATTAATTAAAGAATAAGCCCATTTATGGTCCCACCAGATAACTAAATCCAAAACTGACTAATTCAAAGGGGGCCACTTGTACACTTCCCCCCCAAGTTTCCTCTTAAGCTTACCTCTCTTTTTCAGATATGAAAAAAATGCCCCAAAATTGAGGTATGTCTCATATAGTCATATTACACTAACCACGCTTTCCTCATAAGCTTACCTCTCTTTTTCATATACTTATTCTCACGCCAGATGATGGGTGCATAGAGACCAATCTCCTTCCGTGACAAGTCTTAACCGATTTTCTTTTTGCAGGTTTGCTAGCTTGCAATATTTAAGCATCTTCCTCAGAGATTCAATCCTGTCTATGACGTCAATGCAGGTTTTTGGATCTTCAAGATTAGTGTGTGTTTGCGTATATTCTTATTACTTAACTAGGTTACAGTCCCGTGTATTACACGATTTGAATAATGAAAACGATTTGTTTGCACAACATAATAAGACAAGTAGATTTAATTGATAACCATCTCACAAACTTGCAATCTATTGCTCATAGTAATCAATACCCAACCTATTTCTAAAGTGCTTAATCATTAATTCTTTAGGAAGCTTTGTACTTATTTTTACATCGTGGGTTGAACATTTAAAACATACTTTTATAACCAATAAATTTATTTTCCCTTATTTTGTAATATCGATTAACCTATCTTGCCTCACGTATAATTTAAAAAACTGTCAGGCTATATTCATGGTTGTAAAAGTCCCGCCTAGGCTTCGAGTACTCCCCGAGTACTCGCTAAAGGTAGATTGCCGATGCCCGAGTATTCTTCGCCTAGGCCAATTACTCCCCAAGTAATCTCCGACAAAGCCAAGTACTTCACGAATACTCCCGAGTACTCTAAAATCCAACTAGTGAGCGCCTAGCGACTTTTACAATCATGGCTATATTAATAAAATGTTAAGCCATGTTGATAAACGTAAAAGTTTTTTAATAAAAAGATTAAAATGTTATATCACGTAATATTGTTAAATATGAAAAATATTTAAACTCATACTTGGGTTTACATTTTTATTATTCTCTATAGTAACTTAAAGTTTATTTCAAACATATCATGTTGTCTATGATAATACTTAAAAATACATAGATTCTGCATTTTTTCAATAATTTAATTCAAAGGTATCATTATTTTTACAATTATAAATATAATAAAATTTAACCGTTTTAGTAAGTTTCATACAAAGATATTATTATCATTATAAATAATAAATATATTTGAAGTATGAGCGGATATTAAGGCAACGATTTTAAAAGAAACAATATTGTCATTATATGATATTAACATAATTATAAAAAAAATCTAATTTGATTAGAAACGAATTTTTAGGGATGATATGATGTTAACACGTAACATTTATTAAATCGTGTATTAGAAGTAAGGTTTGTTCTTCTAAAACTATTGAAAACTTGTATGTGAATTTTGTTACGATATAATTTATAGTTTTTTTTTTTTTTTTTTTTGTATTGATAAAATGTAAACAAATATGTAAATCCATAAAAATTTTAATTGTGTACTACTACGCAAAAAGTAGGAAAAATAATATATAATAAAGTTATCTTCAAAAGAAATACAACACTTCTTAAATGGAAAAGATTATAGTAATAAAAAAACAAACGGAAATTAATCAATATCATGAACTATAATTTCGATAATAATAGAAAAGGATAAAATACAAAGATAATTATTTTTCTATAAATTTAAATTGAAGGGGGTGATTTAGATTAGATTAGATTCATCTATTAAATAAAATATAAATAACAAATAAAAGATTGTGGGAGAGAATGTCATGTGGTATTAAATAGAGTCTTTTATTAATATTTAGATACATTATTGTCATTCTCTTGATGTATTACATAAAGGTGGATGTACTAAGGCCGGAGGGTGTGGGATGGCGCCACCCGCCACATCTGCATCGATAGCGCCCCCGGGGCGCCACCAACCACATCGCTGCCGTTAAAGGGGGTGCCATCCTCCTTTTGCAAGCACGTTAACGAGAGGGAAATGCTTTGATCGAGGGGTGTTTGGTCAAAGGGGGCTCCATCTTCAGACAAAGCCACACCCTGCGAGTTAACGGGGGCGCCATCTTCAGCCAAAGCCACTCCATATGTGACGTGGACATGACGTGGCGCTGTAGTGGCGTGATAAAGCCTCTAGGGGCTTTATACCACACCCTCCAACCTAAGAGAGTACCGTTGTCACGCGACACTCTAAAGAGGTTAAGTGTTATATAGTATATGATACTTGTTTTTTAATTGTTACATACGTCTTCAACACTCGATTTAGTATACGATAATATTAAAGAGTGACTCATGTAAAAATAAAAGGATTGATACGAATTTATCTAGGTTGATTCTTATTTTATAAAGTTATTATACTCACATACCCATCTTTCATTCTTTTTTTAGCGGCAAAGTGGAACATCTTATTAAACACAAAGGGGACTTAGCTAGAAGCTAAGAAGCAAATATAGTTTTACAAATTACACCAAACACCTATGATTGAAAAGAAAACGAGCACCATTGTTCCCAACTCAAACTTTGGTTTTCGACCTATTTTCCATCCATTATAATGATAGTGTTTTAATGTCCTCGAGAATATTTTGTATGTGAGCATCCTTTCCTTTGAATTTTTCTTCGTCATTCCTCCTTTGCCACACAATACCCATATTGATGTCGAAATGTTGGCCGAAATGCTTACGACACTCTCAAACAGTGGTGAACTTAGAAATTATTTTCTTTTTGTGTATTTTATAGGTAAAATCCCGGTCACTCCCCTTGAAAGTGGTTGAATCCGTCGGGCGTCGTTCGCACTCCTTAAAATAATTTCTAAGTCCACCACTGCTTGAGAGTGTCGTAATTGACTTAAGCTTCTCTCCCAATCTAAGCATCACTTGTAAGTCTTGAGGTAACCTAGAGTCTTGTATATTACACGATTTTTAGTAAGTTTCATACAAAAATATTATTATCATTATAAATAATAAATATATTTGAAGTATGAGCGGATATTAAGGTAGCGATTTTAAAAGAAAACAATATTGTCATTATATGACATTAACATAATTTAAAAAAAAAATCAATTTGATTAGAAACAAATTTTTAGGGATGATATGATGTTAACATGTGACATTCATTAAAATCGTGTATTAGAAGTAAGGTTTGTTCGTCTAAAAGTATAGAAAACTTTTATGTGAATTTTGTTACGATATAACTTATAGTATTTATTTTGTATTGATAAAATGTAAACAAATATATAAACCCATAAAAATTTTAATTGTGTACAACTATGCTAAAAGTAGGAAAAATAATATATAATAAAGTTATTTCCAAAACAAATACAACACTTTTTAAATGGAAAAGATTATAGTAACAAAAAACAAACGGAAGTTAATCAATATAATGAACTATAATTTCGATAATAATTGAAAAGGATAAAATACAAAGATAATTATTTTTCTATAAATTTAAATTGAAGGTGATTTAGATTAGATTAGATTCATCTATTAAATAAAATATAAATAACAAATAAAAGATTATGGGAGAGAATGTCATGTGCTTTAAATGGAGTCTTTTATTAATATTTAGATATATTATTGTCATTCTCTTGATGTATTACACAAAGGTGGATGTACTAAGAGAGTACCGTTTTCACGCGACACTCTAAAAAGGTTAAGTGTTGTATAGTATATGATACTTGTTTTTTATTTGCTACATACGTCTTCAACACTCGATTTATTATACGATAATATTAAAGAGTGACTCAGGTAAAATTAATGGGATTGAAGGATACCAATTTATCTAGGTTGATTCTTATTTTATAAAGTTATTATACTCACATACCCATCTTTCATTCTTTTTTTTACCGGCAAAGTGGAACATTTTATTAAACACAAAGGGGGCTTAGCTAGAAGCTAAGAAGCAAATATAGTTTTACAAATTACACCAAACACCTATGATTCAAAAGAAAACGAGCACCATTGTTCCCAACTCAAACTTTGGTTTTCGAACTATTTTTCACCCATTATAATGATAGTGTTTTAATGTCCTCGAGAATATTTTGTATGTGAGCATCCTTTCCTTTGAATTTTTCTTTTTCATTCCTCTTTAGCCACACAATACCCATATTGATGTCGAAATGTTGGCCGAAATGCTTACGACACTCTCAAACAGTGGTGAACTTAGAAATTATTTTCTTTTTGTGTATTTTATAGGTAAAATCCAGGTCACTCCCCTTGAAAGTGGTTGAATCCGTCATTCACACTCGCTGAAAATAATTCCTAAGTCCACCACTGCTTGAGAGTGTCGTAATTGACTTAAGCTTCTCTCCCAATCTACGCATCACTTGTAAGTCTTGAGGTAACCTAAAGTCTTGTATATTACACCAGTTGACGATGTGACTCCAAACGAATTTTGCGAGATAGCATCTCACAAAAATATTTTCCCGTTTGTCTCCCCATGTGGAAATATAACCTATCCATCTCAACATCTTTGATTTAACTAGCACTTAAAATCATCACTTTTTATTCTAAGAGAGTAAGACACTATGCTAGAAAACCTTTAACATGATTTGATTTTCATTAGTTTTGGACAAATTATCATACAACGACCATGTTTTCTTTTCTTAAATTTGACTATTTTATAATTCGTAATTGTTGTTTTTTTAGCTATATATTTTTGTTCGTTTCTTTCCAAAATTTGTTGTGTAATTTAACTATTATTATATAGAAAGTGTTACTATTTAAATATAACATAGTTGTATAACTCCAGTCAATGCCAATATTTTAAAATCGAAACTGATATTGAACCTGTTACACTATCGATTACTGAATGGACCGGTTAAAATACATAAATTTAGCACAAAAGTTATATGGCATGTACAAAAGTTATATATAAAACTAGAGACCTTATAATAATGTACATTTTTTGTCATGTTCAATTTTTTTTATAATATTAAATTAGTATCTTTAACTTAATGTATGTAACAACCACCCTAAAGGTCTAAGTAGGGGTGTGCATGGGTCGGTTTGGGTCGGTTTTGACCAAAAACCATAACCATAACCGCGATGTCGGTTATTGGATAACCATAACCATAACCAATCGGTTATGGTGGTTATGGTTATTCGGTTTTGATGGTTATAGCGGGTCAATTATGGGTGGTTAACCGTGTATTTAGCTTAGCTAAAAATAGCTTAATTTTTTTAACATGGAATAAATTGTTATTGCATATTTCTATATATTAGTATATTACATAGTATTAAAAAATACATATAATCTATAATATTAATACCGATTATTATCGAATATTCAAATAAAGTGATATGATACATTCCATAAATTCAAATAAACATTCAACCAAAACCACAAAATGATATGAAAAACCAATAAGTACTAAAAATCTTCAGTCAAAAACATCAAATATTAAAAATATGGTGAAAAGTCCTAATCATACAAAGATTTATTACATGTCGGTTCGGTTATGGTGGGTATGAAAAAAATGATAACCGTAACCGACCCGCTACATTCGGTTTTCAAAAAAACCATTAACCGACCCACCGGTTTTTTATTTGGTTCGGTTTTTTCGGTTCGATTTTGTTGGTTAATTCGGTTATGGTTTGGTTAATTCGGTTTTTTGCACACCCCTGTGTCTAAGCCTAGTAAGGACGAATTCTACATGCCACGTTTATAGAATAATATTGTTTTTAAATGCTATGATATATGGTTGGAAAATGAGATTTTGGGTCAAAGATTCTTCTTATTTATTTATGGGATTTAAGGCATTCCACTATTCCCAAGTGACCTTTATTTGCAGCATAACTGATTTTGTTGACCATTTCTCACTAATGTCTAGGCAGTCTTCTAATGACAAGACACCTACGGTCTAATTCGAAACCCACTTAGACTAATGGGTATGGGGCCGGCTAGGACCGGCGCCGGTCCCCCACACCACCCCTCTCCGGCCCAAACGGCTCCCCACAGCCGGTGTAGCCGGGCTCCTTTCTTCTCTCTCTCTCATCTTGGTCCCTCCTCTCTCTCTATCTCTCTCTAAAGTTTTATATTTTTTTATTGTTGTGGGGCCTCATCCTCCATCCCCCTCAAATATGAAGGAGGCCCATCCCACACGAGCCGGTGACGTGGCGCTGACGTGGCGGCTCATCCCCTCCAAGCTCATCCTCTCCATACCCTTTAGTCTTAACCCACTTAAACCGCAGGTGTAGGAGGTTGGGTTGGTGATATTGCTCGACACATAGAGTGTGGGTTCTGCCAAACCACCCCAAAAAAGTGAGGTGTGAAAGTGGCATGGCAAGGCCGGCGTAGGGTGACATATAGATTTTTTATATAGTTGACATTTATATAATAAAACACAAACTTATATTCATTAAAAAAGTTACATAAAATCCTAAAAATAAAAAAAAACTACTTATTAAATCCTAAAAAAAAAAAATAGTTGAATTGTGATGCGCGTTCCCAACGTGTTGGTGGTATTGCTGAAACGCTCGTCCACAATACGCGGTTGACCACGTTGTAGGGTTCGTTGTTCCTCAACAATCGACGTCACTAGTGTTATTTCCTCCTCTGTCTAATGCACAAATTTCATTTTTTTTTTCTTTTTGTGGGTTTGGTTGAAGATTTGTTATTTGTGTTTGGTTTTGGTTGAAGAAGAAAAATGTGGAAAAATGAAGTTTGGGATGGGTATTTAGAGATAACAAATTGTAAATTTTTTTAAAAAATTTGATTTTTACTTACCAAAACCGACATCCCCAACGGCCAGACCATATGGGTAGCCCAAACGGTCATCTCTCACCAGCCAATCCAAGCCAGCCACCTCACCCCCACCCCCCCACCCCCCGCGCCCCAAGCCAGGCTTCAAACCCACGCCAGAAGGGCAACGACGTGGCCAACGTTGGCCTAGTTTGGTTTAACCAGCGTTGCTTGGCAACCCCCGCACCAACCAACGCCCTACACTCCAAAAGTTCCTGGAGCGAGTTCGACTGCAAATTTATGGGGAGTTTGAGCCAAACCCGTACATACCACCACACAGACTCTACGATCAAACATGTAACCACTAAATGATCCATTGTTTCCAACCCGAAGCCGCACAGGCCGCGCCTCGAGTGACCAGCATTCACCCCTACGCTTTAAATTCAGATTTAACTGGTAATCCTTCATTCACTAGACACCAAACGAAGGAGGCCTTCTGTGAAGGCCAAGAACTTCAACAAAACCTTCTTACCTACGCTAATTGTTTAAACTTTACTAACAAGTGTTGATGGATAAAAGAATAAAACTTAATAACCAATGATCTCTTTGCCTAGTGGTCACGGGGAAGGTGGGAAGTTTTGCTTCTCTTGGAGGTTCTGGTTTCAAATCCAGGCAAAGGGGATTTTAATACTAACTTGGTGATACTAACTACTAACCCGTTTAGCGTCATCCTAACCGTACGCTGTTAAAAAAACTTAGAATATATAAGTATTTAATAACACTGGTGGATCCATAAATTGTTTTCAGAGGGCACTTTTTGATAGATTTTTACTAATTCTCACTAATTTTTTCCAAATCACACAAGGCTTTCATTAACTTTTTTCTATTTTCTCCAAAGCGAGGGGTTCCTGGGAACCCATAAAAACCACCTAGATCCTCCCCTATTTAATAAGGTATATAGTTTTGTTTGTTTCCTAAACTCCCATTCACTATTTTGGGCTTCATTTTAATCCATATTTTAGAGTAACTAGTGCTTTTCAATGACGCGCGTTGCGTGAAAGGCATTGGTGTTTTCGACCGACATGTCACACCCCCAAAATCCACATGCGGAGCATCACCGCTTGGAGGCGTGACATGACCAGGACCAAGCCACCAATCATATTGAACAAACATATAAGTAGTTATAAAATCCAACACAATACAATTGGTGTCCAAACAAAACATAGTTTAAGTTGCAAGCGGAAGCATAATGTCTAAAACCAAAGCATAAGTTAATAATGTTTAAGTTATCATGAACACTCAATGTCTATGCTCCACAACGACTCTTCCCCATGCAAGCTCCTGGTAAACCTAGTGACCTGCAAAGCATGTAGTAACGAGTCAACAACAAAGTTGAGCGAGTTCACAGTTGGGTGTTGGTTTAAGTTATTCCAAAAACATAGTTTCCTTTAACTGGCATCCTTGACGTGGGGGTTACCCCATAGTTGAAAGCGTGTTTTGTTTAATCCCGTTTACTCTGGCAATCCAGCCGTGGGGGCTACCCCATGTTTATACTACTAGACTCGTTACCATATCGACCACTGACTTTAGTCATGTTTTTGTGCCCTTAGCGTCAATGTCTATCATCATTGACGTGCCCAGATCCATTAGTTCACGCCCGTCCTCTGCGGCACGGTGTGAGGCTTGTCAGACCTAAATAGCGCTATCTAACTAATGACTCGCTCGCCATTGGCCCGGCGATTAAGTCGATATAAAAAGGAGGGACTTCGTGATAGAGTTTTGGTCTAGTGAAATTTAAACTGTCCAAGAGGACGAGGAAGTTATATTCCTTAACCCATACTGTCCTACCCAAGAAGGACGAGGAATCCATATTCCTTAACCCATTCCCAACCCCTGGGAATCCCATGCTTTGTAGAAAGTGTGAACTCACCTTAGGTTAGCTCGGCAGATAAGCAAAAGTCGATTGAGCTCCTAGTGGTCAACCACGTCCTAACATGGTTACCATACAAGTCAGGTCTAGGTTCAAGTAGTGCACGCATGTTTACTCATAAGCTAACAGGTTACGAACACGTATTAATCATGGCAAACACGTAAATCACTCAAACAGTCAAGTCCACATAATACCCAACTTGTGCGACTCAGAAGGTTGGGCTCGCACAAGTTCATTAGCCCACTAGTCTTGTGCGATACCCTAAATGAAGCCCAATAGAATAACCCGGCCCAAACAATAATACATGTTGATCTTGTGCGGTCCGGATGTCTTGTGCGATTGGGATTTGGGCTTTGAGGCCCAACAGTGTAATAGTTCAGATAGTTTGTGTGTGTGGCCCAAGCCTTGTGCGATCGGCACTGTCTTGTGCGATCCACAAGGTCTTGTGCGATCATGCAAATCTAACTTATACTGTGAGCTTAAACAGTTGTACCTATCTTGTGCGATTGGGAGCTTATGCGATCAGATCAGTTCTTGTGTGACTTGATCTTGTGCGACCGACAAACTTGTGCGATTTGTTATTTAATATCCGAAGTCATGGCAATCAGTTATATGGTTTCCATTTATGAAGTTATCAATCAACAACACTAACAGTTTCCATTCATACAATTAATCGATCAAACAAGGGTTTTAACATCAATTCTTATGAACCCTAAACATGATCAAAACATGAACAATAATCATAACACTTAAACATATTAACCTGATTCATATTCTTGATCACTAGCATGCATACTAACATAACAACCCCCCCCCCCAATTCATTCAAACAGGAACATATCACAGCCGGTTATCATTCAATCGGTTCTAGATCATTAACACATAATTATCAACTCTACATAATACAAAACATGCCACACATATGAACCGATTACATGAACACCAAACCTTATCATTCATACCTACTCATATATCATTCATAAATCATTGTATATCATCATGTAAATCATACCATCATTCATCATGCAATCATCAATAAAACACTAACCGGTTAAAGAAAGATGGGATCGATCCAAGTAAGAAAGCTTCGAGAGATGGGGATGTTTGCCGTCGGCTTCAAGAGGAGAGGAGTAGGGTTTGTGTGTTATGAGATTTGCAACAAATGAGGAGTATACACTCCTCTCATGAGTTATGCGACACAAGGGAGTGGGCCGAACCCTCCTAATGGGCTGCCCATTCGGTTCACTCACAAAAGGGGTGTGGGCCGAGAGTGTTAAGGAACCACAGCCCAAAGGCTTGTGCGTTCGGGTTACTGTTGTGCGATCGGTTCATACATATACATACATACATTACACATAACACATATCAAACATAACATTTCATTAATCAACAAAGTTCACATAATCACATAGGATCCACATACGTTACATTAACACAAAGATAAGTTCTGAAGTACGAGTTGTCACACGACATTATTCTTCAAACGATTCGAGATAAACGATGCGTAACCAGCCATATCCTGCATCGTGGAGTGTATTAAAAAGGGAGCAATTGGACGATTGGATGCTGGGCTAGGTGTTTCTTGGAATGCCCACGGATTGTTCGGGTCAAAACCACGATTATGAGGATTCATTTTTCGTATTGTGGTTGGATGAGAATTTTTTTTTTAAAATAAGATAGAGATGATTATAGAAGAGGTAGAGTAGTTGTGGTAAAAAAATGAATAGAAATGTGAGTATTTATAGTGAATAATTTTTTTTAAACACATAGCCGTTGGCCAACGGCTACTTGTATTGGCCAATGAGATCCTGCCATGTCATCTTGATAGCTCCGTCCAACGCCCGGGCTGAAACACCCGCCCAAGGGGCCACGCCGAAACCCAAGCCCACCCGGGGTGGTGACTTGGGCGTTTGTACCCAACCCACACCACAACCCCCGCCCCCAGGCTGAAACCCTTGTGGTAAAAAAAATGAATAGAAGTGTGAGTATTTATAGTGAATAATTTTTTTTAAACACATAGCCGTTGGCCTACGGCTAGCCCAAACGGCTACTTGTCTTGGCCAATGAGATCCTGCCATGTCATCTTGATAGCCCCGTCGAACGCCCGGGCTGAAACCCCGCCCAAGGGGCCATGCCGAAACCCAAGCCCACCCGGGGTGGTGACTTGGGCGTTTGTACCCAACCCACGCCACAACCCCCGCCCCCAGGCTGAAACCCCCGCCCAAGGGGCCACGCCGAAACCCCAGCCCACTCGGGGTGGTGACTTGGGCGTTTGTTCCCAACCCACGCCACAACCCCCGCCCCATACCCCATATTCTAATATACCGTAAATTCACTGTTCATTCACTTTCTTTTTTATCATATATGAATTGCCAAAACCATCCCTAATGTTTGGGTTATTTGGCAGTTTCATCCAAAATAAATTTTTTGTACTATATTGCGCTTCACATTTGGATTTTTTTGTCATTTTCATTCAAACATTTAATTTGCTTTGTTTTTTTCTGTGAGACATTTGGATGAAAATGACAAAAGATCCCAAATTTTAGGGACGATTTTGGCAAAAAAAAAAAAAAAAAGTTAGACGTTTGGATGAAAATGACAAAAATTCCCAAAAGTGAAGGGTAATATGGTACAAAAAAATTGTTTTGGATGAAACTGACAAAATGCCCAAACCTCAGGGACAATTTTGGCAATTTACTACATATTTTATATATATAGTTTTTAAATTAAATCATTTATTATGCCATCGAGTTTTTTTTTTTTAAATAGATTGATAAGGTATTTGGTCCAACCATCACTAGTGCTCTAGTAGTGACCACAAGTATTTAAGTTCCACCTATGGTGGGTACGAGTGAGTTTTTATCTCTAGGTCTTAAATTCGAGTCTTGGTGATATGAGTTTTTTCATTGAGTGTTTTAAATTGATGATCTATTGTGCGAGGGGGCTCTCTAGCGCGAATCCGGTTAAGACAACGTATGCTAGACCTCTCGACATTCATGAATTATTCACATCTTTAAAAAAAATAAAGTATTTGGGCCGCTTGTGAACACATTATGTACAAACCTAAATATTTTATTAAAATGTTAACCTTTTCTAGTTTGTTACTAAGATATATATTTTAAATTGATAGGTATGACACATAAAACAAGATTTTGGTTGTTCTAACCATTTAATTAAGTTCTAGCTAAACCATTAAATTGGCATCCAGGCAATAACAATAAACAATAAGAGTCAACTTGTTTCAGCTCTAAATATTTGAGTCACCTCGAGTTGGTTGATACGTTTTTCTTTATCATATTTGATGACTTCAAATAATAAAGCACCAAAATACTTTCAAAAATGTGAGAATTCACCTATGGTTTTGAACATTTGTACGACCCAGTCAGCCAACAAACAAACCATCCCATGTTGTACTATATAATAAGTATGCGCAACTGGTATCGGGTACCGTTACCAAATTTACCGAACCAAAACAGTTTCAGTTCCGATTCGGTACCGACTTTTGACGTTTTCGGTACCAGTTTTTACCCTAAAATACCCATACTAAACCGTACCATGCCGGTACTCATTTTTGGGATCTTCGATACCGAGCTCATCCTTATATAATCAATCAACTTCAACTAGAAGTTGACTCAAGAGCAAAATCAAACTATTTATTTCAAGCCAAACCACATTGAATAAAAGTTCAAAGTATAAATCAACCACAAGTTTTTTTTGCCATAACCCTCTTTTTTATTTAATAAACTTCTAAAAAAATGAAAGGTAAAATGACAAAAGACAAAAGCACTTGATGTGTTACTTTATATATTCTTTGATAATTTTGCTACAAAGTAAAGCAACAAAAACTCATAAAAAACAGCATTAATAGTTGTATTTCATCCATTAAATGTAGTACATTAAATAGGACACCAAACAACCTTAACTAATGATAGTTGTAGTCACCTTCCATTACTAATAAAAACCCTAAATTTACAACTTCAGACCTCATAAAATCAAAAACATTGCAAACAAAGACACCACAATATCATAACCTAGTCCAAATGCCCACCCACAAGGGCAAAAAAGTCAAATCCTCTTCTGGCGGGTGCAAAAGACCACCACTGCCCTTCAACACCAAAAACAACAAAACACAACTATTAAAATACTAGGGAACCTTTCTTAATACTAAGGTAACCCCAAAAAAAGCAAAATGACTAAAAGGCCCTTTGAAATTAAGCCCATAGTCATTTTAGTACCTATTGTAGTAGCTAAAAAGTTACAATAGTAAATACTAGGTGACCACTAAACCTACAACCCATTAAGGGTAAAAATGTCCTTTCAACGGAATTGGGCACCCGTGAAGGTCTGCCCGAAAGACCAGCCGGCCGGGACCACATTGTTGGAAATTACGGTTTTGCCATCACTTGTAGTGACCTTAAAAGATAGGGACTGTCCGTTTAAATAAGTGTTGGATTGCCAATTTTGCCCCCAGTTTCTTGACATTTGTTCCCATCCGGTCTTTGACCCTTTGACCGCCACCGCATGTACATCTCCGGCACCACCCACATTTGTAACTAACACCAAATTGAAGTAGGAATGACCATTGATTTGGAACCTAATTCCACCCCTTCTCAAACAAGGTACCCTAAAACAAAAAACAAAAAAAAAACAAATATTAGTAAAATTAATAAAACACCCTTAAGAGATTGACAAAAATACCAAAATGCCATTGTGTTTCAAAAAAATATACCCTTTAAAATTCCATTGAAACACTCTTAATTTGCCAAAAGTACACTTGTATTTTATCTAAAATATTTTTTCAAATTACTAAAATACCCTTTAATTCCACTAAAACACTCTTAGTTTGCCAATAGTACACTTGTATTTTATCTAAAATATTTTATAAAATTACTAAAATGCGCTTTAATTCCACTAAAACACTCTTAATTTACCAAAACTACACTTGTATTTCACCTAAAATGTTTTGTAAAATTACTAAAATACCCTTGTTAGCCAGCTAATATTTAAAATTACCAAAACGCCTTTCAATTTGATACACTTGTAATTTATTAAACTATCTTTGTAAAATTACTAAAATACCCTTTTCAAGAAAATACTTGTAAAATTACTAAAAATACCCTTTTCAAGAAAATACTTGTAAAATTACTAAAATCCCCTTTTCAAGAAAATGCTTGTAAAATTACCAAAATACCCTTGTTGAATGAGGGAAATTGCTCTTACCTTCTGTAAGCAACAGGAACAATCCCAGCTTTGTACTGAGCAATGTGTTGAAACACAGGCTGAGAGAGATCAAAATGCTGTAGTGGAGGGTTGCACCACCCGCCGTTGTTGTTAGGTAAGGCGGTGTTAGGTGGGCAGAAGTTGGTAGCGGTAACCTTAATGGATCCGGGCAAACACCATTTGTTGTCATTCACACACTTGATTTCGAAACATGACCCGCAACTCAACCCGTTGTTGAACAGAGCAGTACTTAACGCTGCTGTGTTTGTACCATACCCTTGACTATACAAATTCCCATACCCACATGCTCCACCTACCCAATACAACAACAACAACAAAATGTCACTTAATTAATCACCCAAAACTAAAAAAAAATGTCAATAAATAAAACTCAAATATGATGTCACGGAGTAATTTTCTAACTCTCGTAAGGCGACTTAGGGGGAGCTCATGAAGGTCTAGATGGCCCTGGAAAGTTCTAGAATGCTGAAAATTTATGCTGAATTTTTGCAGGGCGTGACACAAGGCTAGCTTTTTAAACAAACTCAGGTTTTATATTTATTTGCATAAATTTTAAATTATTTTTTGTACATTAATAGGTTTAAAATCGTAACTAGCTCATTTATTAAACAAGCTTATTTTTATATTAGAGCTCGGCTCAAGTATAGCTAGCCAAGCTAGAGTAGTTACGATATTTGTAGTATGAAGAAGAATGTAGTTAGTACCCATTGTGCCGGCAGCATCGCCGCCGCCGTAGAAGGTGGCATGAGCGTTGACCCAGCCGCCGTCGGCGTTGACTGCGGGAAATGAGAGGAAACCCAGGAACAAAAACACAAAACTAGTGAGAGCAGCCATGGATTTCATTGTATGAGAATGTGGTGTGTGTGTGTGTGTGTGTTAGTGAGTGGTGAAGATGGTGGTGAAGAAAACCGGTAGGGGTAGTTACATATAAATAGGGGGGGCTTGGAGAATTAGGGTTAAAGGGTTCGGCTGTGGCCCGCTAAGAAAATATTCAAAATATTGTCGCGGGCCGTCTTTTTAATACTTTTGTAATAAAAAATTTGTTAAATAAATATCAAGTCATTTGTGCTATAGGTTTTAATCAACCCTTATTTATTTATTTATTTATTTCAATTTGCCAATGAGATGGTGGTGAAGTGGTAAGTGAGAGATCTATTGTTTCAAATGACTCGGATTCAATTCCTGGCCCCTTGTTATTTAGTTTCGGTGGCACCTAATGACGATGGGAGACTAGGTGAGTAGGCGGCAATTACTAGTTTGATCCTTGAATTTAGCGGGTTTTACTTTATCGCGTTGTTGTGCCTTCGGGCGAGTTTTCATAGACTTCGGCTCTATGTGAGGGTTTTTCCGGTTCGAAGACGAGTGTATCCCGACGTGGTGAATTTCGTGAATAGCCCATTAGAGGATTCGTTGGTCGTTCGTAAAATATTATTTATTTGAATTTGATTAGTTATTCCTGAATTCTTAGTACAACTCTACTATCAGTTATTCCTAAATTCTTATTACAACACTACTTAAGGAACGTTCGCCTTTTGGAAGGAATCTAATAAATTAGAATTGGAATATAGATTTTTTTATGCAATTGTTCAATTATAATTTCTTTTCTTCTAACGAAAATCAATTTTATATTCCAATTTCATTCTTTTTTAACAAACAACATAAGAAATAAAATTTATATTTCAATTTCATTCAGATTTTATGAAGTTAACTAGACACTGCATTTTATGTAATTGCTAGATTAATAAAATTTTATGTTGGCCGTTCAAAAAAAAAAAAAAAAAAAAAAACTAGACACTGCATTAATATTTAGCATGCACCATAAACTGCACCATATATAATCGTGTTATTTGTGTTTTTTTTTTTTTCTCTTTTTTAACTATGTACTTAAATTTGGCATTGTATTATAAACACTTTACTTTTTAAAAAAAATTGACATAATTGATTAATTCAAACTCTGACTCATAACCGATAATAATTTGTTTTGACAATTTGATATGTGCCTTGTTGAACCAACTTTAAGTGAAAAAAATGACTTTGTATGCCCTTAATAAACAACTAATGTTATAAATTGTTTTGACAAAATAAATGGAAGTTAAGAGCAATTGAAGTTACTTTTTTGTGAGTCGGATAACCATTAGCAACAAAAGTAAAGTGCAAAAGTGTTAATTATCACATTGCGAATACGAATTATTATTGATGAGTAAATTATACTTTAGATTAATTAGATACATGTTATTATTGATGAGTAAATTATACTTTAGATTGCCCATGGCTTTAAAACCCAGTGACATTTTATGGGTGTGATAAGACTTTGAAACCAATAGGTCCTAGGTTCGATTCATACAAGGAGGGTTTTCTCATATTTATTGGGTTTCCTCCTGAATTTGTGTTTAGGTATTATGCCTAGTGGAGATGGATATGATCGGGTTGTTCCGCTTGTGGCACAATGATACTCTAGTGGTCCGTCAGTGATCCAAATTTACCGTTCAAAAAAATTATACTTTAGAATTTATATTAATTAGATACATGTTTCCTTTGAGTTTGCTTAAAAATTTAGTAAAGAATTGTAGTGTAAAGCGACACGGGTGTGTCATTGGATTCGAATATTTAATGATATGGACGACACTATGATGCCTTTTGGCTCCATTTAAACACGGGGCAAACCGTGTGCACTTTCTCTCTATATATTTGTCTCTATATTTCATATCTATGTAATTGCCTTTCAAAAAAAAATGTAATTGCATCCACAAAAATTAGAAAAGAAAAAAAACAATACATTTTATGTAACTTATACTATTAATATTTAAAGTTATTTTAATGCCAAAAATTTGTAAATTATTACCCAATATCGTATATTTCATAAAAAAAAAAAAAACAAAGTCAATATATCAACCTAATCTTTATATGTTGCAACTAATATGGAGAAAATGTGTAAGCATTTAGAATTTCTCCTCTTTATCACCTTTCAATTTGGTAATTTGTTATTTGCTCCTTTTTTTTTAAGCATATGAGGTATTTGGAATATATAACAATACTGTTTTAAAATGGGATAAATGAAGTGTGGTTAGGCTTAGGGGCTGTTGTTTCAGTTTTTATTGGGCTCTTAATGGTTTAGATCTCTTACCAATTAAGCACTTAATGGTTCGGACTGTTTGTTTCACGAGCAGATGTCTTAATGGTTCAGACATTTGTCTCTTAATGATTAAACATTATATTGAGTCTGAATGGTTAAGACATTTTATCTAAATTTGTCTGACATTTGCCTCTGTATGGTTAAGCATTATACTGACTATTAATGGTTCAGACCTTTTACTGGTTTAGTATCTGATGGTTCGGACCTCTTATTAGTTTAGCGCTTACTCATTCAGAAATTGCCAAACAGCCTCCCCTTAGCCATACGAGTTAGATGTGTTATGACTACATCTATTAATGCCTTCTCCATTTTTATATTCAGGTTTATTGGATCCCAGCACATGCCTGTCTACCCCAAGAGTACTACCACCCCCCTTTATATACATTCTGCACAAAAAGTAAAGTGACAGGAACATACATTAATTTTTTGAGGAATCATAACTTTTGAAGGCAAGCACGTGGTCAGGCCACGCTTTCAGGTCGTCGTGCGGGAAACAAGGGCAGCGTGCTAGGCAACATGCCATGATGTCTTTTGTTCTTGTTATTATACTTTTGGGGGTGTCATAGAGATTTTAGGAAGGTTTTAGGGATCTTAGGACACCCCAAAAGTATAGTAACATCATCAAAAGTTAGTGATCAGTTAACGATATGGTGACAGAACACACTAGGTGTTAAGTTGCAGGTGGTAGACGTCAAAATGATTGTTGGGGATGACAGCGGGCTAGGGCTGTCCAAACTGTTCGACGATCGCTCGAAAAATGCTCGAAAAATGATCGTTCGATTCCCGCTCAGTTTGTAAATGAGTCGTTCGGATCAGTTTGATTCAACTTCAATCCAAGCATGAGCAAAGGTCCGCTCGCTCGTCGATCGCTCGGTTTCGCTCGAATTATTTTTGTTAATATATATATATATAGGGAAAGTATAATGTACAAAAATGCTTAACCTACATTAACCTACGCGACCAGATTTATAACTTGCGTAATTATTTATTTTTCCATCATAACGTGCGTTATTATACTTCCCATGCGTGATTATCACCTCCCATGCGTGATTATCACCAAAAAACTGCTCCCATGCGTTATTAGGGCTCCCATGCGTGATTATTGCCCAGATCTGATGGTTGAGCGCGTCGCGTACGTGAAGTAGGATAAGGCCTTTTGTATGTTAACCTTTCCATATATATATATTATAGATTTTAAATATTAAAGCCCAAAAAATATGCTAACCCTAAATTCCTAATTCCTAAAACAATATTCATAAATTGATTGTTCGAACTTCGCAGATCTGCATATCGCCGCTGCCAGTTGCCTTGCCACACACCAAAATCTAACACCAGAAGTTTATGGCTTTTGAACTAAATGACAATTTGTATTTCGCACTTTATTTTGTGCTTCTTGATATTGTTAAGAACATTTTTAGAATCATGATTTTAGTTATGTATTGCTTTTGTTAGTAAAGTGTTGGACATTTTTAATTAAATTAGGATTTGTTTTTGTTGAACGCAACCTCATAATTCAATTGAGCGAAACCGAGCGAAAACGATCCGCTTGATTTTAGTTAGGATTTGATAAAAACTGAGCGAAACCGAGCAAAAACGATCTGATCGATTCAAATTCAATCCGAGCATGAGCATCACTTTTGTGCTCGGTTTTGCAAATTCGATCGGATCGGATCAGTTGTAATTCAATCCGAGCATGAGCAGACCCTCGATCGGATCGGATCGGCTCATGAACAGCCCTACAGCTGGCAATAGGGGTGAGCAAAAACCGAACCGAAAACCGAAACCGCACCAAAAACCGTAAAAACCGAAACCGCAAAACCGCAACCGACACAAAAACCGCAAAAACCGAAACCGCAAAAACCGAAACCGCAAAGGTATGGTGCGGTTCGGTTTTAGCTTTAAAAACCGCACCAAAAAACCGAAACCGCACCGCAAAATTATTATATATATATATATTATATATAATATACTTAAAGATTTAAATATACTTTGATTTGTGCACAAGATTGGATAAGGTGTACAAGGGTTGATCTTGAGCTCGGATGTTCTATGAAGAATAAAGACATAGATGAATTTAATAAGAGGATGGCGGGTTTAAAAATTGGTAAGGTTTTCTTTACATGTGTGAGTTTATATTTCAAATACCTACTAACATATATTTTTTGTTTTTTTTTTTTCTATCTAGGAAACACTAATGGCAAATGATAGTTGGAAACATTGAAAGTTGGAAAGATTGAAAGTTGGAAACAAGAATGAGTTGGAAACAATATTACGTTTTTATTTGGATACGACTATGTGATTAAGCTTTCACCGTTTCACATAGCAACTATTATTCTAAACATGTTTCTAGTACAAACTCTTGTTTTGATTGATGTCCTCTAGCCCATACATATGCTCTTCACATTGCTCTTGCAAAAATTATATTCTAATTACCATTAAGTATTAGATGTATTCCAGTATTAAAACCGAGAGTTTTTTTTTGATGTATTCAAGTATTGCCGAGAGTTTTTTTTAGATGTATTCAACTATTAAAACCGAAACCGCACCGAAACCGAACCGCAACCGCAAATAAACCGCAAAAACCGTACCGCAAAAAAACCGCAACATGTGGTTTTAAAAAAATAAAAACCGCACCTCGCGGTATGAGTTGCGGTTTTATGCTAAAACCGCACCAAACCGCACCATGCTCACCCCTAGCTGGCAATAGCTAATAGTTAGAGGTGATAAAATCCAATAACCCTTATATCTATATTATATAATAAAAGAAACCAATTTTGGGACACTTGTCATCATATTAAGCCATGTATCTTATGGATAATTATTATTTAGTTTAATTAATCTCTTCTAATTAATTATAGATAACCCTCCTATTAAATATTATTTAGTTTAATCTCTTATAGATAATTATTATTTAGTTTAATTTTAATTTAATTTATAGAAAAAAACACATAATTATTTATTAACGAAACATATTTTTTTAATAAATTATCTAACCATAAATTTTAAAATTCGTTTGATGAAAAAGAGAACACACTCAAATATCTTATTTATTTATTATATGGATTTTAATTATTGTCTATTAGTTTACTAGAATTACCAACCGTCGCAATACGACGGGGGGATTCATTAGTTATATATCATGTTAGATGAAAGGCAAATGTTTCTCACATGACCACGAGCCCGTGTGTAAAACCGAGAAAAAAATAACTAAGTCGATCTCTGACTCGCACGTTGTGACAGACCTATCAAACGGGGGAAAATAGACGCGTTGTGACAAACATGTCAAACAGGAAAAAATAGATGAAAAAACGTTGAACCCCACACGTACGTTGTGACATGTTAACTCGAAAATTTAGAACGGCACATTAAACGCATAACTTATGAAAGATGAAAAGTATACAAGAGATCAAAGTTGAAAGTAAAAAAGTGTTGAGATTAAATTGCAAAAGATGAAAAGCTTTGGGTTGAAAGTAAAAATAATTAAAGGGCTTAAATTACAAAAGATTGAAACTTTTGAATTAGAAGTGAAAATTTTAATTAATCAAAGGGGTTAAATACAAAAGATTGAAACTTTAGACTTAAATTGCCAAACATTGAAACTTTAGAGTTAAAAAAGAAATCAATTTCAGATTATGAAAAAAAAGTGATAAATAGATTTAATTAAATTGATGTTTATTATTATTATTTAATAAATCAGATAAATAAAAAAAATAAGGGTGAAAAATTACCAGAGAATGACACTTGTCCAAAAATGATTTTTATTTATTAATATAGAAAGATTTTAAGAAATTTATACATAGTTAGGTTCAATATTTGTTTTATCATATTATTATTATTATTATTATTAAATTATATATATAACTTGATTGTTCGTATTTTGGTCCTTAATTTGTTTGTCATATTATTATAACTAAATATATAACTTGATTGTTATTCCTAACCACCTATAGTGTTCGTTTATTTTTGAAAAATTAGAGATTAAATTCAAAATTTTGATAAATCACAGGGATCATCTATATACTTTACTCAACATATTATTTTCATAATTTATTACTATCTAACTTTAAATATATATATATATATATATATATATATAAAACAAAATGTTGCAATACGTCGCTAAAAATCTAATAATTATGTAAATATTTTTTGGATTCAAATTATTTTCGGTAATGTGCGAATTATAATTGTAACTTTTTATTTCTCATTAAATGTAATGTAATACGTAAATACAATAATAAGTATTATATAATATAATATATTTATTTTTGTATCATTTTCAAATATTACATGTTTCTTTGATAAATTTTATAATAGTAACATACATCATCTTTATATTAACTCATTTATGTCAATTTGGTATATAAATGTCTCCATCTTTGATTTGCATTTACAAGAAATATTTATTATATAGTTTAGATTGTTCAACCCGTGTAACACACGGAGAACTAACCTAGTTTATACATATTAGAGCGAATTGCTTGTGGTGTACTGATGTATGTGTCATGCTTAGTTCTACTCATGTTTAGTTTTAGTATGCTATTAACGAGTTATCATTGTTGTATTTGGAATTAGGCCTTTTCAGTGACGGATCTAGACCAAAATTTAAGGGGTAACGTTCAATTATTTTTTACCATACTTCATACAATATAAACGAAACAAAAATAGAAGCACAATAATAAAAACAGGCCTTTTGATTTTAGATGTCATGTACGAGTTCTTTTATTTTTGTAAGTATGCATAAAAATCGTTGTAAAAATGTTGCATTTTATTACTTAACTAATATTAAGCATCCCCGCGTTGCGGCGGGGGCGAACACTAATTTCACACTACTGCTAGCGACCACCAACACTGAAGTTGTGGCGTGTTAATGCGAAGAAATTAAACTGAAACGTAAAACATATAAAAGAATAACTAAGTCGATCTAGGACTCGAGCATTACGATGAACATGTCAAAAGGGAAAAAATCGACGACGTAAAAACGTTTAACTACAAACGCACGTTACGGCGTTTTAACTCGCAAAATTTAGAACGGGACGTAACACGGAAATTTTGCGAAAAATGAAAAGTATAGAGGACCAAAGTTGAAAATAAAAAAGTTGTGAGGTTAACTTTCAAGATGAAAATTTTGGGGTTAAAAGTAAAAAAATAATCATATAGATTTAGGTTTAAAAGTAAAGCTGAAAAGTTTTGGGGTTAAAAGTAAAAAAAATCAAATAGTTTTAGGTTAAAAGTTAATTTTTTTTTTTTAAAACACACAAAGCATAAGTTACAATACGTATGTGCCTAACAATATTGTAAATTATTAGTATCGGGTAATTACAAAACATTAAGCATGATGTACATCCCCTAAAGCACTACAAAGTTACAACAACAAATAGCATAAAACACCAAATATGCACATTGGGTAATTACAAAACATCAAGCATGATGTACATCCCCTAAAGCACTACAAAGTTACAACAACAAATAGCATAAAACACCAAATATGCACATGGTACAACAACCAAATGCCTAATGTTGTTGCAAATTATACCATATATGAATATGAATATTTCTCTACAAAGCGTCCTAAATCTGTTAGCGGTTTTCATATAATTAGTATTAAATGATTTTATGAAACTTAATAATTTTTTAACGCCCAATGAATCCTTCAAATGGGTTAATGGCGAAATTCACCATATCGGGATACACTCACCTTCCTAACCGGGGAAAACCCTCACATCGGGCCGAAGCCCGTGAACTCTTGTTCGAACGCATGACAGTGCGATGAGGTAAACCCACTTAGTTCAAGAATCGAATTAGTGATCGAGTCTTTTTAAATATCTTTCTAAACAAGTATTCTTACTCATGAAAATGATAAGAGACCATAACAAATAATCATATAAATAATAAATATTAAATTTAATAAAGTAATAGACAAATTAAGTTAGATAATAATGTAGTCAAATAATCCGTAATATCAAGTGAAACTAATGGCAATTATTGAATTAAATTAATACACGGTAAATAAATTTTGAAAGAAAAAACTTAATAGATTCAAAATATTAAGTCTTACCAAAATTCATGCATCTGGTCATGAGAGAGTGTTACAAGGAGGAAAAGAAATATTAATGTTTTAATAATTTAATCTAATAAAATACTAGTAAAAGGATTTATTTGAAAAATCAGATAAAACAAAAATAAGTGGGCCATCTAGTGCCTTCACTTCTTCTTTTTCACGTATCACCCCGGTAGGCGGTAGTTGCAGAGCCCCGTTAACCCACCGGAAAAACTCTAAACGGTGAGTTTAAAACCGATCTTTGTCTTTCGCTTTAACTATTCAATATGTGGAGGGGTAGCACAATAATTTTTTAGGAGTAGCGAAATACAAAAAACGTCAAAAAAGGAAAGAAATTGCACTTCCGGTGAAAAGTTAAGGGGTAGCGGGTGCTACCCCTGCTTCTATGGTAGATCCGCCCCTGGGCCTTTTTTTTTTATTTCAACATAAAAAAAAATGTGAATTTTTATTACTATATATGTATATTATTCACTAATCTTGAGAAATAAATTATGGTCATGTCTTTTTACCTTGTCTCTTGATAAGATATTCAATCATAAATCTCTTTTATCACCTTATGTTCGAAAATATATATATATTTGTTATTGAACATATCAGAAATTTAAGATATGGTTTCTTTTGAAATATTTAGTACTGAGGTTATATATAAAACCACAAATAAGTATAAAAAATCTAGGTTAGATTAGCATTATTTATTAAATAAAAGGTCAAACATAAATAAGGTATTTATTATTTATAAACTCAAACTTTTAGCTAACGAAATACATTGATATAATATGTATGTAAAGACGTGATTTATGATAACAAAATGGATTTTTTGACAGAATACAATAAAATAAATGATAACATATTTGATATAGTTTTTTTTTTTTTTCTACATAATACATTTAATGTTTCATCAATTTGGGAGGGTTTTACATTGATGGCAAAATTATTTACCTGACTTATCCCTACTTTATGTTCATTTATTTGGGTAGATTTGCCGGTTGTTGCATATACATATTGTGATCATGTGTACCTTTAGTATATGAATTGTCATTCTTGTGGTGTAAATTATTTTTTACTTACTATCTATCACATCTAATAAATAAAAATAGGATAGATAGCAAGTTTATCCTATCTAATAAATAAAAATAGGATAGATAGGTTACCCCTTTATATCTCTAAAAGCTCCCAAGGTGGAACAAGGAAGGGCATTGTGAATCTGGGCAGGCTTTCGGGGAATCGACCGGTTGATGTTCAACACAAAATGAGAGTGAAGATGGGTCATGGGGATAAAACTTACTTCTGGATTGACATTTGGGCAGCGGATACCTCTCTACGAGTCGGCCAAATCGTTTCTAGTCGACTTACTCTTTTTTAGTTTAAATATGGCCCAAAGAAATGTTTTTAACCATTAAATACATGGCCTAACTTGTTTAGTTCCAACCTGGCAAAAAAAAAAAACATGTTTTTAACCCATTAAAACATATTCCATGAGGCCATGACTGATATGTTAATGTTTAAATGTTTAAATACTTAAATTGCTATGTTTTAAACGTCATTGTTTAAATTTTAAACTATTTTTAAGTATTATATTGATATTAACGTGTGTATTGAATGTTTAAATACTTGATTTGCTATGTTTTAAACTTAGTTGTTTGAATTTTGAACTATTTTTAAGTATTATATTGATATTAATGTATGTGTATATATATAAATTAAAAAATTATATATTTAAATTCCGATTAATCACGATTAATCATGATTAATCCCGATTAATCCCTAGTCAGTACTCCACCGCCCGACTAGCGCCTAGCGATCTCTACAACACTGCTACGAGATCTGTTTCCAAGGCTATTCATGCTGGAATCTGACAAGTATTGTCTAGTAGCTCAACGGTATCTCACAACACACGGGAATACTTCTTGGTTCTGGGGAAGTGCAAACGGGTTAACTGATAGCGCTGCAATGACTGAATGGAGTGAGTGTTTACTGATACTTGAAAGTCAAAACATGGGTATGGGATCTGACGAGTGGCTATGGCGTACGGGTAACTCGTTGGCTCCTTTTCGTGTTTGTGATTTAAAAGGAGACCTGGATCAGATTTCAACCATCCCTGAGACGAAGGTTTTGAAGTGGTCAAACTGGATCCCAAAGAAGATTAACTGTTGTTGCAACCCCCGACCCCTGCCACGGGAGCGGGCGGCCGCGAGCTCACAGATTAGTGGTATCAGTGTTTATTAATTTGGCAGCAGAATTTTACATCAGGATCGTAGTTAGGAAATAGTTTATCAGAGTAAAACACCTCAGTTTATAAATAATAAACACATGGGTAAAACCCAAGTTTCCATTTATAATATGTTTATAGCCACTTTTCCAAGCCTATTTTATTGAAATAAAACTTTTTTCTTGTGTAGGTAACTTTTATAGCCACTTTTCCAAGCCTTCAGTGCTCTCCAGCTGGCTTCTATTTGGCTTTCACATTTTGTTACCTGAAACAAGTTTTAAAAAGTTTTGTCAGTGGGAAATACTGGTGAGTGCATCCCAATTTAATCAAAACAATTTTTATATCTTTACAGTATTGAGGGCATCTGCAATTACATTTGGTTACATCTACCAAATTACCACCCACGGTACTGTCAATCCTCACTTGTGGTCATGTTATTATTCACAGTATTAGTAACAAGTAATGTATACAAAACCCCAACATACCGACAATAATTGTAGAATCACAAATACTCAATCACTGTTAATTATACTTTAAAACAATTGAGGTTTTGTAAAAACAGTTTACAAAAAGTGAATGTACTCACATTGTTATTTTAGATAACCCTACGACTTTCTGGTAACTTCCTGGTTATAATCTATTAAATTTAAACAATGCACACGTGTTAGTAAGATAACCCAATTTACATTAGCTATACCCCCAAGACAGAATTCCAACGACTGAGTCAGACAGAGCCTCAACATGCGTTACGGAGCTCTAAATCAATCGGGCAGAGTAACTAATACGTAACCGGGGGTTATAATACTTACAACGAGGCAGAGCTTCGCTTTTTAGTGGGTATTGTGCCCGGATATTATTTCTACTTATAAGAAATTTGAGAGAGAAATTCGAGAATGAACGATTTGTGAACTGAGCTCGATCACTCTATTTATAGGGCTGATCTGATGGCGGCTCGCGCCCCGCGACCAACCTAGCCAAGTCCTTCGCGGGCCGCGAGGATTGTAGGCTAGGTTCTAGCCTTGGCTGGTCACGACTATAGGCCTAACACATATATGACACGTGGCGCCTTGTGGTGCTGCCTGGTGCCACCCTGTCGCGACCCATGACAGGTTCACCTTGACTTTATCACGCCCCGCGAGAACCCACTGAAATTGATTTTATTTGATTTTTGCTTATATAAAGGTATTTTGGGTCCGTTTTTCGTATACGGGGTGTATTTTAGGACGTATAGGAGTATTTTAAGGATTTTGGGAGAGTTGTTATGTCCTCCCCACCTTGTTTTAGATCTCGTCCTCGAGGTCTACTAGAACAGGTGTGGATATTTCTTTTGCATTTCCGACTCGAGCTCCCACGTGTATTCGGGTCCTCTCTTGGAATCCCATTTTACTTTGACCAGAACTAATCTCGTGTGTTTGAGATTCTTGATCTTCCTATCTTCGATCTGTAGTGGTCTCTCTACAAACTTAAGTTTCTTATTTACTTCTATGTCCTTAAGAGGTATCACTAATGTTTCATCTGTTAAACACTTCTTGAGATTACATACATGAAATACATTATGTATTCCTGCCATTTCCTTTGGCAGTTGTAGCTGGTAAGCTACTGGTCCTATTCTTTTAATAATCTCAAAAATTCCAATATACATGGGGCTTAGCTTTCCCCTTTTGATAAATCTAACCACTCATTTCCAGGGAGAAACTTTTAACAATACCTTGTCTCTAACCTGGAATTTCAAGGGTTTTTGTCAGTTATCAGCATAACTCTTCTGACGATCTCGTGCAGCTTTTAGTCTTTCCTTGACTTGAATAATCTTGTCCGTTGTTTCTTGTACTATCTCTGGTCCAGACAGTTGTTTTTCTCCAATTTCTGCCCAACAGACTGCAGTTCGGCACTTTCGTCCATAGAGTGCTTCAAATGGTGCAACATTGATACTGGTATGATAGCTATTATAGTAGGAAAATTCTATTAATGGTAAATAATCGTCCCAATTTCCTCCGAAATCAATTACACAAGCTCTAAGCATATCCTCCATTGTTTGGATTGTCCTTTCGCTTTGTCCATCCTTTTGAGGATGATATGTTGTGCTTAGTTTTAACTTAGTTCCCATTGCTTTCTGGAAACTAGTCCAAAAATGAGAAGTAAAACGGCTATCTCTATCAGAAATAATACACAAAGGAATTTCATGTAATGAAACTATTTCATTTACATATAACTTAGCTAATTATTGCATACTGAAAGTTTCCTTCATAGGTAAGAAATGAGCAGATTTGGTTAATCTATCTACAATCACCCAGATTGCATCATTACCTTTTCATGTCTTGGGTAATTTAGTAACAAAGTCCATTGTTATTAATTCCCATTTCCATATTGGCATTTCTAATTGCTGCAATAAACCTGAGGGTTTCTGATGTTCAGCTTTAACCTGTGAACAGGTTAGACACTTAGCAACATAGGCTGCTATATTCTTTTTAATCCCTATCCACCAGAAATTCTTTCTTAAGTCTTGATACATTTTATCATTACCAAGATGTATCGTATACTTAGACTTATGGGCTTCTTCTAAAATTCGGTGGCGTAGGTTTCCTTGTTTGGGTATCCAGATTCTTTTCTTATGGAATCTCCAAATTCCATCTGTTCCTTGTTCTAATTCCTTAATCATTCCTTTTAATTTTTCAGTATCGTCCTTGATTACTGTTACTTATATTTCTCTAATTTGCTAGTTTAAATCTATCTGCAGATTTAACTTAAGAGAACGTACTCATTTTGGATTTTCGTGATACTTTCGACTTAAAGCATCAGCTACTACATTAGCCTTTCCTGCATGATACTGGATATTACAATCATAATCACTAAAAATCTCCATCCAGCGTCTCTGTCTCATATTTAGCTCTTTTGCCCCAAAAACATATCTTAGACTCTTATGATCGGTGAAAACAGTAAACTTACTACCATAAAGATAGTGTCTCCAAATCTTAAGGGCAAAAAGTATAGCTCCTAACTCTAGATCATGAGTCGTATAATTTTCTTCATGATTCTTAAGTTGTCTAAAGGCATAGGCTATAACCTTTTGACGCTGCATCAACACATATCCATAACCTAACTTAGAAGCATCACAATAGACTATAAAATCTTCAGTTCCTTCTGGTAATGCTAGTATGGGTGCGTTGGTTAACTTTTGTTTTAGAATCTTAAAAGCTTACTCTTGTTTTGGTCCCTATTCAAACTTAATTGATTTGTAGGTCAATTTCGTTAAGGGAATGGCTATTCTAGAAAAATCTTGAATAAAACGTCTATAATAACCTGCTAGTCCAAGAAAACTTCTCACCTCCGTCGGTGATTCAGGGACTTTCCATTTAGTAATTGCCTCGATCTTTGTGGGATCCACATGAATTCCTTCATGATTAACCATGTGTCTAAGGAATTGCACTTCTTGTAACCAAAATTCACATTTTGAGAATTTAGTGTAAAGCTTTTCTTTTCTCAGTAAATTTAAAAGTATAAACAAATGCTCTGCATGATCCTCTTTACTCTTAGAGTAAATAAGAATATCATCTATAAAGACAATTATGAATTTATCCAGATATTGTTTACATATTCTGTTCATCATGTCCATAAATGCGGCTGGGGCATTGGTTAAACCAAATGGCATGACTGTAAATTCATAATGACCATACCTTGTTCTGAAAGCAGTTTTAGGAATGTCTTCTTCCTGTACTTTCAATTGATGATATCCTGAGCGAAAATCGATCTTAGAAAAGAATCGAGCTCCTTGAAGTTGATCGAACAAATCATCGATTCTCGGTAATGGGTACCGATTTTTAATCGTAACCTTGTTCAACTCTCGGTAATCAATGCACATACGCATTGACCCGTCCTTTTTCTTGAGAAACAAGATTGGTGCTCCCCATGGTGATGAACTAGGCTGTATGAAACCTTTCTCCAGAAATTCGTCCAACTGTTTCTTTAGTTCTTGCATCTCTGCTGGTGCCAAGCGGTAAGGGGCCTTAGCAATCGGTGTTATTCCTGGTATTAGGTGAATTCTAAATTCAACCTCTCTATCTGGAGGTAATCCAGGTAATTCTTCTGGAAAAACATCTAAGAATTGAGATACTATGGGAATATCTTTTAATTCTTTTCCTTTAGTGTTAATGATTATGGAAATCATATACACTAGTGATCCTTTCCTTGCATAACTTGTTGTTTTCATCACAGAGATGAATTTCATAGATCTAGTTGGCTTATCTCCTTTAATTGTGATCTTTTCACCATTTGGCGAATTTACTTGTATTGACTTTTGATCACATAGAATACTGGCATGATTGGCTACCAACCAATCCATTCATAGTACTATATCAAATCCAGCCAGATTCATTGGATAAAAGTTAGCAATAAAATTATAATTTAAAATTTCTATTCTTGCTCCGTGCAAGATTTCAGTAATCTTAATAGATTCTCCATTAGCCGTTTCTACTAAACATTCTTGTTGAAGTTTAGTTAATGGTTGATTGAGAATTTTGCAAAAAGAAGTATTGATAAAACTTTGGTTTGCACCAAAGTCAAATAATACTTTAGCAAAAGTATAATTAACTAAAAATATACCGGCAATCACATCCGGAATCATCTTGGCTTCTTCAGTTGTCAGAACAAATGCTCGGGCATTCTTGGTAGTTTTGCTGTTTGTTGCTGGGGCTAGTTTCGGACAGTTCGGTTTGATATGCCCCATCTCTCCATAGTTGAAGCATAGATTGTTGTTGGGTTTCCTCATACAGTCTTCTTCCTTGTGTCCAGACATTTTGCAGAAGTTGCAGTATATTGAGCATTTTCCTGAATGCTTCTTCTTGCAGGACTTATAGTAAGGTGCAGAGGTAGAACCTGTACTTTTCCCACGATAGTTATTTCCATAACGAAATTCTTGGGAAATTTTCGGGGCTAGGTTCTTTCTCTGATTCTCTTCTTGCATACGCACTAATTCATCAGTCAAGGTATTGGCTAATTCTACAGCTTCTTCAATGGTTAGTGGCCTAGCCGCCTTGACTACGTGTCTGATTTCACTAATTAATCCCCAGATGTAACGGGAGATTAATACGGGTTCTGGTGAAGCTAAGGTTGGCACTATTCTAGCATATTCGAAGAATATGGTAGTGTAACCTTTGCAGTCTATTCTAGTCATTCTAAGGTTTAAGAACTTTATTAGCAATTTGTTCTTTGAGGCAGAGCCTCGACATGCGTTACGGAGCTCTAAATCAATCGGGCAGAGTAACTAATACGTAACCGGGGGTTATAATACTTACAAGGAGGCAGAGCTTCGCTTTTTAGTGGGTATTGTTCCCGGATATTATTTCTACTTATAATAAATTTGAGAGTGAAATTCGAGAATGAACGATTTGTGAACTGAGCTCGATCACTCTATTTATAGGGCTGATCTGATGGCGGCACGCGCCCCGCGACCAACCTAGCCAACTCCTTCGCGGGCCGCGAGGACTGTAGGCTAGGTTTTAGCCTTGGCTGGTCACGACTATAGGCCCAACACGTATACGACATGTGGCGCCTTGTGGTGCTGCCTAGTGCCACCCTGTCGCGGCCCGCGACAGGTTCACCTTGACTTCATCGCTCCCCGCGAGAACCCACTGAAATTGATTTTATTTGATTTTTGTTTATATAAAGGTATTTTGGGTCCGTTTTTCGTATACGGGGTGTATTTTAGGACGTATAGGAGTATTTTAAGGATTTTGGGAGAGTTGTTATAACTGCTTCCTCTGGTGGGTTGTTTTAAACCGGATACCGACTAGTGAAGCGTTGGCGAGACGATATGTTCCAATACCATCACTCGTGTGTGTCATGTGTAATAGGGAGCATGAATCGGTGGACCGTCTTTTGATAACTTGTGAGTTCGCACATCAGCTTTGGGTCGCGATTTCAAAGTGGACGAAAATACCCCTGCCTCGCTATTTACTAAGCGTTGTTGAGCTGCTCGAGTTCATCAATAATCTGCAAATGGCAGAGAAAAAGAAAAAGGCGGTTTATGTTATATTGGCTACGGTCTGCTGGTTGTTATGGAAAGCCCGTAAGAGCATAATTTTCAACAACAAGGTGTGTCATTTATCAAAGATAATCGGGGAAGTCAAAGCGCTATCCTTTCTGTGGATAAACTCAAGGGCGGTACATCTAAACCTGGAATGGCTGAAATGGAGTGAGTTTAGGGTGGTCTGGTAATGTATGTGCAGTTGTAAAAGAAGTGGTTGTGTCCCTTCTCTTTGTTTCTTATTTCCATTTCTTTGTATTGTATTGTCTTTTTCTTAAGCTCCTTGCTCAATTTCTATATAAACCACCTTTTCCAAAAAAAAAATCTAATAAATAAAGAACTTGGGTTGCCATATGGCACATTAACGATCCAAAGTTTTGTAGGGAAAGTTTTCTACAATTTAGGATTTTATATTAAAAATTAATATAACTAACTAATTATATAACTAACTGATATGGTTGTTACAAAATATACGCTGCATATTAGATATCTTATCTTATATTGATTTTATTTAAAAAAATAAATATAACTAACTAATTATATAACAAAACTAATTATTATGGTTGTTATGCAATATATGATGCACTATATTAGATATTTTATATTGATTTATGTTTAAGACGCTAATTTTGAAGAAACGGGGTGTTTGATGATTAGTGATTTGTGTGGCAAGAAAAATGACTAAATAAAAAAATGTTAATTAATTACAATTTTGTAGTTACATTATTATGAGTTAAGTTCACATACAAACAACTTTATCGTACAAAACGTACGAAATACATGCAAAAGCAAAAAAAAAACATGGTGGCATGTTCGTAATTATTTGCTCGTAGGGTAATTATCAAAATTACTCTACAAAACTTTTGGTAATTTTCAATTTATGTTTGTTATTTGTTATTGGTACGACTTTTGGTAATTATGAATTTATATTTGTTATTGATACGAATGGTTTTGAATTGTATTAGTTATTGATATCATCATTAGGTTTTATTAAATGTTCCCAATCTTGTAACTCACTCTTCTATTTCTACTACATTTTTATTTTATGATCCTTGCCACATATTTAAAAATTTTAAAATAATACCAAATATTAAACATTTATGTTCAATTTTATGAATTATATCATTTTTATAGATCAACCCGTGTAATACACAGGTTACTAACCTAGTGGAAGAATATACAAGTACGTTTCTTAATAGACATAAAAATACGCTTGCATTATCCGGACAACTCATTATGGTTTTTTGGACGCCACTGGCTGACATCTATACGACTTGTATAGAGATATACAGGTCATATGGCTGTTAGTAAGTCATATTTTATCTAGTGGTTGGGTTATACGACTCGTATGGTGTAAAGCCCTGCTTTTTCGTAACTTTCCTTGTTTAGGAAGCGTGTCGTGTCTAACTATTTTCGGAAAGTTGTATTCCTTGTAATCGTATTTCGTTGTATCGTTGTGTAATCGAGACTTTGATCGTAATAAAATTTCCTAATTCAAACATATTATACTTTGCTTATTCATTCATACTTATACGTTTCGATGCATTATACACCTGATGTCTTATTCGTGAATCTTGTAAACATGTGATCAACTTACCAATACATATCATACATTCATAACTCATATACTTCGCATACGCTTATACGTCATTTGGACACTTGCAAATACTTATTCATATGTAACATACTTGTTACATTTGATGTGTTATACATACTTACTTTTATCACACAATTTGCCTAGTTAAACATGTTTATTATTCACTTTAGGCCTTGTGTTATGATAAATAAACATTTACACATATTAAATACATAACATAAGTCTCAAATATGTAGCAAATGTTGTCAAAATAAATAAACAAGCTGATGACAGCTTGCGATCGGACTAAAGGATAGCTTTTAAGTTGTTTTTTTTTCAATGTTAACTCCCAACTAACTTGCATTTAAGACTCAACCACCTAAACCCTAATCCCTTCACTATAAATACAACATATTCCTAGCCATTTTACCACTTTTACAACACTCAAACACTCTCTAATTCACCCCTAAACTCAGTTGAGTTTCGGCAAGTTCAACAGAAAGTTCCAGCCATTAAAAGTGAGTTTTAACTCACTTCTTCTTCTATTTCTTCTTGTTATTTCATCTAAAACACTTGGATAACCTCTAAGAAGGTTTTCACAAGTTTTCTTGGGCAAACTAAGGTGAAACCTTACCATTTTTTAGGCCCAAAGTGCAGTAAACTTTCTGCTCGTTTTTATCTCTTTATATGTTCATGTTTTGATAGAAAACTTGGTGGAATCTTGTTCCCACCAAGCTCACAACTGAGTCTATAGTTTTGGGTTTGTTCTAGGGTGATTTCCATCAAAGTTTTGGGTTCAAACATCCGTTTTAATTATGTTTATACATGTTAGTTGAATGATGAAAACAAGCACAAGTCATCATCTTCCATATGATGAACTTGTGACTTGTGAAGTGTGAACAAATGGAAGCTTTGGCTTTCCAAACTAAGTTCCACTCCTTCGTTCCTAACTTGTGTATGAACACTCTTGTGACTTGCAAGAAACAAAGTACCTTAGCCCCGTCTAGCATCCGACACTTAGGATTATCTTTCCATGTCGTGTTGGCACACCTTGGGTTGTAGTGTACTTGGTCACTTGAGCCTTGTTAGATTAGATTTATTTTCTTGTTATTCATGACCCTCCCACGATCTTCATGATGGTGTGTGTAGTGGTGAATCATATAATGAGGTTTCAACCTCCATGCTTGACAATACATGATATTACATGACATTCTTTGATTGGACATAGTTTAGGTTATATTATTACCTTATAAATATACATATAATTATATAAAACATGACTGAATTTGTGATGGTAATCAAGTTATGATTATTCGTCATAAACATAGGCTAGTATATCTAAAGTCCTAAGATACTTGTTATGATTCTAATGGGCAATTGGGGACCCATGATGTCACACCCCGGATTCCACGTGTCACCGGTGGGCCCGGTGGGGAGTATCGTGACGTGGTTGGCAACATAATAGTCAAACAACACAATATATAAATGCACAGCGGAAGAAAAAGATAAATATATTACAATCCGAATATAAAGTAATATCAAGTATTACAACGGAAGGTAAAGGATCCACAGGCGGATCTTAAAACAATAATATTGTTCAACAGACTTTAGACGCCTAGAATTTTGCAAGATTCCTTATTAACGTCCTGAGCAGCTTCCAGCCTATTACGTACTTGTACCTGTCACTTAGACTTTTGAAAATACGTCAGTTTTCACTGGTAAATACACTCAACCGACTCATTTAAAAATGTCTATGAAAATTGGTTTAGGTGCTCAAGGCACGAAGATGTTTTGACGCTTTGATTAAAAAGCACAAGGCAAAATTTAATCTTTTATACTTGGGACAAACTATATTTCATGTTATCAGTTTTACATAACTTGCTCTACATACGGGGTCCGGTACTATGCAGTTCATGATTAACCGACACACCACTTATTCCCTTATTGGGAATCCCTTATTGGGTACAATTTATTATTAAACATATGGCATCTGTCAGGTGTATGCCAACACCCCGTGCTTAGGTCGTGGCCATTGTATTTAATGAGTCAAGGATATCCAGGACACGGTCGCATTAATCCCCAATGTTTCAGTCAAGCAATACGAATTAAAAATAGGTTATTTGGATTTCCCGACTTATTGGACTTTGAATCCCATACCTGACCATGCGGTATTTATATTACCGTATCTCAAGCCCGTAATAGGGAAAATAAGTTAAGAGTATTTACCTGAGCTAGCTCCTGTCTTAAATAGCAAGAATTTTAATAACTCAGCCGTATTCACTTAAGTGAGCGTAGGTACAATTTACCGGAAGGCTCTAGTCTGGAATGATGGTATAAATAACCAATTAGAATGCTCACGGGTCTTTAATTAAGCCTAAGCTTAGACCGGTTAATTATACGGTTCAAACGCACGATTGGGCGAAGATCGGAATAGAATGTGATTTAGACCCGACAAGATTGAAGACTTGTCTTATATGGGTAATCTAGGCACATTCTGAATTTTGGGGTAAAACCGATAAGGTTTGACCCGTTTCGGCTAATTTGTGTAAACTAGTTACATAAGCCGAACCGAACGCGAAAGAGGCGTAACGGGAAATCATAAGAGTCCTCACCAGGTTTCCTAAGTTAATATGCCTCATATATGTTGTGACATCAGTAAGATGTCTTCTATTATGCCCGAAACGAGTTTAAACACAAACTATGCCCCGTAGGGGTAGTTTGGTCATTTACAAGGTTATAAAAGAGTTTAAGTATTAACCTGAGTTACAGGTCTACTATAATCAGCAAAAATACTTATTTTACTAAGTTATAATAGTAGGGTAAAGTATATATGTGAAATTTATCAATTATAACCAACTATGCCCCGTAGGGGTATTTTGGTAATTTCACATAAGCCGTAAAGCTCAAAACTGATGTCTGAGTTAAACAACTTTTGCCTACTGTTAAAATATTATAATTTACCTCAAATATCAGTAGGTATCAACCTTTGTATGTTTAAGATAGTTCTAGTACATACTATGCGTTAAAAACGCTTAATTAGGCGATTAGAAGCCGTTTCCGGGTTCTATATATAAAGCTGATATTTTTTTATCATTCCAGAAGGCCTAAAATAATTTATTTATTATTTAGGATCAGTAGCAAAAGGTTTGGAGTTGATTGGATATGTTAAACTCATTTTATAGCCCGTAAGGGCAAAACCGACAATTACCGGATTAAGCCTACGACTATAAGTTATGCTCAGCCTAAAATTAATTAAAAATCTTCAAAAATCCCAAAGTAATATATTACATCAGTGGGTAAGAAGTTTGATATCAAGAAGTAGGTTTAAATAGGCTATACGCTAATTACGTCGTTTAATTAACATAAAGGTTTCAATTTACGCTAATGAGCATAACTCTTAATCTAGACCTCAAACTGAAGTCAAATTTTGGTTACAAGTTTATATATTAGTAATTAAAGTTTCTACTCTTTTACATTTTCAAAAATCACGTTTTAAGGTGAAAAGGGCATAATGGTCAACATATGATCAATTAACGGAATCATGCATATTAATTGGTTAACTAATGAACCATGGTGTATAATTACAGAGGGTTATACTAGCATGTAACCTGGTCCAATCAAAGCTCTAAGGCATTTCTAAAACATGCCTAAACGGGTCAGAACTGAAAGTCAAAGCAAAAGTCAAACTATGCGACTTTCGGTTCCGAACCGGGTCTCTACTGAAAATTGTCGGGTTGAACATGTTTAGACATGTTCTTACACTAATTACCAAGATATAATCATGATCAAACAGGTTGTATGTGTTCTACATTGCTAATCATGCATAAATTAGAAACTAAGTATCCTGTTGACTTTTTATTAACAGGTTTGACCCGACATTTGACCTAGTTAGAGTGGGAATCAGGGGGAACCCTTTTAAGGGTTTATTACCCACATAATTACCAACTTATAACTACTTTCAATTCGACTAATCACTGGGCCATTAGTGATTAATCGTTAAGTCAACCGTTAACTACGACGGTTTGACTTTTAAGCTTAAACTAAGCAAAAACTTAACTAAGAAAGGTTAAGCAAACTTACTGAAGTCCTAAGCTTGATTAGTGATCACTTGAGAGAAGTCTTGAGCTCCAGAAATGATCAGAAAAGCTGAAGGAAGGTGTGGTTGAAGTGTTGCAACTTAGGGGCTTTATATAGTGCTCACAATCTCATAGATTGTTGACAACAAGTCCTACAACTGATGTTTGATCACTAACAAGTGTCCCTAAGTGTTTAGGGGTTGCCTAGGTGTTAGTGCAGTATGTCTATCGCCTCCGTCAATCCGAGCAGTAGCAGAAACAGTTTAATTCTAGCACTTATATTGTAATATGTAGTAAAAGGCAAGGTGGCAATTCTGTAAATAATGAGTTCTCTCATTATATCCCTTGGTCTATAAATAGAAGTGTTAGGGTTAGAGATTGGGACTTTTTCTCATTTGGAGACTTAGGGAGATTATTCTAGAGAGAGAAAGTCTAGAGAGAGAAAGCTCTCTCTACGTGATTCTTGGATTTGTACTCGTCAGATTGTTAATAGAATCACGTCATTAGTACGGTTCTTGTGTGTTCGGTCACGCACGTTCACGGATTCCGCACGTTGAACGTTCGTTACGCAATCGTACGGTGTGAAAACCGATCCTACAATTGGTATCAGAGCTAGGAGCTCGGTTGCGAGATCAAACATACAATTACGCACTCAATTTCAGCAGATTCAGAGCGAAAAATCATTCAGATTTATCGAATTTCTCATATTTTTCATACTTTCACGTTCTTAACTAAAAATTGGCAAATTAACAAGGATTTTATGGTTAAAATCGGCTGATTTTTTGATATGATATGCGAAATCAGTTAATCTAAAATCCTACCAAATTTCAGAATCAAATTCAAAGTATTTTGGGAGAAATTTGAGATTTTTTGATCGAAATATGATAAAAGTTGCTGCTGTTACGGTTGTTGTTCTACGCGCGGATTGCCATCCGTGCGTATGACCATCCGCGTTGACTGATTGTTGACCTATACGTGCGGTTGAGTCACACGCACGCACAACTATCCGCTTTGACTATTTGTTGACCTGTACGCACGGATAGCAATACGCGTCACAATATACTATCCGACTTTAGTCAACATTGTTATTTTGTCAGTCAAAGCGGTGAACATAATTGTTTTGCATGTGATATTCTTTACTGCAGATAGTTCTCATAATTGTTGTCACGTGATTGTTTAAGAGTAAAGAGCATGTGATAAGTGTCATGTGATTAGTGCATATCAATACATGAGTTGTGTCACCCGTGCGGATAACATCATCATTTCCCACCCGCACGGACAACAATACGTGTCATAGCAACCCACCCGCACGGTATACTTTCAGCCATACGTGTTGACTTGTTGACTTGCCATACGCACGGACAACTTGTCCGCGCGGATAACATCCCCACCCGTGCGTATAACATCTCCGGATCCCCACCCGCGCGGATCACCACCCGTGCGGATCCCCACTCGTGCGTATAACATCTCCGGATCCCCACCCGCGCGGATCACCACCCGTGCGGATCCCCACTCGTGCGTATAACATCTTCCGGATCCCCATCCGCACGCACAACTTATCCGGGTTGTCTTGTTGACTCTGCCACACGCATGTAATAGCAATACGTGTCACAACACTTCAACCGATCAAGTTTCTTAGTCATCATTGATAATCATTGAAATCGGTGTGCATGTGATTTGTGTTTTCTATAGAATTTTGTCAGCAGCACATGTGAATCATTAAATTCAATCGGTGCATTTAATTTCACGAGAATCTGCAACCCATGTGCTAGTGCAAGTGAAATCAGTTTTTTTCAGTCCACTTTATATCATCGGTTCAATGAGAATTTAGATAATATCAAGTTTGTCGGCTAGCTTTAAATTGTTTGATTGCATGTGAACTGACATTATACATATTGAAATTTGTGAAGATTTAATATTGTCGATCACTTTACTTGATTAAAATCAGATTCTCACGTGAAAGGTATTGTCTTGTTGCAAGTGAGCTTGTTGATTCATTCATTGAGGTCAAAAAAGGTCAACGTGTAATCCAGTTAGACAACTCACTCGAAGTCAAAGAGTCAAAGTGCCAACCGATTAACTCAAGTTTTGTCGAGTGACTTGTGTCAAAGAGTTGGATAGTTAACTCACCCGAACAACATTTATTCGCAAATCTTCGACACGGGTCTTAGATTGATTTCATCAAAGTACATTGTTACGTATTCAGTCCGTTTTAACTGATTGCTTGTTTGTTTGATTGCAGGTGATTCGAGGTGATTTACAAGGCGCAAATACCAAGAAGTTGATATTTTGTGGACTTTGAGATAAAAACAATTTTTTGAACCAAGTCATTTAACAAAGAAATTGTGGTAAAAATGTTTGATGAAAAGGAAAACGCTAAACTTGGAAGAATTAATGAATGGTTTGATATGAATTGGCAATACAGGAAAGAAGATGAGAAAAAGGATTATTGGATTATAAGATCTGAATACTTTTTGTGTAAAAAATTTGAAAAATTTGATGATTTGAAAAAGAGGTATTATGAATTGCTTGATAAGTTGGAAAGGTATGGGATTAAGATGACAAATGCTGAAAAGATTTCAAAATTTGCAGATGCATTACCTTCAGAATGGGATGAATTTTTGTGTAAGCTGAAAAAGGATTCTAGGTTCTCAAAATTTAGTCCAGGTGACTTCATCAGAGAGCTTAGAACATACAATTGTGAAATTGAGAAGAAAAAGAAAGAGTTGATAGAGGAATTAGAAAGAAACTCAAAATATATAAGTTTGGATGTGATTCTTGAAATAATCAAAAGAATTAGAAATGGTCTTGATGTAAGAAGTAGGATGAAATATGATTTCAAGAGAGGTTGTTTTTTGGATGAAAATTTGAATCCTGCTGATATGGCTAAAATTTTTCTTGCAGGAACGACAAAGATTGAAGAATCCAAGAAGGATGAAACTTCAAAATGTGAAGTTGTGTGTTCAAAATGCAAAAAATTCGAAGCAGAAAATGTCAATCTCTTGAAACATGTGGAGAATTTGACATTGGAAAACAAAGCTTTGAAAGACGAGAAGAAAGCTGATGATGAACAGATTTTGGAGTTGAGCTTGAACTGCGAAAAACTAAAATCTGAAAATGACAAACTTTTGAAGAATGTTGAGAGTTTGTCATTAGAAAACAAAGATTTTGAAAGTAAAAAGAAATTTTCAGATAAAATTTTTAAAGATAAAATCAAAAGTTTTGAAATTGAAAAATTAAAAATTGAAAAAGAATTTCAAAGTCAAATAAAGATTCTTGAAGATGGGAGATCTGTTTTTAGCAAGAACAATATTGAAAAGCAAAAGGTAATAAATTCTCATCGTCAGACTATTATTCGACTTGAAAAAGAAGCTGAAGGTGATAGAAAGAAAATCAAAAATTTAGAGAATAAATTGAAAAGTTTTGTGACTTCTGCATCATATGTTTGTCCAAAACCGATCAATTCAGTTCCAATAAGTGACAATGTCACAAATTTTGACAAAGTCAAAATTGAAGATTGTGATGATAAATCTGATGATGAAAAAGAAAAAGAAGAAAAAAGAAAAACATTTTTGAAATTAAATGAAATGTTTAAAAATACTGTTTTACATTCTACTGAGAAAGGTGAATGCTCAACGCAAAAACCTGTAAAGAAGAATGTGGAACAGAAACAAAAAGATAAAAAATCGAAAAATTTTAAAAATGAAAATAAAAGCTCATCAGATAAGTCATCCAATCATTATCAAAAATCACAAAAATTTAAAAATCAAAACTCACAAAAAGTTGGTAATCAGTGGTGCAGGTTTGACCACAGTGCTCAAATGCCAAATCAAGGATACAAGAGGAGACATGAGTACCACAAGGCAAATCAATGCTATGATCTAAGTGTGTGGTATAAAAGTGGTGTGAAGCATGAAAGTGGTGAAAGGTATGATAACAAAGTGTGTTACACTTGTGGCTATCAAGGACACATTGCTGTTAACTGCCAAAGTCAGAGATTCGAAATGAGAAGTTGCTATGAATGCCAAATCAGAGGACATATTGCAAGAGATTGCCCAATGAGATCAAAGGGAAGATTGAGGGCTGAATCTCAGAAAATGGGAAAGAAACCAGTCAATGTCAAGCCCAAAGAACAGAAAGTTCAAGAACCAAAAGTTCAAGAACAGAAAGTTCAAGAAAAGAAAGTGAAGCTTTCACAAGGGCAAAAAGACAAACTGAGGAAGAAAAGAAAGAAGGCGAGAGAATATCTCGAGAGAATTTTGTCCTCGGATACAACTGGTAGTCCGATAAAAAGTTCTGATGAATCGATTTCCTCAACTAAAAAGGCAAGCAAAACGGATTCATCAGATACAAATCTGAGGACGAAAGAGGGAAAGAAGAAGAAGAAAGTTTGTGGCAATGAATCTGTTTCTTCGGAAACAAATGAGTCACATGTCGGCGATGAATCTGACGTCTCAAAGTCAGACAAGCCACCATCATGCAATGAATCTGACAGGACAAAGTCAGACAAGCCATATTCAGGCAATGATTCTGGTTCATCAAAGCCAGAAGAGCCATGTGTTGAGGTAAAAACAGAGAATTCTAGTATAACAATGGATGATGAAAATTTTCCACCATTGTTGAACAAGAATTCTAAATCACCCAAGGACAGTCAGGCTTGGGTGAAACTTGTCACGACCCCCGACCCGGTTTGACCCGTTTCAGGAGCCGCGGGACAGAAATCCTGCGGTATTTAATTAATTGAGTTTGACAGCGGAAGTTTTCATCAGGATCTTTTAAAATGTAAATATTTCCCGACTATTTTATTTCACAACGCGGGATAAAACCCCGGTAATTTACAATCATTTGATTTCACGAAGAAATCTTTTATTTTACAAAACATGTTTCTTTATTTTATACTGAGCCACTTCTTTGAGCTTGTAGTGCTATATGGCACTTTTCCTGGATCATAACAGATTACCTGAAACATGTTTGAAAAAGGTTTTGTCAGCGGGAAATACTGAGTGAATCATTCTATTTTGCATAATGATGCATAGTTATTAATTACAGCATAAGAGCGATTACAATGGCTTCTATCTTATTTTTAGCTGGCTTTCTGTCACAATGGTGACGATGGTCATACCACTATTTAGATCAATGAACCTAAATAGTGATGAGTATCACTGTAGGTCAATGAACCTAACAGTGATTATCCCGAGTAGGTCAATGAACCTAACTGGGAGAAAATTAGTAATGTGCACAATACCCCACTAACCAGTAATTCAAGATATTCACGACTTAGTCCCTGTAATTATAACCTTGAAATAATTTGAGGTATTGTAAAATAGTTGATAAAAAGAGAATGACTCACATTGCAGATTTAATTTGAGCAGAGTTTAGCCTACTGATTTAGCCTTTTCAACCTAAATTTTTATAACAGGCACACAATTCGGGGTTAGTAATCAATCTAGCATTTACGATAACTCACGAGATCAACCCTCACAACGAATGACAAAGTGCTATGCTTAAACATCCATCGAATTAACGACTAATGACAAAGCATCACCCTAATGTGGGCAGCACTTAAACATCCATTAAGTACATTGATCGATCGGACAATGAATCGTAATAGCGATTGTGCTAATACCCTGATTGCAGCGTCGATTTAGTGCCTGTGTGTGTTAATTGGAGTATACAGAACTTATCTCAGCGCACAAAGTGAATTTGAGCGTCGTTCTGAAGCCAGAATTCAAGTCCCAATCTCCTGTATTTATAGGTGAATTTTGACCCTCAGGCGGCCCGCGTGAAATCTTAAGCTAACCTTACGCGGGCCGCGTAAGAACTATTTTTAGGCATAGGGTTGCCACGTGTGGGACTAGCTCAGCCGAGTCGACAGTTTCTGAAAATTCGAATTGGACAGCTAATTAGGTGGATAAACGTAACTAGGAAATACCCCCCCCCCCCCCTGAGTTTTAGGGGCCCTGATCCTGATTCTGATTTTTCTGAAAATCTTAGGGTTTGTGCAGAATCACTTGGGTTTCTTATTTAGGGTTTCCTATTGGTCAATTAAAGTAATAATTTAGTACTTTTTGATGAGAGTTGTTACATTCTCCCCACCTTAAGAAAAATCTCGTCCTCGAGATTTACCGGAATAATTGAGGATATTTTCACTTTATTTCTGACTCAAATTCTTAAATGTATTAGGATCATATCTTTAAATCCTGCTTTACTAGCATTACTCGTTTACCTTTATATCTTGGAAAGGTATTACTCAAAGATTCGTTTAATAGATATTTCTTGAGATTGGATACATGAAATACATCATGTACTCCAGCAAACTCTCCTGATAAGCAACTGATCCTATACGTTGGATCACTGGAAATGGTTCTACGTACCTTTCTTACCAAATTTAACAACTTCTTTCCAAGTAAATACTTTCAATTAGCATTTTGTCTCCAACTCGAACTCTAACGGCTCTAGTCTATTATCTGTATAACTTTTCTGACTATCTCTAGCTGTCTTCAGCCTTTCCTTCGTGATACTAAATATCACAGTTGTAGTCACTTAGGATTTTCCTCCATTTCCTTTGCCTCGTGTTTAACTCTTTTTGCCCGAATATATATCTTAGACTTTTATGATCTGTATAGATAGTAAACTTACTTCCGTACAGATAATGTCTCCAGATTTTCAGGGCAAAAATTATGGCTTTTAATTCTAAGTCTTGTTGCATACGCAATTACCTTTTTGCGTTGCATAAGCACACATCCTAATCCTAGTTTTGAAGCATTATAATATACTTCAAAATCTTCAGTTTCTTATGGTAAAACTAGAATTTTGTTAATTTATGCTTTTAAGATCCTAAAGGCTTCTTCTTGTTTAGATCTCTAATCAAACTTAACTGTTTTATAGGTTAGCTTAGTTAATGGTATAGCTATCTTGGAAAAATCCTTAATATAGTATCCAACTAAACTTATAAAACTTCTAATTTCCATTGCGGATTGCAGAATCTTCCGTTTGGTAATTGCTGCTATCTTAGCAGAATTTATGTGAATACCTTCATAATTCACCATATGACCTAGAAATTGCATTCCTTGCAACCAAAATTCATACTTCGAGACTTTGGCGTAAAGCTTCTCTTTTCTTTAAAAATGCTAAGAGTACATGCAAGTACTGATAATGTCCTTCCTGACTTTTGGAATAAATAAGTATATCGTCTATGAAGACAATTACAAATTTATCCAAATATAGTTTATAGATCCTATTCATCATGTCCATGAATGCTAGAGGTGCATTCATTAATCCGAAGGGCATGATTGTAAACTCGTAACGACTATACCTAGTTCTGAAAATGGTTTTAGGTATGTCTTTCTCTCGTACTTTTAATTGATGATAACCGAAGAGTAAAAATATCTAGATCTTTGAAGTTGACCGAATGGACCATTAATCCTAGGTAATGGGTATTGATTCTTAATTGTAACCTTTATTCAATTCCCTATAATCAATACACATTTTCATCGAATCATCCTTTTTAAATATCACTGTGTTAACCGATAAAGTGCCTTGGCTTATCGGTATAGTTCCTGGATTTAAAGAAATTCTATCTCCCTATCAGGTAGTAACCCTGATAACTCTTAAATTCTTTATCTTTAGTATTAATGATTACTGAAATCATATATACTATTCCTTGATTTTGTTCATAATTAGCAACTTTCATTACTGATATGAACTTTAGGGTTTTACATAGCTTATCTCCGGTAATCATTATTACTTCTCCATTGGATGCACAAATTTCTATGGAATTCTTATCACAGATAATTTGAGCATAATTGTTTTACTAATCAATCCATTCTTAGCACAACCTTGATTTCAACTAATTTCATAGATAATAGGGTTGCAGAAAATTTATGACTTAAAAGTTCTATTTCTACGTGTTGCAGAACCTGATTTATTTTAACTGAATTCCCATCTGCCATTTCTATTGTAGAAATTTGCCCAATGATGGTTAAAGGTAAGTTAAAAGTTTGGAAGAATAAAGTATTTATAAAACTTTGGTTTACACCAGAGTCAAATAATACTTTTGTGTAAACGTTGTGAACTAAGAACGTACCGGCTATCATATCTGGAATGAGTTCTGCTTCCTTAGCAGTCAGTTGGAAGGCTCTTACATTCCTTTTTGCTCCTTCTGCAGGTTTGGCTTTATTGTCAGATGTTTTGTTCAGTTTTGGACAATCTGGCCTAAGATGTCCAGCTTCTCCACAGTTGTAGCAGACTGAAAATTTCTTCCTCCTGCAGTCTTCTTCTTGATGCCCGGAATATTGCAAAAATTGCAATATCCTTTGCATCTTCCAAAATGCTTCCTTTTGCAAAAATTGCAAAATGGACTAGTAGAAGATTGCCCATTCCCTCCTTTCTGGAAATTGTTATGGTTACCCGAACGGAATTCTTGGGTAATCTTTTGGGCTACTTCCTTCCTTCTATTTTCTTCTCTTGTCCGTACTAGTTCGTCAGTCAGAGTATTGGCTAATTCTACTGCATCATCAATCGTATGAGGTTTCGCAGCCTTGACGATATTACGGATTTCGGAAATCAATCCCCAAATATAACGAGAAATAAGTACCGGCTCTGGCGAAGCCAGGGTTGGTACCACTCGAGCATATTCGAAGAATGTCGTAGTATACCCTCGACAATCTACATCCACCATCCGATGGGTTAGAAATTTATTTGCCATTTGATCTTTTTCATATTCAGGACAGAATTTTCTTTCTACAAGACTCTTAAATTCTTCCCATTTCATGGCATAAGCCCTGTTTCTTCCTTTAGCTTGTAACACCGTATTCCACCATTCTAGCGCCACTTCTTTGAAAAGGTTTGACGCATACATGACCTGATCATCCTGAGCACATTTACTTATGGCAATTACTGCCTCAGTTTTCTCTAACCAACGCAGTGCCACAGTCGCTCCCTCATTGCCTGCAAACTCAGTGGGTTTACAAGCAATAAATTCTTTGTAAGTGCAACCAGGCGTTGCAGTTTTCCTTTTCTTAGGGAGCGGAGCTTGCCGTGGTTCATTATCATGATTAACATGATTATTGCCTCCGTTTACGCTATTACTGAAATTATCTTCAGAAATACGTTTATTAGGAACAATTTGTTGCGGTTCGATTGGATTTTTAATAGCAGCAACGATTGATGGAATAGCATTGGCTATCCCTTGAGCAACTATTCCTGGAATAGCGTTGGCTATCCTTTGAGCAACGATATTTTCTATATCCTGCCTAGTCATAAATTGATCCCCCGGTTGTTGCTCAGGTTGATTAACCTCATTAGCTGGTTCATTATTAGCGTTTTCCATCTAATAACTAATTTATAGATAAATAATTAGTATAAAAGAAATAATCCAAAGTCACAATTAATTGCACATAATCACGTAAACGAATATACAAACAAAACTGAAATTTTCTAAAATTTCATTTGTTTTATAGATTATATCATGCTTCCATATACAACCGTTTTATTATTTATTTTACACATACTGATTTTACTATTACTATTACACAACCACAGTTTCATAATCTCCTATCCTTTGTCAGATGATATTCTAGTAACGGCGTTCATTCTCATCGTATTTCCAGGAGATCTGTCCCAAAATCTCTTGGATCCTATTCCCAGCATCCATTTTCTCAAAATGATGGAGTTTAGCCATATTCTTGTTACTCATTGGTGAATTTGGTAAAGGTTCTGGATTGAACTTAGGAAAAAGTTTATAGGGATGGTTTTGTAACAGTATTTCATTATTCCTCCATTCGTCTATTTGCGAGTGGATTGAAGGGTTTGGTATAGCTGGTTCTAAATTTATTGGTAGTGGTGTTTCAAGAGAATGAATAAAGTCATTTTCATTAATAGGCTCAATAGTATTATCGTTTGCCATTATAAAATCCAACTCTTCCTGAGATGGTAACCCCTCAAATTGCCTAGAGCTTTCCCCAATTTCCATTTTCTTAGGCTTGGGTTTCTCGAAAGGTAAAGCGTTGAATTCTATAGGTTCTTCTATGTCTGGTATATATCTATTGAAATCTCTAGAAACTTCTATTCTTACTGGATAGAGATTTAATTTCTGAAGGGCGTCAGACAAGTCACTCATGCTGTTTATGCAAGATACACACAATTAAAAATTATATCAAATTTCATAGAAAACTTTTAAATATTATTTCATATTGGGTAACTATGAAACAACCGAATATGAAAATATACTAGGTTTTATTTGTAAATTTATTTACTGAATAAGGTTTATAGACTGTAGATAATAAAAGTGCTAAAACTTTGAGTCAAATTATTTAAAGATTTATATTTACTACTACAGTAGCTAACATATAAAAATCTGCCCATACTGTTCAAAATTAGTCAGATAATAAAACATATAATCACAAAATAGCAATTAATAAAAGATTAAGTATTTTCTAAATACTTAATTGGCTTAAATCAGTGGCTCGATAAGTGGCTCTAATACCACCTTTTTCTGTCACGACCCCCGACACGGTTTGACCCGTTTCAGGAGCCGCGGGACAGAAATCCTGCGGTATTTAATTAATTGAGTTTGACAGCGGAAGTTTTCATCAGGATCTTTTAAAATGTAAATATTTCCCGACTATTTTATTTCACAATGCGGGATAAAACCCCGGTAATTTACAATCATTTGATTTCACGAAGAAATCTTTTATTTTACAAAACATGTTTCTTTATTTTATACTGAGCCACTTCTTTGAGCTTGTAGTGCTATATGGCACTTTTCCTGGATCATAACAGATTACCTGAAACATGTTTGAAAAAGGTTTTGTCAGCGGGAAATACTGAGTGAATCATTCTATTTTGCATAATGATGCATAGTTATTAATTACAGCATAAGAGCGATTACAATGGCTTCTATCTTATTTTTATCTGGCTTTCTGTCACAATGGTGACAAGTCACAATGGTGACGATGGTCATACCACTATTTAGATCAATGAACCTAAATAGTGATGAGTATCACTGTAGGTCAATGAACCTAACAGTGATTATCCCGAGTAGGTCAATGAACCTAACTGGGAGAAAATTAGTAATGTGCACAATACCCCACTAACCAGTAATTCAAGATATTCACGACTTAGTCCCTGTAATTATAACCTTGAAATAATTTGAGGTATTGTAAAATAGTTGATAAAAAGAGAATGACTCACATTGCAGATTTAATTTGAGCAGAGTTTAGCCTACTGATTTAGCCTTTTCAACCTAAATTTTTATAACAGGCACACAATTCGGGGTTAGTAATCAATCTAGCATTTACGATAACTCACGAGATCAACCCTCACAACGAATGACAAAGTGCTATGCTTAAACATCCATCGAATTAACGACTAATGACAAAGCATCACCCTAATGTGGGCAGCACTTAAACATCCATTAAGTACATTGATCGATCGGACAATGAATCGTAATAGCGATTATGCTAATACCCTGATTGCAGCGTCGATTTAGTGCCTGTGTGTGTTAATTGGAGTATACAGAACTTATCTCAGCGCACAAAGTGAATTTGAGCGTCGTTCTGAAGCCAGAATTCAAGTCCCAATCTCCTGTATTTATAGGTGAATTTTGACCCTCAGGCGGCCCGCGTGAAATCTTAAGCTAACCTTACGCGGGCCGCGTAAGAACTATTTTTAGGCATAGGGTTGCCACGTGTGGGACTAGCTCAGCCGAGTCGACAGTTTCTGAAAATTCGAATTGGACAGCTAATTAGGTGGATAAACGTAACTAGGAAATACCCCCCCCCCCCTGAGTTTTAGGGGCCCTGATCCTGATTCTGATTTTTCTGAAAATCTTAGGGTTTGTGCAGAATCACTTGGGTTTCTTATTTAGGGTTTCCTATTGGTCAATTAAAGTAATAATTTAGTACTTTTTGATGAGAGTTGTTACAAAACTTTTCAAATAGAAAAAACCTGACTTGCCGGAGTTCCCAGGTTGGTAAGTGTGGAACAGGAATCGGCATATTTCTTGAGAAATTCACAGGTTGGTAACTGTGATATTTCGAATCACAAAAGATTAATCAAGGACATTAAGTTGTACTTGATTTATCTTTCCGATAAGTGGATAAAGGTAAACAATGTGATGAAACCCCGAGTTTGTAAAAAGACAAACAAAACTAATTTTCCGGAAAAACCATTTTGATTAAAACAAACTTAAGTGTTTTGAAATCTAAATGGGAAAATAGTTTGTTGTCAGGGGGAGTTCTGATTGTTAAGCCGAGAGAATGGCGAATTGAAGCGATTTGATATCAGTTTGTCATGTTTCTTGTATAGTTTGTTTTCAAATTTTCCTTTGAAAATCAAAATTGAAACATATTTTGATTTTAGGGGGAGAAAATTAAAAAAAAAAAATAGAAAATTTGAAAATGCCAAAAACATTGAAAAAGCAAAAATGAGTTTTGTTGAGAAAATAGGAAATGATAGTAAATCAGTGAACTATCACAACATGCTAAAGAAAGGTAATGTGATAAACGGTCTCACTAACGATGTGACGATAGGCTCAGCTAGACTAGTAGATTTGCGATAACGATACAAACATAAATGAAAAAGCCTAGTTCTAGTGGAAAACATGATTGAAAGCATAGTACTTAGTTTTGTCCTTTATGACTGTGTGCCTGCTCGGTAATCGCTGAATGTCGAAAGACATAAAAACCGGTTAAGTTTGTGAACTTTCACAACTTTGCTGAAAAAGTCGCTGTGATTGTGCATTTCATTTTGCAAAGATTTAAACTTGTTTGATTTCTTTATTTTGTTTAAGCATTGGACATCCTCTGCGTATACGTGAGTATCGACCTGGATGTTATTGCCTAAACGTTCTGCTTTATTTTCTTTGGTGTTTGGTTTAAGCTTTGGATCACCTCTGCGTATACGGGAGTATCGACCTGGTGGTTAAAGCCTAAACAACTTCAACTTATTTTATTTTCTTATTTTGTTTAAACATTGGACTTTCTCTGCGTATACGAAAGTATCGACCTGATTGTTAATGTTTAAACATTCTGCTTTGTTTTCGCACATATCACAGTTGATGAAAGTTTAAAGGCATTAGTTGAGTTAGTGTATTGCATGATGAGGGGATATGCTGAGATCGTGGGGTCCATAAGAATTTAGTGCAAAATTAATATACCTTAACGTATCGGTAAGCATTTCGAAAGTTTTTAGATTGAGCTTAAGAGGACAAACATATCGTCAATTAACGTGAATCGTTTAGAACTTAAAATGATTAAAGCTTAACGGTGCTAGTGATTTGTCTCAAAAACTGATATGATCCTCTTACACAAACTCACAAAAATATTGTTTGTATATATTTCTTTACTGCATTTCTTTAAACTCAAAATCCAAAAAGATTTTAGTGTGTTTTAGCATAAAGTTTTGAAAAATACAAAAAGATTTTCGACAACTGATGTTGGAAAGCTGATTTTCAAAATTCCAAGTGCTAAACTTGATGAACTAGAGGGTTGGGAGAATATGTTGAAAATTTAAATGTTATATACAAATGTTTTGAAAGACTGTGTGATTAGTTAATCAAGGTCATTCACTTGAACTTGATGTAACTATAACAGATTGATGTATGAATGATTTCTACCAGTAAGTTTCTTAAATCTAAGTGTTATAAATTTGTGAAACTTATGTTGAGGTAGAGAATGTGCAGGTTAACCAGGTTTCAAATCCTGAGCATATGCAGAACAGAGCCAGGAATTGATCCTGAACTTGTGAACATGTGAAATCCAGATTACGATCCCGACAGCTAAGTCTAAGGGGGAGTCTGAAGACGAGCTCAACGTAAGAGGAAGCGTGGATTCAGGAAGCCAGGAAACTGTCCTGAAGGATCTTGTATATGGAAAGCCAGGTGTCGATCCCAGAGCACGGAAGCTTGACGAAAGGGGGAGCCTGAAGAAAGAGTTTGCTGAAAGGGGAAGCTAAAGCTCAAGACAGATCCACCGGGATTCTGTTCAAGAAAGAGAGAGAAAGAAAAGTCGCTACGAGTTTGACTACGGATTGACTGCGGCAATATCCAAGGGGGAGTCTGTTAGTGCAGTATGTCTATCGCCTCCGTCAATCCGAGCAGTAGCAGAAACAGTTTAATTCTAGCACTTATATTGTAATATGTAGTAAAAGGCAAGGTGGCAATTCTGTAAATAATGAGTTCTCTCATTATATCCCTTGGCCTATAAATAGAAGTGTTAGGGTTAGAGATTGGGACTTTTGCTCATTTGGAGACTTAGGGAGATAATTCTAGAGAGAGAAAGTCTAGAGAGAGAAAGCTCTCTCTACGTGATTCTTGGATTTGTACTCGTCAGATTGTTAATAGAATCACGTCATTAGTACGGTTCTTGTGTGTTCGGTCACGCACGTTCACGGATTCCGCACGTTGAACGTTCGTTACGCAATCGTACGGTGTGAAAACCGATCCTACACTAGGGGTCGCACAAGATGTGAAAAATCGTTCATAAGTCGGTTAGAAGAGCTATGGCAGACAAAAACCCAATAAAATCGAACCAGACAGGCCCTCGCGTGACGCTAAGACCCCCCCTTTGGGCCTCGCGTCGCGCTAAGTCCTTCTGCACCAAATCTTAATTTTCTGATTTTTGCGATTTGATCCTTGGCTCTTCAAAACTTTGCTACGACTTCCTTTCTTGCATTTTGAACCCTCCAAATTGATGTTTAGGGGCTTCAAGACATCTACCCATTTTGTTAAGTCCCCGGTTAACTTTATTGTTACCCGAAAAGTCATAACTTTCATCGTTGACGCTTTTAACCCCTCGCACACGAATTTGATCATAACTTTCTCATACGATAACAAAACTTTATGAAATTTATATCGTGCATTCTAGTGAGCATAATTAACCGTTACAAAGCTTCGGGTTTGTCAAAAGGTCATTCAGAGGTATAACTTAAACATGTTGACACATTTAACCCCTGTAGTTTGTAATCTCTCACTTTTAGCGTCGTACGATCCATGATTTATTCGTTTGAAGGTATGTGCATCATGTGGTATTAATGTACAATATTTTTATTCACTGTTGACATTTAGAACTCGTATATTCACATACTTTCCATGATTGTAAACTTTAATCCTTTTATAACATTCTTTCACACGTTCAAACAAATGACACGTGTCAACACATTATAGGACGCGAATTTTCGAGGTGTTACACATGAAACCACTTACTATAGTGTCATAACAAGCTCTTAGACTTAGATAATAATTTCGTATGAATTTTTTTACTACTTTAAATTCCTAATCCGAATCTTCTATTCCAAATCCATTAACTTAAGCACCTTCATTTACCCTTGTAGGGTGACTCGGTGTTCCATCCTCAAACCTACAACTCTTCACGGGATTTCAAAGGAAGCTTTGCAAAACCGTGAGTACACTTGACCCATTTTTGCTTTACACTTTTGGGTGCAATATGTTAACCTTATCAAAATCACAATACATTATACTTTATGCAATGCACAAAACAATCCAAATACATGCAAACTTATGTGTACTACTTGATTCATATTCTTGGGTGATTCTTATGTGATACTATAGTCATTAACTTCTTACGAGCCTCCATTTAATATGTATAGCGCTATAGGAGTAACGCACCACCCGTGAACGAGAGGTCATGTTAAATTTCATTCTTATTGCGTAAACAGAGGGTTGACTTGAATATTGCATGCCATTGATATGTTAATATTGATAACTTAGGTTGCCATGTGGATTCGTTTTAAACAGTTTTTTATACTTATGCTATATACTTAAACTTGTGTACTCGCCAATGCTTTTTGTGTTGAAGTATACTTTTTAACATGTTGCCGGTTGATGATGTTGATTATGATGAAATCTAGTAGGGACGACACTAGAAACACATCTTTAAATTACTAGAATTGTTATCTCATTTTTGTTGAACTTGTCGCATTTTGTCATTTCTATGTTGTAATTTGAATTTCCATGATGTACTTGACAATTATTATTTTGAAATGAAATCGGTTTTGGATTAAACTATTGTCACATAATGTTATGAAGTCTTTGAGCAATCTCGTTCGTCTCACTCCGATGTTTCCCCCATCGGTTGGGGTGTGACATATGGCCCTATATGAGTCATATAAATTTCTTACATGGAATTGAACAACCTGTTTGGCCTTTTGCACAAAATTTTTGGTTATACAACTCATACAACACTATACGAGTTGTACAAAGATTTAAACTATACAACAACTCTTAACCTGTTACTCTTAAACAAGTTGCTCTATATGAGTCATATAAAGCCTCGACGTGTGTAGAATGTATTGCCACTCCGTAAATATATCGATGCAGTAGAGGCGATTGTTATTGCTCAAGATGCGCCTGTTGGTGTTGTAGAGGCGCCTCCCAAATCTACCCGAGCAGCACAAATAATCGAAGATGGTGACCTAGGAACCCTGCAACAATATGCATGCCAAAAAGTGTCTGGAGATCTAAACTATGTGGCTCAAGAAGCGCAGTCAAATGACTCATAACGGCAGGCGTAAGAGTGCCTAGAGCACACGCGATGCACTCGGTGCAAGCGCCTGCACGTAGGTCATTTATTTGCTTCACACTAACACGTGTAGAAAAATTATTAGCCAAACAATAAGCTAGGTCACGCCTAACTCTGGAAAGCGAACAAGGCAAGAAAAACAGATCCAACTACGTGCACCACTCCTTGTTGGCACCACGCCTCATGATTATGCATGCAAGTAGCTTGTGTATGTATATGTGTATGAGGTTTCTAGTATGTCTATGTTCATCATTTACTGTGTAACAACCCGCACTTTTGCGCTTGTTACTCTCGCTACACTCGTTACGCCTAGCACCAGAGATTCGGATCATAATGTAACTATATCGCTTACTACGCTACTTCGCATATTTTCGCATTACAACGCTTACTTTCAACACGCTATATCGCACATCACAACGCATACACTAACGCCAACGATGACATCGCGTGAGTACTTAAACTACTCCCCTCGCTCGTCGTGGCGCAACGCAACGTAAAACTCGAAACGCGGTTACTCATGCTATGACCTATTATATTACTAGTTATATATATATATATATATATATATATATATATATATATATATATATATATATATACTTGTTTAAACGCGCACACGCTGGCACGCGCAACTCAATTTATCGCACGGACACGCAACATAACACGATGCTACATATCTCACTAAAACGCTTAAGGTACCCGCAATGGTTAACGCACCGCTTAATACACGAAACGAAAGTCGGAGAACTAACTCGCACAAACCGTCTGATCGAATGACCATTCGACCGAATGCACATCTGATCGACTGGCCATCCGACACCATTTCAGTACCGCCTTAAACCTCTCTCTCACCCTATAAATACCCGCCTGTCACATCACTGTTCACTGATGTGACAGCTCCATTCGACCAGACACTCCCAAGTCATTCTCAAGCACTTTTCTCTCGATTCAAGGCTCTTTCGTAAGTATTTCCCCCTAAATCTTGTACTTCCATCATCACTACACACTTCTACATCATCTTCTACACTGAAATCACCGATTTTCACATTGAAATCACCTGATTTGGACCTCTTGAAGGTGACATCATCTCTGTTGCTTATGCAATCGGTTATGTGACGTCATCTCATCAAGAGTGGTTCAGATCTAAAGGATTTCTACACATTTTAACACGAATCTCGATAAAATCTAAACATTTTCAACTGAATTCATACTTTTCTTCAACTTTCTTCACTTTTCACCTCAAAACCGATGGAATCTAGACTCATCCAGGCTCTCTACTCACTCTCTAGTTGAGACGCCGGTCTGAAAACGGATTTCCACCGGATAGACGACCGATTCACGGGTTAAACATGAAACTCCATCAAGAACAGTTAAGTCTGATCGAATGGGGTGATTCCCATCCGATCGGCTGAGCTGGACTTGGTGTGGATTCCCGTTGTTTGACACGTCGTCACGCCGTCTCCGTTAAATCCCAAACTTGTGAACTTAGAAAATTTCACAAGTTTTCAAAAACATTAGGCCGCCCAATCGAATTGTCATCCGATCGGATGACTATCCGATCGAATGACTATTCGACCAGGTGACTTGTCCTTTGTACTATCCCATGACTCAAAACGATTTGACAAAACTTCAAATCTCTCGATCGAATAGCCATCCGATCGAATGGCCATCCGTCCAGATGACCATCCGACCGGATGACTTGATTAAATACTACAACGAAAACTTCAAAAGTTTCAAAACGATTTACAAACACCCACACTCATTCAAATAGATATCCTTTCGAATGGTCATCCGTCCAGATGACCAACCGATCAGGTGGGTTGTATTCATTCAACCGAATCACCGTTCGATACACTGACATATTCGACACTCTGTTTACGCACTGTTCAACGCTTACGCTACTGTTCTATGCCCAGGCTAAGCTCCCACGCGCTCCCTTCAATCCAAGTCTGAGTTTACTTGCTAAACACGAATTGTGAGTATAGTTGACCCTTTTTTACGCTTTAAAGCACACTTTTGGGGTGTAACATACGTTCATATCTAAAACGAACTTATCAAAACGCAGTACATACTCTAAACTATTATCACATACGAATAACTGACGTACATATTTACACGTGATGCTTAATACATATGTGCTAGGACTCTTACTCGTGACGTCCCACCTTAGCTAGTATGGTACTATAGTTGGACTCACATCCGACAGGGTCTAGTTAAGGAAATCACGCCCTTTTTGGGATCCCCGACGCAATCATCGAGTGACATAGCTGGTAGTATTTGTCTTGTAGTGTGTATGTTGTGTATCTCGTTTATGTATGTGGAAATTCGCAGCACTTTTACCTATCTTATTGTTGTACCAAACATGTATACTCGCCGATACATTTTCGTATTGATATTATTTTAACGTATGTTGCAGGTTAATCGCATATTGTCACAAATCAAGCTAGGGAAGTCTAGAAACTCACTTAAAATCTAGGTTGTCGGATTTGTATTGTTTGAGAGACATGAAATTTGTGTGACTGTTTGTTGAGATATTTTTTATTAGTATGGGATAATGAACGTTTTAAATATTGTCACTAAATAGTTGTTATGGATTCTCTTGAGCAATCTGATTCGCCTAGTGTCGCGCCCCGATGATTCCGCCATCGTTTGGGGTGTGCAGATTGGTATCAGAGCCATAACTATCGGTAATTAGGTCGAGTATTAGGATTGACCTAGTCTATAGTCTAAGTACCAACAGACCGCTTCGTGCCAACACAGGAGAGTATCAAAAGTAGTGCTCTCATTCGAACTCGCGAAAACTACATCTTCGTACGAACTTCCGCACATACAGCTTCGTACGAAGGAGCCTTTCCTAAGGCGAAACACTACTTGCCTTTCCGAAGGCTGACATAATACACACATTTTCGAAAACACTCGCATAACACAACCGAGTGATTGTGTCGAGATTAGGTGTCAAAACCAAGAACTCTCGATATAATCACTCACTCAGCACATTATTTTAGCACGAGAACCCTTCATTGAGTTAGGAGTGATATCCACATCTCAACGAAAATCTCCATTTGTATCTAGTGGAACTCCCGAATCGATTCGGCGAGCACAACCATTTCTATCTTGTGTTCGTCATCAGAACCACTATTAAGCCATATCTTTATAACCTAGTTGGTTGTTTTTTCTTCAATCTTCAAGTGACTATAACGTAACCATTCTCACATCGTTTGGTAATAGCCAATCCACTAACTCATCAACAGACATGAACTCCCAAATCACCCGTATGGTTAGACCTCTATAAAGCTAATGGCAAATAAGTGATAAGTCCCAAAATGACATCGCTAACGAGGAGAATTAAATGAAGATAATTAATTGAAAATGGAAGATACATATTTCACTTTATACGGTCCGTTTTGATGGAACCTTACGTTATGCCAAACAACTGGCACAAATAATGAGAAATATGTCATAATTTAAAATCAAATGGCGCGCATAATGAGTAGTATTACGTCCAGTCAAATAATTTGTGTGTGTATATATATATATATATATTGTGGAATCTTACGTCATCGTCAACTAGATTCACACGCACATCGATGAAAACATAATTCAAATGCATATCAGGAAATCCTACTTGTCCAAAACCGCACGCATTTCCCTTAAGATTTTAACGACATTCGCAACCTATGCGGCTTGTACAAGATCATATGAGTCGTATATCTTTGTCTGTATAAAAGTATACTAATCACACAGGGACAAGACTTCATAAACTATACAACTCGTGTAGGCTTATTATACGAGCCATATAGGGTGTCTAGTATATGCATGTACGAATCGTAAAGGGACATGAATAAACAGATGTGACGGGCGCCAACTTTGCTGGTTGAATAAGCTATGCAACTGATATAAAGCTATACGAGTCATATAGATGGTGTCCAAATATCCATGTTGACGTACCCTTAACATCACCCTAATTCAAAACCAATTAAAAACCAATGGATTGCGATGATTACATAAAAATCATACAATTACGTCTAATTTGATATATATAACGTGCAATTGTTTAACCGTTTTTATCACTTCTTTCTCATTGAATGTATGTTGTAAAAGTCGCAAGGCGCTCCCTGGTCGGATTTGAGAGTACTCGGCCTAGGCGGATTACTCGAGGAGTAATTGGCCTAGGCGAACAATACTCGAGTCTCAGCAGCTTACCTTATAGCGAGTACTCGAAGCCTAGGCGGGACTTTTACAACTATATGCACAAACAAACATGACGTGCCCCTGTAACTGCTATTAACTAATAAAAAAAGTAAAAAAAGTAAATGAACTTAATAAACCAAAGTGAACCAAAGTGTATAGTATTAACTAATATGTTATTTGGAAACGAGTGAGTATATTTGTTTTTTTTTCTTTAGGGTGTAAGGGGTGCACCCCTCATAAGTTTGGGGGAAATTTTGCCCACCCAATCATAATATGTTATGTTATTTCCTCTCTCATTCTCCTCTCTTGTCCAAAAAACACATGGGGTGGTTTCCCCCTAACCATTAAAAGAAACATGATGGGTTGAAAGATACTTGGGCCCACCACTACCCTCTCTCCCTCGTTAACCCGCATGCGGCAACTCTTCCCAGATTCAAGACCTCCCCGCGCGCCTAAAAATGATGGCGGCGGTGTTCCCCTTGCCGCACCCCTTGCTGCAAAGGGGCTTGCCGCACCCCTTGCCGCATCCACCCGTACACCCTTCTAACTTTCAAATTCAACTGTGTGTGACATTATTTAATTTGTTTGTTAAGTCAACGCTAAATTGGGTCGTAATTCAAAAACTGTGATATTAATATTTAATAGTCCCAAAGTTGAGTTTGACTATTGAGATTATTTAACATACTTGTTAAGTAAATTAACTATGGCTCAATGTGTTTGGACCTTTTTATACAAAAAGAAATATTACAATTTTTATATTTTTTTCTGTATGTATATTCTAACTAATTAACATTTATGTAAGGACCTACAAAAATGTCCCACAACACTCCATAAGTAAAAACCCGGACCCCTAAAACCCTAATCCTTGTGAAAAATCAAGAAATTCAAATTTTTCGATCTGTCGCGGGCCGCGTAAGACTTAAGGAAAGCTTACGCGGGTCGCGACAGCTTTAAAATGCTCCGGATAAGCTTTAGGCCATGTGTCAGACACGTGGCAGACCTACACGTGACACGGAAGCCCTAGCCGTAGCTAGGGTGGACCTCGCGGGCCACGTAGGTCGTTCTTCGAGTTTACGCGGGCCGCGTAAAACTCAAAAATCTGCTATAAAAGGGACGTTGCATGGCCTTGTTTCTGTGTTCGAAAAATCCTTTCAAAACGTCAATATTCTGCTTAGATACGAGTGTTTAAGTATCAAACCGCTGCTACGATTACATGGTAATAACTCGATCACTACTACGATACAATGTCCGATCGATTGAAACCGATCCGATGGATGTTTAAGTGCTGCCCGAATTCGGGCTATACTTTGTCATTCGTCATGAGGGTTTTGATTTCGTGAGCTTATCGTAAAAGTTGTATTAAGTTACTAACCTAGTTTCGTGTGCATTGTTATTCACTTTTTACCAATTTTTTTGCAAAACCCTAAATGTTTTCCAGTTATACGTTGCAGTGATTAAGTCTTTGCTAATCTTTAATTACTGGCAGTATGTGGGGGTTTTGTGCACATTACTACTAACGATTTATCACTTTAGGTGGGCGAGCCTAATTAGTGATATGTCCACAGTCATAGATTCGGTCGAGTGACAGCTGAACCAGCTAATTATAAGATAGGGGCAAATATAAAAACCCTTAATGCTGTAATTTGTAACAATGTGTCATTTCGTATCAAATGAATGACTCGCCAGTATTTCCCCGCTGACAAAAATCTTTTTAAACATGTTTCAGGTGATTTACTGTGAACCAGGAAAAGTGTCGCGTAGCACTACTGCTTGAAGGGAGTGGCCCGGTAAATAAATAAACATGTTTTTGTAACCAAGGGATTTCCCTGTGGAATTCCTTTATTGTAAATTACAGGGTTTGTCCCGAAATTTGGAAATAAAATAAATGGGTATTTTCAGTTAAACGATCCTGTTAAAATTTTCGCTGCCAAATTAAATACAAATACCACGGGTTTCTGTCCCGCGGCATCCGAATCGGGAAACTGGGTCGGGGGTCGTGACAATTTGTGATCCGACATAAATAAATAATAGAGTAAATTACAAGTCTTGTTCTTTATGTTTGTCCCAAATTTCAGGCGTCGTCCTTTACCTTTAAAATTGACGAGTTTTGTACTTAATGTTTCAAAATCCTGCACGTTATGTCCTTTAAGGCAAACCCAATTAATTTTTTTTGTTAAATATTATCATGTGCAAGGCACATGAGGGCATTTTTGTAATTTCATTTTTTAGGGAAATTTATGTAATTATTAACTTAAAATAAATACCCCACCATCTTCAAAAGTTGCAGACAATCATCTCTCTTTCTACCCTCTCTCACTAAAAACCACAATCACCTCCACCTCCACCTCCACCTCCACAGCCGCTGTCACCACTCCCCACCACCGCCGCCACCATACCCTTCACCTCCACACTCACCGATAACTTCAGTTATGCATTTTATCAACACGTCTCCACCATTCTTGGTTTAGTTTCCGTCAAAACACCACCACGAAACTCCATTCCAGAAGACAACCACAACCACCAGATCCGCACCACTCCCGACTCAATCAACCCCAAAACAACACCATCGACGCAACGGAGGCCTCCATCACCCTCTCCGTCATCCTCACACGCCAAGCCGTCGCCAGATCGAAGCTCCGGAAAGAAGAAATCGCCAGAAAAGCAGTTAATACTAGATGAATCCTCTCTAGATAACCCCGATCTAGGTCCTTTTCTGTTAAAACTCACGCGTGACACATTCGCGTCCGGTGAAGGGTATCGACGGTGGTGGTGGGGGAGTGGTGACAGCGGCTGTGAAGGTGGAGGTGAAGGGCATGGCGGTGGTGGTGGGGATTGGTGACAACGGCTGTGAAGGTGGAGGTGAAGGGTATGGCGGCGTCGGTGGTGGTGGGGAGTGGTGACAGCAGATGTGGAGGTGGAGGTGATTGTGGTTTTTAGTGAGAGAGGGTAGAAAGAGAGATGATTGTCTGCAACTTTTGAGGATGGTGGGGTATTTATTTTAAGTTAATTACATAAATTTCCCTAAAGAAACGAAATTACAAAAATGTCCTCATGTGCCTTGCACATGATCAGATTTAACAAAAAAAAAAATTAACTGGGTTTGAAACATTAAGTACAAAACTCATCAATTTTAAAGGTAAAGGACAACGCCTGAAATTTGGGACAAACATAAAGGACAAAACTTGTAATTTACTCTAAATAATATATCAAAATTCAAAGACTTTAAATATGTATATAGTTTTTGATTGTCTATTTACCGCTAAAAAAACCTTATATCTTTTCTTACACCATAACTAGACGTCGTATGTAAGGTTGGTGTGGTCGCTAATATGGTTATGGCTAAAACTCCCTGTTTGAAGAAACACTTAACTAATTTTAGAGTTAATTAGTTTGGTTTATGTTCCTTTCATGAGGGTTAGTCTTCTTTTAACTTTCTGAGCTCCGATTTGATCCGATAATCCTGCAAAACAGAACACCGTTAGCTCGTTAAGAGGGGAATATGGGGGTTTCCCTCTTAACCAGACTCCGGCATGAGAATAAGTATCTGCTTTGAGGAGATAATTGTGTGTTAAGAGTTAGAGTAGAGGGAATGAAATGTTTAACCTGTGCATGGAGGTCTCTATTTATAGCCGGAGAGGTGTAAGAGGAGATGGGCGGATGGGCCTTGGGCCGGAAGGCGACAACTAGAGGATATGCTCTTTGTCTCACTGGTGTCGACCGTTAGTGTCTTCTAGAAGATCTCCGGTGCTGGCGCACTGTGATTGGAGCCACGTGTCTCAGTTGTCGGTCTTGTTGTCCCTCTGCCATCAGCAGGTACGTGGAGATTATGGGGCAGGTGTCGCCGCCCCCTGATTGGTGCCACGTAGGTGTCCTTGTGTACCTTTTGTCTCCTGCACGTCAGACGATCGTGGAGCACGATAGAATACAGCCTGGAGGACGCCAATTGGCTTGTTCTTCTGCCACTTGTACCTTTGGTACTCTCTGAAGTGGCCTTGCGCTTTGACTCATGCGCGACCTTTACTGAGCATGTTAGTAGCCCGCACAGGGTTGCAGGAGGTGAAGGCTCTTATTCAGGATGCCAAGTATAGAAATTGATGTCATCTCTTGTTTGGACCTTGCGCGAGATCAGGCTATGCTTGAGCATCCCGCACGGGTCCAATGAATCACCAAAGTGATTAAGGAGTATGGTCCAAAGCGCGACCAGAAATGGTCTGCGCGGCATTTTTGGGACCATACCCCCTTCAAGTCCCCCCAGTCTAGTACTGCCTCACCTGTGAAGTGAGTGGTTGGAGCTCTGGACTTAGAAAAAAGGAAGTGCTGGGTCAGAAAAAAATGCTTGCTATATCTTGGAACGTCGCGCGCGTGTAACTGTCTGTCTGTTACTACGGCACGACTACCAGATTTATCTGTCACAAATCCTTTGCTTTTGAGTGTAAGCGCACATATTTATTGGAGAATTGTGAATGTTGCGTGTCCTTGGTAACTTCTGCATGAAGTTTGTAGTAAATTTGGGCGGGAAAAACCTCGAAATTTGAATTCTGACAGGTTGGTGGAAAAATGCTGCTGAGGGCGACGTTTGAGTTGACTGATGACACGTCCATCATCATGTTGTCACTGACGGTTCGGCTTTCCGTTAGTCGAGGGAGGCCCACGCGCGCGTGGTAACCGTCACTCCGTGAATTACAATGTACGTGGCAGCTGCTGATTGGATACACGCGCGGTTTATCCATCACGTCTACTAATCGCATTAAATGCGATTAGTATATATAGTTGATGAGAGGGGAGAGAAGATCACAACTTCTTCTGTCTTTCCTTTTCCTTTCTCAAATCTTCAAAACTTCTTCAAATCTTCAGAGACTTTGCAGAAGATCTTCAAGTTTTTCTTGAGTAGATCTTCAAGTTTCCCAGAAGTTCGACGATTATTCGACTTTGTTCTTGTTTCCTTTGTATTCATGGCTGAAGAAGGGTCTCAACATGAAGAAGGCCGGTCCCCGTCCTTAAATGGGATCAGGGCCTATTTGAGCAGATTACACGTGGTTTCTGTTTTCCACCGGAGTGGGATGCACGATATCCCGGCCAGAACCAGACGGCCGCCGATGCACCGCCGGGGTACATCACACTCTTCGAAGATTTCTTTTTACAAGGAAACTTCCGGTTGCCGGCTTCGGAGTTCATGGCCCATATTCTTCATTATTATGGGTTTCATATCTCACAGATTAGTCCACCCGTTATGGTGAGGGTGCGACATTTCGAGTTTTTATGCCGATCCCACGATATAGAGCCCACAGTTGAGAGATTTAGGGTATTCTATCAGTTGATCAGGAACATGGGGTTCTACTCCTTTGGCAACTGGGGGTCTACCAAGAAGATCCTTCTGAATCCTCCGAAGAGTTTCCATGACTTGAAACAGAAGTTCTTCTTCATCCGGGAGGAAGTAATCCCGATTGCTATGATCTTCCGTGCGCCGGATGTGATCGAGAAGGAGGAGCTGGCGATTCCTAAGAAGGAAGATTGGTACGTGAAGCTCCATGCCCCACCTAATCGAGTTTTTGGTGAAAACGTTCTGGTCGCGGCGCAGATGAGTGACCAATGGCCGGAAGATAGCACTGAATTGCCCGTGTTGAAGTTTCAAGATAGTGGTTAGTTACTTCTTTGATTATTTCCTCTTCTTGTAATGTCGTTGCGCTTAATTGTTGATTTTGAATGTAGAAGCGCGCCTTTATCAAGCTGCTTTCCCCACCTTCGGTGGGTCCATGGGCGTGCGTCCGCTGGAACCAGGGGAGCAATACTGGCATGAGAGGATCAAAGGTCACTTTCTATATCCTATTGCTGGAGATTTTGCCAATCCTCCCACCGCAACCGAAGGTGCGCATATACCTAACCCCAAGCCCTTGCGAGCTGTGACTTCTGCTGGGAAAGAGATTCTTTATCTTTCTAGCGAGGAGTCTGTATGGTCTTCAAATGGGGAGCTAAGTTCCTGGTCTAACATCTTTGCAGGTGAGTTGCGCGACCTTGGGATTGATCCGAAGGAGAAGAAGAAAAAACCAAGCAAGAAGAAAAAAGTGATTACCATCGATGCTGAAATAACCAGCAAGAAGGGTGGAAGTAGCCACGCGACTGCCGGTGCTTCTGATAAAGGTACTCTACGATTTCGTCAGAGTAACTTGGAGGATTACGTTATCACCAGTGACTCACTTGAGGGGTTGTCGCGTATAGGCGAGAAGAAGACCGGCGCCGCTGGTTCGAAGAGCTCGGGGAGCGTGGGTTCATGAAACCTGGATGTTGGTGTTACCCCTTCGTCCATCGCGCTGGATGAAGAAGAAGAAGAAGAGGAGGAAGAACCTGCTATCAAGTTGATAAGCAGAAAAAAGGAGCAGAGAAGAGACAACTGCGGGCGCGCCGGTGGCGCAGAAGACTGGGGAAGCCCCAGTAATAGGCAAATAGAGCAGTCTGCGCTCTCTCTACAAATTCTCTCCAGGTTAGTTTCATGACATCCTTCATGTTTTCTTTGATGAAAGTTCTTTTTAACACTTGGTTTCTGCAGAGGCCAAGAAGAAGACCCCTGAAAAGAAGGGCGTTGAATTTAAAGATCCCCAAGAGCCGGCGCAGAAGAGAACCAGGGTTGTCATCAAACCTCTTAAGTCTGCTGGGTTGGAAGCTGAGAAGAAAAAGAAAGCTGCTGAGAAGCCTGTTGAGGAAGAGAGAGAAAAAGAGAAAGAGAAAGTTATTGAAAAGCCCGAGGACGATAAATCCAAGGAGACCGGGGCCGCTGCTACTATTGCCCATGAGAAGGCGCAGGGTCCGGAGGTCGTCCATATTACGGGGCTTGACCAGCCCCTTCATGAGAAAAAGAAGGAAACTACTCGAGGGAAAGGACCCGAGGTTGTGAAGCTCACCGAGCCTGCGCAGGTTGATGCCCCCACCAAACTGTGCAAGTGACTTCTACAGCTGGGGGGTCAGCTGCTGCTGCGCATAAAGAGACATCCGCTTCTGCAGGTGGTGCGAGCGCTGGTGGCGTTGGAGGGTCTATGCCACAGTCTCCTATCGGTCCTAAGGATACCTTAGGCGTCATTTATTATAAAACCTACACCGAGGAGGCTCGCGGTGATGCTCCCCACCGAGCTCCATGGGGCTTGAAGCAGAAAGATACCTTCCTGGAGTTCGCTCCTTGCCGTGACTGGTTCTTGAATTCCTTCCCTCCTGGGGAAGTTAACCGGCAGAGGGCGCGATCCCATGATGCCTTGTACCATGGCTATGTGGTTGGAGAAGCCAACACCCGCGCCGCTAACCACTAGATTGTGCGCGAGTGGCGTACGATGGTTAAAGAGCGGGGTGATTTTGAAAAATACCGAGAGCGTGTGCTAAGGTAGGTCAAGGATTTTGAGAAGCTGAAGGCTACATTTGCTGAAGAGAAAGCCAAGTTCGAATTAGAAAGGAAGTCTGAAGAGTGGGGCCGCGAGGGCTTAAGGAGCAAATTACAAGCTGCTGAGGATCTCTTGTCCAAGGAGCGCGCGGAGTGGTAAAAGATATGTGAAAAAGATAATCAACGCATCTATGCCGCGCGCTCTAAAATCACGGACCTTGAGGCTCAAGTTGCTTATCTGAAAGGGAAGGTTGAGGAAGGGCAGATCGATAGAGAACGTGTTGAGGTTCGATCAGTGTTAACCCTTCTTCCCTTTATGCTTTTTGCTTGCGAATTTTTCTAAGTCTGTCTTATCTCTTGTAGGCTGAGTTGAAAGCGCAGGTGGCCAGTAAGGATAAGGACTTAGCCGCTAAGGATGTGGAAATTGTAGAGTTGAAACGTCGTTTGCATGAGCAAACCGACAAGAATGAGTCCTTAGAGATTGACCTTGAGGCCGAGAGAGTGAAAGCTGCTACTGCTGAGGAGGCCAAACAGAGGGCCGAAGAGGCGCGAGCTGTAAGCACTTCCGCCCTCAACGTAGCGCAGAATAATTATTCCGAAGCCCAAGGCATCGTTGATACGCTGGTCTCCGAAGCTGAATGGTTGCGTGGTAGAGGGATAGTTCTGGTAAGGTTTCCCTTCCTAAACTTAGGCTTTATTTCTTGTTATCTTATTTCTTATCCATTGCCTTTTTTATAGATGGCCAACTCTATCCTGAATGCTTCTGAGCTGGATGCGGCTGTTGCCGCTCTTATAGATGCCTCACGCACGGTTGGTCATCGTGGAGGTTATCTGGAGTGTGCGCAACATGTTGAAGAGGCATTAGGACAGGAGTTTGATGTCAGTCATTGCTCAGTGACCGATCAGGCTAATGCTGCATTAGCCCATGCTGAAGGTGTCTATGACCATTCATCACTGCCTGTGATGGACTTGGTCGCAGAGGCGCTGAAGCATGCCGACTGGTGCCAGCGGCTGAAGACTATTATAGACCCTCCACAGACTGTGGAGTTATCTGATGAGGAAGAAACAGCTAGTGGTGATGGCGATGGGAATGATGACGATGATGGTGGTGATGGTTATGAGTAGATAGTGTTGATAGGCTTTGTGCCTTGTAATTTTATTTCAGACGTTGAATGTAACTTATCACGCGGTCGCGCTTTTTGAAATGAACCAATGATGTTTTGTTATTTCTTATGTGCTCATCGCACGATGCGCTTTTTAGAATATAGCATTATGTTTGCCTTTAATTTGTTGAGTTACAATTATTGCATTGTTATTAAAAACTTTGGTTAAGTTAGCGCGAATAAATGTAAGTGTGGCTCGTGTATGAGTACAACTGCCCAGTCTCGCGCTATGTTCCCGGAGGACCTTGGAGGCCTAATTCAAGAGCTCGTAATTTACTGGAGTGTTTAAGTGCAAATCAAAAGTTTAACATGCATTTGTAACGTAGAAGTCATGATGCTAAAAACAAAAGGCATTGTAAATGCTTTCATTAAGTAGCTTTCAAACAGGCGCTAGGCCGATCATACATCATTGAAATAAAAAGGCGTATAGCCAACATAGGTAAAAAAGTCGCGTAGCCAACATAAGCAGATAAAGGCGCATGGCCGAGAGGAGTCACATGTAACACTTGCGCAATTGTTGCGCATTCCAAGTGCGCGGGATGATGTATCCATCCAGTGTGCACAGTTTGTATGCCCCTTTTCCTAGCACCGCATGTATTAAGTATGGGCCTTCCCACTTTGGTGCTAGCTTTCCGGGGCGTTCAGCATTAGAAGCTTCATTGTCTCTGAAGACATACTCTCCTGGAGTGAAGGTACAAATGTACACTCTCGCATTGTAGTACCTCTCCAACTGTGTCTTGTACTTGGCCTCTTTGATTCGCGCTATTTCGCGCCTCCCTTCGAGTAGGTCCAAGTCTAGACGGCGCTCCGCCTCGTTATCGATTTTGTTGACCGCAGTCAAGCGCTGCGTGGGGAGGCCAATTTCAGCTGGGATAACCGCCTCTGAGCCGTAGACCAGGCTAAAGGGAATTTCGCCAATGCTTGTTTTCGGCATGGTTCGATGGGCCCACAGGATGCTCGGGAGCTCATCTACCCAGCCTCTTCTTCTGGTGCCCAGTCGGGTCTTTATCCCTTCGACGATACTTTTGTTGACGCTTTCTACTTGGCCGTTGCCCTGAGGGTGCGCAAGGGAAGAGAAAGTGTGCTCAATCTTCATCTCTTTCATCCATTTTTGAAGGTCTTTAGAAGCGAAATTGGTGCCGTTGTCAATTACGATCTTGAGTGGGAGACCAAATCTGCAAATGATGTGTTCCCATATGAACTTGTGCACCATCATTGTAGTAGTTGAGGCGAGAGCTTTGGCCTCCACCCACTTGGTGAAATAATCCACGGCAACAATTATGAACTTCACGGCTCCAGGCGCTTCAGGGAAAGGTCCCACCATATCAATCCCCCACTGCTGGAAAGGCCAGGCAGTGGACACAGGGATTAGATCATTCTTTGGGCGTAAGGTTTTCGAGGCGTGCCTTTGACAGGAGTCGCATTTGCGCAATTCCTTTAGAGCGTCAACGTGCATCCCTGGCCAATAGTAACCAGCATTCATTATCTTCGCGACAACCATGCGTGGGCCTGCATGAATGCCACAGATTCCTTCATGAATCTCCCTGATCAGGTAACTCGCATCTTGGGGGTCCACACAGCGCAGAAGTGGCCCCAAGAAGGATCTTCGGTACAAGATTCCACCATTCATCTCATAGAACAATGCTTTGTTCTGTATCTTCCTTGCCTCTGCTTTGTTTTCAGGGAGTATTCCTTCTTTCAAATACCGGATGATAGGGGTCATCCAAGATGGTTGCCCTATCTCGATCACATTCACTTGACGCAACAAAACCGACAGGTTTTTTAAGACTTCAATTCTAACATCTTTGGCGAGATGCTGAAAAGGTGTTGAAGCGAGCTTGCTCAAAGCGTCTGTTGGTTTGTTCTCTAACCGATTGATATGAACCACCTTGTATGACTTGAATCGTTGAAGCAACTCTTTCGCTTGCTCTAAATACAAGGCCATAACTTCACCTTTTGCATCATACAACCCGTTAATTTGACTGGCGATCAGGAGAGAGTCGACATGCGCTTGTAGGTTTTGAGCTCCCATCTTGATGGCTAGGCGCAAGCCTGCTAAAAAACGCTTCATATTCTGCCTCGTTGTTGGTATTTTTGAAATCCAACTTGATGGCATAGGTGAACTCATGTTTCTCTGGGCTAACAAGGCGCAATCCAGCTCCTGCGCCGTCTTCATTTGAGGCCCCGTCAGTGTATAACAACCATAACCCATCTGATGTGTCTTTAATGGGAGTATCAACAACTTCACAATCTTTGATCTTATCTTCAGGAACTTCCGTGATGAAGTCTACTAACACTTGGCCTTTAATTGCTGGGCGCGGCCTGTACAGAATGTTGTGGCCCCCCAGCTCGATCTCCCATTTTGCTAACCTACCTGACGTCTCTTGTTTTTGCAATATTGTGCCGATATGGAAGTTAGTGAGTACGGTAATTACGTACCCTCTGAAGTACCTGCGCAGCCTCCTGGAGGCGTGTAGCAGCGCTAGCACTAACTTTTCCATGGTTGAATATCGAGTTTCTGGATCCGTGAGTACCCTACTAACATAGTAGATTGGAGTCTAGACTCCATCTCTTTCTACCAACAATACCGACCCAACTGCCTTGTCCAAAGAAGACAAGTACAGAATGAGTGGTTTCTTTTCAAATGGCGCGGTTAGTGTAGGGAGCTTGATCAAACACTCTTTCATTTGCTGGAAGGCAACTTCTACTTCTGGCGTCCATTTGAACTCTTGTTTTTTCACGCAATTGCGCAAAGTACTGATGAAAGGGTACGATTTTGCAGCGTGATTTGATAGAAAACGATTGAGCGCGGCCAGGCGGCCGGCTAATCGCTGCATTTCTTTGATCGTGCGCGGTGACGGCATCCGCTCTATGGCTTGAACTTTTTCGGGGTTAACGTTGAAACCGCCGTTTGTAACCACGAAGCCTAAAAACATGCCTTCCTCCATATCAAAAGAACACTTCGCTGGATTCAGCTTCATGTTCACGCTTCTCAAAGAGTTAAACGTCTTCTCAATGTCCTTTAACATTTGGTCCTCCTCGGGACTTTTAATCACAAGATCGTCAATGTAGGCGTCGATATGCTTTCCGATGTAATCTGCAAATGTCGTATCCAACAGACGCTGGTAGGTTGCGCCAGTGTTTTTGAGACCGAATGGCATCTTTGTGTAACAGAAGATTCCGATGTCGGTACGAAAAGCTGTCTTGTCTTCATCTTCCAGCTTCATCTGGACTTGATAATATCCCTGGAGACTTTAAGATCAAGACTTCAGGATAGAACAGACTGGCTAAGGAAGAAAGTAAAAGTAATTCACGCCACTTATCTCCTAACTGCCTGGAGATTAAACAGTAAGGTTTTCAACTACGCAATAAAGGATATAAACAAGCTAGTAGAGGAGATTAAAGTGGAAGCGTTCAATTGGGTAAACAAAAGGTCAAGGATTCTTGGGATAACCTGGATCGAGTGGAGAAACTTCACGATTATGGAATAAGGTTAATTGTATGTTTCATTATGGTTGTGTATCCCTTGATGTAAATTTGTGTATCCCTTGATGTAAATTTAGTCTTCTTTTTTTTTTTTTTTTTTTTTTGATTCCTTGAATTGTATTATCGGGGTTCATAGTGTCACACCCTGGCTTTTGCGGAAGCGTGGATTATTTTGGTGTGACTTCTTAATACCATAGCAACAATCATAACAATGCTATGCTATATGATAAAACTAGGGGTGCTAAACGGGTCGTGTTCGCGGGTTGACGGGTTCAACCCGACCCGAACCCGAAAATTTTATACGAACCCAAACCCGACCCGAATCCGAAAGTTGTGTCATATCAATGAACCCGAACCCGACCCGAATAATTATGGGTTGACCCGAACACGACCCGTTCAACCCGAAAACTTTTATTTTTTAATTTTTTTACACAAATTAATATATTAAATTTAAAGTTTACTTAAAAACACAAATGTATATAATACAGTTACATTTAAAATTTAAAATCTTATGTGAATTTCTTTTCCTAAGTTATGATTATAGTATAAAATACAAACCCAATTTAATTTATAACATAAAACATATTGTAAAAAAATATTATATAATATAAATGGGTTAAATGGGTCAACCCGTCAACCCGACCAGGTTGACCCGAACCCGACCCGTTTAGCTAAACGGGTTCGCGGGTTCAACCTGAAACTGACCCGAACCCGTTTAGACTAAACCTAAACCCATGAATTTTGTGTTAGGTTCGTGTCGTGTTTTCGGGTCGTGTCAGAAATTCACACCCCTAGATAAAACACAAGATGTTCATCCATTCGTTAAGTTTAAAAATACCACAACAACATTGTTTGAAAATGTCGACACATAAAGTAAGTTACAACCATGACATGATTAACAGAGTTCACAAAGACTCATCAAAAGTACGTAAATAAAAACCCAAGTTTAGAATTGTGTATCCCGTCCAGGAAAGGGGTCCACCTCCTAAACTCAACCACTCGGATGACATCTTTATTCGCTACGCAGCCTTGACACAGTGCATACTCTGCCAGATCCACTAATTTCCTGAAATACATATAGTTTGAAAAATCAACAAAAGTTGAGCGAGTTCATGTGTAAGTGAGTATGTATAAACCTTTAAAATGTCTGTATGTATAAAAATCCCTGGTATGTGGCAATTAAGGAAAAACTGATCACCAATGGGTTGCAAAGCCAATGGTATGTGTGAAATTGGTGCAGGAAGACTCAAACCTAGCAAATTTGCCTCCGGTATGAAGACATAGTCACTATTATGGGCCGCCCCGGCCTCACGGGTGTGGGCTCGCAACACCCAAATAGATCTATCACTCATGTCCCTTGGTCCTACAATGAGGATTAATGGCCTTAAGTGTCATGCCCACCACTCACATGATCGCGTAGTAAAAACCCTCCTTAAGCTAACCATACCATGTAAATAAATGTCTGTAATAATTGTAACGTGTATTTCACCCCCAAAGTATAAAACTGAAAACAGTTAAGAGAAAAGGGGGACATGAACTCACAGTATCGCGTCTCCTGTATAGTAACGTCAACTCAAACCTGCTCAGCTACCTGACGACCTACAACGTACTAATGTCTATTAGACGAACGGGCCGTGCCTTGGCTCAGGGTTTAACGTTTTTGAGTTGCGTTTCTTGTGTCTCCGAATATTATTCCCAGTTATAATTATTTGTTAAAATAATATTTATTTTAACCTTGAATTATATTTAGTTTTGGAATAATTGTTAAACAATATTTCGTATTCATACTTCTCAAGTATTTTATATGCGTATCTTCTTCCCAAGGATGGGGTATTTATACATGTATTATTGTGATTCCGAAAAATATATTTTAAGTCCCACTTAGGAAAATATATTTAACTTATTCGTTCAAAAATAATATGTTCCCAAAATATATGTATTCATAAGTTATATTATTTTACCCTGAAATAATATAACTAGTTCACAAAATAAACAAATAATCACACAAGAGTTTTAGTGTAAAATATATATTCTACATATATATTTATCCAATTTTTATTTACGAAAACTAACCTCCGAGACTTTGTATTTTGTTACAAAAATTATGGCGAAGTTTATATTCGAAACACAAGTTATAAAATATACTTGTAACACTTGTTTAGAAAAATATTTTCTAAGTATTGGAATTTTTAGAAAATTTCGCCAGAGTTTCCCTTGTAAACGGAGGTGTCCATGCTTATTAGCATATCATTTTCTTTCAAAAATTCATTCAATCAACCACCAACAAGTCATTAAACAACATTACACTAGTCAAGTGCAAAAACAATGCACTTTACATATCAACATGAACTTGGTTTTTCATAAAAACGCGTAGTAACTTAGTGGGGTGTTTAGTGGGTTTAGTTACCCTCCAAAGTGTGTTTGTTTTTATAAAACTCTCGTTCTCGGGATTTTTAGATGTTCACAACTTGTGAACTTATTTTACAAAAATATCCATTTTCAATATTTTCATGCTTCACTCACATCCTTATATTCTTTTTAATTCCAAAAACAATATTTATGCAAGTAAAGTTATGATCCTTCAAAACCCGTCTTTTTAACTTGGTTAGTTCTAGAAAAATCTTCATCAAGACTTGGATTTACAAGTTTTATTAGCTTACTTGTTTCCTTATTTCTCAAGAAAATCATCATACTTTCAAGTTCATGTCTAGCTCTAAAAGGTGATTATTTCTTTTATCACATAACCACCTCTCATCTTGTTAGACCATGTATTTAATCATGATCTAACAAGTTTACTATGATGATCATTCAACATATCACCAAGAAATCATCAAATACTCATCACATATTCAAAACAACTTCATATCATCAAGATTTCATCATCAAGTTAGCTTATGTTCAAGACTTTATCTTTATGATTTTTAGTGTTCTTAAGTTTTCATCATACTTTAACTATTAACCATCAAAAACATGAATTAAATGAAGATTCAAGAGACTTACTACTAGCTTTTAAGCTAGGGAAGATCAAGAGTAGAATTTGAGTGGATAAAAGAAGATAAGAGAGGTCCTTCCACTTCCGAGAACACCGAGCTTAGTTGTATGACCTTTATCACACCTGTATGCTTGTGGAATGGTTGAAAGTGATCGAATGATGATGATGATGGTGGTGGTGGTTCTCGGCCGAACCAAGGGAAGAGAGGAGAGAGTGTTTGAAGTGTGTTGTGTGAGTTTGATGATGATGAGAATGATGGACTCCAAGTTACTCTTATAATCCTCTAACACCTCATTAACCTTTGTATAATATGCTTCATTGTCCACCAACATGATCCAATTAAATAATAAAATAAATCCATGGGTGGGTCACCCATGGTGACTGTAACACCTCGAAAATTTACGTCCTATAATGTGTTGACACGTGTCATAGGTTTGAACGTGTGAAAGAATGTTCTTGAAGGACTAAAGTTGACAAACAGTGAAACTGTGTAAGTATAAGGGTTCAAAGTGTCAACAATGAATAAAAATACTTTGCAATAACCCTACATGATGTTTATAACCTTAAACGAATGGATCATGGATCATACGAATCGAATTGTGAAAGAAAGTGGGAGATTACAAACTACAGGGGTTAAATGTGCCAACATGTTTAAGTTATACCTCTGAGTGACCTTTTGACAAACCTGAAGCTTTGTAACGATTAATTATGCTCACTAGAATGTACCATAAAAATTTCACCAAGTTTCGTTACCGTATGAGAAAGTTATGATAAAATCCGTGTGTGAGGGTTAGAATCGTCAACATTGAAATTTAGGGCTTTTCGGGTGATCACAAAGTTACCCGAGGACTTAACAAAGATGGTATAAGTCTTAAAGCCCCACATGTCAAATATAAAGTCTCAAAATGCAAGAAAACCAAGTGAAAACGACCTTTCGGGGGACCAGGGACTGAAATTTCAATTATTGAAACTTGCTTAGCTGGTCATCACCACCCTCGCGTAGCGCGAGCCTGAAGTACCTTGGCAGTCGCGCTACGCGACTGCCTTGTCTGGACAGAAAACATGCACAGGTGTCCTGCATGTTTGTTAACCGACTTTAATCGATTTTTGGCATACCTTGGGCTGCCCTAAGTTGGTTTTTAGCATGTAGGGTACTTGTGGATGATAATGCAACACTCCTAGACTTAGTTGTCGATGATCCATGCATGTTAGAAGTTATATATAAAGACCCACATGTTACTACATTGATCATTCATCACTTCTGAGCATTTCCAGAGCATTCAACCAGGCCACAAGCATTCCACATCATCCATTAGTTGTGTGTAAGTATGCCTAACCTTCTCTAGTTCATTTATACTTAGTTTATAGCCTAGAAGTCAAACCGTCGTAACTACAGTTTGACTTAGTGATAAATCACAATCGGTCCAGATATTTGTCGAATCGAAAGTTGTTATAAGTTGGTATTTATATGGTTAATAAACCCCTAAAAGGGCACTCACTGATTCGAATCCTAACTAGGTCGTTTGTCGAGTCAACGGTTGTACGAAAAGGTCAACAGAAACATTAATCGCATAGTTTGGGTTTAAAACTATTTTAGTATATAAGACTTATTACCAAAGGTTATAACCTGTTAAAATAAGCTATTTTACTGATCAACTCAGACCCGGATCACAGGTGTCTAATTAAACCCTTTTATAATCTTTAAAATGACCAAAATACCCCTACGGGACTTATTAAGAGATTAAACTCGTTTGGGGCATCATGGGTGATATCCTACTGATATCACAACTTATTTAAGGCGTGTTAACTTAGGAAACCTGTTTAGGACTCTTACGGATACCCGTTACGCTTCATGCGCGTTCGGTTCGGTTTATGTAACTAGTTTACATAAATTAGCCGAAACGGGTCAAACCTTATCGGTTTTATCTCAAAATCCAGAATGTGTATCATATACCCATATTTAGCAAGTCTTCAAACTTGTCGGGTCTAAATCACATTCTATCCGGTCTTCGCTTAATCGTGCGTACGAACCGTATCTTTAAAACTAACCGGTCTAAGCGCAAGCTTAACTAAAGACCCGTTAGGATTCTAATAGGTTATTATAAACCTTCGTTCCAGATTAGGAGAACCAGTAAAAGATACTTGCACTCGCTGATTTTGAACTATACTTGCTCAGGTAAATACTTTTAACTTATTTTCCCTATACGGGCTTGGGGTACGGTATATAAAATACCGCTTGGTCGGGGCGTTGAATCTTTGATTGAATAAATGATAATTAAAGTATTGAGACGTCTCGTTTAATATTGTTTTGTTTGCTTAAAGCCTTTGGGGGGTTAATGACCGTGTCCCGGATATCCCTGGCAACATTTTACGAAATGGCCACGACCTTAGCACTCAGGTGTAGGCGTACACCTGTCAGTGTCTCATAAATAAAGTGGTGTGTTTATTGATCTTTAACCCGGCTCGATCCGGGCTACTGAACGCATAAGGAACATGTAAATCCCTACAAGTATTATATTTAGATTATTATCCCAAGTTATAAAATATTATTCGTGCCTTGTGCCTTAAATGCATTTTCTTAAACTCTTTTCAAAATGAGTCGGTTGATTATATTTACCAGTGTAAACTGACGTATTTTCTTAAAAAGGTTAAGTGCAGGTACTACGCGAAATAGGCTGGCTTGTCTCCTAGCATCCACATTAAGTCTCGCCAGCTTGGATGTCATAAACTGTTGAACATTTGTTTCCTTTTATTTTGATCTACCTGTGGATTTATATTCGACTCTTTGTGATACTTAATATTACAATATCGTTTGGTTGAATTAAATCTATACTTTGCTTCCGCTGTACATTTAAATATTGTGTTGTTTGACTATTATGTTGCCAACCACGTCACGATACTCCCCTACCGGGCCCACCGGTGACACGTGGAAATTCGGGGTGTGACAGGTTGGTATCAGAGCCAACACTGAGTGAATTAAACACTAACCTTTTGTGTTTAATCTCAGTTACACAATTGCACATTCCTAAATCTTCGAGTCTAGACAAAGAACTTAGGAATAATCCAAATTGTTCAATTTTTATTTAAATTTTGTCCTTTATTTTTCCTTGTTATTACGTTGTGTATTTTAACAGGTACAATAATGCCGCCAAGATTTAGACGAGGTGGACGAGGAAAGGAGCCAGCTAGCGCCCCTAACGACCATGAGGCAGGGCCTTCATATCGACGAACTTCTTCTACTTCTACAAGGAATGACGAAACGAGGGAGCTATGGAGGACATATGAAGACTCTGCCAGACGATCTTTTTCGCACGCCTCAACACCTCCATATCATGACTCTTATGGGCCTCAGTCAGAGAACGAACCCCACAACCCGCAACATTTCTTTGGCGACCCTACTCCTGTTTTTCAGGGTCAGTTTAACCCAGCAGAGTACCTACCAGAGCACGTGGGCTTTAACCCACTAGGACCAGAGGATCACTTTTCGGGTGATCAAGATATGGACGAGGACACAGATCCCGTCGAGGCTTCAACCGGATCCTTGAACCATCCTTTCGTGATCTCCGACGGTTCGTCTTTTCACGGAACACCATACCAGGGTCCGGATAGTCACATGGCACGGTTCGAACGGTGTGAGTGGTACTATACACCATCTGAACACTCATCACCTCACCAGCAGCCGCCACTGCAGCAGCAAGATCCCTCTGGGATCCACGTTATGAGGCAGTCACGCCACCGCCTCCACCGCCGCCAGTGCATCTAGAGCCTCCAGAGCCACCAAGACGTAGGAGGACTGGCGCACGGATCTCAGCACGAGAAGTTGATTTTCGTCTCAACACCCCTCAACACTCTAGCGGCAGCCATTACCCGCCTACTTATGAAGTCCCACAGATGGGTGGACCTTCTGTTCCAGTTTCGGAGGTGAATTCGGCACCTATTGTACCGCCATCACCGGGTTTTGGCCACCCAATCCCTGCTTATACTGCTCCGGCAGCTTATAACCCATATGGACCACCAGCATACCATGGCTATAACTATGCTGATGATCCTTACAACGTGGCATCGAGCTACCTTGCCCATAATAATCCTGAGGGACCATATGGACCCCCTTGGGGAATGGGATACCCAGCTCGGGGGTATCAAGCACCTGTTCAGCCGCCACCACAGTACCAGCCACCACGGGCTCCTCCTCCTGAGCAGGAGGAACTCCGTCGAAGACTGGCCAAAGTGGAACGAGACTTCCAGAAGGAACGTAAGAAGAATGAAGGATTTATGAGTGGTTTGGCAAATTTGCTGAAGGGAAAGAAGAAACGGGATCGTTAAATCCCAATATGTATTGTTGTATTTCCTTGTTTAAATCAAGTCCCTACGTGGACATTTATTTATGTGTGTATGTAGTCCCTGCGTGGACATCTATCTTTGTACTTAGTCCCTACGTGGACTTGTCTCTAGTAGTCCCTGCGTGGACATTTACTTTTGTAGACCGTCCCTGTGAGGACATGTATTATATGTATAGCTCCTGCGTGGGCATCTGTTTCTGTGAAAAGTCCCGTTTAGGGCAAAATGTACTACTTTTAATTTTAATGGAATGTAAGTTTATAAATTTCATCATTTCTATGTTATACATAATTAAATTATATATGAAAGAAATAAATCAGAATCATTCCTTTTAAAAATCTATCTGCCTATGTTATTTTTGTTAAGGATCTTAAAAGTATAACCTAGCCTGCATGTCATTTTAAGACCTGGCCCAGATGGTAAAACTCGTTAAAAAGATTCAAATCCTTGTTAACATCTGAAAACATGTTAACACTCCTGGTAGATATGATTCGTTAGAAACACACGTGTTATTATTATATATGGATTTTTCAAAGATTCTAAACCCAACTTAATGATCTCTGAATCGTGGGTTAAATCATTAATAAATATGATAAATTCTTTTTACCATCAATTGGTAATGGAATGCCTCCGGGCCCTTCTCGTTCTTATATGAGACAAAAGACAGTATTAGTCGGTGACCCTGTCTGATAAGGGTAATGAACTTTGTTCAAACCTTCATACTTTGATTCTCTGAAATCATAGCTTATAATCTAAATTGTCCCTGTGACTAGGCCTTATGTGCTAATAAAACTGTTATTGTTTTATAATTAGGATAAATTATATTAGAAATCCTAAATTGATGTGAGTAATAAATTAACCATATATGGTCTATGTTACCACGGTTAATAAAATTGCCATAAAAGACAATTCTATAATAAACTCACCAATAAGTTATTGTCGATATGTTACAGTTCAAGATACATGGCAGACTCAAACGAAGTCAACAGTCACCCAGGGATAGTGAATGATAATGCCCATGTAAACGTAGCTGGTGCAGAGTTGCAAGCTATGATAGACAATGCGGTTAATAGAGCTATGGATAGACAACACCATGGATCAAGTGGTACCCATACGAGGACCTACTCTGCATCACACACTAGAACACCCTCCAGGACCCACACTGCCCACAACAGTAATACTCACCACTCCTCGAATCAAAGGAGTAATCCATCCCAAAGAGTCGTACAGAACCAAGAACCTCGTAATAGGGGTTGCACATATAAGTACTTTGTCTCGTGCAAACCCAGGGACTTCAATGGGGAAAAAGGAGCTGTTGATTGCATGACGTGGATGGATGAAATGGATACTGTGGTGGATATTAGTGGTTGCCATAATAGGGATATTGTGAAGTTTGTCTCGCAGTCTTTCAAAGGAGAAGCCTTAGCCTGGTGGAGATCTTTGGTCCAAGCCACAGGGAAAGTCCCGTTATACAACATGACCTGGGAACAGTTCATGGCACTAATCAAAGAAAATTTATGCCCTCAACATGAGGTTGAGAGAATTGAATCTGATTTCCTGGCGCTGGTCATGAAAAACCTGGACTGTCAGGCCTACCTTACCACTTTCAATACTTTGTCAAGGTTGGTCCCTTATTTGGTAACTCCGGAGCCTAAACGTATAGCTCGTTTTATCGGGGGTTTGGAACCGGAGATCAAAGCAAGTGTAAAGGCCTCCAGACCAACCACTTTTCGGTCAGTAACGGACATATCGTTATCTCTGACCTCAGATGCTGTCAGGCTGAGGTCACAAAGGAAAAATGATACCGAAAAGAGGAAGCGTGAGGATGACAACTCACGACGATCAGACAAGAAGCAGAAGGGAAACAATGACCAAAAGAAGGGGTCAGGTTTTAAGAAAGATGGTCAACAGTCGGGTGAAAAACCCAGATGTAAAACCTGCAAGAGACAGCACTTTGGGAAGTGCAGGTTTGAATCCAACTCACAATCACAATCGAAACCTTTTGCATGTGGGTTATGCAAATCCAGGGAACACAAAACCTTGGATTGCAAGAAGATAAAGGATGCGACCTGCTATGGTTGCAATGAAAAGGGGCACATCAGGAGCAATTGCCCAAAATATGCCAAGAAGCCAGAAGAGGCTAAGAAGACCAATGCTAGGGTCTTCAGAATGGATGCTAAGGAAGCCGTCGAGAACGACAACGTGATAACAGGTACCTTTCTCGTAAATGATGTTTATGCGAGAGTGTTATTTGATTCAGGCGCTGATAAGTCGTTTGTAGACAATAAGTTTTGTGAATTGTTGAAACTACCTGTTAGAACTTTAAGTGTGAAGTATGAGGTGGAACTAGCAGATGGCACTTTAGAAACCGCTTCAACCTTATTAGATGGATGTTTCATATCCATTAGGAATCACTCTTTTCCTTTGTCCCTACTTCCTTTAAAACTAGCCGGATTCGACATAGTTTTGGGTATGGACTGGTTATCTCATAACCAGGCCCAGATTATTTGCAATAAGAAGCAAGTGAGGATCAAGACTTCGTCTGGTGAATCACTTACTATCCAGGGAGATACCCAGTATGGGCTGCCCGAGAAAATGTCTATACTCAAAGACTCTAAGTGTTTGAAGAAGGGCTGTGTCGTCTACATGGCACAGGTGATTATTGATGAACCGAAACCCAAGATTGGAGATATCCCAGTCATTTCTGAATACCCCGAAGTATTTCCTGAAGAACTACCTGGTTTGCCACCAGATAGGCAAGTGGAATTCAGAATTGACATTATTCCTGGATCAGCACCAGTTGCAAGGGCGCCTTATAGGTTGGCACCAACAGAGATGAAGGAATTGAGGACGCAGCTAGATGATTTACTAGCCAAAGGTTTCATCAAACCTAGTTCGTCTCCATGGGGAGCACCAGTTTTATTTGTTAAGAAGAAGGACGGATCGATGCGTCTGTGCATCGACTACCGTGAGCTTAATAAGGTTACTATCAAGAATAGGTATCCTTTTCCCAGAATCGACGATCTGTTCGATCAACTTCAAGGGGCAAGTTTCTTCTCGAAGATTGACTTGAGGTCAGGCTACCATCAATTGAAGGTTAGAGATGAAGATGTGCACAAAACAGCATTCAGGACTCGTTATGGTCATTACGAGTTCCTAGTGATGCCTTTTGGGCTCACTAATGCACCGGCCGCGTTCATGGATCTCATGAAACGCGTTTGCAAGCCGCACTTAGACAAATTCGTCATCGTCTTCATCGACGACATTCTCATCTACTCAAAGAACCAAGCTGACCATGAGAAGCATCTTCACTGCATACTGGAACTACTTCATAAAGAGAAGCTCTATGCCAAGTTCTCAAAGTGTGATTTCTGGCTTCGGGCAGTCCAATTTCTTGGACATGTTGTTAGTGAGCGTGGTATCCAAGTAGATCCCGCTAAAGTTGAATCTGTCATGAATTGGCATGAGCCAAAGACGCCTACAGAAATTCGTAGCTTCCTAGGTTTGGCAGGATACTATAGGCGATTCATTGAAAACTTCTCAAGGATTGCTGCACCCCTGACTTCGCTGACACGTAAGAAGATTAAGTTTGCTGACAAAAGTTGAGCAATGCTCCGGTACTAACATTGCCTGATGGAATAGAGGAGTTTGTAGTTTATTGTGATGCATCACACACCGGGATGGGATGTGTGCTTATGCAGAAAGGCAAAGTCATTGCCTATGCTTCACGTCAGTTAAAGGTGCACGAAAAGAATTACACCACCCACGACTTGGAGTTGGGTGCCGTTGTATTCGCACTAAAACTGTGGAGGCACTACTTATATGGAATCAAATGTGTGATCTATTCTGATCACAAGAGCCTTCAACATCTGTTCAACCAGAAGGACTTGAACATGAGGCAACGCCGTTGGATGGAAACTCTTAATGATTACGATTGTGAGATAAGATACCATCCCGGCAAGGCGAATGTAGTCGCCGATTCCTTGAGTCGGAAAGAAAGAGTGAAACCCATCCGAATCAATGCCAAGAGCATGGAAATAAAGAACAACTTGATAGAAAGGTTGTTAGCTGCACAGAAGGAAGCTGTGCTGGAAGCTAACTATCCTAAAGAAAAGCTAGGAGTAACTGAGGAACAGCTATCTCTTAGTAAGGATGGAATTCTTAGATTGAATGGACGGATATGGGTTCCAATTTATGGAGGACTCCGAGATGTTATCCTCCAGGAAGCCCACAGCTCAAAATATTCTGTTCATCCTGGAGCTGATAAAATGTACCAGGATCTAAGGGAAAATTATTGGTGGATAGGCTTGAAGAAGTCTGTAGCTACCTATGTAGCTAAATGCTTGACGTGTGCACAAGTCAAAGCAGAACATCAAAAACCGTCAGGTTTGCTACAACAGCCTGAACTTCCTACTTGGAAGTGGGAAATGGTAACTATGGATTTTATTACCAAGTTACCCAAGACAAGGAAAGGCAATGATACAATATGGGTTATAGTTGACAGACTGACTAAGTCAGCTCATTTTCTACCCATCAAGGAGACTTACAGCTCCGACATGTTAGCCCAGTTATACGTTGATAAGATCGTAGCCCTACACGGCATACCTGTAGCTATTATCTCTGACCGGGATACTAGGTACACGTCTCATTTTTGGAAGAGTTTCCAACAATCTTTGGGCACACGTTTGAATTTTAGTACGGCTTATCACCCTCAGACTGACGGTCAGAGTGAGCGTACTATTCAAACGTTGGAAGACATGCTCCGTGCATGTGCGATTGATTTGGGAGGTAGCTGGGATAAGAACTTGCCATTGATCGAATTCTCCTACAACAATAGCTACCATACCAGCATAAAGGCTGCGCCTTTTGAGGCATTATACGGTAGAAAGTGTAGATCGCCTGTTTGTTGGGCGGAAGTTGGAGAAGTCCAGTTATCAGGACCAGAGATAGTGTTCGAAACGACGGACAAGATTGTCCAGATTCGTAACAATCTCCAAGCTGCCCGGAATAGGCAGAAGATTTACGCTGATCCAAATCGTAAGGATTTTCACTTCGAAGTAGGTGAAAAAGTCCTACTTAAAGTGTCACCCTGGAAGGGAGTAATGCGATTTGGAAAGAAAGGTAAGCTAAGCCCGAGATACATAGGACCTTTCGAGGTTATCGAACGTGTCGGGTCAGTTTCCTACAAGTTAAACTTACCTGAAGAGCTCAGTAGTATACACAATGTGTTCTACATCTGCAATCTGAAGAAGTGTTTCGCTGACGAATCAGTGGTTATACCTTATACAGATGTGCATATCGATGAGAGCTTGAAATTTGTGGAAAAACCTTTATCGATCGAAGATCGACAGGTAAGGAAGCTTCGAAGGAAGCATATACCTTTTGTAAAGGTCAAATGGGATGCCCGTAGAGGTCCCGAATTCACGTGGGAGGTTGAATCCACGATGAAAGAAAAGTATCCTTACTTGTTTCAGTAAATCTCGGGTCGAGATTTATTTTAAGGGGGTGAGGATGTAACACCTCGAAAATTTACGTCCTATAATGTGTTGACACGTGTCATAGGTTTGAACGTGTGAAAGAATGTTCTTGAAGGACTAAAGTTGACAAACAGTGAAAATGTGTAAGTTTAAGGGTTCAAAGTGTCAACAATGAATAAAAATACTTTGCAATAACCCTACATGATGTTTATAACCTTAAACGAATGGATCATGGATCATACGAATCGAATTGTGAAAAAAAGTGGGAGATTACAAACTACAGGGGTTAAATGTGCCAACATGTTTAAGTTATACCTCTGAGTGACCTTTTGACAAACCCGAAGCTTTGTAACGATTAATTATGCTCACTAGAATGTACCATAAAAATTTCACCAAGTTTCGTTACCGTATGAGAAAGTTATGATAAAATCCGTGTGTGAGGGTTAGAATCGTCAACATTGAAATTTAGGGCTTTTCGGGTGATCACAAAGTTACCCGAGGACTTAACAAAGATGGTATAAGTCTTAAAGCCCCACATGTCAAATATAAAGTCTCAAAATGCAAGAAAACCAAGTGAAAACGACCTTTCGGGGGACAAGGGACTGAAATTTCAATTATTGAAACTTGCTTAGCTGGTCATCACCACCCTCGCGTAGCGCGAGCCTGAAGTACCTTGGCAGTCGCGCTACGCGACTGCCTTGTCTGGACAGAAAACATGCACAGGTGTCCTGCATGTTTGTTAACCGACTTTAATCGATTTTTGGCATACCTTGGGCTGCCCTAAGTTGGTTTTTAGCATGTAGGGTACTTGTGGATGATAATGCAACACTCCTAGACTTAGTTGTCGATGATCCATGCATGTTAGACGTTATATATAAAGACCCACATGTTACTACATTGATCATTCATCACTTCTGAGCATTTCCAGAGCATTCAAGCAGGCCACAAGCATTCCACATCATCCATTAGTTGTGTGTAAGTATGCCTAACCTTCTCTAGTTCATTTATACTTAGTTTATAGCCTAGAAGTCAAACCGTCGTAACTACGGTTTGACTTAGTGATAAATCACAATCGGTCCAGAGATTTGTCGAATCGAAAGTTGTTATAAGTTGGTATTTATATGGTTAATAAACCCCTAAAAGGGCACTCACTTATTCGAATCCTAACTAGGTCGTTTGTCGAGTCAACGGTTGTACGAAAAAGTCAACAGAAACATTAATCGCATAGTTTGGGTTTAAAACTATTTTAGTATATAAGACTTATTACCAAAGGTTATAACCTGTTAAAATAAGCTATTTTACTGATCAACTCAGACCCGGATCACAGGTGTCTAATTAAACCCTTTTATAATCTTTAAAATGACCAAAATACCCCTACGGGGCTTATTAAGAGATTAAACTCGTTTGGGGCATCATGGGTGATATCCTACTGATATCACAACTTATTTAAGGCCTGTTAACTTAGGAAACCTGTTTAGGACTCTTACGGATACCCGTTACGCTTCATGCGCGTTCGGTTCGGTTTATGTAACTAGTTTACATAAATTAGCCGAAACGGGTCAAACCTTATCGGTTTTATCTCAAAATCCAGAATGTGTATCATATACCCATATTAAGAAAGTCTTCAAACTTGTCGGGTCTAAATCACATTCTATCCGGTCTTCGCTTAATCGTGCGTACGAACCGTATCTTTAAAACTAACCGGTCTAAGCGCAAGCTTAACTAAAGACCCGTTAGGATTCTAATAGGTTATTATAAACCTTCATTCCAGATTAGGAGAACCAGTAAAAGATACTTGCACTCGCTGATTTTGAACTATACTTGCTCAGGTAAATACTTTTAACTTATTTTCCCTATACGGGCTTGGGGTACGGTATATAAAATACCGCTTGGTCGGGGCGTTGAATCTTTGATTGAATAAATGATAATTAAAGTATTGAGACGTCTCGTTTAATATTGTTTTGTTTGCTTAAAGCCTTTGGGGGGTTAATGACCGTGTCCTGGATATCCCTGGCATCATTTTACGAAATGGCCACGACCTTAGCACTCAGGTGTAGGCGTACACCTGTCAGTGTCTCATAAATAAAGTGGTGTGTTTATTGATCTTTAACCCGGCTCGATCCGGGCTACTGAACGCATAAGGAACATGTAAATCCCTACAAGTATTATATTTAAATAATTATCCCAAGTTATAAAATATTATTCGTGCCTTGTGCCTTAAATGCATTTTCTTAAACTCTTTTCAAAATGAGTCGGTTGATTGTATTTACCTGTGTAAACTGGCGTATTTTCTTAAAAAGGTTAAGTGCAGTTACTACGCGAAATAGGCTGGCTTGTCTCCTAGCATCCACATTAAGTCTCGCTTAGTAATATTGAAACAATGTGTTTGACAATATTTTTGTGTTCCGGGTAGTGTCCGGTTGTTCGGTTTGGTATTGTTCCGTTAAAGTGCTTAGTTAATTTGTAAAGTGTCTTTTATATAGCTTTTTGTGTCACGATTAATTCCCGGCACTTAGGAAAGTATACAGGACCATTCTGCCATATTTTTGGCATATTACTAGCACATTTAAATGCTGAATTTTGTTAGTAGATGCAGAATTCTACATTTAGAGTGGGTTTTAGGCACTTTCTGGCACTTTAACTATCACCTAGTAACGCAGTTTTATGGTCCTCACTTCCCTACACTCCCTACCAGTGTAGTATCCTGTCTCTGGCTCATACTGGCCTCAAAAACATTGTCTGTCTATGTGCTGGCATTGTCAGCATGTTTTCTGGGTTATCCACTCACTGTGCTAACTGTGCTTTGTGCATCAAGTTTGTCACTAAGGTTTGTGTGAAATATATGGAGTGACAGTATGAATGTGATGCATGTGTATGTATGTAACAGAATTCAGAAAGCAGTTTAATCAGCAATTGTAATCAAGCACAGTCATTAAGCACAAATTAAATATTAATTAATTGTACGGATACCTGTAACTGTGAGGGTTGTCATATTATCCCCCCGTTAAGAAAATTTCGTCCCGAAATTTCAAGTTCTGCTTCTAGCTGCAGGGGTCTGGGGGAACAAATGTGGGTATCTCTCTTTCATATGATCCTCACGTTCCCACGTGAATTCTGGCCCGTGTCGTGCATTCCATCGAACTTTGACGAGTTTGACACTACTCCGGCGTGTCTTGTTAATCTTCCAATCAGTAACCTCGACGGGTTCTTCAGTAAAGTGGAGTGTGTCGTCAATATGAACCTCGTCGGCAGGAATGACCACTGTCTCTTGAGTTGTACTCTTTTTCAGGTTAGATACGTGGAATGTATCATGAACGCCATTAAGTTCAGCAGGTAGGTCCAACTTGTAGGCTACAAGCCCAATCCTTTGCAGGATTCTGAATGGACCAATGTATCATGGATTCAACTTCCCACGCTTCCCAAAGCGTGCCACACCCTTCCAGGGTGAAACTTTCAACAAAACCATATCCCCAACCTCAAATTCCAGAGGTTTCCTCCTCAGGTCCGCATAACTCTTTTGTCGATCACGAGCCACTTTGATGCGCTCTCGGATCTGTGCAATCTTTTCTGTCGTTTCCTGGACCAATTCCGGACCAACTAATTGTCTATCACCCGCATCAGCCCAACAAATCGGTGATCGACATTTGCGTCCATAGAGAGCTTCGAACGGTGCGGCTTGAATACTTGTATGGTAACTGTTATTGTATGAAAATTCAACCAATGGTAGGTGAGTGTCCCAACTAACACCTAAATCCATTACGCAAGCTCGCAACATGTCTTCTAAGGTTTGAATAGTTCGTTCGCTCTGTCCGTCTGTCTGCGGGTGAAACGCAGTACTCAGATTTAACTGAGAACCAAATGCTTCTTGAAAGGATTGCCAAATCCTTGACACGAAGCGTCCATCTCTATCAGAGATAATTGAGAGAGGCGCTCCATGTCGTGCAACAATCTCCCTCATGTATATTTCAGCAAGTTTACTCGTGTTGTCTTTTTCCTTGATTGGCAAAAAGTGCGCAGACTTTGTTAGACGGTCTACTATTACCCAAATTGTATCATGGCCCTTGGGCGTCTTTGGCAATTTCGTTATAAAGTCCATTGAAATCTGTTCCCATTTCCATTTGGGTATTTCAGGTTGCTGCAGGAGACCTGAAGGTTTCTGGTACTCGGCTTTCACTTTGGCGCAAGTTAAACATTTACCAACGTATATCGCTACATCGCCTTTCATCCTTGGCCACCTGTAACACCCCGAAAATATAAATCCTTATATTAGAATTCCAATGAAATAACAAACAAGAATTTACCAACTAGGAACTTAACCTAGTTAAATTTAACTCTTGAAATAGTTCATAACATAGTTAAGATATTCAAACTTAAAGGAAAATCATAGTAGAGGGGTTAAACTTGTCAAATATGTAAGATAATCACTAATAGTAACAAAATCAAACCAAACACACAAAATTTGTGTGTCTGGTCGACCAGGAGGAAAGGGGGCGACACAGGGGTTTCTCCAACCCTAGCTTCACATCAAAATCTACTAAATTGAAGCCTCAAATCTGTTTCAAATGGAATTCTAAACATGAATTAGTGGTCACCTCGTCATAGGGATCAAAAGGTATGTATAATTTTGATATTTTGCTCCACCATGAATTCTAGGTTAATGGTGAAGAGCTGAAATTGAACCTAGATATGTCATGCATGAAGGAATCCAGAAGTAATATGTTGTTTAGGATTAAACCCTAGATGATAAATTGTGAAAATCATTGCATGTTACTTGAAGAAATTATAATCACCATTGTAGGTGATTTATGATAGTGTAAAGACTAGACAAGTACTAGGATTATGAATTTTCATCTAGAGAAAAGCTGAATGGTATGATGAAATTCAGCTAATTTGAATGTTTAAAGAAGTACAAATGGCTTAATTATAGTGAAATTAGATGTTAAATTGCAAGTCTTGAACTTAGCAATAATTGTAGAGAAATCTGATTCGTTAGGTATTCGTTGAAATGCCTAATCGAAGAGTTAAATGTTAGAATAGGAAGAAAATGCAGAATTTATCATGACTCATAATGATGTGATTATGGTCATGGAAAGATTTCTAAAAAAAAATTGTAAAACTGAATTTTTCTAGGCAAAGAGTCCGGATCATCAAGCGGACAAGCCGGAGGGAATTCACGGGGGAAAGGCGTGCTCTAGAGGTACGAAATTACCATTTCGTTACATTATGAATTAATTGATAGTTTTGTGTTGTAGTTTCGAAAACATGGTAAACAAGATAGTTCAATATATCACGGAAGTGACCTTCGTCTTAATCAAGTGAGACGGGTCAAAACAATTGTTAGAAATTGGATGTTTGTATTACATTGTTGATGATTAACTCTTGGTATCTAAACGGGTCAAATAATCGAGTGAAACATGATTTATACTCCGGAATATGATGGATTGTGCTATGATTTTTGGTTAATATTTATCACATTATTAGAAATATTAGAATTGATGGAATGGGTTGATTTAAGGTAAATTACAAGATTTGGTTTGAATGAGGTGAACTAAACAAACAAGACATTGATTTCCAGGACCTACCGTAAATTACGGTAATACCGTAATTTACGGTAAGGGTCAAACATGTTACGGTGAATGTCTCCTGGTTTACGGTGACCAGAAACCTTCAGGGTTCACCGTAAATTACGGTGATACCGTAATTTACGGTGGAATCAGAATAGTTGTTTTGTTTTCATCATTTCAAATGTGATGTTCAACCTCGGAATTATATTATACAATAACATTAAAACTAATGTTTTTAATGGTTTTAAATCTTAGGTAAATCGGCAAATCTTACGGATGGCGATCAAGTGATTAATGAAGAACCGAACACTACATATCTAAGCTTCCGCTATGTTTGAATATTTAAAACGTTTGTGTATGGGATGTAAACATGTTTTGAACAATCTTGATAAATCTTTCAACTTAGTTATTAGTTGACTTATTTTGATGTAAGTTATGAACTTTGATATTGAAAGTCAGGTTTTATAAACAATATTTTACTTTCAATGATACAAACTATAATAAATATCAAGGGTATAACTTAGGGTGTTACACCCCGTTCTATACTTTGAAGGGGTTATGAATTCTCTATATTCCGCGCTTAGCATGTTATGATAATAATAGACCTTTTGCTCTTCATTCGTTATCAAATCATCACAGAACTTCATCTTGTCCATAAACATCCCCGTGATCTTTGCAACCTGATGTACTACCTTTAGCATCTGATTTCTTTGCTGATTCATTCGTCCTTGCTTTCTTGGCAGGGCTTGGATTCACATCTTGTGCCCTTCGTTCACCCCGTTCTATACTCTTCTTCAATTCAATCTCCCTTTCCCGACCCTTACCGAGATTGTCAATGCTGCTCGGGAAAGGGAGATTGAATTGAAGAAGAGTATAGAACGGGGTGAACGAAGGGCACAAGATGTGAATCCAAGCCCTGCCAAGAAAGCAAGGACGAATGAATCAGCAAAGAAATCAGATGCTAAAGGTAGTACATCAGGTTGCAAAATTTGGGGGAAGAATCATAAGGGCGAATGTCGTTACAAGGATAAGCCTTGTCCCATATGCAAGAAAACGGGACATATGGCTATGTCATGCCCGGAGAAAGTGACGGTTTGTTACAACTGTTATCGAACGGGTCACAAGAAGTCGGAATGCCCGGAATTTGTTGGAAAGAAGGATGGGCAAGAATCGAAAGGTGAAGCCCCGAAAGCAAAGGCAAGATCTTTCCAACTAACTGCCGCAGAAGCAAAGGTTGAACCTGACGTGGTCTCAGGTATATTTGCTGTAAATTCAATTCCCGCACACGTGTTATTTGATACGGGTGCGAATAAATCCTTTGTTTCATATGGGTTTATTCGACATCCTTCATTTGTTCTAACCAAATTACCTGTGCCTTTAGAAGTAGAGATAGGTAATAACAAAAGCTTTATTGTTTGTGATGTATGTGAAAATTGCAAACTGAGCATCGATGATGAAGAATATTTGATAAATCTAATCCCGATGTCGATGGGAGAATTCCAAGTAGTCGTGGGGATGGATTGGCTATCTCAATACCATGCAAAGGTCGTGTGTTTTCGCAAAGAGATAAAACTAAAATCTCCGAGCGGAAAACACGTCACCATTTATGGCGAAAAAGGAGGCAACCCCATAGTATGTTCGATGTTGAAAGCTCACAAGCTCATGAAGCGAGGATGCAAGGCATTTATGATATACGCTAATGAGCCAGAAAAAGAATCACGAAGGATTGGAGATGTACCGGTAGTACGAGATTATGAAGATGTTTTTCCGGAAGATTTACCGGGGATACCGCCTGAACGGGAAGTAGAGTTCGGGATCGAATTGATTCCGGGCGCGAAACCCGTAGCAAAAGCCCCGTACCGACTTGCACCGTCGGAACTACAAGAGTTGATGTCGCAAATCCAAGACTTGCTTGACAAGGGATTCATAAGGCCAAGTGTGTCTCCTTGGGGCGCACCGGTATTGTTCGTGAGAAAGAAAGACGGGAGCATGCGGATGTGTATTGATTACCGGGAGTTAAACAAACTCACGGTAAAGAACCGATACCCGCTCCCGAGGATAGATGATTTATTCGACCAGCTACAAGGTGCGAATTGGTTTTCCAAAATTGACCTTAGATCGGGGTATCATCAACTAAAGGTCAAAGAAGAAGATGTGCCGAAGACGGCTTTCTGCACGAGATACGGGCATTACGAATTCCTCATGATGTCATTTGGGCTAACAAATGCACCCGCTGCTTTCATGGACCTCATGAACCGGGTTTGCAAGCCAGTGTTGGATAAGTCGGTCATCGTGTTTATCGATGATATCTTGGTGTACTCGAGAAGTGAAGGTGAACACGCACACCACTTACAAGAAGTGTTAGAGACACTTAGGCGAGAGAAGTTATATGCAAAATTCTCTAAATGTGCCTTTTGGTTACGAGAGGTTCAATTTTTAGGCCATGTCATAAATGCCGACGGAGTATTGGTGGATCCGTCAAAGATAGAGGCTGTGTCAAAATGGAAACCCCCGAAGAACCCTTCAGAAATTAGAAGCTTTTTGGGGCTTGCAGGGTACTATAGGAGATTCATTCAAGATTTCTCCAAAATTGCGTCACCACTAACCAAGCTAACCCAAAAGAAAGCAAAGTTTATTTGGGGAATTGATCAAGAAAAAGCGTTTCAAACGCTAAAAGAAAAGCTAACCCAAGCTCCAATACTGACATTGCCAGACGGAGTCGAAGACATGGTGGTTTATTCGGATGCTTCATTATCGGGGCTCGGTTGCGTGTTGATGCAACGGGGCAAGGTAATAGCCTATGCCTCGAGGCAATTGAAGATACACGAGAAGAAATATCCCGCGCACGACCTCGAGTTGGCAGCGGTGGTATTTGCATTAAAAATATGGAAGCATTACTTGTATGGGGTAAAATGCACCATATTCACCGACCACAAGAGCTTGAAATACTTCTTCGATCAGAAGGAGTTAAATATGCGACAAAGGCGATGGCTGGAAACGGTGAAAGACTATGATTGTGAGATACATTATCACCCCGGAAAAGCAAATGTGGTAGCGGACGCTCTGAGCAGAAAAGCGGATTATGTCCCGATACGAGTACGATCGATGCAACTCGTGGTAACTTCGGGTATACTTGGACGTATTCGAGAGGCGCAATTAGAAGCAGTAAAAGAAGAAAATTGGAAGAAAGAAAGAATAATTGGTCAACTGAAAGATTTGTCGGACGGGAATCACGGATTAAAGACTCGATCCGGAAGGATATGGGTCCCGCATACCTGTGGAGTGAAGGCGCTTCTACTTAATGAAGCTCATAAATCCCGTTATTCAATTCATCCGGGTGCGACCAAGACGTATAATGATTTGAAACAAAACTATTGGTGGCCCGGAATGAAGAGGGATGTGGCGAAGTATGTGGAAAAATGCTTGACATGTTTACAAGTCAAGGTGGAGCATCAGAAACCATACGGCAAACTCCAACCGTTAGAGATTCCGGTTTGGAAATGGGAACATATTACAATGGACCTATTAACTAAGTTGCCTAAGACAAATCGTGGTTATGATGCCATATGGGTAGTGGTGGATAGATTGACGAAAAGTGCTCACTTTATTCCGATTCGTGAGACTTATACGTCAGAAAAGATGTCAGAAGTCTATACCAATGAAATCATAGCACGTCATGGAGTGCCGGTGTCCATCGTGTCCGATAGGGATACCCGGTTTACCTCGAATTTCTGGCGTGATTTCCAAGAACAAATGGGGACCAAATTGTTCATTAGCACTGCGTACCATCCTCAAACGGATGGACAAAGTGAAAGAACGATACAAATATTGGGAGACATGCTACGGGCGTGTATAATCGACTTTGGAGGCAGTTGGGATGTTCACCTACCGTTAGTCGAGTTTTCATATAACAACAGTTACCAATCTAGTATTAAAATGGCACCACACGAACTGCTTTACGGTAGGAAGTGTCGAACCCCGGTTTGTTGGGGTGAAGTGGGTCCACGAGAACTCGCCCACCAATATATAGTACGAGCCACGAACGAAAAGATCGATAAAGTTCGGGCACATTTGAAAGCGGCTCAAGACAGGCAAAAGGCGTATGTTGATAAAAGGAAAAGACCGATTGAATTTCAAGTCGGCGACATGGTTATGCTAAAAGTGTCCCCATGGAAAGGTGTTATTAGATTCAGAAAAAGGGGGAAGTTAAGCCCAAGGTTTATCGGGCCATTTAAAATTATCGGGAGAGTTGGCAAGGTAGCTTACCGTCTTGAATTACCGGAGGAGCTAAGTGGAATCCATGGCACATTTCACGTGTCGCAATTAAGAAAGTGCCTAGCAGACGAAACGACTTATATCCATTACGATGATATCGAAGTGGATAATAGTCTGAATTATGTGGTAAGACCGATGGAGATTTTAGACAGAAAGGTCAAACATTTACGAAATAAACAAATTGACCAAGTTAAAGTCAAATGGGAGCATAGGAAAGGTTCGGACACTACGTGGGAGTCCGAAGAAGAGATGCGACGTCTTCACCCTACTTTATTTGGTACGTAATTCGGTTTCGGGGACGAAACCCTTTTTAAGGGGGGTGAACTTGTAACACCCCGAAAATATAAATCCTTATATTAGAATTCCAATGAAATAACAAACAAGAATTTACCAACTAGGAACTTAACCTAGTTAAATTTAACTCTTGAAATAGTTCATAACATAGTTAAGATATTCAAACTTAAAGGAAAATCATAGTAGAGGGGTTAAACTTGTCAAATATGTAAGATAATCACTAATAGTAACAAAATCAAACCAAACACACAAAATTTGTGTGTCTGGTCGACCAGGAGGAAAGGGGGCGACACAGGGGTTTCTCCAACCCTAGCTTCACATCAAAATCTACTAAATTGAAGCCTCAAATCTGTTTCAAATGGAATTCTAAACATGAATTAGTGGTCACCTCGTCATAGGGATCAAAAGGTATGTATAATTTTGATATTTTGCTCCACCATGAATTCTAGGTTAATGGTGAAGAGCTGAAATTGAACCTAGATATGTCATGCATGAAGGAATCCAGAAGTAATATGTTGTTTAGGATTAAACCCTAGATGATAAATTGTGAAAATCATTGCATGTTACTTGAAGAAATTATAATCACCATTGTAGGTGATTTATGATAGTGTAAAGACTAGACAAGTACTAGGATTATGAATTTTCATCTAGAGAAAAGCTGAATGGTATGATGAAATTCAGCTAATTTGAATGTTTAAAGAAGTACAAATGGCTTAATTATAGTGAAATTAGATGTTAAATTGCAAGTCTTGAACTTAGCAATAATTGTAGAGAAATCTGATTCGTTAGGTATTCGTTGAAATGCCTAATCGAAGAGTTAAATGTTAGAATAGGAAGAAAACGCAGAATTTATCATGACTCATAATGATGTGATTATGGTCATGGAAAGATTTCTAAAAAAAAATTGTAAAACTGAATTTTTCTAGGCAAAGAGTCCGGATCATCAAGCGGACAAGCCGGAGGGAATTCACGGGGGAAAGGCGTGCTCTAGAGGTACGAAATTACCATTTCGTTACATTATGAATTAATTGATAGTTTTGTGTTGTAGTTTCGAAAACATGGTAAACAAGATAGTTCAATATATCACGGAAGTGACCTTCGTCTTAATCAAGTGAGACGGGTCAAAACAATTGTTAGAAATTGGATGTTTGTATTACATTGTTGATGATTAACTCTTGGTATCTAAACGGGTCAAATAATCGAATGAAACATGATTTATACTCCGGAATATGATGGATTGTGCTATGATTTTTGGTTAATATTTATCACATTATTAGAAATATTAGAATTGATGTAATGGGTTGATTTAAGGTAAATTACAAGATTTGGTTTGAATGAGGTGAACTAAACAAACAAGACATTGATTTCCAGGACCTACCGTAAATTACGGTAATACCGTAATTTACGGTAAGGGTCAAACATGTTACGGTGAATGTCTCCTGGTTTACGGTGACCAGAAACCTTCAGGGTTCACCGTAAATTACGGTGATACCGTAATTTACGGTGGAATCAGAATAGTTGTTTTGTTTTCATCATTTCAAATGTGATGTTCAACCTCGGAATTATATTATACAATAACATTAAAACTAATGTTTTTAATGGTTTTAAATCTTAGGTAAATCGGCAAATCTTACGGATGGCGATCAAGTGATTAATGAAGAACCGAACACTACATATCTAAGCTTCCGCTATGTTTGAATATTTAAAACGTTTGTGTATGGGATGTAAACATGTTTTGAACAATCTTGATAAATCTTTCAACTTAGTTATTAGTTGACTTATTTTGATGTAAGTTATGAACTTTGATATTGAAAGTCAGGTTTTATAAACAATATTTTACTTTCAATGATACAAACTATAATAAATATCAAGGGTATAACTTAGGGTGTTACACCACCAGTAAAAGTCCTTTAGGTCTTGGTACATTTTATCCGCTCCAGGATGGATTGAGTACCGTGACTTATGAGCCTCATCAAAAATAACATTCCGCAAACCTCCAAACCAAGGAACCCAAATTCGTTTCATAAAGCACAAAGTTCCTTCCCCATTTGGTACCAACTGCTTCTCCATCCCACGGAGATATTCATCCCCAATATTCCTTTCTTTAAGTGCTTCTCTCTGCGCGGCACGAATGCGCAATGAGAGGTCTGTCTGGACAATCATTTCTAAAGCCCTAACCCTTATGGGCTTGATCCTTTCTTTCCGACTTAGGGCATCGGCGACCACATTCGCCTTCCCTGGGTGATACTTGATCTCATAATCATAATCATTCAACAGCTCTACCCAACGTCTTTGCCTCATGTTAAGCTCTTTTTGATCAAAAATGTGCTGCAGGCTTTTGTGACCAGTGAAGATCGTGCATCGCGTGCCATATAAGTAATGTCGCCAGATCTTCAATGCGAATACCACTGCGCCTAACTCCAAGTCATGCGTGGTATAATTTTTCTCGTGGACTTTCAACTGGCGAGATGCATATGCTATAACCTTCTGTCGCTGCATCAACACGCAGCCTAAACCTTGACGTGAGGCGTCACAATATACCACGAAGTCGTCAGTGCCTTCGGGTAGTGATAAGATTGGTGCGTCACAAAGCTTGTTTTTCAACAGCTGAAATGCTTCTTCCTGTTTGTCTCCCCAATCAAACTTCTTGTCTTTCTGTGTAAGAGAGGTCAGAGGTTGAGCGATTTTCGAGAAATCCTCAATGAACCTTCGATAATAACCAGCCAAACCTAGAAACTGTCGAATATCGGTTGGTGTCTTAGGAGTCTCCCAGTTCTTGATCGCCTCGATCTTTGTGGGATCCACATGAATACCATCTCCATTAACCACATGACCAAGAAACTGAACTTCACGCAGCCATAACTCGCACTTCGAGAACTTTGCGTATAACTTTTCTTTCTTAAGAAGTTCTAGGATAGCTCTTAAGTGTTGTTCATGCTCATCCTTCGACTTCGAATAAATCAAAATGTCATTAATAAACACAATCACAAACTTATCCAGGTACGGCTTGCAGACTCTGTTCATCAGATCCATAAACACTGCTGGTGCGTTTGTCAAACCAAACGGCATCACCAGGAACTCGTAATGTCCATATCGAGTTCTAAAAGCAGTCTTGGGAATACTTTCCTCTTGAATTCTTAACTGGTGATAACCTGATCGAAGATCGATTTTCGAGTAAAAACTTGAACCTTGTAATTGATCGAACAAGTCATCGGTCCTTGGCAAAGGATATCTGTTCTTGATAGTCAACTTATTCAGCTCCCGGTAGTCGATACACATGCGAAAACTACCATCCTTCTTTTTGACAAACAAAACTGGAGCTCCCCAAGGTGAGAAGCTTGGTCTGATAAATCCTTTATCCAATAGCTCCTGGAGTTGTGTTGACAGTTCTTGCATCTCTGAAGGTGCAAGTCGATAGGGTGCCTTGGCTACAGGCGCGGCGCCTGGAACCAAGTCAATGTGAAACTCGACTTGTCGCTGTGGCGGCAATCCTGGAGAGTCTTCTGGAAAGACTTCAGGATATTCCTTTACGATCGGAATATCTTCTATCCTTGGTTCAGCGGCTTCTCTATCCACGATGTGTGCCATGCGTTTTAACACTAGACTTATCAACTCTTTTATTGAAAGTGATCGAATGATGATGATGATGGTGGTGGTGGTTCTCGGCCGAACCAAGGGAAGAGAGGAGAGAGTGTTTGAAGTGTGTTGTGTGAGTTTGATGATGATGAGAATGATGGACTCCAAGTTACTCTTATAATCCTCTAACACCTCATTAACCTTTGTATAATATGCTTCATTGTCCACCAACATGATCCAATTAAATAATGAAATAAATCCATGGGTGGGTCACCCATGGTGACCGTCGCCAAGGTGGGGGGTGGGGGGGTATAGGGTTGGGTTTCAACTATTTAGTTATTGTTTGGTTAGATTTCTAATGTTTAGTTAGGAATATAAGTTACTAGATATTTTGTATGATAGGCTATGATGTTCGGGGACCATAACTAGCTTAGTAAAAGTGAAACAATGTGTTTGACAATATTTTTGTGTTCCGGGTAGTGTCCGGTTGTTCGGTTTGGTATTGTTCCGTTAAAGTGCTTAGTTAATCTGTAAAGTGTCTTTTATATAGCTTTTTGTGTCACGATTAATTCCCGGCACTTAGGAAAGTATACAGGACCATTCTGCCATATTTTTGGCATATTACTAGCACATTTAAATGCTGAATTTTGTTAGTAGATGCAAAATTCTGCATTTAGAGTGGGTTTTAGGCACTTTAACTATCACCTAGTGACGCAGTTTTATGGTCCTCACTTCCCTACACTCCCTACCAGTGTAGTATCCTGTCTCTGGCTCATACTGGCCTCAAAAACATTGTCTGTCTATGTCCTGGCATTGTCAACATGTTTTCTGGGTTATCCACTCACTGTGCTAACTGTGCTTTGTGCATCAAGTTTGTCACTAAGGTTTGTGTGAAATATATGGAGTGACAGTATGAATGTGATGCATGTGTATGTATGTAACAGAATTCAGAAAGCAGTTTAATCAGCACTTGTAATCAAGCACAGTCATTAAGCACAAATTAAATATTAATTAATTGTACGGATACCTGTAATTGTGAGGGTTGTCACACATAGCAACAGCTATAAGTTGGTTTCTACGCTTGAATAAAGGTTTCGTTTTTGTTGTTCAAAAAAAAAAAAGAAACTTCGTCCTTAAGTTTTTGTCACAAAACATTGTTGCTAAATGCAATTATGTATTTACTTAACATCTATACTATCTATACTATATTATAATGCATGAGGGAGGGGTATTTTAAGATACCCTAAAAATAAGAACTCCCCCTATATTTATAGAAAGACCCTTAAAATGAGGGTAGTTTGGTCTTTTAAATACTATTTATTTTTTAGCCCCTAAATTTATTACACTTAAATCCCTGGGGTTTTAACAAAATTTTAGATAATTAGTTACAATTCACCAAAAACTTATATTTTTTTACGCATTCTTGATATTTTTTTTGAAACGTTTTTTTTTTTTTTGAAACTTTATTTTTGACATATCTTATAAATTATATTGTTTAAAAAAAATCCAAAGATAGCATGACGACCTACACATTTTGTCGACGTTTCGACAGTTATCTTATTCAATATCGACGCATGGATTAAAAGGTACAAGTCGATAATGCTTTAATATACAAGTAATTAATACTTGTGATCTAATGCGCCTAATCTACAAAGATGGGCTCCAGGTATGCAAACAAAAACAAAAATAATTGAAAGTACCGAAACATAAAATGAAGATATTATGTGTCACATTTTATTTTATTAAAACGGCCTAATATCTATACTTAGATACATCTTATAAAAACTTAAAATTAACGACAACAAATTTCCTAAATAAAGGGTGGCAAATCTAAAATTAAATCATAATGCACTTCTATAGTTACTACTATAAATACATAGCAGGACACCCCTGTATGTATTGGTAAACAAAGTTAAAAAATAGATCCAGTTCTGAATTCAATTGTTGCGAAAAACCAAGCATACGGAATTGAAAATTCTAAGGTCGTTCTATTATATCGCAGCAGTGAATAATTTTTTTCTTTTATTTTCTTTTATGTGAATGTTAACTTATTTATTTTTTGAGATTCACTTGCATGATGAACATGCCAATTTAAACAACCAAGTTGTCGAACAAGCTTCTAAGGTATTGATTTTGCTGGTTTTTAAGTATTATTTTTGCGTATATCTTTCGTATTAACATGTTCGTTATGTTATTATATGTGTGTTTTATTACATGATGATTGTGTAAAAGTGTTGATATTATTTCTTATGGTGCAATGTTTAGTACATACAAGTCTAATCTTCAACGTGAATTTAGTGAAGAGATAATTTTAATGTTTATTTAATCTTTATTTAAACTTTTGTATTCATTTTTTGTCATTTTTAAGGATCAGAAGTTTGAGACTCAAATGAAGAGATCCAAGAGACTCTTTGAATGGAAATGGAGTGAGGTTATTAATTTTGACGATTCTGAGGACAATGACAAAGAAGAGGAGTTAAAAGATACTGCCGATTCAAGTACAAACCAGAAAACCAGATTAAAAATACCTCGAGTGTCAATTCAAAAGCGAAACGGATTTCATACAGTCTAATATGAAATCTATCAAGTGTTTTTATGTTTTTTTTCATTTTCAGTTGTTATGTTTGATCTAGACGTATGAATAAAGTTTATTTTATATTTGAACTTTATTTTTGGTGTTAATATAATGCAGGACCATATTAATAAAGTTAAAAATAAAGTTAGTATCCTAAATTTACAAGTCAACTGAACTTGTTAATATCCTAAAGTTGCAATAAATAGATATTGCAGTTAGATACAGTCAATCTGAAATTATAAAATTATTGAGTTATTCTTGGATATTAATATAATAATTTGTATTTCTTAATTAAAAAATAATAAAGTAATAAATTTTAAAGCTAAACTAAAAAATTGAACTTACTATGATATAAAGTTAATCAAGATATAAACTCTTAACATCCTATTTTTTTTATAAAAGCTATTTTTAAAATTTTATATATATATATATATATATATAGGATTAGGTTCAAGAGTGAACACTAGTGTAGATTGCGAACTGAGTGAACTAATCCTGGCCATACACGTGTGTAGATCAATGGCAAGGATTTGAAGTTGAAATACACTAGTGTATTTTACGATTTGATGATGAGATCCTCGCCATACACGTGTGTAGATCAATGGCCAGGATTTGTTCACTCAGTTCGCAAATACATTAGTGTTCACTCTAGAACCCCACCCTATATATATATATATATATATATATATATATATATATATATATATATGATAAGGATCATGTGAGAAGTAGTAGGCTAAATGAGAAACTTGAGAAGCATTCTGGAGCACACATTTTCCCTAAGTAAAAAAATGCAAAAAAAAGGTGAAAAAATGCTAATTTTTTTTTTTGGGAAAAATCACTGCTTTTTCTTTAAGAAATAATTTTTTTTTTTTTGGATTTATACACATGTGTATATTGTTAATCTTTTAACTATACATATATGTATATTGTCAATTATACATATATGTATATACATGCTTAAAATTGAAAAATAAGTGTTATTTAGGGTTTAACATTAGTATTTAGGGTTTAGCATTAGGGTTTAGGGTTTAGATTTATGGTTTAGGGTTTAGCTTTAGGGTTTAACATTAGGGTTTAGCATTAGGGTTTAGCAATAGTATTTTGGGGTTTAGCATTAGGGTTTAGCTTTTGGGTTTAGCATTAAGGTTTAGCTTTTGGGTTTAGCTTTAACTTTTGGGTTTAGCTTTATCATTAGGGTTTGTATTAGGGTTTAGCATTAAGGGTTTAGCTTTAGTGTTTAGTTTTAGCTTTTGGGTTTAGCATTAGGGTTTAGCTTTAGGGTTTAGAATTAGGGTTTAGCTTTAAGGTTTAGCATTAGGGTTTAGCTTTAGGGTTTAGAGTTTAGGGTTTAGCATTAAGGTTTAGCTTTAGTGTTTATGGTTTAAGATTAACAATATACACATTTTTTCAATTTTAAACATGTATATACATATATGTATAATTGACAATATACATATATGTATAGTTAACAGATTAACAATATACACATGTGTATAAATCCAAAATTAAAAAAAAAAAAAAATTAATCCTTAAAGAAAAAGCTGCGATTTTTCAAAAAAAAAAAAGTTTGCATTTTTTCACCTTTTTTTTGCATTTTTTGCTTAGGGAAAATGTGTGGTCCCGATTGCTTCTCAAGTTTCTCAAATAGGGTGGACTTCTCTTAGGATCCCTACCCTATATATATATATAGGGAGAAGATCATGCGAGAACCACCTCTTATTGTGAGAACCGCGAGAACCAATGTGAACACACAAAAAATGCCTAAAAATAGCTAAAAATCACACAAATTTTTTTTTTTGATTTTTTTAATATTTTTTAGGTTAAAATCGCTACTTTTCGAACCCAAAAAAAAATAAAAACAATTTTTTTTAAATTTTTTTTATTTTTTATTTTTTTTGCTTCGAAAAGTAGCGATTTTAACCTAAAAAATATTAAAAAAATCAAAAAAAAAATTTGGATTTTTTTTTTATTTTTTTAGATTTTTTTTAGATTTTTTTAGGTTTTTTAGGGGTTTAGGTTTTTGGGGGGTGGGGGAGGGGGGTTTAGGTTTTGGGGGGGGGGGGGGTGGGGTTAGGTTTTTTTTTAGGTTTTTTTTAGCTTGGGGGGGGGGGGGGGGGTTAGGTTTTTGGGGGGGGGGGGTGGGGTTAGTTTTTTTTAGGTTTTTTTAGCTATTTTAGGTTGTGTTCACATTGGTTCTCAAGGTTCTCACAATAAGGGTGGTTCTCGCATGAGCCCCTCCCTATATATATATATATATAAACGAAATTTAACAATTAAAGTTAAAGATGTAAAACGCACGAGTCAACTACTATTTTTTATTTTTATAAAACAAAATTTTAAACTTTAAGTTTATTGGATGAGTACCATGTGAATATTTAAAAAAAAAGTTATAAACTTTAAAGAATAAAATTATAAACTTTATCATTTAACCAACAAAATAAACTTACTTTACAATTAGAACAACTTATCTTTTATTTTTTTGTCATTTGATTATTATTTTTTTAATAAAAAAAGAAACTTTACATGTGTAAAACAGTTTTTTTACTTTATTTATAAACAAAACATTTTGTTTTTATAAAAAAATAATTATAATAAACATTTTTTTAACAAGTAATATAAATAAAATACTCTAGAAATTTACAATCATTACTAGATAAATACTAATTTGTGTTGCAAATTTTTAGGAATTATAAGTTCAATTATATTATTATAGATAATATTTAGTTAGTTTCAAACGAATTCTTTACCAACTTGACTAGATACATAGTAGATTGTGTTGCATATTTTTAGGTATTATAAGTTAAAAATAGAGTCATATAGATAAGATTAGTTAGTAACTAAAAATCTGAACTTAATATGATATAAAGTTAATAAAGATATAAACTCTTAGCATCCTATTTTTTTATATTTGTAAAAAAAAGAAATTTAATAATTTTAGTTAAAGGTCTAAAACGTATTTACAAGTCAAATACCATTTTTTATTTTTACAAAAACGAAAATTTTAAACTTAAAGTTTATTAGATGAGTACTATGTGGATATTTAAAAAAAAAGTTATAAACTTTAAAGAATAAAATTATACTTTATAATTTAACCAATAAAATAAACATACTTTACAATTATAACAACTTATCTTTTATTTTTTGTCTTTTGATTATTAATTTTTATAAAAAAAATATTTTTGTCTTTTAATTATTAATTTTTATAAAAAACAAAACTTTACATATGTGTAACACTTATGACATATAATCACCACAATAATGTTATCATAAATATTATACAAATAAGAACACTATCATAAACGAGTGCCGCAATGCAAAGTGTTGCCCCCGTCGCATCGCGCGGACACCCTACTAATTCTATTGTAAATACAAAACTATTCATGAAGAAATATTTTTATCCAATAATATTTTCAATTTACTGTATGTTTTAAAAATATTTCACAACTATTATATACGGAGAGAAAGTGATGTATATTCACACACCCTATATATATTACCTGTAGTAAAATAATAAATATAAAATAAAATGTAAAATGAAGAAATATATTCTTTTCTCGGGCGGGGAGTTGAAAAAGGAGGTACTTTGGACGGTTGCGAAGCGGGAAATCTGTTATAAATATTTGGTGGGTCCCACGAATGCCGGAGCACATGCGAATGCAACGACTTAACCACCATTTTGCCGCCATTGCCCCACCTTTTTCCTTTTTTTATTACAAATTAGAAATAAAAAATTATCATTTTTTTTCCGCAAATGTAGTTTGATCTTTTAAAGTGGAGTTAACTACATTTTCTGTCCTATTGTTTATGGAAAATAACACTTTAGTTTAAAAAAAAATTATGCTAGTTTCATCATCAGCATTTTTGAAATGTGTTACTTAGTCTAAAAAGATAACGCCTCGCGCTAGCTCCGTTCTCAACATTTTTAACGGGCGTTATCTTTTTGGATTGAAAATACACGTTTCAAAAATGTTTTGGACAGAACTGTCGCAATTTTTTTTTGGACTGAAGTAATATTTTTCAGCAAACTATAGGGACCAAAATGGCAGTTAACTCTTTCAAGTGAAGTTTATGGGTTTAAGTCTTGTTTGTTGTTTGATCTTTTAAAGTGAAGGTTATTTGTTTAAGTCTTGTTTGAAGCAAATTTGTTCTGGATTGAGTTTAGAGGTTTTATCACAATGAACATTCAAGCAATGGGTTTCCTTCGGAAGGGTGACGGGCCGACTCATTAGCTTCGTATTTTCATGTGTGGTCTTCTGCCATTTGATTTATGAGGGTGATTGAGCTTTTGTTTTTTTTTTTTGGCCGGCAAAATGGACTGATATTATAACAACATAGAGAAAACCCCTTAACAAGATGCTAAGGGTATATTACAGAAACAGACCTTCGATCCCAGAACTAAGAAAATACATGCAAAATTTTAAACTCACTCCAATTCTCCCACGTGACCCCCTGCAAACCAGATCTATTTTTTACCCAAAGAAAAGATAAAGCCTTGATGTCTTCTATGAAGTTGTGTATATGTGCCTCCTTTTGATTAAACACTTTGTCATTTCTTTTTCTCCATAGCACCCAAGCAGTGGTCCTTGAGATGGCCGAGATGCATCGTTTATGAGTCTGATTTGATCCCACGGATTCGCCCAAGTTAAACGCAGTAGAAAGATCGTGCGGCACCGGATGATTATGAGCCTTAATCCACATCATGATATTGCACCAGACAATTTTGGATATCTGGCAGTTAACCATAATGTGATTGGGCTCGTCTTTGCCGTTATTGCACCATACACAACCGTCCTCGAGCGAGGTCAGACCTCTTTTCCTTAGAGCAACTTTAGTGGGTATTTTATCCTCGAGCGAGGTCAGACCTCTTTTCCTTAGAGCAACAATTTTGGGTGATCGAGCTTTTGTTGATCGTTTAAATAAATGTACTTGATCACATTTGGTAGTTAACTAATGCATTTTTGGATCAAAATTTTAAAAGTTTAAATCCAACAAATACAAAAAGTGATGTAAACGTCTTTAAAAATTTAAGAATTGTTGTTCCAAATAAAAATCTATATCATGATACTAAAATCGTTAAACTATATATACACTATACCATGATACGAAAATCGTTAACTATATACACATTTTGAATACAATATTACAATTTGGTGATTATACTTTTCTATATCATAACTCATAAGGTCATTTTTCTTTCCTCTCATTTTATCTTTTTTATTTAATAATTCATTTTTTATAATAAAATTTCCTGAAATACTTTTACGTATAAAATCATCATTTAATGATCTTTGAATTTAGATATAAAAATTCATGATATATTGTTAATGATATGAACATATAACAAAAATAATAAATTATTCAAAAATGACATAACATGATATACCAACACAACTCTAAAAGTGATGGTTCGTGTACAATCAACATGGACACATAAAAAAATGAAGGATTTTGGTCATATTGTGACACGTGATTGTTGCACAAAGTTTTTGTTCATGAATTCATGTACGATCAACATGGACACATAAAAAAATTGAAGGATTTTAGTTATATTTTGACACATGATTGTTACACAAAGTTTTTGTTCATGATTTGATCACATGAGGCCAATTGATCATAACTATGTCAATTTATTTCTATAAAACCACATTAACTTTTTATTTTATAATTTCTTAAACATGATATTTCTCTCTTTAGCACATTAGTATATATAATAACATTTTAGGTAGTTTTTTTGCTACAGTAGCTAACAAAGCCTCCCTTTTCAATTTAAGACATAAATTCGCTTTTATTTTGTGATTTTCCCTGTTTTGGTCGTCATTTGCTTACTACGTAGTATAATTTTACGACTCCACCCTGCAAAACGGAGGTTAAATGCTAGTTAATGTTAAACATAAATTTCAAATTTAGTCAATTCTCACAATTAAATGTCTTCGAGTTAGTGATTGTTAGAACGAATTCTAAACATTTCTATTTATGCTCTCACCAAGGTTGATTATTGAGTTCATGGCAAAGTCCTATCAGATCATTACCGATCATAAATATTGTATTCCATAGTGTAATCAATTAGATCCACCATGTAAAGACCAACAACAAAGTTCATGTATTTTATTGATGTTGGGTGACTATAACTTATGTTAGAACATTCTACCATTTACTTAGCATTATAGCCTACTGGTATTTTTGGAGTGAGATAAGATTTAGTGACCATTAGGTTCTGGGTTCGATTTTCACAAGGGAGCTTTCCCAGATTTATTGAGTTTTCTTCTGAATTGGTGTATAAACATTATTGCCTAATGGAAATGGATATGATCGGATGGTTCCATTAGCGGCATGATGATACTCTAGTGGTCCGTCAATGATCCGAATTTGTCGTTCAATTTTTTTTTTGTACTCGCTTCATAATCTCTTACTGCCCTTCTTTTTCATGATGGTTGATGATATGGTCAAATGATGGTAATGGGAATTAATAGCATTGATAAAATAAGGATTGTGATCACATTCCTAATCAGGAAGCACACAACAACAACAATTTCAACATGACCACATCTCATAATTGTTCATTTTGATTTAAAACTATTATGTGAAACAAAAATGGTGTAACTTGCATTCATATAGTGGCGAAGCTTGAGATTTCCGACCGAGGGGTCGAAAACGTACACACCAAAAAATTTCTATAAAACGGGGGTCGAAAACGTATATAACCAAAAATTTCTATACGAAAACTACATAATCTCCACTATTGAGCGAAAAGTCCGGGGGGTCGGCCGCCCCCACTATCCTACGTCCTTGCATTCATATATTATGTATCACTTAAATCAAGTTTTCTAACTTCATATTCTCGAATTTATACAACATTATAACTAAGGTGCCATTGTGACTATAGACAACAATTAGTTGGACATGAGACAATCACTATTCTTATGTACTCAAAGCATGTTTTTATACATATGTATAAAATAACAATGTACTCAAAACATGTTTTTATACATATGTATAAAGTAAGACAAAACGATAACAAGGTCATTTTCATTATATGCAATATTTATATCAAATTTAGTGAAAGTAAGAAAAAAATAATTTAATGTATGCTCGTAATTTTAACCATCTTATATTTATCGTTTAGGATACATAGTGAGAACATATAGTTATATTTTGTTGTGGGATAACACGTCGTACTCAAAATAATAAGTTAGGTACAAAAAAATCCAAAATGGCACGTAATGTCATTGATTAGAAATGAACGTTCGAGAACGAAATTTGCTAGAAATCAACAATAGAAAATTGTGAAAAGGCAAGTTACCATTATGGTCCGCACTCATATTTTTAAGTCGTATGTTCTACTTCGTAATTATTCATTAAATGGTAGTTAAATTATATTTATCAAATGTTCCTATTAAATATTTGTAGAAAGTTATCATATAATGGGCATGGTAATATCAGAACATATTAATCAACATGAGTCGAGGAACTTTGTAGTTAACTTGCACGATGTAGGATAATGTACTTTTAAACTATATAAAAAAGAAAAGAAAAAGGAAATAAAAAAGGGGAAAATCTGATTGGCGGGAATGAATGAGTCTCACATGCATACTCCTATAGAGCTCGCCATTGTGGTAACGAAATTGCCTATAACGCCCCCCATAGAGCTCAGGTAATGGGCGAAGGGCACCATAGGACGCCAAAGAGGGTGAGGTGGTAGGATACGCTATACCACACCATGTGGTCTAAGAGTCCGTGTCCTTCATGATTCATGGTGACAATTAACAAAGATGGTTCACAAGGGTATTCAATATTTGAATCAATCTAAAAAAAAGCTTGAAACTAGAACCTAACTGAGTTCTATTTTGGTTTCAATATTTTGAATCGCATCGGAATGGAATTTCGTTTTGAAGTCGATTTTGAATTTGTGATCTTTGGACTGATCAAATTTGAATAATATAATTCAGTTATAATATATACATATAGGGTCAGGATTTAGAGAAAACTGTGAAAAGTGTGAGAACAGTGAGAACGCTTATGGACCGTTAGATCAAAACAATCCATGGACTAGATTGGCGCGGTTCCGTTTTCGTAAATAACATCAATTTATTACTTCATTAAGAGTAAAAAGGTCTTTTTACTGCTCAAATTCAAAACGCCAAACTAATGAGCAAGACGCCATTCAAAACGACTAAAACACCATTAATACAAAACGCCAAAGCTTAATAATAAAACGCGTTGCAGTCTTAGCAGGTAGATGGAACAAACCGTAACCGAAAGTCAATTATTAACATTTATTAAAAAAAAATCTCTCCTAAACTACATCTTCTTAAACAGCTCTGTGATTTAGCACATTCGAACGATGCAAGATCAAGGGTTTTGATGATATTTAAGTATAGGATGCAACAAAGACGAGACGAGATTATGGCGTTATACGCCAATGCACAAGATGAAGATGATGAGTCTGAAGAAAGTGATGAACAAAGCGATGGGTACATCTTTGATGTAATACCATCCACATAAGATATTAGTTTGATTTGATTTCGTCTTAGTTGTAATCTTTTGAATTACTAATGAATTATAATTAATTTAAAAACAACATTAACGCCAAGAAATTTGCCTTTATAACATATATGAGATTAATTCAACTGGTGAAATCTTCAAAAACGCCTAAAAATTTGTAAAGTTTGAATTGTTAAAGGTATATAATGAATTTGGGAACGCAATGGACGCAAATATGTTAGAATTATTAATTGATTTTAATGAATTTGGGAACGCTATAAACGTAAAAATATTTACTATGCAATACAAAAACGATTAATTCATCGAGACAAATCTAAAAAAAAAAAAAGTCAGTTAGTTATTGAATCTAACTAAACGTCAAAAAAATCTTACACGTCATAAATGAAAACGGTGTTGTGAGACGAATTGGAAAAAAGAATATAAAAGGACAAAAAAACCCCTGCGCCTTCATTATATCGTGTGTCACGTGTACGGACATGATCCGTTCTCACCGTTTTCACACATTTAACCGTTTTTTTATCCCGCTTCTATACATATATATACATAGGGACGATTTTGGCAATTTACTACCAAACATGCCCAAACCACAACTATTTGGCAATTTACTCTTTAAGTTTTAACAAAGAAATAGTGAGGTGCAATCACATATTTTTCTTACTCTGTGTTCTAGTTTTATTTTCTGTGTAAAACTATTACACAAACAATCACACCAAAAAACAAGAATACATCATAAGTTTTTTTTTTCGTTTAAAAAATATTGTGATATATTGATGGTCAGAAACGTAGCTGTGGTCAACATCAAACTGTCACCTTAGTCAGTAACGGTTTTAAGAATTTTAATCCCAACCGTCCATGTAACATAGACAAAAGTTTGCTGTCCTTATACCCTGACTTAACAGGTAGGGTTGTTTTTCATATTCTTTGCTTCTTCAAATCAATGCCTTTTACTTTTACTTTTTCCAAAAGATTTACTGCTCATCACCCAAAATTCAAAATCAAATTTCATTGTCTTTCACTAGTAATAATTTTTCATAGAATAGTTCAATAAAATGCTAGTAAAAATATCTTTAATTGCTGCTTGTCAAATCAATTTTCCTGAGAGGCTCTTTGTTTATCTTTTAATGAGACTCTTAATAATTAAGACCTTTTACTGGTTCAGAACTTAATGGTTCAAATTGTTTGTTTCACGAGCAGATGTCTGAATGGTTCAGACATTTGTCTCTTAATGATTAAGCATTACACTAAGTCTGAATAGTTAAAACTTCTAATCTGAATTGGTCAAACATTTGCCTCTAGACGGTTAATCATTATACTGGCTCTTAATGGTTCAGACCACTTACTGATTCAACACTTAATGGTTCAGACCTCTTATTGGTTCAGCACTTAACCATTCGGAAGTTGTCAAACAACCCCTAAGTCATTTAATTTTACAAGTAAAACCGTCTGATACACCCAGTTAAACGTTTCTAAGCTCAATTTGATACGCTATATAAACCCATTAACTTGTTTTTTTTTTTTTTTTTTTTTAAAGGCAAGGTAAATTTATTAGAAAACACTAGCTTTTGCCGAAAGCTAAAAGTACATTCAACAAGTATAATGTAAGTTTATGTTATAGAAAATAAATGATACTATTCGTATGAAAGAAATTTGTATCGAAATTTTATCAAAATAATTAATAAGTTTCTTAATATCTTCGAATTAGAGCACCTAGACGTATCCAAAATATATTGACACTTCCGTTGGCTCCATAACTTGTTTTTATTCTTTTGGTATTTTCACAATGACTCATTTATAGAGACCACAACCTTTTGTTTATTCATATGCACTTGTTTGTTAATATTTGGTGATGTTACTAGTCATATCGTCAAAATAGCTGACATACTAGTGACACTCTGAAAGATAAATTTAACAACTTTTAATTAATGGGTTCGTTATGATTACAATAATCCAAATCTTTGTATAAGACTGACTACATGGAGTCATGAGGGTAAGGGCAAAGCCCCCACCCTGCCACATATGCGTCGCTTAGACTATGTAGGCTTTGCTCTCCACATCGAAAAAGGAATAGGGTGGTCAAGGCAAGAGGGGGCAAAGGCAAAGTCCCAAAATTCAAGTTGGTCATATAGAACAAGAGGGGCAACGCCTGTGGAGATCCTCACATTTGCAAGAGGCAACGCCCTCCAACAATGGTGGCGAAGTGGCGTGGAGGGACAATTTCTAAAACACATGAAGCAAGAAATTAGAAAGGTGTGAGCCTGACGCTAGGAGATTTCTAAAACAAACACTTGGATAATATGAGAGTTGTGTGGGACACTTTCAGATTATGAAACAATTTGATGGTTCTCTCGAACTCTTCAACCGGATAAAACTTACACTAGTAGAAAAATAGTTTTTTTAGGCGTTTTGTGAATGTATTTTGGGTGGTTCATCTTATAAAACCGCCAAGAATCTTTATTAATTTTTTTTACTATAAAACCGCCCAGAGTATATGTAAAAGCGCCCAAAAAACCTTTTTTTATTATTTTTGATTGTTTATTGAATCATTTTTGGGCGGTTAACACTACAAAACCGCGCAGAATATGTGTAAAAGCGCCCAAAAAACGTTTTATCATTTTTTATTGTTTACTTTAGGCGAATTTACAACAAACTACCTACGAATCTTACTCTCCACCTCCCACTTTCAAACAAAATATCAAAATCAGGTGCCCCTAATTTCTTCCTCTCATCATTTTCTTTTTCTCTGTTCAATCCTCCTCCATCAAATATCAAGGTATAGTTACATATATTTATCATTCATATCTATACATGTATATATATTGTTGATTTATAATATATGAATTGGTTATATTTTTGTTATTTGTAGATATAATTGAATTATTCTGACCTTTTTTGTTCTTCATTCAAAGAAGTAAAGGTAAAAAAAAGTTATATTCATGTATTCTATTTTTATAAGATTGTTTATATGCATGTATTACGGGTGTTCATGGTTTGGTTTAAAACCGTGAAACCACCCAAACTGTGAAACCAAACCGTTAGTAGCGGTCTGGTTTTAAATTTCAACAGTTTGGATTTTGATTTTCATAAACCGTTACTAACGGTTTCGCTCACGATTTGACCTAAAAACCGTCAAAACCGGACCGTGAAGACCCTTAGCATGTTGGATATTTTTGTGCGAGTGTGTGTGCGTATACGAATACCTATGCATTTGAAGATAACCTTGTAGAGTATACCCGTCCAAAATTTATCTAATAGAGATAAATTTTGGATTGTCCCCGTTGGGACTGCTTTTTGAATATTCTATCTCATTAGGACATGTGTACATTTAACGTGTTGACTATTTAAGGAAAGAATCGACAGTTGTTTCCCCTACTCCTTCGGGTTTGCGGTTTAACTGCATACTTGGGGAGTTAAGGGGAAACGCTGCCGATTTTTTTCTTAAATAGTTAACTCGTTAAAATGTATACATATGAGATAGAATACTCAAAAAGTGGGTTAGGATCCACCGCCTTAGAGTACCTATTAACAACTTGTACATAAATTGGATATCACTTACTTGATTATTTTAATTTTCAGATGGAAGATAGAGAATATTGGATGTACAAAAGTGGGCGTCCTTCTGAAATATATACGCAAGGCGTTTTTACTTTTCTTAGGGTTGCTGAAGCTCATCGAAGAAATCTTGGCTCTAAATGGATTTGGTGTCCTTGTATGATTTGTAAAACCTTTCAAAAAACTGAAAATATTAGAGATATAGAATATCATTTGCTTGCAAATGGTTTTATGCCTAGTTACACTTGTTGGTCAAAGCATGGGGAATCACGGGTTGACGGTGCCACGACATCGGTTAATTTAGACAACGAGGAATATGAAAATTTCCAATACGAGGACAATTTAAATGATGACGATTTAAATGAGGACATTTCAGATGATAACAATTTAGATGACTTGTTTAATGATTTAGAGAATGATATCGGTGATAAAGGAAAATTACAACAATTACTTGAAGATGCAGATAAACCATTATATAGCAGTTCTAATATTTCAAAACTTGAAGCTGTGTTAAAGTTGTTTAACTTGAAGGCAAAAAATAGATGGAATGATACAAGTTTCACAGATCTATTAGTTGTTTTGCAAGATATTCTTCCAAAAGATAACGAGTTACCAATTTCGTTTTACCAAGAAAAAAAATGATGAATCCAATGGGATTGGAAGTTGAAAGAATACATGCATGTCCAAATGATTGCATCTTGTATAGAAATGAGTACAAGAACAGTCATAAATGTGTTATGTGTGGTGAATCTAGGTACAAGCGAAAAAGTAAAACTGGTGAATACGATAACGATGTGACAAAAAATGGACCACCGGCTAAATTAATATGGTATTTTCCAATTCTACCGAGACTAAAACGATTATTTTCAAACGAGAAAGAAGCAAAATTATTACGATGGCATTCAGACGAGCGTATAAATGATGGGAAATTAAGACATGTGGCAGATTCACTTCAATGGAAGAATTTTGATAGGAAATATCTAGAATTTAGTAATGAGGTTAGAAACATAAGGTTTGGGCTTAGTTCTGACGGAATCAATCCTTTCAGAAATGCTAGCAGTCGTCACAGTACGTGGCCGGTTCTTCTTTGCATCTATAATCTTCCACCATGGCTATGCATGAAACGAAAATACATAATGATGTCGTTGTTGATTCCGGGTCCGAAACAACCTGGTAATAAGATTGATGTTTATCTGTCCCCTTTGATCGATGATCTAAATCTTCTATGGAATGGTGGTGCAAATGTGTATGATGCTTATAAGAAGGAATATTTTAGATTGAGTGCCATGATTTTTTGCACCATAAATGATTTCCCAGCGTATGGTAATTTGTCCGGATACACTACCAAAGGTAAAAAAGCTTCTCCAGTTTGTGAAGCCGATACAAGTTCGGTGTATTTAAACAACTGCAGAAAGATGGTATACATGGGACACCGAAGATTCCTTCCGCGTGATCTTAGTTATCGGAATAACATGACGAACTTTAATGGAAATACCGAGACTGGAAAAGCACCGAAGAGTTTTGATGCATTTTCACGAGTTAAAAATCTAGATACTGTTTTGGGAAAAAAACTCGTGTTGATAAAGATGGCATTTGGAAAAAAAGGTCAATCTTTTGGGACTTACCATATTGGAGGCATTTACAAGTTAGACATTGTCTAGATGTTATGCATATTGAAAAGAATGTATGTGATAGCTTGATTGGCTTATTATTAGACATTCCTGGAAAAACTAAAGATGGTATCAATGCTCGGAAAGACATGGAAGAAAAGGGTATACGTAAAGAGCTTGCCCCCCAAGAAAAAGGTAATTGTATTTATCTGCCACCTGCGTGTTATACAATGTCAAAGGCAGAGAAAACAAAGTTTTGTAATTGTTTACATGATATTAAAGTTCCATCTTGCTATTCTGCAAACATTAAAAGGTTGGTGTCGTTGAAAGACCGTAAACTAATTGGTATGAAGTCTCATGATTGTCATGTTTTGATGACACATATGATTCCTATTGCTATCCGTGGATTGTTACCAGAGAGCACACGACACACAATCACAAAACTTTGTTTGTTTTTTAACATGATTCACTCAAAAGTTATTGATCCCGAGGAACTGGATGTATGGCAAAAAGAAATTATCATCACACTATGTGAGCTAGAGATGTACTTCCCGCCGTCCTTTTTTGATGTTATGGTTCACCTGGTGATTCACATCGTTGGAGAAATCAAGGCTTATGGTCCTGTATTTTTGCGTTATATGTACCCTTTTGAAAGATATATGGGTGTCTTAAAATCTTTTGTAAGAAATTATAATCGGCCTGATGGAAGTATTGTTACAGGATATGCTTACGAGGAGGTGATTGAATTTTGTACAAGTTATTTGGAAGGTGTCAAAAGTATTGGTCACCCACAATCTCGTCACTCCGGTAAACTTCAAGGGGTAGGAGGCGTGGGTATGAAAATATTGAACCAGGAAGATTTAGAACTTGCACATTTTTCTGTCTTAAATCATATGACTTGTCTTGCTCCGTATGTTAATGAACACTTGAAGTTAATACTATCAACCTACCCAAACAAGAGCAAAACGTGGCATGAAATTAAGCATAACAAAGAGTTTTCTTCATGGATGAAAAAAAAGGTAACTGATGGTCAATCAATTGTTGAAACACTCGTGGAACAATTGGGGCAAGGTCCGAACTATAGAGTAAAATCTTACCAAGGGTATGACATCAATGGGTATACGTTTTACACAAAAGATCAAGACGGTACAATGCAGAATAGCGGGGTTACAGTAATAGCATCAACAAGTAGATACGATAGGACGAATCCTAATGTAAGGTTAGAAATCGCCAATGAGTCTTATTACGGTGTCATCCAAGAAATTTGGGAGCTAAAATATTGCATTTACACTATTCCTGTGTTCAAATGCAAGTGGGTGAACAACAGTACAGGTGTTCAAGTTGACAAATATGGCTTTACACTTGTTGACCTTGCAACAAATGGCTATCCATCTGAACCATTTATTCTCGCTTCACATTGCACACAAGTGTTCTATGTAAATGACCCGAGTAAACGAAGATACCACATCGTATTACAAGGCAAACGACATATCCTTGGTGTTGATAATGTCGTCGACGAGGAAGAATACAACCATTTTGACGACCAACCGCCATTTTCTGTTGGTATTCAACCGTTAGTTGAGCCAATTAGGGGCGCCACCTACTCACGATCCGACCACACCGATGGGATGTATGTTGACCCACCAAGTTAAACTCAATGATTAAGGTTTGATATGTATATATTATTTCTACGATAACTTTAATTTGTAGTCGTTAACTCTATTTTTTAAATAATTGTAGGATTTTGAATCAAGACGTGGAAGTGGACGTGGCTCAAGTATACGGGATAGAATAGTCAATTTTTCTAGGAATTTTTCGTTTAGTGACATTTCTTTGATCGATATTTTTATTTTTGTTGTTTGACGATCCCGTTGTAAAGCGCGAGTCCTAAATCGAATTAGTTGTTTTTTTTCTTTATTTTAAGTTTTAGTCTAATTTTTGCGATTTAACAAGCCGCAATGCGCATGCCTGGTTCAACGTTGTTATGTCTACTTTTTGTTCGGTTGAACAGTTCCCCACGTTGTGCCGGTAGCTAGCGAAAGCTTCTGGCCAGTAACGGGTCTCACCGGGTTGGCGGCCCTTCATCGCGTTGTGCCGGTATCAAGTGTGGGTAGCGGGTTCGGTTAGGTGGAGTGAAGGGTTAGGGTAACGATGTGGACAAGCGGTGGGGCTGGGGGGGTTTTATAGTGACTTGGGTGAACCGTTTGGCTTGGCCAAACGGTTATTTTTTTAAAATTTAATCCTAGCCGCTATGGCCTAGCCAACCCAACCAATGAGAGCCGGCCATGGAGGACCGCTAGGCATGCCCAACGCCCGGGCTGAAACTCCCGCCCAAGGGGCCACGCCGAAACCCAAACTCACCTGGGATGGTGACTTGGGCATTTGTACCCAAACCACGACCCAACCCTCGCCCCATACCTCATAGTTCAAGCCAAACGGTTATTTTTTAAAATTTAATCCTAGCTGCTATGGCCCAGCCAACCCAGCCAATGAGAGCCGGCCACGAAGGACCGCTAGGCATGCCCAACGCCCGGGCTGAAACTCCCTCAAAGTATGATAACCAAGTTATTTTCAAGCCATCCTTTGTTTTTTTTAACGGCATAATAACATTTGTTGTTTCGATGTATTATCCAAAGAAATAGACTAATTCATTTAACTTTTTTTTCAAGCCATCCTACACAGCTTTGGGAACATGAAGCCACCCTACACATAGCTTTGGGAATATGGAAAACCACCCCAACTATAACCTCTTTTTTAATTTCCTTCACTTAATATTTACTCTTCTTCTTCAAAGAAGTTCCAGACACATCTAAGGAGCTTTTAAATGTTGTTGTTCATCTTTGTATTCTCTTCTTAAAATCGAAATTTTAATAAAATTAGTGTTGGGATTGAACCCTACCAGAGGAACAGATAATTAAAGCCAAAACTGGATCAGCGCAGTGGATCCAGAATAAGCAGATGTTACATACAAGTCTCTCCCCTTGAAAGTGGTTTTCAACATCTGCTGACCTCAAATCTACTGACCGTATAAACTGTTGATCTTCAAACTGCTGCTGAAGTAAAGGCCTGATAAGAAGACTAAAGCTCTGCTGTTCATTCTACTGCCTTGAGTCAAGCACTGCTGATCCGGACAAGTACTGCTCGGTTCACAGCAGTGGAGGGATGCAGCAGTTGTTTATTCTGTCTTTATGTAATGTAATGTAATAGCAGTAGTTAGCATAGCAGTGTTTGTATTGATCAGAGGTTAGAGTTTGTTAGGAGGTTAGATGTCACTTTCATGGTGACGTCGGCTTAAGATGCTCAGTGATTTGCTAGTGCCTATTTTGGTAAAGTTGTCTCGTTTGTGTTACAAGAGTATACAAATAAACAAAAGTGTATTCATGTTAACCTTAGGAAAGGCATATAAATTTAATCAACAAGAAGTATAGCTAGGAAGCATGCATGGTAGAGTACAAAAGTTTTAAACAACACATAAGAGGCAAGATTCCTAAAACTATAGATTAGGGCAAAAGCATGGCAATTTTCCTAATTCCCTATAGTTATGGCTCTGATACCAATCTGTCACACCCCAACCGATGGCGGAAACATCAGGATGAGACGAAGTGTGTATAGATTGCTAGAGACTTCATAACACTATGTGACAATATTTAATTAAATTCAAATTTCATTGCAAGTGCTAAATTGTCATACAACATTTAAAATAGAAATAACAACATTGTTCAAATTTCAACAAAACATCAAAAGATAAATAGATTAAAGGTGTGTATCTAGTCCACCCTAAACTTGTTTCATCATTCATCCATACTTCAACAATCAACCTGCAACATGTATTAAAATAGAGTTTCAATGCAAAAGAAAAGGCGAGTATACAAGTTTAATTACATAGCATACAAGGATAAAAACTCAAATCCAACATGATTCATAATATGTGATTACTAGTATGCAATTTTGGCGTACCATATGATCAAACTCGAGAATACAACGCATAAAAGAGCCTAATCCCAAAAGTTTAGCTGGGTGGTAATGTTTAACTTAACAATACCCAAGAGTGTAACGGGTGGGGCGTTAATCCTATAGCGCTATAATTGTTAAGGTGGGCGAGCAAAGTTAATGGGCATATAACGTTCCAAAGCGTTCACATAGCATACGAGAATAACAAGTAAATCACATTAGTTTCATGTTTAATCATTGATAGAGTAAGTTTAATTGAGTTTAAAAGTTGTTTGTATAGTTATACATGTTGCATCCCAAAGTGTAAAGGGGAAAAAGGGATCGAGTATACTCACGGTGGTTGCAAGCTTTCCTACTTGGAATTCCCGCGAGTGAGTTTGTGGGTGGATTAGTTTGGAGCACCTAGTCCTTCTACACGAGGAAACATAGGTGTGTGAGTTTGGCGTTCAACGGAAGATTATAAATTTGGAGTGTTACATAACATAAAGTATAATATTAAAATAATCATCTTTAACTTATAACTCTTATATGACACTATGTAACCACTAGGGTTATATTGTATTTCATGGGTAGTACACCCATTAGAATCATATCAAGGTTTTAAAGTCTTAGATGCTATTCTACTACTTTAACATATAAACACAAGTTCAACATTAAAGGTTCGAATGAGTGTATATATATATATATATATATATATCTAGGTTACATATTATTTAGTCCCATAATTCATGTAGGAGGTAGAAGATTAGGATCTTCATTTAGGCACCTCGAGTTATCATGGAAGTCATGTATGGGGTAGGAAGGACAAGCTTCCGTTTAGGAACCCCTTGAACGTTCACCACTTCACTTGATGTAAAAACAACCAAGGAGGGTCAAGAACTATGATTAATACAAGTATGTAAATGAACTAAGCTAAGAGAAATCATCAAATCATGTGAGGATTTTATGTTGGAATAACCCAAGTTGTTCCACTATCACTCTACATCAAGATCTAAGCTTGAACACGACTTGTGTGGGTGAAATACCCTAAACAAAACAGAAAGTATTTTGAGGTTTAACCTCTGATTTGTATGTCTCAATCATGTTTCTAACACTTAATCAACCATGGGATAGGTTGTAAGCATTAGTACATAAGTTTGAGGTGAGTTTTGATAAGTTTAAACAAGTTTTAAAAGAGTATAAACAAAACAGAAAGTTTATGGACATATTTAGGGCAATTCTAGGTCTGATTTCTCCAAGGAGAAACCAAGGAATCAAACCCCAAGATTAACCAAAGAAGTAGGAAGAAGAACCAAGTGATTTGGTTGAGAAATGAGCAAGTTACACTCACTTTTGTTAAAGAGTATGAATCTGTCCAAAACTCTGATTTGCAACAGATTTGAGAGTGAATTTGTGAGGTGTAGAGAGTTGTGAAAGTATAAAATGGGTTGGAGAAGGGTTGTATTTATAATGGAAGAGTTTGGAGGTGATTGGAGGTGTTTAGAGGTGGATTAAAGGTGATTGGGTGAGGTTGGATGTTGGGATTTCGTGCAAAATCGCGTAGAAATGCAGCTGTTTGCGTTTTCTGCAGATCTGATGTCCATGCGGGCCGCGTAAGGATCAGGGGGACTTTACGCGGGCTGCCTGAACTTACTGCTCCGGATTTAAGTTTCCTTTATTACAATTTGGCCCCCAAAGTTGTTATTTTAGGGTTTCTAAGGCCATTTAGGGACTATATTTGCCACGAAAACATAGTTTGAGATAAATTTAAGTATGAGGAGTATAAACCAAGTATAATTATGCGTATGAGGACCGTATGTAAGTATCGTTTACGTTCAAAGCATGATTTATGCATAAGTTTCACATATTTACAAGTTTAGCACATAGTTTCCAAGAATAACGATTAAACATCAATTGATTCACAAAATTGAACATACGAGCATACATAGAGTGTGTATAACATATTTGTAACAAAATACGAGTTTCATTAATGATCCAAGTCTCGGTTTTACAACGATTACAAAGAAAGAACGATTACAAGAATACAAAGTTTCCAAAAATAGAAATACGAACAAAACTTTCTATAAATGGAAAGTACAAAAGAGCCGGGCGTTACATCAGTACCTGTAAAACAACCAGGATGATGTCACAATCACAAGATGATAAGAATAACATTGGCTATCTTTTTAAACCACCTATGCTTAAACGTAATGAATACAACATCTGGGAGAGAAGGATGGGTCATATCCTTGCTCAATAGAACATTGGATGTTGGAGGTCTGTTGTTTTTGGTCCCCATGTTCCTACGGTGCCAAGTGCTGAGGATCCAAAGAAGTTCGTTCCTTAACCAACTGAGAACTATACTGAAGTTGATTTTCAAAAGTTCGAACTCGATGCCAAAGCATTTAGCATCATAGCATCTGCATTACCAAATGAGATCTATGCTGGACTGTTACATTGTAACAGTGTCAAAGAGCTATGGGATGCATTGAAGAAACAGTTTAGGGGGACTGAAGAAGTCATTGAAAACAATAGGGAAATTCTGAATCAGCAGTATGAAACATTTTGTCACATCAAGAGTGAATCACTGACTCAATAATTTGAGCAGTTCAGTTGTCTCATTAGTGAACTAAGGCTTGTTAAAGTAACATTTCCAAATTCAACTCAAAATAGCAGGTTCCTTAGATCACTACCAGAAAAATGGGATACCATAGCTTTTGTCACTAGAAACTCTGCAGAGTTCAAAGATCTGACCCTGACCCAACTTCATGGTAGACTCTTGACCTATGAAAGGGAGTTGAACCAGAAAAAGAAGTTGCAAGAGTCTGGAAAAGTTGCTGATGATTATTCATTCGGTAGCACAACTCTGTTTGGCCAGGAAGAATCTGGTAGCAGTGGTAAGGATCAGGGTTATGATCACTTCATTGATATAACTGCTGGTGCAAATTTTAACAACCCTGATCCTCACTCTGCAAACTATGCATTTACTGCTAATGAAAACCAGGTGTCAGATAATTTGTGTTTTGAACTCAATGATTTACAACATTTTGATCCCACTGACTTAGAAGATATGGACATTTTGCATCAGTTGGCTTTGCTTAGTGTAAGAACAAGCAAATTCTACAAAAGAACAGGGAGAAAATTCCCAGGGTTACACGGGAATCTAAGGGTTGGGTTGGATAAATCGAAAATCAAGTGTTACAAGTGCAATAGGCTAGGTCATTTCCTAGGGAATGCAAGAGTCAAAATACTGGTCCTATAATCACTAATCCTAGCTAAATCCTAGACCTCAAAATCAAAGCACTGTGCACTATACCCAATATACCCCTGCAGCTCATGTTAACACTGCTCACTATGCTGCAACCCCTGTGCCTGTGCATTATGTCCAAACTACTGTTCCACAGATTCAGTATGTTCAAACCCCTGTCCCCCAGGCACAAGTGCAACCTGTTGCACCTCAAACAGCTGCTCCAGCAGTGGTACAACCAGATCAGTAAAGCTTTTTCACTCAAGGCTTTGTTGACTGGAGCAGCATGCCTGATGAGCTTGGTGATGAAAATTTTGCACTCTATGCTTTTAATGAGCCTTCTAATGATGAATTTTGTTTGATGGCATTAGAGTCAATACCAGAGGGGGTTGAAACTGAATGTGAACAGCTAAGTGCTGAAACAGTGGATGAGGTGACTGAAGCAGTGGTTACTGCTGTGGCTGATGAACTACTGCTGGGAGAAAGTTCAGGAACCCTGATTGAACCACTGACAGATCCATGGTCCAAAGAGGACAAAGAAGAAGAGGAAGAGAAAAGAGCAGGTGAGAAAGAAGCAAGAGCTGATGATGAAGAGGTTCATCAATGTGATTGTGCAATGATGGCTGCTGCCAAGGTATCACCTCAAGTTCTTGAAATACTGTGTTCAGACAATTGCATTTATTGCTTTTGCTAACATCAAAGAGGTAAATGAAAACCTTAGGAACAAAGTCTTGTCTGATGAAGTCAAATTTGAAAAATTATTAAAAGAACTTAGAAACAAATTGGCTGAAAAAGATAAAGAGATCAGCAGTCTGAAAGAAGAGCAGAGCATAACCAAAACTCAACTCCAAACTATGGTAGAAAAATACCAAGTTTGCAAAAAGGAGTTGGAGTCCACCCAGATTACCTGTGAAAAATGGGTGGAATCATGCAAAGGGTATGAGGTTATGCTTGAAAAACAGATTAAAAGCAATGTGAAATTTGGGGTTGGTTATAGAAAACATGATGATGAAAACATTGCTTTTGAAAAATCTGCTCAAACCACTGATGAAACAACTGAGTACATTCCCACAAACAAGAATGGCCACGAAGTGAAAATCACTGATAAACTTGGTAACAAAATCACACTTGACAGACCAATGGGATCCTCTACTTTTGAGGAGATTGAGAAATACCAGTTTAAACCCACATGGTCTGATGAGTGTGACAATCTTGAAAATTTCAAGCCTATGGACTTTACAACCACTGATGGTGTTAAAGCTCCAAAAGCTAAAGTCAATCCTCTCAAGGATATCCCAGCAGAGGTTAAAAACTCTGCTGCAAAGGAATCCGAAAAGAGAAAGAAGAGAGAAAAGATCAATAACTTGTTTTGTGAATTTTGTGAGAAAAGGAATCATCTAACAAAAGATTGTTTCCATTTGAAAGCATATGATTTGAACAAAACAAGTGTCATTGTTTCTGCAGAAAGTTGCATTGTCTTTGGTAAATCAAACCACAAAACTCAAGCATGTGTGTATCTCAAAAACTTTGATGTAAAAAAGAATGAATACACTGCTAAAACATCCTTGAGTCCATCAACATCATCTGTCAAATTCACCAAGAACCAACCACTGTTTGAGCCAGTTCAAACAGCTGTCACAAAACAGCTTAACCAAACATCTGTCAAAAGAGATGTTCAGGTTACTGATGCACCCCCTGCCAATCAATACAGAAGAGGTAAGGAGAAACAGTCTTACCAAAGGATTCCACACGTTTATGAGACCTACAAAAGGCCCTCTAAACCTAAAGTGAACATGCATCCTTTTGGTTACCAATAGGTGATTGGTCAAGACCCCCAACAGTGGTTAGCAAGAAACAGTCCTAAAACTGTCCAAACCCCTGACCTAACCACTGTCCATCAATGTGCATCCATCCCAGACACTGTTGAGACCCCATCCAAAGCCTTATTGGCTTTGGAAACCCTAATGAACTAATCCTTTTACTTCATGTGCAGGGAGCTTCTGCCTGCTTAGATAGCCTTTGGTATATTGATAGTGGAGGCTCCAGGAACATGACTGGATGTAAAGCCCTACTCAAAGATTTCAAAATTCATGGAGGGGGTGATATATCCTTTGGGAATAACAGTAAAGGGAAAGTTCTGGGGTCTGGTACAGTACAGTCTGGCAATGTAAAATTTGAAAATGTCAATCTGATAGACAGTCTGAAATTCAACCTCCTGGGTGTTTCACAAATGAGTGACAAGGGGTATGGGTCATTCTTCACAAAGGAGTGTTGTAGGATTGTTGGACCAGAAATGGTCAAAAAGATTGAAGCAATAATAAAAACTGGTCAAACAAAACTTGTTGCTCAAAGAAGTGGCAATGTTTATGTTGTTGATATGTCAAAAGAGTGTCCCAGAGCTGATGTCTGTCTGTTCTCAGCTACCTCTAACAAAGAGACAGAACTGTGGCACAGAAGACTGGGGCACACAAATCTTAAGACAATCACTGAAATTTCAAAAAATGGTTTGGTATGAGGCCTACCACAAAAATTGTTTTCATGTTCTGAGCATTGTGTTTCCTGTTTAAAAGGAAAGCAACATAAAAGCTCTTTTAAGTCCATTGAAGAGTCCAAAACAACCCAGTGTTTGCAAATGCTGCACATGGATTTGTTTGGCCCAGTTCAAGTCATGAGTCTCAAAAAGAAGAAATACTGTTTGGTTATTATTGATGACTTTTCTAGGTTTACATGGACTTTCTTTTTACACTCAAAAGATGAGACTGAAGGCATTTTGCAAGACTTTGTGATACAGGTTGAAAAGCAATTTGACCTTCCAGTGAAAGTCTTCAGGAGTGACAATGGCACAGAATTCAAGAATAAGGAGTTGGATGCCTTCTGTGTGAAGAAAGGGATTGCAAGGCAGTACAGCATCCCTAGAACACCAGAGCAAAACGGGGTTGTGGAGAGAAAGAATAGAACATTGATTGAAGCTGCTAGAACTATGCTTGCTGATTCAGGTTTGCCTTTGACTTTTTGGGCAGAGGCAGTAAACACTGCTTGCTATGTCCAAAACAGAGTTTTAATCAACCCCAGGCACAAAAAGACTGCCTATGAAATTCTGTACAAAATCAAACCACTGATCTCATATTTCAAAGTCTTTGGCTGCCCATGTTTCATTTTGGACTTAAAAGATTCCATCTCAAAATTTGCAGCCAAAGTTGATTGTGGTTATCATCTGGGATACTCAACCACTGCCAAGGCCTACAAAGTATTTAATATACGGACCAAGGCAGTGGAGGAGACCTTGAATGTAAAGTTCAATGAACTTTTATCAATGAAAATCCCAGCAAATCATGCTGATCTGTTTGACCTTGAGAAAATTACTTTTGAAAATACTGCTGTCAAGACTAACAGTGCAGGTACATCAGTGGATGCAACACCAGACTATGGGTATGAAATCATCATCCCTCAAAAGTCTGCCACAATGGGAAAAGCATCAGTTGTTCAAAACAGCTGTCAAAGCTCAACCACTGCTACCTCAACAGTTGTTGACCAAAGTAGCCCATCAACCACTGCTTCCACATCAACAAACACTGCTGAAAAAAGTCCCCAAACAGTGGATAAAAGTCAGCATGTGTCCTCACCATTACCACCAATTCCACCACCTTTTGAAGCCACTGCTAGGTCATCAAAGTCACCAGCAGTGGTTAGCTCAGATGATACACATTTGCAGCCTTCATCAACAAATGCCATCATACCATACCAAGGGGATTTAATCTTCTTAAGATCTCATCCACCTGATCAAATCATTGGCAACATCAATGAAGGGGTGCTCACAAGAAGCCAAACCCAAAACATTTGTCTTTTTGCTGGTTTTCTATCACTCCATCAGCCAGTCAAGTACCAAGAGGCACTGAAAGACAACAGCTGGGTAGAAGCCATGCAAGAAGAGCTCCAACAGTTCAAAAGACAACACGTATGGGAACTTGTACCACTGCCAAAAGATGTCAGTCCCATCGGCACAAAGTGGGTCTTTAAAAACAAAACTGATGAAAGGGGCATTGTTGTCAAGAATAAAGCCAAGCTTGTAGTTCAAGGTTACAGACAGGAAGAGGGGATTGATTATGATGAAACATTCGCCCCTGTAGCAAGATTGGAAGCTATAAGACTGTTCCTGGCCTTTGCTGTCAACCACAATATGAAGGTGTTTCAAATGGATATCAAAAGTGCTTTCCTCTATGGTACAATTCAAGAAGAGGTGTATGTCTGTCAACCTCTAGGATTTGAGGATCCATTTTATCTAGATCATTTCTACAGGTTAAACAAAGCCTTGTATGGCCTGAAACAAGCACCTAGAGCCTGGTATGAAACTCTTTCCAACTTCCTACTCTCAAATGGTTTCAAAAGAGGTACCATTGATAAAACACTGTTTCTAAAATGGAGAGGGAAGGATTTAATGATTGTCCAAATTTATGTGGATGACATTATTTTTGGAAGCACATGCAACAAAATACAAAATGTGTGAAGAGTTTAGGGAACTCATGACAGCTGAGTTTGAAATGAGTGCAATGGGTGAGTTGCAATGCTTTCTTGGTCTCCAAGTTCAGCAAATGCAAAATGGTACTTTCATTCATCAAAGCAAATATGCAAAAGAACTTTTAAACAAATTTGATATGAATGATTGTAAACCATGCAGCACACCCATGGCAACAAATAAGCTGGTCATGTCTGATGAAAAGGATGAGCTGATTGACCAAACTCTATATAGAAGCATGATTGGGTCTTTGATGTACCTAACTGCATCTAGGCCAGACATCATGTTTGCAACATGTGTTTGTGCAAGAAGTCAATCAGCCCCTAGAAAATCCGACCTTATTGCTGTAAAAAGGATATTCAGATACATAAAAAGTGCTCCCACACTTGGTATCTGGTATCCAGCTAATGGGAATATCAAGCTTTCAGGATTTTCAGACAGTGATTTTGCTGGATGTAACACAACAAGGAAGTCCACATCAGGAGGGTGCCAGTTTCTAGGTGATTGCTTAGTTTCATGGCAAAGCAAAACGCAAGCAGCTGTTTCAACATCCACTGCTGAAGCTGAATATATTGCCGCTGCAAGCTGTACAACCCAACTCCTGTGGCTTCAAAACCAGTTGCTGGATTTTGGTATCACTGCCTTAAAGACACCACTCATGTTGGATAGCCAGGCAGCAGAAAATATCATCAAAAATCCAGTTTCCCATTCAACCACCAAACACATCGACATCAGACATCACTTTGTGAGGGATTGCTATGAAAAAGGTTTGATTTCTCTGCATCATGTCCCAACTAAAGACCAGCTGGCAGATGTGCTCACAAAAGCATTTGATACAGCCACCTTTGAAAGCTTGGTCTCTAGAATTGGGATGCTAAACATGGAATAACAAGCAACATCTTGTTTTTCTATGAATAAAAGCATTAAAATGTTTTCAGAAAATCAAAAATCCATCCTTAAAAATAGCTAAAAATGAAATTTTCATTAAAATCCTTAAAAGTCTGCCATAACCACTGTTTGTTCAAAAGTCTGCTCTGCTTCAAAGTTTGTCCACTGCTGAAAGTCATCCCCTGTTCCCTCATTTCTTTGATAAACACTGTTGTTCAAAAGCAGTGTCTTATCCACTGATATGCTATCCACTGATAGTGAAAATCATCCACTGCTTCCATAACCACTGCCTTCACCAGTAACTTTCATAAAAGTATTGTCCTTCATTTCATCAGGGGTTGTCACGTGGGCAGTACATTGTGGTCAGACCTTTTGTAACCGCTGCCACGTCAGCATTCACTTTTTCCTCTATAAAACCCCCACTCACCACCAAAACAGGGTTTTACTGTCGAATTGAATTCTCAAAAATTCTCTTCTCAAAGTAGTTTTTCCACCTCATTTCTTCACAAATTTTTTCGATCCTCATCCTCAAAATGATAAAATCGAAGCCATCTGCAAAACCCACCTCCAAATCATCGTCGAAAGCGGCTTCTCAAAAGGCCAATCTGTAACACCCCGAAAACGGGTTTGGTAATCAAACTCTGTTAATGCTAAAAGACGGGTAAAGTACCGTTAGCAGTAAAAATAACCCGGTAAATAATTGGATTTAATTAAGAAATCCTAATAATTAAATACGAGCGAATCAAAGAATTAAGGAATCTAGTTTATAAGAGCCCGAGTCAACGGGACTTAAAATAAAACGGGTTTTTAACTCCCGGAACCCACTAAGTTAACTAGGTAAAAATTAACCTAGTTAGTAATGGGTAATTAGATAATAAACTATGAGTTATAGTTTCATTTATGAATCTCTAAACTTGAGGGACTAAACATGGGCAAATGTAATGAAGTTTAATAAAAAAAAACACAAACCACACATACGTATGTGGTGTCTGCGATTTCATCAGAGCCACAAGGAGCTCTCAAAACTCAACCCTAAACTTCAAGAAATTCACCAAATTGAAGGGTGAATCAGAGCCAAATCGTATGCATGAACACATAAAAACAATCACCAAGCTTATGGGATCATAAGGTATGTCGAATTTCAGTATTTTGTTCCATCTCAGATTCTTGATGAACCCTAGAAGTTCGAAAATTGATCTTGAATGATGGTTATTTGGGTGAAAATAGGATGTATGCACGATTTGAAATAAACCCTAGCTAATAAACTAAGGGATTTGAGTGCATGTTAGTAAAACTCATGATCACTATCTAGGTGTTTAATGGGTTTTGTAGAAACATGATGAACACTAGAATCATGATTATCAAACAAGTGTTATTTGAACTCTATGAAGTTAATCTTGACATTTAACCATGAGTTAGACGATTATTTAGTAAAAAGATGTTGAAATTGGCAAGATATGTAATCATGGAGTTTGATTGTTAATTTTATAAAAGTATGCTCACTAGGTGTTTGATAAAACGCCTAAGAGAAAGCTAAATATTGAAATTTAGAACGAAACGCGTATTTGAATAATATGGCTAGTTAAATGAAATATGAAACAAGTAGAGTTATAATCATCAGGTTGATTTGAACTTAATGTTGTAAATCATGTGATTGAAAGTAGTTAGCTTTAATAAACTAAGTTAACTAATCTTGAAGTCGAATAGTAGCTTTGACATAGAGAATAAGTAAGGTGGAATGGTCGTGATTTTTAAATGACTAGTCTAACCACCTTGTAAATGTTGGCAATAGTTTGACGCTTAACGAGCTAGGTGGAGGCTTGAGAAAGAAGCGGTTAAACGAATCAAGCGCGTGAAGAAAGGCGTAAACCGGATGAGAGGTAAGTGTAATTTTCGCACTTATGTAGATTACTCGTTTATTCTATACGAAATAATCGCCATAACGATAATATTGAAATGTGGATTTTTGTTAAGATTACTTTGTGGTGTAATCTAATGATGAGGAAAAATGGTGAAAATGGAAATTGGTCAAGAGTCGACTAATGTAATTAAGGTTAAAAGTGTGCCCATGGCGTAAGCCGAAATGGGTTGAATTAGTAAGAAAAGAGTTTAAGAGATAAAGGATTTGGTAATATAATCCGGGATGGGATGGATGTATGAATTGGACATCAAAAACCATGTTTTTGATTTAAATAGATAACGTTGGGTATATAGTCCAAATGGGTCAAATGGTGGTGATAACACCATTTGACAATACCGACTAATGCGGTGGTCAAGTCTTATTTTAACAGGATCAATTGGTGAATCGGATAAATGCGTCGCCATAGATTGAGTGACAATCAAAGCAAGGTACAAAACCGGGTCTATTTGTTGTCCCGAGCCAGGTACGTATAAATATGATTATAGCTAACGTACAAATTTGGGCAAATAAGTAGTGAAGGTCCTTCATCATAAATGAAAGGTAAAATGGACCATTACGCCCTTGTCAGCTAAATTGAACAAATGGCCTTTAACGGTAGTTTGGAAATGAGTTTTATGCTTAATTAAATGCTTACAATAGGTACAAGAAGGAGAAAGATGTAGGACTTTGGTTAAACGACTCTATATGGGTCTTACCGTAGAATAACAATCCGAGGAAATTAAACTCGGATTACATAGAACATTACATTAAATTCACCACACATATAGTTGTGGTGGAAGATTATTTGATAAATATTGTGGAAATAAGATGCTAGAAATAGATGAGTATGATGTATGCGGAAAAGTGCTTAAATACCCTTAACGGGTCAAAATAATCATTGAAGTATAAACGAGTTTAAGATTATACATAAACTTGTGAATTGAACCTAATATGATAGACAACATTGAAATTATAAGGTTCATGTGAAATCGGGATCAAACAATCATGTTTGTTTGATAAAATGCATAAACGGGTTAAAATTCGGTAAAAAGGTGATGAGTCGAAGGCTTAAAAGTCTAAAAATTTATTTTGTTGGATGTTGGGTTTTAACTCCATAAGATGGAGGATTAAATTACGGACGCGTAGGAAAAAGAATCGGGTAAAACGGATCAAAAACGAAGAAGTTATGGCCGTTTCCGTAAAAACTGACATAGCTGAACTGAGCTGCAGACCTGCTGGAAAACGGTCTCCCTCGCGTGGCGCGAGGGAGCAACTGGGTTCCTTCGCGTGGTGCGAAAAACCCTGTTTTGGCGAATTTTTTTTATTTTAATCAGTTTCGCTTCCCGGACTCGTTTAAATACGTTTTAAGTTACGTATGACTAATCCAACTCATGTTTTATGAGTTTCAGGTATAATTTTAGCACCGGAGGACGATCAAGCACAACGAAGAACCGAACACGATTAAGAAATAAGCTTCTGCACTTTGTATCGTTGTTATGTAAAATGACGAACTCACCCATAATATGTTGTATAGTTTTTAATTCTGTAAATAAAGTTTAATGAACCCGTATTTTCAATGTATTTGAAATCATAATTACTCGTTTGTTTTCGTAAATTATACGAAAACCTTTAAATAATAATAAGGGTGTTACACAATCCCACCGAAATTCCACACAAACCATCCCACAATCTTCTGGGTCTTCTCACAAAACCCGGCACCACAGATGCTTTCGACTCAATCATTGACAAAATGGCAAAATCAAAGTACAAAACTTTGTTAACAGCCGATGCACCAATTTACTTAGCAACCCAATGAGAGTTTTGGAAAAACGCAACCCTTGACAAACAAGGTGAAAATGTGGTAGCCATTAACTCCTCTTTAAAGGGTAAAGCTGTTCAAATCACACCACAATCTATATCAGAAGTCTTTAAACTCGAGGATCAGCAAGGTAACACTTATTTCCCTAAAAACGAGTTAAAAATTGACTTCATTGAGAGAGGGTATGCAGACACAATGATGAAGAAAGCTACCTTACAAAAAGGTTTCTTTCCTTTTGCAACGAGGTTTTTATTCCATACCCTCCTCTTGTGTGTTTCAAACAAAACCACTTCTTTTAATGAAATACCATTAAAGATTTAAAATCTGGGATATGCTATTCTTCAAGCAGAAAATTTTAACTATTCTCGGGAAATCTTTAATGATTTGGTTAATAATGTTGAAACAAAATCATTCTTACTGTTTCCAAGGTTTTTAAGTTATTATTTTGAAAAGAAATTCAGTAAGGATGATATTGCTGCAATACACCAAGGTGACTATTTTCAACTGAACAGGTTAACTGCTGAAACTTTTACAAGAATGTTAACACCTTGCAAAACACAAGCAGAGGTGCCTGAGCAAAATTTAGCAGCTACCACTGCTCCTCTGGTATCTGCTGCTGAGCCCACTGCTCAAGGTGATCAAAGCAGCAGAACAACTGTTTTGAAACCCACACCTATATTCCATAAAAAGCCACACAAAAAGAAAAGTCAAAACCCCCCCAAACCCATTAAAAAGGCAACTCTGGAGGATGAGATACCAGAGCAACAGCCTGTGACAAAACAAAAGTCACAAGAAACCACTGCTGCTTCTTCCTCACAACAGCTCGTACAAATATCTCAACCCATAACCGAAACTCCTCCTGCTTCTTCACAAAAAGAACAGGTTGTACAAATAGGGCCTCCACATTATGATGCTCTGGAAACACTCGTTTCCATCATTCACAGCCCAATGCCCGGGGCAAATTCTCTTTCTACACCCAACCTCACATCCACAATTCCCCCACAAACAAAATTTTTGTTGGATGCAATTGATTTGAGCTAGGCACAAACCAGTCCTTCTCAATCACCCATTAATGAGAACATGCCTCAACAAATGACTGGGTCTGTTGTATCAATCTTTGCTAACCCACCAACACAACCTGAGGAAGTTACACCCCTTGAGTTACACGTAACTCTTGGTGGTAATCCAAGTGAAGCAGCCACTACAACTGTTGAACCCATTGGTTTGCAGTTGGACAGTGGTTACATTCATAAGACTTCCTTGGAGGCAATTCCTTCCATGGCACCTCTGACATCTACCAGTGGACTTTTCTTGACCTCTGGCAACATCAAAAGACTGTCAAGTGTTGAAGGGAGAAGACCCCAGTACCAAGAAAAAGGGGCATCGGTGGTTAATGTTTGGAGTAAACTCCCTACCTCAACCACTGATAAAACCACTGCTAGTGGGAAATCAGATGATCCCATTAAATTGGGTGATGGTTTAAAGTACCAGAAATTAACGGATCGTGTTGAAAAACTTGATAACTCTGTTGCAGAACTCAAAGATATGCTGCAACAGTTGTTACAAGTACAAAAGGTGCAATCCACTGCTGTTCCACCTCAAGCACCTGCTCCACCACAAGCACCTGCTACAAATGAACTCTGGAATCTATTTAAACCTTTTCTCCATCAACAAGCACAGATGGCCGATCAGCAACATGAAAAACATGTACTAAAGCTGAGAAATACATTGGAGTCTAGGTTCAAGAACACTCAGGCTGATCTCAAAGCTCTAAAAGCCCAGATCCTGCATACCACTGGCACAGCTCCTCCAACTGTCCTTTTTATTGATCAACTTCCTCCAGATAATGCCAAAAAGGGGGAGAAAATTCAGGAGTGGAAGAAAAAGGGAATAGATGATGGTCTTTACATTGAACCAGATAGAGAAAACATGACCAAAAATATTCCTTTGCCAGATGGTAGCAAGAAAATTGATGAGACCACAAATGCACTGGCAGAAGCAGTTGCAAGTGTCAAAAAGGATAGAGAGGCCAAGAAGAAAGCTAGGGTGGATTATCCAGATCAGGGTACTTCTGGGTCAAAGGAAGATGAAAATCCTGTTGATGAAAAGAAGAAGCCTACTAGAAAAGTAAGGCAACCCAAATCCATCTCAACCAGACGTTCAAAGTCTGCTCCAAAACCGCCATCCAAAACAGCTGTTGTAACTCCTGTTGTATCAACTACTGCTGGTACTTCAGTGGTTTCAACATCTGTTCTCACTTCAACACACACCACATTAACACACACCACATCCACTGCTTTACCATCATCACCACCAAAAACAACTTCACCTGTTGACAAAAAGCAGAAGACAACAGATGTTATAACATCTGCTGTAATGACAACAGTGGTTGAAGCACCAGTTGTTTCAACTGCTGTTAGTCAATCACAAACCACTGCCACCCAATCTACCACCACTGTTTCACCCAAAGCATCATCAGTCCCTCCTCAAACAAAAAGGAGAAGGCTAATCCTCAAAGATGATGACACATCTCCACCACCAACATCTTCAAAATCTTTGTCACTTGTCACAATTCCAAAACCCATACCTCTCTCTTCAGCTCAAACTCTAAAGCCACTACCTCCTGCTGGTGTCTCATTTCCTCTGGAACTCATTGCAGTTAGGGAAGAAATCAAATCCTTCTACTATGAAGACGACCCAGCTAAAAGGAGTTTGCCATCAGTTGAAGGATATCCCAGGCCTAACAATATTGAAGAATATTTGAAACTCAAGGCCAAGCAAGCAGAGGATATCGCAATTAAAAACAGACAAGGGAAATCTGATAGAGAATTTCAGCAAAACTATCAGTTTCTACTCACATAGGTCAGTGCTATGGAGAAATTTGCCAAAAATGTATGTCAGCAACTCTCAGAAAGGGCAGATGAGTCCTTGAGAAAAGACTACATTGAGAACATCATGACCTACAAGAAATACAAGGGGGAGAAACATATGTATAAAAACTGGACCATTACTGAGCTTGAAAAAGAGGCAGCCAGGATTCAAGAAATGATCAAAAATAAGGTCAAGCAAACTCCTCCTGAAAAATTCAAACAAATTGAAGCTGATAAGGTTTTAGAGTTAAAGAGAATGAAAGAAGAGCTGATAGCAGCTGATTATGGGTCAAAGAATTCTGTGACAAAGTGGGGAGAAGATAGGGTCAGGGCTACCTACAGAAAGTTAGAGGGACTTAGAAAGAAAGATCCAACAGTTCCAAAAAGGCCTGACTACTCTAAAGCAGAGGTCTAAAAAAGACCACCAAAGCTGCAAGTCAAAAGAACTACTGCTCCAACTGGTGCTGCCATCTACAAAAGGAGTCAAAACCAGTCAGATGCTGAAACAGTTCAAGATCTAAATGCTGGAAATGCCATTGTAAAAGAGGGCATTAGATTAATGATGAAAGAAGATCCTGAATTGGAACAACCTGCAAGTACTGCTCAGCCAATCATGAATAGGCCAGCATCTCCAAACTCCTCAACAAATAAAAATCTCCCAAGAAACCCACCAGGCTCAAAAGTACTAAAGTGGGAAACTGATAAACAGACCCATGTATTGACTATGTTCAGGTCTGGTGGAGAAGTGAAGAAAATAACAAGGGAATAAGCTCTTAGCCTGAGTCTTGAAGATATGCAGGATCTCCTTGATCTTCCACTTGGCAGGGATGATGATGATACAGATGCCCTAGACTTTGAGTTACAACTTAAAGGTCAGATAAGGGAACTGTTGATGAGGCAATAAAGTTCCACAATAATGAAGAGTTTTGGCATTATCTGTTCCAGGGGGAGATTGTTGGGATTGAACCCTACCAGAGGAACAGATAATTAAAGCCAAAACTGGATCAGCGCAGTGGATCCAGAATAAGCAGATGTTACATACAAGTCTCTCCCCTTGAAAGTGGTTTTCAACATCTGCTGACCTCAAATCTACTGACTGTATAAACTGCTGATCTTCAAACTGCTGCTGAAGTAAAGGCCTGATAAGAAGACTAAAGCTCTGCTGTTCATTCTACTGCCTTGAGTCAAGCACTGCTGATCCGGACAAGTACTGCTCGGTTCACAGCAGTGGAGGGATGCAGCAGTTGTTTATTCTGTCTTTATGTAATGTAATGTAATAGCAGTAGTTAGCATAGCAGTGTTTGTATTGATCAGAGGTTAGAGTTTGTTAGGAGGTTAGATGTCACTTTCATGGTGACGTCAGCTTAAGATGCTCAGTGATTTGCTAGTGCCTATAAATAGAACAGTGCTCTGTACTGCTCTATTAGCTCTTTGCAATACCGTCTTCTTTGCACGAACAAACACTGAGCTCTGGCTAAGGGGGAGTTTGTATTCAATCATTGCAATTGTAATCATAATTGAAATAAATTCAATCTTTCGGTTCATTGTGAAACATGTTTGATCAAAGCAATACTCTCGTTTGATTGTATGCAAAGTTTGTTTCCGTCTTAATTCCGCTGCACAACTCATTCATTTCCATCTTAATTTCAAACGTAAAATACAATCAAAACCAAACTCAGATCCAACAATTAGTACCCGCCAAAATCGAAATTTTAGCAAAACCCAGCCCGCGTAATCATAAAACCCAGCCCGCCCCACCCCTTGGAAACCTCCATCAAACCCTTGAAATAAACCTCCATCGACGAAACCTCCATCTTTCTGGTCATTCATCTCCATCGCGTAGTTTCTACAGTGTACGTCTTCCCCTTTTTTTAGTAAGAACCCTAGTTTTTTTTTTGCTTAAATCTTCAATTTTTTTTGCAAGCTTTTAGTTAAAATTCACTATTTTTGAATATACATGTTTATGTTCATATTCTTTGAGAAGTAGTTAAAGTTGAATACATGTTAGATTTTGTTGAATGTGATTCCACGTGTGGTGTCTTTATGTTGGATTTTGTGGGGTTTAAGAGTATCTTGTGGTCCCTTGATTCCATGTGTGTTAATATGAATTTGTCGATTGTGTATTTGGGTTCTCCTTATCCACTGTGATTAATAATATATTTCGTTGGACTTTAACTCTCCAGATAGATAGATGAGGTGTTAAATATGACATATTATAATAAATTCACATGTGACCAACTGAACCCTTCTGTAAGTTGCATATTTGATATGTTATATATTTTTTGGGCATTTAAGGTAGGCTGCCATCTTTGATATATGATAGTTTGTATCCGCCCTTTTCTGGATATGTTTGATACATCTCCCTTTGAACTTGAACACTTCATTCTTTCTGCCTTATACATTCTATGATACATCTGTTTATAGATTACTATTTGTGTACTGTTTTGTAAGTCTATTTGTCAAAAAAGTATGAGACCGATGCCTTTAGGTTCTAAAGGCAAAGGCACGAGGCGCTAATATCGCGTACACGTGGCATTGCTATATGTACAACAAAACAAGTTCTATTTACAAGTAGATGTGTCTCACTCATTTGTTTTACATATTAACCTTTTCATTAACAAAACAATTTATAATTTCTTTATCCCTTAGGTTGTTAAAATACTAATGAGTTTGTTAATTTCTTTTTTGTTGTGTAATTTATCAAAGATGTCAAATCGTGGGAAGGGTGGGAAACGTGGGGCAGCCACATTTTCCAAGAAGGATTGTGAGTTCACAATTGAACTCAATCAGCTAATGCAACCAATTGGCAGAAATGCCAATGACTTCACTTCATGGTTAGGAGTGAAATTGAAAGCTGAATTTTCGTATCACATCCCGTCTGGTAAATTTGGAAAGGAAAAATGGGAAGAACTTTGGCTAGATATCAAGGTATATAAATTTATATTTTGTTAGATATTTGAATTATAATTGTTAATCTTTTGTTTTATAAATATGCAGAGACAATGGCATATTGGTAGCGAAGCTCCTAAAAAATTCATACTAAAAATGCTAAAAAAACGTCATACAAATTGGCGGAGTTACCTTACAACAGAATTCGTAAGGAAAGGCTTAACTCCTTTTGATACGTATAAGAATCTCGATTCAGAGCATTGGAAAGAATTCGTCACCCAAAGGAGTGGGAAGGAATTTGAGGTATATGTGAGTTACATATCATATTATGATTAATAACTAGTGTTATATATATGTAACTATAACATAATAACAATTTGTTTATTAATGTGAAGAAAAAAAGCCGAAAAGCAAGAGCAAATGCGAAGGCAAACAAAAACCCAACTCGCTTAGGACGCACCGGGTTTGCAGCTTTGAGTCCTCGCCTTGAGAAAATATGGTTGCAACTTGTACCTGTGTATTCTTTCCTTAAAAATGTTCAAGACTATCGCTCCAAAAAGGTATATTGTTAGTAGAGCAAAACAAAATCGGAAAATTGTATTCACTATGTGCAAGCACGCGAGCAGAGTCAATTAAACTAGTAAGTAATGTTTATTTGTTTAATAATATATATTATTGTCAAATGTTCTAATAATTGTATATATGTTTTGTAGGTTGTTTTCGAAAGAAAAATGATTGATGATGGTAGTTATTTTTCTAACAAGGAGGATCCACTAACCAGGTTACTAGGACCTGAGCACGGAGGCCGATCGCGTACGATTTCTAATATTATAGGTAATTTTATTTGTGATATAATGATTGTATTATATAATAGCTAAATGTTCATATTTGACTTTATAATCTGGCTAATTGGACGTCATATACATTTAGATATTATTTTTAACATTATATTATGGTTAAGAGCATCTGAACTTTATGTCTATAACAGTAAATATAAAAACACAACTTGTTTTTTTATGTCTGTAATTTGTTCTCAACATGTTTGAATATATGTTTTAGTCACTTGATTGGAATATTATTCCCATTTCATACTTAGGTGTTTATATTGATTACAGGACGTACACAGGTTCGGGAAGGCTTGTTTCAAGGCGGTAGACAACAACATCAAGATAACATGCCTACCAATCAAACAAGAAGCTACAGTGGGTTGGACTCTAGCCCTAATAGTTGTGGCGAGAATGATACATCTGGTGGATGTCATATTCAATATCCATTAATTGAGGTGATTATATTTGTATGATGTTGTAATATACAAAATGGTTTATATATAATATTTCTTTTAAAAATGTAATTGCAGGAGCCAACATTATGTGAATTGTTACACCCATCCCCTTTTAAAAGAGAACAAATAGTTGGGACGGCGTATCTTCATCCTAGTCCGAGTAGGACTATACATACGGGACCTATGGTCGAGGGCTACATGAAAATCCAAGTAGTTGAAATCTATCAGTTGTACAAGAAAACGTCTCTTCGTGAACTTTCACGCTATGATGCACTTAAATATATAGGTGATGCTATTGGTTGGTTTATTAGTGGCCACTTTCTTTGGTAAAGGTATTGTTGTATACAAATTATATAATAGTTTGTTTCTACTCTTAGTAAGACTTTTCTAATATGTTTCTAAATTGTAGCTTTCAAGCACTGAAACAACTTCTCAGAATCCAGCATTGACGCAACCAGCTCAGGACAACACATGTTATCGGCCTGAGGTTAGGATCCTTGTTTGGTGTTGGGTCGGGTTTCTTGGGTCCGGGTAGTAGATAATTTATAATAATTTTGGTTTATAATATAACAATTTTAATGGCTCTTATAGTTGGAGGTTCCTATTGAACAAGACCAAAGTCATGAATGTTATCAAATTGATGCGACTATGATTGAAAGTTTTGGTGATGAGGTAATCATGCACTAATAATCTGTTTATAAATCTCTCTCTTTCTCTTTCAATATGTATCTATGTGTGTGTATATATATATATAAAAGAATCAATGTAGTAATAATTTGTTTTTTTAACTAATGTCGTTTCTATTTGGCGCACATGATGTTTCCACTCAACATGATGTTGACGGATCAGAAGAGGAATTGGATGAGATGGTATTCAAAAACTGATATATCATACGTATATATGTATTGGTTTTTTTCTGAAAATTTGTTTTTCAAATAATGTAGTTTTCCCAGCATGAGGTTCTTGTTGAACAACCTCAAGCTCCTACATTGTCAAAGCTTGAACAAGACATAAAAACCGCCTTGTGGAATATCGAGAATTTGCACCCTCAAAGTATGATTTCATTGGCTACACAATTAACAAAACACTAAGACGGAGATATGAGCATTGAGATTAATTGGCCTCATGGGATGTACCCAGAAACCGAGTTCAGTCGTCGAGTTGAGTACGTTGAATATGAGGGTATGTTGCAATTTCTAGCGAACGGGTTGCTTGATGCCAGCTTTATACATTGGTGTCAAATGTAAGTTACTATTATTATTATCTTGCAACTTAATAATATTTTTATCTCGCAACTTAATAATATTTGCTTTATTGATATTAGGTTTTTGTTCGGCCATCGTCTAAAAAATGCTACTCAAGTCGCCTACTTCAATACTCAACGAATTACCAGGAAAAAGTGTGAGGAAAATTTGCCTAGTGTTAAAGAACACTTGGTCGAGGTTTACAAACTTCATGAGGGAAAGAAATATTTTCTTGCTCCATTCTTATATAGGTAATATATAATTTTATTTTAATGTATAATAATTAATTTTCCTATTTTATTACTGATTTTTTACAATGACCATATCTTTCTTCTTTGAAGTCGTCATTGGGTATTGTTTATCGTTTCCCCTTCGGAACGTAAAGGTTGGATTTTGGATTCGACTTATTTGAGGGGCAAGAAGAATAAAAGTCATTATTCTCTAACAAATGCAATAGAAACTTCATTTGGAGGCTGTTTTACTTGGAAGATGGTTAAAGTATGTTATTCATAATTCATTTTATAAAATTAAGTTTTATTTTATTAATTGATTTTTCTTTTAATTTAATGTAGTGTAAGCAGCAAGAAGGATCATGGGAGTGTGGATTCTTAGTAGTTAGAAACATGTTCGAGTTTGTTATTTCAAGGCAGTTCGGTTTTCCAAACAATGTAAGTTTTCTATTTTTTTACGTTCTTTGACTTAAGCGTGTTGTTCGTGTTAATTAGGTTTATAATTGTATTATTTGACTTAGAGAAGAAACAACATCATCAGATTTCATTGTGCTTAGATTTCATTGTGCTTAACTGGTTATGGTATAGTTGTTTGGCTGTTCTTATGTATGAGCACTTTTTAAATGGAAAATATTTTTTTGGCATTCTAATTCAGACGCAAGAGCCTGAAAAAGGAAAATAAATGGTATTTAAAGGGGGATTCTTTGTATGTGGTATTTTGTTTTTGTTATGCAAAATAGACCTGCACTTGTGATTCAAAACCGTGATCTTCACTAAATGACGGAATTTAAATTACATGTTTAATAGATTTATGTTAGCTTAAAGGAGAAATAATAGTGTGAGATTTGGTTTTACAATGTGAATCGATATTACAATGTGAATTTAAATCCTTTTATATTCTTCCGGTTACGCGGGTTTGGATGTTAGCAGATTTAGGTTTAATATATATCGACTTTGTTACTCTCTCTCTCTCTCTCTCTATATATATATATATATATATATATGTATCTCACTTATTTTTTTATTTGTCTTTTTAGATGTGGAACGACACAACAGAGATAACTGGAGTGGAAATCGACAAGCTGGTTGAAAACATCATGTGTCGGTTTTTGCGGCTGTGTTTAATGATAAAAGCAAGAACTAGAGACTACCTTAGGTATTGAAGTTTGAACAATTTTTGTAAACCAAGTATGAGACTCATCAAACATGTTTATGTGTTGGTGTTTGGCTGCATTTTTTGTAAACTGAGTATGAGACTCATGTTGTTTGGCTGCGTTTTCTGTAAACTGAGTATGAGACTCATGTTGGTGTTTGGCTGCATTTATATATTTTAAGTTATATTTGGGATTCTTCATTTTTGATTTATTTTTTTCAGATTAATTATTTTGAATTGTGCTTGAGGTAATGCTGGATTATTAATATTATTTAGCTGTATAATAAAATTATTTTGGCTTAGTTTGGGCGATACTTATTTTGAGCGGTTTATAGTGATTTTGGGCGGTTTCAGGGAGCGCCCAGAATACATTATATTGACTTTGGGCGGTTTCAGGGAGAGCCCAAAATACATTTTACCTTTTTCCAGCGATACGTTTCCGGGCGTTTCTAAAACCCCCCAAAATGTTGTTTACACCGCCCAAAATCAATTGATTTTGTACTAGTGTTAGAATTAGAATTCATCAAGAACAAGTATGGATCTTATGATTTTCGTGGACCAGTATAATGATTAATGAACAAATGGAATGTGATTCGAGTTCAGGGTTGGTGCCAGAAATCGCATCCTAGCAGTCTTATTTTGAAAAACAAAATTACCTCCAAAAAGATGTCAATTTTTCCACTAAAACTTTCAAGTCAATTTCCAAATAGATAAAAAATCTAATAAATTTTTAATGAAGCAATTTAGTCACAATAATTTTTCCCAACTTGACCCCAGCAAGGGAGTTTTGCCCCTTAAGTCCTGCTTGAAGAGGCGATGCCCCTAGACCCCCGTCAAGGGGGATGGCCTCGTTGGAACCCCCATTGTTTAACATGAAGTTCGTTATAAATGAACAAACATGAACAAAAATTTCGTTCGTTTAGTTAAATGAATGAACACAAACATAGGCCGCATTCATTCATTTACCTTTGTGTTCCTAAACATTAGTTGGTGTTCATGAACGTCCGTTTGTTTATTTTTCCTAAATTAACAAGCGAACACGAACTTAGTCATTTCCTTAACAAACAAACCTGAACGTAAAATCTTGTTCGGTAAGTGTTCATGAACAATTCATAAACACATATATTCGTCTCACTAATATCAAGAGGTAGTAATTACCTCTTTCGCAACTCACTAACTCCACTGCTTCCCTTCACAATCTTCTTGCTACACTTCTTATATATACTTTTTTTGTTTCTTAAACTTTTAATAAAGTTATATTTATGTTTTGTTTGATCAAAATATTAATTACTATTGTTATTATGAAACTTGTTAATTTATGGTGTTCTTGATATTAATTATTGTGAACAATCACCAAGAAGGCTACGAACACCCCCTACAACCATCACAAACCACCACTTTGCACCTACCATTTCATCTAAGGCTTTATCTTTTAGTGTTATCTTTAGTCATGATCCAATTATAGTGTTATACACGAACAATAATCAAAAGCAATTATAAAAAATAAGACAGAACAATTATTTCTTAGCATCACACCATTGTCTTTTTTAGTAATTTTAAATAAAAAATAAGACAGAACAATTATTTCTTAGCATCACACCATTGTCTTTTTTAGTAATTTTAAATTTATAAGATCTCTTATCAATATCTTCAATAATTTTTGTTATATAGAATAGAGCCGAAAAGCGGTGATGTGTGTAATGGCCATCATTAGCGGGAGTTTAGTTTGGACAAAAGTTAGTGTTGAATGTGATCTTTGTGGCTAGATTGTGTTTTGATATGTAAAGACTTTTCACTACAAATGTGACTCTTCTAGCTTTTATATATGAGTTTACATTTTCTAAAGGTAAAATATAGATCTCATATAGGTTTGAGTAAATTAACAAAATCGTCTCAGAGGTTTGTGCGTGTTTGCTAGTTTCATCCAAAACAACTTTTTTGTACAATATTGCCCTTCACTTTTGGGATTTTTTGCCATTTCATCCAAATGTCTAATTTGCTTTATATTTTCTGTCAAATATTTGGATAAAAATGGCAAAAAATCCCAAATCTTAGGCACGATTTTGACAAAAAAGTTAGACGTTTGGATGAAAATGTCAAAAAAATCACAAAAGTGAAGGGCCAATATAGTACAAAAAGTTATTTTGGATAAAACTGATAAACACACCCAAACCTCAAGAACAATTTTGGCAATTTACTCTATAGGTTTTAGTATTTAGATACTTGAGATTAACTTCAATTAGGAGATGTGGAACACGTTAATGGAGATTTGGTTTATCTATATTTAACATAATGCATTTTTTTTAAAATCAAGTAGTTTTGGGTTTAAAGTGAAACATCAACTTTTTTTTTTGAAAAAAATCCCGAAACATAAGGTACAACACCTAATGTCTCAACTTGTAAATTTATATTATGTAAATTTCTATAAATAATATAGTCCATATATAGAATTATAGATCATATCAATTTCTACAAATAATATTTTTGTCTTGTTTAATATTAAATATAAAACAAGCATAACAGCATAAAGTACAAGATGTAATTCAATTATGATATTGTATGAAAGTATGATTTTTTCTATTCTCCTTTGAGAATTGGATGATTTTTTATTGAGTAGAAAAAGATGGATTTTTTTGTCTACCTTACTTTCTTTATTTTTCCTTGTATCAATAACTCAATCAAAATGCAATTATCTCGACGAAAAAAAAATGTCTGTTATGCTTAATATCTTTAGTTTGATCTGTCTTAATTCTGCCCTTTATCCGAGTAGCCTTTTCTTCGCCAAATTGCCCGAAGCCTATGCTTTTTTGAATCCAATCGTAGACTTTAAATATCACTAATGAGTTTTGCACACATTAGTTGTGGATATGAAATTAACTCAACACTTTAGCGTAGCAAATATACGAGTTTCACAGGAGTGACTTTACTAGATGTTTTCACTTAACTACAAACAAATATACGAGCTTACATGAAAAATAACAAAAAAGTAAATATTGATAGTATAATGGGTCTAATATTATATTTATGTTGTTCGTAACTTTAACTAAAGTTAGGCTTAGAAGAACTAAGAAGAACCCATCTTTAAGATATTAATGTTCATATAAATTAATCATCTTTAAGTAAAATTGTAGATTAAATAAAAATGCATTGGTTATAGATAAGAGAGTTGTTTAAAGTTTATATCTTTTTTTTTAACGGCAAATTTCGATCATTGACGGACCACTAGAGTATCATTGTGCCACCAGAGGAACCACCCGATCATATCCATCTCCACTAGGCATAATGCCACACCAATTTAGGAGGATACCCAATAAACATGGGAAAACCCCCCATGTGGGAATCGAACCCAGGACCTATTGGTCCCAAAGCCTTATCCCACCACCAAGATGCCATTAGGCTATAAAGCGATGGGCGTTTAAAGTTTATATCTACCATTAGAATTAGTGGGGAGAAGCTTTTAAAAAGTTTCAATCTTCTTGTAATTATGATTTGGAATGCAATGAAGAATGGAGTCTTCTAAAGCAAACACCTTCTTTCTCCATTGAATAAGGAATCAAGGCCAATTTTTAATTCTAATAATGAAGGGTGTAGAAGTTGACATAATATTTTTGAAAGAGACCAAAAGAAACCTTGCAATTCTATAAAACATTATCCTTTTTACTGTAAATGTATTCACTTTGATAGATGAATTATACAAATTTAATTCTATACAAGCAAGGTGAGCTAAACAATACTAACTCATATGTGAGGTTATAACAATTCGAACCGAGCTGACTTGGCTCATAATCTTCAAACAAACTGAAAGTTGAACTCATATTTAAATCGAGTCAGCTTGTGGTTTAGTGTTTTTTTTTCTAGTTTTGATGATCTGTGGGCTTACAAATTTAAAACCAAGTTAATTAACGAAAAACTCAAAATATGAAAGTCTAAGATAATGCTAGATTAACAATATAAAAGGAAAATCAAAGATGACAATGTAATTCAAGTGAATTATCTTTAGCTTGAAATTTATACAAGATAACAAGCTCGTGCTAGTCACCTCGAGTTAGAGGCTATTTGTTTCAGCTTTTAATGAGTTTCTAATGATTCAGACCTCTTACTGGTTCAACATTTAACGGTTCAGATTGTTTGTTTCGCGAGCAGATGTCTGAATGGTTCAGACATTTGCTACTGAATGGTTAAGCATTATATCAGACATTTGTCTCTAAATGATTAAACATTATACTCGTTCTTATACCATGTGTAGTGGGGCGTTTTTTTTTTAAATTAAAAAAAAACGCCCGAAAACGCCCAAAGCACCATTACACTAGGCGTTATTTTTAAAAAAAAATTCAGAAATTTGCTTTTGGCGTGATGAGGAAAACGCTGCAATATCCATTTGCTTTTGGCGTGATTCTTGCATTGGCCAATGGGAGAAGAAGGTCCACTCCATGTGGCCTGACATGGTGGGGTCTTGCATTATCCATTTGAATTTTTTTTTTAAAATCTTTTTCTCTATAAAAAATAATAATTATTTATTGATTGAATGGGGGTTATTGGCATAATGCCCCACTACGCCACTTTTGCTATAATGCCCCATCGCTGACTAGGACGCCACGTGTCGAATAATGCCCCATGGTGGGGGCATTATAAGTTGTTACCACTACACATGTGGATGGAGCCCCATGGGGCTTTATAGGTGCCACGTAGGATCCCCGTCAGCCATGGAGCCCCCCTTTAATTTGGAGGGTGTGGATGGAGCCCCTATTAAACAAAATTAAAAAAAAAAAATCTTTGATTGGTCAAAAACTATGTGGCCCCACCTGAACCCTCGTTGCAGCTCGCCATGGTGGTAGCGGGCCTTCAATGGCGCCCCTTCAATGGCGGCGGGGGTGTGGTGCTCGGCGCTATGCATGCTTGTGTGGCAAGGGGGTGGCGCCCCATAAAGCCTTACACCCCATAGCCTTACTAGTTCAAACCTCTTGTTAGTTTAGCGCTTACACATTCAGAAGTTGTCAGATAGCCCTAAGAGTTTTAAAAGAATAATTATAAACTAGTTAAAGATTCACAAATTAGTTTTCCAAGCGCTACATGATGGTTGACGATAGTTATAGCCAACCAAAGGAAAAAATAGATAAGAAAATAGTTTGGAATCTCTGACGTTTTGCTACCAAATTTTTAAATATTTATCATGTTTTAATTTAATATTTTATATTATCCTCTTTTTTAATATTTGGAACATAATAATTTTTTTTCTACTCAATTAAATACCGTCCAGCCAATCAACTCAAGTAAAGAGTTTCAAAAGGGTAAATTAGTTGATTACAAACGAGTTCTGAGTTATTTTTCAAAGAAACTTGATAAGAAAAAAAAAATGGAAGGTTGGTTGTTGGAGTTTCGTTCGTGAGAAAATGTTATGCGTGAGCTAGGTTTTACCATCGTGTGTCTTTGGTTGGTAGGTTTCTTTAGAATTGGTGACAGGCCAGGTCACCAATGTTGTCTGCAAACACAGGCATAGATGACCTTTTGCCAATAGATGTCCTGAATAGCCAGGCTAAACGAGTTACGAGTCGTTATTTTCCTACATGACTATTGTTGATGGTGATAAACGACCAAAGGAAAATAAATAAACTATGGGCATTCTCACCGTCTAATAACCAAAACTTTATAAATTAATCATGTTCTAATTTGTTCCGAAATTTTAAATATTATCCTAACTTTTGACATACTTTTTATATAATACAACTATTTTTGTCTCTACTAATTAAATCTTATCATGAGTTATTTGATAAAGAAAAGTCATAAATTTTGTTTGTTTGAAAAAGAACGTGTTTAGTTGTTAGGTTTGAAAATAAATACAACTACCATCATTAATTATTGAGTCACATAATCACCTCTAGGACGACTTCTAATATCATTAATGAGCTTACATATTGCGGTTGAGTTTTAAGAGTAAGTAATACATTCTAGATAGTGTTTTTAGAACCAGATCGGCCGGTCGGACCGAACATATTCTTACATAAGCGTTCTGATTAAGTATTTTTTTTATTTCTAATTTCACCCTTACGCTTCAAATAATACATCTTTTTTACTCATTTCGTTTTTATTTAACTTGATTTTTTCTTCAATAGCTTGCGTCCATTATCTCTTTTTTAAAGTTGAGTGCGTGGCCGTGTTTATGATGGTTCTAAGATTTACCCGTTTTGTGTGGAATCAATTTACATACACTTTTGGGTGTAGGAGATGAGTGTTTTCTGATAAACAATGAAGAACAATCATTAATCTAAGAAGATAAACAAGAGTGAAAACAATTCATCTTCGCAAATTCATTGAACCTCCATGGATTTTGTATTCATTGAGTTCTTACATCATATACCCATGAAGATAGTACAAACACACACACACCTCCATTTGGTGTAGGTCTATCTATAGTACAAGACCCAAAACCCTAACAATAATTGGAAAATACAAATATTTTACTAAATGCTTTCCATAAATTGCAATTTGGTCCCAGTCTTCGAGTCTTTACTTCTTCACGGTCTTAATATTAGTCACTTGTTATAGTGAATTGATTGTATTTCTTCAACAATTTATGCTATAGGGTGTGATCATAACCCTCATGATCACCATGACCCTCCACATCAGCGCCATATCACCTACTTCTAATCCATCATCCAAAACCACTACTCTAAAGGCGTGGTCATGACTTAAATAACTATTATCTTATTTTAATTTATTTTTATGAAAAAGGAAAGGAAGTATTAAATAAGGAAAGGTGGACCATGGTTGCCATGGTTTAATCCATGTGAATCATGGTGGATGAGACAAATGGGTGGTGTAGCAATCCATTAATGATGCTACGTGACGATTGATGACCCAACCATGCCACTCACACCCTATAGCCTTATAACCATTTTCATCTTTCCAAATCTTGACACTTTTGATCAAAAGTCAAAACTCAACAATCTTCCCCTATTTGGTAACATGAAAAATGCGTAAGTAGAAATACAATGATATATGGTGGAATAAGGAAATGTTATTCCTTTCACTTGCAACTTGCCAACAGATTTTTTTTAATCTTAAACATGGGAGCTCGTACTTCCCATTTGGAATTCGAAACAACCGTATGGGTCAAAGAAAATTACCTATTGAAGTGCAAACGAATGAATTTGAGCTATAAATTAATGAAAAAAAAGAGTAAATTACGTTTTTGGCCCCTGTGATTATATCATTTTACTATATTAGCACAAAATGAGATTTTTTAACATATCTGCCCCCATGGTCTCTATAACTAACCATTTTGGCCGCTAAGTCTAGAGATCATGGGGGCCAAAATGGTTAGTTATAGAGACTATGGGGGCATATATGTTAAAAATTCTTATTTTGGGCTAATATAGTAAAAGTGATATAACCACAGGGCAAAAAACGTAATTTACTCAAAAAAAAAAAAAAAAAAAAAAAAAACTAGAGAAGCATATATATCTAATTGTTATTTGTTAATGATGGTTTGTTTTTGTTGGGTTTTTTCCCCAATTATGTTTTTTAATGTGTGTTACATGTATATTCATGAGTGTTTTTTTATATTGTTCATGGGTTTTAGTTAGGGCTGTAAACGAACCGAACGAATACGAACAAGATCTTGTTCGTGTTCGTTTGTTAAAAAATATATGTGTTCGTGAACCGTTCACGAACACTTATCGAACGAGATTTTATGTTTGTGTTCGTTTGTTAAGGAAATGAACTTGTTCATGTTCATAGTTATCGATAACTATGTTTGTGTTCGTTTGTGTTTGTTTGTTTGTTAATTTTAGGCAACGGATGTTGACGAACACAAATGAGCACAAACTAGTGTTCATGAACACAAATGAAAACAAACGAACACAAACAATCGTTCATGAACAGAATATATAATACACTGAACTTCCCGCCGAACGGTTCACGAACTGTTCGCCGAACGTTTGGTTCGTTTACAGCCCTAGTTTTAGTTAATTATTGTATGTTTGAATTTTAATGTGTGTTTAACACTTCATGTAAGTTGACAATCTTCAGTGGGTGGATCAAAATTCTTTACCTATGCGTCTAACCTTGACTCATAAATTAAGTAAATAAATCGGTGTGAACAATAATTTGACTAATCTTGAGGACTTTACTAAAGTTGATTTTACCTATCATATTCATAACCTCAATGATAATTTTTATCTATAGTTATGTAAACTTATTTGAATGTTTTTATTCTTAATCATTTTGTTTTTAGATATTTCCAAAAAGTTGAAAAGAAATTCATATGATTTCTTTTAACATAAAGATACCCGTGAACAATTTTGTTTTATTTATAATCCCATTCTTTATGATTTTTGATGTGCATTCACATGCCATATGAAATTAGTGAAAATTGTTTGCCAACTATCTTACGACAATGATTCATGTCAATGTCATCCTTTTTCTTAGTTTATAGAACCCGACTTACAATAACCCATATCCATGAAAAGTAAATTCTGAATCGGTATGATGAATCGGTTTAGAAGAGTTTGAAGGCTCAATCAACTAATCAAAACCAAGACCAGACCGACACAAACCTATGACTAGCGGACTGTTCCTAAAGATATGTTTTCTACAAATCCTAGTCTCAGGTCGACCTAGTTCTAATATTAGTTCAGTTTGGTCTTTCATCCGTTCAGTGGCGGATCTAGAAAATCATTATAGGGGCAACGTTTAAAAAAAATCTAAAGAGGTAACGAAATCGAAAAAATGTCAAATTTTTTTTAAATTTATACTACAGCCGGAACGCTAAAGGGCAACTGTCAGGGGCGCAACTTAGGCATAGCCCGAGGGGGCACCCGACCCCCCGAACTTTTCGATGCGTAGTGTTATGAATAGTACTTTCGTATAGAAATTTTTTAGGTATATACGTTTCCGCCCCCCCCCCCCCCCCCCCCCCCCGGTTTCGGAAAATTTGGGGGGGGGGGGGAGCTTCGCCAATGGCAACTGTTGTTACCCCTTGTTACACTCTATATTCGCCCTTGCTTTGTTCACTCCTATTCATCATCATATATCACCTATTAGTGATAATCACCATGATGAAAAATCATAAACACAAACATATACCAAATATGTAATTATGTAAAGAAACAAAGACATACATAACACAACTTAAAACCCTAAATCTTAACTCAATAATATAATCCATAAAAACACCTAATCAAACCCACATTTAAATATGTAACCTTAAACACAACAACACTAAATCAGAAGTAACCTTATTTAGTATTTGTTTTGGTTCTACAGTTTTTACTTTTAGAAGTATAATTATGTATTCATACGATGGATTTTTGGTAATACAAATCTAACTCATGTATAATTTAAAAAAAAACGAGGCAAAGGGTGTGTTCAACTGATAAAAGGGGCGTAGGTTAGTAGGTGCCCAGGGGTGCACCCGCCCCTTCCAATGTTTCGGTTAAAAGCGTATAATTTTTGATTTTTTGTCCAAAAATTTTAAAATTATATAGGATCGCCACTCCAATTATTTTGCCTAAATATTTATAAAATATATAAATCAAAGTAAAGTTTGTTACCACTTTAGATCTTAAAGGACGTCGGGCTGAGTTGTAATTCTTCGTCCAGGTTTCATTTATCTCGTACCATTATATATATATATATTGGTCTTTTGTTTGTTAAACAATATCTAGTTTTTTTATATGTAAGAACGGGTCCTTTGAATGAATGAAAGTTTTTTTGTTTTATTTGGAACTATCATTATTTGACCGGACCCGAATCGAATAGCCGGCCCGACCCGAAACATAACGATATGAAAAGAAATTTTGGGTCCCATGACTTTACGTCCTCTCGAAACTTTTGGTCAAGCTCCGCCACTAACTGATAATACGTTTTTTTAACCGGCCAAAAGGAGCATATTAGGAAATCTCAAAACCTTTAACCAAACGTAAAGGCTGTAATTGTACAACGAAGGAAAACAAAAACATCAATACAAATTTTCAATCATTTTAAGAAAGTTATTTCTGTAAAAAAATATAAAAGTAAACAAACCTATACGAATGATACACACAATGTCACTAAATGCATGAACAAAAAAATTAATTCGGGACAAAATAAGTGCAACTTAAGTGGGTCTACTGTTCTAAGGAAAATAATAATGTTTTGTTTTCGGTCAAGTGTCAAATTCAAACAGATTTGTAAATAGATTGTGTTGTTTGTGTTTTTTGTTGCTATTTTCTGAAAAAAAAAAAAAAACTAAATGATTGCTATTTTGGTGATGTTTTCTATGAAACAAATATTCCCACTTTGGATTCAATAATATACTATTTATGCCAATTTCAAACTTTTACGCATGCCATTCAAAAGAAAAAAATAACACTTAGGGTAAACGGTATGGTTGCGGAGACTCATTCGGGGAAGGGGGTCACCGATCGGTAAACCACACCGTGGTGATGAAGGTGTTCGGTGTATAGTCACCGATTTGATTGAAGGTGTTCAGTGAGTGGTGATTCGGCTAGGGTATTCGGTGTATAGTCACCGATTTGATTGAGTGGTGATTGAATGAAATTTGACTGTTAAAAAATATATAACTTAAACACCCTAGAGTGATTGAACCATACCTAGTGATTGAGTGTAAAATGGGGAGTAGAATGGGGAGTTGACATGACATGCTATTATTGGGTAGAGAATGACTCAAACACACTAGAGTGATTGAACCATACCCTCCACCCTTATATTTTTTTTATAAATTTAACTTTAAATTTCTGTCTTTCTCATTGATGTTTGTGTGTGTATAAGTTGTGTTTTATCTGGTCACACTGGTTAGATGGGTATTAAATGACCAATAATTCTTTTTTTTTTCTTTTTCTAACTGTTCTTTTAGTGAAAAACATTATACATGTTTTCATTTATATTAGGGATATTGGATTTAATTAACCTCAAATTTCACCAATTGGCTCATAATACTTCCAATTTTTTATTTGTACACCAGCACTTTTAACTTTTAACTTATTGGCCCATAACACTCTCTAACTAAATGAACCATAGCCCAGTTAGCTAATGTTAGCTGCCACGTCATAAAAAATGTCATGTCAGCTGCCACATCAGCTAACACGTCATCAAAAAATGCCATGCCAGTGCCACCTCAGCTGCCACGTCATCAAAAATGTCACATCAGCTGACACATCATATGCCACGTCAACAAAAATGCCACATCAGCAAAAACTACCGTGTTAGGGTTTAGTTAGTTAGGGAGTGTTATCGGCAAATAAGTTGAAAGTTTGGAATGCTGGTGTATAAATCGAAAGTTGAGAGTGTTATTGGCCAATTGGTGAAAGTTTGGGTTATTTAAATCCAATATCCCTTTATATTATCAATATATTTGTGTCGAACCAAAATTAAGTACGAGTCTAAACATGTTTGGTCAGATTAACCAAGCAAAGTTTTCACTTCTTTGCCATTGTATTCGAATCTTTTTAAACTATGAACGTATTAGACTATAATACTATATATAACAAATATACTTTTCGAATTGGTTTACCAATTTGGTAGCAAATCGCCTTGTCTTATAAATAATTGAGTTGGCCATGAAAATTAGTGACGTAAATAAAACTTTTAAGCTTAGGGTTGCAATAACTTTTTTTTTACTGCCATTGAAGTACTTTATTGATGACAAATTGACAACTATTTTAATCAAATTACAAGATAACAACATTGTTAAACTACCTATATTTAGGGCTGCAAACGAACACGAGCAAGATCTTGTTCGTGTTCGTTTGTTAAGAAATATGTGTTCACAAACTGTTCATGAACACTTACTGAATGAGATTTTATGTTTGTGTTCGTTTGTTAAGAAAATGTACGTGTTCGTGTTTGTTTGTTAACTTTAGACAACAGGTGAAAACAAACGTTGATGAACACAAACTAATGTTCATGAACATAAATGGAAACAAATAAACACAAACAAGCATTCAAGAACAAAATATTTAATACAATAACACTTATTAAATATTTTATTTGTCGGAGTTTTGAAGTATTTAATTAAAATATTAACACTAAAAACACTAACGAACTCTTGAACACAAACGAATACGTCATTAAGGGAGCTGGGTTTGTACCGATCAGGTCCAACAAACATACAAGGGAGCCATGGCCCAACAAACATATAGGCCTATGAAGATTTTAAAGATGAAGTTAAGTGCATGGTAAACACTTTTCTTAATGTAGTAGGCTGAAGAACATTGGACTTATTTGGACAGTTGGAAATTTATTTCATTTATTTTTTTGATGGGCCAGTATATGATTTTGGGCTTTTTTAAGGGCTGAACTTGCTGAAGCAAAATTTTTAAGGATTTAACACAAAACTACATAGAAGCATGTAAGGATTTAACCTTGAGCGGCATGGAGTCTTCCCAATTCACTTCCAAAGACCCCAAGTCTCCCTTTATATTAACCTTGCTTACATGGGCGTACCCACCCCAAGCCGTGGGTGGGCGGGCGGACGGACGCACCCCTTGAAAAAAAAAACATTTTTAGTGTTATTTTCCGACCGCACCCCTTGGTAATTTTCACTTGCACCCCTTGAAAATTTTCAACCGCCCCACTTAAAAAAATATTATGAATTTATAAAAAATAAACACTGATTATTATTTAATATATAAGTATATAACACAATTTATATAATTATTCTTTAACCACTTAATTACTTAACCCAATCTATTTTTATTAACCCAAGCCCAAACCTAGCCCAAATCCAACCCAAAGAAATTTGAACTAAATAAAATAACCCAAACTCATCCAACCATTCCAACTCCAAATCCTGCCCCAAAAAAACTCCCAGCGACTTAACGTCACTGCTCACGACCGGACGACATTTTTTGCCGGAAAAACTAAAATTCCGGCAGGACCGACCCATATTACGCCAGAATTCCGAAGAACTAGTATGGTTTCTTTATTGAATTTTTTTTTTTGTTGTATTATGTGATGATTATGAGAAAATATCGATGTATAAGGGTTTGATCTTTTTATGTTTTTTTTTTATATTTTTTTTTGTTGTTCTAGACTTGCAGTTAAATGATTTTGTTGTTTTATTTATAGCTTTGTTTGTTTAAATGATTAGTTACAAGTAATTAACATTTAATACTAGGCTTGAATATTTGAAAATTACGGATTATGGTTGAACATGATTGTTTATTTTGTTGAAGTCTCTAGTGTTGTTTTATAAACCGTAGCCTAACGGGTTTATCGTTTATCCTTTTTATTATAAATTTATTTTTAGTAAAATATGTTTTTGTGCCGTAACTTATATTAGTTGAGCATTTTATACCAAATTTTAAGGGTTAAAAGAGAAAATAACATTATGCTTTATAGTTTATACATAATTGTCTTATGCACCACATTTGTATCGTTATTGTGAAATGTTAATTTAGAGTTTCAATAAGTAAAACTAAAATTCATACAAACGAAATGTGATCGTATCAATCTGTGTATATACGTATCATGTTCAGGTTCATGTGCCTCAATAAACGCCCCGTCTCAATGGCACCCGTAAAAACAATACTTTATGTCTTTATGGCCAGTTGGCCACCGTATCATTCAATTGGGCCCCACCCACAGATAGCAAATATAGCATAATTGATTGGTAAAATCATGTGGGCCCAATATGGGCTCATTTTACAGCAACTTTGCGGCCCACTATCTTCTTGGTCGGCTACCGAACGGCTGAACGCCAAAAACAATCAATTATAAAAACTAAATAAAATATACGCAATCATCACTATGATCAAATGTGTCGTTTCCATATTTGGTATGTGAAAGTTTAATGTAATTTGTATGTAAATGTAATGTAATAAGCCTATTTAGTTATGAACTTATGATAAATGCTAAAAAGTTTTTAAGATGTTAAAATCGAATTGGTTTAATACAAATCGACTATTAGGTTTTTTTTTTACTGCAGACTAATATGTACCTTTTAAGATTTGAACCCTCTACCTTTTGACTAAAGTGGAGAGTAACACTATTTTCTTTAGGGACAGTGATAGTGGAGGACGACAATGTAGTGGCGATTGACTGTCGTGATGCATAATAGTAGTGAGGGTCAGTGGTGGTGATGGATTCGAAGATGGTTGTTTGTGACAACTTTAGTAGGTGGTGGTGTGTTATAGCCTACTGACATTTTGGGGGTGGGATAAGGTTAGGTTCGATTCCCACAATGGGTTTTTTTTTCCTATATTTGTTGGGTTTCCTCCTGAATTGGTGTATAAACATTATTACTTAGTGGAGATGGATATGATCGGGTGATTCTGCTGGTGTATAAACATTTTCCCATATTTATTAGATAAATACATCATGTATGATTTAACCCCCCAATCTTTTGATTGCGTAATAGTATAATACACTACTTAATCACCAAAATGTGCCGTTAAGAGCCCTTAAGGAAGCAAGTAAAATAATAAACTTGTTGATAAAACAAATAAGTCTAAGGCTAGACGGTATGGGGGGTCGTCCCCCTCCGTCCAGGATCGTCGCCGTCCCAAACACCCCCCCCCCCCCCCCGGTCCTCGTCCTGATCGTTGCCCCCTAGCCGTTTGAGACGATGCAGAAAAGGACAAAAGTTGTGGGGTTTCGATGCTTGTTGCCCGTTAGAATAAAAAAAATTATTTCCAATTTAAAAAAAAACTTTCAAACGGCTATTTCCTCTCTTTTTTACCAAAATCCAAACCAAAATTATATATATTCCCCATTTTTTACACCATTTTTCACACTTTTCATCCACTACAACTCATCTCTCTCTCATTTTTTATAAACATTCTTCAATACTATTCTACTATGGATCCCTTCAACCCGAACCCACCGAACAACCCGAATGTATTTTCGGTGCCGGGATACTATCCGACGATGGAACCGAACCAATTCGGTCAATTTTCCTCAAACGCTTTTGTCGCTTTTCAAAACTCACTGAATGCTTTTTGCGCACACGCAACAAAGTCAAGCCATACAACAATTGATGATGCGGAATGCTTTTAATATCTAACCCGTGCAACCCGTTCAACCCGAACCGAACCCGACGCAACCCATTCGAACCTAACCCGACGAGGATGTTGTCGAAGTTGTTCCCGAGACCCAACCGCAAAAAGGTAAACGAAGAAAAGGCAAGCAAGTTGCGGGTGAGCAAAGCCAACCGTCCAACCAAAGCCGAAACCATCGACGCAACTCGAGGAACAAGCCTTAGCGAAGGCTTACATAGGCACGTCCACACACCCGATTAAAGGACGTAAAAATAACTTGTATTTTTTTTAAGTATATACTTCGTAGTATTATTTTTTTAATTTTTTGTAACATATATTTTTGTCCAATGTAGGTAACAATCAAACGGGTGAGGGGTTTTGGAAGGCGGTTTTGGCAAAGTTTCTTGAGCTAATGGAACAAGGGCCGTATCGAGATGTCGATTCGGTGTCTTCTTAGTGGCGAAAAATGAGCGGGTTCATCAACAAGTTTTCGGAAGAATATAATAAAATTTATTCAAGTGGGCGTCGTAACGGGATGAACGACGAGGATGTGTTCAAAATGGCGTTGGATGTTTACAAGACGAACCATGGCTCCACGTTCGCACACGTTCTGGCGTGGGAAGTTATGCAATTGGCCCAAAAGTGGGCGCCGGTTCTGAACGAGGTGGAGATGGCAAAGCCGGAAAAGGACATCGGAATCCGGTAGTTATAGCGCCGACGGATCGGACGCGAGATGTCACACCCCCAAAATCCACCCGCGGAGTGTCACCGCTTGGAGGCGTGACTGACCAGGATCAAGCCACCAATCATATTGAACAAATAAGTAATAAGTAAAAGTAAATGCAATCCACACAATACAATTGGTGTTCAATCAAAAACATAGCATAGGTAGCGGAAACATAGTTATGAAAATCCAACACAAGTGTTTAGTTTAAAGAGTCATAAAGTTTTCATCAAAACATCCACAATCCGTGCCCACAACGACCGCGCATCCCGTGCAAGCTCCAAGAGTACCTATGGTCCTGCAAGGCATGTAACAGAAAGTCAACAACTAGTTGAGCGAGTTCACAATAAGTAAGTTCGTTGCATAACTAAGCGTTATTAACTAAGCCGTTGTGTAGGTTCAATTGGTGGGGGCTTCCCACGTTGTATGTACTATTAGTGGGGGCTTCCCATGTTTGTATTTACTAGACTAGTTGTACCATAAGTGTTCTTCTTGACCCGAGAACAGGATTTGCGTACGAGGTTTACGTAGGCTTTACGTAAGTGCCCTTCTCAACCCGAGGACAGTGGTACGCGGGGGTTTACGTAGGTTTTACGTAAGTGTCCTTCTTAACCCGAAGACAGTAGTATGTATGAGTTTACGTAGGTTTTACGTAAGTGCCCTTCGTAACCTGAGGACAGTGGTAAGTACAAGTTTACGTAGGTTTTACGTAAGTGTCCTGCTTATCCTGAGGACGATGGTAGAAAGTCTAGCAGCAGTGTAAGTACAAGTAATTGTTCAATCCCATTATTCAAAACCCATTCCCTACCCCGGGAATCCCATGCCTCGGTAAGAGTGTGAACTCACCTTGGTTTGCTCGGTATGCTAAATTATGTGTTCATAAGAAATCAGTCACGACCTATAGTACGCACGTATATATATAAAAATCAGTTTCGTTCGTAATGACTCGCATGCAAATCTAACATCACCTTGTGCTAGGCAGTTAACATCATGTATCACGCAACAGTTAATCATGTTCAAACAATCCATGTTACACATATAGGTCTTTTGTAGTTTATTCTAATATGACTATCCAGTAATACTTAACAGAATTAGCATCCAACAGAACTAACAAACTGACTGGGTTTACTGAACTAACAGGGTTACACAGTTAGTAAGGGTTACACTCTTAACAGAGTTGCATATCATAACTGAGTAAATAGAGTTAATAAAATTAATTGATTAACCAAATTAATCAACTTAACTTAACGGAGTAAATAACTAATAATGTTATGGGCTTAATAAAGTTAACAAAGTTAACAAGATAAATAACTTAACCAAGTTAATAACTAACTAAGCAAATAAACCAATAATGTTACTGAATAACATAACGAAATCACATGTGACAGTTAAGGCTTTGGCGAAATCCTTTTTTGGGCCGAAATCACCTTTTTGGGCCGAAAACACTTGGGCCAAAAATCCCCAAGGTGTTTTCGTTGGGGTGGAGTGTTTTCGTCAGGCATCATCATCATCAAATACATTCAACAGCAACCCTAAACAACATTACAGTTTCTACGATTTCAACCAACAATCGCTCAATCAGAAGAATCAACATCATCACAACAGACTTTCAACAAGAACAGTTTTTCTTAATTTCATACCCACATTACGAACCTACCATTTTCAATAGCTTATAATCGATTCACTTAACCACAGAGATTAACGAAGACCAGTTAATAACAGAGATTTTAACCCATTTGTTAATCAATCGATGTTCAATCATATGCTCATACATATCTCATGATAGCAGTTAATACAGAATGTTAAACAAACAATCTATGATGATTTCGATCAAACAAACAACAATAGCCGATTACTAACCTAAAACGAAGAGACAACAAAACCGATTGATGTATATGTTCAAGGCTGCCGTCACACACAGGAGGAGAACTCTAGGGTTTGCCGATTGAAAAACTCTCCGTAAAGGTTGTAAATATATATATATATATAATTCACTACTGGGTCTAAAGCCCATTCTGATTTCGTTGGTCACAAAGTGGACGAAAACACACAAGGTGTTTTCGTGAGTAGGTGATTTCACAGGAGGGGTGGTGTTTTCATATGAGCAGGGGTGTTGGGCCAATGATCCATATTAAACTATACAACCCCAATTAACACAAATTACACTATTATCATACACTCAAATATAATGCACCCCAATTATAAAATATCAATCGCAATACGATTTAACGTTTTACAAATGTAAGTGTTGTGAAACAAACAAGTCGTGTAAACAAACAACATTAACAATTAACGTGCAATTAATGCGAAGATGGAATCTTGGAAACTCGAGTTGTCACATTATCCCCAACTTGAAAGAAATAAATTTCGTCCCGAAATTTAGCACGTGGTTACTGAGGAAGCTAGTTAAGTTGTATCGTTTACTGGTTTTTCCTGGGGTGTCACACGAGATGTAACATAAATTTAAACGATGACGCCGAGTTCGATGAAGAAGAGTACGCGGTAAAGGAAGCGGAACGTCCCCCGGGCCGGGACAAATCAAAGAAGGAGGCGGCGTCAAAGAAATAAAAGCAAAAGGTCGATTCGAAGGTGGAGGAGTTTATGACGCAATTTAAAGCATACACCGAGGTCACGGCCCAAAAGGCGAGGTCGAAGGAGCGGGCGATCGAAGAAAAGTCACGTGTGGCGGGAGAAAAGTTACGATTGTCCAATGATAAGGTTCGGCTCAAGGAGTGGGAAATATTAACGATGGATGTTGATAGTTATCCCGAACCGAAACGCTCGACTTTGATAAAATTGCAAAATGACATCATGAAGAAGCATCAAAGTGGATGATTTTTATAAGTTTATGTTTTTTTTTTAATTTAGTAGGATTTTTTTTAAGTTTATGTTTTTTTTTAGTTTATGTATTGTTTTTTAATATTAATGAAAGTATTTTCCTATTTTATTTGTTAAATGTTAAAAAAAGCGAAAGATTAAAAAAAACCAGCTAAAATGGTGGGGTAGGAATGTAGGATCATCCTCCCATTTCCATTGTTTTTTGAGATGGACCATCCTCAAGAGGACTATGATGTGACGCCTAGGTGACGGATCATCCTCCAAATAGTCACCATACCATACCATGTAGCCTAATAATTCTTAATCGAACAATCAGTGAAACATTGATTCCTATAAAGCGCTTTATTCAAAAATTCATAAACAAACACCCACAAAATCATGTTATCCAATAAAACTATTTGAGATTGCAAGAATGTGATAAGATCAAGATAAAAGGTTGAAACTATCCCATAAAGTGGATGAGAAAGACCACAAATTGGACCTCCCTCAACTTGCAAAAACCCTTCACATGTCATGGCCACCACCATCACCATCTTTCATACATGCAACATCCCCCCCCCCCCCCCCACCCCACACACACACACATATATACACACATATACATACATATATATGTAGTATATATATAGACACACACTTCTCTCTAATGCCACAAATCCTTCCTAGCCCAAAATTGTCCAAAGAAAAAGTTCATTTTCACAATTTGAAATCAAGTCTCATATTGACTCTTTTTCTTTCATTTTTTCCAAAACCGGAAAGAATACTCAATACCAATTCATCATCATTTCAAAATTAGAAAGAAATACGCGCATTTGAATCTTTTCTTGCTTCCATTCATGCAATTTGATACATTCATCCATGTTCTTGCATGTGAAGACAAGGTATGCATAGTGCAGCCAAGAATGATTTGCCGGTGTACTCATTAATCTATTTTTGGATTCGTTTTTTTTTTTCTTAAAACCCAAAACGCCACACTCAAAAGGTGATAACTTTCGTTTGTGTCCAATAACGCATCCGCTAAATATTAGTTTATAAACAAACGTTATATAACCATTTTAAGGGTACTTCGACTGACTTTAGTCATGTTTTCATCCAGGGGCGGACTTAGAGTGTTAGTAGGGGTAGCACGGGCTACCCCTCAACCCCGTGTCCGCAGTGTAAAAATACCCATTAACTCCATTTCCGTAGTGTAAAAATACCCCTCAACTTCGTTTCCGTTATATAGAGGATACCTTTGATCCTAAAAGAAAATAGGATACCCCTAACTTTTTGTGCTAGTTCCGCCACTGTTTTCATCCAATTAAACGTAAATGTAACTTTAATTTATCGGCAAGTTTTACTTGGCTACGATATCTATCCGGTACTCACATGCTAGAACTATGGTGAGTTTTAAGGAAGACTGTTGACACATACGGAGTATCATCTTATGGTAAGTTTCGTTTCCTATTTTAGTAACAAACCATATTCAGTTAATTTATGCCTTTAAAGATTAAATTATATAATGTTTTCACATGTTGACAATTTAGATGTTATTACTCATATTATTAGTATTGTACAAACAAAAGAATGACAAAATAAGCATTTGTGTGTGAGTTTTTGGATGTTTAAGAACTTTGTTTTGAAATATAGGTATTATTGTTTGACTCAATACCTTTAAAAAGGTTTTTTTTTTTTTTTATAAGTATTTAACTTGATAAATAAGTTTATTTGTAAAACAAAACTTTAAGTCTATACATAGGAGTTATTTGTAGAGATTCCTGAGTCCGAAAAATAGTGAGCTATTTAAAATATTTTGAGCCATTGATAGAAAAATGACTTTTTACCTAAGACTACACGGAGTAGTGGACGTTGTGGTGGATGGCAACACCTCTACGTCGGGAACACCACCCTGTGGGGTGGCGTGGTGGTGAGGGCGGATGATTCTCCACTCACGTGGGGGCAATTCTTGTGGTGAGATGGTAACTTTTTATTGGTTGATGGATTTTGAGTTGGCTTTAATTGGTTTTTGTTTATTTTTCTGTATTTGCATATAAAAATGCAACTTTCACGCCCTTCCCATATCGTGTTTTTTTTTAACCATTTCCCCTTGCTGACGTGACTGTCACATGACGCTTAATGCTCCCTCTTCATGCCCTCCCAATCCATATAGTCTAAGGCTTAATCCGTCAATATTCAACACCATAAATCAACTCCAAAAATATAATAAACTTTAGACCGAATAAGTGCAAATTGCAATATATTTTGTTAGCACTTATTTTGGTTGATTAGATTATCTTTATGGTCAATATTCCTGAGATGTTTTGCATATATGGTTGGTAATAAATCACTATATGTAACTTTGTATTCCCTAAAAACACACTTTCGGTTTCTATTTATCGTAATGTCATATCATGTTACTTCTTTCTCCTTTCACATGAATACATGACAAGATCAAATACCATTAAGAAACACTATATATTTTCTTCTTTTACGTGAAATATGTTTCTCAACTTTATGATATATTAAAGTCGAAAAATATCAAAATACATGAAAAGGCTAATAAACTTGCATAAAATACACATAAAAAAGGAAAATCAAATCTTAATAATTTCAATTTTGATTTATTGGCCGGGATTAATCCCAACTCAGGTGACGTTTACAGATGAGTCCCAATTTTGAGCATATTGCGATCCCATACTAACTGTTAGTTTTTGTTGATGTAAACTGCTTACGTGACAAAAATGTCAAAATTTGGATTACATAGACTGCTTATATGACAAAATTTTGATGATGTAAACTGCTTATGTAGCAATTCACGCGTTAGCAAAAATTAACTGGGTTACCTTTCAGTTATATGGAATAGCCAAGGTTGGAGAACTCGCTAGTCGCTAGCGGGTCGGTGAGGTAGGGACTAGCGACTACTCGGGATTACTCGGGATTAATCGGGATTAATCGGATCGGACTTTTTATGTATAATTTTAAGTTTTTATACATATATACATATATTTTTATACGTAATTTTTTTAAGTGGACAAGTTTTGACCGGAATCTGGGAGGTTTTGGCCGGAATATGTGTTTTTTCCGATTTTTTCTGATTTTTTTCCGATTTTTTTTTGTTTTTTCCCGATTTTTTCCGATTTTTCCCGGCCGACTAGTCGCGATTAGGGCCGACTAGGGCCGACTAGGCCGACTAGCGATTTTTTCACTGATTAGTGAAAAATTACTCAGTAGAGGTCCGACTAGCGACTAGTCGCCGATTAATCGCCGACTAGTCGCGATTTTTGCAACACTGGGAATAGCTGAAGGAAAATATGTTAAAAGTTGAAACTGTCGGTAAACATTTCCCAAGTTAGGATTAATCCCTAGCAATAGGTCAAAATTAAAATAATTAGAATCCAATTTCCTTTAAAAGATACAATATAATTACTTGTTACTTCTTGTAGTTGTCAAAACAATATAGGGGTAGGTTGAGTTCTTTCTACTACTAATATTAATAATTTAGATCTTGTTTAAACACATAAAAAAAAACCCTTCAACCACTATTTTTAATTTCATGTATGTGTTGCATCAATAGTAGATGGTGAAACTGAAGACCAAAGTCCAGAGGAACCAAAACACCAAATTACCACCTTAGTATATAATCAAAATGTCATTAAGAACATGCTAAAAATGTATACTTTAGAAAACAGGATTATAAGAGTTCTTATGAACGTGTTGAAACTTTAATCTTTAATCCGTTTTTCATCGATAAAATTGTCATCATTCTGTACTCCACCGCATGCCCTTCTACCAATTCAAACTTGAAAAATCTACACAAAATAGCGAGCGCCATTTTCATTTGCAGGTATGCTGAGTCTTTGCCGAGGCATATTCGTGGGCCCGCCTGTTATATAAAACGGTCATAAAATAACCACGTCACACTAAACAATATAAAGTTTAGAGTAAACTTCTATTTTGCTCCCTGTAGTTTGGTCGTTCTAATGGTTTTGCCCTAATCTTTTAAAAATAGCCATTTTACTCCCTGATCTATGAAGCCCATCACGATTTCACTCCCCGCCCCAAACAACATCCATTTTAGAAATAAAATATAACATGTATCAATCAACGCGATCATAAGTAAATGGTTGTTGTTACTTACTTGAAATGCAGTGAACTTGAATGGAGATGCGTTTTGGAATAACCCGTCTTTAAGCCATCTTTCGGGTTTAAACTCGTTTGCATCAGGGCCCCAATTGTACTCCATTCGACCCATTGAATAAGGAACATATGTTACCATACCACCCGCTTTTACTTTAGTTCCATCGGGCAAAATATCATCGTTCAAGATTCCTTTCGGGTCCTTATAAAAATAAAATAAATGGATTAAGTTTTTAGTAGGTTCAGGTTTAAATTAACTTCGCCAACAATAAACATTTTAGTTTATTTTGTCGGTCCCAAGCCCGGGCAAAGGAGGGTTTTTCTCAAAAAGTTTTTTTTTTTTGGAAAAAGGCCTCGAATTTTTAATTTGCTTTAGGCCACCAAAATGGTTGAGCTGGCCTGCACATGTCTAACACGAGTTTCAAGTTTGTGCCGCTCAACCTACCAACCCTCGAACGCAACCCGCTTAACAAGAATAATGACTTACTTGAGGTACAGCAGGATACAACCGAAGTGTTTCTGTGATGACAGCATGCAAATAATACAACTTTCCCAACGTATCATAACTCATAAGTTCAGCAAACTGCTTTGTTCTTTGGTCAAAAGATTCAGGATCTTGTGTTTCACAAGGTTTTAAACATACATTCTCTTCTTCGGCTCGATCTTTCTCAAAAGATTTGAGTTCTTCGTACAGTTTCTCCGCAACATGATCATGAGTCATGATCATATAAATGGCCCACGAAAGAGTCGTTGCTGTCGTGTCTCTTCCAGCGATCACAAAGTTCAATACGACGTCTCTTAGACTCTTGTCGTTGATGTTGTTTTCGGGGTCTTTTCCTAACTCAATGAATCTTGATAATATATCATGCTTTATCTAATGAATGCAGGAAATAAAGATTAAATGGAATCAGTTACTAGATTTGTAGACGTCACGCGTTGCAGCGAAACGTAGCAAATGATAACGTAAAACAAAAAAAAAAACGAAGCATGTTGTTTAGAAAACCAAACCGTCAGAATTGTTTCACTTTATCATAATATCATCATAACGTAAAATGATACTAAATAAATAATTTATTTTGAATATAACTTCGTTATTAACAAAACTTTTGCCAATAACAAAACCATTAGTAAATTACTTGCATTTACCTTGCCATTATTAGGAATCTCTTGAGTTTCTTCTATCTCTTTCTTTCTTCTTTGGATGACCGAATACGTAAAATCATCGATGATCTTGATGCTTTGGTCAAGAACAGCTTCGGAACCGACCCCTAGAAACTTTTTAATTTTCCATAACGGATCGATGAACCGAAGAGTGACTATAATGTTTGCAGCGTCGAATGCTTTGGCGAACCGATTGTCGGGTAAGTTAGGACTTAATGTCCCTATCTCTACTCCAAATCCTACCTTACATATGGAGTCCAAAGTCATCCTCATCAATAATTCCTATAGAAAAACAAACACAACTTTTAGCACATATTAAAAGAATACACACATAAAGAATATAGATTTATGTGATACGTCCTTTACCGAGGACCACCAAAGTAGGGTGCTAAACGGGTCGGGTTCGTGGGTTAGTGGGTTCAACCCGACCCGAACTCGAAAATTTTAGACGAACCCGAACCCGAACCCGACCCGAACTCGAAAATTTTAGACGAACCCAAACACGATCTGAACCTGAAAATCTTGTCATACACGACCCGAATATTCATGGGTTGACCCGGACACGACGTGTTCAACACGATTTTTTTTTTATTTTTAAATTTTTATGACGCAAATTAATATATTAAAACCAAAAAATTACTAGAAAAACACAATCAATTTCTTTTTTTAAGTTATAATTATGGCATAAAATGCACGACCAACTTAATTTATGACATAAAAGATGCTGTAAAAATATAATATGATATAAATTGGTTAAACGGGCCAACCAGCCAACCCGATCGGGTTGACCCGAACCAACCCGTTTAGCTAAACGGGTTCACGGGTTCAACCCGAACTCGTTTAGACTAAACCCACACCGACGAATTTCGTTTAGGTTTGTGTCATGTTTTCAGGCCGTGTCAGAAATTCACACCCCTGCTGCACCGAAGGATACGTCCCTCGTTGAAGGTTCTTTGATTTGTAGTGTTACCTGAATGTCTAGTTGTTGATGGTCAAAGGCTGCTTGACTTAGAATAGAAGAGAGTTTGAGGCTATACTCTCTAAAAACCACAGTGCTAAAGTCCCTTAAGTTCTTAGAAGCAAACTCAAAACTTGATGTTTTTCTTTGTTTCCTCCAATTTTCACCATCTGAATTGAAAATACCATCCCCAAGCAACACCTCCATATATGAATGATACACTTCCCCCTTCAAAAACCCGAAAGAAACTTTAAAACTTTACGCGTATAAAGAACCGAAAACATCATCATCATCATCATCATACTCAGTATATCCCACCAATAGCAAAACTAAGGTAGGGTCTGAAGAGGGTGAGATGTAGACAGCCTTACCTCTGCCCGTAAGAATAAAGAACCGAAAACCTTAAAAGAAAATACTACAACAAGTTGAAGTAGTTTGTGCATAGAAGTAATATACCTTTGGGTAGTTTGCAAAGTTGGTTTTAAGAATATGTTCTACATTAGCCGGATCGGCTATGTAGGTGTAGGTGGTGAAGGGCATTGGAACCACAACGGTTCTTGACTCGGATAGGTAATTAACTAGCCAATCGTGCATGCGGTTATAGTTCATTAGTTGCTCGATAGCGGCTCCAACAAGTGGCCAAGTTTTCGGGCCTTTGTTGGTTCGTTGGCTCCATCGGTGAAGGAAGATCCATGCGAAGACCGAACATGCGAAAATCAAGATACTTGTTTCCATCCTTTTAAGTTGAAAGTGTATGAGTTTGTTCAAGTTCTAAGGTCATGTAACAAAGGGTAACTTCTTATATGTGAAAATAAGTTAAAGAAATACATAAGTTGTTGTAATATTGGTTACTAGTGAATCAACTATACTTTTGTCAACAATCTTTGTATGAGAATTAGGTATTTCAATTAAAAATGGTTTCATAATCTTGGTGTCTTTAACCTAGACATTTCCAAACCTTTTAAGTAGTTGAAATTAGAGTCAAATGCCATTTTAGTTGGTTTGAGTAATTTTGCGAATTTAGTCCAAAGGTTTCATTTTTGGCTCGTGAGTCCAAAAAGGTTTCACCGTTGCCATTTTAGTCCATTGGGTTAACTTCATCCAATTTTTCAGTTAACGAGAATGGCAATTCGGTCATTTTATATGTAATTCTATTAACTAAAAGGTCAATTCAGCCATATAAAATGACCAAATTGCCCTTCTCGTTAACATAAAAAATGGATTGAAGTTAACCCAGTGGACTAAAATGGCAACGGTGAAACCTTTTTTGACCTACAGGCGAAAAATAAAACATTTGCACTAAACTGGTAAAATGGCCCAAAACACATGAACTAAAATGGCATTTAACTCTTGAAATTATTTATTTCTTGTTCATATATAATTTTGTATGCTTTGAGGAAAAAAATATGAAGATACTATTTTATAATATTTAGCAGGGCCGACTCAAACATTTTAAAGGCTCAAAGTGAATGATAATACCGGGCTCTTTTTTCACGAAATGATTTTTATTTTGATTTTCATCTTAATAACACAATCGAAATGTTTAGAGATCAAAAGGTTACCTCATGTAGCAAAGTAGAAGTTGTTCGAAGAAGGTTTAGAAAACGCAACAACAAGATGAGAAAGATGTGTTGGGTTTCAAGGACCAAGTTTGGGCTTTTATAGGCCCAGCTGCTTCTTTGTGGGAAAAGGTGATGGGCTAGTATTGTATGACGTGTGCGAAATGAGATGTAGCTCAAATATGCAAGGTTAGTGGCATGTTACAAGAATGTGCCAAGAGATGTGGTCAAACAGGGTTTAAAATTTTGATGAGCACATTATTTCCTTTTGTTTCATATATAAGTTTTTTTTGTATATTACTTGTGATACGTGCCCACTACCCATGTTCATGCAACCCACGATTCCTATTATAGTTCTTATTTTGTTTGTTTTCTTTTTGCAGGTGTAAGGGTTAGTAGGGTTTAACCCATTAAGTCCATTATCTATTTTTATTCAGTTGTAAGCCTTTATATAAGGCAGAATGTTTATGTAGAAAGGTATGAATGAAAATTAGTCTAAAATTCTCTCTAAATTGTTTTCTGGTTTCCTTTCTATTTTCTTTGGCCAACGAAATCGTTGGAACCACATCAACTTGATCAAAATACCAAAAAGTTAGTCACAAAAGTAGGGATAAAAGAAGACGGTTAATAAAGCCACACCTTAAATCTTATTTTTATATTCTATAAACATGCCGTATAATGTTATATGACATGTATACATAGTGTGAAAATAACCCCTAAAAGAATGTTATGACTCTGCAATGATTTGCACATCATAGGTGAAGACATCCCCCCCCCCCCCCCCCTCTTTTAGTAACTTTTTTCATTGCTACGTAGGCATGGGGGCTTTATCTAAAACACTCATTTACAAGTGTGTAGTGGTTTAACTAAAAATTAAAAAAAAATATGTGTTTAATTAATGAGCATCACCTTTTTTTTCTTTCACGCCCGCCATTAGCTTGACGAAAGTGCCCACGATGATGTCTCATGGTTAATACGGGTGTATTGGTTTGACGATGACGTGGTAAAGGAGATGTTATACCACAACGCATGGTCTTACTTGGTAGACTACCGCTTGCAAGAAAAAAGCCTAAAGATCCATTTTGTGACACGTGGGAGATGAGGCCTTGAGTCATCTTTTCAATTGTTCAAAAAAAAAGCTTAAGTTTTGCGTTTCCTTTATGTATATTAGGAAACATCATATGTTAAATAAATCATATTTAGTTTAACGTATAAATGTTTTCTTTTAACTAACCTTACATAGGATATATATATATATATATATATATATATATATATATATATATATATATATATACACTAGAGGGGTAAGGTTATTGTAAAAAAGGTTAAAAGTGTGAGAAATGTGAGAAATATTGTGGAGATGACATGTGTCCTAAATCTAAATTAATTCAAAAGGGTAAACAAGTAATTTTATCATTAATTCAATTAATTAAAAACTTCCCATAACCGCCACCTTAATTATAGAAACTGGATTTTTTTTAAAAGATCTCTATAAACACCATTCAGCAAGTATATAACACCATTCAGCAAGTATATAACACCATTCAGGACATATATAACACCATACAATAAAGTATATAACACCATTCAATAAAGTATATAACATCATTCAGCACATATATAACACCATTCAATAATCATTACGTCTCTGTATCATCTTCTCCACTTCCGGCACCACCACTGCCGCTCCGCCGCCGCTGTCGTGTAGAGGTGGCCAACCACCCGACACCACCTTGCTGGATATCTTTTAGTCGCTCGTACCAAACCACCAGAAACCACCTTGCCGGAACCCCTGCACCTTCGGACACCCAAACCACCGCCGGAACGACCTTGCGCTAATCGCTGCACCGCCGGAGATGATGAACTGGTGCTGCTGCGATGTAGAGAGAGATCGAAATTGTAGAGAGAGAGAGATCATCTGATCGTGCGATGTAGAGAGAGAGATCGAAATTGTAGGGATTTTGATTTACAGTTTCCTATTTTGAATGAACATAAAGACTTTATTATCCCTATAATTTTCAATTCAGTCCAAAAAAATAAAATAAATTTTACAATTTGGTCCCTATTAATCTCAACCATTAGATTAAAGATCTAATGGTCTAGATTCTTTCTTACCCTTCTCACACTTTTGGTCTTTTTTTTACAGGAACCTTTATCCACACTAGAGAGTTGTTCGCACGGTACGTCGGAAATACAGACACTCGTAATCACATCACGTGTTAGTTTTTTTAGGTAAAAAAAAAACTATAACAATATCATAGTCAAATTAAAGAAAGCGAAATGCCCGTTTGTAAAACCCGTTACTATAAGATATAAATTCACATTTTCATTCCATGAATAATTCAAATTCATACTTCATAAAAGAAGAACTAGCTAATGTAACGTAAAAGTTTGATTACACATAACTGGACGTCATTTTTAAATTTCCAAGAAAAACTTGCCCCTTTTTTGTACATAAAGCCTTGTCAGGGTTTCACGTAGTTTCAGAAGCGGAAGTTATTGACCATTCGTGACTGTTCGGTTCTTTTTGTGGCTTGATCTTCGTTCGATGCTTAAACTTGGATGCTACCTATCATAAGATTCCATACAAACGATTAGTGTTTAAGTTAAATGACCAAACACATTATAAGTATATTACTAATAGACAAAGGTTAATGGAAAAATAAAAATATAAATTAAAAAATTCGGGTATATAGTTCAGGTAAACAAGTATGTGGTTTCGGATAATCGGGTCGGGTATCACCCGACCCATACCCGCGAAAATTTGTAAAACTAATCCCATACCCGGCCCAATACCCATCGGGTATACCGGTCTCATTTGTGTCGGATTTCGGGTATACCCATCGGGCTTGGGTATTTTTGTCATCCTTACTAGCTCGATTCTTGAACTAAGCAGGTTTTACCTCACCGTACTGTCGTGCCTTCGGGCGAGTATTCACAGGCTTCGGCCCCAGGTGAGAGTTTTTCTCGGTTAGAGACGAGTGTATCCCGGTATAATGAATTTCGATTAGTTGGTTATTAAATAAAAAATATAAGTACTCATACATGCAATTCTTTAGTTCCACACTTTCATCCCCTTCATCTTCTTCACCCGTGAAGATCGAACAACCCCCTCAAAAAAATTGAAACCCAATTGACTAATCCTCCATCCACTTCACATTTCAACTCTTCAAAAACTTTCAACATCACTCAACAATCTCCGTTAACAATGAAGCTTCAAAGATTTGTGATATGTATGGTAACAATGATGGGGCTTTTGTTATCAACCGGTCAATCACTACGGTTCGAGCTGGAATCGGGTCATACGAAGTGTATAGCAGAAGATATAAAGAGCAATTCGATGACAGTTGGTCATTATTCCATCGTTAATCCCAATGAAGGACAACCGTTACCTGAATCTCACAGAATCACTCTCAAGGTCAATTCAATAACTACTTTTATATGTTTATTTATCTTTTGTTAGCTAGTACTTTTGAATTTTGATCTTTTGTTAATTAGATTGTAGTCTTAAACATTTAGGGTTCTTTTAAACTGAAGTGTAGGTTTTTTAATTTGCCATTCTGGTTTTTTTTATTTTTTTATTTTAGGGTTAGAATCAAATACAAAGTCTCCTAAAAATAAGAAGTCTTAAGAAAGGTATCAAACACACTCCGATTGACCTCATTCAAGCGGTATTGGAATCGTCTCATCGAACTCTACTCCACGAAACGAGATTTTAGGTTTTTGCTTTTTGCTTTTGGATGTTTAGCTTGTAGATTTTAGAATTTTTGTTTAGATCGTTGTGTCTTTTTATTTATCATCGTGTCTTTTCCATATCTGCATCATTGTGTATTTTTTGCGACTCATTGTGTCTTTTTTCCTGGACATTGTGTTATATTTTTCGGCATTGTGTTATATTTTGCTCAACATTGTGTTATATTTTGTGATCCATTGTGTCTTTGTACATTTCTTATTTTTAGGAGACTTTGTAGAATAACTTTACCCTTATTTTATAAAACTTGTGTTTAATACTATAATTAAAGGCCATCCAAAAAGCTCGAGCCTTGAAAAAATCATGAAAAGCTCACTCAAAATTGGCTTGTTTGTAAACGAGCCGAGCCTGAGCCAAGGTAAGCCAGCCCTCGTTGGCTTGTTTAAATTAAAGCCGAAATTTAGTATGTATAAATTATAACCCAACTTATAAGGCAAATTGGATTTAAATAATCCAATCTTGTTGTTTTTGGCCAATAATAATCCCAACTAAGTTTATTCCCGCAAGTGGTCCAACCTTTTTCATTTTGTTTGTATAATGGTCCGCTGTTAAAAAAACATAACGGAGTTAAGTTTTTTTTCCGAATTACAGACTGATGTTTTAGGGCTTTTGATCAGAACGAGGATACGAGTCGATTGATAAAATTTACCTTGAAACAGTGCTCCAATCGACGAAAACGGTGCTTCAATTCGGGTGTTTAAACTTCCAATTAACAACAATTAAGCCGTTTGGAGCACCGTTTCGAGGTACATCAATTGACTTGTATCCTTGTTCTGATCAAAAACCCTAAAACATCGGTTTGTAACTTGGAAAAAAAACTTAACTTAGTTAAGTTATTTTTAACAGCGGACCATTACACAAACAAAATGAAAAAGGTTTGACCACTGGCGGGAATAAACCCAGTTGGGATTATTATTGGCCAAAAACAGCCCGATTGGATTATTTAAATCCAATTTGCCAAATTATAATATGTATCAGTTATAATTTTTAGAGGCGGGATCATATATACTGGGTAGGGTTCGACAAGCCAGTTCCAAAGCCGCTGGAAGGAGTTCAATCGGAGTACGTTTGAGCCGGTTTTCTACGATTCTTAGGTTACGGACATTATGTACGGGAACCACCCTCATAAGTATTGCATTTTATAGCTTATGCTTTATGTCTATGTTAAAAGTTTTATTTATATTTGCTTTTATATATATGTGTGTGTGTGCGCGCATGCGTGTCTATTAATACGTGTAAAATATGCAAAATTCTAAAAGCAAATGACCCAGCTTGAGCTTTTTGCGAGCTGAATAGGTTACGGTGCATTTATCCTTGAAATCCAGGAATTGTTCAAAAAAATTATAATAAAACATAAAACAATCCGAGCGGCTTGTTTAAAGCCCTTGTCTAATATAGGTCTAGGTAAACTTAATTTTGAAATGTGTGTATTCTTTGTTTGACTTTTATAAAATTCAGTTTTGGACTTCTGGTAAATATATATGATCCTTTTAGCCTTGATTTTTGCCTTATGGCATACGGTTGAATTAAACTGTTGCATTGGTTGCTGTTTTTATGCAATGCAGGTAACTTCGGCTTTTGGGAATAGCTATCACTCCTCTGAAAACGTGCAGTCGGGTCAATTTTCCTTTCAAGCTGTTGAAGCCGGAGATTATATGGCATGCTTTTATGCCGTTGATCATCAACCACGGCTTAAAATCCCAATTGAATTTGATTGGCGGTCTGGTGTTGCGGCTAAAGATTGGTCCACTGTTGCCAAGAAAGGTTCAGTAGATGTAAGCCTATTTATCTATCTTTTTTTACCATATATAATGTTATACATTTGTGTGTGTTATTTTTTCCTTCCTGTTATGCAAATGATCTTAGTTGGTAACTATGCAGTTAATGCGGTAAAAAATTGGATATCTGTCAAGGACCGATATTTGAGATATAGGTTATCGCGGTAGGATATCGGTAATTTTAATATCATGCAGAATTTATATATATAGCAATTTAACACTAACAAATCAGTATCATCTCTTACCATTAACAAATTAACCTTTTGCAACTTGCAAAACACTAACAATTAATAATTAAGATTTAAAACACTAATAGTCGCAATAAGAAGAAAGACGTAGGGTAGAACTAAGAAAAAAGGTACTGGTATCGGGAGTGTCGGTCGATATTGCCGATAATATCGGTACTGATATTCTGACCGATATTTGACACCAATATTTTACATAGAGACCGATAACCGATAATTCGCGTGACATGTCAGCGTGACCCGAAACACTTTTTGTCTAAAATTTTAATCTTTTTATAAGTGTGTCAGTTTAATACATAGATTATTTTAACATCAATCTAAATTCTTGAATAAAATTATTTCGGATGTTTTATGCGTAAAACACACCTTGGATGATATTAAACTCGTTCCCTTTTGAGCTTTGTTTTTATAAAATTTGTCAATGATAGAAAGATAACCCCAATTAACGCGTTTCGGTTTTGGCAACGTTGCTTATTTGCAGGCAATGGAATATGAGCTGAAGAAACTTGCGGATACCATCACTTTGATTCACGACGAAATGTTTTATCTCCGAGAAAGGTTAGTGATTGATTCACCAAAATATTTGTATTTCTCTTACAGGGGCAAAATAGTCCATCTCTAATATTTGTACTTTAAAAGGTGAAACTTATGTAGAATTAAATTGTAGCTTACCCTTTTTTTAAAAAACGTTGGTATTTTGCTTATAGTACTAATCTTTAGGGGTGAGCGGAAAATTTGAATAACCGAATTGAGAAACCTGTGGCTCGGTTATGATATTTTTGATAAGCGACTTTTGTGGTTCGGTCATGGTTATATGTGTATAAATAACCAAATTAACTGAACCGGATGGATATTAAACCAACCTTTATATTTTTTATTTTTTTTATAAACAATATGCTATATGTCTGAAAAGTTTCGTTTTTTATTTCGTTTTATAAACACATTAGCCGCCCAAGTATTGATTCGGGTTCATTCATTTGTATTTCCACCTGAAAGCGTACCACAGTTCACAGATGGTAATGACAAAAATGTCCCTGCCTGAAAAAATTGTATGTGTTCTGGAAGTATGCAACAGACCAATGTTTTAGAAAGTCCATATTTTTTCTTTACAATCTTTCTGACCCGTAAAAAGGGTTGTTTAAAAAGCTCGCGACTTGCTCAGAATCGGCTCGTTTGTAAACGAGCCAAGGTCGGCTCGGCTCATGACTCGCTCATTTGTATGTATCAATATGAATAAAAAACTTGAAAACAAAACAAAAAAAATAGTTAAAGATTTATGTTATTATAAACTCGATAAGCCGAGTCTAAGCCTGGCATTTCAGTTCGTTAAGTTAAACGAGTTGGCTCGGTTTCTAAATGAGTCGAGCTCGAGCCTACCCTGGCTTGGTACGGCTCGGCTCAGTTACAGCCCTAGCCCTAACTGTGACATCACCTCATCAAGCGTATTTTTGTCGAGTTGAATTTATACCCGTAACAGGTTGACACGTCTTCAAAAAATCTGCATTAATACATAGTTTTTATATGCTTACTGCAGGGAAAAAGAGATGCAAGAGCTTAACAAAGTCACAAATTCAAGAATGGCGTGGTTGAGTATTCTTTCGCTTTTTGTATGCTTATCAGTCGCGGGGATGCAGATTTGGCACTTGAAATCTTTCTTTGAGAAAAAGAAGCTCATCTGATTTCGATCTTTAGTTATATCAATGGATTATAATCTATATATTTGTAGTATCTCGGCGTCCACGAATTCCCAAACTTGAGAAAAATCAAATGAACTGATATTTTGCGTTTTTTTGTTTATTTTTACGATTGTTATTAGGGCGGGATTTTGTTTTTTGGGTTTCGGGTTTTTCAGGTCAGGTTGTTCCAGTGTTTGGTTGGGAAAATGTGACCCGACTCAATATAGCTCAGGTTGGTCGGGTTTGGGTTATATCGGGCTGGTTTAATCGGTTTCGAGTTAAGCTGTAGCATCACTAAATCAGTAGGTATATGTATATATATACACAATCAGTAGGTAATTACTTCAATAAAAGATAACTTTATCTAAAAGTTTTCTCTTATACAAAAAAGAGGATGACAGCAGGTAATCTTAATCATGCAACATGTATAAATTTAATACATGTATAATTCATTCAAAAAAAATAAAGAAATGGGATGGCAGTAGGTAATCTAAACATGTATGAATACATATATAAAATCAAAATAATGCAACATGTATAAATTCATTCATTCATCAATTATTGCACCAACATATATAATTAATTCATTTATTCTTTAGTAGGTTAGAATGAGTAATGACAGGCCTAGTTAATACATAGGTTTTGGTTTTACATTAAGCTTGTTTGGTTACATCTAGAGGTGGTGGGAAAAAAAAACCCGGAACCGTACCCGGGGAAAACCCCGGAATCGTATCTGGAAAAAAACCCGGAACCGGATATTTAGGAACCGAATCCGAACCGAACCTACCCATAGGGTACACATTTTAGGACCAAAAATCTGTGTTTTTCTGCATACTGGACATGTTTTTTACAATACTCGAAAACAGGGTATTATAATACCTGGAACCGGAAGAACCGGTTCCATACCCAAACCGGAACCGGTACACAGGGTATGGTTTTTAAGCCAATAACCGGAACCGAAACCGGAACCCGGTTCAGCAATACCTGATTGTCCCCTTTAATTCAATACCTGTAACCGATTCCATACCCGAAACCAGTTATTAAAAATAGCCGATATGTGCACCTCTAGTTACACCTAGAACTAACGCTTCACATACGTGAAGCTCTTGCCTCGCACCTAGGCTTTTGGGACCTAAATGTCTCGGAGCGTCTCACATTTTTTGTAACTAAAGGACTGGACTCGTGATCCTTGTTCCTTGGGTTGTGAACCAGCAGGGGCGGACCTAGAGTGATAGAAGTGGTAACCTCCGTTACCCCTTGACGCTCCGGTGACACTCTGACAGTAGTGTAAATTTTGGAAAAAAAAATGATGTTTTTTCGATTTCATTACCCTTTTTACTAAAACATTACCCCTTAGTGAATTTTCTAAATCTGCCACTGTAAACCGGTCGTTTTTAGGGGACCGGTTTATTACTAGAATTCAAGTGGTAATACTAACAAGGGCCAAGTTGAAATTTGACAACTGCTATACTCCCACCAAACTATTGGGCCCACTAAGTGGCTTTTCATAACTCCAAAAACTTGTTCTTACAACGTGGCAGTATGACCCTAACATTTTCACGCTTAAGGGGGGCTTGCTTACGATATAATAGACATTAAATAATTAATTAACAACTTAATGATGTCAAGGTTCAACATCAATGAAGTCAATGGTTTACTTTTAAGATAATATACAATATATTCCTATGTCTAAAATAACATATACATAATAATACAAGATATTTTTTAATAAAATAGATTATAAGCATTCTGTTATGTATCATTGTTAAAACAATAGAGACATTTATTTAACAAAACCAATTTTAAGAGTATGTAATCCCGTTTGCTCTCCTGATGTCGGTGTTGATCCAACATAGCGTTTTCGTCTTTTAGGGTTCTTTGTGATCTAAATTCATTTCATTGTTTAAACTTAGTATAGTTAACGGTAGAATTTGAAACATACATATATTGTTGCAATGTTACATTCGTACTTTAAAGTAAATAAAAAAAAAACAAAATAAGAATGTAGTTACAACTAAGATACTCTCTTGTCCTCTTGTTGTGATGGTGACTAACATCTTATTATTAAAAAAAAAATAATGTTTCCATCAAACCCCCCATGAAATATAAATATACAAAACGCCACTCATTTTAATATACATCTACATTTTGGTCCTCGTTTTCTAGCCCGAAACATTACAAGAATAAAACAAACAATAAAACATATTACCCTATATACTTAAAGTAGAAAGTCGGTGGCAAAGCCACCGACAATCTACTCAAAATTACACTTTTGTCCTTTAATTTTTCCAAGCATTAAAAGAGCTATCCTATACAAACGTTAAAACTTGGAATATTGAACTTTTGTAAGATCCCAACTAGAAGTAGATGAGTTGCAGTCAATGACTGGAATGGATTTCTAAAGGTTTTGTCCTTTAATGTAATTTTCATTTTGGCTACCTCAAAATTTTCCATTTTTCTCCCTCATTTTTTAACTAATTTGTTTTCCTCCTAAAATTTACACAATAACAAATCTATCGTCTAAATTTCTAACTTTTCACTTTTACTTTCTTTGTTTTTATTTTTTTTTATTTTTTTCCTTTTGTGTTTTTAGTTTATATCACGTTTACATGTTGCTATAAATTCGAAACGGATAGTTGGTTCGTCACAACTTAATACATTTCGTTTAATCGTACCGTATCTTTATACGTTTCTTTCGTGTGCTTAAACACGTTAATGTCACCGTGCCAACGCGCTTAACGAACGATAATGTGCCCTTAAATGTTACGCCACAACGCGCGAGCACCTTATTTTCATTCTTTAACTTAAAAAAAATATTTCCTCACGTGCTTATTTTTATGGACATTTCGGTACATATTCATGTATCTGCGTTGGACGTAAAGTTACGCCACAATACACATTTACGTTTCGACCTAAAGTTTTCCTAAAAATGAGTCGGGTCTAATATAATACGTTTTCATGCCTATTTTATGTATGTTTTAGGTTGTTATACGTTTTGATGTAAACACTTTATTTTCTCACATGCTCATTTTTATATGTACATGTCAATATAAATTCATGTTAATGAACATGGTCAAATATAATACGTTTTCGTGCTTATTTTTATGTACGTTTTTAGTTGGTTTATGATTTGACATACGAGTCACTATGCGCATTGATGCCACTAAGTCTTAATGAAAATGTAAGGGTTGTGTAGTAATTAGGTGGAACCCCACTAAATGAACCAACCCGGTTTGGATTTTGTTATTTTATTTAAATGCTTATATAAGTTACATTGATTATATCGGATACGTCAAAACACACATTTTTATATGGTTGACACATTACATAACGGTTGCGCTAATCTATTTGATGTTTGCGATGTACCCACGCCGCAACGCGCGTGACCTTATTACTAGTTTATGTAACATGTCAACCGATTTATTGTCTACTTATCCAATTAATTACACCTTGGCAACTTGTTTGACACGTCTACAACTTGAATAAACTCTTTTTCAAAAATTTGTCCACCTATTTGACTTGTTTACATAAATAAGTTAACATGGATCACGTGTCAGGCTGATGTCTTGAACTAATAAACATACATTTCGATTTTCAACTCGTCTGAATGGATTACACTACCGAAATGCACCAGGAGTGGGATAACATAAAAACCAGGTACCTCAAGAAGGTTGGGTTTGAGGAATAGCATGGAGGAGAAATATGACCAAGACCGGTCCCGGGTAGTGGTCCCCATGATATTATGATGATGTCAAAAATGAAACCGCAAAAGGTCATTGTAACAAAAAAACACCTAGGCTAAGTTCATGTGTGCAAGAAGACCTCAATTTGTGAGAAGATTTACAAGGGCATTAATGGCAAAGATCTTGCTTGTAGGAGGAACTCCATACACAAGGCTCGAGGAGGAGATTAATAGAGTTCTCCGCTGGACAAATCTTAAAACCAGAGTAGAAAGGTTGACAATGCAGAGATCCTATAGCATTCGATAGTCAACATTATAAGAATGGGAAATTACCACAATAAATATTGACCAAACCAAATGCACCAAAATAAACATATGAAACGTCTAGATTTAGGGAATATACGAAAACCGATTGAGTTCAGAATGTGACAATTGTCCCAAGCGTTTAAGAAATAGCCCCTAAAATGATGATGGCCCCACCCTGAGAACCAATAGCAAGAAGACATGTGTTGAAAGCGTCTATATTTGTTTATGCATATGATTATAGCCCCCACAAGTTAAATCAGATCAATGAACTGAAAAGGCTAGGTTCAGCAAAGTTTGAGCCTAGCCGCTACCTCCACAACATAAATGGCTAGCTCCTTTGAGGTAACGTCTAGGCTGAGACTCTACATCCGAACCTAACCTCTCCAATTCATTCTATAGCCTCCTAATTCAATTTGTAGATGTTACATTTAAATGCATCAATACATATAGAATACATATAGAGTCTATGTAGACTCTTTCAACTAGGAATGGCAATGGGCCGGGCTTGGGCCGGGCTTGGGCCGGGAATTGGTAATCCCAGGCCCGTATCCGGTTGTAATTTTTGTCCCATACCCGGCCCGTTACCCGTCGGGTATTTGTCGGGTAATTACCCATCGGGTATCGAGTATACCCGCGGGTATCGGGTATACCCATTAATTTCATAAAAATACATGTTGGGAAAAATGTGCAATTTTTACTTTGATGTTTATATAATTTACTATTTTAATGACCATAACAAATGAAAATATGATTAATAACTTACATATCATATTTATACCACATATACCAAACTAAATAAAAATGATTACTTAATTAAGTAATTGTATCAGGACCACATAATTGCATAAACATCCACATAATAAAGAGTGATAGCTTTCATATCCAATATACATGCTCAAAAATAAGTTATTTGTTAACTAAGCACCTACCAAATACATATCCACATATGACTATAGAGAAGGTAATAAGTACATGTACTAAGTTTATTTATATGGAAATCTATAATATGATACTTTCGGGTATTATTCGGGTAAATGGGACGGGTATCGGGCGGGTATCACTAAATCTCATACTCGTACCCGTACCCGATTTTTTTCTTTTTTTTAAGCCCGTACCCGGCCCATACCCATTGGGCTTTGGGTATACCCGGCCCGTATGTTTCAAGATTCGGGTATACCTGTTGGGCTTGGGCTTTTTTGTCATCCCTACTTTCAACACATCTATCACTAAGGTGCTGTTTGTTTTTTCTGCGGGAAAAGGTCTGCAGTCTGCGGACCACATCTGCAGGAGAAGAGGTGGACCAAATATCTGCAGTCTGCAAGGAGAAGAGGGTTTGTTTTTTTATTCTACAAAAGATCTTCTCAACACACACAAACACACACTTTTCACACACAACATCTGTCTGATCTCTCTCTCCCTCCCTCTACCACCACAACCACCGTCCACCTCCACCACCACAACCAACCACCACCACTTCAGCCACCACCCAACCGAAACCCTAATTTCACCACAACCAAGCACCACCACTTCAGCCACCACCCAACCGAAACCCTAATTTCGATTTGGGGGTTTCTGAAGAGAGAGATAGATCGAGGGAGGAGAGAGATCCAGAGAGAGAGAGAGAGAGATCCAGAGAGAGAGAGAGTACGAGGATGATGATGATCGATGATGATGATAACAGATGATGACGGTGGTGGTTGTGGTTATGATTTCAGAGGTGGAAGTGGTGATTGTTGAAGGTGGAGGTGATGGGTGTCGGAGGTGTGATGGTGGCAGCAGATGGAGGTGTCAGAGGAGGTGGAGGTTGTGGTGGTGCAGGTGGTGGCGGATGGAGGTGTCTGGCGGATTTGTTTTTTCTGGCGGATGGAGGTGTCTGGCGGAGCAAGGGTGGGAGGTGGTGGCGGAGTGGAGGTGAGCGGCGGAGGTGGAGGTGGTGGCAGAGGAGGTGGTGTCTGGAGGGAGAAGAGGAGAAGGTGAGAAGAGGGAGAAGAGGTGTGCAGACCTTAGAAGACAAGGTTCAATGTCTGTTTGAAGCAGAGGTCTCGCAGACCTTTTTTAATGAAAGGTCTGCGAGAAAACAAACAAGTTGCAGACCCTTATGTCTGCGTGTGGTCTGCGCGGCGCAGACATAAGAGGTTCTGAAGTGCTTCTAGCAAAAAACAAACACCACCTAAATCTTCTTGAAGTATTATTAGCCCGGGTCATGCTAACTCGTTGAGTAGTCACTACTTCCGGGTGCATTCAAGGCCGATTATGATGGGACTTTTGGAACCAACTTTACCCGAAACGATGGCCGACATTTTTATGTTAAGTATCAGGAAAAATTACAAGTTTTGTCCTTTATCTTTATAGTACTTTACAGGCGGTGTCCTTTTTCCAAATGTTGACAGGCGGTGTCCTTTAGTAGGTATTTTGTTACAAGTTTTGTCCTTTACCCCTAACCCAGTTAGATTTTTTTGTTAAATATTACCACACAGGGGCAATTTGGTCTTTTCCCCATCCCATCCCTTTCATTTCTTTCTTGTTTATTTAAAACTAAAACAATTAATACACACTTTATTCCCTCTCTCTCTCTTAGGGCACACCAGATTTCTGGCCGACACCAACCACCGCCCACTTCCGCCCACTTCGACGACCAAGCAACCTCCCTATGCTAGATTGGGAATTCAAACATCCACAGCCACACATATTTTCACAATTTCACACAAAGCGTTAAAATTCAGCAACCAAATTCAAATCACATACACACTTTCATCCTTACCATCATACAAATTCACCAATTCAAAACACAAAACTTATTCATACAGAACCGGATTCATTCAACTTTCAAGTTTCAACTATTCGTCAACGGTCAACGGTCAGGGGTCAACCATTGGCTTACGTAAACAACACGAAACCTGCAATCTCAATTGTAGTAAAGTTCAAGGCCCATACCGTCATGAATCTCGTAATCCTTAAGAGTGATATGATCCTTGTAGATGTTGTACCACTTCTGGATCCGGATCTTATCAGCGCGGGTTCCGGTTTGAGCTGCAACGAGCTTTTTTAAATCGCCGATTGTGTCGTCATCGTTGCACTTTACGCGGACCTTCTTCCCCAATCGATCGTTCAACACCACCTCGATCATGTTTGTTGAGAGTTTTTGTTGTAATTTGATTGGTGTGTTTGAATTTTGAAACCCTAATTCCCAATTTGGGTTGGGGTTTTAGTCGGGTGGTGAAACGGTGGGTTAATGGTGGTAGTCGTTGGCTGATGGTGGTGAGAGGTGGGAGGTGGTGGGATCTGAATGTTTGAGATAGTATGTGTGATAGGGAGAGAGTAGCAGAGATAGAGAGAAGTAAAGAGAGAGAGAGGGGGGGAGTCTAGAGAGAGAAATAGAGTTTATATATAATATTAATAATAATAATAAAGGGGTAAAAAGACTAAAATACCCCTTGGTAACCAAATTTAACAAAAAAAATCTAACTGGGTTAGGGGTAAAGGACAAAACTTGTAACAAAATACCTACTAAAGGACACCACCTGTCAACATTTGAAAAAAAGGACACCGCCTGTAAAGTACTATAAAGATAAAGGACAAAACTTGTAATTTTTCCTAAGTATTAACATTTCTAATATCAAAACGAATTCTTTTATCAGCAAAAAAATAATTAAAAAAAGATGCAAATTACACATCACATTTAATTAAGTCAACCCTTTACATCCACCCTTAACCCTTAAAACTGTCACAATAATGGATAATGCAACCCACTCACATTTTTAAAATCAACCATTTCTATTTCTGCATGGATGGCGGCCACCGCCGCCACCACCACCACCGTCGTACTCCTCTTCCTCTTCCTCCACCTCACCACCACCACCTCCACCAACATTTACTCCGGCACCATCACCCCCAACTTCACAGCCTCCCACTACCAATTCATCGAAAACTCGGGCGACTTTCTCCGATCACCTAACCGCAACTACACCGCCGCAATCGCCAACCCGCAACCCACATCGCCGTCATTCTACCTTGTTATTTACCACACCGCCTCCCACACCGTCATCTGGACCGCCAACCGGAACAACCCAATTTCAAGCTCCGGTCAAGTTCACTTTTCCACCACCGGAATAACAATCAACAATGATTCCGGCAAACCCATTTGGTCAACGTCAGTAATAAAGTCAACGGTTGCGGCTTTACAACTCCTAGACTCCGGAAACTTAATCCTCATCGACCAATTTAACAACACATTGTGGCAGTCGTTTGACTTTCCGACTGACACAATTGTGTCTGGTCAACGGTTTCCTGTTTGGAAATCGTTGACCGCTAGTATTTCTCCAGCAGATTTTTCCGCTGGGGAATACATGTTTACGTTAACCCCTGCGGACGGGGTGCTAACCTGGCAGGGGTTATCGTATTACAAACTCTCAATGGATCCAAAATCTTTTAAAAATTCTGACCGACCCGTTTCGTATTTAACACTAAACGGGTCGGGTTGTAACCTGGTCCATGACCCGGGATCCGAAACAGTAACTAAAATTCTGCTGACGTCAGCAGTTTCCGGCTCCGATTACCGGATATTAAAATTTTTAACCGACGGTACACTTGTTATTATGCGGTACACGAATAATAATTGGGTGACGGATTTCACGACTCCGGCAGACGGTTGCCGGAGTCCGTTCCGGTGCGGTATGGCCGGAGTTTGTGCTTCCGGCGGCCGGTGTTCTTGTCCGGCCGGGTTCCGTACTGATCGGAGTTCAAACTCCGGTTGTTCATTGCTGGATAATTCGCTGTCGTTGCCAAAATCTTGTGACGGAACTGGATCTCTAAGTCACCAGCAACCGGAAAATTATGTTTATCTTCCGGTTGCTGGTGTAAAGTATTTTTTAATTGATTTTATAAATCCGGTTCAAAACGGCGTCGGATTGGTGACGTGTCAAGATATTTGTTCAGCCAACTGTTCATGTTTGGGTTTGTTTTATGGGAATAAATCTGGATCATGTTATTTGATTGAAAACCATTTGGGATCATTCATTTCAAGCAATGAGGAAAATGATAGTATGGGGTTCATCAAAGCAATTGATTCGAGTGATCGAAATAGTACATCCGATTCGGACTTTCCGGTTATGATTATGGTGTTACTTCCGGTTTCGGGTGTGTTACTGATTTCGATTTTGGCAGTTTGGATGAGGAGGACGAGATATAAGCGGATGAAATCGGATTCGAAGAAACTAGTTGATAATTCGTGTTTGGATGATCTCGAAATGTTTGTTATCGCGGGGTTGCCTGTTCGGTTTGGGTATGAAGATCTTGTCGAGGCGACGGTTAACTTTAGTACCCCGGTTGGGTCGGGTGGGTTCGGGACGGTTTATAAAGGCGTCCTTCGTGACAAGACGGTGGTGGCGGTGAAGAAGATCACCGCGTTAGGGTCTCAAGGAAAGAAGGAATTCGGTACGGAAATCGCGATCATCGGAAACATTCATCATGTAAATCTTGTTAAACTTAAGGGATTTTGTACTCACCGGCGAGATCGGTTCTTGGTGTATGAGTACATGAACCGGGGTTCGTTAGACCGAACCCTTTTCGGGCCCGGCCCACCGCTAGAATGGCAGGAGCGGTTTGAGATCGCGGTTGGAACGGCTCGTGGTCTTGCATACTTGCACAGCGGGTGCGAGCACAAGATCATACATTGTGACGTTAAGCCCGAGAACATCCTTTTAAGCGATGATATGCAAGTAAAGATTTCGGATTTTGGGTTGTCGAAACTATTGAGTCCCGAGCAATCCGGTTTATTTACAACCATGAGAGGAACCCGCGGGTACCTAGCTCCCGAGTGGCTCACGAACGAGGCTATCTCGGATAAAACCGATGTTTATAGCTACGGTATGGTATTATTGGAATTGATTCAAGGTCGAAAGAATTGTGCGCATGCACCAACCCATGGCTCGGAGAACCCAACTGCTGGCACCCAAGGCCAGTCTTCGGGTTCATCCGGATCCCAAAACCGCCATCGTGCACGTCCACTCTATTTCCCGTTGCAAGCACTAGAGATGCATGAACAAGGTAGATACTTGGACCTCGTGGAACCGAGGTTAGCGGGCCGGGTGACGAAAGATGAAGCCGAGAAGCTAGTCAAGTTGGCTCTATGTTGTGTCCAGGAGGAACCATCATTGCGACCCACAATGGCTAACGTGGTTGCAATGCTAGAAGGAACGTTGCCAGTGGGTACGCCAAGGTTGGAGTCTTTAAACTTTTTAAGGTTCTATGGAAGGCGATTCAGCGAACCGTCAATGGTTGCAACCGAAGCAGAGGTTAAGATACCGAGCGGTTTTATGGTGTCCACCATCAAGAGTAGTGGTACGAGTGTGTCCCCCGACTTGTGTTCGTACATGTCTTCGCAACATGTATCTGGACCCAGATAACGTTAAGAAAATACTTGTATGTTAATTCTGTACACTTACAATTATAAGTACTTTATAAAAAGTTGTTACATAATCAAATAAAACATACACCAAATTTTAGACTAAAGGTTTGGTAGTGGCCGCGCGAACGCAGGCCACCGCTGCCACAAATTTTGACGTAGGCTCGACCACTTGGGCCGACCTTAGGCGGGCACCCCTCCGAAGTGCAATGGAGGTCACCAACCTAGGCCATGAACCTTCTTGATCGCTCATGGACCCCGTCCAGGTAAGTGATTAGCCCAATTGCCTGGCTCAATTTTTATGCACCACCGTTCTTCCTTTTTCTTTTCTCCCAACCGATGTGGGATAACATATAAAATACTTATTCGACTTTTCGTTGAACACTAAATAAGAATCCGAGTTTATCAACCTTCTTGTTATTAAACACAATGTATATAAACATTGTATAGCAGGCAAAAATGATGACGTGACACACCGCCTTAGACTATGGGGTATGGGGCGGGGGTTGAGGTGTGGGTTGGGTACAAACGCCCAAGTCACCACCCCGAGTGGGTTTGGGTTTCGGCGTGGCCTCTTGGGCGGAGCTTTCAGCCCGGGCGTTGGACATGCCTAGCGGTCCTCCGCGGCCGGCTCTCATTGGCTGGTTGGCTAGGTCATAGCAGGTTATGTTTAAAATTTAAAATATAACCGTTTGGCCAAGCCAAACGATTTACCCAAGTCGCTATAAAACCCCCAACCCCACCGTCTGTCCACATCGCTACCCCAACCCTTCACTCCACCTACCCGAACCCGCTACCCACACACACTTGATCGATGGCCTCTTGGACGCACGAGGAAGAGCTAGCACTTGTCACGAGCGTCGTGGACGCGATGAAGGGCCGCCAACCCGGTGAGACCCGTTACTAGCTGGAAGCTTTCACTAGCTACCGGCACAACGTGGGGAACGACCGGCACAATTTAAACGCGTGCCAACACAAGTGGCGCGAGCTACGACCGAAGCTCGATTGTTTTAAAGCCTACTACGACAGCGTTCCGGGCGGTGATATAAGTCACGAAGACCGGGTGGCGGTGGCCAACATCGAGTTCCGAGGCAAGGAGCGGAAGCCGTTTGACAAGCTCGCCCTTTTCGAAATCTACCTAACGCTTTAGGCTTTTTTTTTTTTGTAATCCTTTTTTTTGTAGAATTTTGTAATTTTTAGGAAATTTTAATAATAATTTTAGGCTTTTTTTTTAATTTTGTGTGTATTTTTTAATTTTAGGCTTTTTTTTTTAATTTTAATAAAACTGGCCAACCTACGCGGGCTAGCCACGCCCCGCCATACCGACCCAACACGTCACTGACCAACGGGGGGGCTCGAAGTCCACGTGTCAACCCATGCCCCAAACCCCCGCCCCACCATACCCCACGTTCTTATAATAAAAACCCTGGGTATTTAATAGCATGTAACTAAAATACAATTGGAAAAAAACCGGAACTATGTTATGTGTTTAGTAGTTGTGCACAACATTTCAGTGAAGTGTATGAAGAAGTGATTTAGACCATACAGAGTGGAGGCGTGGAAGTCACAACTACGCCGAAACACCACCCTGGAGGCGGCGTTGTGGCTGGCGTGAGGGAGGAGGCGGGAGGATTTCACCCAGCGTTATGTTGTTATTGAAGTTGAACACCCGTGCTCCAACATTCTAATATACCCTTGAGCTTGTTTTTTTTTAGAAAACACCAGATTAGTTAATGTCTAATATACCCTTGAGACGCATTCTACAAAACATTAAAGTGCGCCCCTTCTTGACATTCTAATCAGATTTTTTTTAACGATTAAAATCACTAAACCTGTCATTTGCAGGATTTAAACCCCCCAACCACTTGATAGAGAAATATAACTAGGGCTGTAACCGAATCGAACGTTCAGCGAACAATTCGTGAACCGTTCGGAGGGAAGTTCGTAACGAACGAACATGAACAAGAAATTTCGTTCGTTCAGTTAAATGAACGAACATGAACAGAGGTTGTCATTCAATTGTGCTCGTGGTGTTCGTGAACATTCGTTCATTTGCATTCGCTTATGTTTTTGTTTGTTTGTGTCTTAATTAAATATTTTTGTAGTTTCATATATTTTATCTATACTTTTTATATTATTTATTTTTTATTTATTGTATTACCTTAACAATTAAACCAGAAACCCTATTTCCACCTTGTTTATGCACCATTCCCATTCCATTTCTCATTATTTACATCGACGAATATCGTTCCACAATTAGGGCATCAAATTCCAGTGCTACTCTCTAGGCCATCCACCTTTAGCTTTCGTCACGTTCGCCAAATTTATTTGTGTTCGTGAACCATTCGTGAACACACTCATTTCCTTAATGAACAAACATGAAGATAAAATCTCGTTCGTTAAGTGTTCATGAACCGTTTGTAAACACATTTATTTCCTTAACGAACGAACACGAACAAGGCCTTGTCCATGTTCGTTTGATTCGTTTACATCCCTAAATATACCACTTTACTATCAGGCTATCCTCACTTGTTTGGATGTTCTAATCAGATGTTAAGTTGAGTTCTAATATAATATTGTTATTTTTATTGCACTAAAATCACATTTAATGTATATGTTGATTATATGATATAATGTACTACATTATATACTGAGAAACATGACATGTAACCAACCTTGAAACATAAACATGGTACAAAATTAGTAAGAAAAATAAATAATTAATTGTATTTTGATCCAGCTATTTAATTCTGTTTTTATAACTTGAATAGTTGAATGATCTTTGTGTAAATATTTTGTAGTTTTGTATTTCAATGTAGCTGGTGCAGACGACGACGTGCAGTGGTGGACCGGTAACCTTTTTCAAGGGTGTCTTCAGTGTTCGGATGTCTATCAACTAGATCAAATATGTTTTAGTTTGGGTCAGACTATTCTAGAAACTCAATTTCTAGCATTATTCAAATCATGGTTATTAAAGCGAGCGTCCAGGCGCAAATAAGGCCCCGGGCCCAACAAATCGCCCTGGGTGCGCCTCGAGCCTTTAATAACTATGATTCAAATTCAAAATTCTAATTCTCACTTCCTCGGCTTCTTCTGCTATTTAAACCAGCTTTAGAGACTATCCCACATCGGTGGGGAAAGAAAGCAAAGGGGGAGTTGTGTTGTATAAAAACAAAAATGGGCCAATGGAATATTCACTTACCTAGATGGGTCAATGGGCAATCAAGAAAGTCTATGGCCTAGGTTTGTACCTCCATTGCACTTTATGGTCGAGTCTACGTCATAATTTGTGGCAGCGGGGGCCTACATTCGCACGGCCCTCACTAAACTTTTAGTCTATAAAGTTCATAGATTAAAAAATTTGATAACTAATTTCTATGGGATATCTATTTAGAAATATGTTTTTTTAAGCTTTTCAACTATTTTATAACCTTTTAAACCCAAGCATATCTATTTTTAACTAGCGCTGTTCACAAGTCGAACCGATCTGACCTTTGCTCGTGCTCGGTTCGTTTACAAACCGATCCGAACCGAACCGGGCGTTTTTTCAACCGAGCCAAAGTCGAGCGAACGTCTTTCGATCCGAGCATTTTTCGAACAAACGTCGAGCGAGTATCGAGTGTCGCAGAACAAACAAGGAGGGTGACGATGGGAGTGCTAGTTATTAGAATAAAGTGCAGTTTTCGTCCCTGATGTTTCGTCCAATAGAACACAAATAAAAATTTAACAAATAACACGGAATACAAAAACACTCAACTAGTTCTATCGAGATTAGCTAAGCGGGATGATAAATTGTCGACCGATTGAAAGATACCCTTGTTTTATCAGAAGTTTGAAATTGAATGAACCGAATGAAGCAAAACCCTGGCGAGTTGTCGTCTTCGCAAGGGGCGATTGAGAAATTGAATAACTATGGCCAATGGGGGGTTTTGATTAGGGTCTTGTACTTCTGAATCGAATGGCGAGTTGAGACTTGAGTATTGATCGAAGCTTCACATTTTCGTATTTGAAATTTTGACTCAATTACTCAAATGGACATTTAAGTATTGGACAATGAACTATTAGTATTGGATTTTTATTATAATTACTTAATTGAGTTTTATTTGGATAATAGACCAAACATTGTTGATGTTGGCCTCTAGTCATTCATTAAAAATGATACACACACAAATATATATATATTAAAAATAAATCAAGCCAACCGAGTTGAACCGAACTGAGCAGACCTTTGCTCCATCAATTTACCTTAATTCTTCAAACCAACAATTCTAATCAAAATCTATTTCGATCATCCTTTGAATTTCGTTCTCACAATCTTTTTTTAATCAATTTCTTATTATATCCTATTTAATTTAAATCGATTTTTTTTTCATTCTCATATCACAAATCTTGATTGTTTCAGTAACCTTTTGGATCTAGTCAAAATCGAACCTCTTTACTTCTCACCAATTCATATTTATATGGATGCACTCCAAGTGTTTAATGAAATGCCTATGCTTAAATTTTGGTTTTTACATCAAAATTTTGTGTCTCAACTTGGATCGTGATTTTTTTTCACCTTAATGACTACCCCTTCTACGCCTTTGAGTGGCTCCTAGCCATGTCCTTTTCGTATGTTTCATTGTTTCCCGGATGGTGAAGTGGGAAATAAGGGAATTTCACGGCTGATCTCTCGTCTCAAGAGGTTGCACCTTTCTAGCGATGAACGTAGAAGTGTGTTGCGTGAGGCTATTTCTACAGACCATGGGTTGTTTATGGACGTGGAAGGTACTTTGAAGTTTTTTGGCCAATGGACGTGTGGAAAGTGTTTGAGTATACATGCATTGAGTCGTGCATGCCATCACCCCGATGGGCTTGTCTGTTTTACCATTCGTGATAATGACATAGATAGCTACATTATAGGGATTTCGAGGCCCTCTCCCAAGGCGCACGTGACCAATGTTCATGAGTCGTTCATGTTGGATATTGTTCTACTAGATCGTGTCTTTAAAGCACCCATTGTCACCGTGAAGAGCATCCCTCATAGATGTCGGTTGGCTTTCTCTCAGGCGTTGAAAACCGCTCTCTACAAAGTGGTTGCCCAACCTAGATCCGTTGAAGCGTGGGTTAGGTTGTTCCTTCTTGCTCGCTGCACTTTGCAAGTGGTCAAACCAAAAAATAGGCAAGAAAGAAGGTCTGGGAATAGGAAGGCATTGCAACAAAGATCAATTCTGAATTCTTTAGCCACATGGGGGAAAGAAGATGGTATTTTCATGTTAGTTAAAAATATATTTGATAGTCCTGCTTTGGGGTCTCTAGGTCAACGAGGTGTTGATAATCCTGAGGAGAGTACTGTTACTAACACCAATGTTAGGCAATGTCTTCGGAAGGTTGCTGATGGCCACTTTACAGCTGCAGTGAAGGTGTTATGTTCATCCATTGTTGCTCCGTACAATGATAATACCATACAGGCTTTAGAGGCTAAACACCCGCACAAAGAACCTCCATCTATGCCAGGTACTATATATTCTGAGCCCCCCTTGTAGCAGAGGTGGATAGTGTCCCCTGTTGCATTAAATCGTTTCCTAAAGGAACCTCATGTGGGAGGGATGGCTTGAGGGCACAACACATTTTGGATTATGCGCTATTACTGCGGTAGTCAACTTATGGTTAGGGGGAAATGCCCATCGTGTTTGGCAGAGTTTGTCGCGTCTGCTCCCCTTACACCGCTTTTAAAACCCGACAATGGGATTAGACCTATTGCAGTGGTACTATATGGAGGCGTTTGGTTTCCAAGGTTGCTATGAAGGGTGTTGGTAAAGAAACGACCAAGTACCTTAATGATTATCAGTTTGGGGTCGGCGTGTCGGGTGGCGCTGAGGCCATTTTACACAGCGTCAACAGGGTTCTAAGTGAACGTCACACTGATGGGTCTCTTGCAATGCTTACTGTAGATTTTTCTAATGCTTTTAACCAGGTGGATAGATCAGCCTTACTTCGTGAGGTCAGGATGAGGTGCCCTTCTATTTCTTTGTGGGTGGAATTTCTATATGGGCAACCAGCAAGATTGTATCTTGGAGATGGGCACATTTGGTCTACCACGGGAGTTCAGCAAGGGGACCCATTGGGACCACTTTTCGCTCTTGTTTTACACCCCCTTGTGCATCAGATTAGAGACAAATGCAAGCTTCTACTTCATGCTTGGTATCTTGATGATGGGACTGTCATTGGAGATTCAGAAGAGGTGGCTAGAGTGTTGGACATCATTAAGGTGACGGGTCCAACATTGGGTCTTGAACTTAATATTAAGAAAACTGAGCTATTTTGGCCTTCTTGTGATGGTAGCAAGTTTCGTGAAGGGTTATTTCCCAAGGACATCGGGAGGCCATTAGTGGGGGTGAAGCTTCTTGGGGGGCCGTTAGTAGAGACGCAAGCTTTATTAGTGGGTTGGCAAAGAAAAGAGCTGCTAAGGCGGTAGATTTGATGTGTCTTCTGCCCAAATTAGGTGACCCGCAGGGTGAACTACTCTTACTTCGATCCTGTATGGGCATTGCCAAACTTTTCTTTAGCTTGAGGACATGCCAACCTGTACACATGGAAGATGCAGCATTGTTCTTTGACAAAGGTTTGCGTGAGGTGATTGAGGAATTGGTGGTTTGTGGAGGTCCTTTCTTTGGAGACCTCTAGTGGCGACTTGCTTCTTTACCAATTAGGTTTGGGGGTTTGGGGTTGTATTCGGCTGTAGAGGCTTCATCCTATGCTTTTGTGGCCTTGAGGGCTCAATTGTGGGTGTTACAAGACCACATCTTAAGAGACAGTGGCATGTGTGGTATGGATTCTGATTATGTTTGTGCTTTGGCTTGTCTTCGTGATACGATTCCAAGCTTTGACTTCAGCGGTTTCACTAATAAGGACATCGTCCCCCCTAAAGCCCAACATGCATTGGCGAGTGCTCTTTTTAGTAAAATTCTCCACGAAATCGAAGTACAGTTTGACTTGGCCGTTAGACAAAAAGCCGTTTTTGAGTGTCTCCGAGCACCACATGCACAAGATTTTCTTCTTGCTATACCTATAGATGGGTTAGGTCAGCTTATGTCGCCGGTGGAGTACCGTACTATCCTTAAGTATCGCCTCATGATTCCTTTGTTCCCAGTTGATGAGGTATGTCCTGTTTGTCATAAGGCGTGTTTGGATTCTTTTGGGGAGCATGCAGTTCAGTGTAGAGAGCTCCCGGGGTTCAAATACCAACATGATTTAGTTAGGGATGTCCATTTTGACATATTGAGGTGCGCTGGTATTTCTGCTAAGAAAGAGGCACCCGTTAATTTCTTGACAGACCCGTTGGAAGGGAGATCTACTCTTCGACCAGCTGACTGTCACACCCCGATATTTCCACGTATTACCGGTGGGCCCGGTGGGGAGTAACGTGACGTAGTTGATATCATCATAGTCAAGCAACACAATATATAAATGCACAGCCTAAAATTAATTAAAAATCTTCAAAAATCCCAAAATATCATATTATATCAGTGGGTAAAAGGTTTGGTGTCAAAAATTGGGTTTAGATAGGCTTTATGCTAATTGTTCCGTTTAATTACTAAAAGGCGTTATAATTACGCTAATGAGCATAACTCCTAATCTAGACCTCCAACTGATGTGAAATTTTAGGGACATGTTTATAAATCAGTAACAAAGATTATTGTTCTTTCACATAACCAAAATTCTCGTTTTATGGTCAAAAGGGCATATTGGTCAACATTAGGCAATTAACGGAAATGTGTAAACGAAAGGGGCAAATAATGAACCAAGCACAGAGGGTTATACCAACATGTAACCTGGTCCTAAGGAAGCCCTAAGGCATTTCTAAACCTATCTAAATCGGGTCAGAACTGAAGTCAAAGCAAAAGTCAAAGTTTTGCGACTTTCGGTTCCGAACCGGGTCTAAACAGAAAATTGTCGGATCAAACAAGCTTAGACCAGTTCTTATACTTATTATCAAGTTATATGAATGATAAAATAGGTTACATGCCTTCTACATTGCTAATCACATGTTAATTCGCAAATTATAGTTCTGTTGACTTTTTCTAATCAACTTTGACCCGACAAATGGTCTAGTTAGAGTGGGAATCAGAGGGTGCCCTTTTAAGGGTTTATTGCCCACATAATTACCAACTTATAACTACTTTCAATTCGACTAATCACTTTACCATTAATGATTAATCGTTAAGTCAAACGGTAATTACGACGGTTTGACTTTTAAGCTAAAACTAAGTAAAAACTCAATTAAGAAAGGTTAAGCATACTTACCAAAGTCTAATGCACTATTAGAGATGGCTTGGGTCTGCTCTTATGCTCCAGGAAGCTCCAAGAAAGCAGATGGAAGGAATGATCACAAAGTTGCAACCAAAGGGCCTTTTTATAGTGATTTTGATCCATTATGATCATGACAAATCATGCTACTCTTGTTCCCTGATCATTAAGATGTGTCCCTAAGGCCTAGGAACTGTTAGGGGTCGCCCATGTAGTGAAAAATATCTAACTAAGTCGGTTACCACGCTCAAAACAGGCTGCTGTCCGATTTTCTGCATCTGTGCATGCCTTACGGATCGTAAGGCTTGGGGCTTACGGTCCGTAAGCCTCTTCCAGGGGATAAAAATTTGTTGGCTTTTGGCACTTGGCTCTTGGTCCTTTGAAAGGTCATCCAACCTTATTTTCTTGCATTTTGAGCCCCTCAATTTTACTTATAAAGGCTTCAAGACTTGTTTAAACATTGGTAAGTCCTTGGTTAACTTTGTGCTTACCAGAGAAGTCATAATTTCCAACGTTGACGCTTTTAACCCCTCGTATACGAATTTGATCATAACTTTCTCATATGATAATGAAACTTTATGAAATTTTTATCACACATTCTAGTGAGCATAATTTACCGTTACAAAGCTTCGGGTTTGCTAAAAGGTCACTCAGAGGTATACTTTAAACATGTTGACACATTTAACCCCTGTAGTTTGTAATCTCTCACTTTCTTTCACAATTTGCTTCGTATGAACCATGATTCATTCGTTTAAGGGTATGAGCATCATGTAGGGTTACTGTAAAGTATATTTATCCCTTGTTGACATTTTGAACCCTTACATTCCATGTTTGTCAACTTTAGTCCCTCTAGAGTATACTTTCACACGTTCAAACTTATGACACGTGTCAATACATTATAGGACGTTAATTTTTGAGGTGTTACATCCTCACCCCTTAAAATAAATCTCGACCTTGAGATTTACTGAAACAAATAAGGGTACTTTTCTTTCATTGTGGACTCAACCTCCCACGTATACTCGGGACCCCTGCGGGCATCCCATTTGACCTTTACAATAGGTACATGCTTCCTACGAAGCTTCTTAACCCGTCGCTCCTTAATCGACAAAGGTTTTTCAACAAACTTTAAGCTCTCATCAATGTGCACATCTGTATGCGGTATGACTAGTGATTCATCAGCGAAACACTTCTTCAGATTGCAGATGTGGAATACATTATGAATACCACTGAGCTCTTCAGGTAAGTTTAACTTATAAGCAACTGATCCGACACATTCGATGACCTCGAATGGTCCTATGTATCTTGGGCTTAACTTACCTTTCTTACCAAATTGCATCACTCCCTTCCAGGGTGATACTTTAAGCAACACTTTGTCACCTACCTCGAATTTCAGAGGTTTACGCTTTAAATCCGCGTAGCTTTTCTGCCTATCTCTGGCAGCTTTTAGGCGATCACGAATCTGGACAATCTTGTCCATTGTTTCAAAGACCAAATCAGGTCCTGATAATTGAACTTCCCTTACTTCCGCCCAACAAACAGGCGTTCTGCATTTTCTACCATATAATGCCTCAAAAGGCGCAACCTTAATGCTCGTATGGTAGCTATTGTTATAGGAGAACTCAATCAATGGTAGGTGTTTATCCCAACTACCACCTAAATCAATCACACATGCACGTAACATGTCTTCCAAAGTCTGGATGGTACGCTCACTCTGCCCGTCCGTCTGAGGGTGGTAAGCCGTACTAAAATTTAAGCGCGTGCCCAAGGATTGTTGGAAACTTTTCCAAAAATGTGACGTGTATCTAGTATCTCTGTCAGAGATAATAGACACAGGTACGCCATGTAGAGCTACAATCTTATCTACGTACAATTGGGCCAACATGTCGGAGCTATAAGTCTCCTTAATGGGTAGGAAATGTGCTGACTTAGTCAGTCTATCTACTATTACCCATATGGTATCATTTCCTTTCCTTGTCTTTGGCAACTTGGTGATGAAATCCATTGTTACCATCTCCCATTTCCATGTGGGAAGTTCAGGTTGTTGTAGCAAACCTGACGGCTTTTGATGTTCAGCTTTGACTTGTGCGCACGTCAAACATTTAGCTACATAAGCAGTTATAGACTTCTTCAAGCCTATCCACCAAAAATCTGCCTTTAGATCTTGGTACATCTTATCAGCTCCAGGATGAACGGAATATTTAGAACTATGGGCTTCTTGGAGAATAACATCTCAAAGTCCTCTATAAACTGGAATCCATATTCGTCCATTCCGCCTTAGGATTCCGTCCTTGCCATAGGATAACTGCTCCTCAGTTACCCCTAGCTTTTCATTAGGATAGTTAGCTTCCAACACAGCTTCCTTCTGTGCAGCTAACAACCTTTCATTCAGACTGTTCTTTATCTCAATGCTCTTGGCATTGATTCTTATAGGTTTCACTCTTTCTTTTTGACTTAAGGCATCGACGACTACATTCGCCTTGCCAGGATGGTATCTTATTTCACAGTCATAATCATTTAAGGTTTCCATCCAACGTCGTTGCCTCATGTTCAGATCTTTCTGGTTAAACAGGTGCTGGAGGCTCTTGTGATCAGAATAGATCACACACTTAGTTCCCTATAAATAATGCCTCCAGAGTTTTAGTGCAAATACAACGGCACCCAACTCCAAGTCATGGGTGGTGTAATTCTTCTCGTGCACCTTTAACTGGCGTGAAGCATAGGCAATGACTTTGCCCTTCTGCATAAGCACACATCCCATCCCGGTGTGTGATGCATCACAATATACTACGAACTCATCGATTCCATCAGGCAATGTCAGTACTGGAGCGCTGCTCAACTTCTGTTTCAGAATATCGAAGGATTCCTGCTGCTTAGGACCCCAGTCAAACTTAATCTTCTTACGCGTCAGCGAAGTCAGGGGTGCAGCAATCCTTGAGAAGTTCTCAATAAATCGCCTATAATATCCTGCCAAACCTAGAAAGCTACGAATCTCTGTAGGCGTCTTTGGCTCTTGCCAATTCATGACAGCTTCAACTTTAGCTGGATCCACTTGGATACCACGCTCACTAACAACGTGTCCAAGAAATTGGACTTCTCGAAGCCAGAATTCACACTTCGAGAACTTGGCATAGAGCTTCTCTTGATGAAGTAGCTTCAGAATACATCGAAGATGCTTCTCGTGGTCGGCTTGGCTCTTCGAGTAGATGAGAATGTCATCGATGAAGACGATGACGAATTTATCCAAGTAGGGCTTGCAGACGCGATTCATGAGATCCATGAATGCGGCAGGTGCATTAGTGAGCCCAAAAGGCATCACTAGGAACTCGTAATGACCATAACGAGTCCTAAATGTAGTCTTGTGTACATCTTCATCTTTAACTTTCAATTGATGATAGCCTGACCTCAAATCGATCTTGGAGAAGTAACTTGCCCCTTGCAGTTGATCGAACAGATCGTCGATCCTGGGCAATGGATACCTATTCTTGATAGTGACTTTGTTAAGTTCGCGGTAATCGATGCATAGACGCATCGATCCGTCCTTCTTCTTTACAAACAGGATTGGCGCTCCCCAAGGAGACGAACTAGGTCTAATGAAATCCTTGGCTAGCAAATCATCTAGCTGCGTCCTTAATTCCTTCATCTCTGTTGGTGCCAACCTATAAGGCGCTCTCGCGACAGGAGCTGCTCCGGGGATGATGTCGATTCTGAATTCTACTTGCCTGTCTGGTGGTAGACCAGGTAGTTCTTCAGGAAATACTTCAGGGTATTCAGAAATGACGGGGATATCTACAATCTTAGGTTTCTGCTCATCAATAGTCACTTGTGCCATGTAGATGACACAACCCTTCTTCAAACACCTAGAGGCCTTGAGCATAGACACTTGCTCTGGCAGTCCATACTGGGTATCTCCCTGAATGGTAAGTGATTCACCAGACGGAGTCTTGATCACCACTTGTTTCTTACTGCAGACAATCTGGGCCTGGTTATGAGATAACCAGTCCATGCCTGAAACTATGTCGAAACCGGCTAACTTCAAAGGAAGTAAGGTTAATGGAAAAGAGTGGTTCTTAATGGATATAACACATCCATCTAACATGGTTGACGCGGTTTCTAAGGTACCATCAGCTAATTCCACCTCATATTTCACACTTAATGTTTTAACAGGCAATTTCAACAATTCACAAAACTTATTATCTACGAACGACTTATCAGCACCTGAATCGAAAAGTACTCTTACATAAACATCATTTATGAGGAAGGTACCTGTGATCACGTTATCATCTTGCACTGCCTCCTTAGCATCCATTCTGAAGACCCTAGCGTTGGTCTTTTTACCTTCTTCTGGTTTCTTGGCATATTTTGGGCAGTTCGACTTAATGTGCCCTTTCTCGTTGCAGTGATAGCAGGTTGCATCCTTCAATTTTTTTCAATCCAAGATCTTGTGTTCCTTGGAATTGCAGATCCCACATGCAAAAGTCATGGACTGTGTCTGCGGGTTCGATTCAAGCCTACACTTTCCGAAGTGATGTTTTCGGCAAGTCTTGCACTTTGGCTTTTCCTCTGTTCGTTGACTATTCTTTCCAGACCCAAACTTCTTGGACTCAGTGTTTCCCTTGGGCTTCTTTTCCGACCCTCGTGAGTTATCATCCTCATGCTTCCTCTTATTCTCTTCAGAGTTCTTGAGCGATCTCAACCGGACCGCATCTAGAGTAAGGGATAGAGAGAGATCAGCTGCTGACCTAAACGTAGCAGGTCTTGAAGCCTTAACACTAGCTTTGATTTCTGGGGCCAAACCCCCAATGAAGCGAGCAATTCTCTTGGGTTCAGGGGTTACGAGATACGGAACCAGTCTGGATAGGGTATTGAAACTGGTGAGGTAAGCTTGACAATCTAAATTCCTCATCACCAACGATAAGAAATCCGATTCAATTCTTTCGACCTCATGCTGCGGGAAATAATTTTCCCTAATGAGGGCAACAAACTGTTCCCATGACATATTGTAGAGGGGGATCTTCCCAGCAGCTTGAATGAGAGACTTCCACCACGCTAATGCCTCTCCTTTGAATGATTGGGATACATACTTCACTACATCCCTTTCAGCACAACCGCTGATATCAACCACGGTGTCCATTTCATCCAACCAGGTCATACAATCAATCGCCCCTTTCTCCCCAGTGAAATCCTGGGGTTTGCAGGAAACGAAGTACTTATAAGTACAGGACTTGGTACGCGGTTCATTATCGAACACTATCCTTTTGGATGGAACACTGTGTTGATTAGATGATTGTCGATCATCATCTTTCTTTGGTCCTTCTTTCTTAGGTGGTGGCTTGCTATGAGCCTCTAATTGAGTTTTAGGGACAGATTTAGAGGGCGGTGTGGATAGGGCCTTGCTTCGAGTCCCGCTAGATCCACTATACTGCTCCTCCATAGCTTTTGATACTGTTGTATCAATCAGTGTACGTAGTTCCTCTCTGGTTACATAAATTCTGGCATTCTCATCATTCTCCAGGGGATGACTGTTTATCTCTTCCGACCTAGCCATGTAGCTTTAATTGCTACATAAAATCAAATGAGGCAAGGTTTATATAGAAGCTTATACAGTTTTAAATTAATTAACCAAGGTTTTTAAATAACCATTGAAGTTAATTTGTTAATTATATAACTGTTCAGGATCTTTATCATAATCCTAAATCATAAATTAATAATAGCACAAAAGCCTAGTCACGTAGACAAATTTAATTTATAAGCCTAGATTTTATGAAATCGAGGCATTAAGATTTGAATCAAAGCTCGTTACCTTTTCTTGACAGGGAGTTGTAGGCTACCACTGTCTTTAGTCGCAGAGGACGTTAACTATAGCCCGTGGGCACTTCATCCTTAAGGGATGATTATATATATAAGGGAATTTAGAATAACCCATTTAATAATGACTTATGTGATTTTATCGTATCACATTTTGTCAAGCATGATAATATGCTTTCAGATGTTTAACAAGGATGTGAATCTTTTGAATAAGTTTTACCATCTTGGCCATGTCTGCAATGACATTTAGGCTAGGTTTTACCCTTTAGATTCTTTTTAATATCTAACACAGAACAATCCTAAATTGAAATGTTAGCAAGGATCTGAATCTAATTGTGGAACTACCATCTTGGCCCTGTCTTACGGTGACATATGGCTAGGTCTTGTCCTTTTTAGATTTTGTCATTTTATTTTAATGGTAGATTTTATAATGTAGGGATCTAATTGTCCCATTAAAATTTAAACAAGTACATGGTTGCCCTAAACGGGACTTCTAACAGAAAATGATTTACCCATGCAAGGGCAAATCAGAAAAATAACAAAGGAAACAAATAAAAGACAAATAAAACGAATTTGGATTAGTCCTATGTTCTTATCTAGACTCAAGAATGTGCAACTGTGTAACTGAGATTAAACACAAGGTTAGTGTTTAATTCACTCAGTGTTGGCTCTGATACCAACCTGTCACACCCCGATATTTCCACGTTTTACCGGTGGGCCCGGTGGGGAGTAACGTGACGTAGTTGATATCATCATAGTCAAGCAACACAATATATAAATGCTCAGCCTAAAATTAATTAAAAATCTTCAAAAATCCCAAAATATTATATTATATCAGTGGGTAAAAGGTTTGGTGTCAAAAATTGGGTTTAGATAGGCTTTATGCTAATTGCGCCGTTTAATTACTAAAAGGCGTTATAATTACGCTAATGAGCATAACTCCTAATCTAGACCTCCAACTGATGTGAAATTTAAGGGACATGTTTATAAATCAGTAACAAAGATTATTGTTCTTTCACATAACCAAAATTCTCGTTTTATGGTCAAAAGGGCATATTGGTCAACATTAGGCAATTAACGGAAATGTGTAAACGAAAGAGGCAAACAATGAACCAATCACAAAGGGTTATACCAACATGTAACCTGGTCCTAAGGAAGCCCTAAGGCATTTCTAAACCTATCTAAACCGGGTCAGAACTGAAGTCAAAGCAAAAGTCAAAGTTTTGCGACTTTCGGTTCCGAACCGGGTCTAAACAGAAAATTGTCGGATCAAACAAGATTAGACCAGTTCTTATACTTATTATCAAGTTATATGAATGATAAAATAGGTTACATGCCTTCTACATTGCTAATCACATGTTAATTCGCAAATTATAGTTCTGTTGACTTTTTCTAATCAACCTTGACCCGACAAATGGTCTAGTTAGAGTGGGAATCAGAGGGTGCCCTTTTAAGGGTTTATTGCCCACATAATTACCAACTTATAACTACTTTCAATTCGACTAATCACTTTACCATTAATGATTAATCGTTAAGTCAAACGGTAATTACGACGGTTTGACTTTTAAGCTAAAACTAAGTAAAAACTCAATTAAGAAAGGTTAAGCATACTTACCAAAGTCTAATGCACTATTAGAGATGGCTTGGGTCTGCTCTTATGCTCCAGGAAGCTCCAAGAAAGCAGATGGAAGGAATGATCACAAAGTTGCAACCAAAGGGCCTTTTTATAGTGATTTTGATCCATTATGATCATGACAAATCATGCTACTCTTGTTCCCTGATCATTAACATGTGTCCCTAAGGCCTAGGAACTGTTATGGGTCGCCCATGTAGTGAAAAATATCTAACTAAGTCGGTTACCACGCTCAAAAGAGGCTACTGTCCGATTTTCTGCATCTGTGCATGTCTTACGGACCGTAAGGCTTGGGGCTTACGGTCCGTAAGCCTCTTCCAGGGGATAAAAATTTGTTGGCTTTTGGCACTTGGCTCTTGGTCCTTCGAAAGGTCATCCAACCTTATTTTCTTGCATTTTGAGCCCCTCAATTTTACTTATAAGGGCTTCAAGACTTGTTTAAACATTGGCAAGTCCTTGGTTAACTTTATGCTTACCAGAGAAGTCAGAATTTCCAACGTTGACGCTTTTAACCCCTCGTATACGAATTTGATCATAACTTTCTCATATGATAACGAAACTTTATGAAATTTTTATCACACATTCTAGTGAGCATAATTTACCGTTACAAAGCTTCGGGTTTGCTAAAAGGTCACTCAGAGGTATACTTTAAACATGTTGACACATTTAACCCCTGTAGTTTGTAATCTCTCACTTTCTTTCACAATTTGCTTCGTATGATCCATGATTCATTCGTTTAAGGGTATGAGCATCATGTAGGGTTACTGTAAAGTATATTTATCCCTTGTTGACATTTTGAACCCTTACATTCCATGTTTGTCAACTTTAGTCCCTCTAGAGTATACTTTCACACATTCAAACTTTTGACACGTGTCAATACATTATAGGACGTAAATTTTTGAGGTGTTACACTGACATTCTGGTCTTTGGATGGGTAGGAGGAAAACATGCTTGCGTGGATCTAACAGGGGTTTCCCCGCTTGTGGGTTTAGGGGGTAGTGCTTTCACGGTGGGTCAGGCTGCTTCGGGTAAAGTGACCAAACATGAAAAAGCGTGCCTTGATAACCAGCATGTGTTTATCCCATTTGCTTTTGATACTTTTGGTTTTCTAGTGCCAGAGGCTTTGGATCTACTTATTAGAGTTCAAAGGGTCATGCATAGTAATGTTATGACCCCGAGATCTATGGACGTAGTTTTTAAAAGGCTTAGTTTTGCTATTGAAAAAGGGGTAGCGACGCAGCTTGTTGCCCGTTTACCAACTATCTTGATGTAAATTCAAAAAAAATACAATAATCATTATTTCTTTAAAAAACCGAACCGATCCGAACCGAGCATGTTTTCAATCGAGCTGAATCGAACGAGCAAATTCCGAGTATTTTTTGAGCGAGCATCGAACGAGTGTCGAGCACCGATCAATTTGAACAACCATATTTTTAACACCTCGGGTTTGAAATAAAATCAATTTCAATCAACTTAAATTGAAAAATCCTTGTTATGCAACACCCGTAATATCAAACAGAAACCCTCCCATGTGAGTTATCCTAACACCAAACATGCCTTTCATATTGAAGTATTATAACCAGGGGCAGATCTACGTATACCATTACGGGTTTAAGCAAACCCGTTAAAAGTTACAAAATTTTAATAGAAAATATATATAAAAATTTGAAGTGAACTCGTAAATATTTTAAGAGGTGAACCCCTAAACAAAATGAAAGGTTGTTGTAATGGAAAAGTCATCCATTTATAGACATGTGGTTACAGTTTTCGATTCTCATTGCTCACGGTTTTTTTGTAAAGCTTTTTCTTGTTGATTATATCATAAGAACATGGGTAAAAACATAAACCCTAATTAAATAAATTCAATCATGAACAATAAAATAAGACGTGTGTACCTGATTAGCCAGTAATCACACTAGAGAATGAAGTAGACGTCATGTTCGTCAGATTGGTCGAGTTCCTCCTTAGGGTGCAATCTAATGATGGTGATGAAGAAACCGATAAAAAGGGGAATCGGTTAGGAGAAGAGGGGATTTGATGTTATGTGTTTTAATCAAGTTGTCCAACCTTGAAACCTCTACATTAGTCTCCTTATATATGCACCCAAGAGGAAACCCTAATTAGTTAATAAGGGTAATTTGGCCCATCAACAATTACCAACTAATTATTTAATAGGATGTTATATATTTTGATCTATATAATGTAAATGATTATTATGGCTACCAGATTAAATACAACATAATATATATTTAATCTTACATTCTCCCACTTAGCCGAGTAATCATTTACTATGAGTATTAGATAAGCCTGATCAGGAGTTAACACTCATTTTAGCCTTAAACAAGAACTATAGCAGAGAAATACAGCCGTTGAATCATTATGCGACTAAGGACCCCCATTAGTCATACTATAGCCTTAATTTAAAACCTAATCATTATGATCAAAATACGCATAAGCCCTTTGTTTGATTTGTAACTTTATTTGTCTATATGCTGGCTTGACATATTCTTAGAGATATACAAAAACAAACTGATGAGGAAAATTAACTAATAGTTAATCATTCATAGTACGATATGCAGTTGGGCACGACCATTAATTAATACCCATCTATGAGCTCTCTTAATAAGACTTATGGTAATAGCCCTTCAGTTATAGGATCCTTATGTCACGGCCCCTGGCCCGGTTTGACCCGGTCCAGAAGCCGCGGGACAGAAACCCCGTGGTATTTATTTAATTTGGCAGCGGAATTATTAACAGGATCGTTTAAAACTTGAAAATGCCCGATTATTTTATTTCATAATTCGGGATAAACCCCGTAATTTACAATAAGGTGATTTCTCAAGGAAATCCCCTGTTTTACAAAACATGTTCATTTATTTAATCGAGCCACTTCTTCAAGCGTGTAGTGCTACATGGCACTTTTTCCTGGATCACAGCAGATCACCTGAAACATGTTTTAAAAAGGTTTTATCAGCGGGAAATACTGGCGAGTCATTCAAGTTGCACAAAACGACACATTGTTATAATATACAGTATTAAGGGTGATTACATTGTTTCTATCAACCAATTACCCCAAATCGGTATTTGTCACTCGACTGTATCTGTATCTGTGACTATGGTCAGATCACCCATTGGCTAACCCGTTGTCCAATGGTGACGGGTATCAAGTAATGTATACAAAACCCCACATATCGGCAGTAATTGAAGATTACAAAGACTTAATCCCTGTAATTATAACTTTGAAAATAAATATGATTTTTAAAGCAATTTGGTAAAAAGAGAATGACTCACATTGCAGATTTAAACGGGCAGAGTTTAGCCTACTGATTAGCCTTGCAACCTAATTTAAATAATAAAGCACACGAAAACTAGGTCAGTAACTTAATACAACTTTTACGACAACTCACGAGATCGAAACCCTCACGACGAATGACAAAGTATAGCCCAATTAAGGGCAGCACTTAAACATCCATCGGACTGGTCTCCATCGATCGGACATTAAATCGTATCAGTGATCGAGTTATTACCCTGTTGTCGCGGTAGCGTTTCGTGTTGTGTGTGTGTTTTTGAAGTAAACAGACTATATCTCAACGTACGAAATGAGTTTTTACGTCGAACCAACGCCCAAATTCAAGTGCCAAACCCCTCTATTTATACTGGAAAAACGGCTCCCTCGCGTGGCGCGACGGCACCACTTCTAGCATAGGGTAACTTCGTGTCCAACTAGCTTGGGTGAGTCGACGGTTTGTTAAAATTCGATTTCTATCGTAAACTGTTTAGATAATATCAACTAGGAAATACCCCCCCCCCCTGAGTTTTAGGGGCCCTGATCCTAGTTCCAATTGTTCTGAAATTTTTAGGGGTCATGCAATATTATTTGGGGATCTCAATTAGGGTTTCTTATTGGACAAAATAAAATAAGAAATAATAGTTTTGGTGAGAGTTATTACATCCTCCCCACCTTAATAAAAATCTCGTCCTCGAGATTTACTGGAATAAGTGAGGATATTTCCGCTTCATTTCCGATTCTAGCTCCCAAGTGTACTCCGGTCCTCTCTTAGAATCCCACTTGACTTTGACCAGCACTAGTCGTTTGTGCTTAAGAAATTTGACCTTTCTGTCTTCTATCTGTAGTGGCTTTTCAAGAAATTTTAACTTTTCATTTACCTCTACATCTTGAAGAGGTACTACCAAAGATTCGTCAGATAGACATTTCTTGAGATTGGATACATGAAACACATCATGTACTCCAGCTAGTTCTTCTGGTAGTTGTAAGCGATAAGCAACTGGTCCTATTTATTGGATTACTGGGAATGGTCCTACGTATCTTGGACTTAGCTTTCCCTTATTCCTGAACCGAACTATTCCTTTCCAAGGAGAAACTTTCAAGAGTACCTTATCTCTGACTTGAAATTCCAGTGGCTTACGTCGATTGTCTGCATAACTCTTCTGGCGATCTCGAGTCGTTTTCAGTCTTTCCTTGATTTGAGTGATTTTATCGGTGGTTTCCTGTACAATCTCGGGACCTGATAATTGGCTTTCTCCTATTTCTGCCCAACAAACTGGAGTTCTACACTTTCGTCCATACAGAGCTTCGAATGGGGCAGCTTCAATGCTTGCATGATAACTATTGTTATAGGAGAATTCAATTAAGGGTAGGTGGTCGTCCCAGTTTCCACCAAGATCTATTACACATGCCCTGAGCATGTCTTCCAGGGTTTGGATCGTCCTTTCACTTTGTCAGTCGGTTTGGGGATGGTAAGCTGTACTTAAATTTAATCGCGTCCCCATGGCTTCTTGGAAACTTGTCCAAAAATGTGAAGTGAAGCGACTATCTCTATCCGATACAATGGAGAGTGGAACTCCATGTAAAGATACTACTTCGTCTACGTATAACTTTGCTAATATTTCCATGCTAAAGGTTTCTTTTATGGGTAGAAAATGAGCTGATTTGGTTAATCGATCCACAATTACCCAAATCACATCATTACCTTTTCTGGTTTTGGGAAACTTAGTAACAAAATCCATGGTTATTAGTTCCCATTTCCAAACAGGCATTTCTAATTGTTGAAGTAACCCAGAAGGTTTCTGGTGTTATGCCTTAACTTGTGAACAAGTTAGACACTTAGATACATATCTAGCTATGTCCTTTTTCATTCCTATCCACCAGAAATTATTTCTTAAATCTTGGTACATCTTATTATTTCCAGGATGCATGATATACCTAGATTTATGGGCTTCCTCTAAAATCTTATTTCTTAACTCTCCTTGCTTAGGTACCCAAATTCTTTTCTTGTGGAATCTCCAAATTCCATCAGCTCCTTGCTCTAATTCCTTTATTCGTCCTTTCATTCCTTCAGCATCATCCTTGATTGCTGCTTCCTGAATATTCTTCAATTGTTCAATTAAATCTAATTGTAGATTTAATCTAAGAGCACGAACTCGTTTTTGCTTTTCATGATACTTACGACTTAGAGCATCTGCGACTACATTTGCTTTTCCTTCGTGATACTGAATATCACAGTCGTAACCACTTAGAATTTCCATCCATCTTCTTTGCCTCATATTTAATTCTTTTTGCCCAAATATGTATCTTAAGCTCTTATGATCTGTATAGACAGTAAACTTACTTCCATACAGATAGTGTCTCCAAATCTTAAAGGCAAAAATTATGGCTCCTAACTCTAAGTCATGTGTCATATAGTTTTCTTCGTGCTTTTTCAATTGTCTTGAGGCATACGCAATTACCTTTTTGCGTTGCATTAGCACACATCCTAATCCTAGTTTAGAAGCATCGCAATAAACTTCAAAATCTCCTGTCCCTTCTGGTAAGGCAAGGATTGGGATGCTTGTTAACCTTTGTTTTAAAATCCTAAAAGCCTCTTCTTGCTTAGGTCCCCATTCAAACTTAACTGTTTTACATGTTAGCTTAGTTAATGGCACAGCTATCTTAGAAAAATCCTTAATGAAGCGCCTATAGTATCCAGCTAATCCTAGAAAACTTCTAACTTCCGTAGCTGATTGCGGGACCTTCCATTTAGTGTTCGCTTCTATTTTGGAGGGATCTACGTGAATACCTTCATGATTCACCATGTGACCTAAAAGTTGCACCTCTTGCAACCGAAATTCACACTTCGAGAATTTGGCGTAAAGCTTTTCTTTTCTTAACAGAGTTAAGAGTGCATGTAAATGCTCACACTGCTCGTCCTGACTTTTGGAATAAATAAGTATATCGTCGATGAAGACAATTACAAATTTATCCAAGTACGGTTTACAGATCCTATTCATCACGTCCATAAATGCCGCAGGAGCATTTGTTAACCCAAAGGGCATGACTGTAAACTCGTAATGACCATACCTAGTTCTAAAAACAGTTTTAGGTATGTCTTCTTCTTGTACCTTCAATTGATGATATCCAGAGCGCAAGTCGATCTTAGAAAAATATCTAGCTCCCTGGAGTTGATCAAAGTGATCATCAATCCTAGGTAATGGGTATCAATTCTTAATTGTAACCTTATTTAATTCCTTATAATCGATACAAATTCGCATCGAACCATCCTTTTTCTTTACGAACAACACTAGTGCTCCCCAAGGGGATGAACTAGGTTGTATGAATCCTTTACTGAGCAATTCATCTAATTGCTTTTTCATTTCTAACATTTCAGTGGGTGCTAAACGATAGGGTGCCTTTGCTACGGGTGTAGTTCCAGGAATCAAATGAATTCTAAACTCTACCTCCCTATCTGGTGGTAATCCTGGTAATTCTTCTGGGAATACATCCGAGTATTCTGAGACTACCAGAATTTCCTTAAGTTCCTTACCCTTAGTGCTAATGATTACCGAAATCATATACACTATTCCTTGCTTTCGTTCATAATTGGCTACTTTCATTACTGAAATGAACTTCATGGGTTTACGCGGCTTATCTCCTGTAACCATGATTACTTCTCCGGTGGGTGCACAAATTTCTATGGAGTTCTTATCACAAAGGATTCGAGCATGGTTGGCTACTAACCAATCCATTCCTAACACAACATCGAATCCAGCTAAATTCATGGGTAATAGGTTTGCAGAAAATTTATGACCTGAAAGTTCTATATTTTCTTTTTGCAAAACCGTATCTATGTTAACAGAGTTCCCGTCTGTCGTTTTTACTGTAAAAACTTGCCTAAGTTTTATTAAGGGTAGCTTAAGAGCTTGGCAGAATGAAGTATTTATAAAACTTTGGTTTGCACCAGACTCAAATAATACTTTCGCATAAACGTTGTGAACTAGGAACGTACCAGCTATCACATTTGGGATTAGCTCTGCTTCCTGGGTAGTCAACTAGAAGGCCCTTGCGTTTTTCTTGGTAGTTCCTTCTGCAGGTTTAGCCTTGTTATCTGCTGGTTTGACCAACTTAGGGCATTATGGTCTGAAATGCCCAGCTTCTCCACAGTTATAGCAGACCCTTGTTTTCTTTCTGCAATCTTCTTTACGATGTCCTACAGCTTTGTAGAAGTTGCAGGTTTCATTACACTTTCCAAAATGTTTCTTTCTACAGTTCCTGCAGAACGGCGGGGTGGAAGATTGCCCAGATCCTCTATTCTTGAAATTGCTATTATTACCCACACGAAATCCTTGGGTAATTTTCTGAGCCAATTCCTTCATGTTTTCTTCTCGCGTACGCACCAGTCCGTCATTCAAAGTGTTGGCTAATTCCACTGCATCATCGATCATGCGGGGTCTCGCAGCTTTGACAATGTCACGGATCTCGCTAATTAAACCCCAAATATAGCGAGAAATAAGTACCGGTTCTGGCGAAGCCAGAGTAGGCATAATTCGAGCATATTCGAAAAACTTTGAAGTATACCCTCGACAATCAACATCCACCATTCGGTGGCTCAGGAATTTGTTCGCCATTTGTTCTTTTTCATATTCTGGGCATAATTTTCTTTCCACCAGACGCTTAAACTCCTGGCATAGGCCATGTCACTTCCCTTAGCTTGTAATACCGTGTTCCACCATTCTAATGCTTCTTCCTTGAAAAGGTGAGAAGCATACATGACCTTATCCTCCGTGACACATTTACCTATTTTGATTACTGCCTCAGTTTTCTCCAACCAACGCAGTGCCGCAGTCGCCCCTTCATTGCCTGCAAATTCAACAGGTTTACATGCAAGAAACTCCTTGTAAGTGCAACCAGGCGTTGCAGCTTTCATTCTTTTGAGAATTGGGGCTTGCAGTACATCATTATCATTATTATTAATGTTACCGCCTCCATTTACCCTATTACTGAAGTTGTCTTCATGAGTACGTTTGCTAGAAATAATTTGTTGAGGTTCAACTGGATTTCGGGCAGCAGCAAGGATTGCTGGAATAGCATTGGCTATTCCTTGGGCAACGATATTCTCTATATCTTGCCTATTGAGGAAGTGATCCTCATTGTTTTGCTCAGATTGGTTAATCTCATTAACTGGTTCATTATCAGCGTGTTCCATCTGGTAATTAATATATATAAGTTATTAGTATAAAATAAATCACCACTAAATGTAAAACAATCGCACAAAAACCACATCACACGTATAGCCAAAACTGTCGATTTTTCGACTTCCGTTTTTATATATTATAGTATGCTTCCGTACACACCCGTTATCTTACAAAAGTTTTATTTTTAAGTTATTTTACAGGATTATATTTTTACTACTATTATTACTATTTTGTTATTATACAACCACACCATCACCATCTGCTGGCATCTCAGAAGCGACGTTCCCTCTCGTCGTACTTCCAGGAGATCTGTTCTCCCACCTCCCGGATTCGATTCCCTGCGTCCACCAGCTCCTCGCCAAAATGGCGGAGTTCAGCCAAGTTCTCATTGCTCATCGGTGGGTTTGGTGCAGGCTCTGGGTCAAACTGAGGGAAAAAGGTATAAGGGTTATTTAAGAGATTCTGGAATTGCCAGTCATTGGTCCACCATTCTTCCATCTCTCCTAGAGGTCGGGTGTTGACAAGGGGATCTGGGATGGCCGGTTCCAAATTAACTGGAAGTTGGGTTTCAGCAGGATAAGTGAAGAGGTTTTCATTGACAGGCCTAAGGATATCACAGTCTACCAGTTTGTGATCCAACTCCTCCCACAATGGCATTTCTTTGGCTCGCCTGGAGCTTTCCCCGATCTCTATTCCTTTTCCTTTATCCATGGGATCCTCAGTCTTTTTAACTTTCTGAGTTGCTGGTTTCTTCCTGCGCACACGCCTCCAGCCCACAAATCTTCTTCTCTTCTTCGGCTTTGGTTTCTCCGGAGGTTGGGCTTGGAATTCCATAGGTTCATCAATGTCGGCCCAATAACCGGAAAAGCCCTCGAAAACTTCCATCTCAGCAGAATGGATAGTGATATTCTGAAGAGCTTCAGACAACTCATTCATGTTGTTTAGCATATATGCAGAAATGCACACAAAATGCTAAGTTAAAATTTTGTAAATTAAATTTTCACAGAATCACAGAATGGAAATCAGTAAAATTAAGTATTTCTAAATACTTAATTGGCTTAAATCAGTGGCTCTGATACCACCTTTTTCTGTCATGGCCCCTGACCCGGTCCAGAAGCCGCGGGACAGAAACCCCGTGGTATTTATTTAATTTGGCAGCCGAATTATTAACAGGATCGTTTAAAACTTGAAAATGCCCGATTATTTTATTTCATAATTCGGGATAAACCCCGTAATTTACAATAAGGTGATTTCTCAAGGAAATCCCCTGTTTTACAAAACATGTTCATTTATTTAATCGATCCATTTCTTCAAGCGTGTAGTGCTACATGGCACTTTTTTCCTGGATCACAGCAGATCACCTGAAACATGTTTTAAAAAGGTTTTATCAGTGGGAAATACTGGCGAGTCATTCAAGTTGCACAAAACGACACATTGTTATAATATACAGTATTAAGGGTGATTGCATTGTTTCGATCAACCAATTACCCCAAATCGGTATTTGTCACTCGACTGTATCTATGACTATTGTCAGATCACCCATTGGCTAACCCATTGTCCAATGGTGACAGGTATCAAGTAACGTATACAAAACCCCACATACCGGCAGTAATTGAAGGTTACAAAGACTTAATCCCTGTAATTATAACTTTGAAAATAAATATGATTTTTAAAGCAATTTGGTAAAAAGAGAATGACACACATTGCAGATTTAAACGGGCAGAGTTTAGCCTACTGATTAGCCTTGTAACCTAATTTAACTAATAATGCACACGAAAACTAGGTCAGTAACTTAATACAACTTTTACGACAACTCACGAGATCGAAACCCTCACGACGAATGACAAATTATAGCCCAATTAAGGGCATCACTTAAACATCCATCGGACTGGTCTCCATCGATCGGACATTAAATCGTATCAGTGATCGAGTTATTACCCTGTTGTCGCGGCAGCGTTTCGTGTTGTGTGTGTGTTTTTGAAGTAAACAAACTATATCTCAACGTACGAAATGAGTTTTTACGTCAAACCAACGCCCAAATTCAAGTGCCAAAGCCCTCTATTTATACTGGAAAAATGGCTCCCTCGCGTGGCGCGAGGGCCTGTCGCATGGCGCGACGACACCACTTCTAGCATAGGGTAGCTTCGTGTCCAACTAGCTTGGGTGAGTCGACGGTTTGTTAAAATTTGATTTCTATCGTAAACTGTTTAGATAATATCAACTAGGAAATACCCCCCCCCCCTGAGTTTTAGGGGCCCTGATCCTAGTTCCAATTGTTCTGAAATTTTTAGGGGTCATGCAATATTATTTGGGGATCTCAATTAGGGTTTCTTATTGGACAAAATAAAATAAGAAATAATAGTTTTGGTGAGAGTTGTTACACCTTAAGCATATCATGAATGTATTCGATACAAAACTTAGTTTCCTCAATTCGTTCATAAACGAATAATTAATTGCGTACCGAAACTTAATGCAGCACCTCTTGAACTGTTACTATTCAAGGAGTCATGGTAACTGACTTTATCACACTAAGTCTTCAAAATACTAATTATATGGAGTTAATAAACTTATGAGTCCACTGATAAATTTCCAACAACATTTAGTGACTATATTATGTCGTTATAACTTAGGTTGTTATTATCAGTTTATTATGACTCCTCCATGAGATAGGTTTTGTCTGCTGACATAAAGATATACCCGAAATATCATTTTGTCATCTTTGAACATTACAAAGTTAAAGTAATAAACCGGTTTTAATTCTCACTTCTTCTTTAAATTGCAGCCTCTCGTTTCTTTTAAAGATATTGTAATACTCCATTAGATGCTTCACATTAATCTAGACATATCTAGTGTGTTGCAATGTGAGTAATATCTAAACGAGTATAGACTTGAACTTTCATAAGGCTTCCAATTAATGAAGCGTAAGGAAATAATCTCATTTATCCTATTATCCTCTAAAGGAGAACAGTATTTTTGTTACATATGTAAGGATCCATTTAAGGTTAAACTTATGGAACGAAACTAATGTCCCATTGGGTCTATCTCGGTATGTTATGATATCTATCACGTAAGAGATATCTCTGAGATCTATTATATCAAAGTTTGTGCTAACAATGCTTTGACTTATGTAACATATACTTGTCAAAAGAATATCATCTATGTAGACAAGTTTAATTTAGTTGCTCCTACTCATTTTGAGGTAGGTACATTAATCCACTTGGTTGTTGATGAAAATAATTACATTAAGATTTCATCACATTATGATGTTTGCATTAACCCATACATGGATTTTATTGGCTTATAGACAAACTGTTCTTTAACCTTCAGTTTGGAACTTTCAGGTTGTTTTATGAACATGTAAATATGCCAGCCATTTGTTAGGGAAAATTGTTTTTAATGTTCATCTAATGCAGCTCAAAACTATTATAAGCTACTAGAACAGTGATGATCCTTAAAGAAATCTTTTGTAAGATAGGTAAGAAAGACTCTTTTGATAATTCATCTCTTCCTGAGTATAACCTTTGACAATCAATCATGCTTCTTCGTGTCTTAACGCTTATATCAGGATTTGGTTTAGTTATGAACACTCTTAGGTAATTCAATCAAATCCCAAACGTTATCGAACACATAAAATCAGTTTTACTAGAAAATAGTTTTATTCCATTCAGATGATTGATTGACGCTAATGGCTTAATTTGAAGAGATAGGATCATTAAATATTTCCAAAATCCATTTCAACTTCAGTTAGGGAGGTTATGTAATCATCAAAATTAGTAGGCTTTTAAACCTAGATGACCTCCTGAGTTGATTATTGGGTTTTAAAAGTTTCAGTTTTATGGATTAGCTCTTAGTTAGGTTGCTATCATTTTCAGGATTCTAAGTTTGTAAGAGTTGATATAGTATGGTGTACAGGAGGTGTAATCGGAGTTAAATTCGGAATGAAACTTAATGACACTCTTCCCCCCGCCTCTTGTATTCCTTGCAAGTCATGATAAGGACTTTGACTGCTCCCACTGACCTTAGAAATCTTTAGGAACTCAGCATGCTTAGGGTCAATATTTAACGACCAACAAATTCTAATAGAGAAACAAGTTAATGACGTTAGTCGTTGTGATTTCTCTTGTTGAGGATTATGTTAGTTTAGGTAAGAAATCTAAGTGTGCCCACAATTAAGCAACAATGAAACTTTTGTAAGAGTAGCATTAGATTTTAAGGAGACAAGTTTTGATGGAACAGTGTCGTGATGGAGCGGTGTCTTGTACAAGAGGTGTAAATTGAAGTAATATAAAGTTTTCACTCCCCCACCTCTTGCAAATATTGCAAGTTATTATTAAGACACTTAATGCTCCCACTGATCTTTAATATCTCTAGAAATGCTACAAGAGAAGTTTCAATGAGGTACGTGACGTGGGAACCTATCATATATACGTTAGACTTTATTTGATTCCCTTAATGTCCAGATGTCATAAGAAATCTCAAGGACATATCTAATAGAAATCTTATTAAGTATATACATGAATAGATTTCTTCTAAGACCGTAGGCCATATGTGACAAAATTTAGATACAAGTTGATAGTCTTTTAAATGATAAATAAATTATGTCTGAATATTCCATTTGGAATAAGTTCCACGAATGTCAATGAATGACTTATGATGGACCCATACTCATTCCTTAAGCCAAGTGATATTTTATGGTTTTTAACATCATGATTTAAAATCACTTAGAATGAGATTAGTTGAATAATCATCCTCATTAATCATGTCATGATTTCTCATGAATTTCGGTTACAATGGATGAAATTTATAGGTCTCATTTTCCTTTTGTAAAATTCTCATTTGCATGATAACAAAAGTTGTGAAAATGTAAGGTATCATCTAGTTTTATCTTAGTAATGTTTCAATCCAGATATTGAAAACAAATAATATGAGAGTTTAAGGTAAGTGTGACTTTATGTTGACCATGCAAACCTCACAACCTTCATAACATAGCTTAATTATGATACTATATTCTGATTAATATTCAGAATTTGTAAGGTATCGAATAGCTTTGTTAGAAGAGTGCTTGTTATGGTTCTTATAGCGTTAACATTTAATTTTGTCACTAACTCTCAAGTTAGTTATTTGTTGAATTCTGGTAAGGAAACATATGGAACTAGAGTCAACTAATCATGTGTTAATAGGAATATTAAAAATTAGCAGACTTAAATATCATTAGTAAGTGACTACCTAATTAACTTATCCAACTGTTCCTTTGATAATGGATAGTCTCGTTGTTTATGCCTAGTCTAATGGCACAATTATGCAGTGAGATTTTCCGTTGAAAAACCTTAGAGATGGAATCAACACTTGTAATTTGTCTATGGACCTTAGAACAATCATCTTTTAAAGTTTAAGTGGTTGTAAGGTGAGTAACAACTTATTTTCCAGCTTCAACATTTATTTCTTTGTACATATGTTGCTTATCAACACACTCATTATACTTTGGTACTTTTGAGTGCTATAGTTGATTTATAAGGCATCAAATTGTACAAGTAAAAATCTTAGTATGTAATGTACTGAAAAATGTACTTATTTCCATGTGTAAGCCCTTAACTTCATGGGTCATGGTATTGTACACTATAATGTATTCACATATACCACTTAACTTTATAGTTTAGAATTTTAAATGAAGGCATGAATCTTAGGAATTCTTGTAATCATTCCACAGATAATAGATTAGTCTTAGGAAAGACTTAATCTGGAATAACTTTTAGTGATAGCATTATGTTAGAGAATTCTTGATTATCATAAGAGACATCATGTTCGATTTATCCGATTCATCATGCTCTAGTTTTCTTGTGTAGTACTTATATCAGAAGAGAGTAATAGGATTATCGTGCCTTAAGAGATAATCAAGGATTTAATTTAAGAGCTAATTCTTATAGAAACTTTAAATAAAGTAAAACATTTTAGGTTTAAGAATTAGAGTGGATGAGATATTGATTTATTGAAGAAAGTTATAGTGAGTAAAGTTATGGGTACTTAAAAAATTAAGGCAGACAAAATGATCATAAGATTAATGAAGGATCATTAATGTGAGGATCATTATATGAAGAAGTTGTGATATGTCTATTACTAACATCAAAATAATAGACTTCGTTAAAATTCTACTTAAACAAAGACAAATTAGCTTTGGCCAGAAGTGTAATCATTTAAGCATGTGTGCAAAGTGATTGTGACAAATCAGCTTTGGCCAGAAATGAGACAATCACTTTAGTTATGCACTTGTCAAGTATACTAGACATAAATGAACTAAATCAGCTTTGGCCAGAAATAAGACATTCATGTTTGTAATGCATACTTAACATAGCTTTTATAATACTTGAACAATAAATAGATGCATCAAATCAGCTTTGGCCAGAAATGATACATCAGAAGCTCATTCAAGTTAAGCTATTTTGGTTTTTGCAAAATTATCGGATTAATTAAGTATTTACAAAACCAATCATTTAATAGCAAACCACATGTTAGCGCGGATCGAACTCCGCAGTGAGTTCGCTGGGGGTTGCAGGGGAACAGAGTGCCCCCGCACGGGGTTCGGGGCGGAGCCCCGAGCTAAAGTTTAGTTCACATTAAACAGCCTAAAGTAATGAGGTTTGAGATTTCGAGTTAGTCTTAGGTCTCGAGTGAGATCTCGACTCAGTTATGAGATATCGACTCAGTTATGAGGTCTCGAGTGAGATCTCGAGTCAATTATGAGTTCTCGACTCAGTTATGAGGTCTCGAGTAAGATCTCGAGTCAAGTCTTGACTCATCTTGTGGTCTCAACTCGGAAACATGGTCTCGAGTACCGAATTTTATGAGATCTGGACTCCATAATGAGGTCTCGAGTCGCAACCATGGTCTCGAGTTGTGAAGATTTAAAACCCTTAGTCGAAACCTTATGGTCTCGAGTCGAAACCGTTGTCTCGAGTTGTAAAGATTTGAGAACGCTTATGATTTCGAGTCGAGACCTTGTGGTCTCGAGTCGAGATCTTGGTCTCGGGTCGTTAAAAGAGTGATCTCGAAACTCCTGTTAACAGCTGTTGTTGAGAAAATAACTGAAAACTCGAAATTTTAGGGATTGTGGGATAGTGTTTCCTGTTTTATTGTTGATCTAAACTTATCAAAGATTTCGAAAATTATAACTGGTTGCCTTTTAACAGTTTTCAAAAATTTTAAGGGATAAAATTACAGGAAAAACACCCACTAATCCATATTACATTCCAAAACTTAAGGAATTTTTCGAGTTTCTTAGAACATGTGATGACAATTAATTAATTTAATAATAAAAATATGAAGCTTTCAATTAATGAAAACCAATATCCATTTAACTTTAAATAATGATTTCATGAGGTGAAATCTCATAAACAATTCACTGTAGGAATTATGATTTCAAAGCAAAAGTAAAATAAAGTATAATGGAATGATAAGAATTAATATGTGGTGAAACTGAGAACGTGAACCACTATTTCACAAGCAATTTGACCACCGTCATTACTAGTATAATTTTGATTGATTTTAATTTTCAAATAAATTTGAAGATCATAAAAAAATCACAAAACAGAAAAAGAAAATCAATCTTAATGTTTTAAATCCTAAAACATTGAGTTCCTTGATTGAATTGATGTAATCAACATTGCTCTGATACCACATGTTGATTATATCATAAGAACATGGATAAAAACATAAACCCTAATTAAATAAATTCAATCATGAACAATAAAATAAGACGTGTGTACCTAATTAGCCAGTAATCACACTAGAGAATGAAGTAGACGTCATGTTCGTCAGATTGGTCGAGTTCCTCCTTAGGGTGCAATCTAATGATGGTGATGAAGAAACCGATAAAGGGGAATCGGTTAGGAGAAGAGGGGATTTGATGTTATGTATTTTAATCAAATTGTCTAACCTTGAAACCTCTACATTAGTCTCCTTATATATGCACCCAAGATGAAACCCTAATTAGTTAATAAGGGTAATTTGGACCATCAACAATTACCAACTAATTATTTAATATGTTGTTATATATTTTGATCTATATAATGTAAATGATTATTATGGCTACCAGATTAAATACAATATAATATATATTTAATCTTACATTTCTCACCAAATAACTAAAACAGAAACACGATTGCATAAAATATGACTTCAGAATTCAAATAACAATAATAATTTGAGCATACATAATTCTAGAAATACATCATTTGTCATTGGATAATAAAAAGAAATAATTGAACCAATAACTTTATTATTATGATTTTTTTATAATATTTTTAAAAGAAATCGTGTTATGAATTTACATCGAGATGGTTGGTAAACGGGCAACAAGCTGCGCCGCTACCCCCTTTTGAATAGCAAAATTAAGTCTTTTAAAAACTACAATCTTTGAGGTATGCATTTCCATACAATCTTTTAGACTTTATTAGAATATGGTAGCAACTATTAGTTACACCGGCATTATATAATTTAATTTATTTTAAGTGCACTATAAAGCTAAATCAACGCCGCAAAAAGAATTGTAAGATTTTTTTTATGAATTAATAAAACGATAACTTCGGTTCCATGAGATACCGGCTCCGACCCTAATTGACTAGACCCAAAATTACAATATTTAGTTGTGAAAAATCTTACTATCGAAAAAATTTGAACCCATTGAAAAAATATCCTGGATCCGCCACTAATTATAACATCCTCTTAAACATTGTACTACGGAACACTATACACACAAACCACACATACGAAACAACACATTACCATAACCAGGTTATTTCGATTTCTCTAGCTTTAAATTTCATGAATTAAGGTGGCGTTTGGTTCATAACCACACATGCGTTCGTGCAACCTCTGCATATTACCTTAATCAAAAACTTTTACAATTATGCAGAGATGAACATAATCAAAACATATCACTGGTTTTTATAAAACAAAAAATGATGAATCCGATGAGTTTCGTTAAAAACTGAGTTTTTTTTACCGGGCCAGGTTGTGTCCTCGGAATATGAAGTTATTATGTAAAATAACCTTAGAAGGATTATAGTAATATAGTGTAGCAAGTACATTAAGGCTGATTCAGATTGTAGAATGTCATCCGGACTAGACGAACTATGTTCACTCTGGACCAACGTTGGTTCGGCTAGTAGACCGGGTACCATTGTTGGTTGTGAGTTTATCCGGACTAATGCGATTTTAGGGTGATTTGAAAGTTTATGTTGTAGCTAGGCTTCTAGTTTACCTTTTCCTGCGTGGCGGACCCATTAATGATTTTTTTTTAACTTGAAATAACGCATTTACTTATTAGAAACCGGTCGAATCAAGAAAACCTAGTAACCAAACCGGACCGAACCGCACCTAGTTCAATGTTGTAGACGTGCAATAATTTTTTTCTAGATTTTTTTTTTTTAAACTTGATCCAATGTTGTAGGGCTACATCTGATCAATGTGTTCGATCCAATGAAGAAGTGTTTTAACACTTGTATGTATGTCAGCCCAACAATACTACTAAAAGCCCAACTCTAATTGGGCTCAACTCTTAAGATGAACATCTATATTAAAATAAACTGAATAGAGTATCAGACGACTAGACGACTGACGAGTTAGTATCATACTTAAATAATTAATAAAAAATGTCAACCGTTTTATATAACTGGTGATTTGAAACTATTGAAGCATAATCTACTATTAAACCTGACACCTATTGTGTAGTATGTATCGAAATTTAATACTATAAGAGCAAACAATTATTGAAATAGATTCATTGCTTTTATTAATAATAATAATAATAATAATAATAATAATAATAATAATAATAATAATAATAATAATAATAATAATAAGAACAACAACAACAATAATACCAATGACTTTAAACTTTTTAAACAATTCAATATAAAAATAAGTGTAAAGTACACGGATGGTTTTTGTGGTTTATCAAAATTTTGGATTGGGTCTCTAGTCTTCCGAAAGCATACGGATGTTCCATGTGATTTACACTTTGTAATGCACTTAGTCCCTAATTTAGACCAGCTAAAACATCTAGATTTGTTGGTTTTGAACTAGATACGTTACAAAGTGCAAACCAAAGAGATTATCCGTGTACTTTTGGAAAGATAGGGACCAGATCTAAAATTTTAGTAAGCCATAAGGAACGTATGTGTACTTTGCTCTAAAATAATTAAAAAGAAAAGACGAATGATAGGTTACCATTTGTTTAAGTTACTCATCACTAAAATGATAACATTTTAAGTCTGTTGGATTTTAAAGAGTTATTTTACTATGTTACATACAATTATAATATGCGTGTATTTTTTTAATATAATTTTGATAAAAGAAATATATATATTTTTTTTTGCTATCTTCTTAATATACTTTAGAAACTGAAAGAAGTTTATAAATTTAAATAACAACCATTCAAGAAACATCTTATGCCCTAAATGGTGTAGCGGCCAACGCCTCTACCTCTAGGTTTCTCTCTCTAATAATCTGTCATTCCTTTCTCTCTTTATATTTATGTTACTTTGGATATACGCCCGATGTGGTGATCTTTTTTGCCACATACACACATGTGTATAACACTTGTACCCTTATACAACAAGCATACATGTACAAAAAAAAATAACAACCGATGGCTGACACATAACCCAAACACTGTTCAAATCATTGACTTATAAATAGATGTGAATGTGAATGAATGAATTATAATAGATGTGAATGATATTTCAAATCATTGAATTATAAAAAGATATGATAATTAAGGTTAAGTTATTGTACAAATGAGTTTTAACATACAAAATAACAACCGATGGCTGACACATAACCCAAACACTGTTCAAATCATTGACTTATAAATAGATGTGAATGTGAATGAATGAATTATAAATAGATGTGAATGATATTTCAAATCATTGAATTATAAAAAGATATGATAATTAAGGTTAAGTTATTGTACAAATGAGTTTTAACATACAAAATATCATTAACGTAGGAAGTGAAGGAGGGATTTTTTAAGTTTTAAAATTTTTCCCCTACTTATTAAGTACGTATTTTAGTCCCATAATCTAAACAAAAAAATCGTGATTTTACACTAGTAGAGTAATTATGTAATTTGTAGAGTAATAATTACTCTACAAAATTACTCTACTACTGAAATATTATGATTTTTTTTACATTATGCAATTAAACGTCATTCTTAAGTAGTAGGGAAAAAGTTCTCCTTCACTTCTTACGTTAAAGGTATTTTGTATGTTAAGACTCATTTGTATTTGATATTTACACTATAATTATTAATAGATATGATAATATGATTATAAATGGAGTCTTGGTTTATCCATAATATTTTGTTTTGATCCTTTCAAACAAATCTTATACATATGAATCTATAAATCCAGAATTGATTCCCTAACCACTCGAGGAACCACATATCACCATCGTACACCCTTGTGAGATATGCTTTGGACTAATCCCAAAATCCCTTGTGGGCAATCAATTATTTTGTTTGGCATTGATTACTCCAAAATAAACATTGTTTTAATCAAATTAATTAAAAAATTAATGGGTATCTTTTTTTATCACAAGGAAAAATAAAGAAAGCAAACAATGCAAAGTTATCTAATTATGAATAGCAATAACATTTATGTATAGTTTCTTTCCTTTATAAGTTTTTTATTTTAATAGTTGAATGTATATGTGGTGTTATAAATTTAACAAAAATGTAGGGGCGGATCTAGGCCACTATTGTGGGTTCTCAGAAACCCATTCGGTTTAGAAAAAATGAGAAAAATTAGTGAGAAGCTCGTATGATTTGAAAAAAAAAAAGATAGTGAGAATTTACCAAAAGAAACACAGTGTAAAAAGTTCTTAGATCTGTCATTGAAAAATGGATTAGTGGAGAGAAAGGATAAATTTCACTTGCATGTAATGATAAAGTTGACATTATCTATTCTTTGCATGGATTTACATATTATATAATATTAATTAGTAGATATGATCACATTTGTTTTTCATTAGACTTCTTTGTATCTTTCACAAAATATTAATTAGTAGATATGATCACATTTGTTTTTCATAGGTACGGACCTTAATAACACACGAACCGTGGCTTATCCGGACATTACGAAGTTTGGACATCACATAATATTTAGATAAAATAGAAAAAAAAAACAAATAATTTTAAGGATCTAATTATCGTAATATATAACACTATATATAACACTATACAACACCATATAAACACCGGGTAACACCATGTAACACCATATAACACTATATATGTCACACCCCAACTGATGGCGGAAACATCGGAGCGCGGCACTGAGCGAACAGATTGTCCAGGAGAATCCATAACAACTATTTGTTATAATATATTAAAAGTTCATGTCCCATATCACAAACATATAAAATAAAAACAGTTATTACAGACATTGTTCTCAAGGATAAATATCCATTCCGACAACTCAGATTTTATTTAGTTTGTTTCTAGACTCCATCCTAGCCCAATTCCATCAAATAGCAAGCAAGCATCCTAAACACCTGTCACATACGTTAAAATAAAGGTCAATACACATAGTGTAAATGTGAACATACAGGTTTAGTAGTAATAGTAGAGTTCGAAAGCGTTTAAGCATAACCGGCATGTACAACGTATAATGTGAAGCATGTAAGTTATTGACAAAGATCCTATCAATACCAATGACTGCGATTTGACTGCGAGTAGCGAGTGCGCAACACATGTTCACCACTACGAACACGTGAAGTAATATCCTTAACAACCCCTGAATGAACAGGTGCTGAGTCCAAACTATAGTACTATCATTGCTAAGGCAGGTAGACATCAATCAATGTGTAAGCATAACAAACAGGCGTTCATCGAGTCACGTATAACATGCAGTAGCGGTTAGCGTTAAAAGTGTTTGCGTTGTGTGTTGATCGTGATTTGAATATAAGTAACGTATGTAACACCTAAAAGTGCGTTAAGCAAAAAGGGATCGAGTATACTCGCAGCGATGGTAGTTTATGGATTGAAGGTAGCGCTAGGGTGAATGAGCCTGATCAGAACGATAGCGTAAGCGAAAGGCGGTGCGCGTAAAACGATGCAAGTGAAGCAAGTGACGAGTGGTCATCCGTTCGGATGGCCATTCGGTCGGATTGACACTCGTTTGGGGTGGATGTGTTTGTGTATGTAACACCTCGAAAATTCACGTCCTATAATGTGTAGACACGTGTCAAATGTTTAAACGTGTGAAAGAAATATTATAGAAGGACTAAAGTTGACAAACATGGAAAGTATGTGAATATACGTATTCTAAGTGTCAACTGTGAATAAATATAATGTACATTAACCCTACACGATGCTCATACCTTCAAACGAATAAATCATGGATCATACGAAGCTAAAAGTGAGAGATTGCAAATTACAGGGACCAAACGTGTCAACATGTTTAATTTATACCCCTGAGTGACCTTTTGACAAACCCGAAGCTTTGTAAATATTGGTTATGCTCACTAGAATGCACTATAAAAATTTCATAAAGTTTCGTCAACGTATGAGAAAGTTATGATCAAATTCGTGTGCGAAGTGTTCAAGCGTAAACGTTGGAAGTTAGGACTTTTCGGGTGATAATAAAGTTACCCGGGGACTTGGCAAAGTGGGTATATGTTTTAAAGCCTTCATAGGTTGATTATAAGGGTTTACCATGCAAGAAACAAGTGCCTATTCGAGTTTTGAAGAGCCAAGGACTAAATCGCAAAAGAAATCAAAGTGCTGATTCTGCAGGTCTTCGCGCCACGCGAGGGATGCCCAGAACCGAGAAAACGGGCTGATGTCTGCCATTGCCTTTGTGCGCGACCTTTACTCGATTTTTCACATCTCCTGGCCCCTAAAACACCCCCTAAACCTCTAGGACACATGTTGCAAGCTTGTGGTCAGTCCTAGACTTGGATGTCAACATGTTATGGTGGATTAAACCACTATATAAGGCCCTTCAAGTTCACAACTTTTCCTCACACCATTTCTCTGCATTCTGATTGATTCTGGAGCTCAAGCCTGCTTCCAAGTGATCATATCTCGTGCATAGGACTCTTGTAAGTCTGCTAATCCTTCTTTAGTTGAGTTTAGCTTGTTTAATTAGCTAAAAGTCAAACCGTCGTAATTACGGTTTGACTTCGAGATTAGTCAATAATGGCTCAGTCATATCTCGAATTAAAAGTAGTTATAAGTTGGTATTTATGTGGGTAATAAAACCCCAAAAGGGTTTCCCCTGATCACCACTCTAACTAGTTCAAATGTCGGGTCAAACATGTACTTAAAAAGTCAACAGGATTCTTAAATTGAAATTTATGCATGATTAGCTATCTAGAACATATACAACCTGTTTGATTATTGTTATAACTTGGTAATGAGTGTAAGAACATGTCTAAACATGTTCAACCCGACAAATTCCTGTAAATACCCGGTTCGGAACCGAAAGTCACATAGTTTGACTTTCACTTTGACTTTCAGTTCTGATCCGTTTAGGCATATTTTAGAAATGTCTCAGAGCTTTAATTGGATTAGGTTACATGTTAGAACAACCCTCTGTGATTATACACCTTGGTTCATTAGTTATCCAATTAATATGCATGTTTCCGTTAATTGCTCATATGTTGACCGTTATGCCCTTATTACCTTAAAACGTGATTTATGAAAATGTAAAAGTGTAGAAACCTTAAATACTGATATATAAACTTGTATGCAAAGTTTGACATCAGTTTGACTTGTAGATTAAGAGTTATGCTCAATATCGCAAAATTTATGCTTTATGTTAATAAAACGGCGTAATTAGCGTATAGCCTAGTTAAGCCTACTTTTTGGTATCAAACTTAATACCCACTGATGTAATATATTATTTTGGGAATTTTAAGGATTTTTAATTAATTTTAGGCTGAGCATAACTCATAGTCGTAGGCTTAATCCCGTAATTGTCGGTTTTGCCCTTACGGGCCATAAAATGAGTTTTACCTATCTAAACGACTCCAAACATTTTGCTACTGATCACATATGTTAAATAAATTATTTTAAACCTTCTGGAAATATAAAAATATCAGATTTAAGTACCGAACCCGGAAATGGCCTTTAATCGCCTTATTTAGCGTTTTTAACGCATAATATGTTTTAAAATCATATTGAACGTACCCGGGTTGATACCTACTGATATTTTAGGAAAATTATGACATTTTAACAGTAAGCAAAGGTTGATTGACTCAGACTTCGGTTTTGAGCTTTTCGGCTTATGTGAAATTACCAAAATGCCCCTACGGTGCATAGTTTGGTTATAATTGACAAATTTCACATATATGATTTAACCTACTGATATAACTTATCAAATTGAGTATGTTTTCTGTTTACATCAGACCTGTAACTCAGTTAAACATCTAAACTCTTTTACAACCTTTAAAATGACCAAACTACCCCTACGGGGCATAGTTTGTGTTTAAATTCGTTCCGGGCATAATGAAAGACATCTTACAGATGTCACAACATATTTGAAGCATATTAACTTAGGAAACCTGTATATGGCTCTTACGGATACCCGTTACGCATATTACGCGTTCGGTTCGGTTTATGTGACAAGTTTACATAAATTAGCCGAAACGGGTCAAACCGTAACGGTTTTATCTCAAATCCAGAATGTGAATAATAAACCCATATTAAACAAGTCTTCAAACTTGTCGGGTCTGAATCACGTTCTATCCGGTCTTCGCTTAATCGTGCGTACGAACCGTATCTTGAAACTAGCCGGTCTAAGCTTAAGCTTAATAAAAGGCCCGTTAGAATTCTAATAGGTTATAATAAACCTTCGTTCTAGATTAGGAGGACTAGTAAAAGCTACGTGCATTTTGCTTGTTGTGATTAATACTTACTCAGGTAAATACTTTTAACTTATTTTCCCTATACGGGCTTGGGTTACGGTATATAGCATACCGCTTGATCGGGCATCAAATCTCCACCGTTAAAGTGGGTAGTTGAATAATTTGATCGGCTCGTTTAAACAGTCTTGTTTACTTTACAGCCTTTGGGGGGTTAATGACCATGTCCCGGATATCCTTGGCATCATCTTACGAGATGGCCACGACCTGAGCACGGGGTGTAGGCGTACACCTGTCAGTGTATAACTCTATATTGTGGTGTGTCTATTGATCTTTAACCCGGACAAGATCCGGGCTACTGAACGCATAAGTAACATGTAATTCGTTCACAAGATTATAATATTAAATAATTCTCCCAAGTTAAACAAAAATGTTTATGCCACGTGCATCCAAACCAATTTTCAATCATTTTCCAAAATGAGTCAGTTGATTGTATTTACCAATGTAAACTGACGTATTTTCCCAAAAAAACCGAATGCAGGTACTAAACGAAATTGGCTGGATTGCCTCCTTAGCATCAATAAAAAGTCTCTCCAGCTTAGGATGCCTGAAGTCTGTTGAACCATTAATATTATTTTATTTCGATCCGTTCTGTGGATAAATTTCCGGATATTGTTACATTGATAAACAATATTAAATTCGGTTGTATCATATTTTAAATTTGCTTCCGCTGTGCATAATAATATTGTGATGTTTGACTATTACGTTGCCAACCACGTCACGATACTCCCCCACCGGGCCCACCGGTGACACGTGGAAATCGGGGTGTGACAGTGTATGATGGCTTTTGAAGTTTTCTTTCTAGCATTTTGAAAACAGAGAAGTATCTCTACTTTTCAGGTCGTCCGGTCGAACGGGCGTTCGATCGGATGGCAATCCGTCCAGTAAGACATTCCTCAGAAATCAATAAGTGTTGGAGACCAAATGTCATCCGATCGGATCGTCGTTCGATCAGATGGCAATCCGATCGGACGACAATCCTTTTGGGTGACTGGTTCATTTTGAAATTCGTTAAGTTTTGAAAAGTTCGTGGTTTGATCGAGACGTTGTGACAACATACTAAACAACGGAACCTCGCCAAAACCCAAGTCGTCCGATTGAACAGGAATCACCCAAATTCGATCAGTTTACTGGTTTGTGACGGTGTTCATGTTCAATCCGTAATCTGTTGTCTCTTGGATAGAATTAAATCTCAGACCGATACTTCACTAAGAAATGAGTAGAAGACCTGACCGAGCTCCGATTCTACCAGCCTTTGAGTGCATTGAGTGTAAAAGAGTTGAAAGAAAGTTGGAAAAATATCTTTCAATCCTTTTAACTTCGAAAATATTTAGATCTAGGTGCAAACATTGTTAAATCATGTGGAAATCCTTCAGATCTGAGTTGTTCTTAGGGGAATGAAGCCAAAACTTGAAGTTCATAAGAACTCCATGATGACACCATCCTTGAACACCTCAAATCCACTGATTTCATGGTTAAAAGTGAAGATTCAAAGGTGAAAATGATGAAGAAGTGCGTATAGATCATAGAAGTACAAGATTTGAGGTAGAAACTTACAAGAATCGCGAGAAATCGAGAGAAAAGTGAGCTTGAGCGTTCTGTTTAGACAAGAGTGATGTCACATCAATGAGTGTTGAAGTGACAGGGTATTTATAGGGTTTCCAAATGAGGTAAGGGTGCACCAGGTGACGGATCGGATGGCCATCCGATCGACATCCGATCGGATGGCCATTCGATCGAATGGTCATTCGATCGAGGTGGCTTGGCGAGTTAGATTTTCGTGTTTTCGTTTCGTTTCGAGCGAGCGATGCGGTAGTATTACCCATTGGTTAGATAAATAACCTAACTACTATATCTAACATACAATCACTATAAATAACTTGCGTTTAGCGTTTATGATTAGATTGCGATGCGATAGAGTTGCGATTGCGATTAAACACCTCGACATAAACATAACATGCACAATTAATATATAATAAGCACACACACGTAAAACAATATCCATAACCTATAATTCGGGTTGCGAGTGCGATTAGCGATAAAACTTGCAATTACGTAGCGATTTATTAACATGTACTCCACATAATACAACTAAGGCAAAATAAAATAGAGTATTGATTACAAGCCAAAGAATGCAAACAGTAATTAAGCAAGGAGTGGCAGATTGCAATTAGCAATCTTTTATTCCTTTGACTTCCCAAAAGCGGGTTGTTACAGCCTCCCCTACTTTAGGAAATTCCGTCCCGAAATTTAAGAAGTAGGCGTAACAAACAGTTGCGGGTACTTCGCCTTCATGTCACTTTCGAGTTCCCAGGTGAACTCGGCGCTGCGTTTGCCTTCACAGCGAATCTTCACGATGGGAATGCGTGAGCGTCTGAGTACCTTGGTTTCTCGGTCGATGATCTCGACAGGCTTTTCCACGGAGTGTAATGTTTCGTCCACTTGTAAATCTTCAAGAGGGACATGTAATTCCTGGTCGGTTAGACACTTTTTGAGGTTAGAAATGTGGAAAGTCGGGTGGACGTTACTCAGTTCCTCCGGTAGTTCGAGTCTGTAGGCCACATTGCCAATCCTTTCCAGAATTTTAAAGGGTCCAACATATCGAGGCACGAGCTTTCCTTTCTTACCGAATTTGATCACCCCCTTCCAAGGTGCAACCTTTAGGAGTACGTGATCGCCAACGTCAAATTCAAGGGGCTTGCGGTGTCTATCGGCGTAACTTTTCTGACGACTCCGAGCTTTCAGTAGATTGTCTCGAATTTGGAGGATTTTGTCAGTTGTTTCTTGTAACAGCTCAGGACCGGTAATTTGCGCGTCTCCGATCTCGTGCCATACAATAGGCGATCGGCATTTCCTTCCATATAATGCCTCAAATGGTGCCATTTGAATGCTAGATTGATAACTGTTATTGTACGAGAATTCGACTAAAGGTAAGTGCGTGTCCCAATTACCACCGAAATCTATGACACACGAGCGAAGCATGTCTTCAAGGGTACGAATCGTTTGCTCAGTCTGACCGTCGGTTTGGGGATGGAAAGCGGTACTTAGATTAAGCGTAGTACCGAGAGCAGATTGGAATGTTTCCCAAAGACGCGAGGTAAATGGTCTCGTCGGTGTAGATTCGGGCTAATTTCTCTACCTTAAAGTCTTCTCGTATCGGCAAGAAATGGGCTGATTTAGTCAAACGGTCAACGACAACCCAGATGCTGTCGTGACTTGATGGCGTGCGCGGAAGTTTCGTTATGAAGTCCATAGCTATACTCTCCCATTTCCACATAGGGATCTCGAGTTGTACGAGTAAGCCAGAGGGTCTTTGATGTTCGGCCTTGACTTTCGAACAAGTCAGGCGCTTCGAAACATAGATAGTGATATCCTTTTTCATGCCCGGCCACCAGTACTTGTAGCGCATGTCCTGGTACATCTTGTCCGAACCGGGATGAATAGAATATCGGGATTTGTGGGCTTCATCCATCAGAGTTTGTCGCAAATTGGTACGTTTGGGAATCCAAATTCGGTCTAAGTAATGAAAGATACCATTCGATTTATTATCGAGTTGAGCGCCATCATTAAGAATCCTTTCCTTCTTTAAGATTTGTTCGGTAAAACAAGCATGTTGAGCGTCACGTATTAGAGTTTCGAGATTATGCTGGGCTTGAACATTACGAATGCTATGCAAATAGCTTTGTCAACTGAGAGCATCGGCGGCGACGTTTGCTTTGCCAGGATGGTAACGGATCTCACAATCGTAATCGTTGAGGAGTTCTACCCACCGGCGTTGGCGCATGTTTAGTTCTTTCTGGTCAAAGATGTGTTGTAGGCTTCTATGATCGGTGAAGATCGTACATTTGGTACCGTAAAGGTAGTGTCGCCAAATCTTTAACGCAAAAACAACTGCGCCAAGCTCGAGGTCGTGTGTGGTATAGTTCATCTCGTGGATCTTGAGCTGTCGAGAGGCGTACGCGATAACCTTGTCTCGTTGCATGAGGACACAACCAAGACCGAGTTTAGAGGCATCGCAGTAGACTACGAAATCGTCGTTTCCATCGGGGAGTGAGAGCACAGGAGCGTTACAGAGCATAGCTTTAAGCGTTTGAAAGGCCTCCTCTTGTTTGGTTCCCCAAACAAAAGGTTTTTCCTTGTGTGTAAGAGAAGTAAGCGGTATAACGATCGTAGAGAATCCTTCGATAAATCGGCGATAATAGCCCGCCAGCGTGAGGAAAGAACGAACTTCAGACGGGTTCTTGGGTGTAACCCAACTCTTAACAGCTTTGATCTTCGCGGGGTCGACGTGAATACCTTGACTATTGACAATGTGACCCAAGAATTGGACTTCCTCAAGCCAGAATTCGCACTTGGAGAATTTGGCATAGAGGCGGTTTCCCTGTAGTAACTACAAAACCAAACATAGATGTTGCGAGTGTTCGGCTTTTGACTTGGAATAGACCAGGTTATCATCGATGAACACGATGACGAAGCGGTCAAGGAAGGGTTTGCACACACGATTCATTAGATCCATAAAAACTGCGGGAGCGTTAGTCAGACCAAAAGGCATAACAACAAACTCGTAATGACCATAGCGGGTTCGAAAAGCGGTTTTGGGTATATCTTCTTCCTGAATTTGTAGTTGGTGATAGCCTGAGCGCAAATCAATCTTTGAGAAACACGTAGCACCTTGTAGTTGATCAAACAAATCATCGATTCGGGGCAAGGGATATCGATTCTTGATGGTAAGCTTATTCAATTCCCTGTAGTCGATGTACATCCGGAACGATCTGTCCTTCTTTTTTACGAAAACGACAGGTGCGCCCCAAGGAGAGGTGCTAGGGCGAATAAAACCTTTATCAAGTAGTTCCTGGAGCTGACTCGAGAGTTTGCGCATTTCGGAGGGAGCGAGGCGATAAGGCGCTCTAGTAACAGGATTTGCTCCAGGAATGAGGTCGATTCGGAAATCGATATCATGAGTGGGAGGTAAACCAGGCAAATCATCAGGAAAAACGTTAGGGAATTCACGAACAACAGGTACTTCTTCCATCATCTTTCTTTTCTTTTTCTTCTCCGCTACTACGACGTGTGCTAAGAAAGCTTGGTATTCCTTGCGGAGATACTTGCTAGCTTGGACACACGACATGAGTTGTAATCCCTTCGAAGCGACTTCGCCATAAACACACAATTGATCACCATTCGCGAGGGAGAACCGGATCATCTTATCGAAGCAAACAATTTCAGCATGATTTTCCCGAAGGAAATCCATACCTACTATGATATCAAAGCTACCGAGTTGCATCGGAATGAGATTAATCGGGAAAGCATGACCGTTGAGATTGAGAGTACAATCACGTAGAACAGAACTGACGGTGACGGTTCTTCCCGTGGCAACTTCTACATCTAAAGTTGATGGGAGGTTAACGCGCTTACGATTTAGGAGCCTTTCGAATTCGAATTATACAAAACAGTTATCGGCTCCAGTATCAAACAAACACGAAGCATATATACCATTTATGAGAAACGTACCATTAACCATGACGCGTGTCGAGTGCGATATGTTTTTGTGTATATTTTAAGCCCTTTTTAACACTTTAGTCAAGTTTTAAATTTATAAAACACGATATTTTACTAACACTAAACACACATATGGGCAAGTGCACCCATCGTGAGTGTAGTATAGCGTTGGTAAGATACCAAGGTCGCCCAAGGACACAAGAGCTTTTAGTAGCGGTTTATCCTCAACGTCTAATCAAATCAAAAATTTAGAAAAAGTTTTAAATACGAAAATTAAAACTAAAAATGCTGAAAATAAAAATAAAATAAAACAGATTGACAAGATGAATCACTTGGATTCGACTCGCCTTTAGTGTAACCTTTGATGATTTCCGCACTTTTGCACTTTTTAAGAGATTATCTTAGTTATAGTAGTAGGCCCCTCTTTTGAAGGTGACGTTACCCTCAACCCAGTAGTTTGAGTCAGCAAGGATACAATCCTAAAGGGTTGGATTATTGAAAGATAATTAATTAAGTTATTAATGCGTAATGTGGTAGGCCCCTCTTTTGAAGGTGACGTTACCCTCGGCTAAGTGGTTTGAGTCAGCAGGGATACAATCCCAAGTAGCCGGGTTAATGTATTAATAGTAGTTTACATATGAGGGGATCAAGCCATTCGCACCCCCGCCATCCAATACCAGTGGGTATTGAAGGAGGTCCTAGTAAGCTTGACCCAGGTCCTTGCAGGATCTATACACTGAACAAGGCAAGAATCTTACCAAACCATTCCCTTAACCCCCGACCAGGTAGCCAACATATCTCTATATAGACCGTAGAGATATGAATGGTGTAAATCTTTTATTTTATATAGACAGTAAAATAATGCCAAGACACCACGGACAAATGATAAGGAAGTTTCACCTTCAACATAAGAAACTAGTTATTAAAGTCATTAATACAAAACCAAATAAAAAGTGCGAAAAGATTGAAAAACAAAAGTATTACACTAAATGCTTGTCTTCACCAAGTGGTGTAAGAGACTTAGGCAAACATGGCCTTTGATTGTTAAGTACTCTTACTATCAATCTTGGATCCCGAGACTACTACACACACTCTAAGAGGGATGGTGGTGGAGTGTGGGTGAAGTGGGAGAGAGGTGGTTTGCCAAGGGATGCCTTTGAAGTGAACCAAGCACCCCTATTTATAGCCTGCACAGAAGCCCGGACACGGCCCCGTGTCCATTGGGCACGGCCCCGTGTCCATCCACTTCCTCTTTCTTCATTAATTGCAATTTGTCTGCATTAGCTCCACACGCCCCCGTGTCCGTCCGTGTCCGCTGGGCACGGCCCCGTGTGCAGAAGCGTATCTATTCTATCAAGATTTGCTTGGATTCTGCGAATCTTAGCGTTGACCACGGCGTATTGAGCTGGGCACTCCCCCATGCCGGGAATAGAAGCGTCTATAGCTTTGTCTTTTCTGCAGACACCTGAACACGTCCCCGTGTCCGTTGGGCACGAGGCCATGTGCAGCCTTCTGTTTACTTGCTTTTGCTTGGGAAAATGCTGTCGAGGGGTCGGGCATGCTACGTTTATTCCTTTTCTTGTGATTATGTTAGATTTTGCTGTATTTTTGCTTCTTTTGTTCATTTACACTCTTTTAATCCTGAAAATACAAAAGGAAGACAAAAACACACTTTTTCCAACATTAGGACTAAAAAAGGGTTAGTTTTATGCCTCATTTGATGTAATTTATATGTTGCATTTTACACACATCAAACCACGTTGTTGTCTGCCTGAGCCTGGCGGACGTTGATGTTGAAGACTCGCCTGCGGGCTGCTTGCTGTGCTGGCTGTTGCTGCTACTGCTGTTGATGTTGTTGCGGCTGCTGTTGTGGCTCTTGCTTTACCACTCGATTGGGGCACATATTTTCAAAGTGGTTAGGATCACCACATGCATAGTAGGCTCTTGCATTGGCAGCGGGGGTAGGAGCTGCTTGCTGGCCCTGGGGAACTGGTAGAGCAGGAGCTTGAGCTGGAGCTGGAGCTTGTCGAGGACCAGTATTGCAGTTTGCGGTGAAGTGGCCGTACATGTTGCAATGAACACAAAACCGGCATGCGATACCAACCGGGTGATGATAAGTACAAATAGGGCAGAGCTGGTGTGGACCAGTGTATGCACGCTTTTCTGGCTGTGCATTGGCCACAGGCGCCGCTACTTGGCGGTGTTGAGGTTGCGGTTGGGCTGGTACAGATTGGAGTGGTGCGACAGTGACTGCACAGTTCTTGTTGCTGGAGCTGCTGTTCTTTCTCTTGCGACGTGAGAGCTTTGAAGATTGCGGTGCGGTGGTGGTGGTTTCAGCGGTGGTTTCAGCGGTAGGAGTAGCAATGACTTGATGTAGACTCTTGGCAGCTTTATCAAAGTAACCAGCCTTGACTCGCTTGTCATTTATCTTAGCAGCGAGTAAGAAGGTTTCCTCAATAGTTGTCGTCTTTGCAGCGTGAACAAAATCAGCAACGCAATCCGGAAGAGCACGGATATACTTCTTGATCGTAATCTCGGGGGTAGTAACCTGACCAGGGCAGATGATACTCAACTGCTTAAAGCGAGCAGTTAAACCAGCGTTATCTCCACCATCCTGATTAATGTGCCAGAATTCATCCTCGAGCTTTTGGGGTTCATGGGGAGGACAGAACTCTTGCATCATGATGTTCTTCAACTCGTCCCATGACAATCCGAAAGCTGCATCGTTTCCTCGTTTGTTCCTCTCGGCCGTCCACTAATCAAGAGCAAGGGATTGGAAGACGCCAGTAGCATTGACAGTGCGTAGGTCTTCTGGACAGCCACTCTGGCGCAGGGTGACTTCGATTGAATCAAACCATTGAAACATGGCCGTAGGCCCATCTTCGTCGGTAAATTCTTTCGGGCCGCAGGCTTTGATCTGCTTGAAGCTAAAAGTAGCTTTAGGAGATTCTGTCCTGGATTCTTCCGAGGACTTGCTAGCATTTTCATTTAACTTGCTGACAATTTGCGGAATTACTTTAGCGATTTGACTTGCGACGAGAGAAGCGATTCACTTGTCAGTTTGTTTGCGTCTAGCAGCTCGGGAGTGTTGCGATCCAAATGACGACATTGTCTGCAACAGACATCGTCACAAGGCTCAAACACAGTCTCGATTAAGTCTAGCGTATTCTATAGCACTACCTTGCGCTGCTCTTATATAAAGCTCAGGAACACGTAAACACATAATACACAGAGGCATGTACGCACATAAGCACATAATCACATAAACACGTAATCCATGTAAGCACGTAAGCACGTATTTTGCACGTATTCACCTTCCTATTTTGCACGGATTCACCTTCCTATTTTTCACGTATTCACCTATACATGTTGCATGTATTCACCTATCCTTCGTGGTTGCGTAAGTGATCGAGAGATGCGAGTGCGAGAAACGAGTAGCGATTGCGAGTATCATAGGAGATTTATGGTGTGAGCTGTGTGTGGTTTGGCGGAGCGAGAAACGTGAAATCGAAACCATCAGTACCACTGTACTGTTTATCTCAAAACGCTAACAAATAGGCATATAAAACACATAAAATGCTACATAAAGCGATAAATCACAGAGTTAGCGGCGGCGAAATCCAGAATTTAAACACACGGAAATCGAGGATAGATTGTCTTGGCTTGATAGACGTCGACTATCCACAGTGGTTCGACTATTCACAAGGACTCTGAGTGCACACTTAGACTTTCTAGACTGTGCTCTTACCTCAATCCGGGCAATCGGAACGCATCCTTCCAATTACAGCGTGTCATTCACTCACATGCTCCTTCCTTTTTCTTTTAATTACAAGAATGTCATTCACTCACATGCTTATCTTTTCCTTCTTCATGACATTTTTGTAGTTAACTTCTCTTTAAGTGACATTTGTAACAATCTGACAATAATTTTTTTATTTTTATCTTTTTTTACGGTCAACTATTTGCTTTTTGTTTTTTGCTTTCAAACTTACAAGTTAGTTTAATCGTGAAGAAAATAACTTATAGTGAGTGAATCGAAGAAAAAAATGATAACCGGTTAATTGAATGATAAATAAAAAGAAAAGAGTTACAAATATATTAGTTAAAATAAGTGAATAAGAAAAACACCTATTTTGGTAAATATTTTTCAAATCACTCATTTTGGTAAATAGTTTTTCCACCTCCACCCATTTGGGAAAAAACTCAGTCTTTGTGGTTTACCAAAATTTTGGATTTGGTCTCTAGTTTTCGAAAAGTATACGGATGGTCCCTATTATTTGCACTTTGTAATGCATTTAGTCTCTAATTTAGACTTGCTAAAACATCTAGATTTGTTGGTTTGAGACTAAATTGTAACAACTCTCACTAAAACTATTATTTATTATTTTATTTTAGGAAACCCTAATTAAGACACCCAAGTGATTCTGCACAAACTCTAAAATTTTCAGAATTATCAGAATTAGGATCAGGGCCCCTAAAACTCAGGGGGGGGGTAAAACCCTAGTTACGATTATCTAAATAACTTGTTGTCAGTATCGAATTTTAAGATTTCGTCAAGTCAGCAAGGCTAGTTGAGGATGTGGCTACCCTATGGAAATAGGTGACCCCTCGCGCCACGCGACGCCCAGAGGGGTACCCCTCGCGTCACGCGAGGGGGGTCAAAATTTACCTATAAATAGTAGACTTTGGGACTGGAATTCTGGAGTTAAAACGACGTAAAATTTCGCTACGTACACTGAGTTACGCTCTGTTTACTATTAAAACACACACGAATTCCGAATCGCTGCCACAAAACAGGGTAATAACTCGATCGCTGCTACGATTCAATGTCCGATCGATTAAACTATCCAATGGATGTTTAAGTGCTGCCCGCATTAGGGTTATGCTTTGTCATTCGTCGTTAAATCGATGGATGTTTAAGTATCGCACTTTGTCATTCGTTGTGAGGGTTGATCTCGTGAATTATCGTAAATGCTGTATTGATTACTGATACGTGGTCGAAAACCGGTGATCGTAATTGCTTAATTTGATGTTTTTTTCACAAGTTTTAGTTTCGAATGGTCTACTTTTGATTAGATATGTGTTTTGCAGGTCTAGCAGAGTTTAAGGAGCTTTTTGGAAGCTTTACGGGTCACCGGAGCGAAAACGGAACCACTGGGATGCGAAACGGGTCAACCGGACTCAAGAAACAAGAAAAACAGAAAGTTGAACTTCTGGGCACCGTCGCCGACGCCCAATGGGGCCGTCGCCGATGGTTGATGTATTCTTCCGTTGCTCGAAACACCGTATGCAGCGAATTTGGCCGTCGGCACCAGGTGATTATCTACGGACCGTCGCCGACGGGACATCAGGCCGTCGGCGACGGCTAGGGCTGTAAACGAACCGAACGAACACGAACAAGCCCTTGTTCATGTTCGTTCGTTAAGGAAATAAATGTGTTCACGAACGGTTCATGAACACTTACCGAACGAGATTTTATGTTCGTGTTCGTTCATTAAGGAAATGAGTGTGTTCGCGAACGGTTCACAAACATAAACGAACACAAATAAATTTGGCGAACGCGGCGAAGGATAAAGATAGATGGACCAGAGATTAGCACTCGAACTTTAATCCCTTATTGTGGAACTGAGGTCGATCGTATTCGCCAATGTAAATAATGAGAAATGAAAGGGAAATCATGCATAAACAAGGTGAAAGTGGGTTTCCTTATTTCATTGTTAGGGTAATAAAATAAATAAAAGTTTAATAATATAAAAAGTATAAATAAAATATAAGAAAGTACAAAGATCTTCAATTAAAACACAAATATATGAACATAAACGAACGCAAATCAACGAATGTTCACGAACACCTTACCGAACGTTCACGAACACAATCGAACGAACGAGACCTCTGTTCATGTTCGTTCATTTAACTAATCGAATGAAATTTCTTGTTCATGTTCGTTCGTTTACTAAACGAACATAAACGAACTTCCCGCCGAACGGTTCACGAACTGTTCGCTGAACGTTCGGTTCGTTTACAGCCCTAGCGACGGCCCCCCAATGTTGCTGCGCGTTTGTTTGGTGCTTTGGGTCAAATAAACGAATGGAGAAGGGTTGTTGGACATCAATTCGGCTGTTACACTTGGTTTTTGAGTTTTGAACATTATCTTGGAGCCTAAACTCATCACCCATCATCTACCATTCCACCAATAATCCTTCCAACAACCCGAATCATCATCCAATTCATCATCAATCATTCATTCCATAACCCTAATCACCATTCAACCTTCAATCCGTTCATCACCATCAACCACTACAAACCCTAACCACCATCTTCACAACTTCAAGACTTCAAGATGATGATGTCCGTGTTCTCAACCTCCGGTGATCGAGTTCCTTGGACCATGAGCGGCTAGTTTCTTGGAGGTTTCACCCCGGTGTAGGTTTTTGTAAGTCTAGGGTTTAAACAATGTTCTTGGTTTGATTTTGTGACAATTTGCTATTTGATTTTGAAGCTTATGACAATTGTCTTGCATTTGTATTGAATTCATAAATTGTCGAGTGAAGATTAAATTTGACTTTATGAAATGTTTATGTGCAATTATGCCTTGTCTAGGTTAGAGTTTACATGTTCTTGGTAACGAAGTGCATTGTGGTCCGTTGTCTATGACGTTGATAGCTTTTGGCACCTAAGCCTCGCAACACTAAATTCGTTAATCATCTTTGCAATTGAATTGAATCTAAAACGTGTAGAAACCTTAGGATTGCAATTACCGAACCGGGTGTGAACCTTGTTTTCTCTATATTGTTCAAACAATCAATTTCAACTCTTGCAATTTGTTGATCGTTAGTTATTAATTAATCCTTTCGTTTTAGTAGTTTAATTCACATCTTTCCAATCAATCAAAAATACATAAAAACAAAATAGCAAGCTTCATAATAGTGACACCTTTTCATAATTCAATCTAATCCATACGCAAACCACATACTCTTCGTGGTTCGACCCCTTACTACCACTAACTATTTGTTAAGGGTAATTTGGGCTTATAAATATTATCTTTGACCGGAGCGCGACACTCCGATCAATTACTAACCCAGTTTTGTGTGCACTGTTATTTAAAATAGGTTAACAAGGCTAATCAGTAGACTAGACTCTGTCCGTGTTAAAACTGCAATGTGAGTCATTCTCTTTTTATCAATTTACTTTTAAAATCATGTTTATTTTCAAAGGTTATAATTACGGTGATTAAGTTTATGTAATCACCAAGTTACAGCCGGTATGTGGGGTTTTGTATACATTACTTTATAATCGTCACCATTGGGGCAGCCAATGGGGGATATGACCATAGTCACAGATTCGGTCGAGTGACAAATACTGTGGGTAGTTGGTTGATATCAGAAACATTGTAATCTCTCTTAATACTGTAAATTATAACAAATGGGTCGTTTTAATAAATAGAATGATTCACCAGTATTTCCCGCTGACAAAACCTTTTTCAAACATGTTTCAGGTGATCTGTTGTGATTCAGGAAAAGTGTCGTGAAGCACTTCAAGCTTAAGAAAGTGGCTCATTATAAAATAAAGAAATCATGTTTTGTAACCTAAAGATTTCTCCGTGAAATTATATGATTGTAAATTACCAGGGGTTTATCCCGAGATTGTGAAATAAAATAATCGGGAAAATTTAGCTTTAAAAAGATCCTGATAATAAACTTCCGCTGCTAAACGCAATTAAATAAATACCACGGGATTTCTGTCCCGCGGCTCCTGAAACGGGTCAAACCGGGTCGGGGGCCGTGACATAAATACGTTACAAAGTGTAAACCATAGAGATCATTCGTGTATTTTTGGAAAGATAGGGACCAGATCTAAAATTTTGGTAAACCGTAAATAACGCATGTGTACTTTACTCTAAAAATAATTAAAAAGAAAAGACGAATGATAGGTTACCATTTGTTTAAGTTACTCATCACTAAAATGAAAAAAATTTAAGTCTATTGGATTTAAAAAAATATTTTACTTTGTTACATACAATTATGATATGCGTGCATTTTTTAATATAATTTTGATAAAAGAAATATTGTTTTTAAATAATTTTTTTGCTCTCTTTTAATGTACTTTAGAAACTGAAAGAAGTTTATCTATAATACTATATAATACATTTCCTATGTACTGAAATGTAATTTTCCCTTGAAATTTTAAGATGGCAGATGAAGAGTCATGTCTTCTTCCTTGTTCTTGCATCCCTTTCTCCCAATTTTGCCCTCAATTCAACGTATTACGCCCGTCTACACCTGAACAACAATGCTAGATGACCCTGAGTAACTGAAGATTAATGATTCAATTGATGAGAGCATTGAAATAACAATCATTCAAGAAACATCTTCCGCTCTAAATGGTATAACGGCTAACGCCTCTACCTCCGGGGTTTCTCTCTCTAATAATCTTTGTCATTCCTTTCTCTCTCTAAATTTATGTTATTTTGGATATACACCTAGTGGTGATCTTTTTTTGTCACATACACACATGTGTATAATACTTGTACCCTTATACAACAACCATACATGTAAAAAAAATGAACAACCGATGGCTGACACACAACCCAAGAACTGTTCAAACCATTGAATTATATATAGATGTGAATGTGAATGATATTTCAAATCATTGAATTATAAAAAGATATGATAATTAGGATTAAGTTATTGTACAAATGAGTTTTAACATACAAAATATCCTTAACATAGGAAGTGAAGGAGGGATTTTTAAAGTTTTAAAATTTTCCCCCTACTTATTAAGCACGTATTTTAGTCACAGAATCTAAAGAAAAAAAATCACGATTTTACACTAGTAGAGTAATTATGTAATTTTGTAGAGTAATAATTGCTCTACAAAATTACTCTACTACTGAAAAATTATGATTTTTTTATATTTTGCAATTAAATGTCAATCTTAAGTAACAAGGAAAACTTTTTCCTTCACTTCTCACTTTAAAGGTATTTTGTATGTTAAGACCTATTTGTATTTGATCTTTACACTATAATTATTAATAGATATGATAATATGATTATAAATGGAGTCTTGGTTTATCCATATTATTTTGTTTTGATCCTTTCAAACAAATCTTATAGATATGAATCAATAAATCCAGAATTGATTCCCTAACCACTCGAGGAACCACGTATCACCATCGTACACCCTTGTGAGACATGCTTTGTACTAATTAGGAGTGTGCATGGGTCGGTTTTGACCAAAAGCCATAACCATAACCGCGATGTCAGTTATTGAATAACCATAACCATAACCGATCGGTTATGGTGGTTATGGCTATCTGATTTTGATGGTTATAGTGGGTCGGTTATGAGTGGTTAACCGTGTATTTAGCTTAGCTAAAAATAGCTTATTTTTTTTAACATGGAATAAATTGTTATTGCATACAGGGCCGGCTTTAAGGTAATTATACTAAAGCACTAGCTTAGGGCCACCCTTTTCAAAGGGCCTCCATATCTAATTAGGGTTTTACCTATTAGTATTTGCAGAGAGAAAAAGAAGACGAAGGCATGAGATGGTATGTGCTGGGAAACAGAAATAAAGATACTATAAGAGCATCCCCAATAAGGGATGTTTTTTCATATTTTTTCTAATGCCAAGGTGGCACTTGCCCAACCAATCCCTATCTTTCTCTCACTTGCCCCTCTCACAAACACATTTCTTCTCTCTCTCCCCTCTTATCTCTCCTCTCTACACTCACATAACTTTTCTCTCTCCATTTTTTTCTCATTCTTCACCACAAACATCTCTATACCCTCTCTCCTCCACATCACTTTCTCTCTCCTTAAAAACACCAACAAATCCTCCTATTGTGGATGCTCTAATCACTCCCTGCTAGCTGTCATTACAATTAGTCAATCACTTCCTTTTTTAGTAATTAATAATTATTATTAGTTTTACAATAAGGGGCTGTTTGGCAACATCTGAACCAATAAGTGCTGAATGAATAAGAGGTCTGAATGGGTAAGAGGGTCTGAATGGGTAAGTGCTGAACCAGTAAAGTGCTGTTTGGTTCCATATCTGAATGACAGTGTAAAATGACATTTTTACCCCTCCCCACAAAATAAACCCTCTAAACTCTTTGTCTGCAACAAATGTACACGGTCTCTCTCTCTCGATCACACTTCAGGCAACAAAACACCCTCACACCTGATAACCCTTCATATCTGCAACTCCTCTTCCTTCAAACTCACACAGGAACTAGCTGCACCCCCTCCTCTCCGGCGACACGTTTCCGGCGACACACCACCATCATCCTCGGCGACACACCACCATCATCCTCCTCCTCCCCATAGCCGACACCCTCATTTCCCTGCAATTCTGGCTGCCAGCGACGAGATTGAGACAAGGATCGTGATGTTGATGATGAGTTTGAGGATGGCGGTGGTGTCGACGGCAACCAGAGCCGATGCACGGCGGCAGCCGGCGCCGGCAGAAGCAATGGTTCAGCTTCTGTCTTGGTTCGGTTCAGGTTAGTCAGATTTTGAATATTATTCGGTTGATTTTCAGTTTCATTTCAAAATCGGGTCTCATTTGATTCAGGCCTCATTTGTGGAGGAGATGGGAGGAAGGGGCAGGTATGTCAAGTTTTTCATTCAGCATCTTCTCAAATCTGAACCATTCAGACTGAATGAAACCATTCAGAGGTAAGGGTTTTGTGAACCAAACAACCCAACCTCTGACCGATTCAGAGGTTAAGCTCTGAATGGATCCATTCAGCACCAAACAAACAGCCCCTTAATAGAGGATACCAAAAGTTAGTATTTATTTTCCTTTTATTATTTGATTTATTGATATTATTGTTTATCTATCATTTTAGTTTGCAACAGTATTTCATATAATTTTTGTCAAAGATTTTTATCATATTTTCATAATATAAAAAATCTATTACGACCTCTCGGTTAAAAGTTTTGGTTTTACCGCTGCCCTGACTTGCAACCCAACTCAACCATTTTGCTAGGCACCATACACTACAAGAAATACCTAGCAATAGGGGCGACACCCGATAAGTCGCCGCTATTGCCCCGATCTTATTTATAGAAAAGGCCCCACTTTTAGTGTTCGCTTCAGGCCTCCATAAAGGTTGAGCCGACCCTGATTGCATATTTGTATATATTAGCATATTGCATAGTATTAAAGAATACATATAATCTATAATATTAATACCAATTATTATTGAATATTCAAATAAAGTGGTATGATACATTCCATAGATTCAAATAAACATTCAAACAAAACCACAAAATGATATGAAAAACCCACAAGTACTTAAAATCTTCAGTAAAAAACATCAAATATTAAAAATATGGTGAGAAGTCCTAAATCCTACAAAGATTTATTACATGTCGGTTCGGTTCGGTTATAGTGGGTATGGAAAAAATGATAACCATAACCGACCCGCTATTTTCGGTTTTCAGAAAAAATATCAACCGACCCACCGGTTTTTTATTTGGTTCGGTTTTTTTTATTAATTCGGTTATTGTTCGGTTAATTCGGTTTTTGCACACCCTAGGACTAATCACTAATCCAAAATACCTTGTGGGCAATCAATCATTTTGTTTTGCATTGATTACTCCAAAATAAACATTGTTTTAATCAAATTAATTAAAAAAATTAAATGGGTATCTTTTTTATCACAAAGGAAAAATAAAGAAAGCAAACAATGCAAAGTTATCTAATTATGAATAGCAATAACGTTTATGTATAGTTTCTTTCCTTTATAAGTTTTTAATAGTTGAATTGAATGTATATGTGGTGTTGTTAATTTAACAAAAATGAGTTAGTGGAGAGAAAGGATAAATTTCACTTGCATGTAATGATAAAGTTGACATTATCTATTCTTTGCATAGATTTACATATTATATAATATTAATTAGTAGATATGATCACATTTGTTTTTCATTAGACTTCTTTGTATCTTTCACAAAATATTAATTAGTAGATATGATCACATTTGTTTTTCATAGGTACGGACCTTAATAACACACGAACCGTGGCTTATCCGGACATTACGAAGTTTGGGCATCACATAATATTTAGATAAAATAGAAAAAAAAAAACAAATAATTTTAAGGATCTAATTATCGTAATATATTTATATTTACAATAAAATAATGAGGAGAGTGGAAATCGAACATACGTCACAAGAAACATCAATTATTTCTCTAACCACTCCACCGCTATTCTTATTGCACTTATTCATATTCTATTTCCTCAATTGAAATTTTCAAAAAGTTAATTAAAAAAACAGAAATAAAAATACATATAATACTATTATACTATGGATCCTTACGTACAATATCCATTGTCCCCTTCCTTTTTCTTTTAATTACAAGAACGTCATTCACTTACATACTTAAGTTAGAGGGTGTCGTATAAAGCCCCTTGTCACACCCCGATTTCCACGTGTCACCGGTGGGGGAGTATCGTGACGTGGTTGGCAACGTAATAGTCAAACAACACAATATTATTATGTACAGCGGAAGCAAATTTAAAATATGATACAACCGAATTTAATATTGTTTTATCAAATGTCACAATATTCGGAAGTTTATCCACAGACGGATCGAACATAAAATGGGAACAATAGTTCAACAGACTTCAGGCATCTTAAGCTTGCGAGACTCTTTATTGATGCTAAGGAGACAATCCAGCCAAATTACGTTTAGTACCTGCATTTAGTCTGTTTGGGAAAAATACGTCAGTTTACACTGGTAAATACAATCAACTGACTCATTTTTGGAAAATGATTGAAAATTGGTTTGGATGCACATGGCATAAACATTTTATAATTTGATTAAAATGCACAGAGGCAAGATTAATCTTTTTATTAACTTGGGAGAATTATTTAATATTATAATCTTGTGAACGAATTACATGTTACTTATGCGTTCAGTAGCCCGGATCTTGTCCGGGTTAAAGATCAATAGACACACCACATAATTGAGTTATACACTGACAGGTGTACGCCTACACCCCGTGCTCAGGTCGTGGCCACCTCGTAAGATGATGCCAAGGATATCCGGGACATGGTCATTAACCCCCCAAAGGCTGTAAAGTAAACAAGACTGTTTAAACGAGCCGATCAAATTATTCAACTACCCACTTTAACGGTGGAGATTTGATGCCCGATCAAGCGGTATGCTATATACCGTAACCCAAGCCCGTATAGGGAAAATAAGTTAAAAGTATTTACCTGAGCAAGTATTAATCACAATAAGCACAATGCACGTAGCTTTTACTGGTTCTCCTAATCTGGAACGAAGGTTTATAATAACCTATTAGAATCCTAACGGGTCTTTAATTAAGCTTAAGCTTAGACCGGCTAGTTTTCAAGATACGGTTCGTACGCACGATTAAGCGAAGACCGGATAGAATGTGATTTAGACCCAACAAGTTTGAAGACTTGTTTAATATGGGCTTATTATTCACATTCTGGATTTTGAGATAAAACCGTTAAGGTTTGACCCGTTTCGGCTAATTTATGTAAACTTGTTACATAAACCGAACCGTACGCGTAATAAGCGTGACGGGTATTCATGAGAGCTATATACAGGTTTCCTAAGTTAATTATGCCTCAAATATGTTGTGACATCAGTAAGATGTCTTTCATTATGCCCGAAACGTGTTTAAACACAAACTAGGCCCCGTAGGGGTAGTTTGGTCATTTAAAAGTTTATAAAAGAGTTTACGTGACAACCTGAGTTACAGGTCTGATGTAATCAGAAAATATACTCAATTTGCTAAGTTATATCAGTAGGTTAAAGCATGTATGTGAAATTTATCATTTTTAACCAACTATGCCCCGTAGGGGTATTTTGGTAATTTCACATAAGCCGAAAAAGCTCCAAAACTGAAGTCTGAGTTTATCAACCTTTGATTACTGTTAAAATATAATAATTTGCCTCTTATATCAGTAGGTATCAACCCGGGTATGTCCAATATAATTTTAATACATACTTTGCGCTAAAAACGCTTAATAAGGCGATTAAAGGCCCTTTCCGGGTTCGATACTTAAATCTGATATTTTTATATTTCCAGAAGGCTTAAAATAATTTATTTATCATATGTGATCAGTAGCAAAAGGTTTGGAGTCGTTTAGATATGTAAAACTCATTTTATGGCCCGTAAGGGCAAAACCGACAATTACCGGATTAAGCCTACGACTACTAGTTATGCTCAGCCTAAAATTAATTAAAAATCTTTAAAAATCCCAAAATAATATATTACATCAGTGGGTAAAATATTTGGTATCAAAAGTAGGCTTAACTAGGCTATACGCTAATTACGCCGTTTTATTAACATAAAGCATAAATTTTGCGATATTGAGCATAACTCTTAATCTACAAGTCAAACTGATGTCAAACTCTGCATACAAGTTTATATATCAGTATTTAAGGTTTCTACACTTTTACATTTTCATAAATCACGTTTTAAGGTAATAAGGCATAATGGTCAACATATGAGCAATTAACGGAATCAGGCGTATTAATCGGTTAACTAATGAACCATGGTGTATAATCACAGAGGGTTATACTAGCATGTAACCTGGTCCAAATAAGGCTCCTAAGTATTTCTAAACCATACCAAAACGGGTCAGAACTGAAAGTCAAAGTGAAAGTCAAACTATGTGACTTTCGGTTCCGAACCGGGTCTAAACAGGAAATTGTCGGGTTGAACATGTTTAGACATGTTCTTACACTTATTACTAAGTTATAACAATGATCCAACAGGTTGTATGTGATCTACAATGTTAATTATGCATAAATGTCATTTTAAGTATCCTGTTGACTTTTTCTAAACTAGTTTGACCCGACTTTTGACCTGGTTAGAGTGGTGATCAGGGGAAACCCTTTTGAGGTTTTATTACCCACATAAATACCAATCTATAACTACTTTTAATTCGAGATATGACTGAGCCATTGTTGACTAATCTCGAAGTCAAACCGTAATTGCGACGGTTTGACTTTTAGCTAAAATACTAAGCTAAACTCAATTAAAGAAGGACTAGCAGACTTACAAGAGTCCCATGCACGACTTATGATCAGTTGGACCTGCTTGGGAGCTCCATAATTGATCAGTTATGCACTTGAAGGTGTGAAGAACAATGGTTGCATAACATGTCTTTATATAGTGTTTAATCCACCACAAATCCTTGACACTTGTGTCTACTAGTGCCCACAATCCTTCAACACATGTCCCTAAGTGTTTAGGGGGTGCCTAGGGGCCAAGAAGAATGAGGAAAATCGGTTAAAGTCGCGTCTAAGAGCAAGGGCAGGCAACAACCAAAAATTTCGTAGCTGGGAGACCCTCGCGTGGCGCGAGGGACCCCTCGCGTGGCGCGAGGCCTCTGCAGCAGATCTTTATTTTTTTGATTTTGCTATTTGATCCTTGGCCCTTCAAACTCCGGTTAGACACTTGATTCTTGCATTTTAAACCCTCAATGTTGATCCATAAGGGCTTTAAAACATATACCCACTTTGTTAGGTCCCCGGTTAACTTTATTGTTACCCGAAAAGTCCTAACTTTCAACGTTTACGCTTTAACCCCTCGTACACGAATTTGATCATAACTTTCTCATACGATGACGAAACTTTATGAAATTTTAATCGTGCATTCTAGTGAGCATAATTAACTGTTACAAAGCTTCGGGTTTGTCAAAAGGTCACTCAGAGGTATAACTTAAACATGTTGACACATTTAGTCCCTGTAGTTTGTAATCTCTCACTTTTAGCTCCGTATGATCCATGATTTATTCGTTTGAAGGTATGAGCATCTTGTAGGGTTAATATACAATATATTTATTCACTGTTGACATTTAGAATACGTATATCCACATACTTTCCATGATTGTCAACTTTAGTCCTTCTATAATATTTCTTTCCACGTTTAAACATTTGACACGTGTCTACACATTATAGGACGTGAATTTTCGAGGTGTTACACCCCTAGGGGATTTATCACGCCAAATAGGATCCATGTCACATAGGAGGCTTTAAAGTCTCTCCCTTTAACTTGCATGCAATGGTTTAAAGCTCCCATTTGCTATGTATATATAAAAAAGAAAAAAAGAAATCTGATTGCTTAAAAAGAATGGACCCCACATACACAAGCTATTAATGCTCGTTAAATTTTAACTAATTTATTAAGTTTTTTAACTAATTTATTAAGTGTCCTCTCAACTTTTGTTAGTTTTTTTTAAACAACTTACATTCATATCCAATAAATTTTAACTAATTTGTTAAATGTTCCCTCAACTTTCTGTTAGTTTTTTTTTTAAACTTACATTTTACCCCTTGAATTTTAACTACATTTATTAAGTGTCCCCTCAATTTTTGTTAGTTTTTATAAAACAACTTACATTCATACCCCCAAAATTTTAACTAAATTTATTAAGTGTCCCCTGAACATTAATAAAGTTATTATTATTATTATTATTATTATTATTATTATTATTATTATTATTATCCCTTTTACATATAGTGGTAGAATATTTTCTTTTAAGTTTCAAATTAATCTCTTAAACTTTAAATAATGTAGGCCTTTAATGCAATAGTTTTATTTTCCTCTTATAACTTCCCGTTTGTTATTTTTTAACAGCTGAATTCGCGATAAAATATTCTTAGAAAACATACCAATCTGGTACCTACCGGAAAAATTTATATACATACTTTTATGTTATCTAAAATTGATGTTTTAAACGGTCATTATTAATTAGAACAAGTTGGTTTTGAATATATATTGTAATGATATAACTGCTTTAAAAACAGATTTTTACCGTTTGGTTCGTACATGGATTAAACGTAATGGGGTTTGACTTCTATCTAACATAGTCATGTTTCTGTTGCATGAGTTTTAACATGGTCATGTTTTGTTCCAACATGATCATGTTTCTATATTAGCATGATCATGTTCTTTAATAGAACTTACCTCAATGTTGGGTTTCACATGGCGTACTACAGGTCTAAAACGCAATGTTGGATTTCACAATATGATCATGTTTCTGTTTTAACATGATCATGTTAGTTACATCACTTTACTTCCATGCAGGTCTAAAACGCAATGTGGTCTCACAACATGATCATGTTTCTGTTTTAACATGATCATGTTAGTTACCTCACTTTACTTCACTACATGTCTATAACGCAATGGGTTTCACAAATGATCATGTTTCTGTTTTAACATGATCATGTTAGTTACCTCACTTTCCACTTTTCAGGTCTAATACGTAATGGTTGGCTTTCACAACAACACGATCATGTTTTGTTTTAACATGATCATGTTAGTTTAGTGTACCTCACATTTCAGTTTCATGTTTAACATGATCATGCTTCTGTTAAACATGATCATGTTCTTTCAGTCTGCAGGTCTAAAACGCAATGGTTGGGTTTCACAACATGATCATGTTTCTGTTGTACCTCACCTTCCAGGTCTAAAACGCAATGGTTGGCTTTCACAACATGATCATATTTTGTTTTAACATGATCATGTCAGTTTAATGTACTTCACCTTCCAAGTCTAAAACACGATGAGTTTCACATAGTCATGTTTCTGTTTTAAAATGGTCATGTTTCTGTACTCCAGTACACTACAGGTCTAAAACGCGATGGGCTTAAAACACAAAAAAATGTGTTTTTTTCATTGTGTTATAAAACACAATGGATTAAAAGCATAAAACAATTTTATTTTTTTTATTGTGTTATAAAACGCAATGGACTAAAAACACAAATAAATGTTTTGTTTCTAAAACGCAATAGACTAAAAACACAAAGAAATGTCCTTTTTCTAAAACATAAAGAAATGTCTTTTTTTCTAAAACGCAATGGACTAAATACAAAGAAATGTGTTGTTTCTAAAATGCAATGGACTAAAAACATAAAAAAATGTGTTTTTTCATTATTTTGTAAAACGCAATGAATTCATTCAAAAACCCAGATCGTAAAACGCAATTCAAAAATTTCTTACACAGATTTAAGCCGATTTCTTCGAATTTCTTCAACGATTGACGAAATTTGAATATTAAAAACACTTATCAACGATCGAATCATTGATTGATGACGAAAATCGTACTATGATGTAGCGACTATTGATTAGAAAACGAAGAAAAGGTTGAAGATGGTGGGTTTTTGAAAATGATGAGTTTTGAAGTTGCAGGGAAAGAGGAATGGAGAAGATGAGATAAGATTGACTAAAATACTCTTCCCATTTATTTTTCACTTTTGCCACATGTCACAACCTCATTGCTTCATATCCTTTCTATCCAAACTATACTTCCTATTTGATCATCTCCCTTATTTAGTATCTCCTTTATTAACCTAGTAGGGTGGGGGTTGACTACAAAATCCATTTTCCTACAAAGTGTAAAAAGTCATAAAACACCATAATGTCAACCATAAAACACACTTAAAATCCACAAATAACAAAGTGAAGATTACTAAAACGTCATATTTGTGGGTTTTGTGTTGTGTTTTGGATGACATGGCTTTGATTATCGAATGACTAACATTAGTGTGTTTTATGTTGATTATGATGTTGTGTTTTATATTCATAGTTCTACGATGATGTGTTCGAAGTTTTTATAGACTATTAGGGGTTTGGATATTGTGTTTTAGTGATCTTCACTATGTTATTTGTGGGTTTTGAGTGTGTTTTATGGCTGAAATTGTGGTGTTTTATGACTTTGTACATTTTGTAGGAAAAATGAAATTTGTAGCCGAACCCCACCCTAACCTAGTATATGTACATACGTGCACACACACACACACATATATAGAGAGAGAGAAATAGAGATCTGGATGCCTATTATGAGGTTTGTAACGACTTCTACTTATACGAATAAATTTACAAGATAAAAGCAATTGAAGTAATATCAAAGGTATTTCAGAATCCCAAATCAGTCACTACTTGAGGGTGGTTCACAACGTCTAGAGCAACTCAAGAAATATCAAAGGTTTTTCGAATTCCTAAATCAATCACCGCTTGTGGTTGGTTTGCAACGTCTAGATCAACCACTCATTGGATTAGCAATAATTTTGATTTTATGACCTATTACCCATTTAATGTATATGTTGTACTTGTAAATCACCAATAATTAAAGGTTGCCGGCGTGACATAAACACAATTTCGTTGTTCTACATATCTCAATATAGTTTTAGAAAATGTTCATGTCCTAGGCATCTCGAAGTCTATAGTATATGTAAACAGACTGGTTCAATATGGATATTATATACATTTCGGACGCACGCTACTTCTTATGTCGAGTGATGGCATTTCTCAATTTCGTGTGGCTAGAGGCATATTAGGAGGTTTAAATCATCGTTACTAGTTGAAGCATCTTCATGAGTTGCATGATATTTGTGATGGTATGTTTGACCTCAAACTACATTGTGTATGTGTTACCAATTTAGCAAAAGGTAACACGTATACATTTCCAACCCAACCATCACATTCTTTAAATAAATTTGTTCATTCTTGGTATCCATCGGAGACATATTGTTGGTGTTGACACAAACTTGTCTTTTGATAACTTGATATCGGCTATGTGTAATTTGAAAGAGAAAAACATGAAATAGTCACTCTACTAGTGTTGTATGTCTTTTTAAAATAAACTATCATGTTTATACCATTTTAAACAACATTTCCATATTATAAATTAGCAACCACTTGTTGCTTATAGGTGTTGTAATCTTTGCATTGAGAGTGCTTCAAAGAAAAAGAAAAAAAAACTACATTTTCACTTCTAGCCTAAAGAATTTTACTTTTTGCATTTTAACCATTTTGATTTTTTAACTTTTAACCTAAAGTTTTTCATCTTTTGCAATTTAATCATAACACTTTTTTTATTTTCAACTTTAGTCCCTCACACTTTTCATCTTTCACAAGTTTTTACGTTTCGTTCTAAATTTTGCGAGTTAACACACAACGCGTGTGTGGGGTTCAACGTTTTTTCGTCGTTTGACAGATTCGTCGCAACACTTTGATCCTAGATCGACTTATTATTTCTTTTCTATGTTTTACGTTTCGCTCTAATTTCATCGCATTAACTCGCAACAATGGGAGTGCGTGGTTCAACGATCTTACATCTGCTTTTCGTCAGGTGCTATTTTGTCCTTTTTATTTATTTTAGTTTTACGATTTTTTCCGATGTTGGTGGTCGCTGGCAATGATGGGACATTGGTGCTACTTAGCACGATTTTACAAACGTTTTTAATCTATTAAGTTTTTTACTAATAATATTTTCGAGTTTACCTCTATATATCCTTTAATTAAAAAACTAAATTTTATGTCCAAATTTTTATGTAGTTGTCGGTATAAATTCGATTTGCTCTACGTTTCGACGTAAACTTTTTCTGGAAATGAGTCATGTCAGATATAATATGTTTTGGTCAAAAAACCATTTTTAAGTGCATGTTTTATGTACGTTTTGGTATAAATTCGAGTTGGTCTACGTAAAACGTAAACTTTTTTTTGGAAAACGAGTCAGATCAAATATAATACGTTTTCGTCTTTTTATGTATGTTTCGTAAATTTTGTTTCGAACCGAATTAAGTCAAATTGTGCTTTTCCGCCTTTTTTTTCAAAAGCTACAATTAATCGCTTTTGATTAAACGGTTTTTCCTTTATACCCGTTGATATTTTCTATGTATGAGTTGTGTCACATGTAATACGTTATGACTATATGATATAAACTCGATTTACCTTACATTTTGATCCAATCACAATGCTTATATAGGTCACATTGAGTTCAGTAAGATACTTCGAAACGTGTGTTTTCATATAGTTAATGCATCACATAACATTTGGACTAATCTATTCAATATTTGCGATGTACACGCGCTGCAACGCGCACGGATCTTTTTCCTAGTTTTATTCAAATAACATTTAAATAATAATGTTTTTGTCATTATAATGAGTTTCAAATAAAGTTATTAACACCACCATTTCAACCTTAATTGACTCACTTTATCACCAAACCCTCTTGAGCTTTATACCTCACACCTATTTTTAGTTGTAAAACACTTGTGGATCTATTTTAGATTACTTTAAAACCATTGTTCCTAATCACCAAAATCATCAACAAGATCAATTTGAATAAAATCTATGAATTTTCTTTAAATCATAAGCATTGATCCTAATCTTGTATAATCAATCACTAAACATCTTTAGTTATAGTTTTAATCAATCCTAGTAAGTTTATATGTAAACATAAATTTTCCTAAAAACTCACTTTAAGTTATTTTGTTACCCTTTATGACAAGCATATACCTATGCATCATGGCATTTTGTTAGTCATCATGTTAAGCATATAAACTTCTTACATCATTTCCAAGCTATCGTAAGTTTCAAATATTTTTCTAACATCATAGGTCCTCTTTTTAATGTCAAAAGCCGTGTTCTAGCCATACTATTGATAGAAAGTGGCCTCAAGGAGCCCTTAGAACACTCTCAAATGATGCATGCAACCTTCCTTGAAAGCTTGATTCCACCAAATTTAGGTTTCTTTGTGTCTTCTTTGACCATAGTAACAACTCTCTGTTTACGAGGACTAGTAAACTAAAGATATTATTTAATAGCTATTTTGCTTCAATATTTTCGTTACAAATCAAAACAAAAATTGAAGATTTAGTTACGATGAAAAATCTATTTGTATATCTTCATCCATGGGATCTTTATTCATACTTATTCAACTGGACGTATTGATCCAATTTTAAAATTTTGTTTCGCAACCCCATTTCTCTTCGTGTTGGAAAATATTATGATTTTGACTTCGAGCTGTTACGGTGTGTATGAATCAAAGATGGAAAGGCGACGACTAAGAGAAAGTGTTAAACATGTAGAATATCAAATCAGATGCTAAGGAAGTAGCATGGTTGTAAAAATTCCTATTAGTCGTCGATTAATCGCTAGTCTCAGGTTTACTGAGTAATTTTTATCTAATCGGTCAATTAATCAGTAGGCGGTCAACAGTGATCAAACCCAATCCTAATTGGCCAAAAATCGGTGGTAGTCTAACGAGTCCGGTCAAATTTAGGCCAGATCTTGACCAAAACCTGTAAATTATGACAATTAATCATATTTACTTGAAAATATGGGTCGAATAAGGTGTTAAAACATGTATACTTAAAAATACATAAAAATGTGTCTGTATACATATAAACAAAAAAATAGATATAAAATTCCAATTCGATTAATCGCTTGTCGGTACCTCATAGACCGATTAACGCCTAGCGATTCTTAGACCCCCCGTAGTGGGGCGTTTTTTTTTAAATAAAAAAAACGCTAAAAAACGCCCCCCCCCCCCCCCCCATTACATATAGGCATTGTTTGGCGTTTTTTTTGAAAAAAATTGAATTGGCGTTTTATATAAAACGCTGAAATGTGCATTGGGGAAAGATTTGACCGTTGCCAACGGTCATTTCTTTAATATTTTTTTTTAAATTCAAAAATTTACTCACTATATATATACTACCCACTTTTTCCTATTTTTTATAAAAAAACTCACACTTTCTCTCCTACTTCTTCTATATTTTATACAAACATGCATCCTTTCCGACCCCCCTTTGGTGTCCCCGCAAGACCCATGAACCCAAACACAACCCAACCGCAACACCCGTTTAACCTTCAAGACATGGACCCGAGCATGTTAACGTACGCGGCTTACTTGAGTGGCGCCACTCCGTTCGTGCCTCCCACCTTCGGCTTTGGTCAAGCCGGCGGGTCGCAACCTTCACAACAACAAGCCGAACCCGATGTCGATGTCGTGCCGGAGACGCAACCCGAACCGGTGCCAGAGAAATCGAAACGCGGCAGAAGGTCGCATAAGAAGAAGGAAAAGGACGAACCTCGACGTAAAAATACTCACCTTAAATGGACGAAGGAGGAGGAATTCATGTTGACTCGGGCGTGGCTCGACGTTTCGGAGGACCACGAAATTGGTAACTTTTAATTTTTTTTTACTTATATTTTTAACATACAACTTATATTTTTACTTTTATTTTTTCAATTTGTAGCAAACTTTCAAACGGGCCCCGTTTTTTGGGATATGGTTCGTGCACTCTTTTATAGCACGTGGGGTCAAGGCGAGCATCGGGACAAAGATTTCATTCTAGCAAATGGACCGACATCAACAACAAGTGTCATGCCTTCCAAGAAGTGTACAACGTAACTACGATAATCGCCCGAGCAGTGAAGGTGACGTCGGGGTTTTAACGAAGACTTTGGACGAGTACGAGAAAACGAAATTCCTTTTCCCGTACTATAAGTGTTGGGATCTACTACGTAAAAGTCCAAAGTGGGCGCTAGTAGGTACCATGACGTCTGGTAGTAGACGTCGAGCTAAACGGTCAAAAACATCATCCTCCGTTGACCCTAAAACACCGACATCGGATGCCCGCAATGTCGATCTAAATGAGGTGGTGGATGTTGACGAGGAACTTGAAGAAGAGTTGACCCAACCGCCCGGTAGAAGAAAGGATAAGCGAACCGGGAAAAAAACGGTGGAGTCGTCTTCTGATCTCGAGTTGAAGGAAGATTTCGAGGAGATGAACCGTCGTCTCCAAGACATTCGCGACCTCGGCCACCAACGTTATGAGATTATGAAAGAACGAGTGGCCGAAACCAAAAGTTTAACGAGATGCAAGAGGCGAGACAAATGGAAAAGGACATTGAGTTTTTGTCCAAACCGGTCGACCACCTCCAAGGCGACGCGTTAATCCTTGCGCAAATGCATCGCCAAAAAATTCGGAAAAACTATGGACTCTAGATCATCTTATTTTTTTTTAACTTTATTTTTTTTTTTCAGTTTTTTTGTTTTCAGTTTTTTTCGGTTTTTTTTTTTTAATTTCAAGTAGTGTAATTTTTATTTTAAATTAATAAAGATTTTTATGTTTTAAATTAAAAAAAATAATTGTGAAATGATTGCATGGGCGTTATTGGGCATTATTCCTACGGCACTTTTGCAATAACCCCCAATAATGTCCCATGCTGACTGGACTGTCACGTGTCACAAAACACCCCATGGTGAGGGCATTATTTGGCTAAACCACTACACATGGTCTTACAACCTTAGTGAGTAGCAAATGATTGTGCCTGTAGCGTCCATAATCTCAAAAGGTTATGTAAAAACATTGCTAATAAAATAAATGTTTTATACTAATATTGATGAAAATTTAAGTATTGAAAATAATATAAAAAATTAAAAGTTTTATACTAAAATTGATGAAAATTTAAGTAATGAAGATAATATAAAAAATTAAAAGTTTTATACTAAAATTGATGAAAGTTTTATACTAAAATTGATGAAAATTGAAGTATTGAAAATAATATCAAAAATTAAAAGTTTTATACTAAAATTGATGAAAATTTAAGTATTGAAGATGATATAAAAAACGATGCAAAATATAAAACAATAAATCTCTTGAGTGGTTTTCATCTGCACCAACTAGTGGTCTAATAATTATTCATGTGGGGCTCTAGACTAATTATTTATTCCCTTTTAAATGACACAATAGTTGATTTTATATAATTACTTTCTTAAATACAATAAGGCTAGAGGGTGTAGGATAACCCCCTTGGGGCTTTATAAGCGCCACCTCAGCGCCACGTCAGCCAAGGGGGCTTTATAACCCCCCCTTTAAGACTGAGTGTAGTGGGGCAACCTCTCGAGTGGGCGTCTTGCGACACGTGGCGCCACGTCACCTAAGAGGATTTTGACCAAAAAAGGGGTAGTGGGGCAACCTTGCTCGGTGGGGCGTCTTGCGACACGTGGCACCCATTTATTTTGTCTTTTTTTATGTAAAAGATATAAAAAAAAGTCCTATTTTTTATAAAAGTATTGATCAAAGTAAATAAAAACTAATACTTCAATAAAAAAAATTACTTAAACCAAAATAAAAAAATACATCAACTAAAAAAAAATTACTTCAACCAAAATAAAAAAATACATCAACTAAAAAAAAAATTACTTCAACCAAAATAAAAAAATTACTTCAACAAAGGTTATATTTTTCTCGGATTTCTTGCTTCATTTGTTCGGCTAAAGCGAGCTCGGCTCCAGTAAGGTTTGTCGTGTCGGTTGTTAATATTTGCAAATCAAGTGCTTTTTGACGACTTTCTTTCAGCTTTAGCTTTCGGTCCCCGTGTTCTTTTTTCAAGTTGATCCGTTGTTGGCTCGTTTGCAACAAGCCGTCTAACTTATTGGTCACTTTTTCGAACGTTTCGGTGTAGTCGATCCGTACACCGCTAGAAGACGGTTGGGCGGCTTTTTTGGCCCTATCTCGGCCAACCGCCCGTCGTGGTGGTTGAAACGCTTCGGCCTCTTCAAGTGGCTCTTCGTTGTCTTCCTCAATGTCGTTGAGATTTACTTGACACCGAGCGTCCGACCCGGTACTTTGATGGTCGTTTGAGGATGAGGTTTTTGACCGCTTAGCCGACGGTTGGCCACGAGTTTTAAATGGATCGAAGGCGATGACTGTGTGAAATTTCGAACTCCTTCTTAAAACTTGCCAAATAGCAAGATAAGGAAACGCCTTATTGTGTTCGGCTCGGTATTCATTTTGGGCGTTTGCTTGGAGCATCGCATCGTCGGAACCACTTTGGCGCACACGCGAGTTACTTAGACGAGTGTATATTTGGTTGAAACTTTGAATCAAAGGACGCATTTTACGCCACTTCGCGCCGACACCATCGGCATCACGGTATCCATCTTCTTGATCTTCCAACTTGAGGAAAAGGTTGTAAATACGAGACCAATATGTTTTTTCCTTTTGATAGTTACTACATCTCGGGTCTTCGGTTATTTCTAGCCAAGCCTTGGACAAGCTCATTTCCTCGTTGGAAGTCCATGGTATCGGTTTGGTTTTCAAGCGTTCTTCACCCGTTGTTTTCCTCTTGTGCGAACGTTTCTTTTTTTGACCGACGTCGAACTGGGTCTCCGGAACTTCTTCGTCACCTAAATCAACCACTAGATGGAATACAAACAAAGTTAAAAAAAAAACATATTCTTTACAAAAAAAATATCTAAAAAATTTATACCATTTTGTTGGCTCGATCCTCCAACGTTTTGAAAACCACCGGGTTGTTGTGTGTTCCAAGTGGTGAACCCCATATGTTGCGGTATGGGCGTATTGTTGTAGTATACTTGCGGTGTAGGGCTAGCAACGTGCATATTATTGAAATAGGCGTAAAAAGCGGGGTTATTTAAAACGTTTGGGTCCGTCAGATCGGGTTGTGGATTGGAAGATTGTGTATTTTGGTTGAAAGGAGGGATGTTGTGGGGATACATTTTGATGAGTTGATAGAAGATTGGTATAAATTTTGATGAGTTTGAGAGAAAATTGTGGTAAAAATGTGTTTGATATGGGGTATTTATTTATAAAGGTTGGATTTAAAAAAAAAAATAATAATAAAACATGGCCAAACTATCCGTTTGGCAACGGATACATTTGAATTCAAATGTGTGAGTTGGGCGACGTGTTTGAGACGGGCAAGAGGGGGTCGCCCCCCAAGTCGCCCCCGGGGGCGGTGTTCATGGCGATATGGGGCGACCTAGGGGTGGGAGTCGCCCCACTACACTCAGTCTAACATGGAGGGTGTGGTGATAACCCCTAGGGGTGCTATAGAAAAAAATAATAATTTTTTTTATTGGTGCAAACAAGTGGGCCCCACCTGATAACCCCCCTCCTCCCTCGTTATCATGTTGGCTGAATGTGTATGGCGCCCCCTCCTTAACATGGAGGGTGTGGGTGTATAACGCCCGGGGCGCTATAGAGGCTGAGGTGGCGGGTATGGCGCCCCCACACTCTCCGGCCTAAATATTAAAAACCAGTAAATATCAGTACATCACAGCTCAAATCCTTTTCTTAAAAAAAGAAATAACAGTTTGTTTCCTCCACATATTTCTCATAGCAAACAGCCAAAAATAAGTTACCAAATTATAATCACAAATTATTCATCTTGTTTTATGTTTCTTTATTTATATCTATAATTTATAACTGGTTTCTTTTTAAATATCTACCGGGCCTGCAGAACTCACGGCTTGTTTTATTGTTACGGATTACTAATTAAGTAATTCATTAATAAATAGCTTTCTGAAATATTATTATTCGTGCAACTTGTTTTCTGAAGTTTATAGATTTGGGTTTTATTTAAATGACTGAGTTAGTTTCAAGTGAACCCGTAAACACATTTAGCTAAAAGGTTAATTAAGGTCAATATGATGAGTTCTGAGGTTAACGTAATGTTTTATATCAAAAGTTAAACCTGCTCTAATGTTTTTGAAGGTACTAAGCAAACAAAGTCAGGGCTTTATTGAATTGTTATAAAGAAAATGAACAAATCAAACATTTTCTATAACCAACCTGAGTAGTGTCTTCCAAGCCAGCAAATCAGCAATATGAATCACTAGTCACCCAATCCTTTTTTTACTCTTAAATACTTGACAACCCTATAAATATCAATAGAATCGGCAATACCAAATCAAAATCGCAAATACTACAGGTTAAATCATTTAATTTGCAAAACTGATTACTGATTTAGTGATTTTCTTAGGGTTTCTCAATATATATATATATAGGGTTAGGTTAACGTACAAACGCCCTTATCCTACATTACGTATGCGATCATCTCAGCCGTCAGATCTTCATCCCACATTGAAATCGCATGTTGTTTTTTTGTAACAATTTCGCTTGTTGTTTTTTAACATGCGATTTCATCAAAATTACCACATGCGAAATTGTTACAAAAAACCAACATGCGATTTCATCAAAATTATCACATGCGAAATTGTTACAAAAACCAACATGCGATTTCATCAAAAATTATCACATGCGATTTCATCCATTCTATTTTATAACATGCGATTTCACATCGCGTACATAGCGTATATTAAGCTATTTTGTACAGTACACTTTCTCTATACACACACACACACATACATACATACATACAAATTAGTAAATGATGAAAAATTAGTCGTTACCTGTTGAGAATCTGCAATCGAGATTGAGATATGAGACATTGTAAACCATATCCCCATAATTACCCCTAATTTCGCCTAATTCACAATTAGTTTCACATTGGTTACTCAAAATACACCGCAAGTAACGAGGGTTGGTGTGTTGCGTTGTTACTTCTGGACAAGGTTGGAGAACTCGCTAGTCGCTAGCGGGTCGGTGAGGTAGGGACTAGCGACTACTCGGGATTACTCGTGATTACTCGGGATTAATCGGATCGGGATTTTATATGTATATTTTATTATTTTTATAAATATGTATATATATACTCACACATCCATATCAATATAATACTTAAAAAGGTAAAAATAGTTCAAAATCATCAGTTCAGTACAGATTCATCTAATAGAGTCCAACCTATAAACTGTAAAACAAGTACTGTGACTGTGTAACAAACTGTTAAAATAAACATCAACCTATAATCGGCCAACTGAAACTTAATTGTAACAAACTGTTAGATTCATTCATCTAATAGAGTCCAACTGAAACTTAATTCATAATCTGCCAACTGAAACTAAAACTTAATTCATAATCGGCCAAGGTCTGAATTCTGAAAGTGAAACTTAATTCATAATCGGCAATTACATAAATTCTGAAACTGAAGCTTAATGCCAGCTGATAACTCAACAATTAACAATTACATAACTTACCTATTGGAGTATGGAAGAACCGAAGAAGCAGTGTCGCCTGATGAAGATGATGTCGCTGAACCGCTGAACCGAAGAAGCAGGGCTGCCAGAGAAGCAGGGCCGCCGGAGAAGCAGTGTCGCCTGATGAAGATGATGTCGCTGATATTTTGTAAAGAATTTAGGGCAGCGATTCAAGTTATGTTCGCAGATAACAATGATTTAGGGCATAAGATATGGAAATTGGGCTAAATTTTGAACTTTGGGCCACTTTTTTAACCTTTTTAACTGGGCCGACTTGGGCCGACTAGGAGCGATTAGCACCGGCTTTGACCGGCTTTGACCGACTAGCGATTTTTTGACTGATTAGTTAAAAATTACTCAGTAGGAGGCCGACTAGCGACTAGTCGGCGATTAATCGCTGACTAGTCGCGATTTTTGCAACACTGCTTCTGGATTCTGGAATGAAGCATGCATGGACAGTGTCCTAGAGTAAAATCCTAAATCTCAGGCCTAGAAACTTTGTTTAAATGAGCCAAAAAAACAAAAAAAACAAGTCTAATAAATAAAAAGAAAAAAAATTAGAGACCCTTGTTTTTTGGTAGCTCTAGACCTTAGCCTAGGTTGTTAAGCCTAACGGTACACATCACCATATTAATATATACAACAACAACAAGAACAACAACAATACCCAGTAAATCCCACAAATAGCAAAGCTACTTATAGGGTCTGGGGATGGTAGGATGTAGACAGACATTGCCTCTATCCCTAGGGATAGAGAGGCTGCTTCCAGAGAGACCCTCGGCTCCACCAGATTAATATATAGTATATGTTAAACCTTAAAAGTTAAAAGAGAAACAAACGTTGTGTTAGGTAGTTTAAGTGAAATTATTTAATTAACATTTATGTTTTACTTTTGTAAATTAGAGTTGCAATATGTAAAAAAATTAATTAGACAAACTATGTATTTGTCAATCCATGAATACGATTAGGTTCGGGTTTTTGTATTCAACACCACTTATGAGTTACTATCGTATTAATTTTTCAGGTATGTGTTACAATTAATATGTCAATTCATAAACATGACCCGTTTAGCACCTTTATGGCTATATGAACAATATTATAATATATAAATTTAATTGAGTATTAAGTTGCAACATAGTAAAACATTGCTCTAGAAATATACAAACAAGGATAAAAGTAGATGTCAATGACAACAACTATGATGAGACATAATAGAAAACACATGATATGTATCTAGTAACTACTAACTTAATTACTAAGTTGATTTGAATTTAAAATAACATTAAAACGTTATAATTAAACTTTAATTAATTATGAGAGTATGAATGAGATTGGATTTTCATTATATCAAAACAATCTGCATTTCTTCCCTTTTGAGTGTGTGTAAGTAATAAAACGCATAGACAATGTAAAGATTAATGATATACAATCATTATATAAAGGTAAAAAAAAATCATATCTTGGAATTGTAATAAACTAGTTGATGTCTCACCCGCGTTGCGGGGCGATGACCGAATATTTCTCAATCAATTAAAAAAAACACTACTATAATTTTGCTAGCAAAAAAATAAAACGATGATAAGACCGTATTTTTCGGCTCAGGGGAAACCTGTAATTTTTCAGGACTAATGGGCGAGTGTTAGGCAGCTCATTGACACGGAAAAAAATTAAATCGAGTCAACCAATTAAAAAAACTTTTATAATTTTGCAAAAAAAAAAAAAAAAAAACTAAAACGATGGAAAAAAACTTTTATACTTTTAGGTGATGCCCCGCCCGCGTTGTGGGGCGATGGCCGAATAATTCTCAATCAATTAAAAAAACAGTACTATAGTTTTGTTAAAAAAAAAAGTAAAAAGAGTGGTAGGCAGCTCCTTGACACGATTTTTAGCTGGGGGCAAAATCATATTTTTATGTTTACTTGGGGGGAAAATCAAAAATTCTTCCCAAGGTTAAAATCCTAATTTTTAGCTAGGGGAAAACCATATTTTTATTTTTGCACTGGGGGCAGGAAAACATAATTTTGAATTGAGGGTGATATCGTAAGTCATGAACCGAGAGGAAAATTGTAAATTTTAACTGGGGGCAAAAACAAAATTTTATTTTGAACTGAGGGCAAAGACGTAATTTTAAACTGGGGGCAAAACCGTAATTTTAAAGTGGGTATAAAATAATAAACTGGTGTAAAAAAGTAATTTTGAGCCGGGGGGGGGGGGGGACAAAATTTTATTTTGAACTGGGGCGAAAACGTAATTTTGGCTGAGGGTAAAAGCGGAATTTTTTTTACCCAAGGTGAAATCGTATTTTTGGTTTAGCTGGGTGTAAAGTCATATTTATATTTTGAAATGGGGGAAAATCATAATTTTGAACCGAGGGTAAAATCGTAATTTTGAGGTAGGGTGTCACACCCCAACCGATGGCGGAAACATCAGGGCGCGACACTAAGCGAATCAGATTGCTCGAGAGAATCCACAACGCTACTTATTTCGATATAGATTAATCAAAGTTTCATAAACAAACTTAAATTGTCACACAACCCAGGTCATGATCAAAATGGTATCAAAGTATCATCAACATCCAACAAGTTTCAAATTATTGTCTTTCTAAGATGAGTTTCTAAGGTCATCATAGCTTGATTTCTTGTTTCCTTGGCCTATCAACCTGCAACATGTATTAAAATAAAATCAACAAAAATGTTGGCGAGTATACAAGTTTGATACGTAGCATAATAGTTTATGCGTTTAAAACTCATATCCAACGTGAACCACATTTAATAAGTTTCAACATGCTAGCTAACGCATTCCAAGTGATAGCCCAAGTTTTCAACGCGTTAACGTGCCTGTCCCAAAGACTAATGTTGTTAGGAGGTTAATATGTCTCATCCTAACAATACCCCCCAAGACTTAAGGGGAGGTGCGTTACCCCTATAGCGCTACTATTGTTAAGGCGAAACTACACACAAGGATTAAACTTTCACATAGCATAAAAGTCTCAAGTATCAATAGTTTCATGTTTTCATGTTTAATACGGATAGAGTATGTTTCAAATAAGTTTTAAGTGTCAAGTGTCTTGATATAGAATACATGTTGCATCCCAAAAGTGTTTAAAACAAAACGGGATCGAGTATACTCATAGTGGGTGCATAGAATCCTAAACACGATAGGGTTGGATCGAAGGGAGCGCTGGATCAGCCTGCATGTGGGGAACAAAGCATAAGTCCTATAAGTGCTGACCCGGTCGGGAATAGAGTGTCGAATAGTGCGAAATTCGAGTTAAAGTGCCTGACAGACTACCTGGGCGGATGGTCATCCGGACGGATGGGCTCCATCCGATCGGATGGTCATCCGAGAGGATGGTCATCCGAGAGGATGGTCATCCGAGAGGATGACCATTCGAACGGATAGCCATTCAAACAGTGGGTGTTTGTGAACTGATAAAGTTTTCGATGTTTTGATCATAGTATCCTGTGAAACAAGCAATAAGTGTTATCATAATCAGAATATCTGGGCGGATGGTCAGTGGGTGAAGCTTCGTAAAAACATTCTAAAGTTTGAGTTAACGGGGACGGCATGACAACGTGTCAAACAATCGGAAACACACCAAACCCAGCTCATTCGGCTGGATGGGTATCACCCCTTTCTGAACCGACGAGCCGTTCTTGATGGAATTTCCTATTTGGACCCGTTGATCAGTCGTTCTTCCGGTAGAAATCCATCCTTCGAACCGAATTTTGACTAAAGATGAGCCAGAAGTCTGATAGAGTTTGATTTCACCGGTGTTTTGTATAAAGATCGAAGAAAAGTTCAGAAATCAATGTTAAAATCGGAAGTTCATCAGATCTGAGCCGGAAGACATATGAACTTCTGTCAAATCTGGTATAGAAGTGTGATAACCCTTTAGATCTCGTATAAAATTTGTGAAAATCCGTTAGATCTGGAATCAATCTCGGCTAAATGGTGCTCCACAACCGTTTGCATAAGCAACCGAGTGGAAACCACATTCAAGTTGTCGCAACCCTCGATCCCTGATCCCCGGGAACGGGCGGACGCGAGCTCAGAGTTTGGTGGTATCAGGCTATTAAATCTCGCAGTGGAATTTTCATCAGGACCGTAGTTAGGAAATGTTTATCAGAGTAAAAACCACCATATTTGATATTAATAATAACATGGGCAAAATCCAAGTTTCTTATTACAATACATTTTATAGGGACAAACCCTATTTTATTGAATTTAAAACATCGTTTATTAGGTAACTTTTATAGCCACATTTTCCCCAAGCCTTCAGTGCTCTTCAGCTGGCTTTCATTAATTGGCTGTTCACATTGTGTTACCTGTAACGCGTTTTAAAAACATTTGTCAGTCGGAAATACTGGTGAGTGAATCCCAGTTTAATCAAGAAACATTTTATCAATTAAAACAGTATTGAGAGCGATCACATTGTTTATTTCTACACAATTACTCATTCAGTATTTGCCACTCGACCGGATCTATGGCTATGGTCAAATTACCCATTGGCTAACTCGTCGTCCAATGGTAATACACTGTCATTCAGACTTACTACTACTCGTAGTAAATTTTGTATACAAAAACCCCATAATACCGGCAGTAATTGAAGAACTACAAAGACTCAATCACCGTTTAATCACATTTGTAAACAATTAAGGTTTTGTAAAACATTCCAAAAAGGTTAACAAAAAGAGGATAAACTCACATTGTTGTCTTAGGCTTTTCGTAAGGGTTTCCTGAATATAATCTATAATTTATACAAATGTACATTGGTTAATATCATAACCCTGTGAAAATATTAATAATACCCTCCCCGAGACGGCATTCCAACAACTACATCGGGCAGAACCACGACAGTTGTTACGGAACCCTAAATCAACCGGACAGCGTAACTATTATGAAACTGGGGTTATAATACTTACAACGGAGCAGAACCTCGCTAATCAGGGGTATAGTACCCGACTATAATGCTTAATACTTTCAGAATTCGAGATTGAGAAGTGTGAATGAGCGACGGAAATTGTAATCTGATGCTATCTATTTATATTGCTGGATTCTGGTTCTGTCGCGGCCCGCGTGAAGGACAAGGGACACTTACGCGGCCCGCGTCAACATTGGTCAACGCTGTAGGTTAGCTGGGTCAGCTACTAGACTCGCCACGATGTTGACACGTGTCAGCACCGGATGCTTCCGCGTTTCATGATCTGTCGCGGCCCGCGTCAACTACACATACACTCTTACGCGGCCCGCTTCAACTAAAGAAGTCAGCGAAGTCAATTCCAGCATTGATACTGCCCGCGTAAGATGTTGGGGTGGGTCTACGCGGCCCGCCTCAGCCCTATATTTCTTATTTTTAATTTATTTTATATGTTATAATCTATTTAGGGCTCGGTTTTCCCATACGGGGTGTAATATAAAACATACTGAGACATTTTATAATATATTAGAGTGTCGGAAATATTATAAGGGTGTTGGTTTTACCGAGGGTTGTTACATTCTCCCCACCTTGTTTTAGAGCTCGTCCTCGAGATCTACTGAAATAAATACGGATATTTCCTTTTCATTTCTGACTCGAGCTCCCATGTGTACTCAGGTCCTCTTTTGGAGTCCCACTTCACTTTGACAAGAACTAGTCTCTTATGTTTGAGGTTCTTGACTTTTCTGTCTTCAATCTGTAGAGGCCTTTCTACAAACTTGAGTTGTTCATTTATCTCTATATCCTTAAGAGATACTATCAATGATTCATCAGCTAGACACTTTTTGAGATTTGATACATGAAACACATCATGTATTCCTGCCATTTCCTTTGGCAGTTGTACCTGATAGGCTACTGGTCCTATTCTTCTAATAATCTTAAAAGGTCCAACATACCTGAGACTTAGCTTTCCCCGTTTGATGAATCTTACCACTCCTTTCCAAGGAGAGACTTTCAACAATACTTTATCTCCTACTTGAAACTCCAATGGTTTTCGCCTGTTATTAGCATAACTTTTCTGTCTGTCACGTGTTGCTTTCAGTCGTTCCTTGACTTGAATAATTTTGTCGGTTGTTTCCTGCACTATTTCAGGTCCAGATAGTTGCTTTTCCCCAATTTCTGCCCAACAGACTGGGGTTCGACACTTTCGTCCATAAAGTGCTTCGAATGGTGCAGCATTGATACTTGTGTGATAACTATTATTATAAGAAAATTCTATTAAAGGTAAGTGATTGTCCCAATTACCTCCAAAGTCAATTACACAAGCTCTAAGCATGTCTTTCATTGTCTTAATTGTCCTTTCACTTTGTCCATCTGTTTGTGGATGATAAGCCGTACTTAATTTTAACTTAGTTCCCATAGCCTTTTGGAAACTTGACCAAAAATGAGATGTAAAGCGGCTATCCCTATCAGAAACAATTGATAAAGGAATACCATGTAAAGAAACAATTTCATTTACATACAATTTAGATAATTGTTCCATACTAATTGTTTCCTTTATTGGTAGAAAATGAGCTGACTTAGTTAGTCTATCTACAATCACCCAGATTGTATCATTTCCTTTTCTTGTTTTGGGTAATTTAGTAACAAAATCCATTGTTTTTAATTCCCATTTCCAAAGTGGCATTTCTAATTGCTATAACAAACCTGAGGGTTTCTGATGTTCAGCTTTAACTTGTGAACAGGTCAAACATTTAGAAATATAGACTGCTATGTCCTTTTTCATTCCTATCCACCAGAAATTTTTTCTTAAATCTTGGTACATTTTATCACTTCCTGGATGCATCGTATACTTAGACTTATGGGCTTCTTCTAATATACGATTACGTAAATTTCCTAATTTAGGTATCCACATTCTTTTTCCATGGAATCTCCATATTCCATCTGTTTCTTGTTCTAATTCTTTTAGCATACCTTTTAATTTTTCAGTATCTTTCTTGATTACTGATTCTTGTGTTTCTCTTATCTGATCATTTAAATCTACTTGCAGATTTAATTTAAGAGAACGTACCCTCTTTGTCTTTTCGTGATATTTTCAACTTAAAGCATCTGCCACTATATTGGCTTTTCCTTCATGATACTGAATATCACAATCATAATCACTAAGAAATTCCATCCAACGTCTTTGTCTCATATTCAACTCTTTCTGTCTGAAAACATACCTTAAACTTTTGTGATCAGTAAATATGGTAAACTTACTACCATAAAGGTAATGTCTCCAAATCTTAAGAGCAAAAATTATAGCTCCTAATTCTAAATCATGGGTTGAATAATTCTCTTCATGATTCGTAAGTTGCCTAGATGCATAAGCTATAACCTTTTGGCGTTGCATTAACACACATCCATAACCTAATCTAGAAGCATCACAATAGACTACAAAATCTTCAGTTCCCTCTGGTAATGCTAGTATAGGTGTACGGGTTAATCTTTGCTTAAGGATTCTAAAGGCTTCTTCTTGTTTTAATCCCCATTCAAACTTAACAGATTTACAAGTTAACTTAGTTAAGGGAATGGCTATTCTAGAGAAATCTTTAATAAATCTTCTTTGGTAACCGGCCAATCCTAAGAAACTTCTAATCTCAGTTGATGATTCAGGGGTTTTCCATTTAGTAATTGCCTCAATTTTCGTTGGATCTACATGAATTCCTTCATGATTGACTAGGTGTCCTAGAAATTGTACCTGTTTTAACCAAAATTCACACTTTGAAAACTTAGCATAAAGTTTTTCCTTTCTTAACAAACTTAAAAGTGCGTGCAAATGCTTTGCATGATCCTCTTTACTCTTAGAGTAAATTAGAATATCATCTATGAAAACAATTATGAATTTATCCAAATATGGCTTACATATTCGGTTCATCATGTCCATAAATGCAGCTGGGGCATTGGTTAAACCAAATGGCATGACGGTAAATTCATAATGGCCATGCCTCGTTCTAAATGTGGTCTTAGGAATGTCCTCTTCCTGTACCTTTAATTGATGATATCCTGACCTTAGATCGATTTTAGAGAAAAATCGGGCTCATTGCAGTTGATCAAACAGATCATCGATTCTCGGTAATGGGTACCGATTCTTAATTGTGACTTTGTTTAATTCACGGTAGTCAATGCACATACGCATTGATCCGTCCTTCTTCTTAACAAATAATATCGGTGCTCCCCACGGCGACGAACTTGGTTGTATGAATCCTTTCTCTAATAATTCATCTAATTGTTTTCTTCAATTCTTGCGTTTCTGCAGGTGCCAAACGATAAGGTGCTTTGGCAATCGGTGATGTTCCTGGTATTAAATGAATCCTAAATTCAACTTCTCTATCCGGAGGTTACCCTGGCAGTTCTTCTGGAAATACGTCTGAAAACTGAGATACTACTGGAATATCTTTTAAATCCTTTCCTTTAGTGTTAGTGATTATAGAAATCAAATACACTATAGAACCTTTTCTCATACAACTTGTAGTTTTCATCACAGAAATGAATTTAGTAGACCTAAAAGGTTTATCTCCTTTAATTGTGATCTTTTTACCTTTTGGTGAATTTACTTGAATTAACTTTTGATCACATAAAATATTGGCTTTATTGGCTATTAACCAATCCATTCCTAAAACAACATCAAATCCTACCAGATTCATGGGGTAAAGGTTTGCAATAAAATTCTGATTTAAAATTTCTATTCTTGCTCCCTGCAAGATTTCAGAAATTCTAACAGTTTCTCCATTAGCTGTCTCTACTAAGCATTCATGTGGTAGTTTAGTTAATGATTGATTTAGAAATTTGCAAAACGATGTATTAATAAAACTTTGGTTTGCACCAGAGTCAAATAATACTTTAGCAAAAACATCATTAATTAAAAACGTACCAGCTATGACATCTGGAATCATCTTGGCTTCTTCTGCAGTCAGAACAAATGCTCTAGCATTTTTAGTATTCTTGTTGTCTGGAGCTGGAGCTAATTTTGGGCAATTCAGCTTGATATGACCTTGTTCTCCACAATTGTAACATACCCTGCTGTTAGCTTTCTTCCTGCAGTTTTCTTCCTTGTGTCCTGACATTTTGCAAAGGTTGCAGTAGATGGAGCATCTCCCTGAATGCTTTCTTTTGCAATACCTACAGTAGGGTGCAGAGGTAGAACCTATATTTTTCCCACGGTTAGAATTTCCAGAACAAAATTCTTGAGTCAATTTATGGGTTAGGTTTCTCTTTTGATCCTCTTCTCGGGTACGGACTAACTCATCAGTCAAGGTATTGGCTAGTTCTACAGCTTCTTCTATGGTTTGAGGTCTAGCTGCCTTGACTACGTGTCTTATCTCTCCAATGAATCCCCAAATATAACGGGAGATTAACACTGGTTCTGGTGAAGCAAGATTTGGCACTATCCTAGCATATTCGAAGAATAATTTAGTATACCCCTTGCTATCCACACCAGTCATCCTAAGGTTTAAGAATTTGTTTGCTATCTGTTCTTTTTCATTGGGTGGGCAGAATTTTCTTTCTACCTTGTCCTTAAACTCTTCCCATTCCATATTATAGGTTTTATCACTTCCTTTTGTTTGGAGGATAGTGTTCCACCATTCTAGTGCTGCATTTTTAAACAGATTAGAAGCAAACAATATCTTATCTTCTTCAGCACACTTATTTATCCTTAAGACTGCCTCAGTCTTTTCTATCCAACGTAAGGTTGCAATGGCCCCTTCATTGCCCGAGAATTCCATTGGTTTACAAGACCAGAATTCTTTATAAGAACAACCATAAGGCATGGTTCTTCTCTTTTTGGGAATAGGCATTTGAAGTACAGGTCCATTGTTCACGCTGTTTTCTGGTTCACTTGGTCGCTTACTGCTATGCTTACTTTTATTATCAGCATCTTTAACAGTTTGGAGAATAAATGGCATTGCATCTATAATTCCCTGTGCTACTATGTGTTGGATAGCACTATTATCCACTTGGTTTCCATTGTTATTGATACTCGGATTATCATTAACCACGTTAATGTTACTTTGGTTATCGTTATTCAGATTCCCTTGATTTTCTTCGTCGGCCATCTGAATTTTAAACATTTATCCCATATTAATATCACAATTAATATTTTAATATAGTTAATCACATAACACACAATCTAGCCAAAAACGTAGATCATTGCTACTATACTCTTTTCATATACTTATGCGTCTATTACACACTAGTACAGAAATAAAGATTACAATACCAACAGAAATAAAATAGTAATATGCATCCGTACACACATATTTTATTTTATTTTTATTATATTATTATTACTACTTCCTCCATTTTAACATTCATGGATATGGATTCATCCAAAAATCCATATTGCGCTCATCGTATTTCCATACGAGACGCTCTCCAACCTGGCGCATCCTCTCACTGCTTTCTAAAATTTCCTCCCTAAAAGTCCTAAGTTCTTGGACATTTTCTGCACTCATTGGGGGTGCAGGTTCTAGGACTGGGTTTGGAATCTGGGGTGCGGGTTTCTGATATGGAAATAAAAGTGCCTGAAGTTGGTAAGGATCTTCCAAAATTCCCCAAATGTAGTTATCATGGTAATAGGGATCTAAAGGGTCCATACCTGAATAGGCTCCTATAGGTGTGTCTTCAGGAATAGAGTAACGTTGCACATAGTCCATATTCTCGTCCCACCATGGGTCGCAATTTGGGTCTAGGGAATTTGGTGCAGGTACCCTAGGAATTTCGTCAGGATTAAACTCATTCATCTCCACTTGAGTTTCCTGGTTTTCTATCTCCATGAGTTGTTCTGGGTTTTGTGGTTGTGGGGCTACTAATTGTTCCAGACTTGGGTCAGCAGCAGTTGTAGCTAGGATATGAAAATTAGCTAGGCTTCTATTAAGCATATCTTGCGTATGAGCATCTGTCTCTCTCTTAATAGCTGCTAAGGTCCTTTGATGTTGCAATTTTCGCATTCTCTTCCTACGAGCAAAAGCTTCTTTACTAAACCATCCTCATTTCTTAGTAGGAAATGGTTCCTCCGACTTAGCTCTAAAGGCAAATATCCCGTCTTCCTGATCAGCAGTATACCCAGAGAGGGCAGGCTGTGATGATGTACCTTCACTCCTAGGTGAATCAGATAACTGACGATTCATATCTGATGGTTCTTGATCACTCATACTGTAAACTAACAGATAGTCAAATAACACACAACAAATAATTACAGTTATGCACATACTTTCATAATTTATTTCCTAACAAAATTTAGAATTTAAGTGTCAGCAGAACACTTCTTTGGCTCAGACCAGTGGCTAGGCTCTGATACCACCTTCTGTCGCAACCCCCGATCCCTGATCCCCGGGAACGGGCGGACGCGAGCTCAGAGTTTGGTGGTATCAGGTTATTAAATCTCGCAGCGGAATTTTCATCAGGACCGTAGTTAGGAAATGTTTATCAGAGTAAAAACCACCATATTTGATATTAATAATAACATGGGCAAAATCCAAGTTTCTTATTACAATACATTTTATAGGGACAAACCCTATTTTATTGAATTTAAAACATCGTTTATTAGGTAACTTTTATAGCCACATTTTCCCCAAGCCTTCAGTGCTCTTCAGCTGGCTTTCATTAATTGGCTGTTCACATTGTGTTACCTGTAACGCGTTTTAAAAACATTTGTCAGTCGGAAATACTAGTGAGTGAATCCCAGTTTAATCAAGAAACATTTTATCAATTAAAACAGTATTGAGAGCGATCACATTGTTTATTTCTACACAATTACTCATTCAGTATTTGCCACTCGACCGGATCTATGGATATGGTCAAATTACCCATTGGCTAACTCGTCGTCCAATGGTAATGCACTGTCATTCAGACTTACTACTACCCGTAGTAAATTTTGTATACAAAACCCCATAATACCGGCAGTAATTGAAGAACTACAAAGACTCAATCACCGCTTAATCACATTTGTAAACAATTAAGGTTTTGTAAAACATTCCAAAAAGGTTAACAAAAAGAGGAAAACTCACATTGCTGTCTTAGGCTTTTCGTAAGGGTTTCCTGAATATAATCTACAATTTATACAAATGTACATTGGTTAATATCATAACCCTTTGAAAATATTAATAATACCCTCCCCGAGACGGCATTCCAACAACTACATCGGGCAGAACCACGACAGTTGTTACGGAACCCTAAATCAATCGGACAGCGTAACTATTATGAAACTGGGTTATAATACTTACAACGGAGCAGAACCTCGCTAATTAGGGGTATAGTACCCGACTATAATGCTTAATACTTTCAGAATTCGAGATTGAGAAGTGTGAATGAGCGACGGAAATTGTAATCTGATGCTATCTATTTATATTGCTGGATTCTGGTCCTGTCGCGGCCCGCGTGAAAGACAAGGGAAACTTACGCGGCCCGCGTCAACATTGGTCAACGCTGTAGCTTAGCTGGGTCAGCTACTAGACTCGCCACGATGTTGACACGTGTCAGCACCGGATGCTTCCGCGTTTCATGATCTGTCGCGGCCCGCGTCAACTACACATACACTCTTACGCGGCCCGCTTCAACTAAAGAAGTCAGCGAAGTCAATTCCAACATTGATACCGCCCGTGTAAGATGTTGGGGTGGGTCTACGCGGCCCGCCTCAGCCCTATATTTCTTATTTTTAATTTATTTTATATGTTATAATCTATTTAGGGCTCGGTTTTCCCATACGGGGTGTAATATAAAACATACTGAGACATTTTATAATATATTAGAGTGTTGGAAATATTATAAGGGTGTTGGTTTTACCGAGGGTTGTTACACAAGTGACCCAAATCAGTTGGTTTTTGAGAAAATATTGAAATGTTCATGTGATTTTGATGAAGAATATAATGTAGAAGTGATAAATGATGAGGATTAGAGAAGATTCGAGGTAGAAAGCTTACGATTCAGCCTTGAACCACGTCTGAAAGTGTCTGAGAGCGAGGGAGAGAATGGCAGAGTGCAAAGGTAAGAATGAGAGTTCAGGTCGGGTATTTATAGGTGATAGTGATAGGCTCAATCGAATGGGTTAAGTAGGTGTAAGTGGCAGGTGATCGGATGGCGTTCCGGACGGATGGCCATCCTGTCGGATGGTCATCCGGTCGAATGTCCATTTGGACAGCCGATTCGCACTTGCTAGTTTTCCATCTTTGGTTTGATTCGGAGCGAGCATTGCGTTGCGTATTATTGTGAAGGTTCATTGTTTTACAGTATTTGAGTACATGTTTGTATAATCAAGAGTAAATTCGTGTTTTGGTTATAGTTTAAACAAGTTTCTCATTCCATAAATACCAAGAGTCAAGAGTCATAACATAGAATCAAAGAGTCAAGAATCACATTGTTCCAATGTAAAAAAGTGTCACATAGAGTCAAGATTCACATCGTTCATGTCATAAGATTCACGTCGTTCATATATGAAAGTATCACGTAAGTATCACATAGAGTAAAAGTATCACATGGTTTATTAAGATTCAAATAGTATCGTTTCTCACATGATCGATCGTCTCGAGTGTAAAAGCATCACATGATAGGAAGTATAACGAGACTTGCTATTTATAGGTTAACATCAAAACGCAGGGCGTTACAGTCTCCCCTGCTTTAGGAGATTTCGTCCCCGAAATCTGAGAGGAAGACTGGGTAAAAAGCTATGGATACTTGGTTTTCATTTCACTCTCGAGTTCCCAAGTGAATTCGGCGCCACACTTTCCTTCCCATCGAACCTTGACTATGAAAATTTTGCTGCGCCTTAGCCGCTTGGTACCTCGGTCCATGATTTCGACCGGTTTCTCGACAAAATGAAGGGTCTCATTTATTTGCAAGTCTTTGATGGGAACTTGAAGTTTCTCATCTGCTAAGCACTTCCTGAGATTAGAGACATGAAACGTCGGATGTACGTTGCTAAGCTCCTGTGGTAAATCGAGTCGATAAGCCACCTTGCCAATCCTTTCGAGTATCTTAAAAGGACCCACATAGCGAGGGGAAAGCTTTACCTTTTTACCAAAACGTGTTACTCCCTTCCAGTGAGATACTTTAAGTAGAACGTGGTCTCCAACATTGAATTCCAGAGGCTTACGCCTTTTGTCAGCATAGCTCTTTTGTCTGCTCCTAGCCTTGATTAAGTTATCGCGGATTTGAAGAATCTTATTCGTCGTCTCTTGAATGATCTCAGGGCCAGTAAGTTTCTTGTCACCAATCTCATGCCAACTGAGGGGAGATCGGCACTTGCAACCATATAAGGCTTCGAAAGGAGCCATCTGAATACTGGAATGGTAGCTGTTGTTGTACGAGAACTCGATCAATGGTAAATGTACATCCCAATTACCACCAAAGTCGATGACACAAGAACGGAGCATATCCTCTAGGGTTTGAATAGTACGTTCGGTCTGTCCATCCGTTTGAGGATGAAAGGCCGTACTAAGATTCAAGTGAGAACACATAGCGGACTGAAAAGTTTGCCAGAGGCGTGAAGTAAAACGATCATCGTGGTCAGAAATGATATCGATAGGTATGCCATGACGACATATGATTTCATCAGTATAAACTCGAGCAAGTTTCTCTGCTTTGAAATCTTCGCGGATAGGAAGAAAGTGGGTTGTTTTGGTCAAATGGTCAATGATTACCCATATGCTATCATGGCCGGAAGGTGTTCGTGGGAGTTTAGTTATAAAGTCCATAGCAATGCTATCCCATTTCCAAACAGGTATTTCGGGTTGTTCAAGAAGACCTGAAGGACGTTGATGCTCGGCCTTAACCTTTGAGCAAGCGAGACACTTCGAGACGTACGCGGCGATTTCTTTCTTCATACCAGGCCACCAGTAAGTCATACACAAGTCATGGTACATCTTATCTGCACCAAGATGAATAGAGTATCGGGATTTGTAAGCCTCATTCATGATGAGCTCACATAGATTGTCGCGATCCGGCACCCAGATACGATTGAGGTAGTATTGAAGTCCATCAGACTTTGTTTCAAGTTGGTCGATAGAAGCACCTCGTATTTCAACGATTAGACTACCTTCGTTGGCTGACGAGTACTGAGCTTCACAGATACAGGCATGAAGATCACTAGTGATCTAAAAACAGCGGATGCTACTAACATGAGTCTTACGACTACGTGCATCGGCCACGACATTCGCCTTGCCAGGATGGTAGCGAATTTCGCAGTAGTTGTCGTTAAGCAACTCCACCTATTATCGCTGGCGCATATTCAGTTCCTTTTGGTTAAAGATGTGCTGCGGGCTCTTATGGTCAGTAAAAACCACACACTTAGTACCATATAGGTAGTGTCGCCAAATCTTTAACACAAAAATGACTGCGCCAAGCTCTAAATCGTGGGTAGTATAGTTTTTCTCATGTATTTTGAGCTGTCTGGAGGCATAAGCGATGACATTGTCCTGCTGCATGAGCACACAGCCAAGCCCACGGTTTGAGGCATCGCAGTATACCACAAAATCATCATTCCTATCAGGGAGAGCAAGTACAGGAGCGTTACAAAGCAGATTCTTAAGGGTTTGAAAAGATTCCTCTTGCTCGGGACCCCTAGCAAAAGGTTTCTCTTTCTGAGTTAACGAAGTAAGAGGAACAGCGATTTTCGAAAAATCTGAGATGAATCGACGGTAATAACCCGCCAATCCCAAGAAGGAACGAATCTCAGATGCAGATTTAGGCGTACTCCAATTCTTTACTACTTCGATTTTGGAAGGATCAACATGAATTCTTTGTTTTCTAACAACGTGTCCGAGAAATTGTACTTCATTAATCCAAAATTCGCACTTAGAAAACTTTGCGTATAAGCGTTCACCACGTAAAAGTTCTAACATGAGGAGTAAATGTCGTGCATGATCAGCTCGGGTTTTTGAATAAATAAGAATATCATCAATAAAGACTATCACAAAACGATCCAAGTAAGGTTTACAAACACGATTCATAAGGTCCATGAACATGGCGGGTGCATTCGTCAGGCCAAATGGCATAACTACGAACTCGTAGTGCCCACATCGAGTGCGAAATGCAGTTTTGGGGATATCTTCTTCGAGAACGCGAAGCTGATGATAACCAGATCGAAGGTCGATTTTAAAGAAACAACTTACGCCTTGTAGTTGGTCAAATAGGTCATCGATACGAGGGAGGGGATAACGGTTCTTGATGGTAAGTTTGTTAAGTTCACGGTAGTCAATGCACATACGAAACGAACCATCTTTCTTCTTGATGAATAACACAGGAGCACCCTGTCACACCCTAACCGATGGTGGAAACATCGGGGCACGACACTGAGCGAAACAGATTGTCCAGGAGAATCCATAACAACTATTTGTTATATTATATTAAAGGTTCATGTCCCATACCACAAACATATAAAATAAAAACAGTTATTACAGACATTGTTCTCAAAGGCAAATATCCATTCCGACAACTCAGATTTTATTTAGTTTGTTTCTAGACTCCATCCTACTTGATTCCATAAGAGCAGGCGAAGCATCCTAAACACCTGTCACATACGTTAAAATAGAGGTCAATACACATAGTGTAAAGGTGAGCATACAAGTTTAATAGTAATAGTAGAGTTCGAAAGCGTTTACGCATAACCAGCATGTACAACGCATAATGTGAAGCATGTAAGTTATCGACAAAGATCCTATCAATACCAATGACTGCGATTTGACTGCGAGTAGCGAGTGCGCATCACATGTTCACCACTGCGAACACATGAACTAATATCCTTAACAACCCCTGAGTGAACAGGTGCTGCGTCCAAACTATAGCACTATCGTTGCTAAGGCAGGTAGACAGCAATCCATGTGTAAACATAACAAACATGCATTCATCAAGTCACGTATAACATGCAATAGCGGTTAGCGTTCAAAGTGTTTGCGTTGTGTGTTGATGTGATTTGAATATAAGTAACGTATGTAACACCCAAAAGTGCGTAAAGCAAAAAAGGATCGAGTATACTCACAGCGATGGTAGTTAATGGATTGAAGGGAGCGCTGGAGTGAATGAGCCTGATCAGAACGATAACGTAAGCGAAGGGCGGTGCGTAAAACGATGCAAGTGAAGCAAGTGACGAGTGGTCATCCGGTCGTATTGACACTCGTTTGGGGATGGATGTGTTTGTGTATGATGGCTTTGAAGTTTTCCTTGTAACATTTTGAAAACGGAGAAGTATCTCTACCTTTCAGGTCGTCCGGTCGAACGGTCATTCGATCAGATGGCGATCCGTCCAGCAAGACATTCCTCAGAAAACAATAAGTGTTGGAGACCAAATGTCATCGGATCGGATCGTTGTTCGATCGGATGGCAATCCGATCGGACGGAAATCCGTTTGGGTGACTAGTTCGTTTTGAAATTCATTAAGTTTGAAAGTTGCGGTTTGATTGAGATGATATGACTATGTGTTTAACAACGGGAACTTCATCAGAACCAGGTTATCCGATCGAACGGGAACCACCCCAATCCGTTCAGTTAACTGTTCGTGACGGGTTGTTCATGTTTAACCCGAAATCGGTTGTCTCGTCGATAGGAATCAGATCTCAAACCGACACATCACTAGAGAAGAGTGGAAGGCCTGAGTGAGCTCCGATTCTATCGGTTTTGAATGCATTGAGTGTAAAAGCGTTGAAAGAAAGTTACCAAAACCATCTTTCAATCCTTTTAACCTCGGGAAGGTTTAGATCTATGCGAAAATAGTGTTAAATCGTGTGGAAATCACTTGGATCTGAGTTATTCTTGGTGGAATGAGGCCAAAACTTGAAGTTCATAAGAACTCCATGATGACATCACCCTAGAACACCTCAAATCCACTGATTTCACGGTTAAAAGTTAAGATTCAAAGGTGAAAATGATCTAGAAGTGCGAGTAGATCATAGAAGTACAAGATTTGAGGTAGAAACTTACAAGAATAGCGAGAAATCGAGAGAAAAGTGGGCTGGAGAATGCTGGTCGAGAGAGAGAGCTGTCACATCACTTTAGTGATGTGACAGAGGTATTTATAAGGTTTCTAAAAGAGGAAAGATGGGCACCAGTGTCGGATCGGATGGCCATCCGATCGGATGGTCATCCGTTTGGATGACCATTCGATCGAATGGTCATTCGATCGTCTGGTTTCTGCCTGTCGGTTTTCGTGTTTTTGTTTCGCGCGTTGAGCATTGCGACGCGTTTCGAGTGAGCGATGCGATAGTATTACCCATTAGTTACACAAATATCCTAACTACTATATCTAACATACAATCAATAAAAATAACTTGCGTTTAGCGTTTGCGATTAGATTGCGATGCGATAGAGTTGCGATTGTGATTGCGATTAATCACCTCAACACAAAAATAACATGCACAAGTAACACATAATGGCACACACACGTAAAACAATATCCAGAACACATAATTCGTATTGCGATGCGATTGCGATGCGATTAGCGATAAGTCGAGTAGCGATTAACTGCGATTAATTAGCAATTTATTAACATGTACTCCACATAATACAACTAAAGCGGTTCAAATACAAAATTGGTTATAAGTCAAGGTAGTCAAATCCGTAGTTAAGCAAGGAGTGACAGATCGCAATTAGCAATCTTTTCTTCCTTTGACTTTGACCTTGACTTTGACGTTGACTTCAGTAACACGGGGTGTTACAGTCTCCCCTACTTAAGGGAATTTCGTCCCGAAATTTAAGAAGCAGGCGTAACAAACAGTTGCGGGTACTTCGCCTTCATGTCACTTTCGAGTTCCCAGGTAAACTCGGCTCCGCGTTTGCCTTCCCAACGAAACTTCACAATGGGAATGCGTGAGCGTCTGAGTACTTTGGTTTCTCGGCCCATGATCTCGACAGGCTTTTCCACGAAGTGTAATGTTTCATCCACTTGTAAATCTTCCAGAGGGACATGAAATTCTTGGTCGGCTAGACACTTTTTGAGGTTCGAAACATGGAAAGTCGGGTGGACGTTACTCAGTTCCTCCGATAGTTCGAGTCTGTAGGCCACTTTGCCAATCCTTTCCAGAATTTTAAAGGGTCCAACATATCGAGGCGCGAGCTTTCCTTTCTTGCCGAATTTGATCACCCCCTTCCAAGGTGCAACCTTTAGGAGTACGTGATCGCCAACATCAAATTCAAGGGGCTTGCGGCGTCTATCGGCATAACTTTTCTGACGACTCCAAGCTTTCAGCAGATTGTCTCGTATTTGGAGGATTTTGTCAGTCGTTTCTTGCAATAGCTCGGGACCGGTAAGTTGCGAGTCTCCGATCTCGTGCCATACAATAGGCGATCGACATTTTCTTCCGTATAATGCCTCAAATGGTGTCATTTGAATGCTAGAGTGATAACTTTTATTGTACAAGAATTCGCCTAAAGGTAAGTGCGTGTCCCAATTACCACCGAAATCTATGACACACGAGCAAAGCATGTCTTCAAGGGTATGAATCGTGCGTTCAGTCTGACCGTCGGTCTGGGGATGGAAAGCAGTACTAAGATTAAGAGTAGTATCGTGAGCAGATTGAAATGTTTCCCAAAGACGCGAAGTAAATTGACCATCACGGTCAGAAATGATGTCACGAGGTGTCCCGTGTCGACAAATAACCTCGTCTGTGTAGATTCCTGCTAATCGTTCTATCTTATAGTCTTCCCGTATCGGTAGAAAGTGAGCGGACTTGGTCAAACGGTCAAGGATAACCCAGATGGTGTCGTGACCTGATAGCGTGCGCGGTAGTTTCGTTATGAAGTCCATAGCTATACTCTCCCATTTCCACATAGGGATCTCGGGTTGTACGAGTAAGCCAAAGGGTCTTTGGTGCTCGGCCTTGACCTTCGAACAGGCCAGGCACTTCGAAACATAGACAGCAACATCCTTTTTCATGCCCGGCCACCAGTACTTGTAGCGCATGTCCTGGTACATTTTATCAGCACCAGGATGAATAGAATATCAGGATTTGTGGGCTTCGTCCATCAGAAGTTGTCGTAAATTGGTACGTTTGGGAATCCAAATTTGGTCTACGTAATGAAAGATACCATTCAATTTATTCTCGAGATGAGCGCCATCATTAAGAATCCTTTCCTTCTTCAAGGTTCGTTTGGTAAAACAAGCATGTTGAGCGTCACGTATCAGAGTTTCGAGATTATGATGGGCTTGGATATTACGAACGCTATGCAAATAGCTTCGTCGACTGAGAGCATCGGCGACGACGTTTGCTTTGCCTGGATGGTAACGAATCTCGCAGTCATAATCGTTGAGTAGTTCTACCCACCGGCGTTGGCGCATATTCAGTTCTTTCTGGTCAAAAATGTGTTGTAGGCTCCTATGATCGGTGAAGATCGTATACTTGGTACCGTAAAGGTAGTGTCGCCAAATATTTAACGCAAAAAAAACTGCACCAAGCTCGAGGTCGTGTGTGGTATAGTTCTTCTCGTGGATCTTAAGCTGTCGAGAGGCGTACGCAATAACCTTGTCTCGTTGCATGAGGACACAACCAAGACCTAGGTTAGAGGCATCGTAGTAGACTACGAAATCGTCGTTCCCGTCGGGAAGTGAGAGCACGGGAGCATTGCAAAGCATATGCTTAAGAGTTCGAAAGGCAGTCTCTTGTTCAGTTCCCCAAACAAAAGGATTGTCTTTGTGCGTGAGAGAAGTTAGCGGTACGGCGACTTTAGAGAATCCTTTGATAAATCGATGATAGTAACCCGCTAGTCCGAGAAAAGAATGGACTTCGGACGGGTTCTTGGGTGTGACCCAGCTCTTAACTGCTTCAATCTTTGCAGGATCGACATGAATACCTTGACTATTGACGATGTGACCAAAGAATTGGACCTCCTCAAGCCATAATTCACACTTGGAGAATTTGGCATAGAGGCGGTTTCCCTGGAGTAACTCAAGAACCAAACGTAGATGTTGCAAGTGTTCGGCTTTTGATGGTAAGCTTATTCAATTCCCTATAGTTGATGCACATCCGGAACGATCCGTCCTTCTTTTTAACAAAAAGGACAGGCGCGCCCCAAGGAGAGGTGCTAGGGCGAATAAAGCCTTTATCAAGTAGTTCCTGGAGCTGACTCGAGAGTTCGCGCATTTCGGAGGGATCGAGGCGATAAGGCGCTCTAGGAACAGGATTCACTCCAGGAATGAGGTCGATTCGGAAATCGATATCATGAGTGGGAGGTAAACCAGGCAAATCATCAGGAAAAACGTTAGGGAATTCACGAACAACAGGTACTTCTTCCACCATCTTTCCTTTCTTTTCCTTCTCTGCTACTACGATGTGTGCTAAGAAAGCTTGGTATTCCTTGCGGAGATACTTGCTAGCTTGGACACACGACATGAGTTGTAATATCTTCGAAGCGACTTCGCCATAAACACACAATTGATCACCATTTGCGAGGGAGAAATGAATCATCTTATCGAAGCAAATGATTTCAGCATGATTCTCTCGAAGGAAATCCATACCTACTATGACATCAAATCTACCGAGTTGCATCAGAATAAGATTAATCGGGAAAACGTGACCGTTGAGGTCGAGGGTACAGTCATGCAGAACGGAACTGACGGTGACGGTTCTTCCAGTGGCAACTTCTAAGGTTGATGGGAGGTTAACGCGCTTACGATTTAGGAGCCTTTCGAATTCGGACGATATAAAACAGTTATCGGCTCCAGTATCAAATAAACACGAAGCATATATACCATTTATGAGAAACGTATCATTAACCACATTGTTGTCTGCCTGAGCCTGGCGGGCGTTGATCTTGAAGACGCACCCGCGGGCTACTTGCTGTGCTGGCTGTTGCTGCTGTTGTTGACGTTGTTGTGGCTGCTGTTGTGGCTCTTGCTTCACCACTCGATTGGGGCACATGTTTGCGAAGTGGTTAGGATCGCCACATGCATAGCAGGCTCTTGCATTGGCAGCGGGGGCAGGAGCTGCTTGTTGGCCCTGGGGAGCTGGTAGAGCGGGAGCTTGAGCTGGCGCTGGAGCTGGAGTTTGGCGCGGACCAGTACGGCAGTTAGCGGTGAAATGGCCGTACATGTTGCAGTGAACGCAGAACTGGCACGCGAGACCAACCGGGTGATGATAAGTACAAGTAGGGCAGAGCGGATGTGGGCCAGTGTATGCACGCTTTGCTGGCTGTGCATTAGCAGCAGGCGCCGCTACTTGGCGGTGTTGAGGTTGCGGTTCATCCGATTCAGTTTGAAGTGATGCGGCGATAACTGCACAGTTCTTGTTGCTGGTGCTGCTGTTCTTTCTCTTGCGACGTGAGAGCTTTGAAGATTGCGGTGCGGCGGTAGTTTCAGTGGTGGGAGTAGCAGTGACTTGATGTAGACTCTTGGCAGCTTTATCAAAGTAACCAGCCTTGACTCGCTTGTCGTTTATTTCAGCAGCGAGTAAGAAGGTTTCCACAATAGTTGTCGTTTTTGCAGCGTGAACGAAATCAGCAACGCAATCAGGAAGAGCACGGATATACTTCTTGATCGTAATCTCGGGGGTAGTAACCTGACCAGGGCAGATGATACTCAACTGCTTGAAGCGAGCACTTAAACCAGTGTTATCTCCGCCATCCTGCTTAATGTGCCAGAATTCATCCTCTAGTTTTTGGAGTTCATGGGGAGGACAAAACTCTTGCATCATGATGTTCTTCAACTCGTCCCACGACAATCCGAAAGCTGCATCGTTTCCTCGTTTGTTCCTCTCGGCCGTCCACCAATCAAGAGCGCGGGATTGGAAGACGCTGGTAGCATTGACAGTGCGTAGGTCTTCTAGACAGCCACTCTGGCGCAGGGTGACTTCGATTGAATCAAACCATTGAAACATGGTCGTAGGCCCATCTTCGCCGGTAAATTCCTTCGGGCCGCAGGCTTTGAACTGCTTGAAGCTAAAAGTAGCTATAGGAGATTCTGTCATGGATTCTTCCGAGGACTTACTAGCATTTTCATTCAACTCGCTGACAATTTACGGAATTACTTTAGCGATTTGACTTGCGACGAGAGAAGCAATTCGCTTGTCAGCGTGTTTGCATCTAGCAGCGCGGGAGTGTTGCGATCCAAATGACGACATTGTTTGCAATAGATATCGTCTCAGGACTCAAACATAATTTCGATTAACCCTAGTATAGTCTAGCGATTTACCATAAAGCTCAGGAACACAGCCATTTACAAAATGCATGTAGGCCCATAAACACGGAATCACATAAGCACATAAGCTAACCTAAACACATATTTTGCACGTATTCACCTATCCTTCACAACAGCATGTAGCGATTAAGTATAACGATTGCGAATGACATAAGCGATTTGTGGTGTGAGCTGTGTGTGGTTTTGGCGGAACGAGAGACGTAAAATCGAAACCATCAGTACCACTGTACTGTTTATCTCAAAAAGCTAACAAATACGCATATAAAACACATAAAAATTTCCACATAAAAACGATACGTCACAGAGTTGCGGCGACGAAATCCAGAATTGAAACACATAAAAAGTAAATGGAATGTCTTGGGTGTGTTAGACTTTGACTAACCAAGGTGTTTTGACTATTCACAAGAATTCTGAGCGCACACTTGGGCCTTCTTGACTGTGCTCTCGCCTCGATTTGGGCGATCGGCACGCATCCTTCCAGTCACAGTGTGACTCCAAGTTGTTGGAGTCCGTCGAGGCCTTGGTGAGAGTTTTGCAAAACCACAATAAAGAGCAGAATGAGTCATCAAGGTTCGGGTTTCACCCCTAACTTAACGACTATGTTCCCTGTGTTGATGAAGTGGAGGGGAAATTTGCGTCGAAGTATGGATTTCACTCCTGATTCTACGTAAATTCTCGTGTAGTAAAAAGCCGCGTCGAGCAAGCAATCTAGTCGAGAGTTTGCGGTTTTCACACCTATTCTCGGCCAAATCACCTTGCTTTCGTGAGAAATTTGAAAACAGTGCGAGTTGCCAGCCTTAGGAAAGGCCGACCTTGCGTGAAGCGGTAGTATGCGATATTCGCGCAAGTGTGTAGTGTTTCGCGAGTTCAAGTGAGAATAGTAGTAAGATCGTGCAAAACCCCTACAGGGTTTGCACAAGTCGGTCTGTTGGTGCTTAGACTATAGACTAGGTCGTTTCTAAGACATCGACCCGGACTAGGTCGAGTCTTGCCTAATTCCCTATAGTTATGGCTCTGATACCAATCTGTCACACCCCAACCGATGGCGGAAACATCGGGGAAAGGCACTGAGCGAAACAGATTGTCCAGGAGAATCCATAACAACTATTTGTTATATTATATTAAAGGTTCATGTCCCATACCACAAACATATAAAATAAAAACAGTTATTACAGACATTGTTCTCAAAGACAAATATCCATTCCGACAACTCAGATTTTATTTAGTTTGTTTCTAGACTCCATCCTACTTGATTCCATAAGAGCAGGCGAAGCATCCTAAACACATGTCACATACGTTAAAATAGAGGTCAATACACATAGTGTAAAGGTGAGCATACAAGTTTAATAGTAATAGTAGAGTTCGAAAGCGTTTACGTATAACCAGTATGTACAACGCATAATGTGAAGCATGTAAGTTATCGACAAAGATCTTATCAATACCAATGACTACGATTTGACTGCAAGTTGTGAGTGCGCATCACATGTTCACCACTGCGAACACGTGAAGTAATATCCTTAACAACCCTTGAGTGAACATTTACTGAGTCCAAACTATAGTACTATCGTTGCTAAGGCAGGTAGACAGCAATCCATGTGTAAACATAACAAACAGGCATTCATCGAGTCACGTATAACATGCAATAGCGGTTAGCATTCGAAGTGTTTGCGTTGTGTGTTAATGTGATTTGAATATAAGTAACGTATGTAACACCCAAAAGTGTGTAAAGCAAAAAGGGATCGAGTATACTCACAGCGATGGTAGTTAATGGATTGAAGGGGGCGCTAGAGTGAATGAGCCTGATCAGAACGATAGCGTAAGCTAAGGGCGGTGCGTAAAACGATGCAAGTAAAGCAAGTGACGAATGGTCATCCCGTCGGATGGCAATCCGAACGGATGGCCATTCGATCGGATGTCAATCCGTTTGGATGGTCATCCGTTCGAATTGCCATTCGGTCGGATTGACACTCGTTTGGGGATGGATGGGTTTGTGTATGATGGCTTTGAAGTTTTCATTGTAACATTTTGAAAACAGAGAAGTATCTCTACCTTTCAGGTCGTCCGGTCGAACGGTCGTTCGATCGGATGGCGATCCGTCCAGCAAGACATTCCTCAGAAAACAATAAGTATTGGAGACCAAATGTCATCCGATCGGACGGCAATCCGTTTGGGTGACTGGTTCGTTTTGAAATTCGTTAAGTTTGAAAGTTGCGTTTTGATTGAGGCGATATGACTACGTGTTTAACAACGGGAACTTCATCAGAACCAGGTTATCCGATCGAACGGGAACCACCCCAATCCGTTCAGTTAACTGTTCGTGATGGTTGTTCATGTTTAACCCGAAATCGGTTGTCTCGTCGATAGGAATCAGATCTCAAACCGACACATCACTAGAGAAGAGTGGAAGGCCTGAGTGAGCTCCGATTCTGTCGGTTTTGAATGCATTGAGTGTAAAAGAGTTGAAAGAAAGTTACCAAAACCATCTTTCAATCCTTTTAACCTCGGGAAGGTTTAGATCTATGCGAAAATAGTGTAAAATCGTGTGGAAATCACTTGGATCTGAGTTATTCTTGGTGGAATGAGGCCAAAACTTGAAGTTCATAAGAACATCATGATGACATCACCCTAGAACACCTCAAATCCACTGATTTCACGATTAAAAGTTAAGATTCAAAGGTGAAAATAATGTAGAAGTGCGAGTAGATCATAGAAGTACAAGATTTGAGGTAGAAACTTACAAAAATCGCGAGAAATCGAGAGAAAAGTGGGCTGGAGCACGCTGGTCGAGAGAGAGAGAGAGAGAGAGAGAGAGCTGTCACATCACTTTGGTGATGTGACAGATGTGACAGAGGTATTTATAGGGTTTTCAAAAGAGGAAAGATGGGCACCAGTGTCGGATCGGATGGCCATCCGATCGGATGGTCATCCGTTCGGATGACCATTCGATCGAATGGTCATTCGATCGTCTGGTTTCCGAGTATCGGTTTTCGTGTTTTTGTTTCGCGCGTTGAGCAATGCAACGTGTTTCGAGTGAGCGATGCGATAGTATTACCCATTAGTTACACAAATATCCTAACTACTATATCTAACAAACAATCACTAAAAATAACTTGCGTTTAGCGTTTGCGATTAGATTGCGATGCGATAGAGTTGTGATTTCGATTAATCACCTCAACATAAACATAACATGCACAAGTAACACATAATGGCACACACACGTAAAACAATATCCAGAACACATAATTCATATTGCGATGCGATTAGCGATAAGTCGAGTAGCGATTAACTGCGATTAATTAGCGGTTTATTAACATGTACTCCGTATAATACAACTAAAGCGGTTCAAATACAAAATTGGTTATAAGTCAAGGTAGTCAAATCCGTAGTTAAGCAAGGAGTGACAGATCGCAATTAGCATTTTTTTCTTCCTTTGAATTTGACATTGACTTTGACTTCAGTAACACGGGGTGTTACACACCCCAAGGTGAGGTACTTGGACGTATAAAACTTTGTCAAGTAGTTCTTGTAGTTGACTAGATAACTCTTGCATCTCAGAGGGTGCAAGTTGGTAAGGAGCCTTGGCGACAGGAGCTGAACCAGGTATGAGATCAATACGAAAATCAACGGATCGAAGTGGAGGGAGACCTGGAAGATCTTCTGGAAAGACGTCAGGGAAATCACACACTACTGTAACATCACTTACGCTCTTTCCCTTGTTCTTTTGTTCCACGCTCAGTTTGCGTTGCCTCCAAAAAAAAACCCATTTAATTTAAAGTACCTAACTTTTCGTTCCTCGAAATTTCAACACGTATCCAAACACCCGGGTCTCGATTTTAGACAATCATTCTTTAGCCATGACACTCGTTAAAGTCTCCCTCTTGAATAAATTTCGGGACGGAATTTCCTAAAGGAGGGGAGACTGTAACGCCTCGCATTTTTTCGCAATTTATTATTATTTTTTTTATAAACAAAATTCGCGTTCGTTTTCTATTTTCAGAATCACAGTTGAAAACAGATCGAGAGATTGATTTAAAGCAGAACTACGAGCGTTATGCGTTTTAAACGCAACCGACAAACGAACACGCCGCACATTGATTTTTGACACCACTTACGTATTTTGACCTTAAAACTTTGTTATACGACATCCTACGAAGTTCGTTTTCTAAAACGGGCCATACAGACGCCTTTGGGCCACGCGAAGAATGGACATGCACTAATAGGCTTTAAGCCCAAGCCCACTTAACCCACACTTAACCTAACTATTTAAAAGAAGTGAAAACCCTAGTCCCCTTTCATTTTATTTGCAGCCGACACCTTGTTCCCTCCCAATTTTATCTTCCTTTTTGCGTCTTCAACTTATGAACAAGTATTACACACACATGAAACAACACCTCTCAAAGCCCCCCTTTTTCCTTTCTTTCTTTGTTTTCTTTGATCGGCCAATGTTATAACTCTTGCCACGTTCTCCAGTCATCACTCATATTGGATCCTCCATGGCTCCATCTTTATAATATCATGTTAGTTACTGATGGTTTATCGTTGGGACACGTCTCGAACATCTCGCAATTCGTCGGAGAACACGAAACAACTCGCCGGAGGGAAATTGAGTTGATACGAGTCGCCGCGTTCATGTCCGGAAACCGGAGCTCGCCGGAGAAGAACCGCAACACTCCGGAGACCGAGAAGACGACCGGAAGCAATCTCGAGTTCACGTCTTTGTTGTTTCGGTATAACCTTTTCCCTCATTTGTTCTTCTCATAAATTCTCTGATTGAAACCTTTTGATGTTATTACTCGCCCGAACAAGAACTAAAATCTGGAAAACCGATGAACAACATGTTCGGTTGATGTTTAAGTGAGAACGACATCTCTGCAAACCGACGCCGGAGTATATGGGTTCGACGAACTCGACGCGACTCGTTTCGGTGTAATCTTTTAACACAATCGATTTTCTTTTGTTTTCGAAATGGTTTAATAATGGAAGTTTGAAACTTATTTTGTTGATGTTTATGACTTGTTGCTGCTGATGTCCTTATATTAAAGGAAGAAGAAGGCAATTAAAGAAAAAAAAAAGAACAAGATTTAAATGATTTAAAAACCAAAGGATTTCAACAATCGAGGAAACTGTTCTTTCGGTTTTGTTTTTAAATAATGAAGAAGATGATGACGTTGATTTACTGTATAATATAAAACAAATGATATTTACAAAACAACATCTCGGTCAAGTGGTTTTGGTGTGTTTTACTATAATTATCCTTTAACAATTAAATGTTAATAATAAGTTAAATTACATTATAATATTTAACTAAATTATAAACCATAAACATTAGGAATTATTTAACCTATAAATGTCATCGAGATCGTTGTGTGATATTTTAATTAACTAGGTTAACCGCCTTCGTCTATTCGGAATCCTTTTCGCAATTTTATTCGTGCGTTATTTTACAAGGAGCCGCACACGCAACCATTCATAATCTCGAGACTTCGTCAATTCCACTCTCAGTTTTCGTGGAACTCTACGCAAAATAGTGAGTACACTCGACCCATTTACATTTTAAACCACTTTTGGGTTGTAACATGTTACCATACTAAAATTGCACTTACACACACTTAAACATACTTTGTGAACTCAATCCGATATACATGCTACTTGTTATGCTTGATGATACATGCTTTATACCATTACTATGTTATACCCTCGCCTAACGATTATAGCGCTATAGGAGTAGCACACCACCCGACGGGGGATTATTAGGTCTTTATACTATACGGTCTCGTCACTTTTGTGGCGAGGGATGCTAAATACTAGTGGACACTTTGGGTTTAGACGTAATGATATGTATGCTAATTACCTTGCTTACAAATTGTCATGTGGATTCGAGTAAAATGCTTTTATACTTATGTTATACTTATTCAAACCTTGTGTACTCGCCTTTGCTTTTGCATTGAACTTTATTTTAACATGTTACAGGTTGAGGATGACGAATGCTATGAGATGAAGTAGCGTTGATGCCTAGATACACATATAGACGTTTAGGTTAAATACGTTGTGTAAATTTCATATTTGTTGTTGTATTGTTTTCCTTGTACTCAACATGTTGTATTTCAAATTTCATGTATTGTAACATTTATTTATGAAAGAAATCAATTTATCTTTAATTCTATTGTCACAATTAGCGTTATGTGTGATGAGCAATCTTTCTTCGTCTCACTCCGATGTTTCCGCCATCGGTTGGGGTGTGACAAGAAGTCTGATATTGATTTTGATATCCAAAATTTCTATTTTGAAATCGATTTGATTTACCATTATAATGAGTAAATTGTGGAGAAATACTTCTTGGTCTATCAAATCTTCCTGATGTTGAAGGTTTAGACTGAAATCCAGGTGTATTTGTCTGACAACTTGATTTTACACTATTGTTTGACTCAACCTGATTCCCATCCTTAATATCATCAACCTTTTGTTTACCTTTCTTCAAAGGACAACAACTCGCTACATGCCCTTTGTTGTGACATTTAAAACAAGATTTTTTTCTTATAAATTCTCTTTTTGTCAAATCTCTTTTTAAATGTTTTCTCCTTTTCCTTTTCAGTATCCCCATCCGATTTATGAGGTATACTGTTAGACCCTACAGATTCTTTCAAAGAAACTGGACTATTTGGCAAGTCCACAGCTAGCGGATCCACTACAGCTGGTGTAGTAGGCACAAAATCAGTTAACTTATTCTCATCAGGTAAAAAAGAGTAGTCTTGGTCCTTAGAAGGTGAAGCTTTATTAAACCCCACTCCCGTTTTATCATTACTCTTTTTCAGTCCCTTTTGAATTTGAGTCCTAACTAATGAAGATTTTCCAAATTTGTCTAACATTCCTTTAAGTTCAACAATTTGGTCTTGTGCAATGGCCAATTCCCTGCACTTTTCAGAAAATTCATTAGTTTTATCCTTCACAGTTTCATGAGCCAAATCAATGATCTATAACAGTTCATTGACTTTGCTTGTTAAACTGTTGATTTCTTGTTCATTTGATTTGAGTTTTTTTAAGCAATTTGACTCTCTGTTAATCAAAAGAACATTTGACTCTTTTAACTTTTCTAAATCAGCTAACAAGATTTTGTTTTGCTCCGATAGTCTGTTAACTTTACCTTGTAGCTCAGTGCAATTATGACATGTATGACTTACAGATTCTGATGTTACCTTCACCTCTGTTGTAAGTTCATTCACACCATTCAAGCACTTTGAACCTTCTACATCCATCTTTTCAACATTCTCCTTCTTCTCTTCTTTCACAGCCTCTACTTCTTCAATCTTCATAGCCGCAATCTCAGCTACACAAGCTTGATTGCATGTACTCTTTCTTGAAGAAATCTGATAACATTTTTCTAAAGCTTCCCACAACTCTCTAGAAGTCCCATACTTCTTGAAGGTATGTTTAATGCCCTCAGGCAAGGATATCTTTATCACTGCTAAAGCTTTCTTCTCAGAATCAACCACCTGTTTCTCAGATTCATCCATTTTATCATAAGAAATCACTTTAACTCTCCCTTCAATACGACGCGTAGGAGCAACATATCCATCAATCATACAGCTCCACATTCTGGTATCTTCACTTTTCACAGCTACCTCAAACTTCTCTTTCAGTCAGCATATTCTTTGACGTTTATAAGCTTTGGCCAATTCTCAACATTCTCACTGACCTTATCCATTTTTGCCATCACACAGCGTAAACGTTCAAATGGATTTTGGTAACCTGTGTCAAAATCCAAATCTAACTCCACTACTGGTCCTTATCGCATTTTTCCGTAACCGTACTGTTAAAACCGTACAAATTTTTTCTGAAAACTGTTTTTAACAAATTATACCATTAGACTCGTCTCGAGATTACGAATCCAATGATATATAATGTCAAACACCTATTTCGGGATTTTCCAGAGGTTTTTTTATTTTTATTTATGTTTTTATTATTTTTTTGTCCTAAAAATACGTGGAGTCCAACGGCACAAACGGTTTGCTGAGATGAGCTACGGATCGTTTTCTATTTTCAAAAACGTTAAATCCTCTATACGCACCCAAATACTCCACCAAAATAAATACTCCACCTTTTTAATTCCTCCAACAAATATGCTAGTAAGCCAATTATGCTGAAGTTAATTATGCTGGTGAGTCAAAACTTATTATGCTAGCACTGGGTAAATATGCTGGTGAGTCAAATACGCTGGCAAAAATTAAATACGCTGGCTGCTCAATTAAATACGCTGGCGAGCAATTAAATACGTTGGCTGGTCAATTAAATTCCGCTAGCTGATTAGTTCACTATTACGATGACTATTAATTTCGCCGATCACCGTAATAATGTCGCTGAGGACTATTATAACGGTTACCAAAGTCGCCTTTGGATTTTAATTTCGCCGATCAATCAGTGTAGATGTTAAATACGCCGGATCAGATAATTCCTCTGGTTTGTCAGCGGATTTATTCCGAATTCAGCAACTTCTCCTCCAAGTTAAACAATTTCGCCAATATATTCGAAAATTCAAACTATCCAAAATTTTGAAAGATAATCCTGATCCTTTTAACACTTTCCTGCACAATTAAGGAACCAAATCAGCAAAATTTTAACAAAATTATGACGAACTCAACGAAGAACAAATCTTCAAGTTTTTCTTCAAATCTTCAAGTTTTTCTTTAAAATGTTCAACTTTCCTGCAACCAAAAACACTCAACACAGCAAAATTAAATACGCAATAAGATCAAAATACCCTAAAATTTTTGAAAATCCCTAGAACAAAACAAAAAATTTTGAAATTTCTTCCAAAAACCCTAGTTTTCTGCAGTAGCCAATTCTGAACCGAGCCAATCAAGAGCCTAAAGCTCTGATACCAATTGTAGGTCCCCTTGGTTCGTATGGATTGTCACATAATTGTCGATCCAATCTAGAATGCAGAATCCTCTAGACCAGAATATCACAAAAACGAGTAGAAACACATAATTCACAATTAATAGGTCTTCTATTGATTATCCAAACGAAACGTTTTACAATCAATTCAAGACTCACAACCTCACAGCCACTCTCTGTGATCTTGCTCTACAAACCCTAAATTTTGAATTACTCTCTCTCTCTCTCTAGGATTCTCTTCACCACTAAAACCCTAATCACAAAACATGTTTATATACCACATGTCTGTGAACTGGACTTCCTACTGGGCTAGGCCATTTTCCAAGCCCATTACAACAATAAACTAACTAACCAATATTGCTAAGCCCATTACAAAATATCCAAAGACTAAATAATCAAACTATTAAGTTGTTGTCACAGAATATGCACCAACAGTATGTAGTTTTCGTATAGAAATTTTTGGGTATATACGTTTATTGACCCCCTCGGTTTTATAGAAATTTTTGGTATATATGTTTTCGACCCCCGAGGCGAAAATCTCAAGCTTCGCCACTGGTTAATGAGACATACCACCACCACCTCCTTTTTCTCCTCCACTTTTCTCTCAGTCTAGAACCTTGTTTTTCTCTTTAAAACATCTTTCTCCATTGCACCGTGTTCTCTCAGATCCTTACCATATTCCCATGAATCTAAACCCTCATGAATGTACTAGATTTAAATATTGGTGAATTAGCTCATAAATCTTATTAAGAATCCAGTTAGATCTATCATGGGATCTCTCTTCCATTGTCTCTCTCACTAAGGTATATACACATTCCTTTGTTATTCTTTATTGAATGTATATGTGCAAATATATTATTCCATCAAGATTCATGCATTCATGTGTAAAGTTATAAGCTACACTTGGATCTAAGTAAAACTCTGTCTGCAATAAATTCCTTAAGTTTAGTAATATAAGCCTATTATTTAGTTATTCAGATTTGGTAGTTTGAACTCTAAAAACTTTTGATTGTTACATATCTGATCTTCTTTTCAGTTTAGACAGAACCAAGATGATGCACAGACCGCCTCCTAATGATTTCTCCTTAAAGGATACAAACCCATACCTTAGTGGTGGGAAAATCATAAGGGATAAGCTCTTTAGCACTTATGATCTTGTGGAACAAATGCAATACTTGAATGTTCGTGTGGTAAACGCGAGAAATTTGCCCACGAAGAATCTTACTAGTAGTTGTGACTCGTATCTTGAGGTTCGACAGAGAAACCATTGAGTGATATTTCGTTCTTTCAAGCATTTGGTTTACCTAAACCAGTTCAAGTATCCGATATCGTGTAATTCTATTGTACTATAAGAGTTTTGCAATGGTGGTGATTTCACCGGAGAATTTGGGTGGGCGGTTGTAACACCCCAAAATTTTGTATGACATAGAATAATAATTTTATGACTTAGAATAATAATTTAATCGTGATGCTTTAATGATAAGGAATGGTAAACGTAGATTTTTACCAATTTAAAAGTTTTATAATTGATAGTAAGTTTCAAACCCCTTATGTAAATAGAAGTAATTAAGTTAGTATGGGAAATAACCATTGGACATCGTTTAAAAGACAAGGGACTAAAAGTGTAATTTTGTAATAAAAAATTGATAAAAAAAGAAGCCAGTTTTCTCCTGGCAGTGTGTACGATCGAGAAGGAGAGGGCAGGGGAGACTTTCCCCTCAAAACCCTAGCAAATTATCACCAAATTGAGAGGCTTAAAGGCTGAAATTGTTATGCATGGGCTAGGAACTTCGATTACTTAAGTGTTCTTGACATCAAGTAAGTCTAATTTCATGATTTGGTAAAGTTTGAGGAAGTGGTTTATGTGTAATTGTGATTTTCTATGAAATCAGACATGAATGTAAGATGATATGAACATGTAAGAGTTGAAATTATACTTGAATTTATCTATGATGATGAATTAGGGTAAAACCCACTTGTATGTCAAAAGATGATTAAACTTTTGTGAAATCCTACATGCTAATTAGATTAATGTTGATGATATTTTGATGAATAGATGATTTAGAACGATATATATATAGTTAGGGTTGCAAATTATGAAGTTGGAAATACTTATGTTAATCAATAGATGAACTATGGAAAAATATGCTTTAAGTGCTTGTACTTTATGTTTTGTAATTAGTATGCACACCATGCGTTCGATGAAATGCCTTAGAATGATTTAGTTGTGCCTTGACATCAATTCTTGTTAAAATGATGTTATGAAATGGAAATGAATGTATGCTTAGTCGTTCAACGCCATGTTGAATAAGTAAAATACATATGTGATATAAAGCATACAAAAAGCTAAAAGTGTAAAGTTATGACATATAGGCACGAAGAGAGAAGAAGCGCGAGACCACGGTAAATTCGTATGAACTTCATTTTCTCCACTTGTAGACTTACGAATGTTAGTTTGGGTAATTAAATCCTAGTGTGGAATTTTTACGCTTGTTCATGGTAGAAAAATGTTATGTTGAGTATTGGTAATGGATAGTGTATTAGCAATGGATGCGTTTTAACCCGCTTCAAGTGGGTTGAAATATTAAAAGGAAGGATAATGTAATGGTTAAGTAAAGACTTGTAGATAACGAGTCGGAATGAGGAAAAAGCGTTGAAAGTGTATGGTATGAATTGATCCGTTATGAATGGGTCGAAAGACTTACATGTTGAATGTATTCGAAAGGCAAGAATAAATGAGCATGAAGAAATTTCATGCTAGAACGAAAGGAATGATTTTAATAAGGATGTTGATAAAATGTTTTATTTCGCTAATGGGTCGAATTAGAATAAGTAAATGATAGCCATTAAATTTGTTTCGAGATCTGAACTAATGAATGTTTGTGTTATGTATGTTAGGTAAATCCCGCTCTTGACAATGCGAGGTCGGACCGAACACACTACATAGCCCTTTATGCGCTTCCGGTTAAGTCGTCTTTTGTAAATGGGTCAAAACGTTTTCATAATGTAAATGTTAAATTTATGTCTAGGATGTTTCCTAAGTAAGTTAGGTTTTTAAATATTGTATGGTTATTACTTTTATGTCTTTTAAAAACAGGGAATTGTTTATCGTACGAACGGGTCATGCCCAATTTTTGTTAAAATTAGTAAGTCATTTTTGTTATTTGAGGGATTCAAGTATTAGAGTTAAAATGCTTGAACTCAAACCGAAAGCTCGTATGAAGGTGTGTTCGTTCTGAATCGCTATGCAAGTAAGTAAATAGTAAATTTGATTATGTTTACAGATAGAAATAAAAGAGGATTTATAGGCTATCAGCTTATAATCCAATTTTTTTATGCAAATAAATATGATAAACGGATGCGTATTTTTATTATGAACACGTAGGAAAAAGAATCACCTAAAACGGACTTACGAAACAAAAGTTATGACGGTTTTAAGTTGGATTTTTGTTTAAAATTGGAGCTGGGCAACTGCAGCAGCAAACAAGCAAACCTTCTGTTAAAAACGGGGCGTAGCGTTGTGCGACGCCCATCCCTTATATCTGTCGCGTAGCGCGACGCCCCTAATTTCCAAAATTTGTGTGAATTTTGTTGTTTTGACTCATGAAACTTGTTTTAATTAGTTTTTAAAGCCTCATAATCAATATTTAAGATAATTTTTATATTAAGAGTGATGAGGGAAAGTATATACGAAGGGCGAAAAGGTAAATCGTTGCGATCAAGGATTTTGATCTATACGATACGACATGATCTTCGATGACGATAATGCATGAAGTATGAAATGAAAAATTGATTGTAGTATGATAAAATGAGTTAAATATGATGAAGGAGAGTATGAAAAGAAATTTAATGAATGAAATGAATGTTTTATGTAGTTGGTGGACAATGTAAATGTGAATGATAATGAAATCATGAATATAAGTTGACTAACACGAAGGCAATTAGTTAAAGAACGAAGGAATAAGAAGTACGTGTAAGAATGGATGTAGGTTTTGATTAACATGTCTAGAATGTTTGTAATGAAGGATAGTATGGTTTTATGACCTGCGGAAATGAATTATTGAAAGCAAAATAATGCATGGATGATAAAGAAATGAATGATGAATGGTATGCGGTGAGGTCATGAAGTGACCGTTAACACCAAGAATGATGAATGGTATGAGGTGAGGTCACGAAGTGATCGTTAACACCAAGAATGATGAATGGTATGCGGTGAGGTCACGAAGTGACCGTTAACTCCAAGAATGATGAATAGTATGCGGTGTGGGCACGAAGTAGCCGTTAACACCGAGGATGATGAAAGGAATGAGGTATGGTCACTAAGTGGCTATTAACACCCGGAATTATGAAATAAAAGCATGATAACCATAATTAAAAAGGATAAAGGTCAATAAGACTTAAGCATGATGGCATGAAGTAACATATAACGAAGTGAAAAGTTATATATAAAATTAACGAATGTCTAATAAGTAAGAGAATGAAAGTCATTGAAATATGTTAGGCATATTAACATATTTCCTAAACTATGTGGTAGAATATTTCATAAGGCAAATCCAAAAGTTTCATTAAGTTTCCCTAAAATGCAACCTATGATATTAGGATCCTCTAAATGTCAACCGGGTCATGTTGAATTGTTTAGAAGTAAGAACGTATATGATTGGAAGGTTGTGAATGAAGTTCTAGTTGGGTTTATCAAACCTATAATGAGATATACGTGGTGTAGTCATAAAGGACCGTTAACACCTAGCATGAAAGAAAAGAAAGTATAAAAAAATTAAAATGATAGAATGGAATGAACATGACCAAGGAATAAATTTTAATAATGATCTCGAATGGTATAGTAGATGGCTGATGAAAGCGAAGAAATTGTTAATAAAACATGTTCCGAGTAACGGGTGGAGAGAGAAAGTAAGTAAGAAGGATGAGGGACTCTATTCCCCTATGAACGAAAGGCATGTGTGATGTGGCCTATCGTGACCGACGTTGATGATAATGTACAAGTGGAATGAAAGTTATTGAAATGTGATTATGAATGCATCAATGTAACTTGAGATGACATGGAAAGTATATGAAGTAATGAATGTAGAAAATGCTTAATTGTAGATAACGGATGAAGGAAACACAAACGATAACAAATGACATGGTGGGAAGGAATAAAAGCAATGATTACGAAAGAGGATGGTATGGTCCTAGAATGTAATGAAAGGTAGGAATGATAAATACGATTAAGCTTAGAAAATATTAAACATGAAAGGGTGATAGAATTTCGAGAATAGTATGGTCCTAAGGATAAAAATTTTGTCAAACAAAAAGTAAATGTTAGTAGAATTAAATTTTTAAGGGAAGATATTTATGTGGTAAGCATAGATAGAGCCTTAAGAAAGGGTCGTAGACGGATGAAAGTTAGAGTCGTTTGGTGGGAAGGAAAGTATGAAAGCAAATGAGGAGATGCTTTTTCTCCGCCTAACTAAAGATAAGAATAAACATAACAAGTAAATGGCACAGATAGCCTGGTTGGTCAAGCATAATGTAGGACTAAAAGAAAACACACACATACACACACACACACACATATATATATATAAGTGATGTGTATGTGAACGTATGTGAGATATGTTGCCGCTGGTTGTGGGAATATGAGTAGGGATAGGTTGATAGTTAATCGTCGTAGACCTAAACGGGATATACGAGTAAGAGTAAAACATATGACAAATGTGGTAACATGTGATGGTGTAAGTAATTATATATATATATATATATATATATATATATATATATATATATATATATACAGACATAGAAAGATGTTGAGGTGATAAGATTATAATGAAAGAAGTATGCTCCGAATACGTTGCGTATTAAGCATGTGATGATTGACTTATGAGGACTAAAATGAATAATGGGCTAAGACCTAGATGGATGATTTAAGCACCGATGCGGATAGAGAATTTTTATAAGAAATGGTAAAATGATAACAAGTATGTCTAAAATCAATAAGAAAGTACAAATGTGAGGATTAGTCCATACTGTAGGAATGGATTAACAAGCAACTTATAGTAATAGAGTTACTAAATGTTTGAGGCAAGTATATGTATATGTGTATATATACACACACGCATACATTAGTAGTCAAAGTTTTTACGTCACAAGAGGAGGTGACTAGGAAGAATGATGATATTAATAATAGAGGAACCAAGTAGTAGGCTCATGGTGAGCATTATTGTTTCTAACAACATGGTGAAGGAGTAAGTATGGTTAATAGCTTGGAAGGCATAAGTAAATGACTCTTAATGCTAGTAAATAAATTATAATATTCATATCAATACAGGAAATAATGGTGGCTCTAAATTCTTGTTTATTGTAAAGTACCGTTACTAGATGTCTTGAAATGTCATGATGGAAATATGGTAAAAGTCGACCCGTATATCTGAAAATGGGTAGAAGAAAGGATAGAAAAGTGAGGAAATTGTTAAGAAAGAGGGATACACACTTAGTATGCCAAATTTAGAATAATTAGAAAGAACTGTATGGAAGAGGTGAAAGGTTAAAGTCGAAGGAAGCTAGAATGAAAATATAAGAATGCGTAACTGTTAGAGGAGGAATGTTACATAAAGAGGGGTTGAGTGGAATGTAAAATATGATGAATATTTGAATGATATTTGAATAAATCTTGCCCTGTGTCAAGTTCCCTATCGTATGTGAGGAATTATTAGAAGATAAACCTCTAAAGAAATGCTCGAGAGTTAAAGTTTGTATACGCAAGATTCTTGATTCGTACTATAAAACAACCCTACGTGGTAGAGTGTAATCTCAATTATCGAATGAATGGTTGTGCCAAGTTTTATCTAATTCATACGTAAAATGGAGGGGCATATGTAATAAGCTTATAATCTCGTATGTAGCGGAACCTAGGTTGATAAGAATTAACCCTTTTAGGTACAATGTTAGGTAATTTCCTTAGTATTATAATTGCTAGAAGGAATGACATATGTATGACAACTATGAAATGTGATGACAAGTATAGCTGAGTATGACACCTCGGGTGTAACATGAGTTGCTCAAATGTAAGTATTGATTACACGATCATATTGATAGCATGATTAAAGATTTATGTTGGCCCTTGTAACCTAGGGATAGACGGTAAAAGATTAGAGCAAGATAGTATGTACATGATTTGTATAACCGTATACATTAAGTTGTGGTTAACTATGCAGTTATGATAGATCATCAGTGAAAGAAATATTAGTCTCGGGTAAAGATTATACGAAGGTATTGCAAGAAAAGTATGAAAAGAACTATCAAGCAAACGACATGAAAGAAGTTTAGCTTGATATTGGCCTTGGAAGGATGGGGAGTACCTAGAAACTAAATAGTTAGAAACTATTGAATAATGTTTGATTTGTGAATTAATATGAATGAATAGGAATGAATAAGTATGAATATTATGATAATTATTTCCCTTAAGTAGATGTTAGAGGTATGCGTGAATGAATAATCTGACAGATAAGTTTTAAGAAATCAGCTTGAACAATTGAATGATGATCATGAAATAATGTAATAGGATCGCTTTGATTCATACAAGATTGAATTACCAAATGTATTAGACAAGTTTAGAGTAGTAACGACCGATTCATCACGAGGGATGATCGAATGAAGGCATGTTAACGAAGTTCGAGGTATGTAATCGCGAAGGGATATAGATAAACTCGTCAAAATGTATGTATTAAGGTTTCAGGGACGAAAGCTTCTTTAAGGGGGGTAGACTTGTAACACCCCAAAATTTCGTATGACTTAGAATAATAATTTTATGAATTAGAATAATAATTTAATCGTGATGCTTTAATGATAAGGAATGGTAAACGTAGATTTTTACCAATTTGAAAGTTTTATAATTGATAGTAAGTTTCAAACCCCTTATGTAAATAGAAGTAACTAAGTTAGTATGGGAAATAACCATTGGACATCGTTTAAAAGACAAGGGACTAAAAGTGTAATTTTGTAATAAAAAATTGATAAAAAAGAAGCCAGTTTTCTCCTGGCAGTGTGTACGATCGAGAAGGAGAGGGCAGGGGAGACTTTCCCCTTAAAACCCTAGCAAATTATCACCAAATTGAGAGGCTTAAAGGCTGAAATTGTTATGCATGGGCTAGGAACTTCGATTACTTAAGTGTTCTTGACATCAAGTAAGTCTAATTTCATGATTTGGTAAAGTTTGATGAAGTGGTTTATGTGTAATTAGGATTTTCTATGAAATCAGACATGAATGTAAGATGATATGAACACGTAAGAGTTGAAATTATGCTTGAATTTATCTATGATGATGAATTAGGGTAAAACCCACTTGTATGTCAAAAGATGATTAAACTTTTATGAAATCCTACATGCTAATTAGATTAATGTTGATGATATTTTGATGAATAGATGATTTAGAACGATATGTATATGGTTAGGGTTGCAAATTAAGAAGTTGGAAATACTTATGTTAATCAATAGAAGAACTATGGAAAATATGCTTTAAGTGCTTGTACTTTATGTTTTGTAATTAGTATGCACACCATGTGTTCGATGAAATGCCTTAGAATGATTTAGTTGTGCCTTGACATCAATTCTTGTTAAAATGATGTTATGAAATGGAAATGAATGTATGCTTAGTCGTTCAACGCCATGTTGAATAAGTAAAATACATATGTGATATAAAGCATACAAAAAGCTAAAAGTGTAAAGTTATGACATATAGGCACGAAGAGAGAAGAAGCGCGAGACCACGGTAAATTCGTATGAACTTCATTTTCTCCACTTGTAGACTTACGAATGTTAGTTTGGGTAATTAAATCCTAGTGTGGAATTTTTACGCTTGTTCATGGTAGAAAAGTGTTATGTTGAGTATTGGTAATGGATAGGAAGTGTATTAGCAATGGATGCGTTTTAACCAGCTTCAAGTGGGTTGAAATATTAAAGGCCCCCCTTATTCCCACATACCCTATATCTTATTTTCACATCCCCTATTGTATACGGGCCGTATACAATTATACGGCTCGTATAGAATGTTTTTGAATAGGAAAATGCGCAGGGAATGTTTTTTTTGTTTTATTATATACGGCCCGTATACAGTTATACGGGTCGTATACATGTGTATACGATTTGTAAAACGTATACGGCTCAATATTTTTATTTTTGTGAGTTTTTGATGTTACCACATGTATACGGGCCGTATAACTATATATGGGCCGTATATATTGGCGTTTTTTCAAGTATCACGTTTTATTCCCGTAAAAACACAATCATTCTAGGGTTTCTAAACTCTTCATCACCTTTAACAATGTCGATAAACGTTGATCGGAACATGCCGCTTAAATCGGAGCACAGGTAGAGTAACGTTACCGATCAGTCCGTTGATGAAAACCTTAGCGATCGCAGAGATCTTCGTGTTGGTTATTTATCGATTCCGAGTAACTAGCAGAAGAACCTGACACAAACAAGTTCTCCACAGTTGTGTGATTTGACCAGGAAATGATTGGAGGTGATTGCTACTTTTAATAAGCTGTCATAGTTGTCAAATTTGATTTCAACAATTTTTTTCCTTTTCCTTCAATTTCTAAAACATCCTTCGGTACATGAAGACGTGTCGGGTTCTTGTACTGGTATTTTAATGAAGTATTGAAGATTGAATGTGCAAACCCAACCGTTTTTTTACTACGGAAACGGTGGCTATGCGAAATACAAACCGCGGGAAACACAAGTTTTCTTTTTGAGCTTGATGGATGTCCGTTATCTCAGTTGAGGCGGGCATTGTTTAAATCTGAATATAACTAGATGTTACGTGTATCAGCGTTGTTTATCACCCTGTGTGAGCATTGGAAACCCGACAAACAGTCTTGACAACTGTGACATTTTATCTATCTATGTGTGTCACATCCAAAAGAATGCATACACAAATAGTTCTAGTGGACGAAGCAAAGAGACCGTTGTGTATCTGAATCAGGTTCTCAAACAAACACTACCAAAGATGAGTTGGTGATAAATACCGGAGCTGTTATCTCGGTTGTTCAGTACTTTCGTGATAATAAAACAAGCAGGCATTGATTTTGCCAAGATTGAAGGAAAGAATCTGGCCATAAGCGTCGTGATAATAAAATAAGCAGGCATTGATTTTGCAGAAATCAATTCAAAACCCTCACCCTCAAAATCAACCAGAAACCAAAGGAAAAAAGGGCTGATAATGGCTGATGGTTCTTCGTTGAGGAAACCAAACGTAGACGGAGATGATAGGCCTGGTAACCGGAAGAGAAATCAATTGTATTTTTTTAGTTGTTTCTCTTGTTAAGTTTCTGAACCAACCGAAATCCACAAATTCCAACAGTTTCTTCATAGATTCCGTCCAGTTTCCAAACTCTTTCACTCAAAGTTAATATTCACTGTGCTGGATGCAAGCATAAAGTTAGAAAAATACTCAACAAGATTGAAGGGTACACAACTGAAGGTTCAGTGCACGAACAGTTTCTTACGAACGATATGTATCAGGAAGCTCAACTTGAACGGACGATATGTATCAACAACTTGTGAGTTGGAATATGGCTATGAAGAATAGTATGGATAAACAATCACCGGTACGGGTTTTGGTGTTTTGGTAGGTTGAAAGATGTATCGGGTTCTTCTGCTAGTTATTCAGAATGTTTCGAATCATCACAGAAGACGTGTCGGGTTCTTCTGCTAGTAGTATGAGTCTGAGTCCATTGTGGTTCGTGAATGTTTCGAATCATCACAGAAGACGTGTCGGGTTCTTCTGCTAGTAGTATGATCCAAAAATTCCATTGTTTAAATCAGAATCAGGTTCTCAAGACAAGGATCGTTCTAATAGATTAAAGAGAATAATCCCTTTTTTACCATTTTTTACCCATAGTATACGAGCCGTATAATGATATACGGCCCGTATACAACCATCGTATACATTGTATACGATCGGTAAAAATATTTTTTACCAATGGTATACGGCCGTATAAACCATATACGACTCGTATACATATGGTAAAAAATGGTAAAAACCTCTTTAATCTATTAGAACGATCCAATAAACGAAGAACAAAGCCTATTTTCAAAACGCAGGTTCATACAGTGCTGTAATAGGTTGTGGTTCAGCCAAAATGACATCTAGCATTACTAACGGTTCAAGTAAGTGTCTAAAATTTTGAAAATTAAGGTTTACCTTGTTAGTTTCTCAAACACTACTAAACATCTGATTTCTGAATCTGAATCAGAATGTTAACTTTTTAGTTGCTTATCTTGTTAAGTTTCTGACCCAACCGAAATCCACAAATTCTGTCACTTTGTGTATTGACGAAGCTGACAAACACATTGGTATTTTCTCAAAATGTGCAAACTTGAGGAATCTCACATTAAAGGAGTTTGCAACAACGGGATCAGATGGTTTGAGTATCTTTCATCCTCGTTTGGCTAATCTCACACTTGAAAATGACAACTTTGTGAGGGTCGTATATTGTTATTTCTGTTGTTCAGTACTTCCGAGATCTGACCCAACCGAAATCCACAATTCTTTTACTCATAAACCCTTGAATCCCAACGCTTCATTTGTAACCGTAAGGATGATGCAAATTTGTACGTAAAGATCTCTACACAAACTCTTCTACATCTTTTAACCAGTTGTCCATCACTTAAGACCTTGAAAGATTTGTTGAAATCGAAGCATTCACGAACCACAATGGACTCAGACTCATGTTCAAGTAAGTGTCTAAAAATCTGAAAATTCAGGTTTACCTTGTTAATTTCTCAAAACAAACTCTCGTTTCTTCATCTTCATCTTCAAGAACAATGATGAACTGATGATGTCAGATAATACTTCATTTGTCGAAAACCATTATCTTGTGATACATGAACGTTGTATTCTTGTCTTTCAGAAGAGTTTGTATTAAACCAAGAATACTTCAAACATTCTATACCTTGCAACGTATACAGGTGCAAGAGAATGGCGAGTTATTTTCAGTTATTTCTGTTGATCCACAAATTCCATTGTTTAAACCAGAATCAGGTTCTCAAGACAAGGATCGTTCTAATAGATTAAAGAGAATAAACCATTTTTTACCATTTTTACCCATAGTATACGAGCCGTATCAGAATATACGGCCCGTATACAATCATCGCATACATTGTATACGATCGGTAAATTTGTTTTTTACCGAGAGTATACGGCCGTATAAACGGTATACAGCCCGTATACATATGGTAAAAAATTTCTTTCTTTCCTTTTCATGAGGTAAAACCGGTTTCAACATCAAGGGTTGTATCGGAATCAGGCGTTGGAAGGATTGTAGTAGTAGGACATTGGTACCACTGTGAAAATTGCATCAGGAGGGGAGAGAGTCTGATACAATAAGGATGTTGGGAATTAAACGCATGTACGTGACAAAATAAGGATGTTCGCATAAACATATATTCGTTTCATAACCTCCTCCTATAAATCAACCAATGGTATACGACCGTAAAACATCAGCAACCATTTTTTCTTTTCCTTCAATTTCGAGAGCATTCTCCCTGTGTATGTGCTTGTGCTGTAGAAACCGGTGATGAATTTGTGTACACAACTGAACGTTAATTGATATTGTTTTAGACAACAACAGATAATGAACGGATTGTTGGTGGATAACGCAAACAAGTTCTCCACAGTTTGTTATTCAGATCTCTATTCGATCATCTTTCCAAACTACAACACACGATAAGTTTAAACTTTATAGTGTGTGATTTGACCAGGAAATGATTGGAGGTGAAGGTTCAGTGCACGAAAAGTTTCTTACGAAATGTACGTGACAAAACAAATATGTTGGGAATTAAACGCATGTCCGTAATCCCGCGTTGATAGCTTCCGTTTTATTCAGACTCCTTACAACTCTCATCAAATGCCTCACCCTTCCTTTTATTGTATAAATATTAAATAAAGAATAACATGGTGTATACGGGCCGTATAACAGTATACGGCCCGTATACACATTCGTATACATTGTATACGACCAGGCAAACTTATTTACACATGGTGTATACGGGCCGTATACTGTTATACGGCCCGTATGGAATAATAAAACTGACAAAGTCTGCTGGCACAGACTTTGTCAGTTTTTTTTATTCTATACGGGCCGTATAACAGTATACGGCCCGTATACACCATGTGTAAATAAGTTTTCCCATGTGTTAATATTAGGACCCATATTAAAAGGAAGGATAATGTAATGGTTAAGTAAAGACTTGTAGATAACGGGTCGGAATGAGGAAAAAGCGTTGAAAGTGTATGGTATGAATTGATCCGTTATGAATGGGTCAAAAGACTTACATGTTGAATGTATTCGAAAGGCAAGAATAAATGAGCATGAAGAAATTTCATGCTAGAACGAAAAGAATGATTTTAATAAGGATGTTGATAAAATGTTTTATTTCGCTAATGGGTCGAATTAGAATAAGTAAATGATAGCCATTAAATTTGTTTCGAGATCTGAACTAATGAATGTTTGCATTATGTATGTTAGGTAAATCCCGCTCTTGACAATGCGAGGTCGGACCGAACACACTACATAGCCCTTTATGCGCTTCCGGTTAAGTCATCTTTTATAAATGGGTCAAAACGTTTTCATAATGTAAATGTTAAATTTATGTTTAGGATGTTTCCTAAGTAAGTTAGGATTTTAAATATTGTATAGTTATTACTTTTATGTCTTTTAAAAACAGGGAATTGTTTATCGTACGAACGGGTCATGCCTAATTTTTGTTAAAATTAGTAAGTCATTTTTGTTATTTTCGGATGTGAAAAGTGGGCGTCACAGCGGTAGGGTAACGATGTTGTGATGTAGATTCTTTCGTAAGAGTGTAACTTTAACAACTCTCCTAGAACCCTTAATATGACCCTAAAACGTTCCTTACATACCCCGTACGCGAAAAAACGAGCCGGAAATACCCTTGTACTTAGAAAAATCAAGAAAACCCAAGTTTTGGTGTCGCTCGCGGGCCGCGACCCACTGCTCAAGATCTGTCGCAGGGCGTGATGGCCTAGACTTGCCGGACACACAATGCCGACATGTGTCGACACATGTCGAAGCTAGATTCGCTGACTCGGCCAAGCTAAGGCCTAGCCTAGGGTCCTCGCGGGCCGCGAAGACCGAGGCTTAGGCTTACGCGGGGCGTGAGCTGCCCTAGTCCAGCCCTATAAATTGGATCGATCAGCTTCATTTGAATTCGTTCATTTCTCTGATTTCTCTCTCAATTTCTGAATAGTAGAAATAATACCCGGTCATAATACCCACTATAAAGCGAAGCTCTGCCTCGTTGTAAGTATTATAACCCCTGGTTACGTATTGGTTACTATACCCGATTGATCTAAGGCTCTGTAACGCATGTCGAGGCTCTACCTGACTCAGTCGTTGGAGTTCTATTTCGGGGGTATGGCTAATGTAAATTGGGTTATCTTACTAACACTTGTGCATTGTTTCATTTTAATAGATTATAACCAGGAAATCACCAGAATGCAGTAGTATTATCTAAAACAGCAATGTGAGTCTATTCTCTTTTTCTTACTGTTTATGAGTACATCTATTTTTGTAAACCTTTTTATACAAACCCCAAATGTTTTAAGTTATGATAACAGTGATTGAGTCTATGTATTCTACAATTAATGTCGGTATGTTGGGGTTTTGTATACATTACTTGTTACTAATACTGTGAATAGTAGCATGACCACAAGTCAGGATTGACAGTACCGTGGGTGGTAATTGGGTAGATATAAACAATGTAATCGCTCTCAATAATGTAAAGATATAAAAGCTTGTTTTGACTAAATTGGGATGCACTCGCCAGTTTTTCTTGCTGATAAAATAATTTTAAAACGCGTTTTAGATAACAAAATCTGAAAGCCAATAGAAGCCAGCTGGAGAGCACTGAAGGCTTGGAAAAGTGGCTATAAAAGTTACCTAAATAAGAAAGAAGTTTTATTTCAATAAATTAGGGTTTATCCCTACAAACCTATTATAATGGAACTTGGGTTTTTCCCATGTATTTATTATTTATAAAAATGAGGTCTTTTACTCTGCTAAACTATTTCCTAACTACGGTCCTGATATAAATTTCTGCTGCCAAATTAATAAACACCGATACCGCCGGCTTTATATGCTGCTCACGGCCGCCCGCCCCTCGGGGCAAGGGGTCGGGGGTTGCGATGGGAGGTGGTATCAGAGCTACAGCCACTGGTTTGAGTCACAAAAGTGTTCTGCTGACACCAAGATTTTTATCAGTTATGTTAGGAAATAATCTATGTGATTATGTGTATATATGTATATTATTGTTTTGTGTTATTTGACAATTTGTTAGTTTACAGTATGAGTGAGCAAGGTATATCTGACGCCTACCGTCATTTAGATAGTTCTCCCAAGAATGAAGGAACCTCATCACAGCCTACTCCTTCGGGGTATTCTGCTGATACTGAAGAGGGAATTTTCATCTTTAAGGCACAATCCGAAGAAACGTTCCCTCCGAAAAAGATAGGATGGTTCAGTAGGGGAGCACATGAGAGGCGAAAGAGGATGAAAAAGTTACAGTAACAGAGACCATTAGCGAGAGCCAATAGGGAAGTAAATGCCCAATCTCAGGAGGCAGTTAATAGACAGTTGGCAAACTTTCATATGCTAGCCACCACTGTAGCAGATCCAAACCTTGATCAGATAGTTGCACCACAACCATTACCATTATTTCCAACCCAACCAATGGAGATAAAACCTAACCCAGGAAACGAATTTCCCATACCAGCATTTGACCCTAACGAGATACCTAGAATCCCAGCACCTAATCCTCCAGTGTATGATCCATGGGAAGATGGCCATAGGGATTATCGGGAGCTCTATCCTCGGGAAGAACCAATACCAAATCCCATAGCACAGTACACCAACCTTAATCCTTTAGATCCATATTGGGATAACGCTCAGTATGTTCAGGAGATATTAATCAACCCGTACCCATATGGAGAACCAATACCTCAGTACCCTGACCCAGTACCCGCACCACGACCACCCATGAGTGAAGAGAATGTGCAGGAACTCCGCACATATGGTGAGGAATTAGTAGAAGAAGGAGAGAGGATAAAACAGATAGGAGAAAAGCTCGTGTGGAAATATGACGAGCGAGAAATGCAGTTCTAGAAAAACAAACCCTAATATATATATATATGTGTGTGTGTGTGTGTGTGTGTGTGTGTAGTTTGAAAAAAATTAACTAAAAAGGTAACCTAAAATCTATCGATGCATAACTATTAGTATGTTTAAATTTTAGTTGTAGGTTATAATAGATATATATATATATATATATAAAGAGTAAAAGTCGCAATGTTTGACGTTTTTGATCAATTTGTTTGCATGGTTGTTTGCATTAAATCTTATTCTGTGATATTAAAACCTGATAAATATTTGTAAATCCAGAAGGACAACGAAATAAATCAGGAAAACCAGAATAATGATAATAATGGAAACCAATTAGATAACAATGCCATCCAACATATAGTAGCACAAGTAATTATAGACGTTGTGCCATATATTATCAAGACTATTATAGAAGCATAAAATAATAAAACCGTAAGTGGAAGTAAACGACCACCTAGTGAACCAAGTCACAGCGTAAATAATGGACCACTGCTCCAATTTCCTATTCCAAAAAGAAGAAGAACCATGTCATATGGTTGTTCTTACAAAGAATTCTGGTCCTGCAAACCAATAGAATTCTCTAGCAATGAAGGAGCCATTGCAGCTTTACGTCGGATAGAAAAGACAGAGTCAGTCTTAAAAATAAGAAAATGTGCAGATGAAGATAAGATTATGTTTGCTTCTAATCTTTTTAAGAATGCAGCCTTAGAATGGTGGAATACTATTCTCCAGTCTAGAGGAAGTGGTAAAATTTATAATATGGAAGGGACTGACTTTAAGGACATAGTCGAAAGAAGATTTTGTCCTCCTCATGAAAAAGAACAAATCGCTAATAAGTTCTAAAATCTCAAAATGACTGGAATATACTGCAAAGGTTACACTACCATATTCTTCGAATATGCTAGAATAGTGCCAACCTTAGCTTCACTAGAACCAGTATTAATCTCCCGTTACAACTGGGGATTAATTAGTGAAATCAGACACGTAGTCAAGGCAGCTAGACTACAAACCATAGAAGAAGCAGTAGAATTAGCCAATACCTTGACTGATGAATTGGTGTGTACGCAAGAGGAGAACCAGAGGAAGAACCTAGCCCAAAGACTTACCCAAGAATTTTGTTCTGAAAATCACTACCGTGGAAAAAAATACAGGTTCTACTTCTGCACCTTACTGTAAGTACTGCAAAAAGAACCATTCAGGAAAATGCTCAACATACTGCAACTTCTGCAAAATGTCTAGACACAAGGAAGAAGACTGCAGGAAGAAACCCAACAATAAGCTATGCTTCAACTGTGGAGAGACTGGACATATCAAACCAAACTGTTCGAAACTAGCTCTAGCAACAAACAGCAAAACTACTAAGAACGCCCGAGTATTTGTTCTGACAGCTGAAGAAGCCATGATGATTCCGGATGTGATTGTCGGTACGTTTTTAGTTAATGATATTTTTGCTAAAGTGTTATTTGATTCTGGTGCAAACCAAAGTTTTATTAATACTTTGTTATGCAAACTTCTCAATCAACCATTAACTAAACTTCAACAAGATCGTCTGGTAAAAACGACAAATGGATAATCCATTAAGATTACTGAAATCTTGCAGGGAGCAAGAATAGAAATTTTAAACCATAATTTTATTGCTAACCTTTATCCAATGAATCTGGCCGGATTTGATATCGTATTAGGAATGGACTGGTTAGTAGCCAATCACGCCAGCATTCTATGTGATCAAAAGTCAGTACAAGTAAGTTCACCAAAGGGTGAAAAGATCACAATTAAAGGAGATAAGCCAACTAGATCCACAAAATTCATCTCTGTAATGAAAACAGCAAGCTATGCAAGAAAAGGATCACTAGTGTATATGATTTCCATAATCATTAACACTAAAGGAAAAGAATTAAAAGATATTCCTATAGTATCTAAATTCTCAGATGTTTTTTTCTAAAAGAGTTGCCTGGATTACCGCCAAATAGAGATGTTGAATTCAGAATTCACCTAATACCAGGGACAACACCGATTACCAAGGCATCTTACCGTTTTGTTAGTGCATTCATCTGTCGTCTTCGTCTTATATCGAGTCTTCGGTTCGTTGCGATTCGGAACAAGAATGATGTCATCATTCTTGATGATGACATCATCCAAGTGACATCATCTTGCATCATCAATTCTACACTTGCACGTGAAATAGAATGAAATTAAATGTTCACAACATGACAAAATAGAATTGTATTAGTTCTGTTTTCGCTCATAGGGCATTAGATAGGGATTTCGCTTATGAGGTCATTGGTGATTTCGCTTTTCTGGTCATGTTCATTGGAGCGAAATCTCAGACACTATATATAGTGTCACATAGGCGAAATCATTAGATCGAGTCCATGTATTCCATGCCGAAGCTCTGCCGGTGTGAAGATTGATTGTAAACGACGTCTAATCAATACAATCAGTGAATTAAGTGAAGATCAAGCTGTTACTAAGTCTATTTCTTGTTTTCCGCACCTGAAATAGATCAAAACTTCTCTAAACGACTCATTCGGATCAGTCGCACGATCCTACACGTTTAGCACCAGCAGAGATGCAGGAACTGAAGAAACAGTTGGACAAACTTCTGGAGAAAGGTTTCATACAGCCTAGTTCATCGCCATGGGGAGCACCAATCTTGTTTGTCAAGAAGAAGGATGGATCAATGCGTATGTGCATTGATTACCGAGAATTGAACAAGGTTACGATTAAAAATCGGTACCCACTATCGAGAATCGATGATCTGTTTGATCAACTGCAAGGAGCTCGATTCTTTTCTAAGATCGATTTACGCTCAGGATATCATCAACTGAAAGTACAGGAAGAGGACATTCCTAAACTACTTTCAGAACAGGGTATGGTCATTATGAATTTACAGTCATGCCATTTGGTTTAACCAATGCCCCAGCCACATTTATGGACATGATGAACATAATATGTAAACCATATCTGGATAAATTCATAATTGTCTTTATAGATGATATTCTTATTTACTCTAAGAGTAAAGAGCATCATGCAGAGCATTTGTTTGTACTTTTAAATTTGCTAAGAAAAGAAAAGCTTTACGCTAAATTTTCAAAATGCGACTTTTGGTTAAAGGAAGTGCAATTCCTTGGACACCTGGTTAATCATGAAAGAATTCATGTGGATCCCACAAAAATCGAGGCGATTACTAAGTGGAAAGTCTCTGAATCACCGACAGAGGTGAGAAGTTTTCTTGGACTAGCAGGTTATTATAGACATTTTATTCAAGATTTTTCTAGAATAGTTATTCCTTTAACGAAATTGACCTGCAAATCAGATAAGTTTGAATGGGGACCAAGACAGGAGGAAGCTTTTAGGATTCTCAAGCAAAAGTTAACCAATGCACCCATACGAGCGTTACCAGAAGGAACTGAAGACATGATCGTCTATTGTGATGCTTCTAAGTTAGGTTATGGATGTGTATTGATGCAACGTCAAAAGGTTATAGCCTATGCCTCTAGACAACTTAAGAATCATGAAGAAAATTATACAACCCATGATCTAGAGTTAGGAGCTATAATTTTTGCCCTTAAAATTTGCAGACACTATCTTTATAGTAGTAAGTTTACTGTTTTCACCGATCATAAGAGTCTAAGATATGTTTTTGGGCAAAAGGAGTTAAATATGAGACAAAGACGCTGGATGGAGATTCTTAGTGATTATGATTGTGATATCCAGTATCATGCAGGAAAGGCCAATGTAGTAGCTGATGCTTTAAGTCGAAAGTATCATGAAAAGCCAAGGAGTACGATCTCTCAAATTAAATCTGCAAATTGATTTAAATGAGCAAATTAGAGAGATACGGGAAACAGTAATCAAGGACGATACTGAAAAATTAAAAGGAATGATTAAGGAATTAGAACAAGGAACAGATGGAATTTGAAGATTCCATAAGAAAAGAATCCGGATACCCAAACAAGGAAACCCACGCCATCGAATTTTAGAAGAAGCCCATAAGTCTAAGTATACGATACATCCTGGTAATGATAAAATGTATCAAGACTTAAGAAAGAATTTCTGGTGGATATGAATGAAAAAGGATATAGCAACCTATGTTGCTAAGTGTTTAACATTTTCACAGGTTAAAGCTGAACATCAGAAACCCTCAGGTCTATTGCAGCATCTAGAAATGCCAATATGGAAATGGGAATTAATAACAATGTACTTTGTTACTAAATTACCCAAGACACGAAAAGGTAATGATGCAATCTGGGTGATTGTAGATAGATTAACCAAATCTGATCATTTCTTACCTATGAAGGAAACTTTCAGTATGGAACAATTAGCCAAGTTATATGTAAATGAAATAGTTTCATTGCACGGAATTCCTTTATCTATTGTTTCTAATAGAGATAGCCATTTTACTTCTCATTTTGGACTAGTTTCCAGAAAGAAATGAGAACCAAGTTAAAACTAAGCACAACTTACCATCATCAAACGGACAGACAAAGCAAAAGGACAATTCAGACAATGGAGGATATGCTTAGAGCTTGTGTAATTGATTTCGGAGGAAATTGGGAAGATCATTTACCACTAATAGAATTTTCCTATAACAACAACTATCATACCAGTATCAATGCTGCACCATTTGAAGCACTTTATGGACTAAAGTGCTGAACTCCAGTCTGTTGGGCAGAAATTGGAGAAAAACAACTGTCTGGACCAGAGATAGTACAAGAAACAACGGACAAGATTATTCAAGTCAAGGAAAGACTGAAAGCAGCACGCGATCGTCAAAAGAGTTATGCTGATAACAGACGAAAACCGTTGGAATTTCAAGTGGGAGATAAGGTATTATTAAAAGTTTCTCCATGGAAAGGAGTGGTTAGATTCGTTAAAAGGGGAAAGCTAAGCCCCAGGTATGTTGGTCCTTTTAGGATTATTAGAAAAATAGGACCAGTAACTTATCAGCTACAACTGCCAGAGAAAATGGCAGGAATACATGATATATTTCATATATTTAATCTCAAGAAGTGCTTAGCAGATGAATCATTAATGGTACCTCTTAAGTATATAAGGGTAAATGAGAAACTTAAGTTTGTAGAGAAACCACTGCAGATTGAAGATAGAAAGATCAAGAATCTGAAACACAAGAGATTAGTTCTGGTCAAAGTGAGATGGAATTCCAAAAGAGGACCAGAGTACACTTGGGAGCTCGAATCAGAGATGCGAAAAAAATATCCACACCTGTTTCAGTAGACCTCGAGGACGAGATCTAGAACAAGGTGGGGAGGATATAACAACTCTCCTAGAACCCTTAATGTGACCCAAAAACGTTCCTTACGCACCCCGTATGCGAAAAACAAGCCCAAAATACCCTTGTACTCAGAAAAATCAAGAAAAACCAAGTTTGGGTGTCGCTCGCGGGCCGCGACCCACTGCTCAAGATCTGTCGCAGGGCGCGATGGCCTAGACTTGCCGGACACACAATGCCGACACGTGTCGAAGCTAGATTCGCTGACTCGACCAAGCTAGGGCCTAGCCTAGGGTCCTCGTGGGCCGCGAAGACCGAGGCTTAGGCTTACGTGGGGCGCGAGCTGCCCTAGTCCAGCCCTATAAACTGGATCGATCAGCTTCATTTGAATTCGTTCATTTCTCTGATTTCTCTCTCAATTTCTGAATAGTAGAAATATTACCCGGGCATAATACCCACTATAAAGCGAAGCACTGCCTCGTTATAAGTATTATAACCCCTGGTTACGTATTGGTTACTATACCCGATTGATCTAAGGCTCCATAACGCATGTCAAGACTCTGCTTGACTCAGTCATTGGAGTTCTGTCTCGAGGGTATAGCTAATGTAAATTGGGTTATCTTACTAACACGTGTGCATTGTTTAATTTTAATAGATTATAACCAGGAAATCACCAGAAAGCAGTAGTATTATCTAAAACAGCAATGTGAGTCCATTCTCTTTTTCTCACCGTTTGTGAGTACATCTATTTTTGTAAACCTTTTTATACAAACCTCAAATGTTTTAAGTTATGATAACAGTGATTGAGTCTATGTATTCTACAATTACTATTGGTATGTTGGGGTTTTGTATACATTACTTGTTACTAATACTGTGAATAGTAGCATGACCACAAGTCAGGATTGATAGTACCGTGGGTGGTAATTGGGTAGATATAAACATTGTAATCGCTCTCAATACTGTAAAGATATAAAAGCTTGTTTTGACTAAATTAGGATGCACTCGCCAGTATTTCTTGCTAATAAAATATTTTTAAAACGCGTTTCAGGTAACAAAATGTGAAAGCCAATAGAAGCCAGCTGTAGAGCACTGAAGCTTGGAAAAGTGGCTATAAAAGTTACCTAAATAAGAAAGAAGTTTTATTTCAATAAATTAGGGTTTATCCCTACAAACATATTATAATGGAACTTGGGTTTTCCCATGTATTTATTATTTATAAAAATGAGGTGTTTTACTCTGATAAACCATTTCCTAACTACGGTCCTGATGTAAATTTCCGTTGCCAAATTAATAAACACCGATACCACCAGCTCTATGCGCTGCTCGCGGCTGCCCGCCCCTCGGGGCAAGGGGTCTGGGATTGCGACAGTAACGAGCCGAGCTCGATGAACTTATGTGAGCTCAAGCTCGACTCGTTAGTAGTTTTTCAAGCTTGAGCTTGGCTTGTTTGCTCGACAAGTGAAGCTCAGGCTTAGGCTCGTTTACTAAACAAGGTTTTTTTAGGTTTGGGCTAGGCTCGTAAACAAGTTTAAATAAGCTCGGCTCAGCTCGTTTATAGAAAAACTTAAATAAGGGGTAAATATTATTAAATATTAATAAATACTAATATTACACTAAGGCTTGATAAGTAGGGTAGCAAATGAACCAAATGTTTGGCGAACAGCTCATGAACCGTTCGGCGGGAAGTTCGTTTATGTTCATTCGTTTATTAAACAAACGAACACGAACAAGTAATTTCGTTCGTTTAGTTAAATGAACAAACATGAACAGAGGTCTTGTTCGTTCGTTTATGTTTGTGAATGTTCGGTAACGTGTGCGTTTGTGTTTGATAGTTCATTAGTGTTTTTAGTTTTTATATTTATTTAAATACTTCAAAATTTCGACAAATTAAATATCTAATAAGTGTCAGTGTATATATATACTGTTCATGAATGATTGTTTGTGTTCATTTGTTCCCATTTATGTTCATGAACATTAATTTGTGCTCATATGTGTTCGTCAATGTTCGTTTTTGTTTGTTGCCTAAAATTAACAAACAAACACATACGAACATGAACAAGTTCATTTCCTTAACAAACGAACACGAACATAAAATCTCATTCGATAAGTGTTCATGAATGATTCGTGAACACATATATTTCTTAACAAACGAACACGAACAAGCTCTTGTCCGTGTTCGTTTGGTTCGTTTGTAGCCCTATTGATAAGGCTGGACGAGCCTGACAAGCTTCACATGCCAGGCTCGAGCTCGCTAAGGCTCGACTTATTTCGAGCTTTCTCTTGACTCGATCTCGAGCCGCTCAGCTCGTTTGCACCCCTATTCTTTTGTGTAATTTAAGAAAGAGAGAGAGAGAGAGAGGGAGTGTTGGTGCATTTTGTGTGCATGTTACTATGCGAATAGGCAAGTTAAAGTGTGTGTTGAATACGTATAGATTATCGTATGGAGTGTATGTTTAGGCTGGTGTTTGTAATAGCTTAAGAGTGCTACGCAGCGCATGAGCCACTCGCAGCGCAAGAGCCATGCTATGTGCATCGCATGAGCCATGCTCAACGCATCCCTCATATATACCTAGGTGTGTCATGTGCTAGGATAATGATGTCTATATATAGAAGTGGTCATGCGCATAATGTCAAAAGTTTTGGATAAGATGGGATTGGAGCTTGATCGATGTAAACCCTTTTAGTATGCGCATAGTGTCATCTTGCACCAACTGCTTACCGCGTTCCAAATAACCGATGCGACAAAGCAAGAGATAAAAAGATGATCCTCCGATTCCTCCTCCAAGTTACAAAGCGGGCATATGGAGTCTTCAATAGGAATGTGCCTTTTTAAAAGAGCTTCCCTAGTAGGTATTTTACCCATCTCCAATCGCCAAGCGTGAATGTTACATTTAGCAGGGACCCACTTGCACCACTCCAAACCGAACACATGACCGTATCGATGCTCATCATAAAGCAACTTCTTCATAGCCTTAGCCGAGAATTCTCCCTCGGAACCCGCACTCCAGAACCAACGATCCTCCTGATCCGATATATGAACGCCACTCAAAAGCACAGACAACTGCTAAATGTTGTTCGCAGCCTCCGCAGGGACCTGATCAACACTCCAATTCCACTCTAAGACTGGCACCGTACCGGTAGTCTTCACCCGATCCGCCACTTTACACTTTTTGGCAACTTCCATTCTGAACAGAAGTTGTCATATATATTTACTTGAAGTTGTCATGAATAGTGATTCAACATTTTTAAGTATTTATTAAAAAATATTTTTTAAAATAATATATTAATACATGAATATTTTTAAATACTTATTAAAATATTTTATTTAAATTAAATTATATTATATTATATTATAATTTGAAGTTGCCATTATTCAACATTTTTACGTATTTATTATAAAAAAATACTTAAAATTATATATTAATAATATGTATATGTTTTTACAAGGTTAGTAAACGGTGATTACATTTGATTGGTTGATTAAACATTATTATTATTATTATATTATATATATATAATAACAAAACATGAATCCTCTTAAGAACAGTGTTTTCTTTTTCTTTTTTACTTTTTTTTCCTTTTGTCTTTTATTGTGTTTTATTTAGTGGACTTTTTTTTTAAATTTGTTTTATTACTTTAGTAGTTTTTGGTTTTTATATCCTTAAAATCGGTATTGATACTCGCTTTTATTGATTTCCGCTTTTATGGTTTTTAATTAGTAGAGCCTATAATGACCAAAGTCACGCTGCGTAACACAGTGGAAAATGATCAAACTCCCGTCGCGTAATGCGGTGGGGAAACCCTATTTTTTAATTGGTATTATCGGAACCGATGTCAATATTCGCTTTTATCGATATTCTCTTTGATGGTTTTCCGATAAATCAAGCCGATAACGACCAAAGTCACGTCGCGTAACAACTAGGGAAAACCGATCATCTCCCGTCACGTAGCGCGAGGGAAAAACCCAGTATCGATATTCGTTTTTATGGTTTCCGAAGAGTCGAGCCGATAACGACCAAAGTCACGTCGCGTAGCATGGGGAAAAACAATTAAAATCCCAGCGTGTAGCACGAGGGTAAAAATCTTTTTTTCCCTTTTTTTAATTGGTATTATTGGGAACCGGTATTGCCGTATTGATATTCGATTTTATCGATCTTTGCTTTTATGATTTCCGATGAGTCGAGCCGATAACAACCAAAATCAATCTACGTGCCATGGGGAAAACGATCAAACTCCCGCCGCATAGCGCGGAGAAGTCCCACTAGTTATATATATACATATGAATTGCAATTCTTCATGAATAGCATCTAACATTTTAGAAGTTTTTAATATTTCAAAATTTCATTTATTTTTAAATTTATTATACATATCAAATGAAAGTTATCATGAACAGTATAACAATATTATATTTTAATTTTATTTTCAAGTATTTAATTATTGTTAAATACTATTTTATTCAATCATTTAGTTTGATTTTCTTTGAATTTGCGTTTGTTAGTTTAGAAAAAAAGCACAACAATGTTTTTTTAACATTGAAGTATAACTTTATTGAAAATGGATATTGTGCTGGAGGTGTACCAAATCGAACCGAAAGCGACAATGAATGGTAATTATTATTTTTAAGTATTTATTTAAAAAAAATTATTATTTATTATTTATTTTAATTTTTTCTAATAATCTGTGTTTATTTTTCCCAATATTGTGATAAAGTTTTTTTTTTAAATGGATAATGTGCTGATGCGTGTGAAGTGTTATATATATTAGGTATATATTTTAAGCCCCTTTAACACTTTTTAGTCAAGTTTTAAATTTATAAAACACGATATTTCACTAACACTAGACACACATATGGGCAAGTGCACCCATCGTGAGCGTAGTATAGTGTTGGCAAGATACCGAGGTCGTCTAAGGACACAAGAGCTTTTAGTACCGGTTTATCCTCAACGTCTAATCAAATCAAAAAGAAGTTTTAGAAAAATGTTTTAAACTAAGAAAAATAAAAACTAACTAAAATGCTGAAAATAAAAATAAAAAAAAGAAAAACAGATAGACAAGATGAATCACTTGGTTCCGACTCGTATCTAGTGTAACCTTTGATTATTTCCGCACTTTTGCACATAATTAAGAGATTATCTTAGTTATTGTAGTAGGCCCCTCTTTTGAAGGTGACGTTACCCTCACCCCAGTAGTTTGAGTCAGCAATGATACAATCCTAAAAGGGCGGATTATTGGAAGATAATTAATTAAGTTATTAATGCAAATTATGGTAGGCCCCTCTTTTGGAGGTGACGTTACCCTCGACTAAGTAGTCTGAGTCAGCAGGGATACAGTCCTAAATAGCCGGGTTATAGTATTAATAGTAGTTAACTTATGAGGGGATCAAAGAGTTTGGACCCCCGCCATCCAATACCGTGAAGTATTGAAGGAGGTCCTACTAAATTTGACCCAGGTCCATTGCAGGACCTCTAAACGCTAAACAATGGCAAGACCTTTACCAAACCGTTCCCTTAACCCCCGACCAGGTAGCCAACATACCTCCATATAGACCGTGGAGATATGAATGGTGAAAATCTTTTATTTTATATAGACAGTAAAATAATGCAAAGACACCACGGACAAACGATAAGGAAAGATCACCTTCAACATAAGCAACTAGTTATTAAAGTCATTAATACAAAACCAAATAAAAAGTGCAAAAGATTAGAAATAAAAAGTATTACACTAGACACTTTGTCTTCACCAAGTGATGTAAGAGACTTAGGCAAACATGGCCTTAATTGTCAAGAACTCTTACGATCAATCTTGGATCCCGAGACGACTCACACACTCTACGATGGACAATGGATGATGGTGGTGGATGATGGTGTTATGGTGGTGGTGGTGGGTGAAGTGTGAGAGAGGTGGTGTGCCAAGGGATGGTTTGAGCTTGATCCAAGCACTTCTATTTATAGGCTGAACAGAAGCTCGGGCACGGCCCCGTGTCCACATCCTTCTCTTTCTTCATTAAATGCAGTTTTGTCTTTTTAGTTGACCACGCCCCCGTGTCCGCTGAGCACGACCCCGTGGTGCAGAAGAATCTTTGTACTATGCGGATTTGCTGGATTGTGCGAATCTTATAGTTGACCACGGCCCCGTGTCCGCTGAGCACGGCCCCGTGGTGGGCAATAGAAGCTTCTACCACTTTGTCTTTTCTGCTGACACTTGGGCACGCCCCCGTGCTGGCTGAGCACGGGGCGTGTTCAGGCTTCTGATCTCTTGTTTTGCTTTGCTTGGGAAGATGCTGTCGTGGGGTCGGGCATGTCACGTCTTGTTCCTTTTCTTGTATTTATGTTAGATTTTGATGTCTTTTTGCTTCTTTTGTTAATTTGAGCTCATTTAATCCTGAAAATACAAAAGGAAGACAAAAGCACACTTTTTCCAACATTAGTACTAAAAAAGGGTTAGTTTTATGCCTCATTTGATGAAATTTATATGTTGCATTTTTAACACATCAAATACCCACACACTTGAATCTTTGCTTGTTCTCAAGCAAAACTCTTTAATATGTGGCTATTATACTCCCAAATGGAATGGGTAGAGAAGAAGGTTTTTGGGCTTGTCGTAGAGTGTCGGGATTTCCAAGATTCTTTATTTAATTTTATTTTTATTTATTTACAATCCTATTCGTCATGATTTATTTAAAACTTTTCATAAGATAAATTACTTATTAGGGCATAACATGCCTCTTTAAAATTCTATTTATATACAAGTTCACATACCTCACGGGGATCACTCAACACTCGGCCGAAAATGTATTTTTGTGGATCACTCGAGAGCGGCATGGAACTTACTCCTACCATAGGCTTGCCAAGCGATCAATCTTCCTCCTTTTTAACTTATATACCTTTGTAAACATCAAGAGGACTTTGTGGGTGAAGGGTTAGACTTGGGTTAAAGGTAGGTGGTTGGGTTGGTGGTTAGTGGTTAGTAGAAAAAGGCGAAAAGCGTAACAAGTTTCGGTTTTCGTGAGACTTTTTATTTTTGTAACTTTTATTTTGATGAAGCTATTTATTCAAACAAAGTTATTTTTGATGAACTTGTTTGTTTATTTTCTTTTGCTTCATCATCAACACCAATAATTTTTTTTTTTTTTTTGAAAAGTCATATGAAGAACCGAACTTGTTACTAAAACAAAGGGTTAAAAATGAAAAAGGTTTTGGTGGGTAAAAAGGGTGTTTGGTTTGGGTTATGAAATGAAAAGGTTTAGGCTCAAAGGGGCTAACTAGGGGGATTTTGGGTAGGTGGTAAAAAAAATAATGGTGTAGAAATAAAAAGGGTTAGTCCTAATGCCTCCATCATTTACTTACTCGGGTTTAAGTTGGTAAGGATTGGGAATGTATCGTCATGGCAAGTTCTAGAGTCGTAAGAACCAAGCGGCTATTCACACAAGAAACGAAAATGAGCATTTAGTCAAATGATATGTAAGTGTTTGCTCAATAAAGGCTCAAAACTCACTTTTGTGGGAATGGGTTTTTATGTGATCAAGTATATATAATTAAATTTTAACTAAGCTTGTCATGCCTTTTCAGAATTTTCTTATGTTGGTTCTTTTTATCACGACGCTATCGGTTGTAAATTTGTAAAAATATAACCTTTTTAAGAACTTGAATTTCCCGAGTTAAACCTAGACAAGTAAAAAAAATGAAAATTTTTGAAAAAATTTGGGATGATTAGCGGTTCCAATAGAGTTTTGTGTAAGGCTTGTATTTAGGACTTGCAAGATTCAAGGTTTTAGCATCCCCCCCACACTTAAATTACACATTGTCCTCAATGTGTCCCAAAAATAAGTTTTTAGGTTGATTGAATGCGTAAAAAGGTGTAAAAAGCAAAAATTTTGTGTTACTGGGCGCTGAACACGGCCCCGTGTTGTCCGGGCACGGCCCCGTGTTCAAGTGCCAGTAACAAAATTAAAACAAGAGAAACAGAAGTCTGGACACGGGGGCGTGTTGGGTGGACACGGCCCGTGTCCAGTTACCTGAACTGGGTCTTTTTCTGCAGACTGTGCAGCACGGGGCCGTGTTGGGTGGACACGGCCCGTGCCGAACTTACTGTAAACGAAGAAATTTGTCGGACGGTTCTGTTTTCCTGCATGGAGCGCTGGTTCAAGTTTCCCTTGCATCCTTAGCCATCTCAAGTGTGTTTTATTCCATTCAACACCATTCAAACACCAAATTAACTAAAACCATCATTCATTAATCATAGAGAGAATTACATAAAAGTCCTAAAATGAAAGATAAAGCAGAAAATAAAAGTTAAAAGTGCTAATATTAAATAGGTCAAGTGATCCGAAAAAATCCTCCTAAGGAGTTCTACTTCTACAACAAGAACCAAAATTCCGGAAATAGATTTCCGGTCTAAAAGCCTTGTAGAACTCCAAGCCGAACGGTGTTCCTTAGATGTTACTAGAGCCATTCGTCTATCTCCCTCGGGAGAAGGGAGGCAGCTTCATGCTCCTCAACCTCTTGAGGAGGATGAGTGACACCAATTGGAACCCCTTGTAGGATGTCTCGAGGAGGTTCTTGATGTAGGGCGTACCATTCGGCTGGAATGATGACTTCCGGCACTACATTCCATGCCCTTTGGGTGATAATTGGTACCAAAGGAGAAGAGGCGAGAATGTTCAACCTTTGGTGCAAAAGGTTGACTTCCCGGAGACATCCTTCTAGTCCCGCCGTCAAATGATTAATGCGGTCGACCAATGCCTCTTCCACACTTGTTACTTCATCAAGAGCTTCTCTTAAGGCGTAAACATAGTTTACAAGAGAATCCTCAACCGTAGATGATCTTCTCCCCTGCCGGTTGTTCCTGGAATGCGACGAAGAGTTTCCACTTGTTCTGCTTGCCATTCTGAGAAAACATGCCGAAAAGAGTTCAATTTTACGGGTCCAGTACTTCGGACACGGCCCCGTGTTCAGATATCTGCAGGATTTATGGACAAGGAATCTTGGGGTTTCAGATTGTTTTTATGATTTTTGAAGCATTTTTGAACTTAAACAACTTAAAACATTGTTATAGAACTTATTTTTATTAAGATTCCATGAACAAAAATCTAACAAACATCTCAATAAGGCTTGAAACTATAGAAGGTTCAAGCTTTAATGGAAGTATGAAGAAAATTGAAGAAGATGAAAGTGGATAAAAGAGGAAATGACAAGAAGATAGTTGAGAAACTTCTTTTAGAAAATACCTAGGATGGTATGTGAGAATATTCCTCAAATCTCTGTCCCTGGAATGGTTCAAATGTGCAGAATTCTTGGCTTCATTTATAGAAAATGACGGTACGTTGCGCACGGCCCCGTGTCGGCTGGACACGGCCCCGTGTGCAGATGGAATCCTGACACATTTTTGTCCGCATTCTGACAAAATCAGAAGGGAATCTTTTGGGTGGACACGGCCCCGTGTCTAGAAGCTGTCTTAAGGATTTCTTCAAATTTCAAGGAATTTTCCCGGATCGGGTGGTTCCTTACTGGATGGAACAACCCCAAAGTGCCTAAGATACCTTAATTGATCTAGATTAAGACGAGAACGCAAGAGGTTGTCGGTGAGGGTGATTCCTATGCTATATATAGGTGGACAAGTCCAACCCTTTTCCGGGCTCTCGTTAAAGAAGGTGTATGTCGAATCGCTCAGGTCTATGTATGCATCGAATGAAGTCGATGGGGAGTCCTTCACGGCACAATCGACACAGGGACGACTATCGCTCAAGTCCTCACTAGAGTTAGAAGTATCATTTGAAACAATGAAGTTGTTTGAATGCGTTTCCAACCTTTCTTCTTGGTTATCGTCTTGGAGAAGATTATTGAAGTCTTCCCTAAGTTCTTTTAACCAATTAATAATTAGATCTTCTAGTTGAAATAATTCATCGAGAAGCATTTCTCCTAGAATATCTGGTTGGGCGCATTCGAGGGAGAGATAGGGTTTATTTTTACTTTCGCCCCTCTTAAGGATACTAGGAAATGATGGGTCTATATAGTGGGGTTTATAATTTAGAAAAAAGCATTCTAATTCTTTATGGTTACCACCACATAATTGACACCACATAGTACCATAAGAGTGCCGAAAGTAAAAAGTATCAGTATCACTCATGTTTGTCTCAGAAATTACCAACCGTCGGGATCTTACGGTTCTGTTTTCAGTAACTGAAACTTGGGCACGGGGGCGTGTTTAGTGGGCACGGCCCCGTGTTCAGCTTACTGTCTGACTTAAAACAGGATTGCCAGTTCCAATGATTGGGCATGGGGCGTGTTCAGCGGGCACGGCCCGTGCTGGGTTCTGCATAAGCTGAAAAACTAAAAAAAAAATCCTAAAAATAATGAAAAATAAGAAAAACGATTAGGCCGTTGATTCCTAACTTTCTTAAAATCCTTGTGTCCCCGGCAACGGCGCCAAAAACTTGATGCGTGTGAAGTGTTATATATATTAGGTATATATTTTAAGCCCCTTTAACACTTTTTTGTCAAGTTTTAAATTTATAAAACACGATATTTTACTAACACTAGACACACATATGGGCAAGTGCACCCATCGTGAGCGTAGTATAGTGTTAGCAAGATACCGAGGTCGTCCAAGGACACAAGAGCTTTTAGTACCGGTTTATCCTCAACGTCTAATCAAATCAAAAAGAAGTTTTAGAAAAATGTTTTAAACTAAGAAAAATAAAAACTAACTAAAATGCTGAAAATAAAAATAAAAAAAAGAAAAACAGATAGAAAAGATGAATCATTGGTTCCGACTCGTATCTAGTGTAACCTTTGATTATTTCCGCACTTTTGCACATAATTAAGAGATTGTCTTAGTTATTGTAGTAGGCCCATCTTTTGAAGGTGACGTTACCCTCACCCCAGTAGTTTGAGTCAGCAAGGATACAATCCTAAAAGGGCGGATTATTGGAAGATAATTAATTAAGTTATTAATGCAAATTATGGTAGGCCCCTCTTTTGGAGGTGACGTTACCCTCGACTAAGTAGTCTGAGTCAGCAGGGATACAGTCCTAAATAGCCGGGTTATAGTATTAATAGTAGTTAACTTATGAGGGGATCAAAGAGTTTGGACCCCCGCCATCCAATACCGTGAAGTATTGAAGGAGGTCCTACTAAATTTGACCCAGGTCCATTGCAGGACCTCTAAACGCTAAACAATGGCAAGACCTTTACCAAACCGTTCCCTTAACCCCCGACCAGGTAGCCAACATACCTCCATATAGACCGTGGAGATATGAATGGTGAAAATCTTTTATTTTATATAGACAGTAAAATAATGCCAAGACACCACGGACAAACGATAAAGAAAGATCACCTTCAACATAAGCAACTAGTTATTAAAGTCATTAATACAAAACCAAATAAAAAGTGCAAAAGATTAGAAATAAAAAGTATTACACTAGACACTTTGTCTTCACCAAGTGATGTAAGAGACTTAGGCAAACATGGCCTTAATTGTCAAGAACTCTTACGATCAATCTTGGATCCCGAGACGACTCACACACTCTACGATGGACAATGGATGATGGTGGTGGATGATGGTGTTATGGTGGTGGTGGTGGGTGAAGTGTGAGAGAGGTGGTGTCACGGCCCCCGACCCGGTTTGACCCGTTTCAGGAGCCGCGGGACAGAAATACTGCGGTATTTAATTAATTGAGTTTGACAGCGGAAGTTTTCATCAGGATCTTTTAAAATGTAAATATTTCCCGATTATTTTATTTATCAATTCGGGATAAACCCGGTAATTTACAATAGTTTGATTTCACAACGAAATCTTTTATTTTACAAAACATGTTTCTTTATTTTATACTGAGCCACTTCTTTGAGCTTGTAGTGCTATATGGCACTTTTCCTGGTTCATAACAGGTCACCTGAAACATGTTTGAAAAAGGTTTTGTCAGCGGGAAATACTGAGTGAATCATTCTATTTTGCATAATGATGCATAGTTATCAATTACAGCATAAGAGCGATTACAATGGCTTCTATCTTATTTTTATCTGGCATTCTGTCACAATGGTGACATGTCACAACGGTGACGATGGTCATACCACTATTTAGATCAATGAACCTAAATAGTGATGATTATCCCTGTAGGTCAATGAACCTAACAGTGATTATCCCGAGTAGGTCAATGAACCTAACTGGGAGAAATTAGTAATGTGCACAATACCCCACTAACCAGTAATTCAAGATATCCACGACTTAGTCCCTGTAATTATAACTGTTGAAAATAATTTGAGGTATTGTAAAATAGTTGATAAAAAGAGAATGACTCACAAACTGTGAGAAAAGGAGAATGACTCACAAACTGTGAGAAAAGGAGAATGACTCACTTTGCAGATTTATACGGGCAGAGTTTGGCCTACTGATTTAGCCTTTTATCCTAAATTTAATAACAGGCACATAATTCTGGGTTAGTAATCAATCCAGCATTTACGATAACTCACGAGATCAACCCTCACAAACGAATGACAAAGTGCTATGCTTAAACATCCATCGAATTAACGACTAATGACAAAGCATCACCCTAATGTGGGCAGCACTTAAACATCCATTGAGTACATTGATCGATCGGACAATGAATCGTAATAGCGATTGTGCTAATACCCTGATTGCGGCGTCGATTTAGTGACTGTGTGTGTTAATTGGAGTATACAGAACTTATCTCAGCGCACAAAGTGAATTTGAGGGTCGTTCTGAAGCCAGAATTCAAGTCCCAAACTCCTGTATTTATAGGTGAATTTTGTCCCTTAGGCGGCCCGCGTGAGAATTAAGCTAACTTGAGGCGGCCCGCGTGAGACCTATTTTTAGGCATAGGGTTGCCACGGTTGGGACTAGCCTTGCTGAGTTGACAGTTTTCGTAAATTCCTTTCTGCCCACGTTTTAAGTGGATAATCGTCAATAGGGTTTAACCCCCCCCCCCCCTGAGTTTTAGGGGCCCTAATCCTGATTCTGAAAATTATGAAAATTTTAGGGTTTGTACAGAATCACTTGGGTGTCTCAATTAGGGTTTCCTATTGGTCAAATTACTTTAGTAATTATGACTTTTGATGAGAGTCGTTACATTCTCCCCACCTTAATAAAAATCTCGTCCTCGAGATTTACTGGAATAATTGAGTATACTTTTGCTTCCTTTCTGATTCCAGTTTTCAAGTGTATTAGGGTCCTATTTTTGAATCCCACTTTACTTGAACTAACATTAATCGTTTACCTTTATATCTTGAAAAGGTATTATCAAAGATTCGTCTGCTAGACATTTCTTAAGTTTGGATACATGAAATACATCATGTACTCCAGCTAACTTTCTTGATAGTTGATAAACAACTGGTCCTATACGTTGGATTACTGAAAATATTCCTACGTACTTTGGACTTAACTTTTCTTTCTTACCGAATCTAACAACTCCTTTCCAAGGAGATACTTTTAATAGTATTTTGTCTCCAACTCGAACTTCAACGGCTTTCATCTATTTATTTATATAACTCTTTTAGCAATTCTTAGCCGTCTTCAACCTTTCCTTCGTGATACTAAATATCACAGTCATAATCACTTAGGATTTTCATCCTATCTCCTTTGCCTCATATTTAACTCTTTTGCCCAAATCTATATATCTTAAATTCTTATAATCCGTATAGATAGTAAACTTACTTCCATACAGATAATGCCTTCAAATTTTAAGGCAAAATTTATGGCTCCTAATTCTAAATTATGAGTGGTAAAGTTTTCTTCGTGCTTTTTCAACTGTCTTGAAGCATACGCAATTACCTTCTTGCGTTGCATAAGCATATATCCTAATCCTAGTTTTGAAACATTACCATATGCTTTAAAATTTTCTGTTCCTTCTGGTAGACTAAAATTGGAGCATTGGTTAATTTCTAAAGACTTCTTCTTGTTTAAATCCCCATTCAAATTTAACTGTTTCACAAATTGGCTTAGTTAATGGTATAACTATCTTGGAAAAATCCTTAATAACCCATATATAATATCCGGCAAAACTCCTAATGTTCCATTGCGGATTGCGGAACTTTCCATTTGGTAATTACTGCTATCCTAGCATGATCTATGTGAATACCTTCGTGATTCACCATATGACCTAGAAATTGCACTTCTGGCAACCAAAATTCATACTTCGAGAATTTTGACGTAAAGCTTCTCTTTTCTTAAGAATACATGCAAGTGCTGATAATGTTCTTCCTGACTTTTTGGAATAAATAAGTATATCGTCGATGAAGATAATTACAAATTTATCCAAATATAGTCTACAAATCCTATTCATCATGTCCATGAATACTGGAGATGTATTCGTTAATCCGAAGGGCATGATTGTAAACTCGTAATGATCATACCTAGTTCTGAAAATGATTTTAGGTATGTCTTTCTCTTGTACTTTTAATTGATGATAACCGAAGCGTAAAAATATCTAGCTCTTTTGAAGTTGATCGAATAGATCATCAATCCTAAGTAATGGGTATTGATTCTTAAGTGTAACCTTTATTCAATTCCTTATAATCAATACACATTCTATCGAACAATCCTTTTTCTTAACAAACAACACTGATGCCTCCCCTGAGGATAAACTAGGTTGTATGAAACCTTTACTTAGTAATTCATCTAATTGCTTTTTTAGTTCTAATATTTCTGTAGGAGCTAACCGGTAAGATACCTTGGCTATCGGTATAGTTCCTGGAATTAGATGAATCCTAAATTCTATCTCCCTATATGGTGATAACCCTGGTAACTCTTCTGGGAATACATCTGAGTATTCTGAATACTACAGAAATTCCTTAAGTTCTTTTATCTTTAGTATTAATGATTATTGAAATCATGTATACTATTCCTTGCTTTCGTTCATAATTAACAACTTCCATTATTGATTATGAACTTTATGGTTTTACATGATTTATTTCCTATAATCATAATTACTTCTCCGGTGGTTGATTGAATTTTTAAGAAATTCTGGTCACAGATAATTCGAGCATGATTGTTTAACACAACATCGAATTCAACTAATTTCATAGATAATAGGGTTGCAGAAAATTTATAACTTATTTCTATGTTCTGCATAACCTTATTTATTTTAACTGAGTTCCCATCTGCTGTTTCTACTGTAGAAATTTGCCTAATGCGGGTTAAAAGATAAGTTAAGAGTTTAGCAGAATGAAGTATTTATAAAACTTTGGTTTGCACCAGAGTCAAATAATACTTTTTGTGTAATCGTTGTGAACTAAGAACGTACCGGCTATCACATCTGGAATGAGTTCTGCTTCTTTAGCAGTTAGTTGGAAGGCTCTTACATTCATTTTTGCTCCTTCTGCAGGTTTGGCTTTATTGTCAGATGGTTTGTTCAGTTTTGGACACTCTGGCCTAAGATGTCCAGCTTCTCCACAGTTGTAGCAGACTGAAAATTTCTTCCTCCTGCAGTCTTCTTCTTGATGCCCTAGAATTTTGCAAAAATTGCAATATCCTTTGCATTTTCCAAAATGCTTCCTTTTGCAAGAATTGCAAAATGGACTAGTGGTAGATTGCTCATTCTCTCTTTTCTTAAAATTGTTATGGTTACCTGAACGGAATTCTTGGGTAATCTTTTGGGCTACTTCCTTCCTTCTATTTTCTTCTCTTGTCCGTACTAGCTCGTCAGTCAGAGTATTGGCTAATTCTACTGCATCATCAATCGTATGAGGTTTCGCAACCTTGACGATATTACGGATTTCGGAAATCAATCCCCAAATATAACGAGAAATAAGTACCGGCTCTGGCGAAGCCAGGGTTGGTACCACTCGAGCATATTCGAAGAATGTCGTAGTATACCCTCGACAATCTACATCCACCATCCGATGGGTTAGAAATTTATTTACCATTTGATCTTTTTCATATTCAGGACAGAATTTTCTTTCTACAAGACTCTTAAATTCTTCCCATTTCATGGCATAAGCCCTATTTCTTCATTTAGCTTGTAACACTGTGTTCCACCATTCTAGCGCCCCTTCTTTGAAAAGGTTTGACGCATACATGACCTGATCATCCTGAGCACATTTACTTATGGCAATTACTACCTCGGTTTTCTCTAACCAACGCAGTGCCGCAGTCGCTCCTTCATTTCCTGCAAACTCAGTGGGTTTACAAGCAAGAAATTCTTTGTAAGTGCAACCAGGCGTTGCAACTTTCCTTTTCTTAGGGAGCGGAGCTTGCCGTGGTTCATTATCATGATTAACATGATTATTACCTCCGTTTACGCTATTACTGAAATTATCTTCAGAAATACGTTTACTAGGAACAATTTGTTGCGGTTCAATTGGATTTTTAACAGCAGCAATGATTGCTGGAATAGCATTGGCTATCCCTTGAGCAACTATTCCTGGAATAGCATTGGCTATCCCTTGAGCAATGATATTTTCTATATCTTGCCTAGTCACATATTGGTCCCCCGGTTGTTGCTCAGATTGATTATCCTCATTAACTGGTTCATTATTAGCGTTTTCCATCTGATATCTAATTTATAGATAAATAATTAGTATAAAGGAAATAATCCAATGTTACAATTAATTGCACATAATCACGTAAACGAATATACAAACAAAATTGTAACTTTCTAAAATTTCCTTATATCATGCTTTTATATACAACCGTTTTATTATTTATTTTACACATACTGATTTTACTATTACTATTACACAACCACAGTTTCAGAATCTCCTATCCTTTGTCAGGTGGTATTCTAGTAACGGCGTTCCTTCTCATCGTATTTCCAAGAGATCTGTCCCAAAATTTCTTGGATCCTATTCCCAGCATCCATTTTGTCAAAATGATGGAGTTTAGCCATATTCTCGTTACTTATTGGTGAATTTGATAAAGGTTCTAGTTTAAACTTAGGAAAAAGCCTATAGGGATGGTTTTGTAACAGTATTTCATTAGTCACCCATTCGTCTATTTGCGAGTGGATTGAAAGGTTTGGAATAGCTGGTTCTGAATTCATTGGTAGTTGTGTTTTAAGAGAATGAATAAAATCATTTTCATTAACAGGCTCAATAGTATCATCGGTTGCCATTATAAACTCTAGTTCTTCTTGAGATGGTAATCCCTCAATTTGCCTAGAACTTTCCCCAATTTCCATTTTCTTAGGCTTAGGTTTCTCAAGAGGTAAAGCGTTGAATTCTATAGGTTCTTCTATGTCTGGAATATACCTATTGAAATCTCTGGAAACCTCTATTCTTACTGGATAGAGATTTAATTTCTGGAGGACGTCAGACAAGTCACTCATGCTGTTTAGCAAAATACACACAATTACTAAGTCATAACAAAATTTTGTAGAACAACTTTTTAAATATTATTTCATATTGGGTTACTATGAAACAACCGAATATGAAAACATACTAGGTTTTATTTGTAAATTTATTTATAAGGTTTCTAGACTTTAAATAATAAAAGTGCTAAAACTTTGAGTCAAATTATTTAAAGATTTATATTTACTACTACAGTAGCTAACATATAAAAATCTGCCCATACTATTCAAAATTAGTCAGATAATAAAACATATAATCACAAAATAGCAATTAATAAAAAAAATTAAGTATTCTCTAAATACTTAATTGGCTTAAATCAGTGGCTCGATAAGTGGCTCTGATACCACCTTTTTCTGTCACGGCCCCCGACCCGGTTTGACCCGTTTCAGGAGCCGCGGGACAGAAATATTGCGGTATTTAATTAATTGAGTTTGACAGCGGAAGTTTTCATCAGGATCTTTTAAAATGTAAATATTTCCCGATTATTTTATTTATCAATTCGGGATAAACCCGGTAATTTACAATAGTTTGATTTCACAACGAAATCTTTTATTTTACAAAACATGTTTCTTTATTTTATACTGAGCCACTTCTTTGAGCTTGTAGTGCTATATGGCACTTTTCCTGGTTCATAACAGGTCACCTGAAACATGTTTGAAAAAGGTTTTGTCAGCGAGAAATACTGAGTGAATCATTCTATTTTGCATAATGATGCATAGTTATCAATTACAGCATAAGAGCGATTACAATGGCTTCTATCTTATTTTTATCTGGCATTCTGTCACAATGGTGACATGTCACAATGGTGACGATGGTCATACCACTATTTAGATCAATGAACCTAAATAGTGATGATCATCCCTGTAGGTCAATGAACCTAACAGTGATTATCCCGAGTAGGTCAATGAACCTAACTGGGAGAAATTAGTAATGTGCACAATACCCCACTAACCAGTAATTCAAGATATCCACGACTTAGTCCCTGTAATTATAACTGTTGAAAATAATTTGAGGTATTGTAAAATAGTTGATAAAAAGAGAATGACTCACAAACTGTGAGAAAAGGAGAATGACTCACAAACTGTGAGAAAAGGAGAATGACTCACTTTGCAGATTTATACGGGCAGAGTTTGGCCTACTGATTTAGCCTTTTATCCTAAATTTAATAACAGGCACACAATTCTGGGTTAGTAATCAATCCAGCATTTACGATAACTCACGAGATCAACCCTCACAACGAATGACAAAGTGCTATGCTTAAACATCCATCGAATTAACGACTAATGACAAAGCATCACCCTAATGTGGGCAGCACTTAAACATCCATTGAGTACATTGATCGATCGGACAATGAATCGTAATAGCGATTGTGCTAATACCCTGATTGCGGCGTCGATTTAGTGCCTGTGTGTGTTAATTGGAGTATACAGAACTTATCTCAGCGCACAAAGTGAATTTGAGCGTCGTTCTGAAGCCAGAATTCAAGTCCCAAACTCCGGTATTTATAGGTGAATTTTGTCCCTTAGACGGCCCGCGTGAGAATTAAGCTAACTTGAGGCGGCCCGCGTGAGACCTATTTTTAGGCATAGGGTTGCCACGGTTGGGACTAGCCTTGCTGAGTTGACAGTTTTCGTAAATTCCTTTCTGCCCACGTTTTAAGTGGATAATCGTCAATAGGGTTTAACCCCCCCCCCCCCTGAGTTTTAGGGGCCCTAATCCTGATTCTGAAAATTATGAAAATTTTAGGGTTTGTACAGAATCACTTGGGTGTCTCAATTAGGGTTTCCTATTGGTCAAATTACTTTAGTAATTATGACTTTTGATGAGAGTCGTTACAGGTGGTGTGCCAAGGGATGGTTTGAGCTTGATCCAAGCACTTCTATTTATAGGCTGAACAGAAGCTCGGGCACGGCCCCGTGTCCACATCCTTCTCTTTCTTCATTAAATGCAGTTTTGTCTTTTTAGTTGACCACGCCCCCGTGTCCGCTGAGCACGACCCCGTGGTGCAGAAGAATCTTTGTACTATGCAGATTTGCTAGATTGTGCGAATCTTATAGTTGACCACGGCCCCGTGTCCGCTGAGCACGGCCCCGTGGTGGGCAATAGAAGCTTCTACCACTTTGTCTTTTCTGCTGACACTTGGGCACGCCCCCGTGCTGGCTGAGCACGGGGCGTGTTCAGGCTTCTGATCTCTTGTTTTGCTTTGCTTGGGAAGATGCTGTCGTGGGGTCGGGCATGTCACGTCTTGTTCCTTTTCTTGTATTTATGTTAGATTTTGATGTCTTTTTGCTTCTTTTGTTAATTTGAGCTCATTTAATCCTGAAAATACAAAAGGAAGACAAAAGCACACTTTTTCCAACATTAGTACTAAAAAAGGGTTAGTTTTATGCCTCATTTGATGAAATTTATATGTTGCATTTTTAACACATCAGTGCCGCTAATGTACCAAAACGTACCGAATCGATTGAACAACATCTGTATCGATACCGCTATTAATTTTTTATTGTTTTAACTTTTGATAAACTGGTACCAAATCGTTATTATCCCATAACAAACCAAATGAACAACATTGGTACCAGTTTATACAACTTTGTCTGCAACGATATATGAATAATAATATCAATATTGTGACGATCTGAATCAATCAATATCGTTTGAACATTGGTCTCGGTACCTGTGACACCTGTGTCACTGCGACCAGCAAACAAATACCAAATCAATGAAATATTGTGTTTCATACTTTGGACTTGTATAAATATGTGTATCTTTTGCACATATCAACTCTTGTTCGATTTCAAGCTCTAAATCGCTTTCTGGAAGGTTATACGCGCACTAATGCGTAAATATAACCAGTTTAATGCAACAAACACTCCGGAATAGTGACATAGGCTTAACATACCTTAAATAACCTTTACATAACTTAGAAATAAGTTTTGGAAGGTTTGGTATGCCGAAAACAAGTTAATTCGCTTACAGGGACTAAACTTGACAAACTGCGAAAGTATGACGATTCGTACTGGAACAGACATTCCGGAACATGACCATAAGTTAAACACACCTTAAATATCCTTTATGTAGCTTAGAAATAGGCCTTGAGGGGTTCGGTGTGCTAAAATAAACTTTTGGGTCATTCAGGGACTAAAAGTGTCAAAAAGTGCATAAGTTTGCATTTTCGCGCATAACTTACGTTCTGAATACATCCGGACATCCAAAAATTTATGTAAGCACTAAAATATTTTATTTTAGTGTTTGGAATAAGAAAAATCCATTCGTCGCGTCATTTGGATCGTTTTTCGCGCTTGTGCGCATTCCGTCGTAATTAAGCGAACATCGCGATCGTACGACCAAACGAACAGACATCCGACATATTTTTGAGCATGTTTCATGTCCACAATGTTTAGGCATCATTTTAGGGCCTTAAAGTTGGCTTTACGGGCCTTAGAAGTGTCGGAAATGGCCTTAAACACCAACAGGGACTGAAACTGTCATTTTGCAAAAGTTGTTGTCTGATCAGGACCTTCAGGCGGCCCGCGTAAAACCAGGCCTATCCTTTACGCGGCCCGCGTCAGGGTCCCAGATCAGATAAGATCGATTTGTCAGCAGATTACAGCTGTTTAACTCACAACCACAAACCCACACTTGCCCTTTTAGCTCATTAGGGGCCATTTTTAGTCACCACAACATTCCAACAAGTGTACGCACGAGATTCGATCACGTTATTCAAGAAACGATCTTAACGGTTCGGGAAATACTATAAATACCCCACCCCCATTTGCTTCAAACTCACAAGAATCTGATCTAATGTGCTCTAGGTTGAAACCTTTGTTTCATACCTGAGCTATTTTGATCTAGATTAGCATTCGGGGACCCTTCGTAAGTATTCCTTCGTTCTTTTATTGCTTTTCGAGTCTGAAAGTCAAACTTTGTTTGACTTTCTGCATTGACCAGTTTATGGTCAATGTGAAGTTCGTTTGAACTTCGCAACGTGATTGTAATCACGATGGTTATAGTCCCTGTGACTATGCCTACTGATTACCACGTTGTCTAGGGTCGTAAGGGTAAGCGATCTGATAAATCGCTTATACCTTCGAACCCGACCCATTTGGTCGATCATCAGGATCCGACCAAATACCTTAGGTGACCATAGTGTTTAGGGAATAACCTTCCGAGGTTATACCTTATGGTCACGACGTTTAAGTAGTTGTATGATAAGTAGTTTATATGCCTTAGGTAAATTACCAAAGTACCCCTTTGATGTCAAAATTCATTTTAAACATATGTAACATAACTTTTGACATCTAAACTGATTTGACAACAATATTAGAAATGTTAAGGCATATGTTACTTGTTTACATATGAATTGAAAGTCCTTATAAATAGTATCTAATATTATAGAAGTTTCTAATATTTTAAAGTTTCATTTATTTTAAATTCTATTTTCAACATTTATTTATTTTTTATAAGATATTTTATCATCATTCAATTGATTTATTTTTTCTAATAATATGTATTTTGTTAACTTTAAAAAAAAAATTAATCCGTATCTATGTTTTCTTTTCAACATGGCGATATAAAATTAAGTTGAAATGGATACCGTACCGTTGTCATACCAAACCGAACCGAAACCGACGATGAATGATTATTTATTATTTTTAATTATTTATTTTTATTTATACAACTCTATACCGATATTTTTTATTGTTTTTGCTTTCGATAAGCTAACACCGTATCGCTATCGTACCGTACCGAACAACATCAATACCGATACCTGTATTCATTTTGATGATTTCTGGTTTCGATAACCTTTTATTTATACAATTCTGTCTGCGACAATAAATGAATATTGATATCAGTTCTGTGACGATCTGAACCAATCATATCGCTCGAATAACATCGATATAAAACATGTGTTGATCCCGAGTGCAATCATCGCAATACTATAATGAACTGAACCGATACCAATTCAATGTCCGCGGTAATGTACCGTCGCAACACGCGGTTAAATAACCTAGTTAAATTTAAAATGGTTTTATTACATATTTTTTAATAACCTAACATCTCTGGTTGGATGGTGTCAAAATTTACAACAGAAATCCTTATATTAAAATAGCAAATATACTAAAATTAAAAAGCACACACACTTTCTCACTGTGGTTACTGGGTTATTCAAAAAAGATAAAGAGAGGCTAAAAAGAAAGCATTTCTGTTAAGTAAAAGGAGTCAATGGAAGAACAAAGATATTCTACGCTAGCAAAATCTATAACTTTAAGGTCTAAATGTCACAAAGATTAAAATATTATTAATGGTCACAACAAAAGGCTTATCTTATTTTATTATTATGTTTTTCGAACGGCGGGTTTTATTAAAAAACTAGCAAAGAGATAGGCGAAACTTACATGTATGAATTAAAAAGTAAAACTACACCAATGTGTGATTTTACAAAATTTAATTTATTGTATAACTTTTTTTATGTTAAATATAACATATGCTGTCTTAGAGCATTCATAGTAGATTCTTAATCGCTATTCTCAATCGTTATCAATATAATTTAACTAAATACATATTTTTCTCTCCATGTTGTCTAGTTTTTATCAACCTCTCATATCATATTTTCTATCTTACTCAAACATTTATTTTATTATTTTTTCTCGGTTTCATACACTCATACAATTATATTTAGAGATGAACAATGAGTCTTAATAATATATTTAGAGAATAATATAAATTTTCTAAAACTTATTATTTTGGAGATGACGATGGAGTGTGTAAGAGCATTCACATTGTAGTCTTCATCTCCATCTATATAAAAACATACTTTTCTATAAATGTTGTTAATTTTTCAAAAACATTTTACATCCGACTTTTTAACTTCTATCTATTTCTTATTCACAAACATTTATTTTATTATTTTTTCTCTTTCCTTGATACTCACAATAAAAATATAAAGGGTTGAATATGAATGAATGCCTAAATATAGAAGTACACTTTACTTTCTATATATTTTTCTCTATTATAGAGATTCCAATATGATGATGTTTTTGTTGTTTTCTATATTTTTTTCTATATATTATACAGAATAAAGGCTTCAATCTGAATGCTCTAAATTCCCTATAATTTTGAGAAAGTGACTATATAGAAAACCTAATGTGAATGCTTTTACAATTTTATAAAACAACGAAAAAAACACTCGCTTTTGGCATCTTATAATCAAAAGAATTAAGTAAGACATAAATTATAAAATGTTACAAAAAAATTATAACAGAGAAGATTCAATATTTCTTGTTTTGTTTTTATAAAAAAGAACTATGAATTAAACAAAACAAAAATCATAAAATAATTAAAAAGGTGAGAAAAAAAAAAGTTGGAAAATTCATCCAAATATCAAAAAAGATCTCATTTACCTTTTTCTTTCAAGAAGATCACTCCATTACCTCTCTTTTCTCTCTCTGAATTATGTGTGTGTAATAACTGCATTTTCTACTACTATTCCTAGTTGCCCTCTGATATATCACAGACAAAAACCAAATTGCCCTCTCCTCTCTCTCTCTCTCTCTCTCTCTCTACATAACTCTCTCTCTCTCTCTCACTCTCTCTCCAATATATATATATACACACATATATGTATATCAGTCTCTCATGCAAAGACTGCACCCTTTTGGCTATCTTCAGTGTGTGTTTACCATGGAAGAAAGTGACAAGAAGAAATGCACAGCCACAACAAAGAGTTTCAGGGGATCAAAAACAACAAGAACAACACATAACACTAACCCCCCTCAACACCAACACTTTTATCATCATCATCATCTTTTTCACCTTCATCCACACTACCTTTTTCACAACCCCCCCACACCAAACTTTGGTTTCTTAAACCAAAACCTCTATCCATATTCTCCTCCACCTCTTCTTCCACTACCACCACCGCACTCCGCCCTATCTCCACCGCCTCCTCCGGTGGTCCATCTAAACCATGCCCATTTTCACAAACCTTCATGGCAACAACCACCACCTCATGTTCATCATCAAACAGGTGACAAAAACCTCATTTTGTCCTAAATTTTAAGCATTTGTCTTCTTTTCACATGTTTTTGTGTTTGTTTGGTTGATCTGTTCAAGATTCCATTGTTTTATAAATTCTTGTTTTCAAGAAACATGAAATCTTGATTTTTTCAAGAATCTTTTTTGGTATATAGAGACAGAATCTTATCTCTTACCATTTTTTTTCAAGATTTTAATTTCAGTCTCAACCCAATAATCTCTATATCAAAAAAATCTGAAATTTTATCATTTTTAATCAATTTAATCAAATGGGTCCCAAAAAGTTATAAACTTTGTTGTTTAAAACAGCTTTTTAGAGACAATTTATCTCCTAATCTCCTTACCAATTTTTTTCAAGATTTTAATTTTTAATTTCCTTTCATCAGAAACTCTGGACCAGCTTAGTAGACTCTAAAGGGTCATGCATGAATGTAGTTTTTAAAAGACTTAGTTGTCCTATTTAAAAATGATAACAGGCGCAACTTGTTACCCGGTTACCTACTATTTCGATGTAATTTCTAATTTGAAAATGAAACCCATAATTTTAATTTTAATTAAAGAAAAAAATTATGTTTCAACTCAATGATCTTTATATAAAAAGAAATCTGAAAATTAAAAATTTCATCAAATTAATCATTTTAATCAAATGGGTCCCAAAAATTTATAAACTTTGTTGTTTAAAACAGCTTTAGAGACAATTCCAAGAACAATGAACTCATCAAAGCAAATCAAGAAAGATGAATTCAAACCCATCATCAAAGACTCATCCCCACCACCATCACCACCACAACAACCACCACTCACGGTGGCAAGAAGACCAGATTCCGGCGGTTCAGAAGGAACAATAATCCCTTTATTAGCAAACCACTTTCTAGTAGAATTCGACCCATTACAACAAATCCACCAATACGACATCGAAATCACCCCAAAACCCTCAAAAGAAACCGCAAGATTAATCAAAAACACCCTCATCAACCACCACCCCACCATTTTCTCCAACACAAACCCTTGCTACGACGGCCGGAGAACCCTTTTCAGCCCCACCCAACTCCGACCCGACCCGATTACCCTCCAAATCCAAATCCCACTTCCCAATTCCCCTAACCAACAACAAAAATCAAAACTTTACACCACCCACATCAAACTCGTCGCTAAACTCAACGGTCAAGATTTAACCAAATACTTAACTAAAAACCAAGAAAACCAAAACCCACTTCCACAAGACTATTTGCAAGCACTCGACGTCGTTTTACGCGAAAACCCATCAACAAAATGCACTCCATTGGGTCGATCTTTGTACTCTACTGAACTGGGTGGTTCCAAGGACATTGGAGGCGGCGCCGTCGCAATACGAGGTTTTTTTCAGAGTCTACGACCGACACAACAAGGTTTGTCGCTGAATGTTGACTTGACACTCACTGCGTTTCATAACCCGGTGGGTGTGATCGAGTATTTGGAAAGCCGGTTGCCGTTTTTTAGTGAAGTTATTGTGCAAAAGTCAAGAAAGTTGACTGTTGAAGAAAAAGAACAAGTTGAAAAGGCGTTGAAGAATATAAAAGTTGTTGTGTGTCACCGGGAGACTGTCCAAAGGTATAAAATTAGTCTCTTGTTTTGTTGTATTTATCACAAGTAATAAAGTAGGGCGTTAATAAACTCACACCTCAAAATATTATTTTTATACTCTTTATACGGTCGACTATAGGGTTATACGGCACGTATAATGCTGACTCGTATAAATGGAGAAAATATTAGGTCGTATAAGATTCTATATGGGTCGTATAACGTTATATAAGGTTTGGGTCGTATAACATTCTATATGGGTAGTATAATGTTATACTGCTCGTATACATGGAGACAAAGTTATACGGGTCGTATAACTTTTATCGAGCCGGGGTCTCATTGGAAGCAGCCTCTCTATTCCTACGGGGTAGAGGTAAGGCTGTCTACATCTTATCTCATCAGACCCTACCTTAGCTGTGCTATTGGTGAGATTTACTGAGTATGATGATGATGATACATGGAGACAAAAAATTATCCTCCGACATTTTTTTGTGCAACATTCTCCTATACGATATGTATAACTCAATACGGTCATATACATGTAGGGATGTGAAAATAAGATTTTAGGGTTATGGGAATACTAGGAGTCTTAAAGTATGGTTAACTCATTTTGTCATTTAAATATTTATTTATTTATTTATTTATTGGAAATTACTTTATGGTATTAACTTTAACAAATGGTTTCACCATTATTATATGTGGTATACTAATGTGAAATCTTTTGTAGAGTTAATTACACGGTTAGTATTTATAAAAATGATGTAATTTCTGCTAATTAGGTATGAAAATGGCAAAATAGGTAAACCACATACTCTAATTAATTCTATATATCATTGGGTCTTACTATTTACATCTAACTTTTTGCTTAACAAATTCATATGAATTTGTGTTTTTCTTTTATAACTTCTGATATATAATGTTTTATTAAAAACAATTATGGTTTTGCGATGTGCTTATTTTTATCTACGTTTTGATATAAACTTTATAAAAAATGGAGCCGTATCACATATAACGTTTTATAAGTTATAGAATTTTATATTTCATTTTTATTATATTTATATCAAAACGTGAATAAAAATAAGTAAGTAAATTGTAACACCATATCCGTTTTTAATAAAAAGATTGTTATATATTTCAAGTTATAAAAAAACACAAATATGAATTTATTGGTGCAAATAGTAAAAAACACAAACATGTACAACTAGTGAAAAGATTTATCCTTAGTGGTTTTGTATTATTTTGATAGGTAGTTGAAATGTTATTAGGAAATCTATATGCAAGAAGATATATAAAAATTCCTAGAACCTTTCATGTTATCAAGCCTAAACATAATCCTGGGTTTCTAACTCTTTCTTTATATCTGATAGGTACAAAGTTGCAAACTTGACCGAAGAATCGGTTGAGAATTTGCGGTTTAGGGATCGGAGTGGTGAGAGTTTGAGGGTGGTGGAGTATTTTAAAGAGGTGTATGGGTATGAGATTAAGTATAGGAATTTGCCGTGTTTGCAGACGAGTAGGAGACGGGTGTGTTACCTGCCGATGGAGGTGTGTGTGGTGTGTGATGGGCAGAAGTTTATGGGGAAGCTTTCCGATGAGCAGACGGCGAGAATGTTGAAGTTGGGGTGCCAGAAACCGCGAGAACGGAAGGCTATTATTGATGGGGTCATGGCTGGACCCTTTGGTCCATCTAGGTGTGTAACTATCCTTTTCACTACTAAAAATGTATGCAATTTTTTTATTTTATAAAATAATATGATGTTAATTATTTTAAAACTTTTAATGTACCATATTACTATTAAAAACATGTACTTATGTTGCTATAAGTTTCTAATGTTTTTCAATGATTTTAACAGCGGACGCCAAGCCGGAGAATTCAATCTACGCGTTCTAAAAGAAATGACGAAACTAAACGGTCGAATTCTCCGACCACCACGGTTGAAACTTGGAGACGGTGGTGAAGTGACGGATTTGATCCCCTCCCGTCATGATCGACAATGGAACTTTACCGGCAGCCATGTTTTTGAAGGAAGCCGAATCGGTAGATGGGCTCTAATCAGTTTTGGTGGCACCGATGAACAGAAATCGATCATCCCCAAATTCGTCGATCAGTTAACTCAAAGATGTGAACAGTTAGGGATCTTTCTCAACAGGAACACCGTCGTAAGGCCACAGTTCGAATCAATGCAAGTTCTTAACAATGTATCGGTTCTTGAATCGAAGATAAAGAAGATTCAAAGAGCTGCGAATAATAACTTGCAGCTTCTTGTTTGTGTAATGGAGAAGAAACACAAAGGGTATGCGGATTTGAAGAGGATTAGCGAAACGAGCATCGGGGTTATGAGCCAGTGTTGTTTGTATCAAAATCTTGCAAGATTGAGTTCGCAGTTTCTCGGGAATTTAGCGCTTAAAATCAATGCGAAAATTGGTGGGTGTACTGTCGCGTTGTACACCTCGTTACCGGCTCAAATCCCGAGGGTTTTAACCCTTGATGAGCCGGTGATGTTTTTGGGTGCGGATGTGACGCATCCGCACCCGCTGGATGATTTCAGCCCGTCGGTGGCAGCAGTTGTTGGGTCGGTTAACTGGCCGGCTGCGAATAAATACGTCTCGAAAATGCGGTCTCAGACGCACCGACAAGAAATAATACACGATTTAGCGGATATGGTGGAGGAAATACTAAAAGACTTCGTTCGGGAGCTTTCGAAGCTCCCGAAACGGTTAATATTCTTCCGGGATGGTGTCAGTGAGACACAGTTCCAGAAGGTGCTTACCGATGAATTGCAAGCAATTCGAGAAGCGTGTCGGCGGTTCACCGGGTACAACCCGCCGATATCGTTCGCGGTGGTCCAAAAACGCCACCACACCAGGCTGTTTCCGGCGGATCCGGTGTCGGGAAACGGTCGAAACATGTTTTCAGACGAGAACGTGCCGCCAGGCACGGTGGTTGACTCCGTCGTGACCCACCCGAAAGAATTCGACTTCTATCTATGTAGCCATTGGGGCGTAAAGGGTACGAGCCGGCCGACACATTATCACATTTTATGGGATGAAAATAGGTTCACTTCTGATGAATTTCAGAAGTTAGTTTATAATCTTTGTTTTACTTTTGTGAGGTGTACGAAACCGGTTTCGCTGGTGCCGCCGTGTTATTATGCACATTTGGCAGCTTTTCGGGGGCGGTTGTATCTGGACCGGACCGGTGGCTCGTCTGTGTTCACCAGACGAGGCCCGCCCAAAACCGCCCCTCTCCCGAAAGTACGGGAGAATGTCAAGAATCTTATGTTTTATTGTTGATATATGTAGATATTCAACAATGTTTGTTTGTTTGTCTTATATAATCATCTTAAAGTTATATGAATGAAATTTCAAATTTAGCTACACTATAATTTATTTTTTATTTTATTTTAAAGTTGGGTAAATTTAATGAAACTCGTATCTGTGACAGAAAAGGGTTGGAGAATATACGCTGTCGTTTCAATGTAATGCAGGAGCACAATAACTTCTGTAGACAACTGTAACTCTATTTTGTCATGCATGCAGAACAATGCAGTAAAAAATTACCCCCACCCCTCCATGCCCTATAAACACTCAACATTGTCAATATCTCTGGATAAGTGGTGGAGGGTTTGTATTTTTCTTGAGAGAGAGATGCAGGTTTGACTCCCACTTGGTGCAGAGTGAGGCATTGGTGGGCAATGATAGAAGACCCAGAGAAACCTGGGTTGGATCCTTGAGCCAAACGGGTTTTACCGGTAATTTCACTGTCGTGCCTACAGACAGGTGGGTTATCGGGTTTTCCCCGGAATTGGTGGTGGACTCGGGTTACTCTCGGAGTACTCCGTTTGTCCAGTGGGTGTCCCGAGAGTGCTCGGGATTGAGTTTGTTGGCCGTTCAAAAAAAAAAAAACACTCAACATTTTTTTCTATTCTTATTATTTAGATTTTAGTAAATAAACTTTATTATATTATATCTTTTTAACAGCATATAAACTTTATACATCTTATCAAAAAACTAAGACCACCTGTAGTGGGGTGGAATTGGGCGTGAAATGCCCTAAAAACGCCCCATAGAGCTCACCACACCGCCCCCGGTGTGTTTTTTTTTGCCTTTTTTTAATGACGTTTCCTCAAACACGCCTGATGAATTTGAATGGCCAATCAGATCCTCCCACATCTATTTTAAGTGGCTTATAGATTTCCATGGGTTAGCATCCGTCCACACGAACATACTATCTAAAAACGTGTCGGGGATTAATCCTTGAAGTGTTCACATCTATAGCTAACTGTCTGTACCATGGATGAACCTATCATCGTGGGGTGCGGGATGAACCGCCCAACAATTTTTTAGTAATATATGTAACATATATTACGGGTTTTTTACCAACATGGAGATTATTGAACGCCAACATGAGTTTTTTTAAGAATAATGAGGTCGTTATTCTTTCTAAATAATTATTAAACAATAGTCATGGTTGCCTAAAAACTCATTGTAGCGCTTCATTTGTACAGGTTGTAATACCTATCATTATTATATGACTGGCCCAATTTGAGGATCGAGTTAACAGACATTCTTAAGGAAAAATTGTACTTATTTTTCAACCAACTATATATATAGGGTGAGGTTCTAGAGAGAACACTAATGTATTTGTGAACTGAGTAAACAAATCTTGGCCATTGATTTACACACGTGGATGGCTAGGATTTCATCATCAAATCGTAAAATACACTAGCAGGGGCGAAGCATTATGGTTACCCGGGGGTGCACCCGCCCTCCCCAATGTTTCGGCTAGAAGTGTGTATATGGTCCGATTTTTCGTCTGAAAATTTAAAATTTATATAGGATCGCCCACCCGATTATTTTTCCAAAATGGTGGGTAATTTGGTAAATATATTTTACCTCTTATTTTATTTGTTTAACCCTAGATTACCCACCACACAACAAACTTAATACCAAATTATTAATTATCAAATATTATTTATCTTTTTCCCAGCCGTCGTAGCTTTTTGTTTCTGCATCCTGCCGCAAGACTTTTGGTTCTGACATTTGTTTCTTCAGTTCTCCGGTAAGACTTTTGGGCCAATTTCACAATTTGGGAAGTGGTGTCATCCTTATCCATTTGCAATTCAGTGATTCACGGTTCCACCAACATTTGGGTAACAATTCTTTTCTTTTATAGTTATTGTTAATTGTCAATTGGATTATAGGAATGCATTATTTATTTTTATTCATGAATGAGAATTATAATTACATAAATGACAAGATCTAAAATACTTAATAGATAACTTGATACTTTGATGATGAATTAATTAATGTATTATTAGTACTTGATGACATGATATTAATATATTGTTCATGTATTAACTTGATACTTTGATGATGAATTAATTAATGTATTATTAGTCCTTTGAATGAATGAATTTTTTTGGAACTATTATTATTTGACCCGACTTGAATCGAATAGCCGACCTGACCCGACCCGAAACATAACGATAGGAAAAAAATTCGATCCCATCACTTTACGCCCCCGCGAAGCTTTTGGTCAAGCTCCGCCACTGTACACTAGTGTATTTCATCATCAAATCCTGGCCATTGATCTACACACATGTATGGCCAGGATTAGTTCTCTCAGTTCGCAAACTACACTAGTGTTTACTCTTGAACCTAATCCTATATATGTGTGTGTGTGTGTGTGTGTGTGAGTAATTTGCTAAAAATCAGCCCTGGAATTTGAACATATTTGCCAGTTTCATCTAAAACAACTTTTTTTTGTAATATATTCCTTCTCACTTTTGAGATTTTTTTTTCGTCATTTTAATCTAAACATTTAACTTTTTTTTGTCAAAATCGTCCTTGAGATTTGTGATTTTTCCATTTTTATCCTAATATCTAACAAAAAAATAAATCAAACTAAACGTTTGGATGAAATTGGCAAAAAATCCAAAACATGAAGAGAAATAAGATACAGAAAAAGTTGCTTTGAATAAAACTGTCAAAAATGCCAAAACCTTAGGGACGAAGCAATTTCCTCTCTCTCTAGGGTCGTTCGAATCGCTCGTCGCTCGTCACTCGCTAGACGCTCGTTCGGAAATTGCTCGGAAAATGCTCGTTCGATTTAACGCTCGGTTGTGAACGAGCCGCTCAGCTTGGTTCGGTTTGTAAACGACCCAAGCATGAGCAAAGGTCCGCTTGGCTCTGTTCGGCTCGAATAATTATTTTTAATTAGTATACATATACATATACATATACACATATCAATTTAATTTTCTTCTCAGATGAACCTCCCCGACATATATAAACATGTATATACACACATCACACATACATATATACAGTTTCTCGGGAATTTAGCGCTTAAAATCAATGCGAAAATTGGTGGGTGTACTGTCGCGTTGTACACCTCGTTACCGGCTCAAATCCCGAGGGTTTTAACCCTTGATGAGCCGGTGATGTTTTTGGGTGCAGATGTGACGCATCCGCACCCGTTGGATGATTTCAGCCCGTCGGTGGCAGCGGTTGTCGGGTCGGTTAACTGGCCGGCTGCGAATAAATACGTCTCGAAAATGCGGTCTCAGACTCACCGACAAGAAATAATACACGATTTAGCGGATATGGTGGAGGAAATACTAAAAGACTTCGTTCGGGAGCTTTCGAAGCTCCCGAAACGGTTAATATTCTTCCGGGATGGTGTCAGTGAGACGCAGTTCCAGAAGGTGCTTACCGATGAATTGCAAGCAATTCGAGAAGCGTGTCGGCGGTTCACCGGGTACAACCCGCCGATATCGTTCGCGGTGGTCCAAAAACGCCACCACACCAGGCTGTTTCCCGCGGATCCGGTGTCGGGAAACGGTCGAAACATGTTTTCAGACGAGAACGTGCCGCCAGGCACGGTGGTTGACTCCGTTGTGACCCACCCGAAAGAATTCGACTTCTATCTATGTAGCCATTGGGGCGTAAAGGGTACGAGCCGGCCGACACATTATCACATTTTGTGGGATGAAAATAGGTTCACTTCTGATGAATTTCAGAAGTTAGTTTATAATCTTTGTTTTACTTTTGTGAGGTGTACTAAACCGGTTTCGTTGGTGCCGCCGTGTTATTATGCACATTTGGCAGCTTTTCGGGGGCGGTTGTATCTGGACCGGACCGGTGGCTCGTCTGTGTTCACCAGACGAGGCCCGCCCAAAACCGCCCCTCTCCCGAAAGTACGGGAGAATGTCAAGAATCTTATGTTTTATTGTTGATATATGTAGATATTCAACAATGTTTGTTTGTTTTGTCTTATAATCATCTTAAAGTTATATGAATGAAATTTCAAATTTAGCTACACTATAATTATTTTTCATTTTATTTTAAAGTTGGGTAAATTTAATGAAACTCGTATCTGTGACAGAAAAGGGTTGGAGAATATACGCTGTCGTTTCAATGTAATGCAGGAGCACAATAACTTCTGTAGACAACTGTAACTCTATATTGTCATGCATGCAGAACAATGCAGTAAAAAATTACCCCCACCCCTCCATGCCCTATAAACACTCAACATTTTTTCTATTCTTAGGGGTGTGGGGAGTGGTTAAACATTTTGGAGTGGTAAACTAAAAAACCGACCAATCAGAGCGCGCCATGTCAATCAGACAAAAGTGTTTAAACTTTGCTGAAAAGTGTTGAGAATGGTTAGACACTTTGTGAAGTGGTAAACTTTAAAAAAAAAAAGGAAAAAGGTGTGATTGGTTGATATTGGCATGGACCCCACCCCACCACACACATACCTCTTCTTCACCGATGCGGCATTCCACCACCGAATTGGTAATGTTTGGTGACTAAACACTTGTTGGCGGTGGTGTTTACCACTCGGTAAAGTGGTTTGCCACCCTTTACCGATTACCACTCCGGACACCCTTATTATTTAGATTTTAGTAAATAAACTTTATTATATTATATCTTTTTAACAGCATATAAACTTTATACATCTTATCAAAAAACTAAGACCACCTGTAGTGGGGTGGAATTGGGCGTGAAATGCCCTAAAAACTCCCCATAGAGCTCACCACACCGCCCCCAGGGTGTTTTTTTTTTTGTCTTTTTTTAATGGCGTTTCCTCAAACACGCCTAAGATGAATTTGAATGGTCAATCATATCCTCCCACTTCTATTTTAAGTGGCTTATAGATTTCCATGGGTTAGCATCCGTCCACGCAAACATACTATCTAAAAACGTGTCGGGGATTAATCCTTGAAGTGTGCACATCTATAGCTAACTATCTGTACCATGGATGAACCTATCATCGTGAGGTGCGGGATGAACCGCCCAACAATTTTTTTAGTAATATATGTAACATATATTACGGGTTTTTTTACTAACATGGAGATTATTGAACGCCAACAGATAAGTTTTTTTAAGAATAAAGAGGTCATTATTCTTTCTAAATAATTATCAGAAAGGGGGTGGCGGCGCAGCTTGTTGCCCGTCTACCAGCCCATGATTTGTAATTTGCTCTAACGTTCTAATATATATTTACATTTTTGGTTCCCTTAAAAAAAAAAAAAAATTATTATTAAACAATAGTCATGGTTACCTAAAAACTCATTGTAGCGCTTCATTTGTACGGGTTAACAGACATTCCTAAGTAAAAATTGTAATATTTCTCAACCACTTAAATCAAAACACAACCATAGTTTTATTAGAAAAAAAAAAACTAAAATGATAGAAAGGCTGTAATTTTGAGCTGAGGGAAAAACTGTAATTTGTCAGGAATGATTAGCAAGTGCTAGGCAGCTGCCTAACACAAATAGAAGTTACAATGACTCAACCACTTAAAATAGAACACTACCATAGGTTTGCTAAAAATACTAAAACGATGGCAAGACTGTGATTTTGAACCGAAGAAATATCGTAATTTTGACAAGGGGTAAAATCGTATTTTTTTCAAAAGCTACAACGATGGCAAGCTGCAATTCTGAACAGGAGGCAAAACCGTAATTTTGACTGAGGTAAAATCATAATTTGTTAAAAGTTACAACAATAGCAATACTAAAATTTTGAATTGTGAGTAAAATCGTTATTTGTTCGGTACAATAGGGAAGTGTTAGGCAAGTGTGACACTATTCCCTTACATGACCTTTAAATATATATATATGAATATATATATATATATATATATATATATATATATATATATATGGGTAAGGTTCATGCGAGAACCAACTTTATTGCGATAACAGCGAGAACTAATGTGAACACAACCTAAAATAGCTAAAAAAACCTAACCCCCCCCCCCCCCCCAAAGCTAAATTTTGAATTGTGAATAAAATCGTTATTTGTTCGGTACAATAGGGAAGTGTTAGGCAAGTGTCTGACACTATTCCCTTACATGACCTTTAAATATATATATATGAATATATATATCTATAGGGAAGGGTTTAAATGAGAACGCTAAATATCGCGAGAACCGTGAGAACAAATGAAAAAACCACGAGAACTTGGTCAAAAACAATTCAAATTCAAAATTTCTTTTTGCACTTATCATTATTATTCAAATACAATGTTAGAAATTAGATTTACACATTTAAATTTTCGTGAATTCGTAAATAAAGAAAATTTACACATGTGTAAGTTTACCATTTACACGTGTGTAAATTTGTTATATTTACACATGTGTAAAAAATCTAATAAGAGTGATTATGAGATGAGAAATGAATTATTTGATGTTGTAAATTCTTTTTTTGATGTTATATTTTAATTACAATGAGGTTTGTATTAAAAAAATTTGGTTTTGGTTGGTTTCTCATTCGTTCTCACGGTTCTCACAATATTTAGCGTTCTCAAAATAACTCTCCCCTATATATATATATATATATATGGGTAAGGTTCATGCGAGAACCAACTTTATTGCGAGAACAGCGAGAACTAATGTGAACACAACCTAAAATAGCTAAAAAAAACCTACCCCCCCCCCCCCAAAGCTAAATGTTAAAAACTAAACCCCCCCCCCCCCAAAAAAAAAAAAAAAAAAACCTCAACCCCCCCCCCCCCCTCCCAAGCTAAAATGCTAAAAACTAAACCCCCCAAAAAACCTAAAAAAATCAAAAAAACACATAATTTTTTTTTACATTTTTTTATATTAAATTCGGTTTTAATTTTTTTTTTTGCTACTAAAAGTAGCGATTTTTTATAAAAAGTATTAAAAAAGTAGCGATTCTCGCAATAAAGGGTGGTTCCTAACGAATCATTCTCCTATATATATATATATATATACACCAGTGTTCACTCTTGAAGCTAATCATATATATAAGTATATATAGGTAAAGGATCCTGTACAAAGTCCAACTTTTGTAAGAAGTGTGAGAAATAATGTGAGAATGACAAGTGTCCCTAATCTTAATTAATTCAAAAGGGTATATTAGTAATTGTCCATTCTTATCAATTAATTGGTTTCCTAGATAATTGCTAAAAAAAAATAATAACCGCTGATGAGTTTTTTTAGGATGGTGATCGTAAATTCTCATCATAAAATCGCCATTAATTCTCAGATCATCTTCTCCGACCACCGTCTGCATCTCCGACCACCGTCACCAATTTCTTTCGTCTCCACAAATCATTCACCGTCATCGTCTTTCATCTTCGTCATTCTCATTTCTGATCGTGACTTGAATCATAGTCATGGTGTTTTAAAATCTGGGAATGTTTTGTATTTGATTGCCCAGATGTTAAAACACCATGACTTGAATCATAGTCATGGTGTTTTAAAATATGGGAATGTTTTTGTATTTATAAAACACCACGCCATGAATAATGTCTCCTGATAAAACACCATGACTTGAATCATAGATGTTTAAAACACCACACTATGAACAAGGTCTCCAGATAAAACACCATGACTTGAATCCTAGTCATGGTGTTTTAAAATCTGGGAATGTTTTGTATTTGATTGCCCAGATGTTAAAACACCATGACTTGAATCATAGTCATGGTGTTTTAAAATATGGGAATGTTTTTGTATTGATAAAACACCACGCCATGAATAATGTCTCCTGATAAAACACCATGACTTGAATCATAGATGTTGAAAACACCACACTATGAACAAGGTCTCCAGATAAAACACCATGACTTGAATCCTAGTCATGGTGTTTTAAAATCTGGGAATGTTTTGTATTTATAAAACACTACGCCATGAACAATGTCTCCAGATAAAACACAACGCCATCAACAATGTCTCCAGATAAAACACCATGACTTGAATCTGCGATTACGTTTTAAAAATCTGGGAATGTTTTAAAGTATGAAGAAATTCGCTGATTTTTTTTTGGAGATTGATGGCGGTTACCATATAATTCGCTGATCTTTAGGAGTTTGATGGGTGGTTTTGAAACGGTTACCATATTTGAAATGTTGGAAAAGTCACTATTGCCCTTCAATTTTTACATAAGGTCCTTCTAATTAAAACACAATTTACATTTTATACCCTATTGATCTCAACCATTAGATCAAATATCCAATGGTTTAAAACACTTCTTACCCTTCTTACATTTTAGACACTTTTTACCATATCCCTACCCTGTATATATATATATAGATTAGGATCAAATACAAAGAATCCTAATTGTAAGAAGTGTAAGAAGGGTTTATAGAGTGACAAGTGTCCAATAACCTAAAAAAACCCACTAAAAAAAAAAACCTTAAACATCCACCACCACCACCCCCCCCCCCCCCCCGCATCACCCATAATTTTTTTTTTTTTTTTTTTTGCCAAGGGGGTGGGGGTTTAGGTTTTTGGGTGGTGGTAGGGGTGGGTGTTTAGTTTTTTTTTAGTTTTTTTTAGGTTTTTGGGGGGCGGGGGGGGGTTAGGTTTTTTGGGGGGTTTTTTGGTGAGGTATAGTTTTTTTTTTTTTTTTTGCGGGGGGGGGGGGGGGGGGGGGGTTAGGTTTTTTGGTGGTGGTGGGTGTTTACGTTTTTGGTGGTGATGTAGTGGGTTTAGTTTTAGGTTATTGGACACTTGTCACTCTATAAATCTTTCTTACACTTCTTACAATTAGAAGCCTTTGTAGAATAACAGGGAAGGATCTACTAAAAAGTGGATTTTGCATAAGTAGCCTAAGAAGGAATCTTAACCATTCATTTTTCAAATCAATGGTTAAGATGAAAGGGTAGGAGAAAGGAGGAGTGCAAGGATATCTTGGGAAAATCCTATTTATGGACTTTCTCTCTCCACATGCAAGTCACATGCATATTCCACCCTCTTTTTTTAAACGTTCATAACTTTTTTATACGACATTATTTTTTCATAAAAATTTCACCATAAAATCGAGCGTCTTTTTATCTTTAATTTGAGTACCATATTGCTATATAAAATATGAAGACTAAAAAAACCCACTTAAATGTGTTGTATTTCTATATTATATAACATTTTTTGTGCTGAATTTTTGTACTATATTTTTGTGCTAAATTTTTTGTGCTGAATTTTTTTGTCTTAAATTTTTTTTTCCTCAATTTTTTTGTGCTAGATTTTTTTGTACTACATTTTTTGCTAAATTTTTTCGTGCTATATTTTTTTGTACTAGATTTTTTTGTGCTATATTTTTTTGTACTACATTTTTTGATATAGATTTTTTGTGCTAGATTTTTTTGTACTAGATTTTTTTTGTTTATATTTTTTAAAAACAAAAGAGGTGCCACATGTCATTTTCACTCCTATTTATAAGGACCAAAATGCCCTTCATTCCTACTTATTAGGAGTGCCACATGTTATCATCACAATCCTTCTTGGGCTACTTAGGCAAAATCCACTTTTTAGTGGATCCTTCCCCGTAGAATAACTTGACCCATATATATATATATATATATATATGTATATATATGTGTGTGTGTATGTATACGTATATGAGTAAATTGCTAAAATCATCTCTGAAATTTGGACATATTTGCCAATTTTATCTAAAACAACATTTTTGTAATATATTCCTTCTCACTTTTGAGATTTTTTTTTTGTTATTTTCATCTTAACATTTAATATTTTTTGTCAAAATCCTCCTTGAGATTTGTGATTTTTCCATTTTTGTCCAAATATCTAACAAAAAATAAAGCAAATTAAACGTTTGGATGAAATGGGTAAAAAATCCAAAACGTGAAGAGAAATATGATACAGAAAAAGTTGTTTTGAATAAAACTGTCAAAAATGACAAAACCTTTGGGACGGGGCAATTTCCTCTCTCTCTAGGGTCGTTCAAATTGCTCGTCACTCGTCACTCGCTTGACGCTCGTTCGGAAAATGCTCGTTCGATTTGACGCTCGGTTGTGAATGAGCCACTCTGATCGGTTCGGTTTGTAAACGAGCCAAGCATGAGCAAATGTCCGCTCTGCTCTGTTCGGCTCGAATTATTATTTTTAATTAGTATACATAGGGTAGGGATACTGTACATTAATCCAGAAGTGTATTATAACACTATATATAACATTATATAACTCCATATAAACATCGTATAACAATATGTAACACCATATAACGCCATATAACACTATGTAACACTATATGACACTATATAACAATATATAACACAATACATATATCAGAGATATGCTATCAGACAAACTATAGTGTTATATTTTTTATATAGTGTTACATAGTGTTATATGGTGTTACATATTGTTATACGGTGTTTATATGGTGTTATATAGTGTTATATATAGTGTTATAATACACTTCTCACATTTCTGGATTAATGTACAGGATCCTAAATCAGTATACATATACACATATCAATTTAATTTTCTTCTCAGATGGACCTCCCCTACATATATAAACATGTATATACACACATCACACATACGTATATACTTAAATATAAATCAAATATATAGTTTTATATATACCACTCTATTTGATTTTGCTCCACTATATACAAATTTACAACTATATCTATATGTACTAGCCTCAATGTTTCATGTCGTTAGCTTACGTCGATCGTCTCCTGCTTCTAGCGTCATTGTTCGTGCAATATGATTATCGCCTCATCGGCCACAACATTGTCATTCACAAGAAAAATATTATGCCGGGAAATGTGACTGTTTTTGTTTTTAAAGATATAAAAACTTGAGACCCAACATTCTCACTATCTATCTCAATAGTGGAGGCTATGTTGGTGTGCGCGGAGGACCTTCGCACAGGGCCCGTGATTTCGAGGCGCATGCGATTTTTAAAAAAATCCGATATATATATACGTACATATATATACGTACATACATATATATATACGCACATACATATATATATATATGTTATTTTTTTAGATAGTAAACACATGTCAATTCAAATATAGGCCCATTTACAAATATTTTTTTATGGTTTAGAATTTAGCTCACTTGCCATTAGGTTTATTGAGCTCAATACTAATTTATTTATTTTAGAAAATAATAATAAAACATTACGGAGGGGCACGTTTTTTCAAGCTCAAACAAGATATGTAAATTCTCAGAGACGCCTCTGTCTCTCAACAAATTTAAACCGGGCGACACAGTTGTCCAAACCGCTCGATCTTCATTCGACGCTCGCTCGGAATACTTACTGCTCGGAAAATGTTCGCTTGATTTGAGGCTCGGTTTTAAATGAGCCGCTCTACTCGGTTCGGTTTGTAAACAAGTCAAGCACAAGTAAAGGTCCGCTCGATTCGGCTTGGCTCGTGTTGTCGCAACCCCCGATCCCTGTTCCCCGGGAACGGGCGGACGCGATCTCAGAGTTTCGGTGGTATCAGTTATTTAATTCTTGCAGCGGAATTTACATCAGGACCGTAGTTAGGAAATGTTTATCAGAGTAAAACCACCATATTCGATATTAAAAATAACATGGGCAAAACCCAAGTTTCTTATTACAATACATTTATAGGGATAAACCCTATTTTATTGAATTTAAAACATCGTTTATTAGGTAATTTTTATAGCCACATTATCCCCAAGCCTTCAGTGCTCTCCAGCTGGCTTTTTACTAATTGGCTATCACATTGGGTTACCTGAAACGTGTTTTAAAAACATTTGTCGGTCGGAAATACTGGTGAGTGAATCCCAGTTTAATCAAGTTTAAATAAAAAGTCACAGTGAACAGTATTGAGAGCGATCACTTTGTTTATGTCTACACAATTACTCCATTAGTACTGTCAACCCTGACTTGTGGGTCATATTACCCATTGGCTAACTCATTGTCCAATGGTAACGTATTGTCATCCTCGACTTACTACTCACAGTGTAGTATATTTTGTATACAAAACCCCAACATACTGGCAGTAATTGAAGAACTACAAAGACTCAATCACTGCTAAATTTCATAGTAAAACATTTAAGGTTTGGTAAAACATTACCAAAAATGTTAACAAAGGGAGGATAAACTCACATTGCTATCTTAGGCTTCTTGTAAGGGTTTCCTGGATATAATCTATAATTTATACAAATGTACATTGGTTAGTATCATAACCCTTTGAAATTATTAATGATACCCTCCCCGAGACGGTATTCCAACAACTACGTCGGGCAAAACCACGACAGTTGTTACGGAATCCTAAATCAATCGGGCAGCGTAACTATTACGAAACTGGGGTTATAATACTTACAACGGAGCAGAACCTCGCTAATTAGGGGTATAATACCCGACTATAATATCTCTTCTACAGAATTTGAGATTTGAGAATTGAAATGTGAGCGAGTTCGACTGAGATCTGATGCCCTTTATTTATAGTTGCTGAACTTGGTCTTCACGCGGCCCACGTAAAGCACAGGCCAGGGTTACGCGGCCCGCATCAACCCTGGTCAACAGAATAGCTTATCCGGGTCATCTACTAGGTTCGACACGATCATGACACGTGTAGGCCTGGGGTGCTGCCACTAATTTGATCTCACGCGGCCCGCATACACTTAAAAGAACTCTAACGCGGCCCGCGTTAACTAAAGAAATCAACGATATCAGGTTTAACCCTGATACAGCCCGCGTGAAAGGTTGGGGTGGGTCTACGCGGCCCGCCTCAACTCAATATTTTATGTTTTTAATTTATTTTATAAACTATAACTTATTTCGGGCTCGGTTTTCACATACGGGGTATAATATAAGACATATTGGGACATTTTACAATATACTAGAGTGTCAGAATATTATGAGGGTGTTGGTTTTACCGAGGGTTGTTACATTCTCCCCACCTTATTTTAGAGCTCGTCCTCGAGATCTTATTGAAACAAATGCGGATATTTCCTTTGCATTTCTGATTCTAGCTCCCATGTGTACTCAGGTCCTCTTTTGAAGTCCCATTTCACTTTGACTAAAACTAGTCTCTTGTGTTTGAGATTCTTGACTTTCCTGTCTTCAATCTGTAGAGGTCTTTCTACAAACTTGAGTTGTTCATTTACCTCTATATCCTTAAGAGGTACTATTAGTGATTCATCAGCTAAACACTTTTTGAGATTAGATACATGAAATACATCATGTATTCCTGCCATTTCCTCTGGCAGTTGTAGCTGATAGGCTACAGGTCCTATTCTTCTAATAATCTCAAAAGGTCCAACATACCTGGGACTTAACTTTCCTCGTTTGATGAATCTTACTACTCCTTTCCAAGGAGAGACCTTCAACAATACTTTATCTCTTACTTGAAATTCCAATGGCTTACGTCGGTTATTAGCATAACTCTTTTGTCGATCACGTGCTGCTTTCAGTCGTTCCTTGACTTGAATAATCTTGTCGGTTGTCTCTTGCACTATCTCAGGTCCAGATAATTGTTTTTCCCAAATTTCTGCCCAACAGACTGGGGTTCGACACTTTCGTCCATAAAGTGCTTCGAATGGTGCAGCATTTATACTTGTGTGGTAACTATTATTATAAGAAAATTCTATTAAAGGTAAGTGATCGTCCCAATTACCTCCGAAATCAATTACACAAGCTCTAAGCATGTCCTCCATTGTTTGGATTGTCCTTTCGTTTTGTCCGTCCGTTTGAGGATGATAAGTTGTGCTCAATTTTAACTTGGTTCCCATTGCCTTTTGGAAACTTGACCAAAAATGAGAGATAAATCGACTATCCCTATCAGAAACAATTGATAAAGGAATGCCATGTAAAGAAACAATTTCATTTACATACAATTTAGATAATTGTTCCATACTAATTGTTTCCTTCATTGGTAAGAAATGAGCTGACTTAGTTAGCCTATCTACAATCACCCAGATTGTATCATTTCCTTTCTTTGTTTTGGGTAATTTAGTAACAAAATCCATTGTTATCAATTCCCATTTCCACACCGGCATTTCTAATTGTTGTAACAAACCTGAGGGTTTCTGGTGTTCAGCTTTAACTTGTGAACAAGTTAAACATTTAGAAACATAGGCTGCTATGTCTTTCTTCATTCCTATCCACCAGAAATTTTTCCTTAAATCCTGGTACATTTTATCACTTCCTGGATGCATCGTATATTTAGACTTATGGGCCTCTTCTAAAATACGATGACGTAGGTTTCCTAATTTAGGTATCTACATTCATGGAATCTCCAAATTCCATCTGTTCCTTGTTTTAATTCCTTTAACATACCTTTTAATTTTTCAGAATCATCCTTGATTACTGATTCGTGTGCTTCTCTTATTTGTTCATTTAAATCTACTTGCATATTTAATTTAAGAGAACGTACCCTTCTTGGCTTTTCATGATACTTTCGGCTTAAAGCATATGCCACTACATTTGCTTTTCCTTCATGATACTGGATATCACAATCATAGTCACTAAGTATCTCCATCCAGCGTCTTTGTCTCATATTCAACTCCTTTTGCTTGAAGATATACCTTAAACTCTTATGATCAGTGAATATGGTAAACTTACTACCATAAAGGTAATGTCTTCAAATCTTAAGAGCAAAGATTATAGCTCCTAACTCTAAATCATGAGTTGAATAATTCTCTTCATGGCTCTTAAGTTGTCTAGATGCGTAAGCTATAACCTTTTGTCGTTGCATCAATACACATCCATAACCTAGTTTAGAAGCATCACAATAGACTACAAAGTCTTCAGCTCCTCCTGGTAACGCTAGTATGGGTGTATGGGTTAATCTTTGCTTAAGAATTCTAAATGCTTCTTCTTTTTTTAATCCCCATTCAAACTTAACAGATTTACAGGTTAACTTAGTTAAAGGAATGGCTATTCTAGAAAAATCTCGAATGAATCTTCTATAATAACCGGCCAATCCTGTTAGTGCATACGTCTGTCGACTTCGTCTTGTATCGAGTCGTGTAATAGAATAGATGAAACAAGTCGCCCAGTTCGAGATTAACAGGATACAGAGGTGAACAAGCCAGTTCAAACGAAGTGGCCAGTTCAAACGAACTGGACCAGTTCGTACGAACTGGAGATGCTTGTTCAAACGAACTGGATTTAGTATAAATAGTGGACTTGTTGTTTTCATTTGTAACTTTCAGATTCCGGTAGCGAAGCTCTGCCGAAGTATCTCCAGGTCTGTAATCGTCTTAAAATCAATACAAGATATAGATTAAGTGATTCTTGTGTGTTTGTAGCTGAAATAACTCCGATACGTTTGATTCCGCCTCTCGTATTGGACGAGATCTCTTCTGAACGACTCGTTTGGTCGTGTAAACGATCCTACAAGTGGTATCAGAGCTCAGGAGGAAGAGTGCTACCGATTCAGCTTGTTTTTCATCAAAAAATTCTGACTTCTACTCATATTCTTCATTTTTCAAAGTTAAACGAGATTTTCTAGATAAAATGACTTGATTTTGAAGTACATCGTGCAAAACAGTGTTTTATATAAGCCGTGAAAGTTTCAGATCTTAAAACAAAGTATATCTTGATCAATTTTACGAAAATTCGGCCAGTTCGTTTGAAAGTTTATACATCTCGTATGAACTGAATCTTCAAACTCAGATCTACAACGTTTTAGTGGATGTTTTTGAATGGAAATCACTTCATTGTGCTCGGAATTTGTTGTAGTTTAAGCCTAGGATATCAATTTCATTAAAAAAACAATCGATTATGTAACATCAGCTTCAGTTCGTTTGAGAAGTCAATTCGTCTCCAGGATAAGTTTGTTTGAAAAGGATAAAGGTCATCAACTCGTCTGAACTTCAACTCGTCTGAATCTAGTTCGTCTGAAGTCTGAACTCAGTTTGCTTGAAACCCAATTCGTCTGAACCAGTCCGTCTGAACTAGCTCGTTTGAAGGTCATCTTGTTTGAAAGTTCAGTTCACACGAAGTAAATTTGAACCTCTAGTTCGTGTGAATCCGGTTCGTATGAATTTTGTTCGATAGTTCGTTTAATTGACCTAGTTCGTTTGAAAATATTCAGTTCGTTTGAAATTAGATGTCAGTTCGTATAAATTAGATCAGGTCGTTTGAGATTGCCAAGTCACGTGAAATTCTGATCAGTTTCTCTTAAAAAAAATAATAATCAAGTTCCAGTTTGCAGGTCGATTGCATGTGATTCTTTAATTGATAATAGGGAAGTCCAATGAGAATTTAGAAGGCCAAAGTCTTGCATGTGATTCCATTAAGTGTTAGATAAATGTGTCGGCCATAATCAAGTGTTGGTCCAATTGTCTTCAAGTAATCACATTAAAGTTGTCGATTAAGTGGTTTACGAGGTCCAATCACAATTTGAACTTTGAGATTATCGGTCCAAAAGATTTAAATATATCATGTGATGTTGTCGGCACATTGAATGTGATTATCGATCCAATCAATTTGCATGTGCATGTGTATCGCTTCTATCAATTACATCCATGTGATATCAGGTTGTCAGACATTGTTTAAAGGAATAAGAAAGGATTAAAAGTGCATGTTAATTGTCAGATCCACCAAGTTTGGTGATATCATTTAGAGTGTTGTCGGCCCAATCAATACTAAAGCTTAATATATCTTCGGCCCAAGGTTTGGGTCAGTCCACACAAAATTCAATTAGCACCAGTTCAGTTTGTTTGAAGTTTGGGTTCCTTAGATTGCACGAGTTGCTCAGTTTGCTTGAATAAGTCATCAGTTCACTTGGAGTGGTTAAAATAATCTCCTGGTCGTACGAATTCCAGATCGTTTGGATTTTGTCCAGTCCGTTTAAATTCAAACTCGTTCAAGGTCGTGTGGTTTAGCCAGGTCACACGGTTTGGAGATCAAAGTGTTTAAAGGTTCATCAGGTCGTTTGAAAGTCCGTCAGTTTACATGTAAAAGGGTCAGGTCATTTGAATTTGATCCGGGTCATAGCAGTCCGCACAGTGTGTCAACCTTCAGTCCGCTCAGAATATTCACCAGTTCGAGTACCAGTATTATTCTGTTAATTGATAAGTCTTTAAACTGATTGTGTTTTGTTTGTTTGTTTGTTTGTCTCCAGGTGATACAGGTGTTTTACAAGGTGAACCAGTTCGTTTGAAAGCTTGTTTGAGAAATTCTTCGATATTGAATCATGAGTGAAGAATTTTATAACGCATTTGCAACATCCCCGACTAGTCCAGCTGCCATTACTCAAAACATGAACATGGAAATTGAGACCGGAACTTTGCAAAAAACCCCGAAGCTAATGAGCATTGAAGAGTATGATGGTTGGAAATACCGGTTTGAAAATTGGGTCCAAGCAAATCATTTAAGATCTTGGGAGTGCATTGAGAAAAAGTATGTTAAACCACGCACAGAATTGGAAACTGAAAAAACTATCTTTCAATTCACAGATCAAGAATGAGAAGTGTACAAAGCTGAGAAAATGATGATTAGCTTACTCCAACAAGCCGTGAAAGAAGACATCTTCATATTGCTTCAACATGATAATACTTCAAAATCGATTTGGGGAGCACTTAAAACTAAATATAAAGGAAGTGAAAAAATGATTAGGAGTAAGAAATCATTGTTAAAGAAAGAATTTGATTTGTTTAAAAGTTTGCCAGGTGAAGGTACTAAGAAAATGATTGAAAGATATTGTCACTTAGTTCGCTCAATGAATCTGTTAGGTATAAGTAAAGACCGAGAAGAATGGGTCGACAAATTAGCTGATGCATTACCTCAGAAAGAATGGGGTACATTTTTGATGATATTGAAGAATACTGGAAGTTATGATGAGCTTACAATTTCTGAGTTCATTGAGAAGATTGAGGGACAGGATTTGGAACAACAAAAGATTGAAAGAATGACCAATCCTAGTAGTCAACAGGATGTGAAGATGTACTACAAAGGGAGTGTTCCAGAGTTTGAAACAAGTCCAAAAATTCAAACTGCTTTTAGTGCTGGTAATTCATCTGAAACCGTTGAACAAAGTCCAAGCAGCAGCAGTGGATTCTCTTCATATCCAAGTGTTAATCCTAAGAGTTCAACTTCAAGCTTTCATTCTCAAAGCTCAAAAGGTGGTAATGGTTGTGTGATACAGTGCAACATTGCATTGAATCTTCCAGATGGTCAAAGTTTTTCTGAAGAAATTGCAAAAGATCACATGGCGTTACTTGCAACTGTGCTACAATCCTATGAAGGTTTGGTTGCTGGGAGGATCAGAAATCCTATGCTGACGAAAGAGGATTACGATCAGATAGACGCTGAAGAGATGGAGCTCATGGACATCAAATGGTGTCTAGCTAGTGTCTTGAGGAGAGCAGAAAAGTTTAAAATGATCACAGGGAGAAATGATTTTCTGGATGCACATGTGTCTACTTTGGGTTTTGATAAATCTAAAGTTACTTGTTTTCGATGCAGGGAGAAAGGTCATTTCAAAAGAGAATGCAAAAATCAAGAGGCTAGTGGAGCAAAGAATCCATTTGGAAAAGATGACTACTATCGGAAAGCCATATATCAACAAGTTGCTCATCAACCATATCAACAAAAAGAAACACAAACTGCTCATGGGAAGATGATTGAAGATGCAAATAGGAAAGCTTATTCTGGCATTATTAATCAAGATGATGAGAAAATGGCTCTAGGTTTCAATTGGAACAAATACATATCAGCTGATAGTAAAGCATGTCTAATAAATCAAGATGATGAAAAATTACCTGAAGGGTTCAGCTGGGATCAGTTTGCAGATGGAAATGGAAATTTTAAAGCTTTCATTGCGAATATAGTTCAAGAACCGGATTTGTTTACATAGTGGATGAAAGCAATTGGTATTGATGAGAAGAAACAAGAAGAAGAATCTGTTTCATCTGATGAAAGTTCAGAAGAAGCAACTGTTGTTGATCAAACATCAATTGATTCTGGTTCTTCAGATGATAATTCTGAGAAGGAAACAGAGTTTGATCAATCACCAACTGATGACAGTGGTGATGATGAGGAAGAAAAACATATTAACATTGCAAAAGCTCATTTATCTTCTGAAAGTTTTCATTTCTATTTTGCAGATCGCTTGAAGAAGCTGAAGGAGAGACGTGCTGCAAAAGAACAAAAGAAAATGAAGAGTAAAAATGTTGATAAAAAAGAAAAGACTGTTCAAAATGAAGAAGTTAAAGTTGAGAAGGTGATTAACGCTGAAACAGAGATTGAAAAAGTTGTTGAAGTGGAGAAGATTATTGAAGTTGAAAAGATTGTGGAAGTCATCAAGCCTTGCTTAAAGTGTTTGGAAACTTGCAAGCAATGTGAAGAAAAAGATGAGAAACTGAGTGAGCAAGAAAAGATGAAAGAACAATTATTGTTCAATCTCAACTACGTGAAAGAATCTTACGATGTGCTAAACCGAACAATAACTGGTCTTCAAAAGACGGATTCTGAGAGAGAGGATGCCTTGACTATGATGAATGCTACAATGATGGAAAAGCAAAAAGCCATAAATCATTACATCGAAGAATGTGCCAAGTTAAAACAGGAGTTGGAGATAGAAAAGATTGAAATTGAAAGAATTAGACGATTGCTGCTAAGCTATTCTAGTTCTGATTATTTGATTGACCGAATTTATTCAACTGTTGCAGGTTTTGAAGCGTTTAAAGATGATCAAAAGAAGCCAAAGGAGAAGAAGGATACTGGTAAGAAACCAAGTGTTCAGTACAATAAGTGTCCGCCTCCAATATGGGAAGGGTATTCTCATAGAAAACCGAATGAGGAGCAAGTCGAAAAAGCAGTCAATATAAAGTTAAAGTCCGATGTAACCGATGAATTACCAGAAAACATTGAGGTCGTTTTTACTTCCTCTGACACTGGTCACGAGTCCGAGTTAATAAAAAAGGTGGTCGATCAGGTGTTGGATACAGATGAGGAGTCGGAGTTAAAGTCTAAGTCAAAGTCCGAGTTTGGGTGTTCAAGTTCGTTTGTCAAAAGTTCGAGTTCGTCGGTCAAGAATAAAAAATCGTCGGTTAAACGGGTGTACAATAATGAATTCCTGTTATCAAAATCTAATTTAAATGACGAAGCAGTCAAAGTGGCATATACATTGATTGATTCAGACAAATTATATTCTGATGAGGAATTTCCAATAAGAAGTGTTAATTTTGAAAAGATCAAAAAAGTTTTCAAATTAACAGAAATCAATATTTCTGAAATAAAAGATGTAAATCTTACTGAAAAACCTAAAATATACACTTCAAGAGTTCAACAACGTTTAAACAAGAAAAAAGGTTACAGTTTTGGTTCTGGTTTTCAAAAGAAATCAAACCATAACGGTAATTTCAAAAAGAAAGGTCTTGTTTTATTCCACCAGAAAATTATAAAAATGAAAAATATGCCCGAGATTGTAAATCAAAAATGACATTTGTTTCAGGAACAAGCTCAGAAGAAGAAGCAAAAAGGCCATTCTGGAAGCAATCAAACAGAGAATTCCTTGCCAAGAAGCAAGAGAATGTGAAGAATGTAGCTAAACAAAGAAAGGAGACAAGAACTTGTTACAAGTGCAATGAAGCTGGTCATATTGCATGGAATTGTTCTCAAACATCAAAAACAAAACAGGAAGTCTCTAAAAAAACTCAAAGACAAGGTTGTTGAGAAAAATGAGTCACCAACTGAGAAATTCAAAATTTTTGAAAATTCAACATATGAAGTTGGTGAGTGTTCAAAGACTCATTTTTATCAAAAGAGAGCTAAACATGACAATCAAGTGTGGGTTGTTAAGAAGTTTTATGAGAAACTTGGCGATGAATCTAATTCCATAAAGTTAGACGAGCCACAGGTTGATTTAAAAGATGAAAACTCAGTACCGCCAATGGATGATGTTCATTTTCCACCATTGAGGGCTGAGAATTTTAAATCAAAAGTTGGAAAAGTTGAAATTTCAAATCAATTTTATTCTGAAAAGAATGAATTTGATATTGAAAAAGCTTTTAATGGAAATGTTAAAAAGATGTTTGGGAAAATGGTCGAGGGAAAGGCCAAAGGGGTAAAGGAATTTTATGAATCAAAGAAAGCAACTTTTTACCCAAGGGAAGTTGAGGAGGAAACATCCAAGTTTGGTGAAGCTTGGATGTCTGTTTTTCACAAGTAAACATCCGGACTTGCCGGAGCTCCCAGGTTGATAAGAGTGGAGCAGGAATCGGCATCATTCTTGAAAGGTTTGGTTGGTAAATTCGCAGGTGGTATATTTGATTTGTTATATTTTTACAAGTGATGTGGTTGAAAAGTGAACCTGCTAGTGGTTGTTGAAAAGGTTTTCACTAACAAGTGGTAAATCAGGGACATTAAGTTGTATCTGATTTCCTACAAATGATTGAGAAACAAGATGATGAACCCCTAACCTTCAAGTGGTAAAATCAACAAAAAAAAAAAAAAAAATTCCGGAAAAATCATTCTGGTTAAAACAAACTTAAGTGTTTTGAAATCATAATGAGAAAATAGTTTGTTGAAAGGGGGAGTTCTGATTTTTTATGCCAAGTGAATGGCTATTTGAAGTGATTTGATATCAGTTGTCATGTTGTTTGTATAGTTTGTTTTCAAATTTCCTAAAATGTGTTTGCATTTTAGGGGGAGTAGTAAATTTTTAGAAAATCCAAAAACATTTCCAAAAACATTTGAAATTTTGAAAAGTCAAAAACATGATAAAATCAAAAATGAGTTTTTGTGTCAAAGAAGAGGAAATGATAGTACATCAGCGGACTATCACAGCATGCTAAAAATATGTAAAGTTAAAATGTGATAAACGGTCTCACTGATGATGTGCCAGTAGGTTTTTGCACATTTAGTAGATTGTGACGAGATATAAACCTAAATTCAAACTTGCTTATATCGTGGGTAACATCTCTCGGATATATGGGTAACCCCCGAAATCTTGTTTGAAAGGTCCCTCTTTATGAGATACTAGGTCTTTATACTCAGTGATATCTGGGGTATTATCCCGGGACTTCTGATAATGCGGAAGCAATGGCCTAGTCCCCGGAGAATACTTTACGCTTGCTTGAAATATAGCTCACCCTCAGCATAAAAAATAATGAAACATTGAATAAATGCAAATCATGCGCTGTTGTAAAAAAAGATCCTCTAAAGGGGACCCACCAAAAGTCGAAGCCGTCATCTCTCTGCTGAACGGAAGTTCTGACCTGAGCTCTCACGGTCTTCGCATCTAACCCCTTACAGATATCATCTGTGGTATACTCACCTGTAAGACTGAATATTGGGATCTGGATACGGGAGTATATTCTGAGGTGGGACACGCGATTAAGTTTAAGTGCTTAAAACATTAATCTCATATCTCGAAGCAGTTGAACTTTGTGTGAGAATTTAAGTAGATCAGTATACTGACAATCTAAGTGAATCGTTTAGAACTTAAAATGATTAAAGCTTAACGGTGTTGGTGATTTGTCTCAAAAACTGATATGATCCTCTTACACAAACTCACAAAAATATTGTATGTAAATATTTCTTCTTTGCATATCATTACATTCAAAAATCCAAAAAGATTTTAGTGTGTTTTAGCATAAATTTTGGAAAACTCAAAAAGATTTTTGACAACTGATATTGGAAAGCTGATTTTCAAAATTCCAAGTGCTAGACATGATGAACAAATGGTTTGGGAGAATGTGTTTTGAAAAGAAAAATGATTAATTTTTGCAAATGGTTCATCAGAATTTATCATTGATAAATCATTCTGGTTTAATTTGAGAGAGTATCTGGATTGATAAATTTGTCAAATGTTAAATTTGTGAAATTTACTTCTGGGTTAAGAATGTGCAGGTGTAGCCAGGTTTAGATCTTGAACCTGAAGATAGAGTGCCAGGTTCCAATACCTGAGGACTCTATGATTTTAACAAGCCAGGCTGCGATCCCAGCATATCGAAAGGGGGAGTCTGAAGACATCTAAGAGTTTGTTGGTGCTGAAGGAAAGAGAAGATAGAGATTTAGGATGCTTACACTATCAGATACTTCAAAGAGTGATCAGACTGATAAAGACTGAAGACGTTGAAGACTCGACACTTAAGACTCGTCAACATTCGAGGGGGAGTCTGTTAGTGCATACGTCTGTCGACTTCGTCTTGTATCGAGTCGTGTAATAGAATAGATGAAACAAGTCGCCCAGTTCGAGATTAACAGGATACAGAGGTGAACAAGCCAGTTCAAACGAAGTGGCCAGTTCAAACGAACTGGAGATGCTTGTTCAAACGAACTGGATTTAGTATAAATAGTGGACTTGTTGTTTTCATTTGTAACTTTCAGATTCCGGTAGCGAAGCTCTGCCGAAGTATCTCCAGGTCTGTAATCGTCTTAAAATCAATACAAGAAATAGATTAAGTGATTCTTGTGTGTTTGTAGCTGAAATAACTCCGATACGTTTGATTCTGCCTCTCGTATTGGACGAGATCTCTTCTGAACGACTCGTTTGGTCGTGCAAACGATCCTACAAATCTTAAGAAACTTCTAACATCGGTTGGTGACTCAGAGGTTTTCCATTTCGTAATTGCCTTGATCTTTGTTGGATCTACATGAATTCCTTCATGATTGACTAGGTATCCGAGGAATTGTACCTGTTCTAACCAAAATTCGCACTTTGAAAACTTAGCATAGAGTTTTTCCTTTCTTAATAGACTTAAAAGTGCGTGCAAATATTTTGCATGATCCTCTTTACTCTTAGAGTAAATTAGAATATCATCTATGAAAACAATTATGAATTTATCCAAATATGGCTTACATATTCGGTTCATCATGTCCATAAATGCAGCTGGGGCATTGGTTAAACCAAATGGCATGACAGTAAATTCATAATGGCCATACCTTGTTCTGAATGCGGTTTTAGGAATGTCCTCTTCCTGTACCTTTAATTGATGATATCCTGACCTTAAATCAATTTTAGAGAAAAATCGAGCTCCTTGCAGTTGATCAAACAGATCATCGATTCTCGGTAATGGGTACCGATTCTTAATCGTAACCTTGTTTAATTCACGGTAGTCGATGCACATACGCATTGATCCGTCATTCTTTTTAACGAACAGTATCGGCGCTCCCCATGGCAACGAACTTGGTTGTATGAATCCTTTCTCTAATAATTCGTCTAATTGTTTCTTCAGTTCCTGCATTTCGGCGGGTGCCAAATGATAAGGTGCTTTGGCAATCGGTGCTGTTCCTGGTAGCAGGTGAATTCTGAATTCAACTTCTCTGTTTGGAGGTAGTCCTGGTAATTCTTCTGGAAAGATATCTGAAAACTGTGACACTACTAGAATATCTTTTAAGTTCTTTTCCTTTAGTGTTAGTGATTATAGAAATCAAATACACTATAGAACCTTTTCTTATACAACTTGCAGTTTTCATCACAGAGATGAACTTAGTGGACCTAGAAGGTTTAACTCCTTTAATTGTGATCGTTTTATCTTTTGGTGAATTTACTTGAATTGACTTTTGATCACACAAAATATTGGCTTTATTGGCTATTAACCAATCCATTCCTAAAACAATATCGAATCCTACCAGATTCATGGGATATAGATTTGCTATAAATTTTTTATTCAAAATTTCTATGCTTGCTCCCTGCAAGATTTCAGAAATCCTAACGGTTTCTCCATTAGCTGTTTTTACTAGACATTCTTGTGGTAGTTTAGTTAATGACTGATTTAGAATTTTGCAAAAACGAAGTATTAATAAAACTTTGGTTCGCACCAGAGTCAAATAATATTTAGCAAATATATCATTAACTAAAAACGTACCAGCTATAACGTCTGGGATCATCTTGGCTTCTTCTGCAGTCAGAACAAATGCTCTAGCATTTTTAGTATTCTTGTTGTCTGCAGCTGGGGTCAATTTCGGACAGTTTGGCCTGATATGACCCTTTTCTCCACAGTTGTAGCACAATCCATTACTAGATTTCTTCCTGCAATGTTCTTCCTTGTGCCCTGGCATCTTGCAATAATTGCAGAGAATGGAGCATTTTCCCGAATGTTTTTTCTTGCAAACCTTGCAAAAAGGTGCAGAGGTCGAACCCATATTCCTACGGTTGAAATTTCCAGAACGAAATTCTTGAGTAAGCCTTTGGGTTAAGTTCCTCCTCTGATCTTCTTCTCTAGTACGGATTAACTCATCTGTCAAGGTATTGGCTAGTTCTACAGCTTCTTCTATAGTTTGAGGTCTAGCCGCCTTGACTACGTGTCTAATCTCTCCAATTAATCCCCAAATATAACGGGAGATTAACATTGATTCTGGTGAAGCAAGAGTTGGCACTATTCTGGCATATTCAAAGAATATTTTAGTGTATCCCTTACTATCCACACCAGTCATCCTAAGGTTTAGGAATTTGTTTGCTATTTGTTCCTTTTCATTGGGTGGGCAGAATTTCCTTTCTACTTTATTCTTAAATTCTTCCCATTCCATATTGTAGGTTTTATCACTTCCTCTTGTCTGGAGGATAGTGTTCCACCATTCTAGTGCTGCATTCTTAAACAGATTATGAGCAAACCGTATTTTATCTTCTTCAGCACATTTGCTTATCCTTAAGACTGCCTCAGTCTTTTCTATCCAGCGTAAGGTAGCAATGGCCCCTTCGTTGCCCGAGAATTCCATTGGTTTACAAGACCGGAATTCTTTATATGAACAACCATAAGGCATGGTTCTTCTTCTTTTGGGAATAGGCATTTGAAGTATAGGTCCATTGTTTACACTGTTTTCTGGTTCAACGGGTCGCTTACTGCTATGCTTACTTTTATTATCAGCATCCTTAACAGTTTGAAGAATAAATGGCATTGCATCTATAATTCCCTGTGCCACTATGTGTTGGATAGCACTATTATCCACTTGGTTTCCATTGTTATTGATGCTCGGATTTTCATTAACCACGTTAATGTTACTCTGGTTATCGTTATTCAGATTTCCTTGATTTTCTTCATCGGCCATCTAAATTTTAAACATTTATCCCATATTAATATCACAATTAATATCTAATATAGTTAATCACATGACACACAATCTAGCCAAAAACGTAGATCATTGCTACTATACTCTTTTCATATACTTATGCTTCTATTACATACTAGTACTGAAATGAAATTACAATACCAACAGAAATAGAATCACACTAATAGTAATATGCACCCGTACACACATATTTTATTATTATTACTACTACTACTACTACTACCATTCCTCCATTCACACATTCACGGATATGGATTTGTCCAAAAATCCATATTGCGCTCATCGTATTTCCATACCAGACGCTCTCCCACCTGACGCATTCTCTCACTGCTCTCCAAAATTTCCTCCCCAAAAGTCCTAAGTTCTTGGACGTTTTCTGCACTCATTGGGGGTGCAGGTTCTCGGACTGGGTTTGGAATCTGGGGTGCGGTTTCTTGATATGGGGGTGACAGTTCATGAAATTGGTAAGGATCCTCTAATATCTCCCTAATATAATCATCTTGGTAATAGGGATCTAAAGGGTCCATACCTGGGTAGGCTTCTATGTTCTGTATGGGTGGATAATCCTGGATAAGGTAACGTTGCACAAAGTCCCTATTATCGTCCCACCAGGGGTTGTAATTCGGGTCTAGGGGGTTTGGTGCAGGTACCCTAGGAATTTCTTCTGGGTTAAAGTCGTGCATCTCCACTTGGTTTTCCTGGTTTTCTATCTCCATAGGTTGTTCTGGGTTTTGTGGTTGTGGGGCTACTAGTTGTTCCAGACTTGGGTCAGCAGCAGTTGTAGCTAGGATATGGAAATTAGCTAGACTTCTACTAGTTGTTCCAGACTTGGGTCAACAGCAGTTGTAACGTATTGTCATCCTCGACTTACTACTCACAGTGTAGTATATTTTGTATACAAAACCCCAACATACTGGCAGTAATTGAAGAACTACAAAGACTCAATCACTGCTAAATTTCATAGTAAAACATTTAAGGTTTGGTAAAACATTACAAAAAAAGTTAACAAATAGAGGATAAACTCACATTGCTATCTTAGGCTTCTTGTAAGGGTTTCCTGGATATAATCTATAATTTATACAAATGTACATTGGTTAGTATCATAACCCTTTGAAATTATTAATGATACCCTCCCCGAGACGGTATTCCAACAACTACGTCGGGCAGAACCACGACAGTTGTTACGGAACCCTAAATCAATCGGGCAGCGTAACTATTACGAAACTGGGGTTATAATACTTACAACGGAGCAGAACCTCGCTAATTAGGGGTATAATACCCGACTATAATATCTCTTCTACAGAATTTGAGATTTGAGAATTGAAATGTGAGCAAGTTCGACTGAGATCTGATGCCCTTTATTTATAGTTGTTGAACTTGGTCTTCACGCGGCCCGCGTAAAGCACAGGCCAGGGTTACGCGGCCCGCGTCAACCCTGGTCAACAGAATAGCTTATTCGGGTCATCTACTAAGCTCGACACGATCATGACACGTGTCGGCCTGGGGTGTTGCCACTAATTTGATCTCACGCGGCCCGCGTACACTTAAAAGAACTCTAACGCGGCCCGCGTTAACTAAAGAAATCAACGATATCAGGTTTAACCCTGTTACAGCCCGCGTGAAAGGTTGGGGTGGGTCTACGCGGCCCGCCTCAACTCAATATTTTATGTTTTTAATTTATTTTATAAACTATAACTTATTTCGGGCTCGGTTTTTACATACGGCGTATAATATAAGACATATTGAGACATTTTACAATATACTAGAGTGTCAGAATATTATGAGGGTGTTGGTTTTACCGAGGGTTGTTACACGTGTACAACCCTATCCCCCTCTATATATAATTACGTATAATTTTAAAACAGGTAAATAAAGATAATGTAAAAATAAAAAATAAAAGGACAATTTGTGTCAGTTCCGTTACGTCGCAATCAGAAGCAGAGAGAGGACGAAAGTTGTTCCTTTTGCTCTGTCGAAACGTCTCCATCCACCTTTTCGATTATTTTAACAATTTCGTAGCCCCAATCCCCTGCGGTTCTATTTGTGCCCTATCTCATAGTCCCCTTGGGTCCACCCTTTGGACCACTTCCTTCTGAACGGTTCAGATGACCCTTTTGTCCAACATCGGTACAACGTTTCAAATGGCCTCATCGAGTGGACTTGGGGTGGCAAGTCTTCGGTTATTCATTCAGATTCGATTTTGCTGTGGGAAGATTGTGTTAAAATTTTAGAACAAGTGAAGATAGAAAATAAATCAGATATGTGGTTATGGAAACAGGAGGAAAAACAGGAAATTTTCAAAGTGTGCGATCTTCGGTCAGAACTAGATGGCATAAATCTGATCCCGGAAACACAAGTTCTTAAATGGCTCAGCTGGGTCCCGAAAAAAATAAATTGCTTCCTATGGAGAGCGGTGCTAGATCGAATACCGACCAGAGATGCTTTGGCTCTAAGAAACATACACATACCTTCGGTTCTTTGTGTATTATGCAACTCAGCTTCTGAATCGGTTGACCATCTTTTGATCTCTTGTCAATATGCTCAACTTGTTTGGACGGCGGTCTCGTTATGGGTCAAAATACCACTTCCGAGATACTTATTGAGCTTGGTGGGCCTAATGGAGTACATCGAGTCACAATGTTCGTCACAAGAAAAAAAGAAGGCGGTCTATCTCATTGTTGCAGCAACATGTTGGATTGTATGGCGGATTAGAAACAACTTAATTTTCAACAGGAAGATAACTCAGGTTTCAAGAGCTGTCGGCGACATTAAGGCGATTACGTTTTTATGGATCAAAGCAAGGGCGGGAAAAACGGACTTAGAATGGAAGGAATGGAGTGAATTTAAATGCTTTAAATAATTTTTTTTCCTTGTTTCTTTCATTGTTTTTCTTTACTGTTGTTGTACTGGACTAGTACCTTAGCCCCTTGCTAAGGTTTCATGTTTATTTTTCAATGTTATGATTCCGCCTTGTTTCAAAAAAAAAGATGACCCTTTTGTCTCTTTCCCAACATCGATAGATTGATGGAACACGCTAAGTTTCCGTACTCTCTCAGGCATAAGATTCCACCCCCACTTTTTTTAACCTAACTAGATCATGACGTCAAAAGTAGTAGTAGTAGTAGTGTTTCATGGGTTCTCTTTAAACAACCAATTTGTTACAAATCAATGATGAAAAATGTAAACTTTAAATGTATATATATATATATATATTTTTTTTGGAATGTGAGTTTCTATGTACTGGATTAGTGGTCACCGGGTTTATGTCAAAGACATTCCCCCGTCAGCCCCGCATCTGCGGACGCGATGTTCGATTGGGCCCCGGCCTGCCGCGTGAGCTGACTTTCGCCCGGAAACCATACTGCCCCCACACGAGAGACTCGCTGGGGTAACAGCTGGGTAAAACTGGGTTGCCCTCAAGACCGTTCCATACCTCGGTAGGAGGCGATCCATCATCGGGACATCCCTACCCCCAAACCGTAGACGCCGGGATTCGAACCGGGGTAGCCATTGGCAAACCCCCGGCCTCCTCCCAACTGAGCTAGGGGCGGGACTTTAAATGTATATATAGAGAAAATTCGATGAATTATTTTATGTTAGAATATATTTTTGATGATTTAAAGTTATTATTATTAATTTAAGTTGGATAGAAGTTTGGTTTGGAGAATGGTGCATTTGAACATATACATTGGGTTAACGGTGGCAATCGTGTGTTGTTACGAGTTAAATGAGACTATCTTCGTTGGAGAAATCCGAACGATACATGGTGACCAGGTGGTGTCTGGAATCGGACGCAGACATTAGAGATTGCATGTGGAGTAATGTTCGTTTGTTGTCGTCTGAAAATCTGGACAAGAGTAGGTGGATCACTCGCTTACGTCTCTTTCACATACACACATGTATTTCTTTTAAAAAGGGGGTTTGAAAGTTTGAGAGGAGATCATTGTGTTTGAAATATAAGTGACAATTTGATGTGGCGTGTTTGGATGCGTTTGAAAGTGGATGTATTGGAGATGGTCGACAACCTAGATAAACTCGTACATATCTATTGCTAAAGGGGATATGGATCTCAATTCGAACTTCGGAAGGTATGGCACCCTAGTTTTCAGATTACTAGCTTAGTCGAAATAAAAATAGTATAGTAAAAGCAATTAAGAACCTCACACGAGGATCCGTTGCAAGTATAAAAAAATCTCAAGGAAATGATAAATATATAAGGGCTTAACGAAGGCGGGTAGGGCTGCAAACGAACCGAATGTTCAACAAACAACCTGTGAATCATTTTTCATAAATGAATGAACATGAACAATAAATTCCGTTCCTTTAGACTTTAGAGAAATGAACATGAACACAGGCCGCATATGTTCGGTAACATATTCATTTATGTTTGATAGTTCATTAGGTTTTTAATTTTATATAAATACTTCAAAATTTCCAGTGATAAAATATATTTAGTAATTGTTAGTGTATAGTATAATTCATACCTTTTGATATATGTTCCTTTATGTTAATGAATGCTTGTTTGTGTTATTTTTTCATTTGTATTCATGAACGTCTGTTTGTGTTCGCTATCTATACTTGACAAACGAACACGGACAGTTTCACTTAGTTTACGAACAAACACAAACGGATATGGACACGCTCATTTCCTTAATGAACGTTTGTTTGTGTTTGTTACCTAAACTTTTGGTTTACACCCCTTGCAATTTAGTTAGTTTATTTTCTCTCCTACGCTTTAATTTAATTTTCGTTTACACTCATTGCAAGTTAGTTTGTTGAAAATTTTCATTTTTCTTAAATCGATTTACACTCCAACCTTTGAAGTTGAATAAAAATTTCATTTTGAGTTTGTAACCAAAATTCTGTTACATGATTTTTAGGGGTTTTGTTTTTTATGTCAATGCTCCATGCGTTATTTTATCTACGTTTTAAAGTAAATTTCTGTAACGTTGTTTTTAGACCGACCGATTGTTTTTAAGGTTTTTAAAACCATTTTTTTAAATCACCTCTCCCTCATCTCTAAACAACAATGGGACACGTTTTTTATCTACGATTAAACCGATCTACTGTAATGCATGGGCGTCGTGTTTATCGTTATATACATTTTAGTGTAAATTTTGCTTGTATAACTTGGCTTTCATATACAACGACGTAACTTTTGTGTGATTTTCGAATATATCGTCGCCATGTGGTTTATCATCATGTTTGCAATTTGTTTATTTTTATCTACGTTTCGAACCTGTGCGAAGCACGAGTAGTAACCCACTAGTTTCTAAATAAATAAATGATCGAAGTTATAATATGGATATAAATCATTCCTGTAACAAATTATATTTTCTTTATTAAAAATAACATTTCTATAATATAACTAAAAAACCGTTATAATAATTATTATTATCATTAATATATTTCATAATTAATCAGTCCTTGAAAAAGTTAGTTTCGCTAATTTGCTTAGAACTTGTTTACTTTCACTCAGTAGCTATCAATTAGTCATTAAAAATTGTTAACTTGTTTTTATTAGTAGTTAGTTTTACTATTTTTTTATTCCACAAATCCACTATCACCATCAAAAATCGTTATCATCTTTCATTCTTTCCTACCACCAACAAATTCCACACAAATCTTTGAACATCAAGAATAAGTTCGTTATACAATTTGACCCGTATCCAAACATAAACCTAAGCCACAAGGGTTGAAAATGAACCGAACTCAACTAAACGAAAACTTTTCATGTTCATTCGTTAAGCATTTAACATGTTTACCAACATACGTCGACCTTGTTAAGAACTTAACGTGCTAAAAGTAAACATAAGCATTCTAAAATAAAGGCATATATTAGACATAATAGGCAAAAACATAATTATCACAAAATAATGTTTCAAAAATCTAAGTTTAGAAGACTGGGCATAAACTAAACAAAATAAACGACCATAAACAAACGTAAATGGACATATTACCGAACGTTCACGAACACGCCCTTTGTTTGTGTTCGTTTATTTAACTAATCGAATGAAATTCCTTGTTCATATTCGTTAACTTATTAAACGAACGAACGTAAACGAACATTTAACCGAAAGATACACCGAATGATTCGTTGTACATTCGATTCGTTTACGGCTTGCCACAGCCAAATCTACGTGTACCTCTAAATTTGTGAATAATATATTAAATGACTATAAAACAATAATTATCCTTTTATTAAAGAGCTTTAAATTTTTAAATTTGAATTTCGCTTTAGACTTTTTTAACCCTCAAAAAATCGTAAACTTAAACATGATGGACCAAGAAATAAATTTTTGAGTCCACCTTGCTACAGGGGGATAGGGGTTGGGTTTTAAGTTTTAGAGTTAATTACTGTTTTCGTTTATGTGGTTTGTCAAAAATCATTATTTCAGTCCATTAGTTTAAAAATTGCGATTTCAGTCCATGTGGTTTCACTTTCGTAACCATTTCAATCCACCTAATAACCATTTCAGTCCATGTACTTAACAGAATAATGGATTGAAATGGTTATGAAAATGAAACCACAAGGACTGAAATGGTTACGAAAATGAAACCACAGGGAGTGAAATCACAATTTTTAAACTAATGGACTGAAAAAATGATTTTTGACAAACTACAGGGACGAAAACATTAATTAACTCTAAGTTTTAATTAAAACTAGTATTAAGTCCCCCCGCGTTGCGACGGGGGCGTAAAACCGTGAAAATTTGCAATAATGCCACACCACTTCCAGCGACCACCAACATTGAAGTTGCGGCGTGTTAGTGCGGAGAAATTATACCGAAACGTAAAACATTGAAAATATTAACTAAGTAGGTTTAGGAACCGCACGTTGCGACAAAACTTATCAAACAGGAAAAAATAGACGATGTAAAAATGTTGAACCACACACGCACCATGTCAACTAGCAAAATTTAGAGCGTGGTGTAAAGCAAAATGTAAAAACATTGAACCACACACGTACGTTGCGCCGTGTTAGCTCGTAAAATTTAGAATGAAACGTAATACGAAAGTCTGGAGGAGTATATAAAGTACAGGGGACTAAAGTTGAAAGTAAAAAAATTGTGAGGTTAAATTGAAAAAGATGAAAACTTTTGGTTGAAAGTAAAAAAAATTAAAGAGTTATTGGTTAAAAGTGTAATGCTAATTTTTTTTTGAAAACCCCCCAAAGCAAGGGGTACAACACTTCTATGCACTAACATGATGCTAATTTATAATATGTAAATAAGTTATTTAAAATAAAATAATAATAAATTGGGTTCTATTTCTTTTTTTTTTTAATACAAAAATAAATTTTCATTCATACTTGTAAAGTTACATCAAAACAAAAGGCAGGCGAGCAACAAACTGTCACGGACCCCGACCCGGTTTGACCCGTTTTAGGAGCCGCGGGACAGAAAATCCCGTGGTATTTATTTAACAGCGGAAGTTTCTTCAGGATCTTTTTAAAACTGAAATTTCCCGATTATTTTATTTTACACTCGGGATTAAAACCCCGGTAAATTTACAATCATATGATTTCACGGAGAAATCTTTATTTTACAAAACATATTTCTTTATTTTATTTTGAGCCACTTCCTTAAGCTTGTAGTGCTTCACGACACTTTTCCTGGATCACAACAGATCACCTGAAACATGTTTGAAAAATAATTTTGTCAGCGGGAAATACTGGTGAATCATTCTTTTTAATAAAACGACACGTTTGTTATAATTTACAGTATTAAGAGCGATTACAATGTTTACATATATCAACCAACTACCCACAGTATTTGTCACTCAACAATCCATCGGTAACATCTGAGTCCAATGGTGTCTGTGACTATAGTCATATCACTCATTGGCTAACTCGTTGTCCAATAGTGACGGTTATCAAGTAATGTATACAAAACCCCACATACCGGCGGTAATCTGGTGATTACAAAGACTTAATCCCTGTAATTATAACATTGAAAATAAACATGCTTTTGAAATCAAATTTGATAAAAAGATAATGACTCACATTGCAGATTTAATATGAACAGAGCTTAGCCTACTGATTAGCCTTGATAACCTAATTTAAATAACAATGCACACAAACTAGGTTAGTAACTAATACAGCATTTACGATAACTCACGAGATTAAACCTTCACAACGAATAACAAAGTGTGATACTTAAACATCCATCGAATTAACGATGAATGACAAAGCATGAACCCTAATGTGGGCAGCACTTAAACATCCATTGGATAGTTTAATCGATCGGACATTGAATCGTAGCAGCGATCGAGTTATTACCCTGTATTGCGGCAGAGTTTCATGAATTATGACTACTTTTGAACGAAGCAGTGTATAAGTGAGTGTACGTAATGAATTTTAACGTCGAAACATGCAAACAATTCAAGTCCCAAGCCCCTGTATTTATACCCCACTTTAGCACCTCCCGCGTGTCGCGACAGGATCACCTACACCTGTCGCGTGTCGCGGGGAAACCCCAAATAGGCTAGGCCTGCTTCGTCACCTATCTAGCCCTGATGAGTCGACGTTGCATGAAATTTCAATTTCGACAGCATTTTATAAGGATAATCGTTAATAGGGAATACCCCCCTTGAGTTTTAGGGGCCCTGATCCTGATTTCGATTGTTCTGAAAATTTTTAGGGTTTATGCAGATTCACTTGGGTTTCTTAATTAGGGTTTCATATTGGACAATTAAAATAATAATTAGATCTTTTAATGAGAGTTGTTACACAAAAAGCGCTGCCACCCCTTTTTGAATTAATAATATAATTCATTATATTATTAAGTTACTTGGTATTTTACCTTTATTTAGTATTAGAGTTTTTAAATAAGTGTTTATAAATATAAAATAAGCTACATCAAAACATAATTAAAGCAAAAAAAAATAAAAAATAATATCACATCTTAATCTAAGTTGTAAATAGTAAATGTGCCCCACTGACTTTCTTGTGTCTTGGCAGTGCCATAACCTTATAACGAGTTTGAGCCTCGTCAGAAGCAAAAATGCTATGTGTTGAACTAGAGGGTATACCACAATCGGCTTTCGTGTTGTGGGTAATGGGTTTTCTCTGAAACAGTGGTGAGAGCCGGGTCACCAGCGCCATCTGCATTCGCAGAGGTGGATGCCCTTTTGTTACTTAGCTTACTTTTGTGATTGGGTTTTTATTAATCGTTATAAAAAATACTAAATGAGCTCAAACCTGAATTATATTATTAATTAAGTTTTTTTTCTAAAGGCACATTATTAGTTTAGGAAATGAAATATATCATTATAATATTTTCTCATAACCTTATTGATTCGCAGAGGTGGATGCCCTTTTGTTACTTAGCTTACTTATGTGATTGGGTTTTTATTAATCGTTATAAAAAATACTAAATGAGCTCAAACCTGAATTATATTATTAATTAAGTTTTTTTTCTAAAGGGACATTATTAGTTTAGGAAATGAAATATATCATTATAATATTTTCTCATAACCTTATTGATTCACAGGCTTCTATAATATCATTACATGGAATAAAAAATAATATAATAATGTAACATCACATGGAAAAAGGTTTACTTTCATACCACCTGGTGGATTCATGTCAAATCCAATCTAATTTTTAATCAAATCAAATCAAAATCATAAATTAATCAAGTTAAAGTGACTAATGAAAGTTTGAATAGAATTTATCCAAAACAAGAAGTTGGTTTATTTGTCTTTTGAAATTTAAAGAAAGGAAAATTACAAGTTTCATTTATCTTTGTACTACTTTTCAGGCGGCGTCATTTTTAACGAATGTTGACAGATAGTGTTCTTTACTAGGTATTTTGTTGTAAGTTTAGTCATTTACAACCAACCTAGTTAAAAAAACTCTGTTAATTGTTGGGTGTAAAGGACTAAACTTGCAACAAAATACCTAGGTAAATGACTAAACTTGCAACAAAATACCTAGTAAAGGACACCGGCTGTCAACAATTAACAGGGTTTTTTAACTGTGTTGGGTGTAAAGGACTAAACTTGCAACAAAATACCTAGTAAAGGACACCGTCTGTCAACATTCGTTAAAAAGAACACCGTCTGAAAAGTGATATAAAGATAAATGACAAAACTGATAATTTTTCCTTTAAAGAAAAAATCACTATCAACCATGAAACATGCATGTTGAATGAATTCATATCTTTGGTTTACTTTAAACAAGTTTGAGTTAATTTTATGTTGAATTTGTGAACACATATAGTTAGACATATTGATTTTGGTTTAACCTCATTGATTCGTTGCCTTACATCCCCTTATTCTCCGTGTACAGGAGCACTGTAACCTCCCCTTTCATGCTTGGTATTTGGATGATGGTACGATCATAGGTAATGCAATGGAAGTTGCTAAAGCCTTGGACATCATCAACACGGAGGGACCATCCATAGGGCTCCATCTCAATATTAAGAAAACGGAAGTGTACTGGCCATCTTGTGAGGGTCTCAAGGTGCAGGACGGCCTTTTCCCGAGAGGGATAGGTAGACCTGTGAGGGGGGTTATGCTCCTTGGGGGGGCGGTTAGCCGAGACTCTGCTTTTATTGGGGAATTAGCAGGGCGGCGGGCATCGACAGCGGTTGACCTTATGAAACTCTTGCCCTGCTTACAGGACCCCCAGTGCGAGCTTCTTCTTTTAAGGTCATGCATGGGGGTAGCTAAGTTACTGTTTGGGCTGCGGACCTGCCAACCTCACTTGATGGCAAATGCGGTATTCTGTTTTGACGATGGTCTCCGAAAGGCTATTGAAGACATTGTTGTTTGTGGGGGGCCCTACTTTGGTGAACTTCAGTGGCGTTTGGCATCTTTGCCGATGCGCCTGGGTGGTTTGGGCCTCCTCTCAGCTCGGGATGTTGGAGTTTATGCTTTTGTGGCGTCTAGAGCTCAGTCGTGTGTATTGCAAGACCACATCCTTCGGAACAGTGGGGTTGATAAGCTTGACGTAGACTACCAACAGGCCCTCGAGTATTTAAGTGTCTCTCTTCCAGACTTTGACATTCGCGGTTTCTCTAATATGGACACCGCCCCCCCAAAGCCACAAAAAACTTTGGCGAATGCTCTATTTGAGAAAATCGCTCGGAATCTGGGAGAAACACTTGATATGTCTCCCCGCCAGAAGGCAGTGATTGAGTGCTTGAAAGGCCCCCATGCGCAAGACTTTTTGACGGTTATCCCGATCGAGGGGCTGGGGCAATGCATGTTGGCTGTTGAGTACAGGGCTATCCTTAAATACCGGCTGATGATCCCTATGTATCCAGAAGACGAAACCTGCCCAATCTGCCGTAAAGCCTGCATGGATAAATACGGGGAGCATGTTGTTCATTGCAAGGAGCTCCCTGGTTTCAAATACCGGCATGACTGGGTGAGGGATGTTTTGGGGGACATCTTGAGGAGAGCGGGGATTTCTGCCAATAAGGAGGCCCCTGTGAATTTCCTTACAGACCCCATGGAAGGGAGATCTACATTGAGACCAGCGGACCTGCTCGTCTTTGGCTGGGCGGGAGGGAAACATGCTTGTGTAGATCTCACAGGAGTCTCTCCCTTAGCTGGGTTAAGGGAAAATGGGTTTGTAGCACGACAAGTGGTAAAGAAAGCTGAATCTAAAAAGGTGGACAAACACGTTAAAGCATGTGCTGATAACCAACATGCATTTGTCCCATTCGCCTTCGACACCTTTGGATCCCTGGCTCTAGAAGCTATCCGTTTGCTGACTAGGGTCCAACAGGTTGTCAACAGCAGTGGCTCATCAACAGGGGGCAGGGGTTTGTTTTTAATAGGCTAGGGTTTGCTATCCAGAAAGGGGTAGCGGCGCAACTTGTTGCTCGCTTACCTGCGATATTGATGTAAAGTGCATTTTGTCGAATATATTTAAAATTTCGTCTAAAAAAATTGTTTTATTTCGTAACTTAAACTAATCAAACATATTATGTTAAAAATGTAATGATATTAGAAAAACAAGCATTATTAACCATAGGGTTATTGATTTCTAATAATCCTAAGTTTTATCTATTGGTGATAATAATCTTAACTTTAAAAATTCACTCTAATGATTCCAACTTATAAGAATTTGGTCTCGATTGATCATTTTCTAATATAGGTGCACTTAAACTAATTAATGAATCTGCATGTGCACTTGAATCTATTGAGGATGTCAAATTCTTATATGTTTGAAATGATCAATTGGGGTCAAACTTTTACAAGTTGGGATCTTTGGAGGGAATTTTTAAAATTGGGATTATTATCGGCCAACAGGTGAAAGAAACTTTGGGAGTGTTTGGCTAAGCTTATGAAACTTCTTATTGACTTTTTGGAAAAGTCAATTTTCCCCTCACATACATTCTCATTGCCAAACATCTTTTTGGAGCTTATGACTTTTTCAAAAAACCAATAAGTCAATAAGTTGTTTGAAAAAGCCAATAAGTCAATAAGTTATTTCAATAGCCCTTAAATGTAATACATTTAGCAACTTGGGGTGTATAGTGTTTGTCTTAATTTTTTTTTACTTTTACCCTTTAACTTTCAGCATTAACACTTACAACCCTTTAAAGTTTTAAAATCTTTGTAATCGAATTTTACCTGTTTATTTTCATGTACGTTTAGTCATAAATTCAAGTTAATTTACGTTTTGATTTAAATTTTCCGGGGAATGAGCTGTGTCAAATATATTATGTTTATTGTTATGTACGTTTTCAGTTGTTCTACGTTTTGACGTTTTTTTTTCGGAAATGAGTCGGGTCAAATATAATACATTTTTGTGCTTATTTTTATGTATGTTTTCAATTGATCTATGTTTTAACGTAAATTATGTTCAGAAACGAGTCAAGCAAAATGTAATGCGTTTTTATTAGACGTTATAAATTCGAGCACTTTACGTTTCGACACCGCTGCAACGTGTTGTACCATTCTTCCTTTGAATATATTTTTGGGTATTATGTGCATACACTTTACAACGACATACTTTTTTCGTGCTTTGTCAAATATATAGTTGTTAAGTGCGTATTTTTTTCTACGTTTAAATTTTATAAACAACTAGTCGTAACGCACAACTAAAAAAAGTGTTATACCGCAACAAAGCGCGTGTATACTACTAGTTATTTACACATTTGCAATATTTATTTGTTGTAAATTTGAAATATTACTATTTAAAAATATAAATAAAACTTCAAATTAAATGAGTCGTGTTTGTGTTGTTTGTGTAAAGCTATACGAACTCGTGACTTGTAAGTTTGATATGATTTTTTGGGTTCCTATCAAACTTTTCGATGGTTCACCAATATATGTTTTTAGTGGGTTGGAAGTGTGTTCCATGGAATTATGAATCAAGGAAAGAAATAATATAAAGGCGTTAACGAACAAAAAAAAATATATGCGAATAATCTTTTTTGGTGACCACTGCAGTGGTCACCTGAGTGGTGGACATAAGTTTGAGTCTCATCAAATATGCGAATAATCTTTTGGTGACCACTGCAGTGGTCACCTGAGTGGTGGACATAAGTTTGAGTCTCATCTGGAATAAAATTGCTCTGGGTTAAGTCAAAGGTTTTACCAAAGTGGGTTTTGGAGCAGTGGGTATGAGAAGCCTTATGTAGGGGTGTTCAGAATTCGATTCGAATTTGAAAAAGGGGAAATCTAATGGCACACCCCCTTGTCTATCTGCACACTTTTTCAATTCAATACACATCGTATAGGCCTATACGATGCGTATTGAAATAAAGTAAAAGACATGGCAGACTGACAGGTGCAGGTTATGTCTGGCGGCGGGCTTGATACGCATCGTATAGGGATTGATACGCATCGTATAGGCCTATACGATGCGTATCAAGGCACTGATTATTTGAAGTTTATTTTTTGTTGTGTTGTGTCGAATGCGAACCCGTGATTTCAACGAAAGGGATTTCGAGCAGTTGGTCGATATCATGATAGATAAAGATCTTGACACGATCATATCCATTTTCATGTGTTAGACTAGATAGTCCAAGATGAAATATATTAAAACCATTTAAGCGGCGTGTTCCGATCAACGTTTATTGACATTGTTATAGGTGATGAAGAAACCCTAAGTGGCAGGTAAGGGTTCTTTTGACTATGCTTTTATCATGTATCATATAGTAACAACTACCAAGGGGATATTCAGATCTGTATTCGGTGATCTTTCCAAGCTTTTACACACGAATATGTGGTTCCCAATTTGCGAAACATAATCCCAGATTGTCTAAAGAAGCGCTTTTATCATGTGTCATGTCTAATTCTCGAAGAATCTCGTAACGTATTCTATGTTTCTCTAAATCGTCTGTAAATTATATAAAAAAAAACTAGTGGTTTATCACCCTGTGTGAGCATTGGAAGCCCGACAAACAGTCTTGCAATTACATCTTCAATCGAGACCGCATTATTAATTATAATGAAGCAATGAAGATTGAATGTGCAAACCGCAACCGTTTTTTACTACGGAAACAGTGGCTATGAGAAATACAAACCCGACACGTCTTTTATGATGATTCGAAACATTCACGAACCACAATGGACTCATACTCATACTACTCTAATATGACACATGATAAAAGCGCTTCTTTAGACAATCTGAGATTATGTTCCATTTTATGACACATGATACGACACGCTTACCTTAATCACATCTTCCATGGAGTCACAGATCCAACAATAGGGCCCACGGATCTTATGCCCACCCGAGACCGACCTCTGGATCACACGTGGGAGAAAAGATAACGAAGGGTGTATACAGATCTCTATTCGGTCATCTTTCCAAGCTTTTACACATGAATATGTGGTTCCCAATTTGCGAAACATAATCCCAGATTATCTAAAGAAGCAACCGTTTTTTACTATGGGAACAGTGGCTATGCGAAATACAAACCACAATCGTTTGTGACTAAGGGGAACACAAGTTTTCTTTTTGAGCTTGATAGATGTCCATTATCTCAACGCTTCTCCTTACATTACTTATCTGGAATTGGAGAACCGTTGTGTATTTGCTTGCTGATCTGGAATTGGAGAACCGTTGTGGATCTGAATCATGTTCTCAAACAAACACTACTAAAGATGAGTTGGTATTGAACCAAGAATATGAAGATCACGGTGTAGACACGGGGGAAGAAAGTCAGTGGACTGCCGCAGATGAAGTCAAATGTGATCAAACATGGACATCAGACGTAAATCTTAAATCAAATATGTGCTTCCCAATTTGCGGAACATAATCCCAGATTGTCTAGAGAAGCGCTTTTATCATGTGCCATATGGTAACAAGAGTATGTTGTTCCAAGATCAATTCCAACTGCAGTTTTTTCAACTCTCCTGTTCCAAATGCCGCTGATGAAACCGGAGCTGTTATCTCGGTTGTTCAGTACTTTCGTGATAAATACAATGGTATTCTCAAATAATGTTTCCTAGATGTTTGAAGACCGACAAATATCCAAAGTGCTGCTTCTTCGTTTGCGTGACGGAAAGCTACCGCGTGACAGGAAGCTACCTTGCAAAAATTTAAAAATTAAATCGACACCCTCAATACGCATCGTATAGTATAGGCCTATACGATGCGTATTACTTTTTGGTAGGGGACAATGGCACCCTTTGGCAGACATAGAAGTTTGAACCCACCTCAATACGCATCGTATAGGCCTATACGATGCGTATTGAGGGTGTCTATTTAATCCTCCAAGGTGTGCCAATAATACAACCCTTTGAAAAATTCGAAATTCGACTCGATTCGAATTCGGTTATCAAGGCTCGAATTCGAGTCGATTCGTCTTCAAGTCTAGTAATCGAATTCGAATCGATACGAATTTATGATTTTCGATTCGATTTGAAATTCGAATTCCATTTATATATAAATTTTTTCTAAATTTGGGCCAAATCACAAATTACATCCATGAGTGATAAGTTTATAGTTGATAACACTACGAACCCTAATAACAAATAGTTCATGCTAAATTTTTACCTAACTTAAATCGCTATCAGTAACCAACCTATATTCTATTTTTTGGTGATTTTACATATTGGTAGTTAATTAATTTTGCATATCATTATATTTTATGTTAAATATAATTAGTTTGTAGTAGTTTTGAAAAATGAAAGTAAAATAATTATCTGTTTAAGGTGAATTTGAATTAAATCGAATTTATTCGAATTCGAGTTTCAAAAACTAATCGAATCGGATCGAATACGAATTCGGGTGAAAAAAAGATATAATTCGAAAAATTCGATTCGATTAATTCAAAAATTCGTTATTAGATTCGATAAAGACCTTTAGCCTTATGCCATTGGGTTTACCCGGGTGATAGGGCTTTTGTTGGCCGTTAAAGAAAATATATATATAGGTAAAGTGTAACGTACATTATCCCTTAACGTACTATACGTACGAGATTAATTTACAACGTGCGTGATTAGTTTTATAACATGCGTGATTTCTGATTTTGTACATGCGTGATTATGTTTATGCGTGATTATGGTTTCAACATGCGTGATTATGGTTTTTCAACATGCGTGATTAGGGTTTTTGAGTTTTATAACATGCGTAATTTCGTCTCGTACGCATCATACGTTAAGGAATATAACGCGTTAACCCACCCTTATATTTCAAAAACCCTTGCATGTTATCAAAACAGTTCTATTCTTAATCGTAATGCAAATAATAATATAACTTTCGGTCTTATATTTCATGTACTTCACAACCCCACAATTTACTCCCAAGAACAGGTCCACTTCAATTAACTAGATATCTGGCCCAATGACTATTGGGCCACGTTCAGCCCAATACAAGTTGATATAATTTGACCATATTACTTAACTAGGCCCAATGACCCAATTACAATTAAGAATATTCGCCCAATGTTTATAAACACAAACCAGCCCAAATTAAATATAATGATCATATTCATCACCTTATAAGAACGAGTGGGATTCCCCGAGTTTCGCGGCAGCATTTCGATTAGTATCACTTCGGTTCATTACAATACGAGCATGATATCGACATTTGACATAGCAAACACCACGTGTTTTAAATCGATTAAAAACCACAAAAACGAATATCTATACCGGTACCCCGTATCAGTGTTGTTTGTTTGGTATTGGTTCGGTTTGTTACCGTATCAGTATGGTACCTTCACTCAGAAAAAAATATCTACGTCCAAGTTGAGAAAACCATAGAAACAAAGAAAAATCGTAACACAAAAACCCGAATTTATGCCATCATGTGACGTAAAACGCAGGCAAAGACAAACACGAACTTGTACCACAAGCTGGCATAAAACGCACACAAAATCACTACTAAACAAAAAGAATGAAAGACAAATAAAAAACACTACAAGAGAATTACTATGAAAAAAAATGACACTATTCACAACACATATATATAAATATAAATAAATAAATTATTATTATTATTATTATTATTATTATTATTATTATTATTATTATTATTATTATTATTCAGTTACTAAATTCAGAACAATTCATGTCGATACATTTCATCACATGAATTGCCCAATCTTTACAAATACGAATGCAAATCAATTGTGAAAGCTCTTAGTAACTTAATTTACAAAATCTATGCATCAATATATAATGCGAACATTATTACTAAATTCATGTAACAATTGTTCAACTTTTTTATTTATACTTTTGGCATCATTTTATGCTAAAACTAAATTATAGTTATGAACTAACTAGATCTTCTAAGATAAATACACCACAATACGCACCCTCGAGGATTTACAACCTGAGTTAAGTATTCAGAAACACTAAAAGAAACTATTAACATATCTTGTAATCCGCCCTTGCAATCCATCCGAATTAGCTTCTTTATCTCGTAAAACTTGTTGTTGCACTACCAATACCGAAGCGGAGCTACCGAGATCAACCGATGAGACATAATCACCGATCACACCGAGCTCGAGACTTTCACTCCAACTCGACAAACCTTCGATTAAAATCGGGTTAATACCAAGCTTTCTCCCCACAATCCAAAGATCATAAGACTCGCTATTCATCGCCCTAATAGCCGCCACGGTTTCCTCTCCATTTCCCACTACGACCTCGCGATATGCCACTTGTTCATTCCCCTCGTATTTCACCCAAAACGAGGTCACCAACCCATCATCCAACTTTTTTTCCATGTCATTTTCCCCTTCACCGTTAAACGCGAGAAAGCGTATGACCGTAAGTGAAACATTCGGATTCCCCGCCATTCTATCCGCGCACGCCAACGCTTCCCTTGCATCCGCCCCACCTAGGAAAAGCATCGCGAAATGGTATCTAATACCCGCTACCGACATTCTAACATTATTCGTGGGTGGCCTAAACTCGCCTTTGTCAACAAGAATCGCCACTGAGCACGGCGAGTGCTCGAGCACCGTGTAGTTTAGTGATTTCACATTGTTTTGAACCATGTCACTCCCAGCCATGCTTGCCATTGGAGATACATTATAAGGCAATATTATCAAACATGACTTTCTATTCAAAGCCAACTCACAAACATCTTGGTACATACTTCTTTTTGGTGCAACCGAGGTAAATGAGTGGATCTTAACAACATCTCTCCTAGCTTCTTGTATACCTTGAAAAGATTTATGTATGGTCCCGGTTTCTTCGTCCATGTTGCTCTTGTCGCGGCTGTCCTCCTCGGCATGGTCAATGAAAACTGGGGCGGCTCGGCCCACAAGCTCGACTAGATGAAGGGAGTGGATCAAAAAAGGACTATGTAGTGTGGGGTTAAACACTTCTAAAAGGTGTAGAATGCCAGGAACACTATCCTCTTCCATAAAGCATACCAACAAGTTTAGTTCCGTGTTGGGTGGGGTGTGTTGAATGTTTCGCCGCTTGTTAATCATGTATGGCCGGTTCGGATTGTAGAACATGCTGATCATGGGCGTGGCTATGCTCGTCAACAGCGTCGAGAAAAGTACGAACATCGTAAACTGTGGAATACCGATCATCTGCACGCATTTCCAGAAACATTTATTATTAGATCGAATTTTAGTTATCGAGCTCGAGCTAACTCGTGAGCCTAAAGTAATATATATTTAGGGTACTCCTGTAGCATTCACATAAATTTTTAGGATGGGTATGGGGACGAGGATCCAAGTATGGAGTGAAAAAGAAGAATTCTTTGTATTTTCCCTAAATTTTATAGACGGGTATGGGCGGGGGTGTAAACGAGCCAAGCTGCTCACGAGCTACTCGTCATCAGCTCGTTAAAAGCTCTAATCAAGTTGTGTTTAAATGAGCTCGAGACTAAAAATTGGTTTATTTAATAAACTAGCCATAGTCCGAGCCCGAGTTTTACTTATCGAGCTCGAGCTAACTCGTGAGCCTAAAGTAGCCTGTAATTTATATAATATATTTGATAAATGTTTATATAATATTATCATATATAAACACAATGATTAAAATAACAAAGTAAAGTACTGTATATTATGTTATATATAAAAAAATTAATTAAATATATATATATATATATAGAGAGAGAGAGAGAGAGAGAGAGAGAGAGAGAGGTTAACATACTTCAGGGCTTATCATACTTCACGTAGGAGACAATGGTAACCGTTGGATCAGGGGTATAATCACGCATGGAACATATAATCACGCATGGGACCACATAATCACGCATGGGATCCAAAATCACGCACGTTATTTTGGTCAAAAAAATAATTACGCATGTTATATATTTCGTGAAGTACGTTAATGTACGTTAAGGCGTGAAGTACACAGTGGCGGACCCAGATTTTTTTTTCATGGGGGGCGGAAATTTTTATAGGTCGGTTGTTTATCACTAAATATTTAATAAAAAAGTCGTTTCGGGTCAAGTCGGATTATAAAATGATAAAACCAAATAAAATTTATTTACGTGTTATATATACATATATAGAGGTAGGTTCATTGGAAAACACTAAAAAAGTAGGGAATCAGGGAACACTCTTAAAAATTATACTTAACATGTAAAAAATTATTTTTTTCTAAATTTTTTTCGGCGTCTTTTTCTTATAAATACGGGTAGAAATATTTTTAATAAAAAAATCAAAACCTAAAAATATAAAAAAATGTTTAAAAAACAGTTAAAAATATATATCTTATAAAATTAACTTAACATGTTAAAAATCAAGTTTTTAAAAAAAAAAATTCAGCGTATTTCCTTATAAAAATGAGTAGAAACTATTCGAATAAAAAAAATTGTAAAAATAAAATTAGCCTTTTTTTAACTATTTTTTTTATATTTTTAGTTTTTGATTTTTTATTAAAAATGCTTCTATAAGTATTTATAAGGAGAAGCGTCGAAAACAATTAAAAAAAATGATTTTTAACATGTTAAATTAAATTTTTAATTGTGTTCCCCGATTCTCCACTTCTTTAGTGTTCCACAATGAACCTCACATTACATATATTTAAGTAACATAAATAGTTAAAGTAATGCTTAGTATTTTATAAATAGAAAACCCGTGATAAATGCAAATAGTGTGCATTTAATTACAAAATAAATAGTTTACCAAATCAAAACTCATTCTAAAATATAAAAATAAGCCGTTAACAAATAAATAGTTTACCAAAACAAAACTCATTCTAAAATATAAAAATAAGAAGTTAATTAATATTCATTAACGAAATAAAAGAGAAATAATATAAAAGTAAATCTAGGGGCTATAGAACAGGACTAGTATTGAAGAGTTTACACTAAAGTCTAAAACTACAAATTTTAACAAGAGACACTAGCTTTAACCGTTTAAGTTTCACAATGGGCTTTGTATTAACCTTTACAAAGAGGCTCACTTTACGCATGATGGTAATGGGCTTTGTATTAACCTTTTAAAAAGAGGCTCACTTTACTCATGATGGTATAATAATATTAGGTCATATCTTTAACTTTGTTCATCCGCCTCTTACCTTCTTCCCCATTCAGCGGAACAACTCTTCATCAACAGTTCTCAGTTTCCACCTTACACTTCATTTCTTCATTTTCTCTTCACTTTTATTAGATTTTATGATTTCATGGGGTGCAGTGTCAAAATCTTAGGGGGTGCACTCGAGATTTTAACCCGTACATAACACTAAAAATTTATTTTTTAAGGGGTGCGGCCGCCCACCCACGCCACAACGTAGGTCCGCCCCTGGAAGTACATTATACTTTCTCTCTCTCTCTCTCTATATATATATATATATAATCAACTAATAAATAAATAAAAAACAAGCCGAGCTTGAGATTGAAATAACTATCCACGAGTCTAGTTCGAGCTTTAAAAATACAACTTGACATGAGCCAAGCTCAAACTTAAACTCTTGTAAGTTAAACAAGTCAAGCTTGAGCTTAGACGGGCTTCGACTCGTTTACACCCCAAGATAGGAACCAAATGGGAATGCATAGACATGTATCCAGTATAATAAATCAAGAGGAGAGGGAGTGAACTAACCTGGAAGTCCAACCAGTGTATAAACAATAAGAACTCCACTTGACCTCTCAAGCTCATGATCAAACTCAATGTGACTCCTTCTCTTATTGGCATCTCAAAGAACCGAGTCATAAACAATGTTGACACAAATTTACTCAAATATCCCGTCAAGATTATGAGAAACAACGGTCGTAATGTCGCCCATGCGGCTCCCATCGCGAACACATCCGTCATCAAACCCATATTTATATACGCGAATGGCATAAGAATGTCGGAGATAAACGTCTCGCACTTGTGCACCAAAGTGGCTCCTAAAGGTGGACCGTCAGGGATCGCTAGACCGAACCACATTGGACCATTAGCTAATGCTATTCCAAAAAAATCACTCATGAACCCCCACACAAGTACACCAGCCAATATTGCAACTATGTAAAATTGCTCAACAGGTTTGCCTTCTGGGGTCATTTTTATTATCCAAAACATTAACATTCTGCTTCCACCAAAGATGGCTATAAAAAACACTATCAAAGAGAGTATATATCCTACGGCAGCCATAAGGCGAAATTCGCCTTGTTTAGCCGCCTCAAACGCGATGACCCCATACATTCCTACGATATCACCAATAACTGCGGTGGCTAAGGCCATCCGTCCAATATCCGAGCTCAAAAGGTTGAGTTCGCGAATAATCGGGTGGAGAACGGGGAATGATGTGATAGCTAGGGCCGCACTCACTCCCCAAATGGAAGAAAGTTTTTTCATTTCGGGCTCCAGAGAATTTCTCACCAAGTATGCCACCCCACATGTTACGAGTACGGGTACCACCATGCCAAACATCCCGATATACCATTGTTTTTTCGTCGCTTTTTTTATCATTAAAAGATCCATCTTCACACCCGACACGAACATGAAATACATGAAAGCAAACGAACCGATATTCCTAAATATAAACGCGGATTGCCCTGGGAACATCCACGCCGCAAAGTTTGGGAGTCGGCATAAGCAGGATGGCCCAATAATAATACCTCCCTAGTCATTTACAGGAACATGCAATAATGAGCGCAAGCTTAATAAATCTATTGCATGAATTGCATATGTAGCAACAATGCAACATGTGATATTGAGATATAAGATAAAAACAAAAACTTACAAGGATCTCAGATATAACGCGTGGTTGTTTAAAAGGTTTGAGAAGGTGGTGAATCGTGTGGGTGATCACGAGGACCAACGAGAGCTCCAACAAGACAAGTGCGAAGGTTGATTCGTCGGGGGTGTTTCCATAGATAAATACGCCGAAAGGATGTTTTTCATGTATGCGAGTGCATACATACATTTCCTTGGGTATAGTTTGGAATGGAGGTATGAGACTATAATCATCCTTGGGTGGTGTTGCCATATTTGATTGTGTTTCAAGTTTCAAACACCAAAACAAAGATTGATTGTATGAAAACCCTAGCTAATGCTAATTGTCATTCATATGTTGTTGGAAAAAAATTGTTATACAAATTGATTGTGCAAACCAATGTTGTTGAAAGAAAATTGATTATACAAATTGATTGTGCAAATTAAAAGAGAGAAAGAGAAACATTCTATTCTATTGAATGAGCGTTAAAAAGGGGTACAACAAACTTGGGAATTTTTAGTGGACTTTGTTGTATAACTTCAATTATAAATAACTTGAAATGAACGATTTATATTAACCAACCGTTGGTTATAGTAAGTGTAACATTCTAATTAGCTTCTCTCCTATTTTAAGGTCTTACCCCACCCAAAAAATATGCAAGTAATATCCTAATTATTTTAAAAAGTGTTATTATTATAATTATTACTAGGGAAAAGATCAAATAGGAAGTTTATTTGGCCTAGGAAGGATAGGAAGCAATAGGATTATGACATGTGACAACATTTAAAATAAAGAGCAAGGGTATTTTAGTCAATCATATCCTTTATTCTTCCTTCTTCTCCCCAGTAACTTCAAAACCCGCCATTTTCAAAACCCACCATCTTCAACATTTTCTTCACTTTCTATCTCAATAATCAATACATTATAGTGCGATTTTCGTCAACAATCAATGATTCAAACATCCGATCAACGTGTTCTTCAGCTTTTTTTGAAGAAAACCCAGTTTAATTTCATACAAAATCTCGTTTTTTCTCATGATTTTGAAGATAATCACTCGATCCGTGGGATTCGATCGCTGATAAGTGTTTCTATCATTCAAATTTCGTCAATCGTTGAAGAAATCGGCTTCAATCCATGTAAGAAATTCTTTAATTTCAGTTTTATGATCTGGGTTTTTGATTTAGTCGTTGCGTTTTACGATCTTGGCGGGGGTCCGGGGGCAGCGCCCCTGGTAGCAGGGTCCAAGGGGCGGCAGCCCCTGGCTGGGGTCGAGCTGGTTCTGTGAACAACAAGTTCTGGTCATTGCGTTTTAGACAGATTCTAGTTCTGTGAACAACAGTTTCTGGTTCTGTGAACAACAGTTTCTGTTCATTGCGTTTTAGACAGTTTCTGGTTCTGTGAACAACAGTTTCTGGTCATTGCGTTTTAGAAATAAAACATTTTTGAAGTGTTTTTACTCATTGTGTTTTAGGTAAACACATTTTTATGTGTATTCAGTTCATTGTGTTTTAGAGAGAACAGTTTCTTTTGTGTTTTTAGGCTATTGCGTTTTAGAAATAAGACATTTTTATGTGTTTTCTAGGCATTGCGTTTTAGAAATAAGACATTTTAAGTGTTTTCTGGCCATTGCGTTTTAGAAATAAGACATTTTTAAGTGTTTTCTGGCCATTGCGTTTTAGAAATAAGACATTTTAAGTGTTTTCTGGCCATTGCGTTTTAGAAATAAGACATTTTTAAGTGTTTTGGGTGCATTGCGTTTTAGGTAAAACACATTCAGTCCATTGCGTTTTAGAAAGTACACTTTCTTTTGTGTTTTTAGGCTATTGCGTTTTAGAAATAAGACATTTATTTTTGTTTTCTAGTGATTGCGTTTTAGAAATAAGACATTTCTTTGTGTTTTTGGTGCGTTGCGTTTTAGAAAAAGTCATTTTTTTACGTTTTTTTTTCATTGCGTTTTACGCAATTGGGTTTTCTCCATTGCGTTTTACGCAACTGGGTTTTCAAATTTTTTTTCGAAAATATAGCAATAGTATACTCGTTTTAAAGATAAAAAAACGCTCGTTTTTTTGTGCAATTTTTATAAAAAAATTAATGTCGTATGAAAAAGTTATTAACGTTTAAAAAATGGGGGAGAATTGGAGGAGAGAGAAACTATTGTGCTGGATTGACTAGAATGCCCCTAACAAACTCACGCGCCTCTTTTTTTCTGCTTCAATTTTATTCATTTAATCTTAGCCCTTGATTAACTAAATGGATGGTCAAGATCACTTTCTAGCCTTCTTAGCCAAATAAACTTCCTATTGTATCTCCACCCATTATTATTATTCAGAATATAACAACTATAGCACTATATACAGTATATTCCACAAATAGCAAAGTCATTGATAGTTGAATTTAATTCACGGTATTTCATATGACTATTCTTAACATATTACGTTACTTGCAAGTTGCAACAATCTTAGACGTAACACTACTTTTAGTTGTACTTTATCAAATTTTAAACCGGGCAAATAGCTAAGCAAAATAAGTAAAGATATTTACTTATTTTGTCCGATTCAAAATTTGATAAAGTTGTCACATCATTAAGATTGTTACAAGTAACGTAATATGTTAGGAATAGTCATTATATGGTGAATTAAATTCTAACACACTTTTAATACATTTAAAATACAACTTCACACAAATATTATGTTGTGAAAGTGAAAAAAAAAATACAAGCCCAAACAAACAAACACTCATTTTTCTTGATATTGTAAATGTTCATCAAAATTTGTGATCATGGATTGTTTATATTTATTTAAACAAGATGAACCCTTACTCTCTTCCTTTCATAAAAGAATTAATATATTTAATTTTGTACACTTGATCAAATTCATTGTAAACTTAATAATAATATTTTAATTACTAAAGTAATCCTAAATAGAAATTGTTGTACATACATACATACAAGCACCAAACAAGGCCTACAGCCTGGCTGGATAGGCACCCATTCCTTACCAAAAAAATGTTACATGAGGTCGTGGATAGATGCATGTGCTTAAAATATGTCCAGAAAATAAAATTAGACCAGAAAATAAAATTAGAGTTTTAAATGTGCAAAGTGGTTGAATATTCCTACCTTAGTTAATTAAAGGAGATATAAGGAAACAAGTAACACATTTATCAAAAGAAGCATTGCTGCTCCTAGCATTCCATGAAGCAAATAAATGATTAATCGTTAGTCGGCCAGTAATTAGGTATTTTTTCGTTAATTGGTCCATTAATTGGTACTCGGCAGTCGGCTCTAGTCAAGCCTAGTCAGCCGGCCAAAAAACCTGTAAATTCCAGCCACTTTCCAACAAAAACATGTGAATTTCCAACAATTAATTTTGTATACTTAGGGGGGACGGTGTGGTCTCGGTGATCCATTCGGTGAATGGAGTTCACCGATCGGTGAATGGATGTCGGGGTCCAATCGGGGAGCGGGGAGGAGGAGAGAAGTGGTGTGGGCGGTGAGTATTCACCGATTCGGTGAAGAAGAGGGAGAGGTAGGAGAGAGAGGGTGAATGGTGGACCCCAACCCCTTTCAACCAATCACATTTTCTTTTTAAATTCTTTATCGCTCTTCATGTGTTTGACTATTGTCTGTGATTGAGTGCAAAATGAAGAGTGGCGTGGGGACATGACATGATATTATTGGCTATAAAAAACTTAAACACTCACCAGTGATTAGTGATTGACCACTCCCTCCACCCTTAGACCATGTGTAGTGGTTAAACAAAATAATGCCCCCACCATGGGGCATTATTCGACACGTGGCAGTGCAGTCAGCATGGGGCGTTATTGCAAAAGTGGCGTAGTGGGAATAATGCCTGATAATGCCCCTTCCAATCATTAAACAAAAAAAAAAACACTATTTTCTCATTGGTGGGTCAAACCCAGTCAACCATTTCACAAACCATGTTAGGCGTTTTATATATAATGCCCCACCAATTTTTTTTTTAAATAATGCCCTATGTAATGAGGAAGGGGGCGTTTTTTTGCCCTATAATGCCCCACTACACATGGTCTTACAAAAAAGAGTTGAGGAAGGGTTAAAACATGTATGTTCGATCTTACGATTATCCTTTGATGGTCAAGTTAACATCTGCAAATCTAATATAATGTATTGGATATAAATATGTACCGGTCTAGTGTAATATACTATTTGTAATGAATAGATAGAAGGAGAATGTGGAGGAGAATAACAATATCTTTAAAGTGAGTGTGGTAGATGGCACGAGTGGGCTTGTTTAGGGGTGTTTTTGTGCCCTATTGGTGAAGTTACCACAACAGGCTCAAGTGAGGGGGGCGCGAGTGGGCAAGGTGATGAGTAGGCGCCTAATCAGCGTCATGTGTCGTAATATTAGAGGATGAATCCCGGTTGTGGCTTCAGCCACAACACATAGTCTTAGATTGAGTCGAATTAAGTCGAAGCCTTAGTTGGTCACGTTATCGGTATGTCTACAATGTATCTAATAAACCTTCGCATACATTTGGAGTGCGCTCACACAAAAAGATTGCTGATACGAGAATCCAACCCTCTAACAAATACATGAGAAAATCAAATACAAAGTGATTATTTTTCAAAAAACGATGATTAATACGTTATATTAATAGTTACGACTTACGAGTGATGAGTGATAAGGCTAGTAGGTATGGGGTTCGGCCCCGGGTCGTCGTGGGTCGGCGACGGAGGGAACACCGTGCCGCCCCCCCCCCCCCCCCCGCGTCCCGTCCTCCCCGTCCGATCTTAGCCGTTTGCGACGATCCAAACGAGGTGGGGCCCAATCAAAAAGTTACCGTTTAATTAAAAAAAAAAATTCAATTTTTTTCAAAAACCAACGGTAATATTTATAATATTTATAAATTTCAATTCCATTTTCACTTTCATTCACCAAATTAACCACAACATCTCATCCCTCTCTCACATAATTTTTATAAATCTTCTTCCACTTTTATAAACCTTATACTTTAGCATGGATCCTTTCAACAACCCGAGCGACCCGAACAATCCGTATAACCCGACGACTCCCATCAACCCGACCCAACCTAATGTTTTCTCGGGTCCGGGATATTATCCGACGCTAGAACCGAACCAATTCTCGCAATACTCATCAAATGCGTTTGCATCATTCCAACACTCGCCAAACCAATTCGCTCAAAATCAAGCCCTTCAACAAATGATGATGCGGGGTGCTTTTAATTTCCCACCGAACCCGACACCACCCGTTCAACCCCAACCGATCCCGACGCAATCCTTTCAACAATCCGAACCCGACGACGATGTGGAGGTTGTTCCCGAAACCCAACCGTCTAAAGGAAAAGGAAAACAAAACAAAGGCAAGAAAGTGGTGGGTGATCAACCGTCCAAACCAAAGGGGATTAAGTGGACGCCAATCGAAGAAGAAGCCTTAGCCAAGGCCTACATTGGCACGTCTGACAACCCGATTAAAGGTTCGTATTTTTTTATAAGTTTAATTTGTTTTGTTTTTTTTTATTTACTTCACAGTTCGTTTTTTTTAATTGTTTTAGAATTTGTTTTTTTTTGTTTTTTATTTACTTAACAGTGGGTTTTTTTATAAGTTTTAAAGTTTGTTTTTTTTAAGGTTTATTATTTACTTAACACTCTATATATTTTGTTTTTTTTTATAGGTAATAACCAACCGGGTGAAGGGTTTTGGGCAAAGGTTTTGGCGAAGTTTCTCGACTATATGGGTCAAGGCGCGTATCGAGATGTCGATTCGGTCTCAGCAAAGTGGCGGAAAATGAACACGCTCATCAATAGGTTTTGCGAGGAATATAATAAACTATATACAAGTGACCGTCGTAGCGGCATGAGCGACGACGATGTGTTCCGAATGGCGTTGGAGAAGTATAAGGCGAACAATGGTAATACCAATTTTGCTCACGTTCGCGCGTGGATGGTTGTAAAAGACGAACCAAAATGGAGGCCGATCCCCAACGAGGTGGCGATGGCGAAACGCCAAAAAACATCGGAAACGAGTAGTTTTAGCGCCGGTGGATCGGACGCGAGGTGTAACTTAAACTTAAATGATGACGCCGCCTTTGACGAAGAGGAGTACGCCGTACATGAACCGGAGCGTCCACCGGGCCGAGACACATCAAAGAAGGAGCGGGCCAAGGGGAAAGAAAAGGAAAAGGTGGACCCGAACATGGTTGAGTTTATGGAACACTTAAAAGTGTACAATGACGTCACGGCCCAAAAGACGAAGGCGAAGGACCGGGCTGCGGAAGAAAAAGCTCGTGTAGAGGAAGAAAAGTTACGCGAGAAGGTGCGGTTGTCGAATGAGAAAATCCGAATTTCCGATGAAAAAATTCGGCTCAAGGAATGGGAAATAATGATGATGAATGTCGAGGACGAACCCGAGCCGAAACGTTCGATGTTGAAAAAACTTCAAAACGACATCATGAAGAAGCATAATATTATTTAAGTCTATGTTTTTTTTTAAGTCTTTGGTTTTTTTTATTAAGTTTATGTTTTTTTTATTAACTTTATGTTTTTTTTATGTTTATGTAATGTGATTTTAATATTAATGAAAATATTTTGTTAGTATATTTGTTAAATGTTAAAAAAAAATAGAAGACTAAAAAAAATAAAAAAAACATAAAAAGTGGTGGAGGACTATGACTAGGACCATCTTACCATGCCTTCTAGTTTTGGAGGATGGACCATCCTTGGGAGGATTATGACGTGGCGCCTACGTGGCGGACCATCCTCCAAGGATGGTCCATCACCATACCGAGTAGCGTAAGACGATACAATCCTACTATATAAGAAGTTAAAAAAAATGCTAGAATAGGAGCCAAACCTCCAATGTTAACTTTATTTCATTTATTTCTAGTTCTACCAATTTTTAAAACTCAAATAAGTGAATACCCTTTATATACATTATTATTATTATTATTATTATTATTATTATTATTATTATTATTATTATTATGTTTTAACTATACCAGAAAATTAAGAATAAATAAGTGGATACCCCTTATAAAGATTATTATTAAGCTTTATCTATCCCATAAAATTAAGAATTTTATCATCATAAAAATATAGTTATGAAATTGTCATATATTTTTTAAGTGGAGGATTGTGTTATAAAAAAAAGTTGATAATCCCGTTACAATATACACCTAAACTAATTACAATTGTACATCTAAATTACCCATTTCTAACACAAAAAATGAACTGTATGTCTGTACAATTACAATGATACATCTAACTTGTTACAGTGATGCTTGTAAAACCACTTATAAATTAACTGACACATCTAACTTATTGATGTCCAACTTATGATATGCGCATATAATGTATATATGTGTGGGCGTTCGGGGGACAAAAATGAAAGTGCACTAATTTTAACGTTATTTTACTAATTTCGTGAAAATAACGTTAAAAGAGGGGGATGGTTAATCATGCATCATGTGGTGGCGTTGATAGCCGAAAGACAATGGGGTACATGCACTAATCGGCAGTTGTCTCAATTGCTGAGTGTTATGTGCCTTATGTCCAAGGCTTGATGCAAAACTACTATAGAGCCGGGGGATTCACTGGAAGCAGGCTCTCTATTCCTACGGAGTAGAGGTAAAGCTGTCTACATCTTACCCTCCTCAGACCTTACCTTACCTTTGCTATTGGTGAGATTTACTAAATATGAGATGATGATCTAACTTATTACAGTGATACATCCTAAAATACACGTGACGCGTTTTTTAACGCTTCACATGTAAATATATAGATTATAAATGTTATTTTATAATCTATATATAGTTACTAACCTCCCCATATATATATATATATATATATATATATACACGTATGTTTGCATAGTGGCGGATCTAGAAAATCCGCATAGGGGTAACGTTTCAAAGAAAAGGGTAACGAAATCGAAAAAACGTCAATTTTTCCAAAACATACACTACAATCAGAGCGTCACCGGAGCGTCAAGGGGCAACAGGGGTTACCCCTTGTAATAGGTCCGCCCCTATGTTTGCATATATAATTTCATACCGCGTTTGGAGGGGTTGTAGGGGAAACCACAAGCAGCCATGCCAGCTGATGCTCCTCCTACCACACCTACACGGAGACACATCGCCCTACTTGAATAAACCTATAGATTACGGTTAAATTTAATTCGTCAAATCAATATTATTTATAATATATTAAAATATCAAATAAATAAAATATATTGTATAAAATAATTTGGCATGAAACCCACTACGAAATTTATGTGTTGGGAACTTTGTCCTTTAGCTTGTTCTTTGTTTGGTAGGCCTTCACCCACCCCCATCTTTTTTCTTTGAGATAAATGCATGGTTGGTCTATGTGGTTTTCAAAAAGTCCCTGTGGTTTACTAATTACACGCGTGGTCCCAAAACTTATCAAAAATGCACTCGGTTGGTCCCCAGCCCTAACATCAGTTAAATTTTTCAGTTAAGTCCATGTTAAATGACCAAAATACCCTTGCCTATCACCACAACCACAGCCTCCTTCCTCCACCACCACCGCCTCCTTCCACCACCACCACCACCACAGCCTCCTTCCACCACCACCGCCGCTATCACCACAACCACAGCCTCCTTCCACCACTGCCACCTGTTTCCACCATATCCACCAACCACCACCGTTTCAACGGCACCTTCACCACCCATCCACCTCGCCACCACCACCAAAATTTCATCCAAACACAAACCCCCAAATTTTCAAATTCAATACAAACCCCCAATTTTTTCAGAACAAAAATCCCCAAAAAAAACTAGGTTAAATCTAACCCTATGGAACTTACGAGCCAAGAACTAAGAAACAACAAAGATACAAAGAGCCCACCAAACAGTTCGAAGTTTTGCTTCTTCGATCAGATCCTGCAAAGTCTCCATGGCCTTCATGACTATAAACCCTAATTCTTAATCAACCAAGTTGAGCATTTAACAATCGAAATTCGAAGTGGGTATGATGAAACCAGAATCTTTTTTTAGATTGAACAAGGGTTGATTCGATTGTGGGTGTGATTCAAGTGTTAACTGCTAATAAAGATGTGAAATTTGGGATGAAACTAGGAACTTTGGTGTGTTGGTTTTGGGTGAAGAGTTAGAGAACGTGAAGAGGGGTGATGAGAAAAACGTGATACAGGGAGAAAGCTGTGCGATTTTCTTGATTCTTAAGTTCTTGATTTTCTTCATCTTCAACATAAAAACAAGAATGTAAATTATAGTTCCAGGAGTTCAATTTAACGGGCATTATTAAACTATTTTTATTTTTGTTTTATTTGTTATAACATTTTTATTTATTAATAGGCAAGGGTATTTTAGTCATTTAACATTGACTTAACTGAGAAATTTAACTGATGTTAGGGCTGGGGACATTTTTGACAAGTTTTGGGACCACGCGTGTAATTAGTAAACCACTGGGACCAAGTCTGCAATTTTTGAAAACCACAGGGACCAACCAAGCATTTAACTCTTTTTCTTTTATTTTTGTTTACCATTTCCTACATAAAATATTTAGCTATTTGTAATCTTTAGAGTAAATTGTCATTTTAGTCCCTGAGTTTTGTCCAAATTTGCCATTTTAGTCCAAATAGTTTTTTTTTTTTTTGCCTCTGGGTCCCTGACTTTTCCCTTTTGTTGCCATTTTGATCACATACTACACTAACTCCATCCAAAAACTCCATCTTTAACCAAGGGTATTTTGGGGATTTTCATTTTAAATGTTTTCAATTGCCATTTTGATCCAATTCCAAAAAATCAAAAAAATTCCAAAAAATTCTAAAAAATAATAAAAATTCTAAAAAATCCGTTTCGGCCCGAACCATTTCGAGCTGAACCGTTTCGACGCGAACCGTTTCGACCCGAACCGTTTTGACCCGTACCGTTTCGAGCTGAAACGTTTCGACCCGTACCGTTTCGACCCGAACCGTTTCGAGCTGAACCGTTTCGACGCGAACCGTTTCAAGCCAAACCGTTTCAACCCGTACCGTTTCGAACCGAACCGAACCGTGCCGTTTCGACCTGTACCGTTTCGAGCTGAACCGTTTCGACACGAACCGTTTCAACCCGAACCGTTTCGACCCGTACCGTTTCGCCTCGAAACGGTTCGCGTCGAAACGGTTCAGCTCGAAACGTTACGGGTCGAAACGTTACGGGTCGAAACGGTACGGGTCGAAACGGCACGGTTCGGTTCGAAAAGGTACGGGTCGAAACGGTTTGGCTTGAAACGGTTCGCGTCGAAACGGTACGGGTCGAAACGGTTCAGCTCGAAACGGTACGGGTCGAAACGGTTCGGGTTGAAACGGTTCGCGTCGAAACGGTTCAGCTCGAAACGGTACGGGTCGAAACGGTTCGCGTCGAAACGGTAGCTCGAAACGGTTCGGGCCGAAACGGATTTTTTAGAATTTTTTAGAATTTTTATGATTTTTTAGATTTTTTTGGAATTTTTTTGATTTTTTGGAATTTTTTTGATTTTTTGGAATTGGATCAAAATGGCAATTGAAAACATTTAAAATGAAAATCCCCAAAATACCCCTGGTTAAAGATGGAGTTTTTGGATGGAGTGAGTGTATGTGATCAAAATGACAACAAAAGGGAAAAGTCAGGGACCCAGAGACAAAAAAAAACTATTTGGACTAAAATGGCAAATTTGGACAAAACTCAGGGACTAAAATGGCAATTTACTCTAATCTTTATCAAATGTTTATTATTCTTATTTTTTTTGCAAGTTTTAGGTCGATGTATAGACTATGTAGTTAAGATATCGATATATCACCAGTATATAAGTGATATATCGATTATCGGTCTCCTGTCGAGATATCGGTACAAAATATCGATACTGATAATACCGGCGATGTTGACCGATGTATTACTGATTTTCCCGATATCAGTACCTTTTTTTCTTAGTTCTATCATTCATCTTTCTTCTTATTATTGCTATTAGTATTTTAAGTCTTAATTGTTAGTTTTCCAATGTTAAATGTTAATGTTTTAAGTCTTATGCAGTTCCTACTTGTTAAAATTGTTAGTGTTTTGGAAGTTGTAAAAGGTTAAATTGTATATGGTAGGAGAGTATACTGAATTGTTTATGTTAAATTGCTATATGTATAAATTACACATGATATTAAAATTACCGATATCTTATCACGAAAACCGATATCTGAAATATCGGTCCTTGATCGAAATCCGATATGTTACCACATTAACTACATAGATTATAGATGATATAAACAAATTTTAAGTGAGCATTGTGTCAAGGACCCCCCCGTGTGGCGTCCCCAAGTCTCCGGGGACAAGCCAATCCATCCCGCTTCTTTGTGTGGGTCACTGGTTTCGTCCTGCATTGGACTCATCAGGAGAGCGGCGCCAGCTCTTGACCAGTGGTGCGTTCGTCGTTTGCACGACTAGGCACGTACACCTCTTCATTGACACTGACTCCGTCCCCCGATAAAGTCCAGGACTAGCCAGTAACCCAAGCGTTCAAGTACAGCCCACAACATTGCGACCTTCAAATATCTGGCCCGTGACACTCTCCCACCACCATTTCATGCACGTCCTCGTGCATGCTCGCCGTCCCATACCAGCTTGCATACTTGACAATGCATGATCCCCTTATGTTGAGCATGATTCACTTTGGGAGGGTAGGACACCCGGAAGCACAGCAACAATGATCTTCTATCGTGCATGTTCAATATAGAACGTCAGTTCTGGTTTAAGTGGCGCTGACGTCCGCCGCATCGAATTTGGTGCCGATGATTCACCTTGTTTCAGGAATACGGGGACCTGAATAGTTGTAGCAGCTTTCACAAAACTTCCTTTTTACGGCGCTGCTTGGACCGTAGATTTTTGAACATAAACGGAGGGCTGCACTGCAACCATACTTGAGCTGCTATCACGATCCCATACTCGCGGAGTACAAAGACCTTTGCCGAAGCAAACCCATATTTGGTCTTCTCCCACCACCATTGCGCGACCATACTCTAAATGTTAAGCTCATTTGGTTAAGAGTCACGTTCCAACGTATCCGAGAATCGTTCTTCTCTGATACCAAGTTGTCACTGGGTTACTTTTCGACCCCCGTGTGGCGTCCCCAAGTCTCCGGGGACAAGCCAATCCATCCCGCTTCTTTGTATGGGTCACTAGTTTCGTCCTGCCTTGGACTCATTAGGAGAGCGGCGCCAGCTCTCGATCAGTGGTGCGTTCGTCGTTTGCACGACTAGGCACGTACACCTCTTCATTGACACTGACTTCGTCCCCCGATAAAATCCAGGACTAGCCAGTAACCCAAGCGTTTAAGCACAACCCATAGCATTGCGATATTCAAACGTTTGGCCCGTTACAATTGTCTAGGCTCTACAAAAACACAACTATCAAAGTGAATACATTTTTGAGAAAAAAAAATGAAACACTCTACTATAGGGTAAATCAAAATATAACAGGTCCAACCAAAGTTGGATGTTTGAACTCGAATCCCTACGAATAAAATGAAATGTCTAGAAGAAAAACCTAGATTAATCAAATGAAATAATCACACCTTTTACGATAATAGAATTTAAGGAAAACGTTGAGTTGCATGTTGAGACATTTCAATCACTTAGGTGGTGTTTGTTTTTTTAAAAAAGATATGAGAAACCTCTTTTGTCTGTGCTGCCCAACCACTTCTTAGATCTTCTATGGTCTGCAGAAGGTTAAGCACCATCATCCACCACCACCCACCACCATCCATCATCACCACCACCCACCACCCACCACCGTCCATCACCATCACCACCACCGTCCGCCACAACCGCTGTCCACCACCACTACCGTCCACCACCCACCACTACCGTCCACCACCACCACCCACCACTATCGTTCGTACACCACCACCAGTTTATTTCAGAAGTCTACATACGTTAAAAAAACAAACAGCCTTCTTGCAGACTGAAGAGGTTTGGTCCACCTCTTCTTCTACAAATTTCTGCAGATATGGTCCGCAGACTGCAGACATCTTCTAACCCATTTGTATGTGATTGTTTTGTATGTGATTGGTAGCATTGAAGTATGAGTTCACTACCTTTTAAATCCCTTTGATATCAATATTCAAACCATTTTACAAATTTGAACATCAATACATGTGTTTAAAATGCTTAAAATACCATTTAATTAAGACATATCAATGTATGTATATTTTTACGACAAGAATATTGATGTTTTTTTTTTCTATAAAGTTTCTTTCTATCTATAAAAAAAATATTGTGTAATTGCGTCAATATGATTTGGTGGCGGGATCACGGTTCAATCTTCCTTTTTTTCTCTTTCACAATCTAAGTCCCTGTGGTTTAAAAAAAATCCTTTTGTTCCTCCCGTTAACAACCATCAAATTTCATTTTAAATGTTGGTGAAAAAACGAAGCGACACTTTTATTATTGTGATATGCATCCATGTGCTTTCAATATTATTTCAAATGTTTAGCTTTACAAATTCCCTCCATAATCATGCATGAACTGGCCTTGCATGAATCCATTGCTTGATTACCTAAGTAACATGGATAAAACAATGGCTTGATTACCTAACATAGAAACTTGATTACCTAAGTAACATAGTCAAAATTCTGGCTTGATTACCGAACAAAGAATCAACCATGAATCCTACCCAGCCCAACCCAACCCAACCCAACCCAACATAGAATCGACCTTCATTACCCATACCCAACCAATATAGAACTGACCATGAAACCAACATAAAACCAACCATTTGAACCACATAGAACAAAATATTTGAACCAAACACGTAACCAACCATACATACACCAACATAGAATCAACCATGAAACGAACATAGGACCCGACATTAGAACAAAACCATTTGACCCAACATTAGTACCATATATAACCACATACCCACAACCAACATAGAATTGGCCATCAAACCAACATAGGATCCAACATTAGAACAAAACCACTTGACTCAACCAACCAAACCAAACCATACATAACGTATACCCTAAACCAACCAAGGTGCTGTTTGTTTTTTCTGAAAAGCTCCGCGCAAGCTCTTCTGTCTGCGCCACACAGACCACGCGTAGACATTGTCATGCTCAGACTGTTTGTTTTTCCTAAGACGTTTCACTAAAAAACGTCTGCTCAAGCTCTTATTGGTGCAGACTTGACCCAACCATTTCTAAGATCTTCTAAGGTCTGCAGAGAGTTAAACACCACAACTGCCCATCACCACCACCACCAAAGTTCACCACCCACTACCGTCCACCACCACCACCATCCACCGTCCATCACCACCACCGTCCACCACCATCGTCCATCACCACCACCCACTATCGTCCATCACCACCACCACCACCATCCACTACCCACCACCACAGTATACCACCATCACCGTCTAGCACCACCACCACCACCCACCACCACCGTCCGTACACCACCACCAATTTATTTTACAAGTCTGCATACATTAAAAAACAAACAACCTTTTTCTTGCAGACTGCAGATGTAACACCCCGTGTTTCTGAAGTCAAAGTCAAAGTCAAGGTCCAAGTCAACGACCGATCGCGCGACTTGACTTATATTGAATTCCTTTTATGTGTTTAATTTAGCTGTATGATATGGAGTAATTGTCAAAATCGCAGTAATCGACGTGTGAATTTCGCTATTTAAACCAACTTACGACTGTGAACTATAGAAAGTAACAATGCGATAAAGTTAACTAAACGATACTCAAACTATGTTAATCGAATCGACATCGAATGGTAATCGCACTCGCAACTCGAATTACGCATTTTGGTTACTGTTATACGTGTGTGTGTGCCTTATGTGTTACTTGTGCATGCCTATTTATGTTATGTTGTGGTAATCAATCGAATCGCAATCGAACTCAATCGCAAACGCTAAACGAACGAAAAGTAGGATGATTGTATGTTAGATATAGTAGTTAGGATTAAAAGTAATTTGATAAGCAACTCTATCTCATCGCTCGCTCGAACCGCATCGCCACGCGCTACACGTGAATCAAAACGACAAAACTCGTCGCGCCGAGCACTCGAACCAGGTGCCAGCCGGCCGGATTGCCATCCGACCGGGCTGCCACCCGAGCGTGGTGCCATCCGACCGAGGAGCCACTCGGCCGGGCTGCCACCCGGGCGAGATGCCATCCGACCGACCAACCCTTTCCACTTTGGGTAATCCTATAAATACCCCTTGTCACTTTCATTCTTTCTACTTTTGGCAACTGACGTCCGACCAGCTCGTTTTCTTCACTTTTCTTCAGATTTCTCGCGATTCCGGTAAGATCTCGTTCTAATTCTTGTACTTCCTTAATCTACACGCACTCCTACACCTTTCTATCTTTTGAATCTTAACTTTTAACCGTGAAATCATCAAGATTCAAGGTGTTCTAGGATGACGACATCATGTGTTCTTGAAGAACTTCATGTTTTGGCCTCAATCCACCAAGAATAACTTAGATCTAACCAATTTTCACATAAACAAACAAAGATCTTTCATAGATCTAAACAAACTCACAATGAAAAGTGGTGAAAGATGGTTTTCCAACTTTCTTTCAACTCTTTTACACTCAATGCACTCAAACCCGGTGGGAATCGGAACTACTACTGAACGTCTACTCGTTCGTAGTGATGTATCAGTGCTAGATCCGAGTTCCATCTGAAGGATAGTGATTTCGGGTTTGGACACGAACAACCGTCTCGGACCGTGCACCGTCTGACTAGGGTGATTCCTGTTCGGTCAGGTCATTGGGACGAGATAGGGTTCTCATTGTTTAAACCAGTCATCATAACGTCTCGCTCAAGTTACAACACTTCAGGCAAGATCAAGTAACAGCACGATCAAGTTGTTGGAACGAGTTGTCATCCGACCGGGTTGCCATCCGCTCGACCTACCGTCCGATCGGGTTGCATCTTGATTCATTAAAATCCTAAACAATTTTCAACATGTTCAATAACAGGGTTGCCACCCGATCGGAGGGACATCCGACCGAGTGACCATCCTGCTGTGAACTTGTTCTCACTAAGAAGCCTCGCTATTCGAGTCGCCGTCTGACTGAACGACCGTTCGACCGACCGACCTGAAGGGTAAAGACACTTCTCTGTTATCTAAATACTACAACAAAAACTTCAAAAGTCAAGCCATCATACACAAACACCTCCATGCCAACAAGGTCCGTCCGATCGGGTGGCCGTCCAAATGGACAACCACCCGTACGGATAGATACATGCACGAATGGCCGACCGGCCGGATTGCCATCCGACCGGATCACCATTTTGCACTTGGTAACTTTCTCGTTTTACGCGCCGCTTATCTTTTATGCTATCGTTAACTGTTCAGGCTAATCTTACTATACGCGCTCCCTTCAATCCACCAACGCTGTGAGTATACTCGAACCCTTTTTGCTTTATGCACTTTTTGGTGTTACATACGTTACGAATATTCAAATCACATCAAACACACTACTCAATACTATTCAAACGCTAACCATTAATGCATGTTATACGTGGCTTAATGAATGCTTGTTTGTTATGTTTACACATGGAATGCTGTCTACTTGCCTTAACGACGATAGTACTATAGTTTGGACTCAGCACCTGCTCACGCAGGGGTTGTTAAGGACAATTATTTGCATGGATTACAGTGGTGATCATGTATTACGAACTGCCTTGGGCAGTCAACCCGCAGTCATTGGTATCGATAGGTTCATGTCGATAACTAACATGCTTCGTTTTACTCAGTGTACGTGCTGGTTATGCGTTAACTATTTCGAACTCTATATGCTATTATCAAACTTGTATGCTCACCTTTACACTATGTGTATTGACTTTTACTTTAACGTATGTGACAACCGCTTAGGATGTTTACATGCTTTGTGTGCTGGTGATGAAATTTAGGCTAGGGACGGAGTCCTAGAAACCAATAAATAAACAAATGTCTGTAATAAAAATCTGAGTTGTTGGAACAGAACTACTTGACTAGATTTTGTCTGTAATAATTATATTATCACTTATGACATGGTATGGGATGTGTTGCTTTAAATATTTGGTAAATATAGTTGTTATGGAAACTTCTGGACAATCTGTTTCGCTCAGTGCCATGCCCCGATGTTTCCGCCATCGGTTGGGGTGTGACAGCAGAGGTTTGGTCCACCTCTTCTTTTACAGATGTTTGCAGATGTGGTCCGCAGACTGCAGACATTTTACCTCTTAAAAAACAAACAACACCCAAACCATTTGACCCGACGTTACAACCTTATACAACCAAACTTTTCATGATAATCCAAACCATTTGCAAATTTCCCTATATCATTAGCATGACTAGGTATGAAAAATATTCTGATCAAATGTTAGTTTTAACATAATTAGGCATCAAATAATTCAAAAACATCCACCCTTCGTCGATCCTATCTTCCCTTCCTCGTTCAAATCAGAATTCGAAGTTCATGTTGTTCAAGAACTTCATAACCATCTTCAAGTGCAATACGAGGTGGGTTAGGGTACCATTGGCCCCAATGTCGGCTAGGAATGTTTAAAATCAACTTGTATCATGTTCAATTTCAAGTAAACTACATTAATCATTAAACATGATCGAGTAAAATGGAAGTTACACGTGAGTGCTTATGTATCCATCACCGCTTCCAAATAAAAACCATGATCGAGGTGGGTGGGTGGGTTATGACCGGAGGTGGGTAGATGATGATCGAAGGAGAATGGGTGTTAGAGGTGCATCTAGTTGGGTGACAGTTGAAGTGTGAAGTTGGGTTGCGTCAGGTTGTCGGAAGAAGGTATCGGGTTGGAGTAACAATTGAAGTGTGGTTGCGGTTCAGGTGAAATGGGGTGGCTGACGGCTTGCGGAGGAGGGTGTCATGGGTTGACAAGAAGGGAGGGAGAGGGAGCTGGTATGTGAGGAAATGAAAGGGACCCAAAATGATGAACAGTTGATATATGAGAGGTTTAGGGTTTTTGATGGGTTGAAAAGACCAAAATGCCCCCATGCCGTTAAGTTAATAATAAAACATGTTGACTGGGTTAGAGTGAAGGGCTCATAATGTAACATTTGTAAACCACAGGGACTCAGACAGGTGAAAAATACAAAAGAGGGTTGAATAGTGATCCCATCACCAAACCACAAAGACGCAAATTTCACTGTATTATATAGAAAAAATATAGAAAGTTATGAATAAGCAATACATATGCACTCATAAATATGTAGGCTTTGTTAATGAGTGGAACATGCGTTCGTTTATGTATGCAAATTTGTGGTACACACATTTGTACAATGTAAGTGAAGTATACGGTGGCGGATTTAGAAAAATCGTTATAGGTGCAACGTTTCAAAAAATGGTAACGAAATCGGAAAAATGTCAATTTTTTTCAAAATTTACTCTACCACTGAAGCGTCAAGAGGTTGCGGGGGCTACCCCTATTATAAAGCTAGGTCCACCCCTGCTTACTATGTAATGCATAATCAAAATCTATTACATACTGAACACATATCTAAACAACAAATCACATTTGTACAATGTAAGTGAAGTATACGCGCCATGTAATGCATAATCAAACCTTATTACACATCTACACAGCAAAATCCATTACAATAATGTTTTTGGACACAATCGATATTTTTTCTCATACAATATATTATACTCAAACAAAAGTAAAATTCTTTTAAGGTATTGTTTTTTGAAAGGGGAAATGGACTGTATCACCCTCAACTATGCAAAATTGGACAATATCACGCTCAACTTTCAAGTTGGCTCCCACCACCCCCTACTCGACAAGTTGGTGTCACTGTCACCCCTTCGTTAAAAAAATACTAACTGAGTTAGTTTTTTAAGCCTATGTGGCATGCAAATGATGACTTGGAAGCATACGTGGACAGAGCCTCAATAAATACCCCATTTCCCTCTCTAATCAGTTACATTTCATCAAAACCCAGTTCACTTCGATGTTGGTGATCAAACCCTAGTTCCTTGATCATCGACGATTGCAGGCAAAATTCAGACTTCCAAGAGGTAAGGTTTATGTTAGGGTTGATTGCATTGTGATTTTACACACTGATTTAAGTTATGGAGCGTATAGATGTTATGCTTTGGTATGGTGGTTGTCTTGATTGCTCTTTTGATCAACCTCAGAATATTGATGGTTATTCTAAGTTAATCCAAATGGATTTTGATCATATCGCATACTTTGAACTAGTTGATTATGCACTGGAAACCAACGAGTATGAAAGTAGGGATTTTTATATGTATGGGATGGATGCGGATAATGGTGATTTTAAACTGTTTCGTGATGATAAAGATGTGTTGGAACTTGCAATGAAGGCTAAAAATTGGAGTGAACCGTTCATTGAAGTCTTTGTTCAACATAGCCCAATTATGTCTGAACATAAGACCCACCACTGTTCCCAACCCAGTAAACCACAGGCCCAGTCCAGTAGCCAGTCCAGTAGCCAGCCCATTAAACCTAAGTCTAGTTCCCAGCCCATTAAACGACAAGCCCAACCCAAAAAACTAGTACCCAAGCCCAGAAAAAAAGTAGTACACGTGAAAGTGGGTAGGGCATCTGGTAAATGTTTTACAACTCCTGAAGTCCCTAGATCTGGAAGTACATCAGGTGTAGAACCAATTGTTAAATAGGTTGTTGAAGAACCAGTACACGAGGCTTCATGGGCATTTGATATAGATAAGGAAACAAATCTTAAAGAGGTTGTGAAAGAACCAGTAAAAGAGGTTGTACAGGAAGAAGTCATTGGTCAAGATAGTGATAAAGAAGCTGATTTAGAACAGGACAGTGAAGACAGTGATTACAATGAAGAGTCCAGTTGTGATGATGATGAGGATTGTTATTCTGATGAGGATGAGGTTTTGGAAGAATTGGTTGGCTTAGATTCAGACAGAGAAGATTTTGAATGGAAACAATCACAAGATGCAATTAAACAAGCTACCAAGGATGAAGAAGCAGCCACAAAGAAGATACTTGAAGAGTGTCTCAAACATAATGAAAAAGAAGGTAATTTGCATGAATCTAATGATGCAGGTTGTGCACATGTAGAGGGATACAGTAGTTATGAAGAATCAGATGGTGATATTGCCACACCAGGTGATAGTGAAGAAGATGATGTTCGAGGTAAAAAGTTTAGGGAAACTGCTCCTAGTGTAAGTGCAGAAACTAACTGGAAGAAGTTTGTTTGGAAAGTTGGGACAAGGTTTGCTTCAAGGGATTCCTTTAAGGAGGCAGTTAGAAGATATGCTGTGTCTAATGGCAGGAATCTTTTCATAGCAAAGAGTGATAGCAAAGAAGAAGGTCGTGTAGTAGTCAAGTGTGTAGCAGGGTGTCCTTTCTATCTATTTTGTTCAATGCACACAGGGAAAGAGTGTTACATGATTAAAAGTGTGAAAAACCATCACACTTGCCAAAGAAACATGATAAAGAACAGGCAACTAACTGCTAAGATACATACATGAAGGCTTATGAGTTCTCAATACCTCCATTGCCTAGTGAAAGGTATTGGACCAAGATCAATCAGCCAATGGATCCACCACCAATCAAATCTGCTCCTGGTAGGCCCAAGAAGAATAGGAAGAGGGATCCTCATGAAGATCCAAAAAGGCCTGGGAAACTCACAAAGCATGAGGTTATAATGAAATGTAGTAACTGTGGGGCTAGAGGTCATAACAAAAGAAAGTGCACTGAGAAGGGGAAAACAACTGAAGGTAAATGTTATTAAGTTTAAGTTTATTCTTTAGTTAATTACATGGCTTAAAGTTTGTGTCTCAGGTGGTTCTGCTCCAAAGAGGTGGAAGAAGTCAACTAAGAAGGCAACAAAGCAGTCCACTCAAGAGGCAACCCAGCAGTCCACTCAAGAGGCAACTCATAAATCTACTCAAAAGGGAACCAACAAGTCAAGTCAAAAGGGAAAGAGAAAGACCAATCAGGGCTGAAGTTATATGTGATCTTTTGTGTTTATGGCACTGTTATGTATGACTTATTTAAGTAGGCAATGTTATGTATGACTCTAATATTTTGTCTAAAAACACCTTCTAGTAATGTGGGACCAGTTAAGTAGTCAATGTATGACTTTTCAGTGTTGTTTGACTTTTTCTGTGTTGTTTGACTTTTGTTGTTGATTGAGTCACACATTGGTGTACATATTCCATTATGGTCATTGTGTACACTTTAATAGGTTGACTCAAAAAATTGATGACCATGCTTTCTGTTTGGTATGTTTTGGTTTGGTGACTCTGCTGGTTGGTTTGGTGATTCTGCTGTTTGGTTTAGTGATTCTGCACTTTGGCCAATTTTCATTCAACTTACAGTTTGCCAGCAGTTTGGTTTAGTGCTTCTGCACTTTGGTCTGCTGTTTCTGCAAGTGCACTTGCACTTTGGTTCAAAATTTGGCCAATTCTGCACCTAGTGACAGTTTGACTGCAAATTGGTCAAACTTTGGCCACTTTTGCTTTACACAGTTTGTCAATTTTGGTTCAAACATTGGCAATTTTGGCTTTATATGCAGTTTGAATCACTTGCAAGTATGGTCAACATGTACATTAACTTAGATGTCCAGTTGAGTCAAAGTAACAAAACACTTCATTTCATAACAAGTGGGCACAAATGGTTACAAACACTAAATACCACAACAGTTCATTATCAATACATACTAATTCCACAAATACAACAATATGGCAATTGCAATTACAAAGGTTAGCACATATGGTTTCTTCAACTTCGTCTTTGTGTCAAATCTCATTGCTTTCAAGTTCTTGTTCTCTTCTATTAACAACATATTGTATAATTGAAGGTTCTTTATCTTCATGTCTTTAAACGTCACTTGAGTTGAGGTGCCGTATGAACGTTCAACGAACATCTTATCAACATCTTCTTTCCAGAGGAAGAATTTGCAATCCCCTCTCTACAAAACACAACAACCATAAGGAAATTGTAATGGAATATCTACATAACACCAAATTGATATGCAAATTCAACTTACAGGCCAGTGAGAACAACCGTAAAATTCTTCACCATGTCTTTCACTTTTAAGACCAGCTACTCGAAGAACAGCGACAATGTTGTGATGACAGTACACATTTCCATCCAAATCGACCTTGAAGACTTTAGGTTTTCGAATTAGACCAGAGGTAGAAGACGACGACATGTTGACTGAATGTTTCAATGGGCAATTAGGGCAAGAACGGTTATGGGGAGGAGGTATTAGGGCAAGAACGACGATGACCCTCTACCTGCAATTGATCTTCGTCTGCAATTGATGGGGAGAAGATAACTTTGATTGGGAATTAGGGTTAAATGGTTAAATTGATGTTAAACAGATGATATACAAGTTCCTGTCCACGTATGCTTCCAAGTCATCATCTGCATGCCACATAGGCTTAAAAAACTAATTCAGTTAGTGCTTTTTTTAACGAAGGGGTGACAGTGACACCAACTTGTCAAGTAGGGGGTGGTGGGAGCCAACTTGAAAGTTGAGCGTGATATTGGCCAATTTTGCATAGTTAAGGGTGATACAGTCCATTTCCCATTTTTGAAACACAAAAGTATTTTTTTAACAAGAATGTCAACAAAAGAGATGGATTCCCTTTATTAACTCTCCTGATATATAACTTTTAATTAATAATAAAATTATCGTCTCACAAATACTAACCAATAAATCGTTATTACACTTTAAAGACATATATATGATTTATGATCATTATTTATAACAAAATAAATATTTAAAGAAAATGAGTGCCTGTAATCATGGAATAAAATATGGGGTTGCGGCCTGCGGGCCTCAAAGCCCTCTTGCAATATTGACCTTGTGATTCACGATTCAACTCCCTTTTGATAATTTACTTACTTAAATTATATTAATCAACATCTATATTGAATTTTAACAAAATATTATAAATAGTCTTTAAAACTTCTTTTCAGTAAATATGTTAACTTAAATTTATCATTTTCTAAAATTTTAGCGTTTAAAATTTAGTTTTTATGAGAAATAATACTTTTATCTCTTGTTTTTTCAACCTATAAACATCTTTATTCTTTCTACAAACCAAAAGATATATTTGTTGACGTATCATAAAGTAAGTTTCAAAAGTGCTGGTTTTTGGATGGTCCGGGGGTAAGCATGCTTGCATTGATCTCACGGGGGTGTCGCCTCTTGCCGGTTTCAGGGGCAGTGGTTTTGTTTCAGGGCAAGCGACGCGGAAGGCTGAGGCGGGGAAAATATCCAAGCACGAGCAGGCCTGCATAGATAATCAACATGCCTTCCTTCCTTTCGCGTTCGATACCTTTGGTTGTCTGGCCCCTGTGGCGTCCGGTTTCTTGAAGCGGGTTCAAAAGGCAGCACTTGCGCATGCGACAGTGTCTGTAGGCCATAGTTATGTGTTTAGCCGAGTAGGATTTGCAATTCAAAAGGGGGTGGCGGCGCAGCTTGTTGCCCGTCTACCAACCCATGATTTGTAATTTGCATCTATTATATCTAAAAAACTCTAATATTTCATTATAAAAGTTATCTTAAAGTTATCACTTTAGAGTGTATATTTCAAAGTTCAACACATACAATAATAAACGAGAGTTATAAGAACAACATAAACACTTATACATAGGACTGTAAACGAACTTTGTTAAGGAAATAAATATGTTTACGAACGGTTTATGAACATTTACCTAACGAAATTTTATGTTTGTATTCGTTCATTAAGGAAATGAGTGTGTTCACGAACACAATTATATCTAGCGAACGTGACGAAGGCTAAAGGTGGATGACTCAGAGAGTAGCACTGGAACTTGAAGCTCTAATTGTGGAATGGATGTCGATTGTATTCGTCAATGTAAATAATGAGAAAATAAAGAGGAATGGTACATAAACAAGGTGGAAATAAGGTTTTCTAGTTTAATTGTTAGGATAATAAAATAAATAAAAATTAAATAATATAAAAAGCATAGATAAAATTTATAAAAGTATAAAAATCTTTAAATAAACACAAACAATCGAACATAAACGAACACAAATAAACGAATGAGGGATTTTTAATATTTTTGTATTTAAATATAAATTTATGATTTGGTGGAAATTCCACCACCAAATTTCTAATATTTTTGTGACTTTGTGAGGGATTTTTTATAGTTCTCTATAAACATGATGTGGACAAAAGAATATCATTCAAATGATTGGTTCTCTTTTTGATTGTGGTATTGTTGGAGTTGCTAAATGTCCCTTTCATCTTCTTTTATTTTTTATATGCATTTGATGAAGACCTTTACTCGTCTTTCCGTTTATTGCATCTTAACTATTTTATTAATCATAAAAAATGTATTATAATACTATAATACGACCTAATATTCAATGAAATTATTAAATGTGTTTCATCTAGTGGTATTAAAAACGATACGTCGACCATAAGGTTACATGTTTATGCATAACATAAACAAATGCGTGTGAGACGTGCTCTTAAAGCAATACATTAATGATTATAGATTTAAAAATAGTTGCTAATTAATATGGAGTGTTTATTTATTCATTTTAACTAATGGGAAATTCATAATTGTTTAAAAAACATTTACTTTTGTTATAAAAACGTGCGAGTAAATATGTTTATCGTCGTTGATTTAACAACGAAAACATTATGTTCGGTGGAAGTATGTGTATATTTGCTTATATAATAAACGAATGGATATGAATAACATTTGTTGCTCCTTAACTAAAAGAACGAACATGAACATATGTCTTGTTTATCCATTTACGTACATAGACGTTCATTTATATTTGTTTGCTTGTGTATATACATCTGTGTGTTCGTTTAGGGTATTAACTATGGAACATAAACAAACACGCACTATAGAATTTATATGTTCATTTGTTTGATTAAACACTTAAACAACATGTTTACCACCAGGGTAAGGAGGAACAACCTTACGATTTGACTCTTTCCTAGGCAACAAATGGCAGTTGTCAAACAAGACCAAAAATATCATCTAGGGTATGATTTTAAATTATTTAAAGTACCTAAAAGACATACTTTAAAATTTGATATATTGTTTGCAGGTGGTTGTATGGTTTATAGACAAAATGAGTTGTCAAAAGCAACTTAGTAGGTCTACTTTCATGTTTTCATACCATATAAATTCTTCCCACAACCATTCATCTAAACTATCATAAAAATTTCTTGTTCTCACACATATTCCAATCCAAAATTCAAACTCTTGCAATATTTTAATCGGCTTCGGGTTTCATGATCAAGAAATCCACAAAACACGCGTGTTGATCAACCCGAGTCGATCCTATAACAATCGTAGAATATTTAGATGTTAGCTCATGCAAGATCTTTTTTGAAATTACACATATAGACATCACATTATCATGGGCGGATGCGCTTCTAAATCGCACAAAAGATCAAGATCACGTAAATACTTCTTTTCTTCAGGAAAATGGAATAGAAGGGTGTCCACTTCCGTCCCTCTTAGCGTCGAAGAGTTTGCAAATGGAGTTGGTGAGTTTTTATAACGAGTGCTTAAAAGGGTATATTTGTGTTTTCAGATTGATTCTAACGATACATGTCTTTTATTCAAGCATCGGGTTTTCAAGAGGAGACGTGGTTCGACTCCATGAGTATATTAGGATCAGACTCTGATGATGATTTTATTAGTGTACACGGAGGTAACCTAAGTTTTTATTATATTATAAATGTTTTGAATTATTTCAGATTCGGTCTTTTTGTAATTTCTTGATTTGTTATCTTTAGGAAATGCAAACGATGAGTGTGCCGATTACAAATATGATAAAAATATATTAGAGAACGATCATTCTAGCTTAAGGACTGTTATCGTGTTCTCTATGAACCAGAAACCTTTGGATGGGGATGAAAAAAACGAAATTTGTAAGTAAACTTGGACCTTTTGATTTTTAAGCATGTTATGCTTTGATAAATAAATTATGTTTTTAATTATACAACTATCTAAGGATACTATACAATACTACTCGCTTCATGTCAATTTTTTAAGTTTCAGTTTCAATTTCAGTCGAACTTAACTCGTTTACTATTTATTAGTTATATAGTTAATATATTTTGAATACATACATATATACATATATTTGTGATTAGTATATACTTACTTTTGTAATATACATAAGTATTTAACATAAAAATAAATATATATTATTAGTTATCTGTATCATAATTAAATATATGATTATTATATAGTGTAATAACTATTTATTACAACCCTAGTTAATCCAAAGTTACTTGTTATTCTTTTAGCCTAATTTGAGAGTTTTATATATTCATTACATAAATTATTTACTTTATTTCTTCACAAAATGCCATTTTAATTATTTTATCTATTACTTTCTTTCAATCAACAATTGTAACATCAAACATCTTATTATATGATTATTACAACTTTCAAACCGTTGAATAATTATCAAAATACTCTTTTCCTTGATTATTCAATATCATAATCATTTTCATGTATGTTGCATCTTGCATTGCTAAAATGGTGAACAAATTGCCAGGCCAATCGAAGAGATTCGTGTTTCGCCCACGGGCAGGACTTTTGATTCCTAGATCAACTAACGATAAGTCGAGTCCAGGATGTTGGTCGTTAGTTTCGCCTTCTGTTTTTAAGCTTCGGGGTGAAAATTTCTTTAGGTATATTTGAGTTTGGTATTTTTTATTTTCTATAAATCTTGAATTAAACGAATTGCTAATTATGTAGAGATAAGCGAAAGGACCCGGCTCCAGATTATAGCCCGTATGTTCCAATCGGTCTCGACTTGTTTGTTTGCCCTCGAAAGATTGATCATATCGCTCAACACGTTGAACTCCCTTTCGTTGATGTGAATAAGAAAGTACCTTCATTGCTTATTGTTAATGTTCAGGTATTACTTTGGTTCTCGAGAATTTAAACTGACCAGGTACGGTTTGCTTCATGTCTTTGGTAAAATACGACTTGAACCAAACCGGACCTGCAAAATTTTTGGTTCATAGCTTACAACTATAATTGATGTTTTGGTCTTTCATTAACAATCGGTTTGGGTTTAATTGGTTCGATTAATTTCATTAAAGGCTAGTCTTAGTCTTAGATGTGGGTGAATTCAATTTAATTTCAGTTAATAAATTCACTTATGTTTTGGGGAAAAATTAAATATTAGCAAACCTTTTTAATGTATAAAGAAGAAAAAATATGTATTATTTATAAAAAACGGTTCTAAATAAAATCTTTTACAACATATAACATATCATTTACAAAAAGTAAATAAAAAATATAAAGACTAGTTTAAATATCGGTTCGGTTAATTCAGTAATTTATACACACATAGCCTTCACTAATACGTGTGTTACTAAATAGTCGTTAGCTATGAGAACTAAATATGTTCGGTTAATTCAGTAATTTATACACACATAACCTTCACTAATACGTGTGTTACTAATACGATGATACTCCAGTGGTCCGTCAGTGATCCAAATTTGCTGTTAAAAAAAAATAGTCGTTAGATATGACAACTAAATATGTTCTCAATTTTGTAACCTACCATTTTCTGACTAGATATTTATGTCTATATGACAGTTGCCAACATATCCAGCTACACTGTTTCATGGTGACACTGATGGTGAAGGGATAAGTCTAGTTTTATATTTCAAAGTGTCCGAAAACTTTGATAAAGAAACCTCACCTCGTTTTCGCGAAAGCATTCAGGTATTGTGTCGTTATAATCTTTTGGCACTAGGAACAACACCAAATTGTGTTTTATTCGCCTTTGTGTGTTCTACTGTGTTGAACCATTGTAAATCATAAATCTGACAGAAACTGGTCATGGATGAAATGGAAGTAGTGAAGGGTTTTGCAAAAGATTCTTTAGTTCCTTATCGGGAACGACTCAAACTAATGGCGGGTGTAGTTAACCCTGAGGATCTTGAGTTATGTTCAGCTGAAAAAAAGCTTCTAAATGCTTATAATGACAAACCGGTGCTTACGCGTCCTCAACACGCTTTTTATCAGGTTGGTATATAGTTGTATAGTGGCATCCACTATTCCAGGATGCCCAACGGGTGCAATTATCCGTAGCATAACTGCACCCGTTGGTGATGTCCCACATGCGCCTAGATTAAAAGATTGTATCTTTGTCACATGCTCAGTCTCACTTTTGGTCTTTGCTATTTTACGTAGGGACATGACTACTTTGAAATAGATCTAGACATACACAAATTTAGCTACATTTCACGGAAAGCACTTGATGCTTTTCGCGAGCGGTTGAAACATGGGATACTCGATGTTGGTTTAACGATTCAGGTAAATCGGTTTGTGCGGGATACAAAATGGGAAGACTTATGTTTAGTTTGTTTTCGAGTTCGCCTTAACTAATCTATCTATGTTCTTTTGTTTCTTGGCTTTAGGCACAACATCCTGAGGAATTACCAGAGCAAGTTTTATGTTGTATTAGACTCAACAAGATTGACTTTTGTGATCATGGTCAAATTCCTAGAATTTTAATCCCAAATAGTGATTAATTTTTTGTATTATTGATTTTCTTTTGCTTTGAAGCATATTCTTTTCTAGTGATTACCGGGGTTTGTTTTTTTTTTCTATGGAAACCACTCATGATTCTTTGACATAATAAGAAAATGTAAATATAAAAAGAAAGAAAATGCATTCGATAAATTATGTATAGAGTTACTTGTTCTTGGACAAACTATGGGGTAAATTTCCACTATTCGTTCGGTTAACCGGTTATGGTGGTTAATTTCACCCTATTACTTTAACCGGTTAATATTTTAACGGGTTATTGCTTTAACTGGTCTGGTTAATCAACTGGTTTTTTTTTTTTGCCTTTTTTTTTTTAATTTTCGGTTAATCAGTCTACCGGTTAAATACCAGTTCCTATACTAAATACTTATAACCGGTTACTAACCGTCGGTTAAAATTAATCAATAACTGGTTTCTTTTGCCCACCTTTAGTTTTAGCTCTGCTACGGTGGACGCTATGAGAAAAAAAGGAAGGTTTTATCAGAAAAGGGAAGAGTTAAATGCCATTTTAGCCTCTGTGGTTTGGGCAATTTTGCCAGTTTAATCCAAAAGTTTCATTTTTCGCATGTGGGTTCATAAAGGTTTCATCGTTGACATTTTAGTCCACTGGGTTAACTTCATCATTTTTTTGTTAACGAGAAGGGCAATTCGATCATTTTATATGTAATAATGTTAACTAGAAGAAGAATTCGGTCATTTTATTCCACTGGATTAAACTGACAAAATCACTCAAACCAGTGATAATTTAACTCGAAAAGGAATTTTAGACAAGTAATTTTATAAGACCGAAGACAGGCCCCCAAGGCCCAATATAATACCTCAATGGGTTTATCCCGCCCAATTAGCCGATACAACTTAAAACCCTAGCTTTTCCCGGGAAGCTGCCATATTTCGAATTTCGATCTTTAACAACGAAGAAAACATACATCTGAAAGTAATGGAAGAAGAAGAAGAAGAAGAAATGATTAAAACGAAGACAGAATTTCCGATTTTCAGAGACATAAGGCGTTACACCTGTGCGTATTGCGGTATCGTTCGTTCCAAAAAGACTTTAATTACCACTCACATTCAATCTCACCACCAGGTATCTATGTATTTCATTTCTTCAACTTTACACAAATTGGAAGTTCTTGTTTGAAATTTGTTTTTGTACAAATTGTGTTTTGATTTGGATTGCTGTATTATGTTGATATTGTTGTTTACGAGACTAAATTGCGTCAGCTACCACAGATCGCCTCGAAAAAGGCCAAAATGTTGTAGGAATTGCGAGGCGCTAGTCGGTCCGTGGGGTACCGACTAGAGATTAATCGGATTGAGATTTTTATATGTAATTTTTAGTTATATATACACATAAATTTTATATGTAGTTTATCAAAGTAGACATATTTTAACCTCTTATTGACCCCTTTTTAAGTAATTTGCGGAAATTTATAAGGTTTGGTCGAAATTTGGCCGGAATCTACCCAAAATTTGGCAAGAATAGGACCACCATTGACCGCCTAGCGATTAATCGGCCACTAATCGGTGAACCACCTATTAGTGATTAATCGGCGACTAATCGGGGACTAGTCGGGATTTTTACAACCATGGCCTGAAACTAGCCGAGCTTAAAGCTTGTTTAATAAACGATCCCGAGCCTTAAAAAAGCTTGTTTAATAAATGAGCCCGAGCCAAGCCGAGCCTATAGCATAAAAAAAATTATAATATTAAAAAAATATTTACATAATAATATATATAATTATATAAACTAAATAGGATACATATATATTATGTTGTGTATAAATTGTATAAAAATAATTTTTATTTTTATATAAATTAATTAATTAATAATATATGAGCTTAACTAGAGCTTGAAAAACTGCTTACGAGCTGAGCTCGAGCTTTAGAAACAAAGCTCAAGCCGAGCTCGAGCACTCATATGCTAAACGAGCTCAGGCTTGAGCCTTGTCGATCTCAGGCTCGGCTCGTTTATACCACTTCGCAGTGGCGGATCTAGGATTCTGACCAAGCGGTAACGTTTTATAAATAGGCGGTAACGAAATCGAAAAAACGTCAAATTTTTCCAAAATTTACACTAAAAGCGTCAAAAATTTTCCGACCAAGCGGTAGCGGAGGCTACCCCTTGTTCCTCTTTACATCCGCCCCTGCCACTTCGGCTCTACTGCTGTTTGTTTGTAATTTTTTTTGGGCGCAACTTGTTGCCCGTTTACCTGTTGTTTGTTTGTAATTTGTTGTTTTCGTATTTTAATGGTGATTTGATTATGTTAATCAGGATGAAATCGAGGAAGAAGAAGGCAATGGAGAAGCGGATGAAAATGGCGGGAAGATGAACGTTTGTGAGGAGTGTGGTGTTTCTTTCAAGAAACCTGCTCACTTGAAGCAGCATATGCAAAGTCACTCACTTGAGGTATTTTCTGAAACTCTAATCCATTCAAGTTTTGGTTCAGTTCTTAATTTGTTATAGGATAATCAGGAAAATACAGGTTCAGGTGTAAGTTAAGTTTGATTGCTTACAGAACTATCTGAAAACCTGTAATTTTTTCAACTGACCCATTACACACACCGCCAATATTTTTTCAACTATCCGCCTATCCGTCTTATGAGTTATGATCATGGGTCACTAGTTTCGTACTTTTATTGGCAAACATTTGTTATAAGTTGCATCATACCTTAAAGAGTTATACATTTAATCTGTTGGCCCAGAACCCTTCAGTCAGTCAGAACTTGCGAACCAGAAAAGGAAACAGTGAAAAAAAAGTGATATGATCACAAAATAACGATAAAATAACGATCGACTCTTTTCATTAAGTAATAAACTTCATTTTTTTCTCTGCTGACTTAAAAGATGCGACCCATTTAAATAGACCCAAAGACTTAACTTTAACTTAACCTTCATGCTAAATAATCATCCAAAATAAACATACCATACGTTAGACTCGCACTATAAACTAAATAGATATATCAAATAAATGATATACATACTAAATAAATAAACCTACCAAAATAACTTTCAACTTTTACTTTTTTTAAGCACGACCCGTGCAGTTTCTAGCCTATGTGTTCATTAATAATTTTGTTTCTTTGGAATCAAATTCAGAAACCACATAGGCACACATAACAGTTTGCGTGTCTTTAGGGCGTTGCTTATGAATTTATTTTACATTTTTTTATGTCTTAAAGTACTTTATAATCTAGTTTTCAATGCTCTTAGTTAATTTACAGTTTATAAATATTTATAGAATCCAAACCTGTGCAGGGTATAAAGATACGTTTTTCAAATAGCTGCGGCTACATATTACATGTGGCAAGAGCGGAACAGTCGGCTCTTTAGCTCCAACCAATTGACCGTATTGCAAGTTGCAGAGAAGATTAAAAGTGTGGTTCGACTTCGGCTTATGGGTTTCAAGTTTCGAGTGGAGTCGGCTACGAGGAGGATCTACGGAATCTGAAAGATTGATGAAAGCAAGGATGATGAAGCTGATCCGGGCTAGTAGTTTATTTGCATAATTTTTTAATTTGGCCTAGGTTGGTTAGTTTTTCGGCCATGGTAGCTTGCTTTGTTTGTTAACTTTTTTAGTTGGGTTGTTTGCTTGGTCTTGTGGATTGGTGTCCTAGTCTTGGTATGCCAAGTCTAGTTGGTGTGTCACTTTGACACATCCTTGTTCTTTTATTGGTTCATTTATAAAATTCACCGGGGTAACCCCTTTACCCAAAAAAAAAGATACGTTTTTCAAATTTCATGAAAAAACGGATATTATTGTGTGATGCATTGGATCCCAATCAGAGAACTCCAAAATGCGAGATCTTGATCGGATTAGTATCAGGTAGGGTGACCTCCTGCGAAGCTCCATCAAGTTATCAATCACGCGATAACGATGTAAGGTTTTAAACATTCTTTCATTTATAAATTACCAAACTTTCAAACAATGCAAAAATAAAAAAAAGATCTTACAAATAAGACATTTACTTTCTGCAGAGGCCTTTTATATGTCCGATAGACGATTGTGACTCTAGTTACCGTAGGAAAGATCACTTAAACCGTCATCTTCTTCAACATGAGGGTAAACTATTCAACTGCCCGAATGAAAAGTGCGAGAAAAAGTTTTCGATTCAAGGTAACATGACACGACACTTGAGGGAAATCCATGATGACGTGGAATCTACAAATGCTGACGTGGATGATCGGAAGCAGCATGCTTGTTCGGAGCCCGGGTGCGGAAAAGTGTTCAAGTACGCGTCAAAGTTACAAAAGCACGAAGAATCTCACGGTAAGTAAATTTGCATTCGTGTTTGCAAGAACAGATTATTCTTGTTATTTAGTGGTCAACTAATTGGTTGACTATTGCAGTTAGGTTAGAAACCCGTGAGGCGTTTTGTGCGGAACCAGGATGTATGAAATATTTCACCAACGTGAAGTGTCTAAAGGCTCATTTACAGTCTTGCCATCAGCATATTATTTGTGAGATTTGCGGGAGCAAACATTTGAAGAAAAATATAAAACGTCACCTTCGCACACACGAAAACAGCGCTTCAAAAGATAAGATCAAATGCAGCTTTGATGGATGCAACTTAACATTCTCAAAGGTAAGAAACATGAACTCGTTTAATGGCTTCATTACCATCTTTAGAGGCTGTAGCTTTGATCCTTTGTTATAAATAAAACTTATAAAACGGTTTATTTTCCGCATCTGGATCCAAAATGTTTTTGCTATTAACTAAAATTAAATGAACCTAACAAAAAACCGTTAATCTAACCGAATAAACCGAAGTAATTAACCGAAAACCGATTGGTTAAAAAAATAGCCTAACCGATGACTTTGGTTTCGGCTTCGGTCGAGGATAATAATCGAACCGACCAAACCATCCACAACACAATGAAATGGATTATTTCACTTTTGATGTATATCTATCACAATAATGCTACAATAAATATTATATGAATAAGAAATCTACCAAAAACGAGTATCGCAATGCGATGTGCCGCTCCACCGCATCGGGAGGGCATAATGCTAGTATATATATAATAGTTATCACATTAACAAAACATTTTGTTCATTCATCAACATTCCAAACATAAATAAATTACATTATACAATAGGAAACCTGAAGGCTATAAACACATTTGTGTTTGGGCCAAAATGGTATACATTTATAACATAAATCATATAATTAGTAATAATTGCGAAACCGTTCTTCTTCCTTGCAGTGTTCACACATAACCTTGTATACCACCATCAATAGTTCAGGAAACTTAATGCGAAAGTGGTCATCAACCCCTTCTGGGTAATCTCCCAACAATTTCTATGTTGCAAGTAATTAAAAACAGGTCAGATGCAAGCCAAAACGGGTACATTTAAATATGGGCGCAAAGGGTGTATCATCCCGGCCCCTCTATACTCTTGTGTCCATTTTTTTCAGCCTTAATTATAAAATAGTAATGTACTGGATAAGCCTATAAAAACCATATTGTCATACACTGATTTTAGTAGGTTTTAAGCATTTGAGTAAACAATCTTTTATGTAAACCATCTCAATTTATATAAGTTATACGTTTTGAAAATCCAACCTGAACGTTTGATGGTAACTCTCCATAATGACTTATGGTATTTCGCATTATACGGAGCAAGTCTTGAACCTTGTTGTAGTGATAGTACCTTTGATTTCCCATTTCATTCATAAACACATGGTGCATTTTAAGATGCCACCTTCCACGGAACGCTACAGAACGTTTGTTTTGTAGTGATGCAAGAACACTTGAATTAGTCCGGTCTTCCGATTCTAGCCTATCACTCGCATCCCTCAGAAACGACACTCGTTTCTCAGAGTCCCAAAACAAAGGATGGAGTAGTACCTCTGATGCCTTTGGCCTAACATATGTATCATAAGAACGCTAGTAAGTATGATAAAAAGTCTGACCAACTGTCAAATATCAGAAACATCAAGATACCATTTAACAAAAACGAAAATAGAGATTATAAACCATCAAGATATACTTTTGTGCATACTAAAAAGGCCATTACTAAAAAGGCCTTTAAGTCGTACATGTGCATTGCACATGTCGTTTTCTGACTTTCTTCAGAGAAAAATGTTCTCTATTCTCTGAGTGTCAAAGATAGTGTCTTTTTGTGTGGAGTTGAATGTTGAAGAGGAATTAGTTATGTTCCATGTTGTTGTTTATCATCCAAAGTAACTGTTTAGAAACCCATTTGATTACTAGTATTGGCCGACATGAAATGTAACATTTTGGGGCAAATAAAGATCTCAAATTTTACAACAGTAATGTTGTACCTGAGTTCTGGTTCACAGTTTAGCAATCGAGAGCAGAGATCCCAAGCTTCAGGAATACGTTCCACCACGGAGAGATTCACAATATTGTTGTTGATCACATTTCGATCACGTTCAAAATACTCGTCATTGTCACCAAATGGATGCTTGCCACCAGTCACGCAAAAGAAGAGAACACAACCTAAACTAAACATATCCACGGCCCGCGTTTGGCGTTTTCCCTTAAGAATTTGTTCGCGAGGTCGCCATCCTAAAGTTCCTGAAACTAATGTAACAAAGCAATAACAAAGTTAGATTAAACTCACCAGCTTAACTATGTAAGAAAAGGAACATAAAACAAAGGTTTAAAATCAAGCAAAAAAATTAAAAAGAACATAGTAATTAGCCCAGTATGATGTAGTTGATTTCAGTTACCAGTAGCACGAGATCCCAAGGAAGACGCATCATCATCAAGAAACTTGCTAATGCCCATATCTGCGAGTTTGACACATAGGGGTTCTCTTCTTACTATTAACACGTTATGAGGCTTCAAATCTCGGTGAATAATCTGCAACTCATGCAAACGTACAAGGCCAGCACATATGTCCCTATGGTACAAATACACACATACCTTACTCGGATCAAAGCTAGGATCCGTTTAATATTCCATCAATATCATACAATTTATTCCTATATGACCTCAATTATCATACTTAATTAAGTAGTACATAACTTTACATAAACAACTAAGAAGTGATTACGGAATCACTTACCTCATGCATCCGTGTTCATATTCGTTTCCTCGCCACTTCTTGACCCGTTAGCCTTCCGTGCTTGATTCCGTCTCGACATGATTCCTATACTTCCATGTCATCGAAATCACATTCTTATTAGCATATTCATTTGTACATGTTGACGATCATATCATTTGTCATTTCTAACAAGCATAACCCATATAGTCATACCCATATCCGTTTGCACTCATGTAGTTCATCATGTCATTACATTTAACACGTATTGCTATAACATGTACCATACGACTTCCTATAATCTTACCTTTATAAAAACGAGTCAAATCATGTTTCTTATACTAAGTTGACTTTCAAGAGTCACTATTAACTATATTTAACTATCGACTTATCATCATATACTCGTAACATCATAATCGACTATACGGACGACACCATATACATTTTTATCATACGATTGGTGTGCGTACCACCTTTTAAGCATAACGTACAACTAATTTATGCATATTCTTCTAATCTCATACATAATTCCTCCAATTCCTCCTACTAATTAACATGCATCATTTACACATAAACATCGAACATATTAGCATCACATTTTATTCAATTAATCTAACAACAATTCATCATATCCACATAATACATCAATCTTTCAACAAGAATTGGACATAGATGGTGATTAAGTCATCATCATCACCATGACTAATGGGTTTCACCTCTAATCATCAAATTAACACAAACCATACATAACCCATGTTCTATACGATGATTCTAACCCTTGTACATGATCAATTTCATATTAACTCACGGATTTGAACATAACCCACTTCACACATGATCACCAATCTTGGATTTAAGACATACCTTATGATCCCCTCGTGAAGGTGATCATTAATCTGTGTTCCTTCTTGAATTTGAGCTTCGATTCACCCTTCAATTTGGTGATTTAGTTGAGTTTAGGGTTAGAGCTCTTTGGAGCTCCTGAACGTTCGTGAACACACACGAAGTGTGTGTTTGTGTGTGTTGAACTTTCATTTTAATAACTCAACTTCTATCTTGTTCCATTTAACCCCTCATGTTTGCCACTTAACATAACGTGCACTACTTCCATCTTTTAATAATTTTTACCATACATTTAACTAGGTTAAATAGCCTAGTTATTTATTTCATGACGTGTCATATAGGAACACACGGCAAATATAAACATTCGGATTTTGGGGCGTTACAGGTCAGTATAGGCTCGATGTTCCCCACTGTCTTGCTTCAAATCATCAAATTCCCTTTCTAGAGCCCTTAGCTCATGACGAGGACAAAATTCCTTCATCATAAGAGCCCTAAGCTCGGCCCAAGTCTGTGCTAATGCAACCTCAGCACCGCGGTCTCTCATCACCCCATTCCACCACGTAAGAGCCCTCTTCTGAAACACACTCGAAGAAAACTCGACCTTGCGATTTTCAGGACACTGAACGTGACGGAAAGTATTCTCAATGCTCTCGAACCATTGAAGAAGCCCAGTTGCTCCCTCAGAACCACTAAACTTGAGCGGTTTAGCCGAGTTAAAATTCTTGAAAATGCATGGAGCATTGTTGTTGTTGATGGCTTGAATCATTTGAGCATAAAGATTTGGGAAGGCAGCAGCCATTTGCTGCGCGATGATTTCCGCCAGTTCGGCATTCGCCATCTGATTGTCGCGTCGAGGAGGCATTCTAAAAGAGGAAACATGAGAGGAAATGAGTGAGAGAATTAGACGAAAAGAATGAGATGAAACAAATCTGATGAAAGCAAGGATAGTGGTCATTTGTTTGTTACTACAAAGCAACAAACGACCCCGGTGATTAATCAAAGTAAATAGATCAAAAATAATGTATCGCGAAGACATGCTCACCTATAAGTGGACACTCACCCCAAGAGTTCCCAGGTAAGAGTGACTGGTCCGATTATGTGGATTTGTACGAACACTCTAGCCTTAGACAGAAAACTCAGGGTACAGGCACCCACCCTTCCAGTTTGCACGTGTTCACATTATTTAGACCAACTTTGACGGGATTTGAAAACTTAGAGGGTTCAAAACCATATAATAAATCATCCTAGAACAGATGATTTGTTTTCAAAGCGGGATAGAAATTTGTGTTCTTATTGTGGTTGTCACCTAAGAATAAGTGACGGTATTGTTTTAAAACTAAACACAAGAAAACTTGTGTTAGGGTCCTAGGAAGGTTATAGTCTAGGTCAAAGCATTACTAATAACCTAATTCCCTATAACCATTGGCTCTGATACCAACTTTTCTGTCACACCCCGACCACGTAGAACAACCAGACGTGGCGGAAACGTCGGGGAGTGTTGTAACAGAATCATTGTTTCGTAACCATGGAATAAATAATTTTGTTTTATTGAATAAATGAACTCATTGTTTTAATACAATCAAATAAGTACAACTATGATCTTCCAAGTTTTAAAGTTGCTAAGGCCCGAGTCCATCCTAAATGTAGCATGTATCAACAATCATTGCAAAGCAGTACCTGAAACATGTGTAAAAATAGGTACGTCAGCATAAAAATGCCTGTGAGATACATAGGTTTTGTGAATATAGGATTCATGACTTATAAGTTTAGAAAGAGTTGTTTAACAAAAGTCAGTCATGATCCTTGTAAAATGTTTTGCTTTATAAATCATTCGAAAAGTGATGATAAAGTAGATGATACGTAAAAGAGTAATGTAAGGTTAATTGAATAACCAAGTAAAAATGAATTTGTATAAGATAAGTTGTTGTAAAACAATGTCTTATGAAAAGTATGTTATTTGTATAAAATGTTATATGACTTAAATTGAAATGATTCAAATAACGCTACGATATGTAATACCATACAAACACTTATATATAGGAAGTACCAGCGGCGTATCCACCATGCTTGTATCATATTACACACGCCTCGTTACTTAAGTCACTTACTCAAACCAAACCACCAATATAGAATGTTCATGTTTAAACCAATAGTCCAATGTTATGGTATAACTCAAGTTAAATGTAAACCATGTAATGTGTAAACAAAAGTTATGTATGGTAAGTAAAATGAGATTTCTTAAACCAAAAGTAAAAATGTACAAAACAAAGTGTTTGAATAAATCAAAAGTTATGCTTTGTAAAATAATGTAAGGTTAAACGAATAACCTTATAGTAGCATATTAAAAGTATGCTTTGGATTTGTAAATAACATATTAAACTATGTTTTGGTTTCATAAATAACATATCAAAATATGCTTTGGGTTTTATAAATAACATATAAAAATATGTTTTGGTTTGTTGATAAAATATATATGTTGGTTCTGTACAATACCACACATGAGAGTATATCAAACTACACTTTTGGGAGTATATCAAAATATACTTTAAATGTGTGATTTAAGAATTCATTCAGACCTAGTGCATCAAACTACACCTTTGAGACTATAAGGATACCACAAAGGCAATCCCTATTTAGATGGAGAAACAAATTGGTTTCAGACATTCCATGACAACATGAATGGGGTGTCTAATCCTATAGCGCTATATCATACTAACAATCGGTCTGGTGAACATAAAATAAGTACAATTCAACATTTTATTTTATGTTCATTGAGAAATCAGTGTTTAAACCATAGATAGTCATTTAGTTTGTCAAATGATAAGTAATAACATGTATAATCAATTATACTTTGAAATCATGAAAATAACACATAGGTACACATGCTTCACCCCAAAATAGTTTGGAAAACAGTAAAATAGGGGAACTATGTACTCACTTGAGATTGCTCAGGAGTCCTAAGATAACCACCAAGCAATGCTAGAGATCACGGAATCAAACGGCACCTAATATAGGTAACTATGTTAATAAACCGGACCTATATCGGAGGATCTGATAGAATGAGGGTTCGTAAACCAAATGAGTATGGGAACTCATGTAGTATGGTTTAACAAAGCCTACATACTAAATCGGAACCTAACCTAAGTGCTTACGACCCATTACAACCCGTTTAGGTAGCTTATGCTACTTTAACGCGTCGTTCGCGTGAAACGCGTTCGGATCGCCTAACTAGTCCTATGACAAGTAACATATGTCACACCCCAACCGATGGCGGAAACATCGGGATGAGACGAAGTGTGTATAGATTGCTAGAGACTTCATAACACTATGTGACAATATTTAATTAAATTCAAATTTCATTGCAAATGCTAAATTGTCATACAATATTCAAAACAAAATACAACATTGTTTCAACAAATAACATAACATAAAAAGATAAATAGATTAAAGGTGTGTATCTAGTCCACCCTAAACTTGTTTCATCATTCATCCATACTTCAATAATCAACCTGCAACATGTATTAAAATAGAGTTTCAATGCAAAGGCAATGAGCGAGTATACAAGTTTGTTTACATAGCATAATAGAATAAAAGCTCAAATCCAACATGATTCATAATATGTGAATTACTAGTATGCAATTTTGGCGTACACTATGATCAAACCCAAGAATCCAACGCATAAAATAGTCTAATCCCAATTGATAGCGGGATAGTAAATGTTTAACTTAACAATACCCCCAAGTCTCAAGGGCGGTGCGTAAATCCTATAGCGCTATAATTGTTAAGGTGGGCTAGCAAAGTTAATGAGCATATACGTTCCAAATCGTTCAAATAGAGCATACAAGAATCATAAGTAAAGCACATTAGTTTCATGTTTGTACAAGGATTGAGTATGTTTAGTTTAGTTTAAAGATGTTTGCATAACTATACATGTTGCATCCCAAAGTGTAAAGGGGAAAAAGGGATCGAGTATACTCACGGTGGTTGCAAGCTTTCCTACTTGGAATTCCCGCGAGCGAGTTTGGTGGATGAATTAAGTTGAAGCACCTAGTCCTTCTACACGAGGAAACGTAGGTGTGTGAGTTTGGCGTTCAACGGAAGATTATAATTTTGGAGTTTAACATAACATAAAGTATGATATCAAAATAATCATCTTTAACTTATACTCTTGTATGACACTATGTAACCACTAGGGTTATATTGTATTTCATGGGTAGTATGCCCATTAGAATCATACTTGGAGTGTTAAGTCTTAGATGGTATTCTACTACTTTAACATATAAACACAAGTTTAATATTAAAGGTTCGAATGAGTGTATATATACTTAGGTTAAGTATTACATATTATTAAGTCCAATAATTCAAGTAGGAGGTAGAAGATTAAGATCTTCATTTAGGCACCTCAAGTTGTTCACAGATGTCATGTATGGGGTAGGAAGACAAGCTTCCATTTAGGAACCCCTTGAATGTTCACCACTTCTCTTGATGTAAAAACAACCAAGGAGGGTCACAAACTAGGATTAGTATAATATAAACAATCTAACTAAGAGAAATCATCAAATCATGTGAGGATTGTATGTTTGGAACAACCCAAGTTGTTCCATAATCACTCTACATCAAGAACTAGCTCGAACATGACTTGTGGGTCAAAACACCCTAACAAAACAGAAAGTTTATGAGGTTTAATCCTCTGATTTAAGTGTCTCAACCATGTTTTTAAGCTTAACCAACCATAAGAGAGGTTGTAAGCATTAGGACATTGGTGTGAGATGTGTTAGACACAAGTTTGATGAAGTTTAAACAAGTTTGAAAGAACATAAATCAAAACAGAAAGTTTTTGGATCATTTAAGGGGATTTCCAGGTCTGATTTCTCCAAGGAGAAGTCAAAGAATCATACCCTATGATTATCCAAGCAAGTAGGAAGAAGAATCAAGCGATTTCGTTAAGAAATGAGCAAATTATGCTCACTTTAGTAAAGGTTGGTATTTCTGCTCGAACTTCTGATTAGCAGCAGCTTAGAGAGTGATTAGAGAGTGTTTGAGGTGAGTTGCAAAGTGGAAAAAGTGTGGAGGAGACTTGGGTTTTATAGGGGAAAGATTAGGGTTAAGGGGGTTGGCATTTAATTAAATTAGTTGGTTGATTAACTAATAAAATAAAAATAAAAACATTAAATCAGCCGCAAGGCTGTTCGGTTGCTGCCGCTGGCAACCATGTTGTCTTTATTATTTTCCTTTGACAAATTATTATACAAGTTAGTTATTGAATATTATAATATGCTTGGTTAGTGGCACATATTATTAACTATTAAAATACTATGAAGTGTTAAAAAAAAAATCAAAACAACCTTGAAGTTGGCGGCCAGAACTTGTTGTATACTAGCTTGTATACTTCCCCCTTTTTTTTTTCTTTTGTTGTAACATTCCATGTAGTATATTAGTTGTGATATGGGAGTGTTATTTAATTATAATAAACAAACAATCATTTTAGTTGAGAAGTGTTAACTAATTGAAACAAAGCAACAACATCTACGATATGTTATTTATTATTATTATTATTATTATTATTATTATTATTATTATTATTATTATTAGAGTTATTATTAGAATTATTATTATATTAGATACTAGCATTATTACTATATTGTTATTATTAGAATTTAATCACGTATTTAATAGTTAACAAGCATGTATAAGTTATGAGTATTAGTATGTCGGGTATCGGTTGCGCGTATGCATTCGAGATTGATAACGTATAACCCGAGTATTGCAACACGTATAAGCATAAAAAAAGAGTTTCATTGTGTAATAACGAACCAAGAGTCTTGGATAATATATCGTTCGAACGTGAACATTGCACATAAGTCTAACACAAACATGAATAAAATAGCTTCGTTTTCATTATGATCAATAGTTACAAATGAAACAAAAGTAGATTACAAAGAGAGAAACGATTACAAGAATTCAAAGTTTCCAAAAATAGAATTACGAACAAAACTTTCTATAAATGGAAAGTACAAAAGAGCCGGGCGTTACAGTCTCCCCTCCTTTAGGAAATTTCGTCCCGAAATTTAGGAAGACGTAGGGAAAAGATGAGGATACTTCTTTTTCATCTCGCTCTTGAGTTCCCAAGTAAATTCGGCGCCTCGTTTACCTTCCCATCGAACCTTGACGATAGGAATTTTGCTGCGCCTCAATAACTTGACTTTTTGATCCATGATTTCGACGGGTTTCTCCACGAAATGCAAAGTGTCGTTTATTTGGAGATCTTCGAGAGGAACTTGAAGTCTTTCTTCAGCGTGACACTTCTTTAGATTAGAAACATGGAACGTTGGATGCACGTTGTTGAGTTCTTGAGGTAAATCGAGTCGATAAGCCACCGCGTCAATCCTTTCGAGTACCTTGAAAGGACCAACATAGCGAGGGGCAAGCTTTCCCTTTTTACCAAAATGAACCACTCCTTTCCAAGGAGACACTTTGAGTAAAACGTGATCCCCAACGTTGAGTTGCATAGGTTTGCGTCCCTTATCGGCATAGACCTTTTGACGTTCTCGAGCCTTGAGTAGATTGTCGCGGATTTGGTGAATCTTATCCATTGCTTCTTGTATGATCTCAGGGCCCGAAAAATGTTTGTCACCAATCTCGTGCCAGCTTAAAGGAGATCGGCATTTGCGACCATACAATGCCTCGAATGGAGCCATTTTAATACAGGAGTGGTAGCTATTGTTATACTAGAACTCGACCAAAGGTAAATGCACATCCCAACTACCACCAAAGTCGATGACACAAGAACGGAGCATGTCCTCTAGGGTTTGGATAGTACGTTCAGTCTGTCCATCCGTTTGTGGATGAAAAGCCGTACTGAGATTCAAATGAGTACCCATAGCGGACTGAAAGGTTTGCCAGAGACGTGAAGTAAATCGACCATCGCGATCAGAAATGATGTCGAGAGGAACGCCATGATGACGTATGACTTCGTTAGTATAGATGCGAGCAAGTCGTTCAACTTTGAAATCTTCACGAATAGGGATGAATTGAGCGGACTTGGTCAAACGATCGATGATCACCCAAATGCTATCGTGACCAGAAGATGTACGAGGGAGTTTAGTGATGAAGTCCATCGCAATGCTATCCCATTTCCAAACGGGGATTTCAGGTTGTTCGAGGAGACCAGAAGGTCGTTGGTGTTCGGCTTTGACTTTTGAACACGTAAGACACTTAGAGACGTAAGTGGCAATGTCTTTCTTCATCCCAGGCCACCAATAGGATGTACGTAGATTATGATACATCTTGTCGGCACCAGGATGAATTGAGTACTTGGATTTGTGTGCCTCGTTCATAATGAAGTCTCGAAGTGCTTCGCGTTCAGGGATCCAGGCACGATTGTTAAGGTATAGGATACCATCGGCCTTGGAGACGAGATCGTGTTCTTTTGCGCCTCGTATCTCGACGTGGAAGTTACCTTCGTTAATAGAGGCGTATTGAGCTTCACGAATGCATTGAGGAAGGTCGCTCGAGATATGAAAACATCGCATATAGTCTGCATGAGTCTTACGACTAAGGGCATCGGCCACGACATTTGCTTTACCTGGGTGGTACTTGATTTCGCAGTCGTAGTCGTTCAACAGTTCCACCCAACGACGTTGACGCATGTTCAGTTCCTTTTGGTCGAAAATATGTTGAAGGCTCTTGTGGTCAGTGAAAACCACACACTTAGTACCATAAAGGTAGTGTCGCCAAATCTTCAATGCAAAAACAACTGCGCCAAGTTCAAGGTCGTGGGTAGTATAGTTTTTTTCGTGTATTTTGAGTTGGCGAGATGCATAAGCGATGACCTTGCCTCGTTGCATGAGAACGCAACCAAGACCACGGTTTGAGGCATCACAATACACCACAAAATCATCATTCCCATCAGGAAGAGTAAGAATAGGAGCGTTGCAAAGCATGTCCTTGAGAGTTTGAAAAGATTTCTCTTGCTCAGGACCCCAAACAAAAGGGTTCTCTTTTTGAGTCAACGAAGTGAGAGGAACGGCGATTTTTGAAAAATTCGAGATGAATCGACGGTAGTAACCCGCCAATCCTAAGAAAGAACGGATCTCGGAAGGAGATTTAGGCGCGGTCCAATTCTTCACGGCTTCGATCTTTGCAGGGTCAACGTGGATTCCTTTTTCACTAACAACGTGTCCAAGGAATTGGACTTCTTTAATCCAAAACTCGCATTTAGAGAATTTAGCATATAATCGTTCCATACGTAAGAGCTCGAGTATAAGACGAAGATGACGTTCATGATCGGCTTGAGTTTTAGAATAAATGAGAATATCATCAATGAAGACGATCACGAAACGATCCAAATAGGGCTTCCAAACACGATTCATTAGATCCATGAACACAGCGGGTGCGTTGGTCAAACCAAAAGGCATAACCACGAACTCGTAATGTCCATAGCGAGTGCGAAAAGCGGTTTTGGGTACGTCCTCTTCGAGGACCCGAAGTTGGTGATAACCAGAACGAAGATCGATCTTGGAGAAACAAGTAGCGCCTTGAAGTTGGTCAAAGAGATCGTCAATACGCGGAAGAGGATAGCGATTCTTGACAGTGAGTTTGTTGAGCTCGCGATAATCGATACACATACGGAAAGAACCATCTTTCTTTTTAACGAAAAGCACAGGAGCACCCCAAGGTGAGGTACTTGGACGAATGAAACCCTTATCGAGGAGTTCTTGAAGCTGCGTAGATAATTCTTGCATCTCAGAAGGTGCAAGACGATAAGGAGCCTTGGCAACAGGAGTCGCACCAGGTACGAGGTCAATACGAGAGTCAATGGATCGAGGTGGAGGAGGACCGGGTAAATCTTCAGGAAAGACGTCAGGGAAGTCGCGCACCACTGGAACATCACTTACACTCTTTCCCTTGCCCTTTTCTTCCACAACGTGGGCTAAAAAGGCAAGGTACTTTTTGTGTAAGTACTTGTTCGCTTGTGTGCAGGACATCAACTTCAGTCCCTTTGAAGGTCGGTCTCCATAGACGTGTAAAACATCACCAGATGGGAGGGGTAAACGAACGTATTTCTCGTGACAAGCGATTTCGGCATGGTTCTTTTGGAGCCAATCCATGCCTATGATGATGTCGAAACTACCCAATTGCATGGGTATGAGATCGATAGGGAAGACGTGCTCGTTAAGAGTAAGGCGACAATTTCGAAGGACGGAATCGACTAGGATGGATTTGCCATTGGCGACTTCAACGGAAAACGACTTAGGTAGCTTAGAGCGCGTGCAATTTAACAATGATTCGAATTCTAAGGACACAAAGCTTTTGTCCGCACCAGTATCAAATAGTATCGAAGCATAAAGATGGTTAACAAGGAACGTACCGTTAACGACATTATTGTCGTTGCGCGCTTGGTTCGCGTTCAGATTGAAACAGCGTCCACGAGGAGGTTGTAGTTGCTCTTGATTCCATAGTGGGCATTGAGGACGAAGATGATTGGCGTCTCCACATTTGAAACAAGCTCTAGCGGGTCTTGCATTTTGAGGAGGAGGTGGAGCTTGTTGTGCTTGTTGAGCTGGTGGTGCTTGTTGTGCTTGTGGTGCTTGTTGTTGCTGATTGTAGCGGCAAAAGTTGGAGGTATGACCATAACGGTTGCAATCGTTACAACGACGGCACCTAGCGTTTGCGGGATGATGGAAATTACAGGTGGCACACTTGGGGTGAATCCCAGTGTACAACCTTTGGGTGTTATCAGGAGCAACAGGGTTTGGGTTAACGGGTGGTACAATCGCATTGCAAACAGGGTTCGATTGCTTTCGCTTCTTCCCCCTATTGCTACTCGACTGTTGGGTAATTTGGTGAGCTGGCTTGAAAGAAACGGGGTTTGCGGCTTGTTTATCGCGAACACGATTGTTGTTCAGGGAAGCGGCCAAACGATAAACAACTTCGATATTGTCGAGTTTGGCAGCCTCGATCGTGTCGCGCATAGCAGGGGGTAACCCATTGATATACTTCCGTATCTTGCGATCAGTGGTCATAACAAGGTGAGGAACTATGAAGCTAAGTTGTTTGAAACGGGTGGTGTAGGCTAGGTTTTCGTCTCCCACTTGCTTTAGCGCCCAAAATTCTTCCTCCAACCTTTGTTGCTCATGCGGAGGACAAAACTCGTCCATCATCAGGGCCTTGACTTCTTCCCACTCCAACGCATATGCCAGTTCGTTCGAACGAATGTTCCTTTCGTTCGTCCACCATTCGAGAGCTCGGGCTTGGAATACCCCAGTCGTACCTCGCGTTCTGAGCTCATTGGGGCAATCACTGTTGATGAATGTGACCTCCATGCTATCAAACCATTCGAGCATGGCGGTCACCCCATCATTGCCGGTGAATGGCTTGGGATTGCATGATGAAAAGTGCTTGAAGTTGAACGAAGCGGGATTGCGTATTTCGACCTTGGAGTTGACGGAAGAGTTCGGAGTTTCAGAAGCTCGAATTTCGGAAATGACCTTTGGAACGACGCGCGCAAATTGATCGGCCATGAAAGCCATCATTTTCTTCGTAGCACGGGACTTTGACTTCTTAGACGAGTTGGAGTGACGAGAAGACATCTAAGATTCAAAAGAACGAATAGGTGAGACTTGATCATAATGTTTGTTTAAGAAAAATCGTTTGCATAAATTGATTCACATAGCATAAAGTGTCACATAGCATAAAAGTGTCAAATTGATTCTCATAGCATAAGGAGTTTACATATAGCATGGTCATGAGTCCAACATAGCATAACATGGATAATTGAAAGCTTTGAAAATTTAGTTTGTTCACGAGGGATTATTATTGTTTGTGATTGCGATAACGTGCGAAATGATTAAAACGAAATTTTGAAATGGACGAACGTTCAAGTATAAAATCACATATAAATTGAGATACATAAAAGAGAGGCTCAATAAAATGTTGGATTGTTTCGGGTAGAGAAACGTCGACTATTCCAAAGTGGGTCGAAAGTTCTTTCGAATTAGAGAAAACGTGCTTTGGCCTATAAGTAAGATACTCTCGTCGAGAAGCGATTAACGGTATCTTACCCTTCCGGTTACTACACATCTCTAATCGATTGAAACAATCGGGACTTTGGCGAGATTGAAAATCGAGGAATGGGACTTAATCGACGAGATGCGGGTTTCACCCCTAGCTTGACGATTTCGTACCCTAAATGTGGTTGGTACTTGTCGGGTCAAAATAAAATTTTGACACTTTGACAAGGGTCCACTAGAGTTGAAATGGAAATTACCATTAAGTTGTGGATTTCACTCCTAGCTTAATGGTGAAATTTCGTGCAAAAAGAAATAGTTTAAGGTAGAATGAGAGTCGTTTACCAAATTGTGGGTTTCACGCCTATTTTGGTAAGGTTGTCTCGTTTGTGTTACAAGAGTATACAAATAAACAAAAGTGTATTCATGTTAACCTTAGGAAAGGCATATAAATTTAATCAACAAGGAGTATAGCTAGGAAGCATGCATGGTAGAGTACAAAAGTTTTAGACAACACACAAGAGGCAAAATTCCTAAAACTATAGATTAGGGCAAAAGCATAGCAATTTTCCTAATTCCCTATAGTTATGGCTCTGATACCAATCTGTCACACCCCAACCGATGGCGGAAACATCGGGATGAGACGAAGTGTGTATAGATTGCTAGAGACTTCATAACACTATGTGACAATATTTAATTAAATTCAAATTTCATTGCAAATGCTAAATTGTCATACAATATTCAAAACAAAATACAACATTGTTTCAACAAATAACATAACATAAAAAGATAAATAGATTAAAGGTGTGTATCTAGTCCACCCTAAACTTGTTTCATCATTCATCCATACTTCAATAATCAACCTGCAACATGTATTAAAATAGAGTTTCAATGCAAAGGCAATGAGCGAGTATACAAGTTTGTTTACATAGCATAATAGAATAAAAGCTCAAATCCAACATGATTCATAATATGTGAATTACTAGTATGCAATTTTGGCGTACACTATGATCAAACCCAAGAATCCAACGCATAAAATAGTCTAATCCCAATTGATAGCGGGATAGTAAATGTTTAACTTAACAATACCCCCAAGTCTCAAGGGCGGTGCGTAAATCCTATAGCGCTATAATTGTTAAGGTGGGCTAGCAAAGTTAATGAGCATATACGTTCCAAATCGTTCAAATAGAGCATACAAGAATCATAAGTAAAGCACATTAGTTTCATGTTTGTACAAGGATTGAGTATGTTTAGTTTAGTTTAAAGATGTTTGCATAACTATACATGTTGCATCCCAAAGTGTAAAGGGGAAAAAGGGATCGAGTATACTCACGGTGGTTGCAAGCTTTCCTACTTGGAATTCCCGCGAGCGAGTTTGGTGGATGAATTAAGTTGAAGCACCTAGTCCTTCTACACGAGGAAACGTAGGTGTGTGAGTTTGGCGTTCAACGGAAGATTATAATTTTGGAGTTTAACATAACATAAAGTATGATATCAAAATAATCATCTTTAACTTATACTCTTGTATGACACTATGTAACCACTAGGGTTATATTGTATTTCATGGGTAGTATGCCCATTAGAATCATACTTGGAGTGTTAAGTCTTAGATGGTATTCTACTACTTTAACATATAAACACAAGTTTAATATTAAAGGTTCGAATGAGTGTATATATACTTAGGTTAAGTATTACATATTATTAAGTCCAATAATTCAAGTAGGAGGTAGAAGATTAAGATCTTCATTTAGGCACCTCAAGTTGTTCACAGATGTCATGTATGGGGTAGGAAGACAAGCTTCCATTTAGGAACCCCTTGAATGTTCACCACTTCTCTTGATGTAAAAACAACCAAGGAGGGTCACAAACTAGGATTAGTATAATATAAACAATCTAACTAAGAGAAATCATCAAATCATGTGAGGATTGTATGTTTGGAACAACCCAAGTTGTTCCATAATCACTCTACATCAAGAACTAGCTCGAACATGACTTGTGGGTCAAAACACCCTAACAAAACAGAAAGTTTATGAGGTTTAATCCTCTGATTTAAGTGTCTCAACCATGTTTTTAAGCTTAACCAACCATAAGAGAGGTTGTAAGCATTAGGACATTGGTGTGAGATGTGTTAGACACAAGTTTGATGAAGTTTAAACAAGTTTGAAAGAACATAAATCAAAACAGAAAGTTTTTGGATCATTTAAGGGGATTTCCAGGTCTGATTTCTCCAAGGAGAAGTCAAAGAATCATACCCTATGATTATCCAAGCAAGTAGGAAGAAGAATCAAGCGATTTCGTTAAGAAATGAGCAAATTATGCTCACTTTAGTAAAGGTTGGTATTTCTGCTCGAACTTCTGATTAGCAGCAGCTTAGAGAGTGATTAGAGAGTGTTTGAGGTGAGTTGCAAAGTGGAAAAAGTGTGGAGGAGACTTGGGTTTTATAGGGGAAAGATTAGGGTTAAGGGGGTTGGCATTTAATTAAATTAGTTGGTTGATTAACTAATAAAATAAAAATAAAAACATTAAATCAGCCGCAAGGCTGTTCGGTTGCTGCCGCTGGCAACCATGTTGTCTTTATTATTTTCCTTTGACAAATTATTATACAAGTTAGTTATTGAATATTATAATATGCTTGGTTAGTGGCACATATTATTAACTATTAAAATACTATGAAGTGTTAAAAAAAAAAATCAAAACAACCTTGAAGTTGGCGGCCAGAACTTGTTGTATACTAGCTTGTATACTTCCCCCTTTTTTTTTTCTTTTGTTGTAACATTCCATGTAGTATATTAGTTGTGATATGGGAGTGTTATTTAATTATAATAAACAAACAATCATTTTAGTTGAGAAGTGTTAACTAATTGAAACAAAGCAACAACATCTACGATATGTTATTTATTATTATTATTATTATTATTATTATTATTATTATTATTATTAGAGTTATTATTAGAATTATTATTATATTAGATACTAGCATTATTACTATATTGTTATTATTAGAATTTAATCACGTATTTAATAGTTAACAAGCATGTATAAGTTATGAGTATTAGTATGTCGGGTATCGGTTGCGCGTATGCATTCGAGATTGATAACGTATAACCCGAGTATTGCAACACGTATAAGCATAAAAAAAGAGTTTCATTGTGTAATAACGAACCAAGAGTCTTGGATAATATATCGTTCGAACGTGAACATTGCACATAAGTCTAACACAAACATGAATAAAATAGCTTCGTTTTCATTATGATCAATAGTTACAAATGAAACAAAAGTAGATTACAAAGAGAGAAACGATTACAAGAATTCAAAGTTTCCAAAAATAGAATTACGAACAAAACTTTCTATAAATGGAAAGTACAAAAGAGCCGGGCGTTACAACATATGCCTTAACATGTCTAATATTTTTGTCAAATCAGTTTAGATGTCAAAAGTTATGTTACATATGTTTAAAATGAATTTTGGCATCAAAGGGGTATTTTGGTAATTTACCTAAGGCATATAAACTACCTATCATACAACTACTTAAACGAAGCGACCATAAGGTATAACCTCGGAAGGTTATTCCCTATATACTATGGTCACCTAATGTGTTTGGTCGAATCCTAATGATCGACCAAATGGGTCGGGTTCGAAGGTATAAGCGATTTATTAGATCGCTTACCCTTACGACCCTAGACAACGTGGTAATCAGTAGGCATAGTCACAAGGGACTATAACCATCGTGATTACAATCACGTTGCGAAGTTCAAACGAACTTCGCATTGACCATAAACTGGTCAATGCAGAAAGTCAAACAAAGTTTGACTTTCGGACTCGAAAGCAATAAAAGAACGAAGGAACACTTACAAAGGGTCCCCGAATGCTAATCTAGATCAAAATAGCTCAGGTATGAAACAAAGGTTTCAACTTAGAGCACATTAGATCAGATTCTAGTGAGAAATGAGTGAAAATGTGATGGGTATTTATAGATTTCGGTTCACCGTTAGGATCGTTTCTTGGAGAAGAGGGAATGATCTAGCCCGTACACTTGTCGGAATGTTGTGGTAACTGATTTTGGCCACCACAAGAGATTAACATGTGGCACTTGGCCTTTGGGGAGTGTTTAAGGGCTGAAACAGGCTGTTAAAAACGATTTGCTGCATCTGGCCCCTGCTTGCGCACCGCAACACTCCCATTGTTGAGGTGCGCAAGGACCAGTTTGGCAGATTTACAGTTTTGGTCCCTGTTGTGTAATAAGCTCATTTCTCACACGTTTAAGGCCCGTTAACCCCATTTCAAAGCTCTAAAATGAAGTTAAAGTATAGGGAACTTAAAATGTGCTCAAAAATATCTCGGATGTCGGTTCGTTTAGCCGTACGGTTGCGATGTTCGGTTAATTACGACGGAATGCGCATAAGCGCGAAAAACGATCCAAATGGCGTGACGAATGGATTTTTCTTATGCCAAACACTAAAACAAAATATTTTAGTGCTTACATAAATTTTTGGATGTCCGGATGTATTCAGAACGTAAGTTATGCGCGAAAATGCAAACTTGTGCACTTTTTGACACTTTTAGTCCCTGTATGACCCAAAAGTTTATTTTAGCACACCGAACCCCTCAAAGCCTATTTCTAAGCTATATAAAGGATATTTAAGGTGTGTTTAACTTATGGTCATGTTCCGGAATGTTCGTTACAGTTCAAATTGGCATACTTTCACAGTTTGTCAAGTTTAGTCCCTGTAAGCGAATTAACTTGTTTTTGCCATACCAAAGCCTTTAAAACTTATTTCTAAGTTATGTAAAGGTTATTTAAGGTATGTTAAGCCTATTTCACTATTCTGGAGTGTTCGTTGGATTAATCTGGTTATATTTACGCATTAGTGCGCGTATAACCTTCCAGAAAGCGATTTAGAGCTTGAAATCGAACAAGAGTTGATATGTGCAAAAGCTACACATATTTATACAAGTCCAAAGTATGAAATACAATATTTCATTGGTTTGGCATTTGTTTGATGGTTGAAGTGACACAGGTGTTACAGTTTTGCCTATGGTTTTTAAGCTTCGGGGTGAAAATTTCTTTAGGTATATTTGAGTTTGGTATTTTTTTTTTTTTTGTATTTTTTTTTCTATAAATATTGAGTTAAAGGAATTGCTAATTATGTAGAGATAAGCGAAAGGAACCGGCTCCGGATTATAGCCCGTATCTTCCAATCGGTCTCGACTTGTTTGTTTGCCCTCGAAAGATTGATCATATCACCCAACACGTTGAACTCCCTTTCGTTGATGTGAATAAGAAAGTACCTTCATTGCTTATTGTTAATGTTCAGGTATTACTTTGGTTCTCGAGAATTTAATATGAGCAGGTACGGTTTGCTTCATGTCTTTGGTAAAATACGATTTGAACCAAGCCGGACCTGCAAATTTTTTTGATTCATAGCTTACAACTATATTTGATGTTTTGGTTTTTCATTAACAATCAGTTTTGGTTTAACTGGTTTGCTTAATTCAGTTTTTCGAAAAGATGGTTCGATTAATTTCATTAAAAGCTAGTCTTAGTCTTAGATGTGGGTGAATTCACCTTTGTGTGTTCTACTGTGTTGAACCGTTGTAATAAATCTGACAGAGACTGGTCATGGATGAGATGGAATTAGTGAAGGGTTTTGCAAAAGATTCTTTAGTTCCTTATCGGGAACGACTCAAACTAATGGCGGGTGTAGTTAACCCTGATGATCTTGAGTTATGTTCCGCTGAAAGAAAGCTTCTAAATGCTTATAATGACAAACCGGTGCTTACACGTCCTCAACACGCTTTTTATCAGGTTGGTATATAGTTGTATAGTGGCATCCACTGTTCCAGGATGCCCAACGGGTGCAATTATCAGTAACATAACTGCACCCGTTGGTGATGTCCCACATGCGTCTAGATTAAAAGATTGTATCTTTGTCACATGCTCAGTCTCACTTTTGGTCTTTGCTATTTTATGTAGGGACATGACTACTTTGAAATAGATCTAGACATACACAGATTTAGCTACATTTCACGGAAAGCACTTGATGCTTTTCGCGAGCGGTTGAAACATGGGATACTCGATGTTGGTTTAACGATTCAGGTAAATCGGTTTTAGCGGGATACAAAATGGGAAGACTTATGTTTAGTTTGTTTTCGAGTTCGCCTTAACTAATCTATCTATGTTCTTTTGTTCCTTGGTTTTTAGGCACAACATCCTGAGGAACTACCAGAGCAAGTTTTATGTTGTATTAGACTCAACAAGATTGACTTTTGTGATCATGGTCAAATTCCTAGAATTTTAATCCCAAATAGTGATTAATTTTTGTATTATCGATTTTCTTTTGCTTTGAAGCATATTCTTTTCCAGTGATTACTGGGGTTTGTTTTTTTTTTTTCTATGGAAACCACTCATGATTCTTTGACATAATAAGAAAATGTAAATATAAAAAGAAAGAAAATGCATTCGATAAATTATTTATAGAGTTACTTGTTCTTGGACAAACTATGGGGTAAATTTCCACTATTCGTTCGGTTAACCGGTTATGGTGGTTAATTTCACCCTATTACTTTAACCGGTTAATATTTTAACGGGTTATTGCTTTAACTGGTCTGGTTAATCAACTGGGTTTTTTTTTGCCTTTTTTTTAATTTTCGGTTAATCAGTCTACCGGTTAAATACCAGTTCCTATACTAAATACTTATAACCGGTTACTAACCGTCGGTTAAAATTAATCAATAACTGGTTTCTTTTGCCCACCTCTAGTTTTAGCTCTGCTACGGTGGACGCTATGAGAAAAAAAGGAAGGTTTTATCAGAAAAGGAAAGAGTTAAATGCCATTTTAGCCTCTGTGGTTTGGACAATTTTGCCAGTTTAATCCAAAAGTTTCATTTTTCGCATGTGGGTTCATAAAGGTTTCATCGTTGACATTTTAGTCCACTGGGTTAACTTCATCATTTTTTTGTTAACGAGAAGGGCAATTCGATCATTTTATATATAATAATGTTAACTAGAAGAAGAATTCGGTCATTTTATTCCACCGGATTAAACTGACAAAATCACTCAAACCAGTGATAATTTAACTCGAAAAGGAAATTTAGATAAGTAATTTTATAAGACCGAAGACAGGCCCAAGGCCCAATATAATACCTCAATGGGTTTATCCCGCCCAATTAGCCGATAAACCCTAGCTTTTCCCGGGAAGCTGCCATATTTCGAATTTCGATCTTTAACAACGAAGAAAACATACATCTGAAAGTAATGGAAGAAGAAGAAGAAGAAGAAGAAATGATTAAAACGAAGACAGAATTTCCGTTTTTCAGAGACATAAGGCGTTACACCTGTGCGTATTGCGGTATCGTTCGTTCGAAAAAGACTTTAATTACCACTCACATTCTTCAATCTCACAACCAGGTATGTATGTATTTCATTTCTTCAACTTTACACAAATTGGAAGTTCTTGTTTGAAATTTGTTTTTGTACAAAATTACCACAGATCGCCTCGAAAAAGGCCAAAATGTTGTAGGAATTGCGAGGCGCTAGTCGGTCCGTGGGGTACCGACTAGAGATTAATCGGATTGAGATTTTTATATGTAATTTTTAGTTATATATACACATAAATTTTATATGTAGTTTATCAAAGTAGACATATTTTAACCTCTTATTGACCCCTTTTTAAGTAATTTGCGGAAATTTATAAGGCTTGGTCGAAATTTGGCCGGAATCTACCCAAAATTTGGCAAGAATAGGACCACCATTGACCGCCTAGCGATTAATCGGCCACTAATCGGTGAACCACCTATTAGTGATTAATCGGCGACTAATCGGGGACTAGTCGGGATTTTTACAACCATGGCCTGAAACTAGCCGAGCTTAAAGCTTGTTTAATAAACGATCCCGAGCCTTAAAAAAACTTGTTTAATAAATGAGCCCGAGCCAAGCCGAGCCTATAGCATAAAAAAAATTATAATATTAAAAAAATATTTACATAATAATATATATAATTATATAAACTAAATAGGATACATATATATTATGTTGTGTATAAATTGTATAAAAATAATTTTTATTTTTATATAAATTAATTAATTAATAATATATGAGCTTAACTAGAGCTTGAAAAACTGCTTACGAGCTGAGCTCGAGCTTTAGAAACAAAGCTCAAGCCGAGCTCGAGCACTCATATGCTAAACGAGCTCAGGCTTGAGCCTTGTCGATCTCAGGCTCGGCTCGTTTATACCACTTCGCAGTGGCGGATCTAGGATTCTGACCAAGCGGTAACGTTTTATAAATAGGCGGTAACGAAATCGAAAAAACGTCAAATTTTTCCAAAATTTACACTAAAAGCGTCAAAAATTTTCCGACCAAGCGGTAGCGGAGGCTACCCCTTGTTCCTCTTTACATCCGCCCCTGCCACTTCGGCTCTACTGCTGTTTGTTTGTAATTTTTTTTGGGCGCAACTTGTTGCCCGTTTACCTGTTGTTTGTTTGTAATTTGTTGTTTTCGTATTTTAATGGTGATTTGATTATGTTAATCAGGATGAAATCGAGGAAGAAGAAGGCAATGGAGAAGCGGATGAAAATGGCGGGAAGATGAACGTTTGTGAGGAGTGTGGTGTTTCTTTCAAGAAACCTGCTCACTTGAAGCAGCATATGCAAAGTCACTCACTTGAGGTATTTTCTGAAACACTAATCCATTCAAGTTTTGGTTCAGTTCTTAATTTGTTATAGGATAATCAGGAAAATACAGGTTCAGGTGTAAGTTAAGTTTGATTGCTTACAGAACTATCCGAAAACCTGTAATTTTTTCAACTGACCCATTACACACACCGCCAATATTTTTTCAACTATCCGCCTATCCGTCTTATGAGTTATGATCATGGGTCACTAGTTTCGTACTTTTATTGGCAAACATTTGTTATAAGTTGCATCATACCTTAAAGAGTTATACATTTAATCTGTTGGCCCAGAACCCTTCAGTCAGTCAGAAAACTTGCGAACCAGAAACGGAAACGAGGAAAAAAAAGTGATTTGATCACAAAATAACAATAAACTAACGATCGACTCTTTTCATTAAGTAATAAACTTCATATTTTTCTCTGCTGACTTACAAGATGCGACCCATTTAAATAGACCCAAAGACTTAACCTTAACTTAACCTCCAAGCTAAATAATCATCCAAAATAAACATACCATATGTTAGACTCGTACTATAAACTAAATAGATATATCAAATAAATGATATACATACTAAATAAATAAACCTACCAAAATAACTTTTAACCCTCTTACGAAACCACATAGGCACACATAACAGTTTGCGTGTCTTTAGGGCGTTGCTTATGAATTTATTTTACATTTTTTTATGTCTTAAAGTACTTTATAATCTAGTTTTCAATGCTCTTAGTTAATTTACAGTTTATAAATATTTATAGAATCCAAACCTGTGCAGGGTATAAAGATACGTTTTTCAAATTTTATGAAAAAACGGATATTATTGTGTGATGCATTGGATCCCAATCAGAGAACTCCAAAATGCGAGATCTTGATCGGATTAGTATCAAGTAGGGTGACCTCCTGCGAAGCCCCATCAAGTTATCAATCACGCGATAACGATACAAGGTTTTAAACATTCTTTCATTCATAAATTACCAAACTTTCAAACACCGCAAAAATAAAAAGTAAAGATCTTACAAATAAGACGTTTACTTTCTGCAGAGGCCTTTTATATGTCCAATAGACGATTGTGACTCTAGTTACCGTAGGAAAGATCACTTAAACCGTCATCTTCTTCAACATGATGGTAAACTATTCGACTGCCCGAACGAAAACTGCGAGAAAAAGTTTTCGATTCAAGGTAACATGACGAGACATGTTAGGGAAATTCACGATGACGTGGAATCTATGAATGCTGATGTGGATGATCGGAAGCAGCATGCTTGTTTGGAGCCCGGGTGTGGAAAAGTGTTCAAGTATGCTTCAAAGTTAAAAAAGCATGAAGAATCTCATGGTAAGTAAATTTGCATTTCTGTATTATTTAGGGGTCAATTAATTATAGTCCATGTGGTTGACCAAAATTTTGGATTTGGTCCCTAGTTTTCCAAAAGTACACGGATGGTCCCTGTGGTTTGCACTTTATAACACATTTAGTCCCCAACTTTTGCCAAAAGTATATGGATGGTAGGGGTGTAAACGAGCCGAGCCGAGCCTGAGCCCAAGCCCGACTAGGCTCGAGCTCGGCTCGTTATGTTTTTATGAAGCTCGAGCTCGAGCTCGGCTCGCGAGAAAAACCCAAAGCTCGAGCTCGGCTCGAGCTATTTCGAGAACAACCTCAAATGAGCTAAAAGCTCGGCTCGAGCTTGTTTCAACAACGATTAAGCGAGCCAAAGCTCGGCTCGAGCTCGGCTCACCAATGTTATCATCATCATTATTATATTTTATAGAAAAAAACTAAAATTTTGTTTAGGCTCGCTTAGGCTTGCGAGCCTAAACGAGCTTTGTATTTCAGGCTCGAGCTCGGGCTCGATAACTAAACGAGCTCTATTTCAGGCTCGAGCTCGGGCTCGTTAAGGCTCGACTCGTTCGAGCTTTTAAGCGAGCCGATCACGAGTAGCTCTCGAGCCTCTGGGCTTGTTTACACCCCTAAATTGGATGGTTCTTGTGGTTTGCACTTTGTAACGCATTTAGTCCCTAACTTGGACCTGCTTAAACCTTTAGATTTGTTAGCTGAGGACTAAATGCGTTACAAAATGCAAACCACAGGGACCATCCGTGTACTTTTGAAAACCTAGGGACCCAATCCAAAATTTTGGTAAACCACCCACTTTACTCTTAAAAATATATGATTACTTCAAAAACACAGGCTTATTGTTCTTTCTAACTGGTAAACATATAATTCATTGTTTAATTAAATTACTGTTGACTATTGCAGTTAGGTTAGAACCCCGTGAGGCGTTTTGTGCCGAACCGGGGTGTATGAAATATTTCTCGAACGTGAAGTGTCTAAAAGCTCATTTACAGTCTTGCCATCAACATGTTACTTGTGAGATTTGCGGGAGCAAACATTTGAAGAAAAATATAAAGCGCCACCTTCGCACACACGAAAATCTCGCTTCGAAAGATAAGATCGAATGCAGCTTCGATGGATGCAACTTAACATTCTCAACGGTAAGAAACATGAACTCGTTTAATGGCTTCATTGCCATTCTTTACTGGTCAACCCTGCATTTGACCTGTACCAAAAGTCACCAGTTTTGATCCGCTACACAACCCATTTTCTGATTTGCCAACCATATAGTTTTCTTGTATGAAAAAAAGTACCCCTTTAATTATAACTAGTGGGTTACCATCTGCGCCCTGCACCGGGTTCGAAACGTATATAAAAATAAGCAAATCGCGAGAGTTAAAGTTGTTTGATGTTTTAGTTTAGGGGCTAAACATGTCATTATTAAAGTTGAGGGGCTAAAGTTGTTTTGGTTAAGGGGCTAAACATCTCATTATTAAAGTTGAGGGGCTAAAGTTGTTTTAGTTAAGGGGCTAAACATGTCATTATTAAAGTTGAGGGGAGAAAGCTGTTAATTATTAAAGGGGCTAAAGTTGTTTGATGTTGTTAAGGGGCTAAACATGTCATTATTAAAGTTGAGATTAAAATGTCATTATTAAAGTTGAGAGGCTAAAGTTGTTTGATGTAGTTAAGTGGCTAAAAATGTCATTTTTAAAGTTGAAGGGCTAAACATGACATTAAAGTTGAGGGGCTGAAGTTGGTTGATGTCAAAGCTGAGAGGCCAAAGTTGATTGATGTGACAAAATAGCATATTTATAGTAAATACAATAACAAATCTTAAGTTTTTTTTCGTGAAAAAATACAGAGTTCAAATCTTCAACAGCACGTAAAAGCCGCACATTTTCAAGAAAAGCCATATGTATGCAGCATTTCTGGATGCGGGGTGAGGTTTTCGTTCAAGCATGTGAGAGACAACCACGAGAAATCCGGGCGCCATGTTTACACACTCGTAAGAACAACGCTGTTGCCCGTAATCTAGCATCACATTCGATATTTTAAATTATTATTTGTTTATGTGATCTTTTATAGGGAGATTTTGTGGAGGGTGATGATCAGTTTCGATCGAGACCAAGGGGTGGTGTGAAAAGGAAATTGCCTGTTAAAATCGATGCGCTTATGAGGAAGAGGGTGTGTCCACCTAGCGAATGTGATGAACTACATGGCTCTGATTACATTTCTTGGTTACTGTCAACAGAGGATGAAGATTGACTTATAGTTCTTTTAACCGACTTGATGTATATTCATATAAACTTGCAGGAAAATGTACTCAACACACGCGATTTTGAGTTGCTAAGTTTTGAGCCTATGGGCTTTGATTTCGTTAAGCGCTAGTTTTCGGTCTGATCAGGTTATAATCCAGTAAAAACTGAAGCAAAATAAGTCATTTGTTACATCAAAAGTTGTTAATTCACTCAACATTTGAATAAAAGCATACATACGATTTCTAACATGACACAAAAACACAATGCAAGCTTAACGTGAAATTTGCGGGTTTTGGATTAGTATAAACGGCTTTGCGTCAGTTTGAGACTGAACACCAAATATGTTTAGGTACATGGGTCGTACTTGTGCTTCAAGAATTGACCTAAAAAGGATGTTTATTTTAAATTCTAAATCCATATTACTTGCATGCGTAATATATACCTGCAAGCACTAAACATGATACAAGTAAAACACAAACCAAAAATGGAAATTTCGAAGTAAACAATATTAGAACCTTTGTAATTACCATAAGGGGAAATGCCATAAAAAACCAACACACTTTCTATTTTTTCTCATAAAAATTCTTTCATTTTATTTTTTAGTTAAAAAACAAACATACTTTCTTTTTTGTTTCATAAAAGTCCCTCAATTTTTTTTTGCATATAAAAAATCAACATAATATTTTTTATCTCATAAAATTTCCCTAACCACTTTTTTATACTTAAAAAACAACATACTTCTACTCTTACAAGTCCCTTAAATGTTGAACTTTAACAAAAAAATCTCTTAATTATGATCGGATGAAATCAAGAAAACACTATTTGACAAATTATCTTATACTTTTTAACGATTTTGAATTTATGCATACCATTTTATATGTTTGTTATTTTATTTTGATGTAAAATGCATGGATAGTCCATGTGGTTTGGTGAAATTTCACCTTTAGTCCCCAACTTTTCAAAATTACACTCTTAGTCCCTGTGGTTTGACAAGTTGTTACTCGGATAGTCCCCAAAGTGGATAGAGGTTAGTTTTTCTGGTTAAGTGGGTGTGAAATGACAAGGACTATCCGAGTAACAACTTGTCAAACCACAGGGACTATCTGGGTAACCTTCATCCGCTTTAGGGACTATCCGAGTAACAACTTGTCAAACCACAGAGACTAAGAGTGTAATTCTGAAAAGTTGGGGACTAAAGGTGAAATTTCACCAAACCACAGGGACTATCCGTGCATTTTATTCTTTATTTTGAGTTATGTCATCCACACTCGTGAATTTTATTATATTGTTTTCCGAATAATATTTGTTATCAATTTATTGGATTTAAAATGGAAAAGAAAAGACAAACATTGCACATACTTTGGTTTGTTATATATCCAATTTAAAATATTAATTAATCTCAATTCTTTTCTAACGTGATATTAATAAGTAAAAAAAAGTTCACATTTTTTTTTCAAATTTAACATTTGGAGAGACTTTTATATGCAAAAAATTGTTTAGGGATTTTTACGAGACAAAAAAGAAAGTATGTTGGTTTTTAATATGCAAAAAAAAAGTGGAATAACTTTTATGAGAAAAACAGAAAGTATATTGGTTTTTATGGCATTTGCCTTTACCATAACACATCCTTCACGTGACTATTTTAAAGTATAACTATTTTTGTTATAACTTTACAGAGATCATGTTTGACAAAATATAATCTTTTGGTTTGACTAATATAATTATTATTATATATTACAATTACAATTACATTTCATAATAGTAATCTCATTGATAATTGATGCGTGGTTGAAAACCGGTGACCATAATCGTGTAACTTGATGATTTTACACATGTTTAATCTCGAATAACCTACTTGTAAAAGGAATTATGTTTTGTAGGTCTTATGCAGATTAAGGAGCCAATCGGGAGCTAAATGAACCACCGGGACGTGAAACAGATCAACCGGGAACGCAAGACGCGAAAAACAAAAACTGAACAAACGGGAGCCCGTCGGCGACGGGCAAGCATGCCGTCGGCGACGGGCAGTGGAAAGTGGTTCCGGGAATTATTTCTTGGATGCCTTTTTCTATGATTGTTAGCTTTGACTTTGAGAAGTAAATACGGGTTTTAGTCTTTGGGGAGGCCAAGAGCATTACCTTGAGCAGCCTTTGAAGAAATTTATCACTCTCCAAACTCTTGAGCATTCAAACCTCAATGGAGACACACATGAAGATCATCCAAAGTCTTGAAGAGAATTAAATGCTCCATGTTCGTGAAGAAGCAATAAATGTTCCCAAGTCTTCCATGGATATAAAGAGGGATCATCATCAAAGAAGGGAAGCATCCAGAGCCACATCCGGGTACAAACCCGTGTCCAGAAATTCACCATTACATACTTGCAATTTCCAAGCTATCATCTTGCATCAAGAGTATTCTTCAATTTCTATCCTCCAAGCTTCAATGGTGTTCATGGTGTTTTATTCATCCGGTGATCAAGCTCCGTCATCCATGAGTGGCTAATCACCTCGGTTTCACCCCGGTATAGGTAGTTGTTAATTTATGGTTTTGAATTGTTCTTGCTTTAATTTGTGACAATTTGTGTATGATTTTAGAAACCTTTGACAATAAGCTTACATTTGTTTCGTATTCATAAATTGTCGAGCGATGATTAAAGTTGTGACTTTATGAAATGGTTATGTGTAATATGCGTTGTCTTGGTTAGGATTTACATGTTTTGATAACAAAGTGCATTCTTGTCCGTTCACTGAAGCGTGATAGTTATTGGCACCTAAGTTATGTACACTAAATCCGTTAATTGTATGCATTTAAGTTGAAGCCTAAAACTTGTAGAAACCATAAGTTAGCAATTACCGAAACCGGGTGTGATTCCTTTAATTATTATTGTTTAGAAACCAAGTATTCACTACAATTGTTAATCCGGAATTGTTATTCAAGTAAGTGCTTATATTTAATCAAAACGGAACTTTCACAACACTAGGCACCTAGCTCGGTTGGCTAGGCTAGGCGCGCGAAAGGGTGCAGCCTAGACCCGGGTTCGAATCCGGGGACGGCCGATTTCACCATTTTTGGCTAATTTCACCATTGATTTATTATTCAAACAATTCACATCTTTCATAAAAAAACAAAAATACAAGAATTTTATAAGCAAGCTTCATAAATCGTGACAACCAATTTAGTTCTAGTAAATCCATTTGCAAACCACATACTCTTCGTGGATCGACCCCTTGCTATCACTAACTACTTGTTAAGGGTAATTTGGGCTTATAAATACTATCTTTGATTAGAGCGCGACATCTCGATCAAATTTTGGTGCCGTTGCCGGGGAGTTCGTGCGCTTTGTGTTTAGATACTTTTCAGAATTTTTTGTGATAATTTTCAGAATTTTTTTTTGATTAAGGTGCTTTGTTTCTTTTTACTATTTTCTGTATTTTCTTGTTACTCGGGTGTGTTACTTGTGCAGATTATACTTACAAGTAGTGCATGCATACAAGGAATTCCGGTAGAACCTCACCACTAGTGTTCGAACCGGAGGTTGAGCGTTTAGTTCGAAGAAACTTAGCCACTCGGTTAGAGGCAACACTTGCTTCTAATCAACCCAACACCAATTCACCATCTACACCATCCATTGAAACCAATTCAATGGCAAACCAAAATCCACACGAATTTCAATACCGAGGCAATTTCAATTCCACTCCAATTATTCAACCTATGCCTCAAGAACGACCGGGTGGTAACAACAATACCGGACCACCCACACCACCTTTCCAAAACCAAAATCCCAACAACAACCAAAGAACACCCCAACAACAAAATCCTCATCAACAAGCTTCCTTACCCCTCAACTTTGATGACCGGAATGTCAATTCCGACCATCAAGGTAATCGAGATCGTGGCAATCCCGCGAACATAGACCCACTTGTCAACTTAAACGAATTGAGGAACGCCATTCCCGATGACGCACCGCATAGTGTTCCCGGTTATCAATCACCGGAGCATGTGAGTCTTCATACGGAAAATTCGGATGACGGGGGCTACTATGATGATGAAGATTGGGGGTACGTAAATCGGGGTAATATCTACAATAATCCAGGATTCGAAGGTGAGGAGTTTGGTCATCACAATGCCAATTATGTGGGGAGGAATGACGGTTACGGGAATAATCGCCAACCACGAAACAACAATAACAACAATGGTAATCCTAATCGGATTCCTCGTTTCGTGGGGGGAGGTTATCAAATGGGTGACCAAGGTGGGAACCAAAGAGACGATCGAAGAGGCGATAGAAGGGATAATCGAAGACCGGTCAACAAAGAAGTTAACGATCCACAACGTCATCAACAACCTCTAAGGGGAGTAAATGACCGTTTTCGACCGGTGGTCACCGACAATGATTCTCCTATAGTGTGTGAAAGGAGAATGTTTGATTGTAAGCCTCATTATATCAATATACTTCCCCACTTCAATGGGAGGTCTAATGATGAGCCGTACACGCACTTGGCTGAATTTTCATCCATATGTAATACTATTGGTGGGCACAATTTCGCATTAGAGGAAGTCAAGCTTCGTTTGTTCCAATTTTCGTTAAAAGACAAGGCAAAGCAATGGTTTCTCACACTTCCGGCGAATAGCATCCGGACATGGGAGGAGATGCAACAAATCTTCTTAGATGAATATTATTCAATGGCGAAGACCGACGATGCTAGGTATGAAATAAGGTCATTTCAGCAACTATCGAGTGAACCACTACATGAAGCATTCACTCGATTCAAAGAATTGATGCGGAAATGCCCACATCACCAAATAGAAAAGTGGGAATTGGTGAAGTGCTTTGTACGTGGGTTAGATGATGCTACATGGAATCGCCTAGAGTCAACTAGCAACGGGACTCTTTTGAGCAATCACGAAGATAACGATTGGGAGTTTCTCGAGCGAATGAGCAAAAGATCAAAGGAGAAGGAATCGGCCGATAGAGCAAAGAAACATCTCGTTTCCCTCCCGTTTCCCGTTCACTTCCCGATGTTGATTCTAAGGATAGAATTTCTACCTTAGAACGGGAATTGGCTCGTATAAAAAGAAAGGAGGTGAATGCGGTTCAATTTGTAGTATGCGAGGATTGTGGAGAAATTGGCCATAAGGCCGATCAATGTCCAACGGGGCCTAGTGAGTACACCGAGGAAGTCAACGAAGTGTTCGGGGAAAGAAAAAATAATGACATGAATTCGAACACTTACCACCCGGGATTGAGAAACCATCCCAACTTTCGATATGGGAACGCCGCGAATCAAATGAACCCGAATTTTCAACCGGGTAATCAAAGCGGGTCATCATATCCAAATCGTCAAGGAGGTAACCAAGGGGGTTATCAACGTCCCTATAACCAAGGATACCAAGGTAGAGATAATAATTATCAAAGTGGGTATCAAAGAAATTACAACAACCAAGGCGGTAACGGAAGTGGGTCAAACAACCAAGGAGGTGGCAATGATGTCAATGCGAAGTTGGATGCCATGCTTTCAATGATGCAAGAGTCCAAGAAGGGGAATGAGATTCGGGACAAGGCGCATGAGTTGTTAGCAAAACAAGTAACCCAACTCGCGGAGGAAATGGCTCAAGTTAGAGGAAGCTCGGGAAGGCTTCCAAGTGACACCACGGTAAACCCCAAACATCAAGGGCCAAGCTCAAGGAACACACATGAGGTACCAATTAATAAAGTTACTTTACGTAGTGGTCGAGTAGTGGATAATGGTGTCAAAACACCACCACCCCAATATGTTGAAGGGGTGGTGGAAGATGCTAGTGAAGATGAAAAAGAGGATGGTCAAACGGGTCAAAATAAAAATGACTTAACACACCCGTTGTGACCATACCCGTCCCTAAGGCTAAGGAAAAGGGTGCGGAGGCAAATACCGCCCCTTATCCCGAAGCATTGAAGGGACCCGTGAAAAAAGTTGTAAACAAAAGAGGTCCACAACAAGAGGAGTTGCTGGAAATTTTCAAACAAGTAAAAATAAATTTACCTCTTTTGGATGCAATTAAACAAGTACCATCTTATGCTAAGTATTTAAAAGATTTGTGTACTCAAAAGCGAACTCATAAATTTCCAAAGAAATTAGATTTAACCGATAATGTGAGTTCGATTCTTTTGGGTGCACTTCCACCTAAGCTCCAAGATCCGGGTGCGCCTATCATTTCAATACAAGTAGGCGATTTTAAAATCAATCGGGCACTTCTAGATCTTGGTGCTAGTGTGAGCATTCTACCGGGTAGTTTGTATGACCAATACGATTTTGGCCCACTCAAGCCGTCGAACACCACCGTGGAGTTAGCCGACTTGACACCCAAATTACCCCGTGGAATTGTTTCGGATGTGATAGTAAAAATTGAGGATTTTTACTATCCGGTGGACTTTTTAGTACTTGATTATGTGGCCAAGGACCTAACCAAGCAACCTACGGTGATTTTGGGTCGACCGTTCTTAGCAACCGCAAATTCTCAAATTGATTGCAAAAAGGGAACGGTTGATATGACATTTGGAAACCGAAGGTTGAGGTTGCATGTTTTTTCAGGACTTATGAATCCTCTAGTTGGCGGTGAATGCTATATGGCGGACATCGTTGACGAGTGTATACCTCTATGTGACATTCGTGTCGAAGAGGAAAACACAATAGAGGAATGTTTCATGTTTGATAGGTCACAAGGAGAAACGGATCGGAGCATGGATGAAGAAATGAAAGAGTTGGAGGTCATGGCAGCAAAAGAAGGAAGGCCCACTTGGACACATCACGTGGAAAGTCTTCCGGAGAGCATCGATACAAAGTTGAAGCCATCATTGGAAGAACCTCCGATGCTAGAGTTGAAGGTGCTACCCAAGCATCTTAAGTATGCTTATGTGGGTAAAGGTAGCACGCTCCCGGTTATCATTGCATCTAATTTGACCGGGGAGCAAGAAGAGAAGTTGATGAGAGTTTTGGTCACTCAAAGATCTGCTATCGGGTGGACCATTGCGGACTTGAAGGGAATTAGTCCCTCGGTAGTGATGCACAAGATCATCACGGAAGAGGGCATGAGTCCTTCTCATGACGCACAAAGGAGACTGAATCCAAACATGCGAGAAGTGGTAAAAAAGGAGGTATTGAAGTGGCTAGATGCGGGTATCATTTACCCAATCTCGGATAGCGAATGGGTGAGCCCAACACAAACAGTTCCTAAGAAGGCGGGTATTCAAGTCGTCACGAATGACGCAGGTGAAGAGGTCGCCACTCGGCCGGTAACCGGGTGGCGTATTTGCATTGATTATAGGAAGTTAAATGCTGCAACTTCCAAAGATCATTTCCCTTTACCATTTATTGACCAAATTGTTGAGAAATTGGCCGGACAAAAATTTTATTGTTTTCTGGATGGATATTCAGGTTACAATCAAATTGCTATACATCCGGAAGACCAAGAAAAGACTACATGTACTTGTCCATACGGTACCTTCGCATTTAGGCGAATGCCCTTTGGACTTTGTAATGCCCCCGCCACCTTCCAAAGGTGTATGACGAGTATCTTTTCAGATATGGTGGGGGATTCTTTGGAAATCTTCATGGATGATTTCTCTATATTTGGGCCATCATTTGATACATGCCCTGACCAACTCGAAAAAGTTTTGAAAAGATGTGTTGAGAAAAATCTGGTTTTGAGTTGGGAAAAGAGCCATTTTATGGTTCAAGAAGGGATTGTGTTGGGGCATGTCATCTCAAGTCGTGGGATTGAGGTGGATAGAGCAAAAGTGCAAGTCATATCCACTTTGCCTTATCCTACAACCGTTAAGGGTGTTCGGTCGTTTTTGGGACACGCGGGGTTTTATAGGCGGTTCATAAAAAGCTTTAGTGATATAACAAAACCCCTATGCAATTTGTTGTTAAAAGATAAAACTTTTGATTTTGATAAAAATTGCCAAAACGCCTTTAACATTTTGAAGAAAAAGTTGGTTGAGGCCCCAATCTTGCAATCACCGAATTGGTCTTTACCATTCGAAATTATGTGTGATGCAAGTGATTATGCGGTGGGAGCCGTATTGGGTCAAAGGGTAGACAAGAAACCGGTTTCCATTTACTACGCAAGTAAGACTCTCTCGGATGCACAATTAAATTATACAACTACCGAGAAAGAGCTACTTGCGGTGGTATATGCGTTGGATAAATTTCGTGCTTATATATGGGGTACTAAGGTGATTGTATATTCTGATCATTCTGCAGTTAGGTACCTTATGAACAAGAAGGATGCAAAGCCGAGATTAATCCGATGGGTTCTCTTGCTGCAAGAGTTTGATTTGGAAATCAGAGACAAGAAAGGAAGTGAAAATGTGGTTGCGGACCATTTATCTCGGTTGGTTGTGAAGGATGATTCTTCCCGTGAAGAGATCAATGAGAACTTTCCCGATGAGCAAATTTTAAAAGTTGACATATTACCATGGTATGCTAATATCGTTAATTATTTGGTTACAGGTGATTTGCCAGCTCATTGGGATAGAAGAAAGAGGCTGCACTTCCTATCTAAAATCAAGTACTACACGTTGGAAGAACCAGACTTATTCAAGTTCTGTCCGGATCAAATCGTTCGAAGATGCATACCCGACGAGGAGATTCCTAGCGTTTTGATGCACTTACATTCATTTGCTTGTGGGGGCCATTTCAGTGGTCACAAAACCGGGCACAAAGTGCTCAATAGCGGTCTTTATTGGCCGACTATTTTTAAGGATGCTTTTAATTTCGCTAAAAACTGTGTAGAATGTCAAAAGTTAGGGGGTATATCAAGAAGGGATGAAATGCCCATGCAACCGATCCTCATTGTAGATATTTTTGATGTGTGGGGGATCGATTTCATGGGCCCATTCCCTAATTCGCATGGCAACTTATACATTTTGGTGGCGGTCGATTATGTATCCAAGTGGGTTGAAGCGATTGCCACCAAGACAAATGACCATACCGTTGTTTGCAATTTTGTACAAACAAATATAATTTCTCGATTTGGGATTCCCCGGGTAATCATTAGTGATGGGGGATCTCACTTTAAGAATTTTAACTTTGGCAAACTCTTGAAACGGTATGGTGTTGACCATCGAATCGCTACCCCTTACCACCCTCAAACAGGTGGTCAAGTGGAGGTTTCCAATAGGCAAATAAAAGGAATTTTGCAAAAGACCATTCGACCCGACCGGAAGGATTGGTCGACAAAGTTAAATGATGCTTTATGGGCTTATAGAACGGCTCATAAAACACCTATTGGAACCACACCTTATCGCTTAGTTTATGGGCGAAATTGCCATCTACCGGTTGAACTTGTACATCGTGCTTGGTGGGCTATCAAAGAAGATAATATGAAATATGATGATGCAGGAAAAGAGCGGAAGTTAAAGCTGTGCGAGTTGGAGGAGCTTAGGGAAGAAGCATATGAGTGCGCCTCGAAATACAAGGATGATATGAAGAGGGCACATGACGCGAAGTTGAAGCCGAAGGAGTTTGAAGTAGGCCAAAAGGTTTGGCTTTACAATTCAAGGCTCAAGTTCTTTCCCGGAAAGCTCCGGAGCAAATGGATGGGACCCTATGTAATCACCCGGGTCGGACAATTGGGTGATGTTACGATCAAGGACCCGAAGGATGGGTCAAGACAAACGGTAAACGGACATCGATTAAAACCGTTTCTTGATAGTAACGGAAATATGGACGAAAACAAAGAATCGGTAAGCTTCTTGGTGAGCATTCCGGTTTATGAGGTTAACTAAAAAAGAACTAGTAACAATTTTAGTTAGAATTGTGTATATTTTTAATTGTTTGTGTGTTTTAGCTAAAATCATTTTCGTTTCCTACTAACCTTGTTTGATTGTGTGAAGTCCGGATATCCCGAACGACTCTTGAAGACGTAAGGTATGTTTTAGATTTCGTTTTGTGCATTGAGGACAATACACGTTTTTTTAGGGGGTGGTAGAACCGTTAACGGTTTTCGTATTTTAGTTTTAAAATTTTAGCTTAAATTGTTTTTATTAACTTGTAATATATTCCGTTTATTAAAAACTTAATTAATGTTTGCATAAGGTTTTCGTGTTTAAATGTTTTTAAAAAGAAAAATTAACTTATAAAAATAAAAATTACAAAAAGATTTTTAGTATTTTTTAGGATTTTTAGAAGCACATAGTCCCTTTATTAAAAGTTCTTATTTTTAAACGTATTTAAAATTTTTTTTTGAAAAAATTGAACCCGTCGGCGACGGGTTAGTATGTCGTCGGCGACGACCTCCGGAAATCACCCGTCGGCACCATTTACCCGTATCCAGAAAGATAACCCGTCGGCCAAATTTGCAACATCCAGCACCCGTCGGCGACGGGTTGGGACCCCGTCGGCGACGGGCTCTCAAAAGTGGCTCCGGGCTGATTCGTTTTTTTGGTGCTAGGACTCGAACTTAGAACCATTTTTCACATTCTAAACATCCAAAAACCGGGTTTTTTTTACCTTGTATGACCAAAATTTATCACATACACCATATCACACCTAAAAAACATAATCAAATCAGTTTTTGCCATCTCCATCTTCACCAAGAACACCAAGAACACCAAGAACTCCAAGAAACCTTCAAACCTTCAAACCTTCATAACTCCTTCAATCTTCCACCAAATCAACTGATTCTTGAGTCCATTTTGAGTAATTTTTCAAGAGGAACAAAACCCCCAACACGGTTTGCATCAATTCTTGCTAGTTTGCAAGATCTCTGGACGTGTAACTTAGGGTGTTTGAAAGAGTGTTCATCAAATTTCTTGCTTTTCATCTTTTCTTAGTTCCTTGTATCTACAACATCAAAGGTATGGATTTCCTTTAAAAATTATGCTTGATTATCATATGTGTAGTGATTTTCTTCCGAATTTTTAGACTTTTTAGTTTAAGAGTAGGTTCTTTAAGCAATGTATGATGTTCTAGCATGATTTTTAGTTAGATTGGTTGTTTTGGATGAATTTTAGCATGTTAGCCATAGTGAAGTGATTACACTTGGTATGAACATGATTGAACATGAAGATGATGTTGAAATTTTTTAAGATTAACAAGAAATTGATAAGTTTATGACAAAATGAGCAACTTTGGAAGTTTAAAATGGCGATTTTGCATATGCTTGTTAGTTAAAAATTCAACATCATACATCATGTTCAAAGTTTGAGGATTTAGTAAGGTTTGGGTTCATGTTGATGACTTGTTTGTTTTGTGATTATAATTATGGCCGGTGGTAGAAAGAAGCAAAAGACCACAGAACAAGGTTCATCGGCTGGGATAGGGTCTTCTTCAGGTTTATTACCAAGAAAGTGGGAGCAACTAAGCTCCATTGAAGAAGGTGATCCGAGATTATATCGACAAGACTGGGAATGGGCAAAGTTCAGAGATAGTAAAAGTGCAAAGGTATGGGATGATGATAAGAACAGACCCTTATCCAGGTATAATGATAGGAAGTTAGAGGCGAAGCTTTGGAGATGGAAGATGGTTACCAAAGTTCAGACTTCAATTCTGGAAAGAGTGTTGTGTGAAAGGGTGGTTAATGTGGAAGAATTCAAGCAAATCGGAATCACACAAATGTTTGAAAGATTGGGGTGGGAAAGAGTACTTGACTGGTGCGAAGATAACACTTCGCGAATCTATTTATCAGAAGTTTGTGAATGGTTGTCGACATTGCGGTTTGTGGATAAAGATAAGCACCCTTCTGAATGGAAATTGGTCGGGAAAACAACTCGAGGGACAATGACAATGTCCTTCGAATCAATAAACTGCATCGCCCGTTTTGACTCATTGGGGGTGCAAGCATATGATTATCCGAACATGGAGAAATTTTTGGATAGTCATGTAAAAGAAACCGACCCAGATCAGATGACCGCGGTTATTGTACCTTACCATGACGGAGGAGAAGCTAAAAGGAAACACATGTCGATTGAGGGAAAGATTCTCCACGGGATTTCTGTTGAGAATATTTTGGTGAGGTTTGGTGATCATGGAAGTGTTAAAGCGGGTGACTTTAGGGTGGTGCATTCTTTGATATACGGAATCCCTGCATTGTCATGGAAACACATAGTGATGATGAATACGTGGAATTCTCGGGAGTCGTCCCAGAGGCGTTTTATTCCATACGCACGCCTCATTAGTGCCATGATTGTTCAACAAAATAGTTTGCCTCCGAATTCGCTTTGGGTAACCAAACCCCTTGAGGAATTTGACCAAGCATCAATGAGAAAGAATTGGAAAATACATGTGGAACTGAGGGGAGCCGATTACGTGGTGACCGACCTATTGGGTCACAGGTACGACTTTCCGGATCCAAATCCTCAAGGGGGAGATGAAGAGATGATGGATGAAGAAGAAGAGGAAGCTGGGCCTTCTGGTCCCCGTCAACCACAACGAAGGTACAGGAGGCCACACAGAGAAATCAATGCAGAAGTGGCCAACTTTGTGAGACAACGACAGGTACCAACGTATGGGAACTTCACCCGTGGGGAACAAGCAAACTATGACAATATCTCGGCTTGCATAGCTGAAGGCCGAGAGTACAACAGAAGGAGAGAAGATTGGGAAGGGGTTCACGGGACCTATTCACATGAGCAATGGGATTCTCAAGCGGCTTACCGCGGGAGAATGGAAAAATATATGGAGGATCAACGAGCTCAAATGGAACGCTTGGTACAAGCGCAAGAAGAAGAAAGGGCCCGAAGAAGGGCATATGAGGAAGAAGAGGCGGCAAGGATAAATGAAGCTAGAGAATTAGAGCGACGTCGATGGAGTGCTCTAGCTATTTCTCATGAAATGGCTATTAACAACGCCAAGGTGCTCCACGATCAAGAGCGCCACCAAAGAGACCTCCTAGCCGGCCTTCCATATACCGAACACTCGGGGTGGACCAATTACCCCGACCTTCCCCATCCATTGGGCCCAACCGACCCGATTCCTCACTGGCCCGAAGCGGTAGGTTCAAGCTTCGTCCCCATTCCTTACCAGCCACCACCACAACAAGGAGAGCAAAGCCCGCTCGATAACTTTCGGGAGATGTTTGAATCTCTCACTAGTTATCCATACCAACCGAACCCGCCAATGGACCCTAACGAACGATATCAGCGGTAGAGGTATGGTATGATTTATGTTGTTGTTGTACAGTTTATTTTCTTTAAATCTTTTTGTTATTTATTTATTTATTTTTCGTCTAGTTAAATGAACGTTGTGGGTGTGTTCTCTATATAACCCTCACGAGACCTACTCGTCCTCCTAAGCTATTAGGAGGTTTAAAAGGGCTTGTTGCATACGCTAAATGCAACCGTGATTCCTACGAAAGTGAGTTAGGTTTGTTTTCTTGTTTTTATAAATCAAAGTAAAATAATGTATGACTTGGTAAAATTTTTCATAAAAATGGTAGAATTAGGTAACTAACAAATTTTGATGGTTGTGAGAAGCATGCTTCTACACAAGGGTTAGAATTTGTAGGTACATGATATTCGCGAGACAACCATTTTTATGAAGAAAGGAAAAAGACACGGGCATCAAACGTCAAAAATCAGGTGCATACGTTTATTTTTACTTTTGGTTTTGTTTTAGTTAGCAAATTAGTAGATTGTTTGTTGTGTTTAACCGGGGTGAAAGTTTGGGAGGGTTAGCCGTGTCACATCCCTTGTGCATTTTAAAACTCTAGTTCTTACACATTGAGGACAATGTTTACCTCAAGTGTGGGGATGGGGGAGTAGTAAAAATTTTAGATTTTGAACCGTTCATTTAAATACTACACATTGAGGACAATGTTTACCTCAAGTGTGGGGATGGGGGAAAATTTCAAAAAATTTTCAAAAGTTTCTTGTTTCAAAAGTAATAAATTAACAAAGGATGGCACAACCCATTTGGTCTTTTGTCATGGTCAAGTTCAAGTTAATAGCATGAAGGGTATTTAGCGGGTGGTTATTTGGGAATAATTCGCCTAAGGAACTTGCAATGTGTACATATCACATTCCATACCCTTTATACGTGAGATTTTGAGCCACTTTGATATCATAAATGTACATTTACAAGTTTCATTGTTGAGTGGACCATTAGTCACGTATTGTAGAACTTGCAACTTTTGATACGTTTGAGACCATAGACCGAATACAAGCATGAGAATGATTAAGGCATTAGGTAAACCTTTTCCTTTTACACCATTCTTATACCCTTACCCAAAAAAAATATATCCCTTAGTTGCCAACTTTGAGCCTAAACCTTCGTTTGACAACCCACTTAGCCAACAACCATAAGCCTTTTTGTTTAAACCCGTGTGATGGAAATTCGATTATTTAGCAAAGTTTGTATAGTTGTATTTATTTGTATTGAAAAAAAAAATCAGAAAAATCAGAAAATGTTATGAAAAAGATGAGAAATTCATTGAGAAAAGAACAAAAATATGTGTTTCTAGTTGTTGAATAAAAGGTGAAAATCGTTGCCTTGTAGTTGATGTTTATAGTTTAATTAAGTTTGAAATAGTTGCGTTGTAATAAAAATCGAAATTTTCATCACCTTAGCTACTTAAAAATATCCTATTCCTTACCTTTAGCCCTAGCCCCGTTACAACCTGTTCAAAGACCTTATGACTTGTGTTTAGTATTCGTGTTCGGCGGTGGAGAATGATTGAGTTGCAAGCCTATGCGGGTACGTGTTCTAATCGGTTTTGAGCGATTAATGACTAAAGTGCTGATACATTATACATATTAGCCAAATTTAAGCCGAGTGGAGAGACCATTGTAAGGGATATGTATAATTTGTTAGTTTTACGGGCAAATTAATCTTGGATAACCATTGCATATGTGAATATTCATGTTATCGTTAAATATGTTGAAATTGTATAAAGCTTGAACTTTAGTTTGACATTGGACCTTAACCTTTGTCTCGGGGATGGGAAGTGTATTCGTTGTTCGACCCACATGAAAATGAAAAACAGATTTGCTTGAGGGCAAGCAAAAGACAAGTGTGGGGATGTGATGCGTGGTTGAAAACCGGTGACCATAATCGTGTAACTTGATGATTTTACACATGTTTAATCTCGAATAACCTACTTGTAAAAGGAATTATGTTTTGTAGGTCTTATGAAGATTAAGGAGCCAATCGGGAGCTAAATGAACCACCGGGACGTGAAACAGATCAACCGGGAACGCAAGACGCGAAAAACAAAAACTAAACAAACGGGAGCCCGTCGGCGACGGGCAAGCATGCCGTCGGCGACGGGCAGTGGAAAGTGGTTCCGGGAATTATTTCTTGGATGCCTTTTTCTATGATTGTTAGCTTTGACTTTGAGAAGTAAATACGGGTTTTAGTCTTTGGGGAGGCCAAGAGCATTACCTTGAGCAGCCTTTGAAGAAATTTATCACTCTCCAAACTCTTGAGCATTCAAACCTCAATGGAGACACACATGAAGATCATCCAAAGTCTTGAAGAGAATTAAATGCTCCATGTTCGTGAAGAAGCAATAAATGTTCCCAAGTCTTCCATGGATATAAAGAGGGATCATCATCAAAGAAGGGAAGCATCCAGAGCCACATCCGGGTACAAACCCGTGTCCAGAAATTCACCATTACATACTTGCAATTTCCAAGCTATCATCTTGCATCAAGAGTATTCTTCAATTTCTATCCTCCAAGCTTTAATGGTGTTCATGGTGTTTTATTCATCCGGTGATCAAGCTCCGTCATCCATGAGTGGCTAATCACCTCGGTTTCACCCCGGTATAGGTAGTTGTTAATTTATGGTTTTGAATTGTTCTTGCTTTAATTTGTGACAATTTGTGTATGATTTTAGAAACCTTTGACAATAAGCTTACATTTGTTTCGTATTCATAAATTGTCGAGCGATGATTAAAGTTGTGACTTTATGAAATGGTTATGTGTAATATGCGTTGTCTTGGTTAGGATTTACATGTTTTGATAACAAAGTGCATTCTTGTCCGTTCACCGAAGCGTGATAGTTATTGGCACCTAAGTCATGTACACTAAATCCGTTAATTGTATGCATTTAAGTTGAAGCCTAAAACTTGTAGAAACCATAAGTTAGCAATTACCGAAACCGGGTGTGATTCCTTTAATTATTATTGTTTAGAAACCAAGTATTCACTACAATTGTTAATCCGGAATTGTTATTCAAGTAAGTGCTTATATTTAATCAAAACGGAACTTTCACAACACTAGGCACCTAGCTCGGTTGGCTAGGCTAGGCGCGCGAAAGGGTGCAGCCTAGACCCGGGTTCGAATCCGGGGACGGCCGATTTCACCATTTTTGGCTAATTTCACCATTGTTTTATTATTCAAACAATTCACATCTTTCATAAAAAAACAAAAATACAAGAATTTTATAAGCAAGCTTCATAAATCGTGACAACCAATTTAGTTCTAGTAAATCCATTTGCAAACCACATACTCTTCGTGGATCGACCCCTTGCTATCACTAACTACTTGTTAAGGGTAATTTGGGCTTATAAATACTATCTTTGATTAGAGCGCGACATCTCGATCAATAATATGACATTTGTCTTTTTTTTTTGTTTCGTTGGTTTTCTTTTCTTTTATATGTTTAATCACATACTATAAATTATATATATATATATATATATATATATATATACTAGCTTATTAGACCCGTGTATTACACGGGTTTAAGGATAGAAATTATATAATTTTAATAATGTCTGCACAAGTTTACATAACTAATTTTTTTTTTACTTTGGGCAATGCTACACATGATTGGCTATGTGTAAAGACCGACTCTTTTCGAAACAAACCAACCTTACATAGTGAATGTCCTTGCTTTTTATTTATCGTAATGGCAAAACATAAGGGGAGAGGAAGCTGTCTTCTTTTAATTTCAATATAAACAGTCATTAATCGGAATCTAAGGATAAACCTTCGAGTTCCATTGCATAAACCTTGTCTTTTTATCAATATTCCTTAACAACGTTATTGGAACATCAACCTTTAGTAATGATTTATGTTTTGGCAAGCCTAAAAGTCTAAGTCCATTAAGGATACCTGATTAGTATAAATTTGGATCAAAATTATTATAAAGATACTCTGACTCTGATAAACTATCAAAACTTATATGTTCTTTTTCTTTTCGCCAAGAAATAGTGTAAGCAAACGATCATTAACTCCTGTACAACATTATTTGTAGGTACAAGTATAGCTCTCTCTTTATAATATTCAAATTGTATGAAATTTGAAGAATAATAGGGTGAATACAAAACCCAAAATTTTTTTATGAATTCTTAATGATGTGTTATATATTGGCTATAAAGTCTTTCTATACTAATATATGAAAATGTTTTTTCGAACATGTGTCACTTCCTGGTTCATTCTCACTTAGGGATGGCAATGGGTCGGGTTCGGGGCGGGTATAGGTAATCCCATACATACCCGGTTGTAAAATTGTGTCCCATACCCGACCCAATACCCGTCGTGTGACAACCCGAACATTCAAGGTTAGGGGCGTTTAATCTTGTGATTTCAACTTTCATTATTCCTCGCCATTGTGTTATATATCCTGTGCGGTCATAACTCTGTTAGAACTCTAAGTATTCTGTAAACACTCGTAACCTTAGTAAATCCGTTAACGTAAAACATGATAACATATGTGGCGGGTGTAGTGGACCGGTTTAGGCACAATGTAGGCTTAGTGGGCCTGGTCAAGCCCAATAGGAATTGTGGATTTGGGGCGGCTAGGAGTTAACTTATATACACACAAGTTAAGTAAGTTTAATAACTCAATTGCTTCGGTTATCAAACACAAGCACAACTTTTACCTACAATGTGTTTGGGCTTAAGCCCATTACTACGGTTGTTATGTAAACCGCCCTAAACAACCTTGGCCAACATGTATACGTATTATATTTCTCTATATCTTGGGTTAGCTTAAAACTTAAACACAAACCCTATTATACCTTAGTTACGATCGGCAGGAGAGAAACCCCCCACTGTTCGCAACAATCTTTTGAGGCAATCCAATTTTGGTTAGTGATTTTCATTTATTTCTCATGCTGTATAATTGTGAATTGATAAACGGTTGTGTGTTAGATGGTCTCATATTAAGAATAAGTCGTGCGAATTAAATAATATACTAACTGTTTGTTGTTGTGAAGTAATATATATGTGACCATCATACTGTGATTATATATGTATATATATGCTGCCTTGATGGATCAAAACCTGGTGGAACAATGAATTAAAATCGATGAATAAGTTAGTATCTTGATTTTACGGTGGACAATATATAGCATGCAAACTTTCGTATATATATATATAATTGTATGTGGTAATGATTCATGATATGTGCTGATGGAAAAAGAATCATGCTAGTATTGATTTCTGTTTGATGACTTGATGGCCGTAATATGTGATAATATGTCTAGGGAATGGGTAATGCACAACATGCTATATGAGTCACAGAAACACGGTTGTGGGCTGAAAAGTTAAATGAATTGCTAGTAAATAATTGGTATATTTGGGCCTGCATGTTTAATTGTACACCTTAATGAACTAGATGGTTTGGGCTGCATTTATGTATATGTTTTGGGGCCACACATCGGTACTGGATCACAAGTCTATAATGGGCCGCACACCCCTTTTAGGTAATCAGACAAGAGTAGGTTGCATATTATTGTTGTGGGCAGCCCACTAGGGGTGTAAACAAGCCTAGAGGCTCGAGAGCTACTCGTGATCGGCTCGGTTAAAAGCTCGAACGAGCCGAGCCTTAACGAGCCCGAGCCCGAGCTCGAGCCTGAAATAGAGCTCGTTTTGTTATCGAGCCCGAGCTCGAGCCTGAAATACAAAGCTTGTTTAGGCTCGCGAGCCTAAACGAGCCCATACAAAATTTTAATTTTTATATATATAATATATTAATAATGATGATAACATTGATGAGCCGAGCTAGAGCCGAGCTTTGGCTCGTTTAAGCGATGTTGAAGTGAGCTCGAGCTGAGCTTTTAGCTCGTTTAAGGTTGTTCTCAAAATAGTTCGAGCCGAGCTCGAGCTTTGGGTTTTACTCGCGAGCCGAGCTCGAGCTCAAAGAAGTAGGCTCGAACCGAGCCGAGCTCGAGCTCGAGCTTCATAAAAACCTAACGAGCCGAGCTCGAGCCTGGTCGAGCTCGGGTTCGGCTCGGCTCGTTTACACCCCTACAGCCCACTATTGTAAGTGTTAAGATGCAATGTCAGGTTCATGATATTACGATTAATGAGTGTCACATATGATCAAGTGATATAATTTGGTTCATGCACCTTGTATAGTACACAACTGTTAATTAAGCATTATCACTGAACACATACGTGAACTGTGGAGTCAAATGAGTTATATTATGTGCCATACGGGGATTATTGTTTGAAGTACATACCATTATTATATGTGAACTAGTAAATGATGATTTAGGAAGCCTGTATCTACATAAGAAACATACTTGTGGTCTGTGAAATTGATTTTATTATATAACTATTATGTGATGCTCAGAAACTGACGTTTAAATACACACCATGAATGCAATTTATACGTGAACCAAGTGATTGCAAACTGATCCCGTGTACATGCATATCATAGGCTTTGACTGATTTATTGTGAACAAGTAACTAACAAATTATACCGAGCAAACCAAGGTGAGTTCATTGCTCTTTCTCAAGCATGGATCCCAGGGAAGGGATAACGGGTAACGTTCCGAGGAGGAATGCATGTGTAATGGGATGTTGGTTATCGTACTCAGTTTTCTATCATTGTAAGACCACAATATCTACCGGCACGTTGCTTGTAGGGCAACGGGGGTTATTAGTTGATAGCGCTATTAGGTTTGGCACCCTCACGACGTTCGAGGAGAACGGGCGTGAACTAATTACCTTAAAACATGACCAATGCTTTGATAGAGGCATTGGGGTTGGCAATCACATATCATATGGCCATTCGGTAATCGAGTAATAACAACATCAAATCATCAACAACATAACAAACATATCATCTTGTTAACTGTTTTACACACGTGACGGATAACTAAACTCGGTAAACAAAACTTTGAACTCACCAGCGTAGTCTGACACACTTGTTGCATGCTTGTAGGTCGTTAGCTGAGGTACTTTGGAACTTGCTATCTGGAGCAGCTGGAGTGGGCATGGTCATGACAGAACGTTTTATTTCAATACTTTATGATACATTGTTGGGTTTTAAAACTGCTTACTTTTGCTTCCGCTGATTACTTGGTTTTATTTAAACTTACAAACAGTATGTCCTTTACAAACAAGTACTTTATTGTTTTATCGAATGTGTTTGATATGATTAGTGGCTCTTTGTTGGATCGTTGCACCTCCAATAGGGATATACCCTAGGTGGGAATTTGGGGGTGTGACAGTTTGGTATCAAAGCCACTGGTTATAGAGAACTTGGTTTTAAAAACGTTTTTTTATAAAACCAGACTATAACCGGACAGTTCTGACAACAAAGAATACGACCATGACACTCAGCTCCAGATTGCAAGGTTTGTCTCTCGTGTACTCATTGTACTGCGTAACTAGTGAACACTTACATATGATATTACATGTGATTCCACGTTTAACACAACAGTATGAATTTACGTATTACTTGCACATGTTATGTGACTGATAGGGTGGTATTTCCCTAAACATTCGTGACTCACGTTTTGTGATACTCTTTGTATGGTACTAGAGTTTGAGGAACCATTCGACATGAGTTAGGATGAGCTGAGATGAGCATGCAAATCACAATATTATTGTGGGTGCACACATAATAATAATGTGGGGTGCATGTGAGTCCCAGTGAGGCTTAACAAGTGAAGAAGGGGTTCCGCTCTGTTATGTGATCAGTGTGAAACGTAACAAATTTATAGGAGTCATAACAGTGATCGTCTCCTACTCGAATGTGACCTTTTCACCTCTCTCTGATTCCTTTCGAATCTCGATGCCATCGAGTATTACCTGAACACCCATCTGAACGCCTAGCGAACTGTGTAGAATGTTAGGTTCTTGTACGAACATCCCTGAGTTGGATGTTGCAGCGTCGAATGATTGGTCGATACCTTCTCACTCCTTTTCATTGGTTGGAACTCTGTGTATTGACGCCTTAGATTCTGTAAGTGCGATCGTTTCTGCAACACCCTAGCAACGTACTGTGTATTACTCGACCAACTTGCAAGAACGATGGACAAGAGGATGAGCATAGTACTTCACCAACTTCGGTAATTGGACGACCCTGACTATCAGTAACGAACATCAGCAATTTGACGCCAAACGAATCCTAAACCCTAGTCAACAACTTATGGGAGCCGACTTTTACGAATAAATCGGGACATAAACGATGACAATTGGCCATGATGTGGAATGTGTAACTGCCAGCACAATGAGTAGCGCCTTGGAACGTGGCATGGAATGTGGAGAGATGGACATTGCTGGTGAAAGATTGCAGGACTCCATTTCGAGCAACAACATTAGAAGAAACAGTCACGATGACAGCAAGGTACTCGCAAATCATGACTTTCGGTATGGAAATGATGGTGGCTTCAACAGGGAATGGCCGATGTTAAGGCAAGACGCCAACAACCCAAGGAGCAATGATAGTTTCGGGAATTCTAGTAGTAGTAGCAACAACACTGGATATGGTACTCGCGAAGGACACTTAGGATTGGCGTGGGCAACGCCAGGATTATAGCAACATGGTGGCCTACACGTTCTTAGTAATTAATCGCTTCGTCACTGCTTTGCTTAACCCTGATGCTTCTTGAAACCGAACCTGCTGTGGAATCGGCTGATGGCAAGTCAGATGAAACCGCATATGTTAGTTGGAATGCAAACTCGACCTTGTGGGACATGTATTCGACACCGATTTTCTTTCTACTATCCTTGATGGCTACAATGCAGTAGTTAGTGTGGACTGGATATCCAGAACTCGCGCGAATGTTCCCAGTGGGGAGAAAATTTTGTGTGGTGAATTGTTATTTGTTCTAAAGCGTTAGACTAGTGCAAGGGCTAGCACCATTTTGGCTTTGAGGGCCCAGAAACGTCTACGGAGGCATGACCCCACTATATTAGCAACCGTTTCTGATGATAAGGCTAAGGAAAATAGGATCGAGGATCCACCAATTGTTGTGACTCGTCTCAGTGTGTTATTCGAGGAACTTCCAGGTTTACTACCACAACTGTTAGTCGGAATCTCAGTTGATCTCACGCCAGAGGCAGCTCCGAGTACTCGTACTAATATACAAGGGTTAATGGAAAATAAAAATATAAATTAAAAAATTCGGGTATATGACTGGGTATATAATTTGGGTAAATGGGTATGTCATTTTGGGTAATCGGGTCGGGTGTCTCCTAATCCCATATCCGACCCATACCCGCGAAAATTTTTAAAACTAATCCCATACCCGGCCCAATACCCATCGGGTATCAGGTATACCCGTCCCATTTGTGTCGGGTTTCGGGTATACCCATCAGGCTCGGGTATTTTTGCCATCCCTATTCTCACCTTATTTTTCTATTTATCTCTTATATAAAATAATAATAAAACAATAAGGGATAATAATTTTAAACAAAAATTAGATAAGAATAAATATATGTTTTTCTATAAATAATTTTAAATTTGATTTATTTTGTTTTAATTTCTACTCTTAAGTATGGTATTCATTGGTGTTTTTAATATAATTTTATATAATTTGACATAAAACTTCAATTATCTGAATATAACAGACTCAAAAGCTTCGACCTTTTTTAATATGTTAATATTAGATTAATTAATGCTGGCAATTAGATACCTGTTAAGACACGATTAGACCTGTTTGACTGAAAAATACACACTTTGACTTTTTTAATTTTTAAAATAATTAAAATTACAATGTTAGGATCTATCATTTATTCATCTTTGTACATAAAACATAAAACTGTTTTATAAACATGAGGTAGAAAGTAGTTAAACGAGTCGTAATCATGTTTGAAACTTATGTTGTGCGCGTCGTCAGAAACCTGTTAAACCTGTTAAGACACGATTTGCCAGCCAATATACCAAACTCAAAAACTATTTATTTGTTAATTAATATAGAAAGATTATTATAAAAGTATTATTATTTATCTCCAATCCAAATTATTTGTTTATCCATTATTATAATTATTATCCCTTATTATTAGATAAATGGGAAAATAAGGTGAGAATGCACCAGAAAGTGACACATGTCCAAAAAAGATTTTTATTTATTAGTATAGAAAGATATATATATATATATATATATATAGGGTAAAGATAGACAAAAAACCCTCAAATTCTTAGAAAACTCTGGAAACCCAAAAGGGAACCCATTTTTACCCAACCTCCCGACATTTTTTTTTTTGAAAAAAATTACACATGTTATATACATGTTTTAGAGTGTTTTGGGCAAAAAAAAAAAAACAAAAAAGCGCCGAAGGGATTTTTTAAAAAAAAATAAACAAAATTCTGTGCCTAACATGTGTTAGACAAAAATGCTGAAAGTTGCTGAAATTTTTTTTTTTTTAAATTATCCCTTCGGCGCTTTTTTGATTTTTTTGGCCCAAAACTCTTAAAAACATGTATATTACATGTGTTAATTTTTTCAAAAAAAAAATTGTCGGGAGGTTGGGTTTTCTAGGGTTTTTTATATAGATAGGGTTTTCTATCTAGCCCTACCCTATATATATATATATATATATATATATATATATATATATATATATATATATATATATATATAGAGGGGAGGGTTATCTTGAGAACATGAAATTTTGTGAGAACACTAGGAACAATTTCCATCCATAGATCATTCTAAATTAAAGGCTAAGATTAGATGAGTTTAAATGATGAGGAAACTTGAGGAGTAAACTTAAATTAAAACATAACGGGGTATTATTGTCAAAACTCAAAAAACCAAAACCCCCCTCAACTAACACACACAATCAGTATCAAAACCCTTGCCATCAATCGATCAAAACCCTTAAATTTCAAAAATCACGACGATCATACGCGATTTGAGTCGATCATATCACGCCTTTTTCCGGTGACCGCCGTATTTCTATTCTCCGTCGATCTATCAACTCCGCCGATCCATCCATCGGTAACTCTCACTCACTTGTTATAGATAATCGTCATTCAATTTCAAAACTTTGATATGATTTGAATGTTTTAGCACAATTGTTTTGTTTAGGGTTTGATTAATGTGTAAAGGCATAAGTGTTTAGTTTGATTAATTTATTGATATGTGTATTTTGTGTAAACGTTTTTGTTTGTCTCACCATAGGTGGGTGGATATGAGAACTAAATTGAGACTTAGTACCAGAGTATAGAGTATGTACCATAACTCTGTGGAAACAAGGGAATTTGTGAACTAATTTGAGAATTAGTAGCAGAGGAGGTATCTCTAGGGTGTTTAGATAATGGGCTCTGGCTAATGAAGAAAATGAAAGATGATTTATTGTTTGAATCATGGGTTGGGGGATTGTGTGCATTATCATTATTGTTAAAATGAGATCATTTTATTCTTGTTGTTGTGGTGCATTATCATTATTGTTAATGGGAAATTCCAACTCATTGTTTCTAAAAGATGTACAAGTTTTGATGCATAGTGTACTTGTGTTGTGATGGTTTTTCCACGAAGTTTAGTCACTAATTATTATTTTGTGCAATTTAGGGGCGATTTAGTGGGTAAGACTTAAGAGACCTCGACGTTTTAGTCGTCTCATATTTCGGTTGGTTATAGAAGTGGATAATATATTAAGTATGTACAATATTCTAATAGTTCATATCAACAATATATTATCCTTTAACAACTTTTAGTATAGATACATGTAGCTATCATGTGGACAAGTTTCATGATGATCATCATCATCATCGTACTCAGTATATCCCACCAATAGCAAAAGCTAAGGTAGGGTCTGAGGAGGGTGGGATGTAGACAGCCTTACCTCTACCCCGTAGGAATAGAGAGGCTGCTTCCAATGAGACCCCCGGCTATACGATAAAAAAGATACTGTGCTGAAAATGGTAAGTCTTGTTTATATTCTTGGTCTAGAAGTTAATGAGAAATACAATAAAAAAAACGTGTAAAACAAAAACTTACACACGTGTAACAGAGAATTTACACATGTGTAAAACAAAATTACAAATGTGTAACTGAGCATTTACACATGTGTAAAACATAATTTTATTTGTTGAATTCTTAATCATTGAGATAGATGTTGGACCTCTGTTACTTGTCAAATATATAAATAAAAAAACTTACAGATGCTCTTTGTTGAAACAGAAATACACGTGTATAGTGATGAGACACATGGAGACCTTGAAATCAGTGGGTCACGCAAAATGGAAAGACATGGAATCTGTGAAACCTCAAAAAATAAAGTTGGCTTGAGCAACAAAGGAAAATGGCATTGATTGTGGAGTATTTGTGATGAGACACATGGAGACCTATAAGGAAAGTCGGGTAAAGAGTCGGGAATGCGGTTTCAAAATGGAGAAAAGCAAGAAACAAAACGGACAATTGAGCTGCCTTAGACAAAAATAAGTTGTGAAGATTTTGCTTTCGAAAGCAAATGTTCACAGAGAATTTGTGATCCAGAAAACTAGTTGATATTTTGAAGTAGGAATTTTGTTTTTTTTATGTTATCGTGCATACCAAAGAGGTTTCTTTGGCTGCATTGGTTTGGAATTTAAAAAACTTTTGTAATTCTGGCCATTAACGTTGATATTTGGCAAGATTATTATTCTTGTTATCTTTGTGTTTGTTAGGGTCGGATGGCTTTCAATTTAATCCAGGTATTATATGGTTGTATTGGTGTGGGTGTATGTTTTCCAAAAAGTTGATGGTTTTGTTTACTCGCTTTGAAAAAGACTTGGTACAGAGTAACAGATCATTCAAAAACAGGTATTCTCATTGCATGTCAACGTGCAAGCCTATAAATTAAACAACAATATGATTCTTTAGTACAAGCATATATTACAAACATCGCGCTGAAACAAGTTCTCTTGCACTTAACAAAACATGTTTGAATAAACAATCATTTTATACAAAGTTTGACTCCATCGGCGCCATAAAACTCAAGCACGAGGAGAAGGATTTCTCTTGAAAAATGCATATGCATCGCTGTATATATAATCTACATTCGCAAACACAGCCAAACCAATCATCAAAGCCGCAAAAATCTTATCCCCTTTCGTTGACATACCATGGAAATCCCTAAACACGGGAAAAAAACAAAAAACAACACAAAGTGCACGAATTAGAACCGTTGTTGGTGGCATTTTTTTAATTTAGGATGATTATTTACCTTATGGGTTATTGTGTAGACATATACCAGGTAAAATGGGTCAGACTGGGCTGGGTAACGGGTTTGGATCAAATGTGTTCTAAAATTAGTTCGGGCCAGGACGAGACAAAGGCGTTGGATCTTAGTCGGACATGTGGTCATAGAAACAGTTGTTGTTTGTTTAACAAGTGGTCGCGAAAACGTTGGATCTTAGCTCGTTGTAACCTGTAGAGAAAGATTGGTTAAACAAGGGGTGTCGTCCCCTTTTACATAAGATAATATCTTGTTTAATTCACAGTTTACACATGTGTAAATGAGCTGCACATGTGTAAAACAGAAACAATTAATTGACAGGTAACAATTTACACATGTGTAAATGAGCTGAAAATGTGTAAAACATAAACTATCAAGTGACCACGAAACAGTTTACATACGTGTAATTAGGCTAAAATAGGTAAAACATAACCAAATTAGTGATAGGGAACTGTTTACACATGTGTAAATCAGTTGAAATTGTGTAAAAACAACAATTTACACATGTGTATATCAATTGAAAATGTGTAAAACATAAACATATACTGATAGGGAACAACATTTACACATGTGTAACACCCCTGAACGTATGTAAATCATAAAGAAAAAAGTCACAATGAACGTTTACACATGTGTAAAACACAAACTATCAAGTGACCACGAAACAGTTTACACACGTGTAATTAGGCTAAGATAGGTAAAACATAACCAAATTAGTGATAGGGAACTGTTTACACATGTGTAAATCAGTTGAAATTGTGTAAAAACAACAATTTACACGTGTATATCAATTGAAAATGTGTAAAACAGAAACATATACTGATAGGGAACAACATTTACACATGTGTAACACCCCTGAACGTATGTAAATCATAAAGAAAAAAGTCACAATGAACGTTTACACATGTGTAAAACAACAGTTACACATGTGTAAATCTGAACAGGAGGATGATACAAAAAAGTCTTAACATCAGTAACATATAAAATAGAACAACATGTGTATCTGAATAAGATGGAATGCAAGCCATTAGCAGTTACACATGTGCCATTAGGTGAATAAAAAAAAGTAATATAAAATACACAGATTCAAATTGAAATCATAGAATATATGAAACAAAATCAATAATCATTGAAAATCGAAATTCAATTAACTTGCAACAAAATCAACAATCATTGAAGATCAAAATTGAATTAACGATAACTGAAAACGTAAATTGATACCTTCAAATCACTGAGAAATTGATAAATATAACTTCAGAACAGAATCAAGATTTTATAAGCCCTAAAATTGTTGAAGAAATCGTTGAAGGTTTCATATTTGCGCCCTAATCATCAGCAATCTAATCATCTTTGCGATTCATTATTTGGTAAGAGCGTGATTTTTTCTAGGTTCTGAAATGATATTGAGTTTAATTTAATGGAATAGAGAATTGTATAATTACAAATTTACCCTTTTCATTAAAACACAAGGGATATAAATGAGTGGCTGAGATTTGTTCTCATGGTTCTCACAAAAAATGGGTGTTCTCATTTAAACCATCCCCTATATATATATATATAGGGCCAGGATCATTTCAGAACCATAAATATTTACAGAACTCGCAGAACTCCTAATAAACAATCTTTTTATTTATATATTTTTATGTTTAGCATAATTTTATCATTTATTATGTGTATTTTTACGATTACATACATGTTAAGAGTAATTTTATCATTTTTTATATGTAATTTTATAATTACACATATGTAAACTAGTTTTTTACATATATGTAATTAGTTATGACACATATATATAATTTTGGCAATTAAACATATGTAAACTACTTTTAACATGTATGTAATCAAAGAAATACATATAATAGATGATAAAAAGATCCTAAATACAAAAACTTATATATAAAATGATTGTTTATTAGGAGTTCTGAAAGTTCTGTAGTTATTTAGAGTTCTGAAATGAACTCAACCCTATATATATATATATATATATATATATATATATATGGTAAGGTTAATGCGAGAAACACTTTTATTGCGAGAACCAATGTGATCACAACCTAAAATAGCTAAAAAAAACCTAACCCCCACCCCCCAAAAAAAAACCTTACCCCCCCCCCCTCCAAAAAAAAAAAAAAAAACCTAACCCCCCCCCAAGCTAAAATGCTAAAAATTAAACCCCCAAAAAACCTAAAAAAATCTAAAAAAATAAAAAAAAAACTATTTTTTTTAATATTTTTTATGTTAAAATCGCTACTTTTAGTAGCAAAAAAAAAATTAAATTTTTTTTTTGTTACTAAAAGTAGCGATTTTTTTATAAAAAATATTAAAAAAAATTGTGTGTTTTTTAGCTTTTTTTAGGCATTTTTTGTTGTGTTCACATTGGTTCTCGCGGTTCTCGCAATAAAGGGTGGTTCCTAACGGATCTTTGTCCTATATATATATATATATAGTAGAGAGTTCAAATGAGAAGAAACTTTTTGTAAGAAGAAAAAATAAGAAATTTCAACCAATAAGAATGCTTCATTTTACTTCATTTAATATAAGTATTTAATTTTACTATAAGGGTAATATGGTAAACCTACAAAGATCATTAATTAGTAGTATTCCTCTTTAATAGCTAATTACATTAAAATTTGTAACTTATCTTCAAAATATATATTTTCTCAAAAAATAAAATAAAATAATTTAGAGTGTAGGATAAATTATAATGTGTATATGATAAATTACGGGTTGTGTAGGATAAATTTCAACATATGTAGGGTAAATTTCGAAATGTGTAGGGTAACTTTTGATGTGTGTAGTCAAAAAACATTAGTGTGAAGGATGATAGTTTTTATGACTAATTAATTAGGTGACATGTGTCCTAAATCTAAATTAATTCAAAAGGGTAAACAAGTAATTTTATCATTGAATTAATTAATTGATAACTTCCATAACCGCCACCCTTATTTATAGGAATACGTTTTTTTAAAGATCTCTATAAAACACTACGAATAACTCTGTATAACACTACAACATTATATATAACACTGCAACCACTATTCAGCACATATATAACACCATTCAATAAGTATATAACACCATTCAATAAGTATATAACACCACAAAACACCATTCAACAGTTCATAACACTGTAATGAGTATATAACACCACAAAAACACCATTCTAACAGTTCATAACTGTAATAAGTACATAACACTACAAAACAAAGATATAACACTACAAATCACTATTAAAGACACTACAAAAACACCATGTATTTCTAATCAAAAGTTTTAGCTCAAGTTTTGTTTTGGCTATTAACCGAAATTAAATGAATCAAATCAAAATTCGTCAATCTAACTGAATAAACCAAACCGATTAACTAAAAACGGATTGGTTAATAAAATAGACTAATTGATGACCTCGATTTCGGTTGAGGATAATAATCTAACCAACCAAACAATGCACACTGTGGTAATGTCCGTGTTTCTCGCCGCATCGCGCGCTATTATTGGTTATTAACCAAAATCGGGTATCGGTGAGGAATAACTAAATCGTTAACCTAAACCAAACCAAAAACAGTAAAAACATTAAAAACAGACTTGAATAACCAAAAACTGAATTAACTGATAGCTGAAAATCGAATTAATCAAAAACCGGTTATCAATTTTTTTGTACTCTCGTTTAACCAAAATTAGCTGAACCGAACCTAATCCTTCATATTTTCATATATTTCTAGCTTTTATACTTCCGGTTCATATATTTCATATTTTATATGTTCATTTCATATATTTATACTTTCATTTCACGTATTTATACCTTAATTTCATATATTTCTAAGCAAAAAGTTTTAGCCAAAGTTTGGGTTTTGCTATCAACTAAAATTAAATGAACCTAACCAAAAACCATCAATCTAACCGAATAAAGCGAAGTGATTAACCAAAAACCGATTGATTAAAAAATAGCCTAACCGATGACTTTGGCTTCGACTTCGGTCGAGTATAATAACCGAACCGACCAAACCATGCACAACACAATGAAATGGATTACTCGATTATTTCATTTTTTATGTATATCTATCACAATAATGCTACAATAAATATTATATGAATAAGAAAACTATCAAAAACGAATATCGCAATGCGATGTGCCGCTCCCGCCACATTGCACTGGGCATCATGCTAGTATATATATAATAGGTATCATATTAACAAAACATTTTGTTCTTTCATCAACATTCCAAACATAAATTACATTATACAATAGGAAACCTGAAGCCTATAAACACAGTTGTGTTTGGGCCAAAAGAGTATACATTTATAACATAAATCATATAATTAGTAATAATTGCGAAACCGTTGGTCTTCCTTGCAGTGTTCAGAGATAACCTTGTATACCACCATCAATAGTTTAGGAAACTTACTGCGAAAGTAGTCATCAACCCCTTCTGGGAAATCTCCCAACAATTCCTATGTTGCAAGTAATTAAAAACAGGTCAGATGCAAGCCAAAACGGGTGCATTTAAATATGGGCGCAAAGGGTGTATCATCCCGGCCCCTCTACACTCTTGTGTCCATTTTTTCAGACTTAGTTATAAAATAGTAATGTACTGGATAACCTTATAAAAACCATATTGTCATACAATGATTTTAGTAGGTTTTAAGCATTTGAGTAAACAATCTTTTATGTAAACACTCTCAATTTATATAAGTTATACGTTCGTGAAAATCCAACCTGAATGTTTGGTGGTAACTCGCCATAATGATTTATTGTATTTCGCATTATACGGAGCAAGTCTTGAACCTTGTTGTAGCGATACTTCCTTCGATTTTTCATTCGATTTAAAAACACAGGGTCCATTTCAACATCCCACCTTCCACGAAACGCTATAGAACCTTCGTTTTCTAGTGATCCAAGAACAATGGAACCAGTCCGGTCTTCCGATTCTAGCCTATCACTCGCATCCCTCAGAAACGACACTCGTTTCTCAGACTTCCAAAACAAAGGATGGAGTAGTACCTCTGATGCCTTTGGCCTAACATATGTATCATAAGAACGCTACTAAGTATGATAAAAAGTCTGACCAACTGTCAAATATCAGAAACATCAAGATACCATTTAACAAAAACAAAAATAGAGATTATAAACCATCTAGATGAGTGTGATATACTTGTGTGCATACAAGAACCGAATGGAAAGACTTTTCCAATGGCCATTACAAAAGGCCTTTAAGTCGTACATGTGCATTGCACATGTCTTTTTCTGACTTTCTTCAGAGAAAAATGTTCTCTATTCTCTATGAGTGTCAAAGATAGTGTCTTTTTGTGTGGAGCTGAATGTGATATACTTATGTTCCATGTTGTTCTTTATCATCCAAAGTAACTGTTTAGAAACCCATTTGATTACTAGAATTGGCAGACATGTAATGTAACATTTAGAGGCAAATAAAGATCTTAAATTTTACAACAGTAAAGTTGTACCTATCTTTTGGTTCATGGTTTAGCAATTGAAAGCAGAGATCCCAAGCTTCAGGAATATCTTTCACCAAGGAGAGATTTACAATATTGTTGTTGATCACATTTCCATCACGTTCAAAATACTTGTCACCAAATGGATGCTTGCCATCAGTCATGCAAAAGAAGAGAACACAACCTAAACTAAACATATCCATGGCCTGCGTTTGGCGTTCTCCCTGAAGAATTTGTTCTCGAGGTCGCCATCCTGGAGTTCCTGAAACTAATGTAACAAAGCAATAACAAAGTTAGATTAAAGTCCCCAGCTCAACTATGTAAGAAAAGGAACATAAAACAAAGGTTTAACATCATGCAAAAAATAAAAAAGAACATAGTAATTAGCCCAGTATGATGTAGTTGATTTCAGTTACCAGAAGCACGAGATCCCAAGGAAGACGCATCACCAACAAGAAACTTGCTAATGCCCATATCTGCGAGTTTGACACATAGGGGTTCTCCTCTTACTATCAACACGTTACGAGGCTTCAAATCTCGGTGAATAATGTTTAACTTATGCAAATGTACAAGGCCAACACATATGTCCCTATGATACAAATAGCAAAAAACAATTCAAACCCATTCAAGTCAAAGTAAGAATAATCATTCATGAAGGTGAGAGATGCGCCAAACGGCTATAATTTAACATAAGCACTTGAATTTACCGCATCAATATTAACAAGATACGGGAAGGATAGCCATTTGGCTTCATCAACCGAAAAGACTCCAAGTACCCCATCCGGTTTTGAATTAGATCATTAAGACTGCAATCACAAGGCTCCAATGAAAGATAAATAAAGCCACCATCACATGTGGTATCATACCAACGGACAATGTTTGGATGTTTGTCAGCAGCGATAAGGCTTTGAATTTCTCGAGACACAACATCATCGTGGGTTTCGACAAGGCGTTTCACAGCTACCAAACGACCGTCATAAGATCCTTTAAAGACAATAGTGCCATTACTGCCCATTGCAATTTTTTGACTTGACACAAATAGCTTTCCTATGGATATCCCTTCCCAGGCTACATGATCTAAACCTAGTCGTAATTGAATTGCCCACGCAATATCATCCGCAATTTCAGAAATCAAGGGCCTTGTTTCAGGCCTGTAACTCCACAAAGAAATTAAACATATTTAGACGTTAAGAACCCAATACATTCAGATCAAGAAATGTTCTTATGTTTCAAATGAAATATGCAAAGAGATATTGAAACATACTCTGAAACAAACCACCCCAACAAATTAGCAGCCTCTGTTACGGCTGCCTTCCACCGGTTCACATTATCGGCTGTCCATTTTGAAGTTGAACCTTCATCCGCTTCAATCATTAGATTTTCCAACTGCTTCGTGATATCTGAAGGATTAACGCCGTAAAATACTGGGAAAACGAGTTTGCTGGGATTCCTTTTTTGCTCGAGGATCAAACAAAGCTCATCAAGACAACAACTTGAATTTGCAAAATCCTTTGACAATACAATTATTGAAGCTCTCGTTTCTTTTATGTAAGTCTGGATTTCTGGCGTCAATTCTTGACGTTCCTGTTTTGCTTCGAAGTCAATGATAGGGTCAATTCCCGCCCCAGTTAAGGCGAAACAAAGATCATCGATAAAATCAGGATGAACATGTTTCGCTATGAAACTAATGAAAACATCGAAGGTTGGCACAGATGTGGAAGAGGCTGCATTAAAATCTTGTAAGTAATGTAAGAAAATTGCCCTGGCCATATCTTCCACAATTTCAATCATGGGCGTTGTTTCATGCCTGTAACTCCACAAAGAAATTAAACATATTCAGACATTAAAACCCCAATACATGTACTTATGTTTCAAATGAAATATGCAAAGAGATATTGAAACATACTCTGAAACAAACAACCCCAACAAATCAGCCTCTGTTAGGGCTGCCTTCCACCGGTTCACATTATCGGCTGTCCATTTTGAAGTTGAACCTTCATCCGCTTCAATCATTAGATTTTCCAACTGCTTTGTGACATCTGAAGGATAAACGCCGTAAAATACCGGGAAAACGAGATAGCTGCGATTCCTTTTTTGCTCGAGGATCAAACAAAGCTCATCAAGACAATAACTTGAATTTGCAGAATCCTTTGACAATACAATTATTGAAGCTCTCGTTTCTTTTATGTATCTCTGGATTTCTGGCGTTACTTCTTGACCTTCCTGTTTTTCATTGATGTCCATGAAAAGTTTGAATCCCTTAAAAACGGAGGCCGTATCAAGTGCACTGATAAATTTGTTATCCCCTCTGGAACTAATGAAAACGTCGAAGGGTGCAGAACCTCTTAAAGAATCTCCACTGCTTCTAGTCGTTATGTTCATCACAGGTGCACTATCATTTAATGTGCCTGCTTTAATTCGCTGAAGCCTCTTATGCTTCAAAAATTCTAGCTTCGCTTCTCTGGAGAAACAAATCCTTCCTTCCCCCATATCACTGATAAATTTGTTATCCCCTCTGGAACTAATGAAAACGTCGAAGGGTCGCACATAAATAGAAGAGGATGAAGTAGAATCCATTAAAGGCTTGAAATCACGAAGACAAAGGCTTGCACCTCTTTGTTACTGCTTCTAGGGAAGTCAACGGATCGAACGAAAGGTATTTGGGAATATTAGGGAATTCTGTGATGTGAAAACGCAGAACAATTAGCCATTGAAGCTTTGTAAAAGCAGTAATGATTTCAGAAAAAAAAAAGACTAGGAATCAGGGACGTCTTTCATTGAAGCTTTGTAAAAGCAGTAATGATTTCAGAAAAAAAGACTAGGAATCAGGGACGTCTTTGAAAGTCTGCTATGGCGTGTGCAAAGAAGGAGACAATAAAGACAAGTCAGACTTCATTATTATAAGTTTCTAGCATGAATATTGGAATCGATTAGGTGATTCTCAAGTGGTGTGTTAAGTGGAGGAGGAATAATTTTAAAAATTTTAAATGCCTAGATATATAAATAAAAAAAAATCAGTTTGGTTGGGGTCGGGTCATTTAAAACAAAAGAACATCAAACTAAAATTTATATAATCATCAAAAACACGTCAGTCAAACGTTGTTACAAACGTATTTAAAATGTCGCCTTACGAGTTTTCATTTTTTTGAAATCTATCCAAAACATCATTTAGAGGTTCAATAAACGATATACCAATGTAAAATTTACGTGAATATTTGTTGCTAATTATATGCATTTGATGAAGACCTTTATTAATCATAAAACGATACGTCGACCATAAGATTACATGTTTATGCATAACATAAACAAATGCGCGTGAGACGTGTTCTTAAAGCAATACATTAATGATTATTGATTTAAAAATAGTTGCTAATTATATGGAGTGTTTATTTATTCATTTTAACGAATGGGAAATTCATAATTGTTTAAAAAACATTTACTTTTGTTATAAAAACGTGCGAGTAAATATTGATTTAACAACGAAAGAACATTATGTTCGGTGGAATTTGTGTATATTTGCTTATATAGTACACGAATGAATATGAATAACATTTGTTGCTCCTTAACTAAAAGAACGAACATGAACATATGTCTTGTTTATCCATTTACGTACATATACGTTCATCTATATTTGTTTGCTTGTGTATATATATTTGTGTGTTCGTTTACGGTATTAACTATGGAACATAAACAAACACGCACAATAGAATTTATTTGTTTGATTAAACACTTTAATATGTTTACCACCAGGGTAAGGAAGAACAAATGAACAACCTTATGATTTGACTCTTTCCTAGGCAACAAATGGCAGTTGTCAAACAAGACCAAAAATGTCATCTAGGGTATGATTTTAAATTATTGAAAGTACCTAAAAGACATACTTTTAAATTTGATATATTGTTTGCAGGTGGTTGTAAGGTTTATAGACAAAATGAGTTGTCAAAAGCAACCTAGTAGGTCTACTTTCATGTATTCATACCATACAAAGTCTTCCCACAACCATTCAGCTAAACTATCATAAAAAATTCTTGTTCTCACACAAATTCCAATCCAAAATTCAAAGGGTTTCATCAGGGGCGAAGCATAGAAGGGGCGGGAAGGGGCGCCCGCCCCCCCCCCCCCCCCCCCCCGAACTTTTCGCTCAGTAGTGTTATATATGTAGTTTTCGTATAGAAATTTTTGGGTACATACGTTTTCGACACCCCGGTTCTATAGAAATTTTTGGGTATATACGTCTCCCCCCCGGTCATTCGGGTCAAGCTTCGCCACCGGGTTTCATGATCAAGAAATCCACAAAACATGCGTGTTGATCAACCCAAGTCGATCCTATAACAATCTTAGAATATTTAGATGTTAGCTCATGCAAGATCTTTTTTGAAATTACACGTATAGACATCACATTATCATGGGCGGATGCGCTTCTAAATCGCACAAAACATCAAGATCACAAAAATACTTCTTTTCTTCAGGAAAATGGAGTAGAAGGGTGTCCACTTCCGTCCCTCTTAGCGTCGAAGAGTTTGCAAATGGAGTTGGTGAGTTTTTATAACAGGTGCTTAAAAGGGTATATTTGTAATTTCACAATTTTGTTTTCGGATTGATGCTAACGATACATGTCTTTTATTCTAGCATCGGGTTTTCAAGAGGAGACGTGGTTCAACTCCATGAGTATATTAGGATAAGACTCTAATGATGATTTTTATTAGTGTACACGGAGGTAACCTAAGTTTTTATTATATTATAGACGTTTTGAATTATTTCAGATTCGGTCTTTTTGTAATCTCTTGATTTGTTATCTTTAGGAAATGCAAACAATGAGTGTGCCGATTACAAATATGATAAAAATATATTAGAGAACGATCATTCTAGCTTAAGGACTGTTATCGTCTTCTCTATGAACCAGAAACCTTTGGATGGGGAAGAAAAAAACGATATTTGTAAGTAAACTTGGACCTTTTGATTTTTAAGCATGTTATGTTTTGATAAATAAATTATGATTTTAGTTATACAACTATCTAAGGATACTATACAATACTACTCGCTTCATGTCAATTTTTTAAGTTTCAGTTTCAGTCCAACTTAACTCGTTTATTATTTATTAGTTATATAGTTAATATATTTTGAATACAAACATATATACATATATTTGAGGTTAGTATATACTTATCTAATCTAATACTAATAAAAGGGTAATTTTAATGCCAAATGGTTTTCTCTAATAAAAAGTATTTCACCAAAATGTCATGTGGCAATTTATTATGCTACCTCAGCTATATAATAAATAATAAAAAGTAAATTAATATAAAAACCAGTAAATGATTGAATTTAATATATATTAGAAATAATCTTATATTCATAATTATATCTATTGAATATTCTTAATAATTAATATTAGTTATCTACTTACTCATACTTTAATATAATGTCTCTACTTTAATAAATAAAGACATATTTATCAAAAGAAGATGTAATAAACAAAAATTTATACACCCATGACGTAACCAAAAATTTAAAATCTTATCATGTTTATAATTTGTTATTATTGTTTTCACAGATGTTAAAGATAAGTATAAACAACATATATATATGTTTAATATATATAATCTTAGATCATTAACTAATTTTATTCCATCTTCTACTTTGATAACACTTAATAAAATAAGAAAATATTAATTTGAAATAAAATATACTATGTATTTTGTAATTATATCTATTGAATATTCTTAATAATTAATATTAGTTATCTACTTACCCATACTTTAACATAATATATCTACTTTAATAAATAAAGACATATTTATCAAAAGAAGATGTAATAACCAAAAATTTATATACCCATCACTATTTGACGTAACCAAAAATTTAAAATCTTATCATGTTTATAATTTGTTATTATCGTTTTCACAGATGTTAAAGATAAGTATAAACAACATATATATATGTTTAATATATATAATCTTAGATCATTAACTAATTTTATTCCATCTTCTACTTTGACAACACTTAATAAAATAAGAAAATATTAATTTGAAATAAAATATACTATGTATTTTGTATTCAAAAACAAAATTCTTACTTCGTAAACGCATCATTTAAAATATTAAAATTTAAAATATCTAAAATGAGTAATGATATATTTTCTTTAAGTTCGTATGTATAGTTCATATTAAAATTTATATTTATGATGTGTGATGCAAGAAATAATATGAAATATAAAAAATAATTTCAAACCTGTAATGGTTATGTCCTTCAAACGCAACCAACCTCAACAATAACATATTTATTTAAAAAAAAACTCATTCAAGTTTATATAAATGGAAAACACATTTATTTCCCCAAATAACTCGATCAACTCCATGTGTGTATCCTAAAACCCATGTAATACATGGGTCTATAAACTAGTTGTTGTAATATACATAAGTATATAACATAAAAATAAATATATATTATTAGTTATCTGTATCATAATTAAATATATGATTATTATATAGTGTAATAACTATTTATTACAACCCTAGTTAATCCAAAGTTACTTGTTATTCTTTTACCCTAATTTGAGAGTTTTATTTCTTCATTACATAAATTATTTACTTTATTTCTTCACAAAATACCATCTTAATTATTTTATCTATTACTTTCTTTCAATCAACAATTGTAACATCAAACATCTTATTATATGATTATTACAACTTTCAAACCGTTGAATAATTATCAAAATACTCTTTTCCTTGATTACTCTTTTCCTTGATTACTCTTTTCCTTGGTCATGGGTTCGATTCCCACAAAGGGGGTTTTTCCCAGGTTTATTGGGTTTCCTCCTGAATTGGTGTATAGGCATTATTGGCTAGTGGAGATGGATATGATCGGGTGGTTCTGCTGGTGGCACGATGATACTCCAGTGGTCCGTCAGTGATCCAAATTTTGCCGTTCAAAAAAAAAAAAAAAAAACAATCATTTTCATGTATGTTGCATCTTGCATTGCTAAAATGGTGAACAAATTGCCAGGCCAATCGAAGAGATTCGTGTTTCGCCCACGGGCAGGACTTTTGATTCCTAGATCAACTAACGATAAGTCGAGTCCAGGATGTTGGTCGTTAGTTTCGCCTACGGTTTTTAAGCTTCGGGGTGAAAATTTCTTTAGGTATATTTGAGTTTGGTATTTTTTATTTTCTATAAATCTTGAATTAAACGAATTGCTAATTATGTAGAGATAAGCAAAAGGACCCGGCTCCAGATTATAGCCCGTATGTTCCAATCGGTCTCGACTTGTTTGTTTGCCCTCGAAAGATCGATCATATTGCTCAACACGTTGAACTCCCTTTAGTTGATGTGAATAAGAAAGTACCTTCATTGCTTATTGTTAATGTTCAGGTATTACTTTGGTTCTCGAGAATTTAAACTGAGCAGGTACGGTTTGCTTCATGTATGTGGTAAAATACGACTTGAACCAAACCGGACCTGCAAAATTTTTGATTCATAGCTTACAAACTATAATTGATGTTTTGGTTTTTCATTAACAATTGGTTTGGGTTCAATTGGTTCGCTTAATTCAGTTATTTGAAATGATGGTTCGATTAATTTCATTAAAGGCTAGTCTTAGTCTTTAGATGTGGGTGAATTCAATTTAATTTCAGTTAATAAATTCACTTATGTTTTGGGGAAAAAATAAATATTAGCAAACCATTTTAATGTATAAAGAAGAAAAAATATGTATGATTTATAAAACGGTTAGGGTTGTAAACGAACCGAACGAACACGAACAAGGCTCTGTTCGTGTTTGTTCGTTAAGGAAATAAATGTGTTCACGAACGGTTCATGAACACTTACCGAACGAGATGTTATGTTCGTGTTCGTTCATTAAGGAAATGAGCGTGTTCGCGTACGGTTCACGAACACAAATAAATTTGGCGAACGCGACGAAGGATAAAGGTAGATGGCCCATAGAGTATCACTGGAACTTGAATCTCTTATTGTGGAATAGAGGTCAATCGTATTCGCCGATGTAAATAAAGAGAAAAGAAAGGGAAATGGTGTATAAACAATGTGAAAGAGGGTTTCCTAGTTTAATTGTTAGGGTAATAAAATAAATAAAAGTTTAATAATATAAAAAGTATAGATAAAATATATGAAAGTACAAAAAACTTTAATTAAAACACAAACATACGAACATAAACGAACGCATATGAATGAATGCTCACGAACATCTTACCAAACGTTCACGAAAACAATTGAACGAACGAGACCTCTGTTCATGTTCGTTCATTTAACTAATCGAACGAAATTTCTTGTTCTTGTTCATGTTCGTTTGTTTATTATACGAACGAACATAAACGAACTTCCCATCGAACGGTTCACGAACTGTTCGCTGAATGTTCGGTTCGTTTACAGCCCTAAAAACGGTTATAAATAAAATCTTTTACAACATATAACATATCATTTACAAAAAGTAAATAAAAAATATAATGACTGGTTTAAATATCGGTTTGGTTAATTCAGTAATTTATACACAGATAACCTTCACTAATACGCGTGTTACTAAATAGTCGTTAGATATGACTAGATATTTATGTCTACATGACAGTTGCCAACGTATCCAGCTACACTATTTCATGGTGACACTGATGGTGAAGGGATAAGTCTAGTTTTATATTTCAAAGTGTCCGAAAACTTTGATAAAGAAACCTCACCTCGTTTTCGCGAAAGCATTCAGGTATTGTGTCGTTATAATCTTTCGGCACTCGGAACAACACCAAATCGTGTTTTATTCGCCTTTGTGTGTTCTACTGTGTTTAACCGCTGTAAATCATAAATCTGACAGAGTCTGGTCATGGATGAGATGGAATTAGTAAAGGGTTTTGCTAAAGATTCTTTAGTTCCTTATCGGGAACGACTCAAACTAATGGCGGGTGTAGTTAACCCTGAGGATCTTGAGTTATGTTCTGCTGAAAGAAAGCTTCTAAACGCTTATAATGACAAACCGGTGCTTACGCGTCCTCAACACGCTTTTTATCAGGTTGGTATATAGTTGTATAGTGGCATCCACTATTCCAGGATACCCAACGGGTGCAATTATCCGTAACATAACTGCACCCGTTGGTGATGTCCCACATGCGTCTAGATTAAAAGATTGTATCTTTGTCACATGCTCAGTCTCACTTTGGTCTTTGCTATTTTATGTAGGGACATGACTACTTTGAAATAGATCTAGACATACACAGATTTAGCTACATTTCACGGAAAACACTTGATGCTTTTCGCGAGCGGTTGAAACATGGGATACTCGATGTTGGTTTAGCGATTCAGGTAAATCGGTTTTTGCGGGGTACAAAATGGGAAGATTTATGTTTAGTTTGTTTTCGAGTTCGCCTTAACTAATCTATTTATGTTCTTTTGTTTTTTGGTTTTAGGCACAACATCCTGAGGAACTACCAGAGCAAGTTTTATGTTGTATTAGACTCAACAAGATTGACTTTTGTGATCATGGTCAAATTCCTAGAATTTTAATCCCAAATAGTGATTTTATTTGTATTATTGATTTTCTTTTGCTTTGAAGCATATTCTTTTCTAGTGATTACTGGTTTTTTTTTTCTATGGAAACCACTTATGATTCTTGGACATAATAAGAAAATGTAAATATAAAAAGAAAGAAAATAATGCATTCGATAAATTATGTATAGAATTACTTGTTATTGGACAAACTATGGGATTACAAGGATTTGGTTAAGAGGTAGTTACAATCCTCGTCTTTGGTTCGCTAGCTAGCGCTTATATAATATAAGAATCAAACTATAATGTTCAAAAACAAAAAACCGAACAAAAGAATAGGGGTCGGATTAGGCCGAGGCCTCGCAATAAACACAATTCATAAACATATTTCACGTTTATACACATACGTCTCTCATGACACAATAGTTAGAGCAATAACACTCACGGAGATGACCAATAAAACTACAATGGTTTGTTTGAGTTGTTCTCATCTCCCTTTTAGGGCGTTTTTGAGCTCACGTGGAGTAGAGAGGGCGTAGTGTGGAGAAGAGAGGGACGATGGGTGTTTTTTGTAAACATGCTCAAAAACGGGTTTTGTGTGAGAGAGAGGGGTTTTGAAACCATTTTATATTGTGAGTGAAGATTATACAATTATAGTTAATAGTTATACATAAAACATAACACTTTATCAAAAAAGAAAGATGCATATTTTGAATAAAACTATTTCAGGAGCCAGGAGGCCCAGGACTCAGGAGAGTTTGTGTCTTTTAAAAACTAAACAAGAGCCACTGGACTAGAATAGAATTAGGCAGTAACCTAGATTTACTTAATATAATTAGAGTTGACCCATTTTTATTCAGATAATTATAGGGTATGTTTGGCAAAAGTAGTTGGTGGCTGAAAGCTAGTAGCTATAGCTGGTGACTGTAGCTTTTTAGATATATTTAGGTGTTTGGCAGAGTAGCTGGAGCTTTTAATAAAATGTATAAAATGACCAAAATGGACATAACTAAAAAAACATAACTAAAAAGTTCATTATCTTTAGAGGTTGAAATAGTCATTTTCCCTAAAAGCTTGTAGCTCCTTCTAAACGCTACTAGTAGGAGCGTTCAACCAAAAGCTTCAAGCTCCTTCAACCAAACAATACTTTTTATTGAGTATGAGTTTTTTCTTAAAAGTTTAAAGCTAGAAGCTCCTAAAAACTCTTAAAAGCTCCATGCCAAACATACCCATAATACACATGATTAAATATATTTACTATAAAATATACAGAAATGAAAATCAAACCTATGGTCCGGTCCAATTTCATATGGTCGGGTTTTGATATAAATCGTAAACCAAACCGTTCGTTACGGTTTGGAATAATTTAAAACGACCGACCAAAATTTAAATAAAACCCTGACTGCGAAACCAAACGGTTTCGCAGTCAGTGGCGGACCCAGGAAAAAATCCATGGGGGTGCGAAACATTTTTAAAAATTTTAGGCCCCTAGGTACATAAGTAAAAAAATCGGTTGTATCGGGTCGGGTCGGGTCATGTAAGACAAAAGAACATCAAACTAAATTTATATATTTGTCAAACACGTCAAGTTGGCGAATCGTTTATCTTTTTTCACAAAATCAAAGTAGTTTCCGAGTTGAACCGGAAGCCTTCGTTTTTCCTCTTCATTGAAATCATATGGATACTATAACTATTCAAGCAAATTCCAAATCACAATACACTTAAAAACTAACTGCTCTACACATACACTTAAAAAACTAACTATTTTGACTCCAAATCACAATAATCAGTTTAAATTCACATCAAAACACTCCCAAATTCCAAGCATTATATGAACTATGAATGCTATTACCAAAAAAGAATATTTTTCCATGACACTTATATTTCCAATTACATATGTTTTTGTCAGTTAGTCAGTTACTATGCAACCACTAGCATTTAGTAAATGCAATAAATACAAGGAGATCAAAGTTTCAAAAGTTGAATGATCATATCAGAACTCATTGGTCTGCCTACAGCCCCTACTCATGATGGTTTCCTAATTTCTATAACATAATCAAGCCCCTAGAATTGTGTAATCACCCCTAAAAATCATCTAAATAACATAATCATCCTAAAAATCATCTAAACAACCATATGCAACGTCAAAACACACGATTTTTCATACCTATTTAAGTTTTTTATTACCCCTTTTCTCATATAATATCAAGAAAAATCAAATAAAAAACATAAAAACTCACCGTTTGTCGGTGTCCGGTTGGTTTGAAGCGGATTCCGGTCACGTTGATGTCGGATTCCGGCTGCGGCAGACCTGCAGTGTTGTTGCTGTGATGGACGCTGATGAAGATCCCTGGCAGACCAGTCGCACGCACAGAGGGAGAGGGCGGGATAGTAATTGAATGGTTTTGGGCTTATTTTATTTGTTCTAGTTTTAATTTACGTGGGTTAATGGGCTAGATTATTAGTGGGCTATTGATAAGTTTATATAATGGGCTTGGTTTGGGTTTAGTTAGTATAAGTTTATATAATATAGGTAGTTTTAAAAAAAAATCAGACTTTACTAATTTTTTTTTAACATAATCCATAATATTTTTTACCTAAGGTGTGCGGACGAAAAATTCGAAGGGGTGCGGATGAATATATCCAAGGGGTGCGGACGAAGAAATCCAAGGGGTGCGGACGAAAAATTCCAAGGGGTGCGGACGGGATTTTCGACGGAACTTAGCACTAAATTTTTTTTCCCAGGGGTGCGCCCGCCCACCTTGGGCATGTCTTCAGTCCGCCCCTGTTCACAGTTCCAAACCGAACCGTAAACACCCCTAAATATAAATAAAGGTGATATAAGCCGTTTCAAAGACAGGCCCAAGGCCCAATATCATCCCTCGGTCAGGCCCAAGGCCCAAGGCCCAATTAGCCGATACAATTTAAAACCCTAGCTAGCTATTGCCGGGAATCTCCGATATCATCCATTTCGATCGTTAACAACGAAGAATACATACATCTGAAGAAAATGGAAGAAGAAATCACTGAAACGAAGAGAGAATTTCCAATTTTCAGAGACATAAGGCGTTACACCTGTGCCTATTGTGGCATCGTTCGAAGAAGACTTTGATTGCTACTCACATTCAATCTCACCACCAGGTATGTATGTATTTCATTTCATCAATTTTACACGAATTGGAAATTCTTGTTTGATAATTGTTTTGTTTTGGGAGATTTTGTTTTGTGTTTTGGTTGAAATTGAAGGGATTTGGATTGCTGTGTGTAAATATCGTTGTTTTCGAGACGAAATTGCGCATTTGCGTGAGCTACTCTCGAAAAAAGCTAAGCTCGAAATGAACCAAGCTTAAACGCCTAAGATAAAGCCTGTTTAGTAAATGAGCTCGAACCCGAGCTTAACACTGTGTTCCCGAGTCTCATTTAACAGGGGAGGGGAAGGAAAATAAATTAAGAGAGAAAAGGAATGAGAAGATGTGATTTTTTTCGTGTTCCCGAGTTTAATGAAAAGTGAAGGAAAAGAGAAGAAATCAAGCATTTTATGTGTTCTCGAGTTAGAAAGAAAAGAAAAGAACAATTTTACCATTATACCCTTTAAACATAAAACATTTTAATTAGATATGAGAGCAATTTAGTAATTAGTAATATTTTTCTCTCATAATCTTTCCAATTTGGGAGGATAAATGTATTAACAAATTTGCTTCCCTTTTCCCTCCTTTCTTCTCCCAATCTCTGCAACGTAGTTTTTTCATATTTTCATTTCTTTTCTTTCCCCTCCCCTGTTAAATGAGACTCGGGAACATAGTGTAAAATGAGTCTAAAGAAAGCTTGTTTAGTAAACTAGGTTTTATTCCGCCCGCGCTCCGCGGCGGGGTTAATCAGCCGAAGGCAACTACCACCATGAAATCCAACTTTTAAACGTAATCCAAAAACCTGTACATTAAAAACATACAAACCCATTCTACTCAAATTTAAAATTATAATCATTGTCATTATAAAGCGAAAAAGGCCCTGAATCACACTTCATCTTCGCCTGTACCACCAAAATACGGTGTCGCTACAGCTGCAAATGAAATTGTCACGCCAAGTAGCAAGCCAACATCATCGCCAGACAACGCTTCAAATACCCAATAAATCGGTGTACACACTGTCTGTGCTTTTCACCTCAAACATAAAAAAGCCTGCCTATTCACAACTGTCAACACCACAAGTACAACCAACAGGATCAAGACCTGTCTTTTCATCAAAACCTTCACAAAATCCAATACACCATTGAAACTTCACATAAGCAAAATCTATCCAAAAATTAACCAAACATAAACAGTGAAAGGAAACATTAAAAAACATACAATTTTCTTTGTAAACAGGTGTAGGCAAATGTGCAAGCGGCTTGACCTCTTAACCTCCACTAATTCTGTCTCAATTACACGCAGTTGTGTACGCTTCATCTGCCATTGTTACAACACAGAACAAGCAAGTTTAGGTCAATGTTTCAAACAAAATTCCAATTTCATCATATTTATTTTCTTAGTTTATGTGATGACGAGCTAAGGTATTAGCACAGAAAACGCACGGCAGCGGCGGTAGCGTGTTTTCAGGGGTTTTGGTGGCTGGAGAAGGTAGAGATGTGGCAGCGCTGGTTCGTGAGGGTGCCTTTTAAGTAGATCTGATTCACAAAAAGGGCCCTTAATTGTTGTTTTAAAGCATTACATAGGTAGAGAAAATGATAAAAGTAAAGATGTAACCGTAATCGACTGGAATGTGAGTCTTTACTGGAACACTACAACTTTTACCATCGTCTCAACAGGTGGATGACCGCCCAAATAGCTGAATCAAAAGAATCCAAGAGAGATGACCACCCAGATCTTGCAATCCGAACAAACAACGCAATAAAAACACTATTCATTTACCTTCGTCTATTAATAATTAAATAATAATTAAATAATAATAATAATTAAATAATTAATATTAATAATAGATAGATATAGATGAGCTAGAGCATGAGTTTCACTTATCAAGCTCTATCCGAGCTTAAACTAGTAGTTAACGTTTTCTAATCTATTTACATAGTAATATAATTGTTTTAATAATTATATAAAAATAACTAAATAATATACATATATATTATTTTATATGAAAATTTGTATAAAAATTAAATATAATTTTATATAATTAAGTAATAAAAAATAAACGAGCCGAACTCAAACTTGAGCTTTAAAACTACTTACGAGCCGAGCTCGAGCTTTAGTTACGAAGCTCAAACCTATCTGAGCTCGGGCCCTCATATGTTAAACAAGCTTTGGCTAGGCTCGTTTACACTCCCAGCACTTGTTTCGAGCGGTTATGGAAGTGGATATCATCTTGTGAAAATACCTGCACAAAAGGAAACTAGTCAGTAAATAATAATCAGACGACATCGACTAAATGAGGATAAAAAAAACAATATATTTTTGAATCGTTAGGCAGCGTAGGTAAAACCTAAGTGTGTAGATAGCCAACCAAGGTGTGCAGATAGTTTGGCCCTTATAAAATTAAATGAATTAATTAAAAAGAATATAAGCAATCTTTCTTGAGCCAACTGATTTTAGAGGTTAAACGTCTCTAAGTTGCAAACCTGGTTGGCTATTCTTTTACATCGATGGACTACTAGCTCTTAAAAAATACTTTTGAATCTTGTTCTACTTAAATACAATATATATAAACAAATAGGTTAAAGAAGACTTTCCATTAGGTTGTAATCGAACTGAAGGAACACGAACACGAATAAGGCCATTTTCGTGTTTGTTGGTTAAGGAAATTAGCATGTTCACGAACTGTTTACGAACTCATACTGAACATAAGTTTAATTTCATGTTGGCGAACACATACTGAATATAAGTTTATGTCCGTGTTCGTTCGTTAAGGAAATTCAGTTATCGCGAACAGTTTGTGCAGTGGCGAACCTTGAGATTTCCGACCGGGGGAGGGGGGCGGAAGTCACCGGACCTAAAAATTTCTATAAATATGGGGGTCGAAACGTATAAACTCAAAACTTTCTATATGAAATTACATACTCTCCACTACTGAGCGAAAAGTTTCAGGGGTCGGCCGTCCCCTCCCGCCCCTTAAAAGCTTTGCGCATGAGTTCGTGAACACTGGTCTTGAACACAAACGAACGAAAATGAATAAAAATGAACATAAACAGACATTTAACTCGAAAAAAAAACATTGTTAACATTAAACATTCGACATAAGTAGTTAAATACATAAATCAAAACATTAGAAGACTACAGCAACCATCAAACGATGAATCAAATTTAACTAACTTAGACATAATTATTCAAAAAATATCTTAAATGTCCAAATTTATAGTGTGTGATTTGACCAGGAAACTCTGATGCGTATAAAGGTATAAAGTTATCGTTTATTGAAATCGGTTGCTTCATAGGACTCACTTGAATCGTCTCGGAAGTGGATTTCGGTTGGTTCAGATCTCTTTGGGTATATTCGAAACCAACTAAAATACGTTGAATTACTGAATCAACAGAAATAACTGAAATAACTTGAATCGTCTCGGAAGTACTGAACAACAGAAGGATGAGATATCGGCGGTTAGCTCGAAGAAGTTTCTCTCAATCAGGGATCTTCAAATGCGGTGTGTACGTTAAATACCGTTCACCGCTTTTTTAGTTGCTTCTCTTGTTAAGTTTCTGAACCAACCTAAATCCACAAATACAAACAGTTTCTCCGTCGCGTTCCATATCTGACTTCCATATCTGACACATGCAGATTTGACTTTTGACTTTTGAACCAATACGACCCGTATAGGCCTAAAGGTGTGCAGATAGATAAGAAGGTGGTGCCAATAGATTTCCCCTTTCCGTTAACATTTAAACCCTTGAATCCCTAAAATACATCTATACGATGCGTATTGAAAAAGTAAGGTGTGTAGATAGATAGGAAAGTGTCGAAATAGACATCCTCAAAGTTAATATTCACTGTGGTGGATGCAAGCATAAAGTTAGAAACCGGTGGTATTGAACCAACATTTCCTTCAAACATTCTGAACACTACAAGGATGTTGGGAATTAAACGCATGTACGTGACAAAACAAGGATCGTTCTAATAGATTAAAGTGAATAAACCAAGTACAAAATCATCTGCTTTCTGAATCTGAATGTTAACTTTGACTCATAAACCCTTGAATCCCAACGCTTCTATGATGATATCAGCGTTATTGTCGGATATGTGACTCAAGAAAGTCATTGGATTCCCGCCGATGAAGTCAAGTGTGATCAAACTTGGACATCAGACGTAAATCTTGAAGAAACAGAACAGAATTTGAATCTGAATGTTAACTTTGTCTCATAAACCATTGAATCCCAACGCTTCTATGATGATATCAGCGTTGTTTATCACCCTGTGTGAGCATTGGAAGCCCCAACCACTAGCAGAAGAACCCGACACGTCTGCTATGATGATTCAGAGGTCGGTCTCGGGTGGGCATAAGATCTGTGGGCCCTATTGTCGGATATGTGACTCAAGAAAGTCATTGGACTCCCACCGATGAAGTCAAATATATGTTTATGCGAATTTAAAGGACAATACTGACAGAGGTGCTGGTCTTTTCTCCCACTGTGCAAACTTAAAAAATCTCACCATAACACATCTAATATGACACATGAGGAAAGCGCTTCTTTTATCAATCATATCATCGACCAACTGCTCGAAATCCCTTACTTTTCTCGGGTTCGCATTCGACACAACACAACAAAAAATAAATTAAAAAAAAGGGGCTGATACGCATCGTATAGGCCTATACAATGCGTATCAGGCCCGCCGCCAGACATAGTCTGCACCTGTCAGTCTGCCATGTTTTTTACTTTAATTCAATACGCATCGTATAGGCCTATACGATGCGTATTGAGTTGCAAAAGTGTGTAGATAGATGGGGGGTGTGCGAATAGAAAGCCCCTAAGTAAAACACAAACCAAAAATGGAAATTTCGAAGTAAACAATATTAGAACCTTTGTAATTACCATAAGAGGAAATGCTATAAAAAAACAACAGACTTTCTGTTTTTTCTCATAAAAATCCTTCCACTTTATTTTTCACTTAAAAAACAAACATACTTTCTTTTTTGTTTCACAAAAGTCCCTCAATTTTTTTTGCATATAAAAACCCAACATAATTTTTTTTATCTCATAAAATTTCCCTAACCACTTTTTTATACTTAAAAATGATCGATGCATTTTAGGTAGACTCTAGTTCATATTAATTATAATTAAAATGCATTGATATTGGTTAGAATTATGGTTCTTTGTTGTGGTTTTAATATCATGCGAGTTAAGATGAAACAAGCTAAAACGTTCAATTTATAATGATTAAACACTGAATGTGAACACTTATCATTTAAGAAAATTAAGTATGGTAGTTACATGCAATTAAATGCTTTAATATGATTTACGAGAAAACAAGAATGAAATATGCAACTTTGAAACAATTCTTTGAATTAAGAATGCAATTAATTTCATGTGGTTTTAATGTGTAGGGTTTAATATGTTATTGGATGGATCATGCATATGGATTATGGAATATCAAATGTAATTTGCACATGAAGATCTGACAACAAAAAGAAAGTGATGGCTTTTAATTATCTTGGGCTAATAAATTACAAATTGTTGGGCTAGATTCATAAGCGCTGCTAAGTGAAAACGTGGATCCAATTACAATGAGGTGTGGGCTGAATTCATAACAAAAGAAAGTCGGTGGGATGAGAATAAAAGGGACATATGACGGCTGAATTGGGAGGGGGGTTCGACAGCCGACTTTGGGGAATATTAGGAACGAATTTAATATCTTTCTTACTCCTCTCAAGCCATTCTATGAAATCTGATCAACCCGGGATGACAACCGAAGCTATGAACATCATTATGCGCGGCTAAACTTTTTGTGACTTCTGCCCGGATGAACGTTTACACGGTTTGATATAATTTTCTGTTTGTCTGATTCTTGTAAACTGGTACAGCTTGACCACTTGTGTTGGATTATTGGTAAACGTTTCTTGTGTTTGAATTACTTGTCATTTATTAAGCGTATTGGCAACTTCCTTGCGTTGTTAGCGGGTTAGTAAATCGGTGGGTAGTTGATACAAACAAACGGGTTATTAGGTTGCATAGTGAATCTTAAAAACTATCCCTATTAACTAATCAAATTCATTAATTCCGAGGCCATGTCTATGTGGTGTTTTGAATCACAAAACGGATTTTTATATTAGAACGGGTATTCGGGATTCCGGGTGGAGGTTACTTCTTCTCATCTTGATAACACTTTTCGTGACAAATCGTGTTTTCTTTTAAAACGACAAATAAACCCCTAATTTAGATAGTTTAGTTTTAATTAATTTTCTTTAACGCTAACCACAAATTCCCCGTGGATACGATACCCTACTTACACTATATACATAGTTTAATTAGGTTTTTTGATTGACCCTAACGACAGTCATCAAAATGGCGCCGTTGCCGAGGAATTAGTGCGCTTAGTGTTAGTTAGTTAGTTGTTCTTGCTTTCAAAAAAAAAAAAAAATCTAAAACGAAAACCCAAAAATATTTTTTGTTTTATTTTATATTTGTTCGTTTTTACCTTGGGTATTCGAGTTTTGTCTGTGCACGTAGTAGAATCTTAAGTTGGGGATCTCACCATGGAAAAAGCTTATTGGTTATGGCGAGATTGTGGTAGTCCATGTCATACACGTGGTGATTGTCCTGACAGCCAAAAATGTTTGAAGACGCAAGAGTGAGATCGTATGAGTTGGATGTTTATTATGACGATGTGCAGGATTATTACTCGACTTGGGGGGAATGTTATCGAGATAACATGGATCAATATAATGAGCTAGATCGAACTTACAAAAATTTTGATCCGATGATAGAGCAAAGCGTGAGTTACCAAGAGGAGTATAATGATTATTATAATGAATACTCCTAACCATCATGTCAAGGTTACCGAGAGGAATATCACAGTTATCAACATAGTTACTCTCAACCAATATATGCAGATCATCGATCACATCAATTTGAAAGCCTTGATGAGGTTATGAGAAAAAGACATATGACGTTTGTTGAACAAGAATTGGCGAAACCTCATCTGTCGAGAGAAGACTATTTAGAGTTATTGGGTTGGAAGTACAATCTGTTAACGAAGGAAGTGAACGACGAGAGGTCAGGAATGTCCGTGTTCGAACAACAACAAGCAAAACAAAAGTGGCTATCCTTACAAATTGAAAAAATGGTTGTTGGAGAGTCAAAAGAAGAACCGACAACGAGTGATGAAGAACAAAAGGCCGTAAGTCCTCCCGAACTTGAATATGGTTGTTTTAGACTTAATGAAGATGTAGCATCGTATGAAGAAGCAGTAATTCCAGTCGATGAAGAATTAAATGTGAAAAATGTTGTTGCTATTGATGAAGTAAAAGAAAAATTGGTTACGAGTCTTTTAGAACCAAAAGCGGTTATGGATGCGTGTTCCAAGATCAGAAACGTGACGTTGCAAGATATTGGGCAAATCATTCAAAAGTGGTATTCATTAGAAAGGATGGATCTATCGGTTGTGGGAAACAGAGTATTGAATTGGAATACCAATTACCGAGCATTTGGGGGGAATTCGGTAGGAAAGCGTGGATTTAAGGAGTATGGTGGTGATTCAAGAAGCATGTCGGTTTTGACAAAGCAAGCACTTAATTGGGGTATCAAATATCGAGTGTATATTGGAAACGTAGTTGTCACACCCCGACCACGTGTAACATACAAAACGTGGCGGAAAACGTCGGGGAGTGTTGTAACAGAATTATTGTCTCACAACCATGGCATATAAAGTTACATTTTATTTATTAAACAAGAGTGTTACATTGTCTTAAACAGGAAACATAGAGTTTATAACATAATTAAACAAGTCTATCTCCATTTTATGTCTCTAAGGCACAGGTCCGCCCTAGTGTCACGCTCAACATCCTACGGAAAAGCTCCTGAAAACACATGTGAAAATATGGTACGTCAGCATAAAAATGCCTGTGAGATACATAGGTTTTGTGAAAATAGGATTCATGACTTATGTTTAAGAAAAATGTTTAGTCATGAACCTTGTAATTTGCTTTGTCTTGTAAATCATTTGAAAACGATAAGATCAGATGATATGTATAAGTAAATGTAAGGTTAAATGATTAACCATGTAAAATGAGTTTGTATAAAATAAATTGTTTGTAAATCAATGTCTTGTGAAAAGTATGTTATTGTATAAAATGTTCTATGTCTCAAACTGAAATGATTCAAATAACGCTACGATATGTAATACCATACAAACACTTATATATAGGAAGTACCAGCGGCGTATCCACCATGCTTGTATGATATTACACACGCCTCGTTACTTAATCATTTAATCAAACCAAACCAACAATGTAAGATGTCTATGTCTAAACCAATTGTCAAATGTATTGGATAATATGTCAAAGTGTTTATGTCAAGATGTAAATCATGTAGTGTAAAACAAATGTCAAACATGTTTATGTGACAAATGTAAATCATGTCAAAATGTCTATGTCAAATGTTCATGTCAAATGTCTTTGTGTAAAATGTCTATGTCAAAATGTCATGTATGGCAAGTGGAATGTATCAACTAAACCATATGCACAAAAACAAAGTATTGAAGTAAAACATGGTTTAAATCAATATTATGTCTTGTGGAAAATGCATGCTAATACTGAATATGAACATTTATGCGGTGTTGTAAAAATGCATACATCCAAGCCTTGTGACTGTGGTGATAAACCCTTAAACAAATTAAAGGTCTATCTGTATTATATCATCGAATTCGGTCATTCCTTTCATCCCCACCTAACCGGGATGTCCGGAACGGGAGTTGTCAATTCCTATGGTACCACTACCTACTAACGAACGGCGTGATCAATGTTAATGAATGTATTGTCCCATGTAAACAAACCAAATGTCATACCAAAATGTAAGCATGTGAAAACAATGCACTAAGTATGTAATCAAATGAACATACATAGCGTGAAATGTCATGTAAAACGATGTACTAAGTAATGCACACAATAGGCACACCTAGCATAAAATGTAATGTAAAACAATGTACCAAGTACAAACACAATGGGCATACATAGCATGAAAACAATGAAATCATGTACTATAATGTACTAATGAACATAGCAAGTATATGATGTCAAAGCATGAAAGTAACAAGTAGGTACATGTGTTTCACCCCAAAACAGTTTGGAAAACAGTAAAAGAGGGGTCTATGTACTCACTTGAGATTGTTCAGTAGTCCTGGAGTGATAACCAAACAATGATAGAGATCACGAAATCAAACGGCACCTAATATAGGTAACTATGTTAATAAACCGGACCTAGATCGGAAGACTGGGTAACATTAGGGTTTGTAAACCAAATGAGTGTGGGAACTCGTATGATATGGTTTAACAAATCCTACATACTAAATGAAACTTAACCTAAGCGTTTACGACCCATTACGACCCGTTTAGGAAGCTTATGCTACTTTAACGCGTCGTTCGCGTAAAACGCGTTCGGAACGCCTAACTAGCCCTATGACAAGTGTTATATGCCTAAACTTGTTACATAATCAGTTATGTGGCAAAAGTTTAGGTTACATATGCTAAATTACCAATTATGAATGAAAAGGGTATTCTGGTAATTTACCTAAGGCATATAAACTACCTATCATACAACTACTCAAACGATGTGACCATAAGGTATAACCTCGTAAGGTTATTCCCTATATACTATGGTCACCTAATGTATTTGGTCGGATCCTAATGATCGACCAAATGGGTCGGGTTCGAAAGTATAAGCGATTGTTTAGATCGCTTACCTTACGACCCTAGACAACGTGGTAATCAGTAGGCATAGTCACAAGGGACTATAACCATCGTGATTACAATCACGTTGCGAAGTTCAAACGAACTTCGCATTGACCATAAACTGGTCAACGCAGAAAGTCAAACAAAGTTTGACTTTCAGACTCGAAAAGCAATAAAAGAACGAAAGAATACTAACCCAGGGTCCCCGAATGCTAATCTAGATCAATATAGCTCAGGTATGAAACAAAGGTTTCAACTTAGAGCACAATGGATCAGATTCTAGTGAGTTAAAACAATGAAAGGCATGGGGTATATATAGTTTTCGGTGAACCGTTGAGATCGTTTCATGGAAACCGTGATTCGATCACATCCGTACACTTGTTGAAAGGTTATGGAAGCTAAATATGATCCTTATATGATGACTAAGCAATTTAGAACATGTGGTGGTGGATCAAACAGCTGCAACCTGATGTTAAATGCATTTAATCTGGTCCAGAAGTCGGACGCGGCCCGCTTCAGGATGTTCAGAAGCTCAGGCGGGCCGCCTGGGAGTTGCAGATCAGAAACAAGTTTCAGAAGTTACAGTTTTGGTCCCTGCACGTGTTTTAAGGCTTTTCCGACACTTCTAAGGCCCGTAAAGCCAACTTTAAGGCCCTAAAATGATTCCTAAACATTGTGGACATGAAACATGTTCACAAATATGCCGGATGATGGTTCGTTTGGTCGTACGAACGCGATGTTCGCTTAATTACGACGGAATGCGCACAAGCGCGAAAAAACGACCCAAATGACGCGACGAATGGATTTTTTTCTTATCCCAAACACTAAAGCATAATATAGTCATGCTTACATAAATTTTTGGATGTCCGGATGTATTCAGAACGTAAGTTATGCGCAAAAGTGCAAACTTGTGCACTTTTTGACACTTTTAGTCCCTGAATGACCCAAAAGTTTATTTTAGCACACCGAACCCCTCAAAGCCTATTTCTAAGCTATGTAAAGGATATTTATGGTATTTTTAACTTATGGTCATGTTCTGGAATGTCTGTTTCAGTACGAATCGTCGTACTTTCGCAGTTTGTCAAGTTTAGTCCCTGTAGTCGAATTAACTTGTTTTTGCCATACCAAAGCCTTCAAAACTTATTTCTAAGTTATGTAAAGGTTATTTAAGGTATGTTAAGTATATGATGATGTTCCGGAGTATTTCTCGCATTAAACTGAGTACGTTTACGCACCAGTTTGCGTATAACTCTCCAGAAAGTGATATAGAGTTTGAAATTGGATAAAGTTCAAAACATGAAAAATGTAAAACACAACCAAACAAACATTGGGATCAAATAACATTGTTTTATTGATAATAGAACTGTTCACAATGATTACAAGCACAGATGTTACAGTAGTAGGCAAATGCTCGCTTAAACCACCTTGAAAATTGCAGGTATGATCTGGCTGAAGATCTAAAACTTAGCGCTCTTAGGAGGCAGCCTAAGGTTTGTCTTTTATTTTATTTTTCATATTAGTGTAGTTTATTTATTTATTTATTTTAATGTCAAAACCATGGAATCGTTCAAGTGTGGGGAAGTCTGAGAAGGTTTGGCTAATAGTGCAATTGAAGGCAATGCACACTTGTTTGGAGGGTAGGGCAAAGTGATTATAAGATTAGATAAAAAAAATTGCCCGGAAAAAAAAAACTAATTACTTTGGGAGCGTTTTCGGTATATTTTTGGAGTGTTTCAGGAAAAAGAGATGGTTCGGAGAAGGAAATTGATTAAAAAAGGAGCCCAAGATATGTTTTTATTGAAAACTAGTAATTTTACCTGTCGTGCATTGAGGCGGCGTACCCGACTTGTTCCAACTAAATTTACGATGAAACGTGCGGTAACTGGAATTTACACGGTTGAATGAAAACGTATTATATTTTACCCGAACAAAATCTATGTCGAAATGTACACCAACTCGAAACGTGCATATGTGGCAACCAAGCAAAATTTACATCGAAAGTTAGACCAAATTAAAGATAAAGAAAATGTACATATCACCAATGCGGCGGGTTTAAACGCAAACCAACTCAAATTAACACCGTTGAATCGAAACGTTCCATCTTTGAAAAATATCTTTGCTAATTCCACCTGAAAAATATACATTCTTTTACCATGTAAATAAAATAACCAAAATGCAATGTCAACATATGTATTATGTACATTAGTATAGATTATAAACAATACCTTGGTGTAGAGGGGCATGTTCAGTTATTACATACATGGTGACTTATGGTCGATTAATGAAGCGGAATCATAATAAATAGCAGTTACAATTGTCCGAAATAAAATAAAACCTTCTAAATATTTTATACTACTATACCACACTTGTTAAATGGTTTATTTCAAACTGTCACAACAGGAAAAAATAATGAATGATGTAAAATTATACCTCATCAATGAGACCCTTTTCAAAATTAATCCAAACTTTAATTAGGGGCTATTTAAGTTGTTTTAAAAAGTTCTCAGTGAGTTAAAAAATTGCAGGTAAATAGGAGCCTTGAGACTCTTATTATATTTTAGCTTGGGTAAACTTTTGTGGTGTCTAATTCAAATGTAAATATATGTTGGGACTCATATCCATTAATATGATTATACTGCACATGCAAGTAAGATTAACTAAAAAACACTAACCTTTAGTAGATTGTGTGTTTGTTCAAAATCTTCAACATTACTTTCTTTTGGCACAGGCATGACAAAGTCAATGATTCCCACAGTTTTACTCCCATCACCCAGGTCATGAAACACAGGCAAAACTAACTACCCATTGCCTCCTACGTCTGCAGAATGTTGATCTTCTTGATTAAACACATGATGTATTGTCTGATGGTCTGCGATCCTTTTTTTGTTGCCCGACCAGGTAACCAGTTGCCCACCCTTGTTTCTAATCCAACAAAAGGATAATTACTTTGGCATGTCCTCCTATAATCCTGCAGAAGTCCTTCATGATCTCGAGTTAATACTTAATATATAGGTTTGATATGTCAAGATAAGATTGCATCCAATGTCCTCAGAAATAGAAGGTGTGTTGCATGGCCAAAACTGAAGTAACCCTGGTTCTTCACGATTTTTTTTAAATGGACTATGTTGTTGGAATGGTCAGTAATATGCCGACTATAGTAACAATGAATAGCTTTGCCATAATATTGAAATTGTTCCTCGAATTTATATATTCCATGATAATGTACTTGCAAACAACAGCATTGTCTAGATCACGACAGAGCAAAGGATATAATTTTAGCAGTTTCAAAAATCAAAAACTACTTCAAAAAGCAAACCCAACTCGGTTGTTAAAAATTGTTCTTAGTAGGTTAGCTAAACCCCTCACCTCATCATAGCTCAGCCCCTTGTATTTTTACATTGTGTCTTCTTAAGACTAAAGTGAACTCTTAAGACTAAAGTGAATGATTGAACTACATTGTTAACTATAGAACAAACATACCTTAAGACTGTGTAGTGGGATAGCGCCTGCCGCCACCTCACCTATTCAAGGTGCCACATACCGCGCCTGGGGACGTTATTGTAGGGTGGGGGTGTTGCGTCTTTAATGGACGTGAAAGGCTTGGGGTGTGAGGGCCAACTCACAATCAAATCATGTTTCTCACACTACTGAAACTATTACTTCTGAGGAAAAAAGTTAGTAAGAAGTTGAGAGCTCCCCTTAAACGACTACACATAGTGTAAGAAACTACATAAATAGACCTAATCTGGTGCCAGGTTTCATCTTTCAAACTTGTTTTGTAAATAATTATTTTATCTTCATTGTTCAGTTCTTTGTTCGATACTTCGATTAAACCCCTAAATTAGTGACTTCACTGCATATGAACGTTCCCTTCATGATTTTTGATAAGAAACCCTAAATTAACGTCCCCAAAGCTTCAAGAAGAAACCTTAACCCTAGAAACAACAGGATGATGTATCATGATCGTAGTATAATTACTCAATAAAAACCAAAACTAAGCTATAACTGAGCATTTGGGTATCAGTTACTAACTAAAACTAAACTTACTTGGATGCTCGATGTTAATGAGTAATATGTAGAGCTGGAGAATGAAATTGATGTCGGGGCAACAGATTAACGCAGAATAAAAAGAATCAAATCGGCGCTTTAGATTCCATAGCCGACATAAGATCTATATATATATATATATATATATATATCGAAAAGAATACCGTGCTGCTTCCATGGAAGAAACCTAGATATTTGATTATTTGAAAGCCACAAATGAAACACAATGAAGAACAAAGGGGGAAGCGCTGGAGGGCAGTTTTGTCTTTTTGGTCGGTGGCACCGACCTTTCTCTTTAAGAATATATAAATTTATCATAAAAACTCGTCTGGAAGGTTTGGTATGTAAAAAAGCGAAAAAACTGAAAAATTTTCTAAGGCATTAGAGCCAAGAAATTGAAGTAAATGGCTGGAAAAATGGTTCGTACGCGTGTCGCGGGGGTATTCCCTCCTTCTCCGCGTGTCGCTTGGGATACAGTCATCTTGAAATCAGATTTCATATACCCAAAAAACCCTTCTTTCTCTTGTCTCTCGGTGTCACCTGCAAGTCATCACCTCAACCTACCTTTATTAGGGTCGTATTATTGGCACACCTTACCTTCTAAATCGACACCCTCAATACCTATACGGGTCGCATTACTTTTTCAATTTCCAATAAAGACTGATGTGTCAGATCTTGTCTTTTTTTATTAGACCTATACGGGTCGTATAGGCCTATACTGGTCGTATTGGTTAAGGTATTTTTTTACAAAATTTTTTATACATTTGTTTATGGTTTTAACAAAGTTTTCTAAAAAAATATTTTTTTAAATAAAAACTTCCTTAATTTTTTTTTGAATACCGTTTACAATGTAGTATAGTATAGTATAGATAAGGTATAGGTCATGTATGAGCATGGGTCGTATTGGTTAAGTCTTTTTTTTACAATTTTTTATATATTTGTTTATGGTTTTAACAAAGTTTTCTAAAAAATATTTATTTTTTAAATAAAAACTTCCTTAATTTTTTTAAGAACACCATGTATAATGTAGTATAGTATAGATAGATGAGGTATAGGTCCTATATGAGCACGGGTAGGGTTGTTCACGAGCCGAGCCGAACCGAACCGAGCGGACCTTTGCTCGTGCTTGGCTCGTTTACAAACCGAACCGAGCGGAGCGGCTCATTTAAAACCGAGCATCAAATCAAGCGAGTATTTTTCGAGCAGTAAAAATTCCGAGCGAGCGTCGAGTGAAGTTCGAGCGATTTGGACAACCGTGTCACCCAATTTGGACAACCGCTGCAATATGTTAATATACATCATATTACGAAAAAATACATGAAAATACGTTAAAATACGGCGAAATACGTAAAAATACCCTAAAATAGGTTAAAATAAGCTAAAATACGTTAGAATACGCTCAAATACGTCAAAAATACTATAAAATACGCAACAATATTTTAGAATACGTCAAAATACGCAAAAATATGTCAAAGTACGCGACTAACGATATTTCCACACACGTATACATATAACACCACACTATAGAGTACAAGTGGATTTCAAACAAAACTGTACGTAATCACAGAATACGATATTCGCACGCAACCGAACGACACCGAAACGACGTATGTTGAAGGTATACGTCATAAAACGACAAAATATGCGAAAGTTTGGCAAAAAACAACACGTATACGCGTCGAACCGAGGGAAACACGATAAAACTAAATTTGAAATAATGCAATATACGATCGTATAGGCCTATGTCGTATCGTATACTGGCTTAATACGCATCGTATAAGCCTATACGATGCGTATTAAACTTTGAATATTCTCAAAAATACCCCTGAATTTATCAGAAAACATGGGTATTTCAGTAAATTCATCGATTAATACGCATCGTATAGGCCTATACGATGCGTATTAAACTATAAATTTCTCAAAAATGTGTTTCACATCAAGGGTTCTATCATTACAACCACTTGTTTTCAATGGGGATGTAATGCAATGATTCCTCTCAATTGAATAGACAGACACTTGAATCGTCTCAGAAGTACTGAACAACAGAAAAATAGCTTCGGTTTCATCAACTGCATCGTTTACTGTGGAATGCATCCTTATTTCCGTAATATGCATCGTATAGACCTATACCTCATCTATCTATACTATACTACATTATACATGGTATTCTTAAAAAAATTAATGAAGTTTTTATTTAAAAAATAAATATTTTTTAGAAAACTTTGTTAAAAACATATGCATGATAAATTTTTAAAAATGTTTTTTGTTTAAAAAATAAAAGAATTCTTTTATTAAACTTTGTTAAAACTATGAGTAAATGTTTACAAAATTATGTAAAAAAGTGTAGTATATAATATGGTTATAACATAGATAGTATAGTATAATAAACATGTACCAAACCTATACGATATGATAAATTTTTAAAAATGTTTTTTGTTTAAAAAATAAAAGAATTCTTTTATTAAACTTTGTTAAAACTATGATTAAATGTTTACAAAATTATGTAAAAAAGTGTAGTATATAATACGGTTATAACATAGATAGAATAGTATAATAAACATGTACCAAACCTATACGATATGATAAATTTTTAAAAATGTTTTTTGTTTAAAAAATAAAAGAATTCTTTTATTAAACTTTGTTAAAACGATGATTAAATGTTTACAAAATTATGTAAAAAAGTGTAGTATATAATACGGTTATAACATAGATAGTATAGTATAATAAACATGTACCAACCTATACGATGTGATAAATTTTTAAAAATGTTTTTTGTTTAAAAAATAAAAGAATTCTTTTATTAAACTTTGTTAAAACTATGATTAAATGTTTACAAAAATATGTAAAAAAGTGTAGTATATAATACGGTTATAACATAGATAGTATAGTATAATAAACATGTACCAAACCTATACGATATGATAAATTTTTAAAAATGTTTCTTGTTTAAAAGATAAAAAAATTCTTTTATTAAACTTTGTTAAAACTATGATTAAATATATACAAAATTTTGTAAAAAAAAAACTAAATCAATACGACCAGTATAGGCCTATACGACCCGTATTGAAAAAGTCAGCCACCAGACAAGAACTGACACATGCAGATTTGACTTTTGACTTTTGAACCAATACGACCTGTATAGGCCTATACGATGCGTATTGAAAAAGTAAGGTGTGTAGATAGACAAAGGGGGTGTGCCAATAGAATTTCCCCTTTATTATCACCATACCCACCACCGTGACTACCATTGTTCAACGAAGACTGACCTCCACCACGGTCCTTCTACCTCTTGAATGGCTACCTTCACAAACAACTAACCCCTACCCACCTACACTTCGTCGGTTACCTCCATCGACGACCACCAAACCCACCTTCCATAATCACCATCACCCTTCCTCCTCACCCTTTCACCACCACCATCGATATCAACCATACCCACCACCGTCTTCTTGCTGCCCACCTCTCTGTTCCATCATCATCACCATTAATGGCAACTAATCATCCAACCCTTATCCACCCCCATTGATTCTACACGGCCTTCATTCATACCCACCACTGCCGATCACCTTGATCACCTTTTCCACTCACATCGAGAACCACCCTTCCACCCCTTCCCACTACGGTGACTCCATTGTCGACCACCGATAATCACAATCCGCCGGCCGGCCGAGTCTGATTGCACAACAATTCGAAGGTTTAGGGCAATGTATGTCGGCTGTGGAATACCAGGCTATCCTCAAGTACCGGTTGATGATACCCTTTTTCCCGGTTGATGACCCGTGTCCTGTATGTCGGAAGTGTTGCTTGGATTCTTTTGGGGAGCATGCAATCCATTGCAAAGAATTACCGGGCTATAAATATCGACATGATTTAGTCCGAGATGCGCTGTATGATGTCCTTAAGCGAGCAGGGATCTCGGCAAAAAAGGAAGCTCCGGTGAACTTCTTGACCGATCCGTTAGAAGGGAGATCTACCCTACGGTCCGCTGACATTCTTGTTTTTGGATGGGAGGGAGGGAAACACGCGTGTGTCGATTTGAAAGGTGTGTCCCCCCTCGTTGGGCTAAGGAACCACGGGTTTGTGGCAGGGCAGGCAATAACCAATGCAGAGGCGGGCAAAGTAGCTAAACACGAAAAATCTTGCATCGAGAATCAGCACGTGTTCGTCCCGTTTGGCTTCGATACCTTTGGCGCTCTCGCCCCTGAAGCGGTGCGGTTCCTAAAGCGGGTTTAACAGGTGGTAAGCAGTAACACCGCACATGTTAAGGGGCAGAATTTTGTATTTAGCAGGGTAGGGTTTGCTATTCAGAAAGGGGTAGCGGCACAACTTGTTGCTCGCCTACCTGCCATTAGTTTGTAATCATATTGAGCTTGTTTCGTAAGGTAGATATTGGAGTTTCAAGTGAAAAATCCAGGTATGAGATTTTGATTTTTACTGTTTTACGCAATTTTCGCATCATTTGTGATTAAAATTTTTATGAAGATTATGTGGAAAAGATAAGGTTGAACACACAGATAGGTACCTAACTTTGATTTAGGCTGCATTTAGTTCAAATTATGAGAGTTATTGGGTCTGCTGTAACGTTGTTGAAATTGCAAGGAAGTTGTTTTGAGTTGACAAATACTGTGATTTGGTTTGATTATGAAATTGTGATGAAAAGAAGTGAGATGTGTCTGTTTGAGCCGAGTGGAATTTGGATTAAAGAATAGAGGAGGTGATAGGTGTGTGCTTTGAATAGGCCGATTTGGTGAATACCTCGTTCTAGACTGATGTAGGTGCAAATTGTGAAAAGGTTATGGTTGATGTGTTTTTGATATGTATGGGTAGCATTTGGGTTAATTAAATTTGCGAGGTGGAAAGATAAATCGAGTGTGTTGGTACTTATTAAGACACGACTATATAGTTGCATTTGTTGAAGTAAAAAGTCGAACGTAAGATGCGAGATTAGTGTGCGGTTAAGGAAGCAAGTTGAAGTATGTGAGCGGATAATGAAGTTATTAGCGTTGAGGCGATTGAGTTGAGCAAAAAAGCAGGCCGAAAAAAAGAAAAATGATTATTTTAATATCAACCTTGTTTGACGTCATCCGAAGTTGATTTTTCGCTCGTTTCTCTTCGTTTACTAATGGTTTAACCTATGTTTGGAGCTTGTGAGATTTATGTTGCAGGTGTCAATCGCTTTTGTCCATACTCAATCTCCATTTAGACGAAAGTGATTCGAACGATTTCCAGACAAGCGTCCCGTGTTGAAGCAGCCGCGAACGAAATGCTATACGGTTGCTGTGGAACACGACTTATGAGGATTCTACAGCGTCATATTAGGGGAGTCTGTTCCATTTATTTTTGTATTGTGTTTTATTTATGTAGTTGTGTCGATAGTTTCTTGCTCCATTGAGGACAATGAAGGAATTAAGTGTGGGGAGGGGAAACTAGCGTCTATTTGTGTCTTAGTGTCAGTCGTGTCGTAAAAAATAATAAATAATAAAAAAATTTAAAAAAATTAAAAATAAAAATACAAAAAAATATAAAAAATAGAAAATGTTTGGAGGAAATATTTTGCAATAAATGGAAAATGATAGGTACAATTGGATCGTTGGCATTTAATTATTATATATATGAGATAATAAACAGTCAATCACGCGTCTAACTTAGGATATGTGGGTAGGCCCAGCCGGTTGAAAGGTTTCTTAGGATCGATATAATATACCTTAAATTAGGAGTCTTGTGAGTTCTCACCTTAGGAGCTATAGCAAAGCTGAAACTATGGAAAGTATAAGAGGTTCGTTATAAGTAAAAAACTTATAAGTTTTTCCTATTAAATTGGCACACCTGTTTCTTTTTGTGAAAACAAATCCGAAACAGTGTGGCGCCCGGAAAAAACATTCCATCCATTCATTTGAGCACATGTAGAAAGAAAAAAAAGAAGAAAACGAAGCCTATGGTATTGCCATGGGGATAGCGACTCATGCGGTACATACCCTCTAGGTGGAGTTCTAAAAATACGTGAAGTTTATGGCATCAACCATGGAGATGGTGACTCGTGTGGCGTATGTCCGCTGAACTGATCGTATACAAAAGCATGCAAAGCTCACTATATCATCCATCTATCCATCATAAAGTTTAATCAGAATAGCATAATGGTTTTTTATATAAGACGGTAGATTTAAAATCTTTTAATCTCATAAGCTCGAAACGGGATTAGGTGGCGTTGTGTAACACCTCGTAAAATCACGACCAATACAATGAAGACACGTATCATGAGCTTTAAACGTGTAATAGATTGAATATGAGGGACTAAAGTTGACAAACAAAGAAAATATATGTATATAAGGTTCAAAGTGTCAACATTTGATAATTATGCCTTTTAACAATCCTACACGATGTTTATACCCTTAAACGAATTAATCATGAAGCGTATGAAACCGTTTGTGGAAGAAAGCGAAAGTTTACAAGACGCGAGGGTTAAAAGTGTTAACATGTTTAAGTTATACCTCTGAGTGACCTTTTAGCGAACCCGGAGCCATGTAACGATTAATTATACTCCCAAGAATAAGTGATAAAAATTTCACAAGGTTTCGATATCCTACGAGGAAGATACCTTAACTTTTGTAATTAAGGGGTTAAAAGCGTCAACGAGGCAAAACTTGTGTTTTCGGTTATCCTTTAACAAAACTGGACCTAACGGTGTTTGGTTATATCTCATGGATCATAGAAATATAAGTTATATGGGTTAAATGTGCTTAAAATGAAAGAAATTACGTTTTAGAAGGTCCAGGGGGTGAAATGTCATTATTTGAAACTTGATGATCAGGTCAGCCACATGCTGGCGTCACGCCACCAACATCTCCATCTGCCGTCGCGTGAGCTGGGCAAATTTCATGCACACCTGCGAGTACAGCCAGTTCCACCGCCTTTGAAGCCTTGTTTTTCATTCCAGGGGCTGCACCAGTGGTTTTTCATGCATAGGGACACATGTAAATGATCAGGGAACACTTGTAGACTTATTTGGATTGATCTCATGCATTCTAAATCCATATATACAGACCCTTTTGTTGCAACACATGAACTTGCACATTTGGAAATCATTCAAGGCATTCTCTGGAGCTCTCTAGTCATCAAACAAGTTTCCTTAAGTTCCATAATCGTGCTTAGGACTATTGTAACTGTCCTTAACATCCTAATTTCGTTTATAAGTAGTTTTATGGCCTAAAGTCAAACCCGTCGTAATTAAGGTTTGACTTAGTGATTAATCACTAATGGTTCAGTCAATTCCCGAATTGAAAGTAGCTTTGAGTTGGTAATTATGTGGGTAATAAACCCCTAAAAGGGCACCCACTGATTCCCACTATAACTAGGTCAATTGTCGGGTCAAACTTGATTGTAAAAAGTCAACAGAAAGCTAAATTTCAATTAAACGCATAATTAACAATGTAGAAGCCATGGAACCTGTTTTATCACTCATATAACTTGGTAATTAATGTAAGAACATGTCTAAACATGTTCAACCCGACAATTTTCAGTTTAAGCTCGGTTCGTAACCTAAAGTCGCAAAAGTAGACTTTTGCTTTGACTTTCAGTTCTGACCCAATGTAGCATATTTTAGAAATTCCTTAGAGCTCTATTAGGATCAGGTTATAGGTTAGTGTAACCCTCTGAGGTTATACAACTTGGTTCATTAGTTATTCGATTCATGTGCATGTTTCCGTTATATGCGTAAATGTTCACAATAATGCCCTTTTGACCTTAAAACGAGATTTCTGAAAATGTGAGAGGGTAAAAACCTTTATTACTGATTTATAAAATTTTCCTAAAAATTTGACATCAGTTTGAGGTCTAGATTAAGAGTTATGCTCAATAGCGTAATTAGAAAGCTTTTTATTAATTAAATGGCGTAATTAGCATAAAACCTATCTAAACCCAAATTTTGACACCAAACTTTTTAACCACTAATGTAATATAATATTTTGGGATTTTTGAAGATTTTTATTTATTTTTAAGCTGAGCATAACATAGGGTTCTTGCTTTAATTCGGTAATTGTCGGTTATGCCCTTTTCTTGAATAAAATAAGTTTTACATAATATTTTGATACCAAACTTTTTACTACTGATTTTATATGATAAATAAAATATTTTGAACTTTATAAACTGATCAAAAACTCAGATTTCCTATTTAAACCCGAAAATCGCTTAAAACCGACTTTTACGCGTTTTAAGCGCATAGTATGAGTTAAAAACTATTTTTGGCATATGAAACTTAATACCTACTGATGTTTTAAGTAAATTTTTATAATTAAACAGTAAGCAAATGTTTTGAACTCAGAATTCTAATTTTAACCTTTAAAGCTTATGTGAAATTACCAAAATGCCCCTACGGTGCATAGTTTGGTTACAAAAGATAAATTTCACATATATGCAATACCCTACTGTTATGACTCAGATTGGTAGTTAAACTCAGATTAGTATTTAAACTCTTTTATAACCCTTAAAATGACCAAAATACCCCTATGGGGCATAATTTGAGTTTAAATTCGTTTTGGGCATAATGGAGGTATCTTACTGATATCACAACATATTTAAGGCATATTAACTTATGAAACCTGTTCATGACTCATTTGGTTACCTGTTATGCATTTTTCGCGTTCGGTGCGGTTTATGTAACTAGTTTGCATAAATTGGCCGAAACGGGTCATACCTTATCATTTTGATCTCAAAATCCAGAATGTGTTTAGTTTACCCATATTATACAAGTCTTCAAACTTTTTGGGTCTAAACCACATTCTAATCCGGTCTTCTCTTAATTGTGCGTTTGAACCGTATATCTTCCTTTAAAACTAACCGGTCTAAGTTTAGGCTTAATTAAGACCCGTTAGGAATCTAATAGGTTATTAAAACCTTCGTTCCATATTAGGAGACCAGTAAAAGATACTTGCACTCACTGATTGTGATATATACTTACTCAGGTAAATACTTTTAACTTATTTTCCCTTATACGGGCTTGGGGTACGGTATATAAAATACCGCTTGGTCGGGCATTGAATTTTTAATCATATAAAGGTTAATTTATTGAGATGACCCGTTTAAACTGTTTTGTTTGCTTAAAGCCTTTGGAGGTTTAATGACCATGTCCAGGATATCCTTGGCATCATTCATTGAAATGGCCACGACCTAAGCACGGGGTGTAGGCAGACACCTGCCAGTGCATATATATAAAAAGGTATAACCGACGGTTCGAGAATAACTCGTCGCGGGATTATATCATGTGGTGTGTCTATTAATCTTTAACCCGGTATTCAGCCCGGGCTACTGAACGTATAACGAACATGTAATTCTTTTACAAGTTTATATATAAATAATTATCCCAAGTTATAAAAGATTATTTTGTGCCTTGTGCATTTAAACCAATTTTCTTAAACATTTTTAAAATGAGTTGGTTAATTGTATTTACCAGTGTAAACTGACGTATTTTCCAAAAAGGCTAAGTGCAGGTACTAAACGGAATAGGCTGGCTACTCCTAGCATCAATAAAGAGTCTTGTAAGCTTAGATGTTATTAAATCTATTGAACAATGATCCTTTGAACTTTGATCCGCCTGTGGATCCTTACAACTGTTTGTAATACATTTGATATTACTTTTTATTCGGTTTGTAATGATTTTATCTTTCGACTTCCGTTGTGTATTAAACTGTGATAAATTGTCTATGATGATATCAACTACGTCACGATACTCCCCACCGGGCCCACCGATAATACGTAGAAATATCGGGGTGTGACAGGTTGGTATCAGAGCCAACATTGAGTGAATTAAACACTAGCCTTTTGTGTTTAATCTCAATGACACAGTTTGCACATTCCTCGACTTCCGAGTCTAGACAAAGAACTTAGGACTAATCCAAATTTGTTTTATTTTAATTTTTGTCCTTTATTTTTCTTTGTTGTTCTTTTGTTTGTGATTGACAGGAACAGAAGATGCCACCTAGATTCAGGAGAGGGGGAAGACGCAAGGGGCCACTCAACGCCCCAAACGACCACGAAGCAGGACCATCCCACCGGCGAACACCCTCAGTAACTATGAGCACAAGTCCCCAGGAGGATTGGAGGACTTATCTGGAGCCAGCAAGGCGATCAGTCTAGCTAAGTTCATCGCCTTCATACCTACATTCCTTCGGGCCGCAGTCGGAGAACGAGCCCGAAAACTCGCACCAATCCTTCTTGCCGTTGCGACGATCAACCTCGCATCGGGCCTTTGAAGACCTGACCCCTTTTTTCCAAAGCCGATTCAACCCGGCCAACCAGGTTGAAGAACCAATGGGTCATAACCCATTGGGCCCTGAAGACCATTTCCCTGAAGCTCAGGGAATGGACATGGATGAAGACACGGATCCCGCCAATCCACCAATCGGGACACCTACTCACCCCATCGAGATCTCAGATGGGTCATCATATCATGGATCACCTTATCGTGGTCCAGACAGTAATCAGGCAAGATTTGCCCAATATGACTGGGTGTTTACACCCAGTTATCACTGTCAGCAGCAGCAGCAGGAGCAGCAGCAGGATCCCTCGGAGGATTCGCGCTTTGTAGCGGTTACCCCACCGCCACCACCACCAGTGCAGCAGCCGCCTCCGGACCCACCGAGGCGGAGAAGATCAAACGCACGGATGTCCGTGCGAGGGGGAGTACGTATCAGCACCCCTCAACCTTCCAGTGGCAGTCATTATCCGCCACTATACGACGACCCACAAATGGGTGGGCCTTCGAACCCTGTTTCTGAGGTGAAGTCTGCGTCGGTCGCACCACCACCAGTGGGTTATAACAACCCAATTCCTACATACGCCGGTGTATCGGCGTATAACCCTTATGAGCAGCCGGCCCATACTAACTACAACTACGCCGAGGCTGACCCATACCTTGTAGCGGTGAACTACAATGCTCTCCATCCCGAAGGGCCTTATGGAGCTCCCTGGGGGACTGGGTACCCGGCTTATGGGTACCAATACCCGCCACCTCCTCAACCTTTGCAGCCACAACCACCGCAGATCCTGCCGCCACAGCAACAGGAGATTTTACAAAGGTTGAGCCAGGTGGAGCAGGAAGTTCGGGAGGAGCGAAGAAGCCACCGGGGATTCCTTAAAGGTTTGGCGAGCTTAATCAAGGGGAAGAGCAAAAAGGATCATTAAATCCTTTATTTGTTTATTTGTATTTCTTTAATTTTCAATCAAGTCCCTGTGTGGACATCTGTTTCTGTAACCAGTCCCTGCGAGGACTTGTAGTTTCTATTTAGCCCCTGCGTGGGCAAGTTATTTCTGTTTAGCCCCTGCGTGGGCAAGTTATTTCAGTCAAAAGTCCCGTTTAGGGCAATATTTACTTTTTTAATTTTTAGTGGCATGTTATCATTTAAATTTTATTTTGTCATTATATGCATAAATGTAAAATGTATGAAATAAATAAATAAATTCAAAATATGTCATTCCTTTTATAAGATCTGCCTTTAAATATTAAATAAGAATCTTAAAGGGTATAACCTAGCCTGCATGTCATTAAAAGACCTGGCCATGATGGTAAAACCTGTTTAAAAAAGATTCAAATCCTTGTTAACATCTGAAAATATGTTAACATTCTTGGCTGATGTGATCCGTAAAATCACACGTGTCATCCTTATATTGGATTATTCCAATTCCTTCTTTATTATTTAAACATCCATTTGTGATGTAATGCCTATGGGCCATAATCATTGTCATATAAGACAAAAGACAGTTGTAGCCTATAACTCCCTGTCAAGAAAGGTAATGAACTATGATTCAAGCCTTAGTACCTCGATCCTATAAGATCTTGACTTATAATTTGAATGTGTCCATGTGACTTGGCCTTTTGTGCCATTATTATATTTAATTATAACTAAGGATTATTGATGAAAATCCTGAATGAAATACTTAATAAATTAACCAATATGGTTCTTTAATACCATGGTTAATAAATTGATAAGATGACAAATCTATTATAAACCTCTAAGCAAATCATTGTCATCATTTTATGTAGCAATCAAGCTACATGTCTGAGTCTGAAGAAATCAATAGTCATCCAAAGGAGATTCATGATACTACCAGGATCAACGTAACCGGTGCGGAACTTCAAGCATTGATTGATAATGTTGTTACCAAGGCCATGGATAGGCAGTTTAATGAGTCAAGTGGTACTCGAAGCAAGACCTCATCTGTACCCCATTCTAAACCTAAGACTCACTCTGAGGCTCATAGTAATCCACCTTCTAAACATAATGGATCAAGGAGGGATGACGATCATCACTCCTCAAATCAGCATAGTGTTCCGTCGAAGAAGATTTAGCTCAAACAAGAACCACGTGGTAAGTCCTGTACATATAAGTATTTCGTCTCCTGCAAGCCTAGAGACTTCACAGGGGAGAAAGGAGCCATCGATTGTATGACGTGGCTCGATGAAATGGACATTGTGGTTGATATCAGTGGTTGCACTGATAGGGACGTTGTGAAGTTTGTATCTCAGTCATTTAAAGGAGAAGCGCTAGTTTGGTGGAGGTCTCTGATCCAAGCTACTGGAAAAGTCCATTTGTATGGCATGTCTTGGGAGCAGTTCGTTACTCTCATCAAAGAAAATTATTGCCCTCAACATGAGGTTGAGAAGACCGAGACCGACTTCCTGACATTAGTTATGAAGAATTTAGACTGTCAGGCGTACCTTACGAGTTTTAATACCTTGTCTCGATTGGTTCCATATTTGGTGACACCGGAACCAAAACGGATAGCCCGTTTCATTGGGGGTTTAGCCCCGGAAATTAAAGCCAGTGTGAAGGCATCTCGACCGACTACCTTTAGGTCTGTAGCTGATTTATCCTTGTCTCTTACCCTTGATGCGGTCAGGCAGAGATCGCTGAGAAATTCTGATATTGTGTAGAGGAAACGTGAGGATGAAAACTCACACCGATCAGACAAGAAACACAAAGGGAACTTTGATCACAAGAAGAGTTCCGGGTTTAGAAAAGATGATCAACAGTCGGGTGAAAAGCCCAAGTGTAAGGTGTGTAAGAAACGTCATCTGGGAAGGTGTAGATACGAATCGAAGTCCTAATCACAACCCAGGGCTTGTGGGATTTGTAAGTCAAGTGAGCACAAGACGATAGAGTGCAAGAAGATAAAGGATGCAACGTGCTACAACTGTAATGAAAAGGGGCACATCAAGTCCAAGTACCCAAAGTATGCCAAGAAACTCGAGGAAGGGAAAAAGACCAATTCTAGGGTCTTTCAGATGAATGCACGGGAAGCGGTGCAGGATGATAACGTGATCACAGGTACCTTTCTTATCAATGATATCTATGCAAGGGTATTATTTGATTCGGGTGTGGATAAGTCATTTGTAGATAATAAGTTTTGTAAGTTGCTAAATCTGCCTGTTAAAACCCTAAGCATGAAATATGAAGTAGAGTTGGCTGACGGCACCATAGAAACTGCCTCAACTATGTTAGATGGATGTTTTATATCCATTAGGAACCACTCCTTTCCGTTATCCTTACTTCTTTTGAAATTAGCTGGTTTCGACATAGTGATAAGCATGGATTGGTTATCTCATAACCAAGCCCAAATTGTTTGTGACAAGAAACAAGTGGTGATCAAGACTTCGTATGGTGAGCCACTTACCATACAGGGAGACACTCAGTATGGGTTGCCTAAGCAAGTGTCTATGCTTAAGGCATCAAAGTGTATGAAGAAAGGTTGTGTCATCTATATGGCACAAGTGACTATCGATGAACCAAAACCCAAGGTTGAAGACATCCCTGTCATCTCTGAATATCCAGAAGTATTCCCTGAAGAACTACCTCGGTTACCCCCAGATAGACAAGTGGAGTTCAGAATCGACATTATACCAGGAGCAGCACCTATTGCAAGAGCACCTTAGAGGTTAGCACCAACTGAGATGAAAGAGTTGAGAACCCAACTGGATGATTTGTTAGCCAAAGGATTTATTAGACTTAGCTCATCTCCTTGGGGAGCACCGATCCTGTTTGTAAAGAAGAAGAATGGATCGATGCATCTATGCATCGATTATCATGAGCTTAACAAGGTTACGATCAAGAACAGATATCCATTGCCCAGGATCGACGATCTGTTCGATCAACTGCAAGGGGCAAGTTACTTCTCCAAGATTGACTTAAGGTCAGGATCTCATCAGCTGAAGGTTAGAGATGAAGATGTGCACAACACTGCATTCAGAACTCGCTATGGTCACTACGAGTTCTTAGTGATGCCGTTCGGGCTCACTAATGCGCCAGCAGCATTCATGGACCTCATGAATCGCGTTTGTAAACCCTACTTGGACAAATTTGTCATCGTCTTCATTGATGACATTCTTATTTATTCAAAGAATCAAGATGACCATGAGAAGCATCTTCGTTGTATTCTTAAGCTTCTCCAGCATGAGAAACTCTACGCCAAGTTTTCAAAATGTGAATTTTGGCTTCGTGAAGTCCAATTCCTTGGACATGTTGTTAGTGAGCGTGGTATCCAGGTGGATCCCGCTAAGATTGAAGCTATCATGAATTGGCAAGAGCCGAAGACGCCCACAGAGATTCGCAGCTTTCTAGGTCTAGCAGGGTACTATAGGTGTTTCATCGAAAACTTCTCAAGAATTGCAGCACCCCTAACTTCATTAACTCGTAAGAATATCAAGTTTGACTGGGGACCTAAGCAGCAAGAATCTTTTGACATTCTTAAGCAGAAGTTGAGTAATGCACCTGTGTTAACATTGCCTGATGGAATATAGGAATTTGTGGTTTACTGCGACGCATCACACACTGGCATGGGATGTGTGCTAATGCAGAAAGGCAAGGTTATTGCCTATGCTTCTCGACAGTTAAAAGTGCACGAGAAGAATTACACCACCCATGACTTGGAGTTGGGTATTGTTGTGTTTGCACTAAAACTGTGGAGACATTATTTATATGGTACCAAGTGTTTGATATATTCTGATCACAAGAGCCTTCAACATCTGTTTAATCAGAAGGACTTAAACATGAGACATCGTCGGTGGATGGAGACTTTGAATTACTATGATTGTGAAATCCGATACCATCCAGGCAAGGCGAATGTGGTCGCCGATGCTTTGAGCAGATGGGAAAGGGTTAAGCCCATTAGAATCAATGCCAAGAGCATTGAATTGAAGAACAACTTGAATGAAAGATTGTTAGCCGCTCAGAAAGAAGCTATGTTAGAAGCCAACTATCCAAATGAAAAGTTGGAAGTAACTGCTGAGTAGTTATCATATGGTAAGGATGGAATCCTAAGATTGAATGGACGAATATGGGTTCCAATCTATGGAGGACTTAGGGAAGTGATTCTTCAGGAAGCCCATAGTTCTAAGTATTCCGTTCATCCTGGAAGTGACAAGATGTACCAGGATTTGAAGGCAAATTATTGGTGGATAGGCTTGAAGAAGTCTATAGCCACTTATGTAGCCAAATGTCTGACATGTGCCCAAGTTAAGGCAGAACACCAGAAGCCGTCAGGTTTGCTACAACAACCTGAACTTCCCACCTGGAAGTGGGAAATGGTGACTATGGATTTTATCACCAAGTTACCGAAGACAAAGCGATGAAATGATACTATTTGGGTTATAGTGGATAGATTGACTAAATCAGCCCACTTCCTACCTATTAAGGAAACACACAGCTCAGATAAGTTAGCTCAGCTGTACGTGGATGAGATTGTATCTCTCCATGGAGTGCCAGTGTCTATAATCTCTGATAGGGATACGAGGTATGATGTGTGCGTGAGTGTTATTAAATTTTAATGTATATTTTAAGCCCTTTTTACACGTTAGTCAAGTTTTAAATTTATAAAACACGATATTTACTAACACCAAACACACATATGGGCAAGTGCACCCATCGTGAGCGTAGTATAGTGTTGGTAAGATACTGAGGTCGTCCAAGGACACAAGAGCTTTTAGTACCGGTTTATCCTCAACGTCTAATCAAATCAAAAGTTAGAAAAAGGTTTTAAACTAGAAAAATAAAAACTAACTAAAATGCTGAAAAATAAAATAAAAATAAAAAAAACAGATAGACAAGATGAATCACTTGGCTCCGACTCGTGTATAGTGTAACCTTTGATTATTTCCGCACTTTTGCACTTTTTAAGAGATTATCTTAGTTATTGTAGTAGGCCCCTCTTTTGAAGGTGACGTTACCCTCAACCCAGTAGTTTGAGTCAGCAAGGATACAATCCTAAAGGGTTGGATTATTGAAAGATAATTAATTAAGTTATTAATGCATAATATGGTAGACCCCTCTTTTGAAGGTGACGTTACCCTCGGCTAAGTAGTCTGAGTCAGCAGGGATACAGTCCTAAGTAGCCGGGTTAAAGTATTAATAGTAGCTTACATATGAGGGGATCAAAGAGTTTGGACCCCCGCCATCCAATACCGGTGGGTATTGAAGGAGGTCCTACTAAATTTGACCCAGGTCCTTGCAGGATCTATACACTGAACAAGGCAAGACTCTTACCAAACCGTTCCCTTAACCCCCGAGCAGGTAGCCAACATACCTCCATATAGACCGTGGAGATATGAATGGTGAAAATCTTTTATTTTATATAGACAGTAAAATAATGCCAAGACACCACGGACAAACGATAAGGAAGAATCATCTTCAACATAAGAAACTAGTTATTAAAGTCATTAATACATAACCAAGTAAAAAGTGCGAAAAGATTAAAAATAAAAAGTATTACACTAGACACTTGTCTTCACCAAGTGATGTAAGAGACTTAGGCAAACATGGCCTTTGATTGTTAAGAACTCTTACGATCAATCTTGGATCCCGAGACGACTCACACACTCTATGATGGACAATGGATGATGGTGGTGGATGATGGTGTTGTGATGGTGGTGTGATGGTGGTGGGTGGTGGGTGAAGTGTGAGAGAGGTGGTGTGCCAAGGGATGGTTTGCAAATGAGCCAAGCACCCCTATTTATATCCTGAACAGTAGCTCGGACACGGCCCCGTGTCCATTGGGCACGGCCCCGTGTCCATCCTCTTCTCTGTCTTCATTAATTGCAGTTTGTCTGCATTAGTTGACCACGCCCCCGTGTCCGCTGGGCACGCCCCCGTGTCCGCTGGGCACGCCCCCGTGTGCAGAAGCATATCTGTACTTTCAAGATTTGCTTGGATTCTACGAATCTTATAGTTGACCACGGCCCTGTGTCCGCTGAGCACGACCCCGTGGTGAGCGATAAAAGCTTCTATAGCTTTGTCTTTTATGCTGGCACTTGGGCACGCCCCCGTGTGCACTGAGCACGGGGCGTGTTCAGCCTTTTGTTCTCTTGTTTTGCTTGGGAAGATGATGTCGGGGAGGTCGGGCATTGTCACACCCCGACTTTTCCACGTGTCACCGGTGGGCCCGGTGGGGGAGTATCGTGACGTAGTTGATATCAATATAGTCAAACCACATAATATATAAATGCACAGCGGAAGCAAAAGATAAATATTATTTCATTCCGAATATAATGTAATATCCAGTATTACAACGGAAAGTAAAGGATCCACAGGCGGATCTTAAAACATATCATTTATTCAACAGACTTTAGACGCCTAGAACTTGCAAGATTCTTTATGAGCGTCCTGAGCTTCCAGCCAGTTACGTTCAGTACCTGTCACTTAACCTTTTTGGAAAATACGTCAGTTTTCACTGGTAAATACACTCAACCGACTCATTTGAAAAGAGTTTAAGAAAATTGATTTGAATGCACGTGGCACAAAATATCTTTTATAATTTGATTAAAATGCACAGAGGCAAAATTAACCTTTTTAACTTGGGACAATTATATTTATAACCTTGTATACAGATTTACATGTTCGTGATACGTTCAGGGCCCGATGTAGAAACCGAGTCAGATTAATAGACACGCCACAAGTATAGGCCCACAAGAGAGTGAGATACCGTTATTACTTAAACAACTGTCAGGTGTATGCCTACACCCCGTGCTTAAGACGTGGCCATTTTATAACACAATGATGTCAGGGATATCCGGGACATGGTCATTAACCCCTAAAGGTCTTTATTTCAAACAATACAGATTAAACCGGGTTACCTCAATAATTTAACCACAATAAGATTAAATATTCAATACCCGACCAAGCGGTATTATTATACCGTATCCCAAGCCCGTATAGGGAAAATAAGTTAAGAGTATTTACCTGAGCTAGCTCCTGTCTTAAATATCAAGAATCTAATAACTCAGCCGTATTCACTTAAGTAAGTGTAGGTACCATTTACCGGAATGCCCTAGTCTGGAATGATGGTATAAATAACCAATTAGAATGCTAATGGGTCTTTAGTTAAGCCTAAGCTTAGACCGGTTAGTCTTAAGGAAAATATACGGTTCAAACGCATGATTAAGCGAAGACCGGAATAGAATGTGTTTTAGACCCGACAAGTTTGAAGACTTTTATAATATGGGTATTTCATACACATTCTGGATTTTGAGACAAAACCAATAAGGTTTGACCCGTTTCGGCTAATTTATGTAAACTTGCTACATAAACCGAACCGTACGCGTAATAAGCGTGACGGGTATTCATGAGAGCCATATACAGGTTTCCTAAGTTAATTATGCCTCAAATATGTTGTGACATCAGTAAGATGTCTTTCATTATGCCCGACCCGTATTTAAACACAAACTAGGCCCCGTAGGGGTAGTTTGGTCATTTAAAAGGTTATAAAAGAGTTTAAGTGTTTAACTGAGTTACAGGTCTGATGTAACCAGCAAACATACTCATTTTACTAAGTTATAACAGTAGGTTAAAGCATATACGTGAAATTTATCATTTATAACCAAACTATGCGCCGTAGGGGCAATTTGGTAATTTCACGTAAGCCGAAAAGCTCAAAACTGAAGTCTGAGTTAATCAACCTTTGCTTACTGTTAAAATATTCTAATTTTCCTAAAATATCAGTAGGTATCAACCCGGGTATGTTCAATATGATTTTAATACATACTATGCGTTAAAAACGCTAAATAAGGCGATTAAAGGCCATTTCCGGGTTCGATACTTAAATCTGATATTTTTATATTTCCAGAAGGCTTAAAATAATTTATTTATCATTTAAAGTCAGTAGCAAAAGGTTTGGAGTCGTTTAGATAAGTAAAACTCATTTTATGGCCTGTAAGGGCAAAACCGACAATTACCGGATTAAGCCTACGACTATGAGTTATGCTCAGCCTAAAATTAATTAAAAATCTTTAAAAATCCCAAAATAATATATTACATCAGTGGGTAAAGATTTGGATATCAAAAAGTAGGCTTAACTAGGCTATACGCTAATTTCGCCATTTAATTAACATAAAGCTTCTAATTTACGCTAATGAGCATAACTCTTATTCTACACCTCAAACTGATGTCAAACTTTGCATACAAGTCTATATATCAGTAATTAAGGTCTCTACACTTTTACATTTCCAAAAATCACGTTTTAAGGCAATAAGGGCATAATGGTCAACATATGAGCAATTAACTGAAACGCGTAAACGAATGGGTCAATCAATGAACCAACCACAGAGGGTTATGCTAACATGTAGCCTGGTCCTAAGGAAGCTCTAAGGCATTTCCAAATCATACCATAACGGGTCAGAACTGAAGTCAAAGCAAAAGTCAAAGCTTTGCGACTTCCGGTTCCGAACCGGGTCTAAACAGTAAATTGTCGGGTTGAACATGTTTAGACATGTTCTTACACTAATTACCAAGTTATATTAATGATTAAACGGGTTGTAGGGGTTCTACAATGTTAATTATGTATTAATTCGAAAAATGCATTTCTGTTGACTTTTTTCGGATTACGTTTGACTCGACAATTGACCTAGTTAGGATGGGAATCAGTAGGTGCCCTTTTAAGGGTTTAATGCCCACATAATTACCAAGTTATAACAACTCTAAGTTCGACTAATCGCTGGACCATTAGCGATTAATCGTTAAGTTAACCGTTAATTACGACGGTTGACTTTTAAGCTAATAACTAAGCTAAAACTTAATTATGAAAGGATTAGCAAACTTACTGAAGTCCTAAGCTTTATTAGGAAGGACTTGGGTCTGCTTTGAAGCTCCAGAAGGCTCCTCAATTGCAGAATGAAGGTGTGAGGAATTGTTTGCAATAGATGGCCCTTATATAGTGGATTTAAGCACCACAATTGATTGACAAACAAGTCTAGCACTCACCATACCCTTCCAACAAGTGTCCTATATGTTTAGGGAGTGTTTAGGGGCCAAGGGGTATGAGGAAACTCGTTTAAAAGTGAGTTGAACGCGCAAAACAGCAAACAGAAGGTTCTGTCCGAACTGGCAACCCCTTGCGCACCGTAAGGATAAAGTCTTGCGGTGCGCAAGGCTTCCTCAGCAGCCAAAAGTTGGCCTTTCATGCATTCGAAAGGGCAACCGACTTATTTCTTGCAATTTGACCGCTTCTTATTTACCTACAAGGGCTTTAGGACTTATACCCACTTTTCCAAGTCCCTGGACATTTCCGGTTAACCCGAAAAGTCATAACATTCAACGTTAACGCTTTACCCCTCGCATACGAATTTGATCATAACTTTCTCATACGATAACGAAACTTTATGAAATTTATATCGTGCATTCTAGTGAGCATAATTAACAGTTACAAAGCTTCGGGTTTGTCAAAAGATCACTCAGAGGTATACTTTAATATATTGACACATTTAACCCCTGTAGTTTGTAATCTCTCACTTTTAGCCTCGTATGATCCATGATTTATTCGTCTGATAGTATCAACATCATGTAGGGTTATTGTAAAGTATATTTATTCACTGTTGACGTTTTGAACCCTAAATTTCACATACTTTCCATGTTTGTCAACTTTAGTCCCTCTAAAGTATTCTTTCACACGTTCAAAGCTTATGACACGTGTCAATACATTATTGGACGTAAATTTTCGAGGTGTTACATCCTCACCCCCTTAAAAGAAATCTTGACCTCGAGATTTGTTAAAGTAAAGGAAGTATTTTCTGCCTCGTATTGGGCTTAATCTTCCTCAGTACTTTTGAGCCTCTTAGGCACTCCAATTGACCTTTATAATAGGTACATGTATCTTTTTGGAGCTTCTAGTCCTGTCGATCCTTAATCGACGTATGTCGCTTTTTATATAATAAATCTGCACATCATTATGTGATAATGCTTCTTGACTTATGGGCGAGACACATCCTTCAATTACTGGTGTGCGATGTACCGCAAGCTCCGCCAAGCTCCTCAAATAGGTTTTAGCTTAAAGGCTACTTGATCTTGATACATTCGATTTCCTCCGAATGATTCTATATATCCAGAGCTTAACTAGTATGATAATTTAACAATTTAGCACACCCTTCCTGGGTGATATCTATTGTTGGACCTTATTCCTTAACAAGAATTTAGGATGGTTACTTCTTTCCATTAATCCTTGATTTTCTGCCGAATACTGGCAACTTACAATCGACTATGGGTTTGTATGATCTTATTTGTTGTTTCCCAGGCCACTTTCAGATCCTGATAATTGAACTTACCAACCTATTGTCCTAACAATAGATGTGTAACATTCCATTTATACAAGGTCTCCAAGGGAGCAGCCTTGATGCTTATGTATCAACTATTATAGAAAAGCTTATCTTACGGTGGAATGGTTATTCCAACCACTGCTTAACAAATTTTAAGGAATAGCTAATCCTTGCCGTTAGTCGAACAAATCGACGATCCTGGTAGCTGATGGCAATTCTAAATCGTTGCCTAAGTAGGGTTGCGGTAACAATGCATAAGCAAAATGAACCGTCTTTCATACTTAACTATACCGAATTCTCCGGATATTGAGTCAGGCTATATGAATCTATATCTTAAAATTTACTTAATTAGGGTTTCGATTATTCCATAATCAACATGGAGTTCTACAACATTCCAACCTAAAGCGGGATGTTAATCTTAACTCTACTTGCCTCTTGGGAGGTAAACAGGGTAGTCTTTGGAGAAGATTATCAAGATACAAGGAGGTTACAGAGATTTTTCCAATCTCAGGCTCCAGTTCACTCATCAACGCTTGTGTCTAATAAGTGACACATTTATGTTATGAGTCCTCATATTTTTTTACCAGGGAATATTTATTTGGGCAATTCCATTCCGGATATCTTCTTTGAATACCATTAGTTGACTTTAGTACCATATGATCATTGGGATGTCTTTGTGGTTCCATGCATTAAACCTCCATACTGATCAGGCATGGAAGCAATCTATGGAACTTATTAAGATACACCAATCCTCATATAGTGCTTTTGTCATACCATTTGGTATTCGAAATCAGTAGAGATTAAAGAGATATCAATTTCATATGATGATGTACTTTATCTGGAGGGAGGGTATATTAGGACCTTCTACGGTTTATTATTATAGTATCAATAGCATGCCTCGCCTCATCAATGGCGCGATTTACTGTTGTCTTATCCGAGTTTATCATACTCGAGATTTAGTTCTTATTACCAGATGAATCATTTACTTAGTTGCAATCCAACATCTGCTATTCATTACCCTGATGGCCTTATATACTAACCATGGTTTCATCAAACCATACTGGCCAATAGGGTACTAACATTCTTAATGAACGTTATTTTAAATATATCAATATCACTTAGCCTAGGTCACAAAAGACCATCAATGGCATTTAAGGGTTGGACCTAGTCCATCACTTCTTCGACAGGGGATCAAAATGTCACATCTGTCTTTATTGTATTGATGAATTTGGATAGTTTGAAAGTTTGCCATAAGAGTATCGGAAAGAGTGATTTCTAATAGATATTAAATATCAATATAGGATTTGTTGGAGCATTTTCTAAAGTATCATCGGTCAATTTCTACCTCGCATTAAATGACCGGAGTCTTAAACAGACGGAGACAACAGTTCTCAACATTTATTATTCATTATAGAATTCATATGTGCCAGTATCAAATAAAATTCATGCATAAACTGCTTGATATGGAAAGGTATCTGCTATATAGGTATCATTCTGCATCATCTCCTTGGCGTTCGTCTGGAAGACTCATGCGTTTGCTTTCTTGGCCTCTTCAGACTTCTTCTGATTCCTAGGGCAGTTAGTCTTGATATGCCCCTTCTCGTTGCAACCATAACAAGTTGCATCTATCAACTTATTGCAATCCAGGGTTTTATGTTCCCTAGACTTGCAAATTCCACAAAGTAGAGGCTGAGAGTCAAATCTGCATTTCCCAAGATGGTATTTCCTACAGGTTTCGCACCTGGTCTTCTCTCCCGACTGCTGGCTGTCTCTCTTAAACCCGGAACTCTTCTTTTCTTCAGAATTCCTCTTCCTATCGGAGCGATGAGAATTTTCATCATCCCTTTTACGCTTTCCATCTTCAGAGGCTTTGGCAGCCTTGTTTCTAACCACATCGAGTGTGAGAGATAGCGACAGATCTGCCGCTGACCTTAATGTAGTAGGTCTTGAAGCCTTAACATTGGCTTTGATTTCTGGGGCTAAACCCCCAATGAAGCGAGCAATTCTCTTGGGTTCTGGTGTTACTAGGTTAGGAACCAGTCTGGACAGAGTATTGAAACTGGTGAGGTAAGCTTGACAATCTAAGTTTGTCATAACCAGTGATAAGAAATCTGACTCAATACTCTCAACCTCGTGTTGAGGGCAGTAGTTCTCCATAATGAGAGCAACAAACTGTTCCCATGACATGTTGTAAAGTGGGATCTTCCCAGCAGCTTGAATGAGAGCCTTCCACCATGTTAGTGCTTCTCCCTTGAACGATTGGGATACATACTTTACTACATCCCTTTCAGCACAACCGCTGATGTCAACAACTGTGTCCATTTCGTCCAACCAGGTCATACAATCTATTGCTCCCTTCTCCCCAGTGAAGTCCCGGGGTTTGCAGGAAACAAAGTATTTATAGGTACAACCGTTTTCATGGGGTCCTTGATTCAGAATGACCCTTTGAGATGGATCACTGTGATGATTTGAAGAGCGTCGATCATCATCTTTCTTTGGCTCGTCCTTCTTAGGGGGCGGTGGCTTGCTGTGAGCCTCCGAATGAGTCTTAGGGTCAGTTGAGGCTTTACTATACGTCTCACTATACTCCCTGAATTGCTCCGCTACAGCTTTAGATACCGCTGTATCAATCAATGTACGAAGCTCTCCTCTGGTTATATTAATCCTTTCATCATCGCGGTTTTCCAGAGGAGGATTGTTCTCTTCCTTTGACCTGGCCATGTAGCTTTAAATGCTACATAAAAATCAAACAAGGTCAAGGTTTATACGGAAGCTTCTACAGTTTTATCGTTTTAAACGATTTATTAACCATGGTAATATAAACCATTTTGGTTAATTTGTTAGTTATATTTTATTAGCATTTTCATTATAATTCATCCTAGTTATAAAACATTAAGGATATTAAGGTGGCGCAAAAGGCCTAGTCACAAGGACAGTTTTAAATTTATAAGCCGTGATTTCAGAGAATCTAGGCATTAAGGTTTTAATAATAGCACAAATGGCCTAGTCACGTAGACAAGTTTAATTTATAAGCCATGATTTCAGAGAATCGAGGCAATTTAGTAATGGCACAAAAGGCCTAGTCACATGGACACTTTTAAATTATAAGCTATGATTTCAGAGAATCAGAGCATGAAGGTATTCTGGCACAATAGGCCTAGTCACAAGGACATTTATAAATTATAAGCTAGGATTTCAGAGAATTAAAGCCTTGAGGTTTGAACCTAGTTCATTACCTTTTTTTTTTTTTTTTTCTGACAGGGAGTCATTGCTACCACTGTATTTTGGCTCATGTAGAAATGAGCAAGGCCCGTAGGCACTATATTACCACGTATGGTTAAAATATGATCATCTTAATTGATGATGTAAAACCCAGGACTCGGAGATCATTATACTGGGTTAGGAATCTTTTGAAGAATCCTATAAAAATGACGTGTGTGATTATTAATGGATCACGTCTGCCAGGAGCGTTAACCTATTTACAGATGTTAACAGGGATTCGAATCTTTTAAACAGGTCTTACCATCATGGCCCGGCCTTAAAATGACCCGAAGGCTAGGTTTCACTCTTAAGATTCTTATTAATACTTAACGCAGAACAATCCTAAATTGAGGTGTTTAATATGGATCTAAATCTAATTATGGAACTGCCATCTTGGCCGGTCTTAATATGACCCGAAGCTAGGTCTTGTCCTTTTAGATTTTGCCATTTTATTATAATGGTAGGTCTTGCAAAAGGAATGTTAATAAGGATCTGAATCTAAATTGAGGAACTGCCATCTTGGCCGGTCTTAATATGACCCGAGGCTAGGTCTTGTCCTTTTTAGATTTTGCCATTTTATTATAATGGTAGATCTTATAATATAGGAATGATATTTAAATATAATCGTTCCTTTAAAATTTAAACAAGTATATGGTTGCCCTAATTGGGACTTTTTAATAAAATGACTTGCCCATGCAAGGGCTAATCAGAAAAATAATCAAGGAAATAATTTAAAGACAATGAAACAAATTGGAACTTGTCCTATGTTCTTGTCTAGACTCAAGAATGTGCAACTGTGTAACTGAGATTAAACACAAAAGGCTAGCGTTTAATTCACTCAGTGTTGGCTCTGATACCAACCTGTCACACCCCGACTTTTCCACGTGTCACCGGTGGGCCTGGTGGGGGAGTATCGTGACGTAGTTGATATCAATATAGTCAAACCACACAATATATAAATGCACAGCGGAAGCAAAAGATAAATATTATTTCATTCCGAATATAATGTAATATCCAGTATTACAACGGAAAGTAAAGGATCCACAGGCGGATCTTAAAACATATCATTTGTTCAACAGACTTTAGACGCCTAGAACTTGCAAGATTCTTTATGAGCGCCCTGAGCTTCCAGCCAATTACGTTCAGTACCTGTCACTTAACCTTTTTGGAAAATACGTCAGTTTTCACTGGTAAATACACTCAACCGACTCATTTGAAAAGAGTTTAAGAAAATTGATTTGAATGCACGTGGCACAAAATATCTTTTATAATTTGATTAAAATGCACAGAGGCAAAATTAACCTTTTTAACTTGGGACAATTATATTTATAACCTTGTATACAGATTTACATGTTCGTGATACGTTCAGGGCCCGATGTAGAAGCCGAGTCAGATTAATAGACACGCCACAAGTATAGGCCCACAAGAGAGTGAGATACCGTTATTACTTAAACAACTGTCAGGTGTATGCCTACACCCCGTGCTTAAGACGTGGCCATTTTATAACACAATGATGTCAGGGATATCCGGGACATGGTCATTAACCCCTAAAGGTCTTTATTTCAAACAATACAGATTAAACCGGGTTACCTCAATAATTTAACCACAATAAGATTAAATATTCAATACCCGACCAAGCGGTATTATTATACCGTATCCCAAGCCCGTATAGGGAAAATAAGTTAAGAGTATTTACCTGAGCTAGCTCCTGTCTTAAATATCAAGAATCTAATAACTCAGCCGTATTCACTTAAGTAAGTGTAGGTACCATTTACCGGAATGCTCTAGTCTGGAATGATGGTATAAATAACCAATTAGAATGCTAACGGGTCTTTAGTTAAGCCTAAGCTTAGACCGGTTAGTCTTAAGGAAAATATACGGTTCAAACGCATGATTAAGCGAAGACCGGAATAGAATGTGTTTTAGACCCGACAAGTTTGAAGACTTTTATAATATGGGTATTTCATACACATTCTGGATTTTGAGACAAAACCAATAAGGTTTGACCCGTTTCGGCTAATTTATGTAAACTTGCTACATAAACCGAACCGTACGCGTAATAAGCGTGACGGGTATTCATGAGAGCCATATACAGGTTTCCTAAGTTAATTATGCCTCAAATATGTTGTGACATCAGTAAGATGTCTTTCATTATGCCCGACCCGTATTTAAACACAAACTAGGCCCCGTAGGGGTAGTTTGGTCATTTAAAAGGTTATAAAAGAGTTTAAGTGTTTAACTGAGTTACAGGTCTGATGTAACCAGCAAACATACTCATTTTACTAAGTTATAACAGTAGGTTAAAGCATATACGTGAAATTTATCATTTATAACCAAACTATGCGCCGTAGGGGCAATTTGGTAATTTCACGTAAGCCGAAAAGCTCAAAACTGAAGTCTGAGTTAATCAACCTTTGCTTACTGTTAAAATATTCTAATTTTCCTAAAATATCAGTAGGTATCAACCCGGGTATGTTCAATATGATTTTAATACATACTATGCGTTAAAAACGCTAAATAAGGCGATTAAAGGCCATTTCCGGGTTCGATACTTAAATCTGATATTTTTATATTTCCAGAAGGCTTAAAATAATTTATTTATCATTTAAAGCCAGTAGCAAAAGGTTTGGAGTCGTTTAGATAAGTAAAACTCATTTTATGGCCTGTAAGGGCAAAACCGACAATTACCGGATTAAGCCTACGACTATGAGTTATGCTCAGCCTAAAATTAATTAAAAATCTTTAAAAATCCCAAAATAATATATTACATCAGTGGGTAAAGATTTGGATATCAAAAAGTAGGCTTAACTAGGCTATACGCTAATTTCGCCATTTAATTAACATAAAGCTTCTAATTTACGCTAATGAGCATAACTCTTATTCTACACCTCAAACTGATGTCAAACTTTGCATACAAGTCTATATATCAGTAATTAAGGTCTCTACACTTTTACATTTCCAAAAATCACGTTTTAAGGCAATAAGGGCATAATGGTCAACATATGAGCAATTAACGGAAACGCGTAAACGAATGGGTCAATCAATGAACCAACCACAGAGGGTTATGCTAACATGTAGCCTGGTCCTAAGGAAGCTCTAAGGCATTTCCAAATCATACCATAACGGGTCAGAACTGAAGTCAAAGCAAAAGTCAAAGCTTTGCGACTTCCGGTTCCGAACCGGGTCTAAACAGTAAATTGTCGGGTTGAACATGTTTAGACATGTTCTTACACTAATTACCAAGTTATATTAATGATTAAACGGGTTGTAGGGGTTCTACAATGTTAATTATGTATTAATTCGAAAAATGCATTTCTGTTGACTTTTTCGGATTACATTTGACTAGACAATTGACCTAGTTAGGATGGGAATCAGTAGGTGCCCTTTTAAGGGTTTAATGCCCACATAATTACCAAGTTATAACAACTCTAAGTTCGACTAATCGCTGGACCATTAGCGATTAATCGTTAAGTTAACCGTTAATTACGACGGTTGACTTTTAAGCGAATAACTAAGCTAAAACTTAATTAAGAAAGGATTAGCAAACTTACTGAAGTCCTAAGCTTGATTAGGAAGGACTTGGGTCTGCTTTGAAGCTCCAGAAGGCTCCTCAATTGCAGAATGAAGGTGTGAGGAATTGTTTGCAATAGATGGCCCTTATATAGTGGATTTAAGCACCACAATTGATTGACAAACAAGTCTAGCACTCACCATACCCTTCCAACAAGTGTCCTATATGTTTAGGGAGTGTTTAGGGGCCAATGGGTATGAGGAAACTCGTTTAAAAGTGAGTTGCACGTGCAAAACAGCAAACAGAAGGTTCTGTCCGAACTGGCAACCCCTTGCGCACCGTAAGGATAAAGTCTTGCGGTGCGCAAGGCTTCCTCAGCAGCCAAAAGTTGGCCTTTCATGCATTCGAAAGGGCAACCGACTTATTTCTTGCAATTTGACCCCTTCTTATTTACCTACAAGGGCTTTAGGACTTATACCCACTTTGCCAAGTCCCTGGACATTTCCGGTTAACCCGAAAAGTCATAACATTCAACGTTAACGCTTTACCCCTCGCATACGAATTTGATCATAACTTTCTCATACGATAACGAAACTTTATGAAATTTATATCGTGCATTCTAGTGAGCATAATTAACAGTTACAAAGCTTCGGGTTTGTCAAAAGATCACTCAGAGGTATACTTTAACATGTTGACACATTTAACCCCTGTAGTTTGTAATCTCTCACTTTTAGCCTCGTATGATCCATGATTTATTCGTCTGATAGTATCAACATCATGTAGGGTTATTGTAAAGTATATTTATTTACTGTTGACGTTTTGAACCCTAAATTTCACATACTTTCCATGTTTGTCAACTTTAGTCCCTCTAAAGTATTCTTTCACACGTTCAAAGCTTATGACACGTGTCAATACATTATTGGACGTAAATTTTTGAGGTGTTACAGGCATGCCACGTTTGTTCCTTTTCTTGTATTTATGTTAGATTTAGCTACCTTTTTGCTTCTTTTGTGCATTTGAGCTCATTTAATCCTGAAAATACAAAAGGAAGACAAAAGCACTCTTTTTCCAACATTAGTACTAAAAAGGGTTAGTTTTATGCCACAATTGATGTAATTTATATGTTGCATTTTGTGCACATCAAGGTATACGTCGCATTTCTGGAAAAGCTTTCAGCAATCCCTAGGCACTCGATTGAACTTCAACACAGCATATCATCCTCAGACGGATGGTCAAAGCGAGCGTACTATACAGACACTCGAGGATATGCTACAAGCTTGTGTTATTGACTTAGGAGGAAGTTGGGATGATCATCTTCCATTGATTGAATTTTCATATAACAATAGCTATCATTCCAGTATTCAAGCTGCACCATTTGAAGCTTTATATGGAAGGAAGTGCAGGACGCCCATTTGCTGGGCAGCAGTTGGAGATGTCCAACTAACAGGACCTGATATAGTCCTGGAGACGATAGATAAAATTGTACAGATACGAGATCGTCTCAAAGCTGCCAGGGATAGGCAGAAAAGCTACGCAGATAAAAGGCGTAAACCTCTAAAGTTTGAAGTTGGTGACAAAGTGTTACTGAAGGTATCACCCTGGAAAGGGGTAATGCGATTTGGTAAGAAAGGCAAGTTATGCTCGAGGTACATAGGACCATTCGAGATCATCGAATGTGTCGGAACCGTGGCTTATAAGTTAAACCTGCCCGAAGAGCTCAGTGGTATTCATAATGTATTCCACATCTGCAATCTAAAGAAATGTCTAGCTGATGAGTCACTAGTCATGTCACATAAAGATGTGCATATTGATGAGAGCTTAAAGTTTGTTGAGAAACCTTTGTCGATCGAGGATCGACAGGTTAAAAAGCTTCAAAGAAAGCAGGTACCGATTGTAAAGGTTAAGTGGGATGCCCGTAGAGGTCTCGAGTACACGTGGGACGTAGAGTCCACAATGAAAGAGAAGTACCCTTATTTATTTCAGTAAATCTCGAGGTCAAGATTTCTTTTAAGGGGATGAGGATGTAACACCTCGTAAAATTACGACCAATACAATGAAGACACGTATCATGAGCTTTAAACGTGTAATAGAATGAGTATGAGGGACTAAAGTTGACAAACGAAGAAAATATATGTATATAAGGATTCAAAGTGTCAATATTTGATAATTATGCCTTTTAACAACCCTACACGATGTTTATACCCTTAAACGAATGAATCATGAAGCGTATGAAACCGTTTGTGGAAGAAAGTGAAAGTTTACAAGACACGAGGGTTAAAAGTGTCAACATGTTTAAGTTATACCTTTGAATGACCTTTTAGTGAACCCAGAGCCTTGTAATGATTAATTATACTCCCAAGTATAAGTGATAAAAATTTCACAAGGTTTCGATATCGTATGAGGAAGATACGTTAACTTTCGTAATTAAGGGGTTAAAAGCGTCAACGAGGCAAAACTTGTGTTTTCGTATATCATTTAACAAAACCGGACCTAACGGTGTTTGGTTATATCTCATGGATCATAGAAATATAAGTTATATGGGTTAAATGTGCTTATTTGAAACTTGATGATCAGGTCAGCCACATGCTGGCGTCACGCCACCAACATCTCCCTCTGCCGTTGCGCGACGCGATGGTCTGAGCTGGGCAGATTTCATGAACACCTGCGAGTACTGCCAATTCCACCGCCTTTGAAGCCTCGTTTTTCATTCCAGGGGCTGCACCAGTGGTTTTTCATGCATAGGGACACATGTAAATGATCAGGGAACACTTGTAGACTTATTTGGATTGATCTCATGCATTCTAAATCCATATATACAGACCCTTATGTTGCAACACATGAACTTGCACATTTGGAAATCATTCAAGGCATTCTCTGGAGCTCTCTGGTCATCAAACAAGTTTCCTTAAGTTCCATAATCATGCTTAGGACTATTGTAAGTGTCCTTAACATCCTAATTTCGTTTATAACTAGTTTTATGGCCTAAAGTCAAACCCGTCGTAATTAAGGTTTGACTTAGTGATTAATCACTAATGGTCTAGTAAATTCCCGAATTGAAAGTAGCTTTGAGTTAGTAATTATGTGGGTAATAAACCACTAAAAGGGCACCCTCTGATTCCCACTCTAACTAGGTCAATTGTCGGGTCAAACTTGATTGTAAAAAGTCAACAGAAAGCTAAATTTCAATTAAACGCATAATTAACAATGTAGAAGCCATGGAACCTGTTTTATCACTCATATAACTTGGTAATTAATGTAAAAACATGTCTAAACATGTTCAACCCGACAATTTTCAGTTTAAACTCGGTTCGTAACCGAAAGTCGCAAAAGTAGACTTTTGCTTTGACTTTCAGTTCTGACCCAATGTAGCATATTTTAGAAATGCCTTAGAGCTCTATAATCCTGCGGCGAACGTATAACGAACATGTAATTCTTTTACAAGTTTATATATAAATAATTATCCCAAGTTATAAAAGATTATTTTGTGCCTTGTGCATTCAAACCAATGTTCTTAAACACTTTCAAAATGAGTCGGTTAATTGTATTTACCAGTGTAAACTGACGTATTTTCCAAAAAGGCTAAGTGCAGGTACTAAACGGAATAGGCTGGCTACTCCTAGCATCAATAAAGAGTCTTGCAAGCTTAGATGTTATTAAATCTATTGAACAAGGATCCTTTGAACTTTGATCCGCCTGTGGATCCTTACAACCGTTTGTAATACATTTGATATTACTTTTTATTCGGTTTGTAATGATTTTATCTTTCGACTTCCGCTGTGTATTAAACTGTGATAAATTGTCTATGATGATATCAACTACGTCACGATACTCCCCACCGGGCCCACCGGTAATACGTGGAAATATCGGGGTGTGACACGTTGTAGTCTTTTGAGTGTGAGACCCATAGATAACTATAATTTACCTGAACTTAAATGAATCGTGAATAGGGGCTTGGAAGCTGGCGGTTGGGTTTAAGTGGATCGTATACCTGCAATCTTAGTTAACGTGTGATTTGATTTGTTAATAAATTAATTGAATATATTGAATGTTAATGTTTCTGATTGTGATTCTATTACAAATAATTTTTTCAGGACAAAAAAGATAAGTGTGGGGATTTGATCGATGCATTTTAGGTAGACTCTAGTTCATATTAATTATAATTAAAATGCATTGATATTGGTTAGAATTATGGTTCTTTGATGTGGTTTTAATATCATGCGAGTTAAGATGAAACAAGCTAAAATGTTCAATTTATAATGATTAAACACTGAATGTGAACACTTATCATTTAAGAAAATTAAGTATGGTAGTTAAATGCAAATAAATGCTTTAATATGATTTACGAGAAAACAAGAATGAAATATGCAACTTTGAAACAATTCTTTGAATTAAGAATGCAATTAATTTCATGTGGTTTTAATGTGTAGGGTTTAATATGTTATTGGATGGATCATGTATATGGAATATCAAATGTAATTTGCACATGAAGATCTGACAACAAAAAGAAAGTGATGGCTTTTAATTATCTTGGGCTAATTAATTACAAATTGTTGGGCTAGATTCATAAGCGCTGCTAAGTGAAAACGTGGATCCAATTATGATATGTTCAAGAGTTAATAAGAAGTACTGGGACTAGTTTGTAATATTGTCATAGTTGTATAAGGATTGTTTTGTAATAGGTCAATAATGTAGGGGCACAATTGTAATAGTTGTAATACCGTTACATTTCTGTTATATAGTTGGCTGGGATCACAACAGATCCTAAGCTTTGATTTGTTGTAATTCTCTTCTTCTGTGTTTCTATTCTAAATTGAAGCTATCATTGGTATCAGAGCTCTGTCCGATCTGAGCTCCGGTGACCTGCAAATTCCATTAATTCCATCAGTGATCGTCCGCTTCGTTCAATTTCCGTGGATTAATCATTGATTCGATTAATTCGCCTTCAAATTCATCCGTTCAATTCTAATTCATTGAAATTGATTGTTCCGATTTCAATATTTTGATTCAGTATCAATGACGAACACTCGTCAACAAGAAATGGAGAGATTTGAGAAAACCCTAAGGGAGCATGGGCAGTGGATTCAAAATTCACAGTCAATTCATGAAGATAATCAATCTGCAATAGCTCAATTGAATCTTCAATTGCAATCAATGTTTGAAAATTTGAAGAATCAATTGGATGAAATTCAAGGTAGAGCCAATTTGGGGGTAAATAATGTGCAAAATCAGGTTCAAGAACCTCGATTAGCAAGATTGGGCCGTTTGGATTTTCCAAAGTTTAATGGTGAAGATGTTGATGGATGGATATACAAATGTATTCACTTCTTCCTGGTAGATAAGACCCCGGAACAATTGAAGGTACAATTTGCAATAGTGAATTTGGAAGGATTGGCTTTAAGATGGCATCAAGGGTTTGTTGCAAGTCAAAATAGGCCAATAGAAGCGATTCCTTGGGCTGATTATGTTAGATCTATCACAGCAAGATTCTCTGATAATTTGTGGGAAGATGCAATGGAAGAGATCAAAAACTTGCAGCAAACTGGTTCACTAAGTGATTACTGTAATGCTTTTGACAATTTGATGACAAAAGTGGTATTATCTGAAGAATATGCAGCAAGCTTGTTTGTGGGAAGTTTAAAGCCAGAGATAAGGTGTTTAGTCAAGGTTTTTAGACCAATAACCTTAAGAGATGCATATGCTATGGCAAAACAGCAGGATAATGTTCATACAACCTTGTTTGGGACCAAGAGGGTATCCACTAACAGTAGCTCCAGCTCTGGGTCTTCTTCAAGTTTTCATTCTGGTAATAAGAGCAGTTTTACACCAAGAAATTCCACTGTAAGTGCTACCAATTTACCCTTGTTGCCTACTCCTCCAAATAAGTCATTAAAAAACTGTTAGAAGGTTATCCACTAAAGAAGCAGATGAAAAAAGGGCTAGGGGAGAGTGTTTCTTTTGTCCTGAAAAATATTCTGTTAATCACAAGTGTAAAAATAGGCAGTTATTTGTTATTGAAATTTTAGATGAGGATAACTGTGAAGGGGATGAGGAACAATTGGAAATAGTGGATATTGAAAGACAGCAGTTAGAAGATAATATACAACCTCATATTTCAATTCATGCTATGAGTGGAATTCCTTCTTATTCCACTATGAGGGTCATAGGTTACATTGGCACTAGGAAACTGCACATTTTGATAGACTCTGGGTCAACTCATAACTTCATTAATGAGAAATTAGCCATAAAGTTGCAGTGCATCACCTATGCAGTGCCTTATATGAGGGTAACAGTAGCTAATGGTCACCCCATTTGTTGTGGACAAATCTGTAAGAAATTTAAATGGATGATGCAGGGTAGTTGGTTTGAAGCTGACATGTATTTGATTCGTTTGGAAAGTTATGACATGGTCTTAGGTATACAATGGTTATCAGCATTGGGAGATATTGTGTGGAATTTTAAGAATTTAATCATGGAATTTCAGTTTGATGGTATTAAACAGGTCTTAAAAGGGGTAACCAATAGTGGGGTGAGTTTATGTTCTGTAGAGAAAATGGATCAAATGTTGGGCCATCCTGATCAATTGATTGAATCTCAAATGTTTAGCCTTCAGTTGTTAGCTGTTGAGGGTCAATCTGTGCATAGTTCTCAGGTGTCTAATGTAATTGTTGACTCCAGGATTGCTGAGTTGTTAAAGCAATTTGAGGATGTTTTTCAAGAGCCTAAATCATTACCTCCAACTAGGGATTGTGACCATACAATTTTATTGAAATATGAGAATAAGGTCATTAATTTGAAGTATTACAGATATCAGGCTCTTCAAAAAGATGTCATTGAAAAAATGACAACTGAAATGTTGGAAACTGGTGTGATAAGGAATAGTTATAGTTCTTTTGCTGCACCAGTAGTGTTGGTCAAGAAAAAGGATGGTAGTTGGAGGATGTGTGTAGATTACAGACAACTAAATGAAGCCACAATCAAGAATAGTTTTCCAATTCCTTTAATTGATGAGTTGCTTGAAGAGTTACAAGGGGAAACTATATTTTCCAAGTTGGACTTGAGGTCTGGCTATCATCAGGTCAGGATGCATCCAAATGAGATTCATAAAACTGCTTTTAGGACCCATCAGGGCCTATTTGAGTTTTTGGTGATGCCCTTTGGGCTAACCAATGCACCTGCTACCTTTCAATCCCTAATGAATCAGACTTTTAAGAAGTTTTTAAGGAAGTTTGTGTTAGTATTTTTTGATGATATTCTGATCTACAGTTCAGATTTGAATCAGCATATCAGTCATCTTCAGGCAGTATTGGAGGTTTTCAGGCAAAAGCAATTGTTTGCTAAGAAAGTGCTATTTTGCTGGTCAACAGGTTGAGTATTTGGGTCATATCATCACTAAAGATGGGGTGGGTACTGATCCTTCAAAAATTGAAGTTGTGGTTAGCTGGCCTGTTCCTACCACAGTTAAACCGTTGAGAGGATTTCTTGGGCTAGCAGGGTATTATAGGAAATTTATCAGGTCTTTTGGTGTGATTGCAAAGCCTTTAACTGAGTTGTTAAAAAGGAGTCTTTCAAATGGAATGAGTTGGCTTAACAGGCTTTTGAACAGCTTAAGTTGGCTTTATGTGAAGCTCCAGTACTGGTTTTGCCTGATCTGAATAAACCCTTCATTGTAGAGACAGATGCATCATCAAAGGGCATTGGGGTAGTCTTATTACAAGAGGGTCATCCTTTGGCTTTTTTAAGTAAGGCTCTCTCTCCTAGACAATTAACTTTGTCAGTCTATGAGAAAGAATTGTTAGCTATCTTATTGGCTATCAAACAATGGCACTATTACCTTATTTCAAAACCTTTTATCATAAAAAACTGACCAGAAGAGTTTGAAGCATTTGTTGACACAAAAAATCACCACACCATTACAACATTCATGGTTATCCAAGTTAATGGGTTATACCTATGAAATTCAGTATAAAAAAGGGGTGGATAATGTCACTGCTGATGCTTTATCAAGAGTGGAAAGCTCTACATTTTTTCAATTAGCAGTATCATCTTTTGATCCTTTGTTGTTAAACAAAATCAAGCAAAGTTGGGAGAAAGATCCTGTAATCCAGAAAGTCATTCAACAGTTACAACAAGGACAATTGATGCATCATTTTGTTTGGGAGCAAGGGTTGCTTAAGAGGAAATGTAAATTGGTTGTTGGGCTGGATTTGGAATTAAGGAAAGAAATTATTCACTTCTATCATACTTCAGCTTTAGGGGGTCATTCTGGGGTCCATGCTACTCATCAAAGATTGAAAGGGTTGTTTTATTGGAAAGGCCAGGTCAAACAAATTAAACAGTTTATTAGAGCATGTTTAATTTGTCAGCAGGCCAAGTATGAAACGGTGGCAAGCCCAGGCTTATTACAACCATTACCAATTCCTTCTGCAGTTTGGTCTGATATCAGCATGGATTTCATTACAGGCCTGCCTAAATCACAAGGTAAAGAAGTTATTTTTGTAGTGGTTGATAGGCTTACAAAGTATTCTCATTTTATGGCCTTAAGTCATCCTTTTTCTGCTGCAAATGTGGCCCAAGCTTTCTTAGATAATGTTTACAAACTTCATGGATGGCCTTCCACTATTGTGTCAGATAGGGACACTATTTTTTTAAGCATCTTTTGGAAGGAATTTTTAAAATTACAAGGAATTGATTCAGCCTTATCTACTGCATACCATCCTCAAAGTGATGGTCAAACTGAAGTGGTCAATAGATGCTTGGAAATTTATTTGAGGTGTATGACAATGCATAGGCCTACTTCTTGGGCTAAATGGTTGTCTCTTGCTGAGTTTTGGTATAATACAAATTATCATACTGCAATTAGAACTACACCATTTCAAGCTTTGTATGGCTATCCTCCACCCATTCATGTACCTTATGTGCATAGAGAATCAATGGTGGAAGCAGTGGATGATTTAATGATGAGTAGAGAAGAGACAATCAAGTTACTCAGAGACACTTTATTCAAAGCTCAAAATAGAATGGTTCAAATGGCAAACAAACATAGAAGTGAAAGATCTTTTGAAGTTGGAAACTGGGTTTATCTCAAATTACAGAATTATGTACAGAGTTCTTTAAGGGGTACTGCTTACAACAAATTATCCCCTAAATATTTTGGGCCCTATCTAATTTTGGAGAAAATTGGCTCTGTAGCATACAAGTTGGATCTTCCATCTGAAGCTAATATTCATCCTACTTTTCATGTATCATTGTTGAAGTTAGCTTCAGGTCCACCAGATAGACTCCTTCCTCTTCCAACTGCTCCTCGTTTCTCATTGTATCCTGCTGCAGTTTTGGAAAAAAAAAAGGGTAGTTAAAAGGAGTAACAAGGCTGTTGTTCAATTTTTAATTCAATGGAAAAATAAACCTTTGTCTGAAGCTACGTGGGAGTTTAAAGATGATTTCAAGCTGAGATTTCCTGATTTTCAATTACTTGATCCTTGGGGTCAAGGATGAATGTCAACAGGGGAGTATTGATATGTTCAAGAGTTAATAAGAAGTACAGGGACTAGTTTGTAATATTGTCATAGTTGTATAAGGATTGTTTTGTAATAGGTCAATAATGTAGGGGCACAATTGTAATAGTTGTAATACCGTTACATTTCTGTTATATAGTTGGCTGGGATCACAACAGATCCTAAGCTTTGATTTGCTATAATTCTCTTCTTCTGTGTTTCTATTCTAAATTGAAGCTATCAAATTACAATGAGGTGTGGGCTGAATTCATAACAAAAGAAAGTAGGTGGGATGAGAATAAAAGGGACATATGACGGATGAATTGGGAGGGGGGTTCGACAGCCGACTTTGGGGAATATTAGGAACAAATTTAATATCTTTCTTACTCCTCTCAAGCCATTCTATGAAATCTGATCAACCCGGGATGACAACCGAAGCTGTGAAGATCACTATGTCTTGCTAAACTTTTTGTGACTTCTGCCCGGATGAACGTTTACACGGTTTGATATAATTTTCTGTTTTTCTGATTCTTGTAAACTGGTACAGCTTCACCACTTGTGTTGGATTATTGGTAAACGTTTCTTGTGTTTGAATTACTTGTCGTTTATTAAGCGTATTGGCAACTTCCTTGCGTTGTTAGCGGGTTAGTAAATCGGTGGGTAGTTGATACAAACAAACGGGTTATTAGGTTGCATAGTGAATCTTAAAAACTATCCCTATTAACTAATCAAATTCGTTAATTCCGAGGCCATGTCTATGTGGTGTTTTGAATCACAAAATGGATTTTTATATTAGAACGGGTATTCGGGATTCCGGGTGGAGGTTACTTCTTCTCATCTTGATAACACTTTTCATGACAAATCGTGTTTTCTTTTAAAACGACAAACAAACCCCCAATTTAGATAGTTTAGTTTTAATTAATTTTCTTTAACGCTAACCACAAATTCCCCGTGGATACGATACCCTACTTACACTATATACGTAGTTTAATTAGGTTTTTGATTGACCCTAACGAGAGTCATCAAAAAACAACATACTTCTACTCTTGTATCATACAAGTCCCTTAAATGTTAAACTTTAACAAAAAAAATCTCTTAATTATGATCAGATGAAATCAAGAAAACACTATTTGACAAATTATCTTATACTTTTTAACGATTTTGAATTTATGCATACCATTTTATATGTTTGTTATTTTATTTTAGAGTAAAATGCACGGATAGTCCCTGTGGTTTGGTGAAATTTCACCTTTAGTCCCCAACTTTTCAAAAATACACTCTTAGTCCCTGTGGTTTGGCAAGTTGTTACTCGGATAGTCCCCAAAGTGGATGGAGGTTAGTTTTTATCGTTAAGTGGGTGTGAAATGACAAGGACTATCCGAGTAACAACTTGTCAAACCATAGGGACTATCCGAGTAACCTTCATCCGCTTTAGAGACTATCCGAGTAACAATTTGTAAAACCACAGGGACTAAGTGTGTAATTCTGAAAAGTTGGGGACTAAAGGTGAAATTTCACCAAACCACAGGGACTATCCGTGTGTTTTACTCTTTTATTGAGTTATGTCATCCACACTCGTGAATTTTATTATATTGTTTTCCTAATAATATTTGTTATCAATTTATTGGATTTAAAATGGAAAAGAAAAGACAAACATTGCACATACTTTGGTTTGTTATATATCCAACTAGGTTAAAGCCCGCGTGTACACGCGGTTTAACCAACGAAGATACTTTAAAGCTTTAATCATCTAAATTGAAACTAAACTTAAACGTGCAATATAAAGGTTTAATTGAAGTTTACTTTTAAGAGGAACGGTACAGTAATACTATGCATTATTTGCCTAAAATCAATTATCTTTCCAAATAATCCTATAAATATAACCTGAAATAATACAATGAAACATAAATCCATTCAATTTAACTACTGATAAACACCACAAAACTATTAACATGTAATAAATATAGATTATGCAAGAATAAAAATCAAAGTGGGGATTGCATAAGTATATACCCAGAAAAGTTACAAATCAAGAAATGAAATTCCAAATTAGGTTTAGAAAAAGTAAGTGTTGTCTCAACATTTCTTTTCCTCCATCTCTTGCTTCTGCTATGCTTTTCCACATATATGATCCAAATTCAGTTATTTCCACCCTTCAAATCCCATAACATTTTCCTTTTAAACACTTGAACCTGCCCTTGTATATAGGTTCACGATTAGATGCTTGGCAATGGTGGGTACATTGAAAGAATGAAACCTCATCGGAGTTGCTATTTATAAAAATATATAAAAGAATAAGAGAAATTGTTTTTTGACTTTATAAATTTCGTATAGTTGTTCCTGCTATTGAGATACACATACATTATTTAGTATAATAGTATATTTGATTCCAAAATATAGTACATTTGGATAAGAACCTAAAATAATAGTAACTTGTTAGAGTCAAACAAATACTATCTAACTAATTTCGTTGATATGGTATATAATTGGTTGATATGATCTTACCAAAATACGTCTCACGGTTAGAGTAGAAAACATGTATTAGGTCTCAGATAATATTCGACGTACAACATAACTCAATGCAAATATCAAAACCCTAATATAAAATCATATTAACCAATTGAACAAAAGAAAAATAGAGGGATTATTATGGAATCATGGAATAAAGAGTAAACTGCCATTTTGGTCCCTGAGGTTTGGGCAGTTTTGCCACTTTAGTCCAAATTTGAAACTTTTACATCTGGGTCCCTATGGTTTCATTTTATTGCCATTTTGGTCCAAAAGCAAAGTCAGCTCAGATTTAAAAAAAACACCTGGTTTTTTGTCCTTTTCTGAAGGGGCATTTTGGTCATTTAAAAAAAACCTTGTCTCTCTCTCTTCTCTCCTCTCTATCTGCAGACCATATCCCAAAAAACCCTTGTCTCTCTCTCTCTCTCTTCTCTCTCTTTCTATCTACAGATCATCACCAAGAAACACCGCCACCACTATCGCCGACCACCACCACCACAGTCCCTTCTTGTCTCCCCATCCTCTTTCTCCCCATCCCCAGCCGCTGTCGATAATATCAACACCGTTACTCCACCGTAGCTCCTCCCGGTCACCTGCCCGCACCCCTTGATCGCCGCGATCACCGCCGAATACAGCATCATCAGATTCCCCACAACCATATCAGAAACCGCCATCACACAATTTGAAATATGAAACCCTAATTTGATATTGAAAATTGGGGGGTTTCGAGTATTGAACATATCTTTAATGGGGGAATGTTGGGTGGGTTTTTTGGTTTGCAGAACCTCACTCTTATCTACCACCAATTGACTTAAATATGTCATTCCAGAACAACTTTTTTAAATTCAAGATACCGTCTCCACCATTAACATCCACCACCGCCAACTTTTTTAAATTCATCGTCTCTCTCTCTCACTAACTCCCTCTCTCCCTAACTCCCCCCCTCTCTCTCCGATTTGCTAAGTGTGAAGGTGGAGGTGAAGATCGGCAAGATTGGAGGCACCGATGGTTGTGGTGGATGGTTGAAGATCGGTGAAGATTGAGGTGGCGGTGGATGGTTGTGGTGGTGGTGGTGGGAGGTGGGAGATGGTGGTGGTGGTGGTAGATGAAGGTTGAGATAATAGTTATCTATGTGTATATGAAGGTCAAAATAATATATACGATTCAGCAGGAGAAAGAAGAAAAAGGAGGGTGGGGGTAGGGGTAGGGTGGGGGTGGGGTGGGTAGTTGGGCAGGCAAAATGACCAAAATGCCCCTTTCAGAAAAGCACAAAAATCAGTTTTTTTAATCTGAGCTAACTTTGCTTTTGGACCAAAATAGCAACAAAAATGAAACCACAGGGACCCAGATGCAAGAAGTTTCAAATTTGGACTAAAGTGGCAAAACTGCTCAAACCTCAGGGACCAAAATGGCAGTTTACTCTGGAATAAATGAAATAAAAAACATGATTGACAAAGATAAACAAACCTTGAACCACATGAAGGATCAATCAATTGGGATTTGATTATGATTTTCATAGCATCGTAATTAGGCTTTAGGGAAGAACAGGCGTTAAAAAGATGAAAAGAACGAATTTGCAAAGTTTATGGATTTAATTAGATAGATAGTTATATAATGATAATTCAATTTCTTATTAAATTTTTAGATTTTAAAAATATTATAACATGGTAGATCTTCTATAATGAAAATTCAATTTCTTAATAAATTTTTAAATTTTAAAAATATTATAACATGGTAGATCGAAGTTTGAAGTTAATTTATTATCAATTTTTATTCTATTATTATAATATTTTTTTATAAGATTACATTGAAACATCTATAGTTAATTTATTATCATTTTTTATAAGATTACGTTGAAACGATTATCAATTTTTCATTCCATTATTATAATAGTTTTATTATCAACAAAATAGTTTTTATCAATTATGTATATTTCCTTAATAAGATTAAGATAACATCAACAAAATATTAAATTTGTTATTATCGATTCCTTCTTATCCATGGGCGGGAAAATTAAAGAGAGATGTCCTCAGAATGTACCATATGTCCCACAGTTGGTTTCTTTTATTATATGTATAGATTTAAAATATTAATTAATCTCAATTCTTTTCTAACGTGATATTAATAAGTAAAAAAAGTTCACATTTTTTTTCAAATTTAACATTTGGAGAGACTTTTTTATATGCAAAAAATTGTTTAGGGATTTTTACGAGACAAAAAAGAAAATATGTTGATTTTTAATGTGCAAAAAAAATGGAAGAACTTTTATGAGAAAAAAAAGAAAGTATATTAGTTTTTATGGCATTTGCCCTTACCACATAACACATCCTTCACGCTTCACGTGACTATTTTAAAGTAGAAATATTTTTGTTATAACTTTACAGAGATGATGTTATACAAAATATAATCTTTTGGTTTGACTAATATAATTATTACTATATATTACAATTACATTTCATAATAGTAATCTAATTGATAATATGACTTTTGTCTTTTTTTTGTTTCGTTGGTTTTCTTTTCTTTTATATGTTTAATCACATGCTATAAATTATATATATAGGGGAGCGTTAAAATGAAAACCACCTCCAGTTGTAAGAATCACAAGAATCACTTTCTGGCCATTAGATCTTTAAAATAAATGGATGAGATTAAAAGTAGTTAAAATTAATATTAAATACTTTTTGTCTTATTATGTTTTTAATATTCTATTGTTAAAGGGTATATAAGTAAAATTGTTTTTTTTTGTCTTTATATATATATTATTTTTAATTACCTTTTTTGTCCTATTCATTAATTACTTTTTATTAAAAAACAGATTTTTTTTGTTGAAGAATTTTTTGAAATCAGATTTTTATGATAATTTTTTTTGAAGAACCGTTTTTTTACGCCCGGCTTTTTCAGGCGTTGTTTTTTTAACGCGCCGTTATTTACGTTAAAAAGTTTACGTTTTACGTTTAAAAGGTTTACGTTTTACGTTAAGAAATTTAAGTTTTACGTTTTACGTTAAAAACTTTACGTTTTACGTTAAAAACTTTACGTTTTACGTTAAAAAATTACGTTTTACGTTAAAAAATTTACGTTTTCCGTTTTACGTTAAAAACTTTACATTTTACATTTTATATTTTACGTTTTACGCGTAAAAGCTTACGTTTTACGTTAAAAAGTTTACGTTTTACGTTAAAAAAATTACGTTTTATGTTAAAAACTTTAAGTTTTACATTTTACGTTTTATGTTTTACGCCAAAAATTTTGTACGTTTTACGTTTTATGTTTTACGCCCAACCTTTTACATTTTACGTTTTATGTTTTACGCCATAAATTTTTTACAAGTTAAAAAAAACTTTTTACGCCAAACAAAAAACTTTTTACGGGTTTTACCAAGCTGTCTCAGATAAGTTGAAAACTTATCATCATGGACTGAAAAAAAAACTAAAAAACCAAACAACAAGAATCAAAAAACCATCCGTGGGTCTAGAAAAAAACGAGGTTTGGCTCAAATTTTCCAATAATCAAGGCTGCAAAGTGGGGTTGCAAGTTCAAAAAACTTACCCTCCACCATCCTTGCCGCGCCATTGTCATCAAAATCTACGGGTTTTTTTTTTGCATCATCGCCCCCCCCCCCCCAATCCATCAACGACAAAACGAGATATGGAGACCAACAACATCAAAACAATGTCATCAACGGCAAAACGAGATATGAAGACCAGATCGCCGGCAACAATGTCAATCACAACACTGTTCAAACCCACAAAATTTCAGAGAAACCCATATTTTTTTACAACAGATTAATCCCACAAATATCATAAACCCCGAAGAAATACCAACAGACAAAGAATCCCAAAACTCAAACCAAAATTCAAACCCACAAAATTTCAAAGAAACCCACATTTTTTTTACAACAGATCAGTCCCACAAAATTCAAACCCACACTTTTTTACAACAGATCAAACCAAAACTCAAACCAAAATTCAAACCCACAAAATTCAAACCTGCATCCGGCTTCACTGGCTCAGCCATCGCCTTCCCTGGCTCAACCACCATCACCGCCACTGGCCCTCTCCACCCACCCACCATCCCCAACACCACTGCCACCAACCCCAACGCCACCACCACCAAACAGGATACCAGAATCGGGTTTAAAATGCTCGTTTTAGGGGTGTGGTTGTCGGAGGAGGAGCTAGCCGGTCGTCTGCTAGAAATAACCACCGTCGTCGGTGGTCTCACCGAAGAAGAAGAGGGGGGTTGGCGGCGAGTGAACGACCGGAGCTCACTTCGGTGGTCGGAGCTGCGAGAGGGAGAGAGAGAGCCATGAAACATGATTTTTTGTGTGTGTGCTTGATGAGTGTTGGCAGAGAAGTTATGAAGGAGAGAAGGGTTTCTCATATGGTGGTGGGAGACAAATGAGGATAAAGACTGAGATTTAAAAGGAAGAGAGAAGGGTGAGATTCGAATGAAGAGAGAGAGAGAGGGTGAGATTTAAAAGGAAGAGAGAGAGAGGGTAAGATTTAAATGAAGAGAGAGGGTGAGATTTGACATTTGGGGTAAATGACCAAACTACCCTTTTTGTTGGCAACATATGATTGGTAGAGAGCGGTTCTCATGGTTCTTACAACTGGATGTGGTTTTCATTTTAGCGCTACCATATATATATAGGGGAGCGCTAAAATGAAAACTACCTCCAGTTGTAAGAACCGAGAGAACAACTTTCTAGCCATCTTCAAAATGGATGGATGAGATTAAAAGTAATTAAAAATAATATTAAATACTTTTTGTCTTATTATGTCTTTAATATTTTAATCCAAAAGGATAGTTTAGTAAAATTACTCTATTTTGTCTTTTTGTCTTTATTGGTTTTTTATTACTTTTTTGTATTATTATATTAGTTTTTATTTTTTAAACATAATTTTTTTAATTAAAAAGCATTTTTAAATTTAGATTTTTTTAAAGATTTTTTATACTTTTTACATTTTACGTTAAACTTTTTACGTTTTATGTTAAACTTTTTACGTTTTACATTTTACGTTTTACGTTTTTACGTTAACCTTTTTGTGTTTTACATTTTACGGTAAACTTTTCACATTTTACGTTTTTACGTTTTACGATTTTACGTTAACCTTTTTACGTTTTACGTTAAAACTTTTTACGTTTTACGTTAAACGTTTTACATTTTACGTTTTACATTAAACTTATTTACGTTTTTATGTTTTACGTTAAATTTTTTACGTTTTACGTTAAAATTTGTAAGTTTTGCGTTTTTACGTTTTACGTTAAAAAGTTTATGTTTTACGTTAAAAAGTTTACGGTTTAACTTTTTTTTACAAAAACTTTTTTACGCAAAACAAACGCACCCAGAAATTGCAAACTAGGTAGGTGTCTCAGATAGATTGTTATCGTCATTGACTTGGGAAAAATATAAAAAAAAACATCAAAACAAAGTGTATCTTGAAAAAAAATGGGGTTTGGCTCAGATTTTCCGATAATCAAAAGGCTGCAAAGTGGGGTTGCAGGTTCAAAAACCTACCCTCCACCATCCTTGCTGTGCCATCGTCATCAAAATCTAGGGTTATTTTTTTTTACATCATCGCCACCCCATCCAACATATCAAACCCACATAGTCCACTGATCAAAAATCACCAGAAAATCAAGAACACATGCCAAAAATCACTAGAAAAACAAGAACATAGTTCACTGATCAAAGATCAACAAGAACAAACCCACATAGTTCATCAGACAAAAATCAAGAAACCCCATCAAACAAAATTGAAACCCCATCAAACAAAAATCAAGAAACCCCATCAAAAATCAAGAAACCCCATCAAAAATCAAGAAACCCCATCAAACAAAATCAAGAATCCAAACTGAAACTCGCAAGTCCGGTGAGAATCATAACAAATTCGAGTCGTGGGCTGATGTTGTGATATCACGACCCCAAAAACGAAGCTGGAAGTACTAGTCTCTATCCTTTCTGCTCACCACCTTCAAGGCCTCTATGAAAACTGGCAGACCAAGACTCCGGCCGCCGGCGTCGCCCCTACCACCACCGTCTTCCTCTTCCGTTCACCTTTCTCTCCTCACAACCCTTCTCTCTCCGACAAGTATCTCTCTCATCTGCCTCTCTTCTGCTCTGATTTTAGCCGTCGTGTGCCACCACCAGAGGGTGGTGGCAGGGTTGTTTTCTCTGTCGGAACAAAGAGAGACGAGGGGGTGAATGGCGTGTTTTGTCGGCTATCTTCGTCGCCGGCAGCTGGTGCTCCGTCGCGTCGTCACCGTCCAGCGCCGCCACCTATAGTGGTGGTCGGCTGGTCATCATCGAGCAGGGAGGAGGGGTTTGAGTGAGTGGGGGTGGGGTGAATAGAGTTCTACCAGGTGGATGTTGTTGAGGGTTTTGAGAGGATGTGTGATTTTGTTTGAGAGGTTGAAGAGAGAGAAAGGTGAGAGATTTTAAAGAGAGAGAAAGGTGTGAGAGATTTAAAATCTCTAGTGTATTATTGGAGAGAGAGAGGGGGATTTGATATTTGAGGTAAATGACCAAAATACCCTTTAGGTTGGCATATTCTGATTGGTTGAGAGTGGTTCTCGTGATTCTTACAATTGGGGGTGGTTTTCAATTTAGCGCTCCCCTATATATATATATATATATATATAGGAGCGCTAAAATGAAAACCACCTCCAGTTGTAAGAACCGTGAGAACTTTTTGATCTGGGGCGAGTTGGACCAAATTTTTTTTTCATAAACGTAGATGCTTGTATTATAAACACATTTGTAAAAAAAATTCAAGAAAAAAAATTGTCGTGTGTGTAGTTTTGAGCACCACAAGTTTGTGTTTACGGGTACCGTAGTAGACACAAACTAGACACAAACTTGGGGTGCTCAAAACTACACACCCGACAATTTTTTTTGAATTTTTTTTACAAATGTGTTTATAATACATGCATCTACGTTTATGAAAAAAAATTTGGTCCACCTCGCCCCGTACGGTGTAGTTCTCACGGTTCTTACAACTGGAGGCGGTTCTCATTTTAGCGGTCCCCTATATATATATATATATATAGGGTAGGGTTCCAGCGTGAACAACCTCCCAAGAGTGAGCTGCGTGAACAGATCTGGACCCTTGATTTCCTTTTTAGTTGTTAAGGGTATGATTGTAATTATATAAAAAATTAGATTTAAATCATTCATATATGATAAAAATGAAACTAAATGAACACTGAGTTTAGGGTATATTAGAATATGGGGTATGGGGCGGGGTTGTGGCGTGGGTTGGGTACAAATGCCCAAGTCACCACCCCGGGTGGGCTTTGGTTTCGGCGTGGCCCCTGGGGCGGGGGTTTCAGCCCGGGGGTTGGACGGGGCTATCAAGATGACATGGCAGGATCTCATTGGCCAAGACAAGTAGCCGTTTGGGCTAGCCGTTGGCCAACGGCTATGTGTTTAAAAAAATTATTCACTATAAATACTCACACTTCTATTCATTTTTTACCAAACTAAATGAATAGTGAGTTTAGGGTATATTAGAATGGGGTATGGGGCGGGGTTGTGGCGTGGGTTGGGTACAAACGCCCAAGTCACCACCCCGGGTGGGCTTTGGTTTCGGTGTGGCCCCTTGGGCGGGGGTTTCAGCCCGGGGGTTGGACGGGGCTATCAAGATGACATGGCAGGATCTCATTGGCCAAGACAAGTAGCCGTTTGGGCTAGCCGTTGGCCAACGGCTATGTGTTTAAAAAAAATTATTCACTATAAATACTCACACTTCTATTATTTTTTACCACAACTACTCCACCTCTTCTATAATTATCTCTATCTTATTTAAAAAAAAAAATTCTCATCCAACCACAATACGAAAAATGAATCCTCATAATTGTGGTTTTGACCCGAACAATCCGTAGTGACTTGATTTTCATATATGATAAAAATCAAACTAAATGAACAGTGAATTTAGGGTATATTAGAATATGGGGTATGGGGCGGGGGTTGAGGCGTGGGTTGGGTACAAACGCCCAAGTCACCACCCCGGGTGGGCTTGGGTTTCGGCGTGGCCCCTTGGGCGGGGGTTTCAGCCCGGGGGCGGGGGTTGTGGCATGGGTTGGGTACAAACGCCCAAGTCACCACCCCGGGTGGGCTTGGGTTTCGGCGTGGCCCCTTGGGCGGGGGTTTCAGCCCGGGCGTTGGACGGGGCTATCAAGATGACATGGCAGGATCTCATTGGCCAAGACAAGTAGCCGTTTGGGCTAGCCGTTGGCCAACAGCTATGTGTTTAAAAAAACTTTATTCACTATAAATACTCACACTTCTATTCATTTTTTTACCACAACTACTCCACCTCTTCTATAATCATCTCTATCTTATTTTAAAAAAAAAACTTCTCATCCAACCACAATACCAAAAATGAATCCTCATAATCGTGGTTTTGACCCGAACAATCCGTGGGCATTCTAATAAACACCTAGCCCAGCATCCAATCGTCCAATTTCTCCCTTTTTAATACACTCCACGATGCCGGATATGGCTGGTTACACATCGTTTATCTCGAATCGTTTGAAGAATGATGTCGGTCGAAAACACCAATGCCTTTCGCGCAACGCGCGTCATTGAAAAACACTAGTTATTTTAATAATTGAATTAAGTTACATATTTCCTAATTTAAATTCATTATCCACATTATGTTTTATTTATTAATTAGATAATTATCAAAACAAACAACAAATCACCATATTTCAATTTTAATTTTTATTTCAGATTTCGTCACCAGAATTCAAATTTTGATTTTTAAGATCCACGTAACCTTCATATTTCAACGGTATACACATGTGTACTTGGATATAAATAGAACAGTACACATGTGTACTCAGCATCGTACATATGTGTACAATAATTCACAGGTGTACATCAACATTCAATACAAAAAAAAAATTCTGAGATATCACAAAAACAGACGATAGGCACATGTGTACATGGTATTAAAAAGAGGGAAAAATCAGAATACACATGTGTACATCACATTTAAACAAAGCAAAATCAGAATACACATGTGTACATTGCATTAAAAACAGAGCAACATCAAAAAATTGAACAAAAAAACTCAGCCCTCATAAGAACTTGGTGAAGACGATCCGAAAGATTAATGGGAGCAGAACCCTTGATGCAGCCCTCTTCGGAACACAATAAACTGATCGCCGACCGTGGCAATGCATCTTGAAGCACGTAAGGATATCCTCTGTAACTGAACCATAAATCCATCAAACCAATTTTGCAAAAACAAATTAGTTATATTAATTTGATGAGAATGACTCAAAAGTAAACACAACCTAATTAAAAAAAATGCAATTACAAACTTAACACAGCCTTTAAATCACAATAATGAGTCGTCCAAACATATCAACAAATACTCAGATTACATGTACCCAACACTATTTTCCCAAAGTTGTCACAGTGGCCCACCAGAAAAAAACATTGAAAGTCAACTATACAATAATTCAACTAGGAAAATGTCAAAATACACACAATTAAGCATATCAATAAAATCTTAATGTAACTAATATTAGAATTATTAAATAAATAAGAAGCTAAGTGGGGATCATCACCTTTGATATAACGCCAATCATAAGGTCTGATGAAAGTTTTAGTGTAAGTAAAGCTTGAAATTGTGAAAGAACCATAACCATCTTCATGCGAACAACAGCTAACAAGAAAAGTGGTAAACTAAATAATAAAAAGGTAAAATTGATTGGAATACAGAAAACCCAGAATCGAATAATCGGCCATATGAATTGTGGAGGTGATTGTTGACGTGTAGAATCAATTGGGAATGGGTTTGATTTGATTAGATTTTAAATAATGGAAACAATTTAGGTTTCCTATTTGAATTCTTTTGATTGTGCAATTACCATCATACCCTTATGTATTTAATTAAATGGTAAAAATAAACCAAATAATTACCATCATGCCACTCAATTAAAATCTCAAGATCATAAAAATCAAGGGCCCAGATCAGTTCACGCAGTTCACTCTTGGGATTTTGTTCACGTTTGAACCTAATCCAATATATATATATGTGTGTGTGTGTGTGTGTGTATAAGGTTATTGTAAAAAAATGTTAAAAATGTGAGAAGTGTGAGAAATATTGTGGAGGTGACATGTGTCCTAAATCTAAATTAATTCAAAAGGGTAAACAAGTAATTTTATCATTGAATTAATTAATTAATAACTTCCATAACCGCCACCCTTATTTATAGGAATACGTTTTTTTAAAGATATCTATAAAACACTACGAATAACTCTGTATAACACTACAACATTATATATAACACTGCAACCACCATTCAGCACATATATAACACCATTCAATAAGTATATAACACTAGGATTAGGATCAAAAGTGAACAACTTCTTGAGAGTGAACTGGGTGAACTAATCTTGGCCCCTGATCATTTTTTAGATTAAAAGGGTAAGATTGACATTACCCAAGTATGTTTAATTAAAATCCCTTATTTTCTTATCTCTTAACTCTCTTTCTCTCTCTCTCTCTCTCATTTTTAATTATTTCTTTATCCATAGATTTTGTTTTAATTTTAACTTGAATATTGTTTTTCTTTTATTATCCGTATATATAGATATCATAATACATTGTTTTTAACTTTTTTATAATTTTCAATAAACATTAAAAAACTCTCTGAGATTGAAATTGTAATTATTTTTGTTCATTAATCTTTTTTTTTTTTGAATATGTGATGAAGTTATTTATTTTTGCATACATGTGATATGTTTCATTTTCATTAATTTCATAATTTTTATATGAATCTACTCGTGTGCATACCTAATATACTATATGTTGTTAATATACACATATGTAACCATTTCTGAATATAATACACAGATGTTTAAAAGACTGTACACACGTGTATAAACTAACAGTTGTGTATCTTCTATAAACTGATAGTTAGCGAGACTGTACACATGTGTATAAACTAACAGCTGTGTATATTGTATAAACTGATACTAGCGAGACTGTACACATGTGTATACACTAACAACTATGTATATTGTATATAGGAAACTAGCGAGATTTTAGGGATTTTAATTATATTGTTTAATAAATGCAATTTACAAAAGACACAAATACCCTTATGTCATTTATTTTAAAGGGGAGTTACAACATTATAATTACGATCTTGCCATTGTTTAAAAAGGGTCGTATTATTGGCACACCTTGGGGGATTAGATCGACACCCTCAATACGCATCGTATAGGCCTATACGATGCGTATTGAGGTGGGTTCAAACTTTTATGTCTGCCAAAGGCTGCCATTGTCCCCTACCAAAAAGTAATACGCATCGTATAGGCCTATACGATGCGTATTGAGGGTGTCGATTTAATTTTTTAATTTTTGCAAGGTAGCTTCCTGTCACGTGGTAGCTTTCCGTCACGCGAACGAAAAAGCAGCACTTTGGACATTTGTTGGTCTTCAAACATCTAGGGAACATTATTTGAGAATACCCCTGAATTTATCGAAGCTTTTGCGTACTGATTATTTTAGTTGGTTTCGAATATACCCAAAGTAGTTGATCCTCCACTGTTGGGTTATCATCTTTCAACCTCATTTTCCCTAAATTTATCGATTATGTTTTTCAACAGGGATGTAATGCAATGATTCCTCTCAATTGAATAGACCGACACTTGCTTCATAGGACTCACTTGAATCGTCTCGGATGTAATAACAGTACGTTTAGCATCAGTGCCTGCTTGAATTGCAGAAAGCAAAGGATAACAGAATCAGGTTCTCAAAACAATTATGGTTAGTATTTCGCATAGCCACCGTTTCGGTAGTAAAAAAGGTTGCAGTTTGAAGATTCAATCTTCATTGCTTCATTAAAATTAATCAGGCGGTCTCTTTGCTTCGTCCACTAGAACTATTTGTGTATGCATTCTGTTGGTACTGAACAACATAATCAGGTTCTCAAAACAAGGATCGTTCTAATAGATTAAAGAGAATAAACCCTCGTTCCAACCAATTGTGGGTTAATAGATTCCGAAGCTGTTATTTCAGTTATTTCTGTTGATCCAAAAATTTCAACAAATTGTGTCTAATGCAAGGATCTTTGAATGCGGTGTGTACGTTAAATAATGTTCACTGCTTTTTTAGTTGCTTCTCTTGTTAAGTTTCTGAACAAACCGAAATCCACAAATTCCAACAGTTTCTCCGTCGCTAACAGATAATAAACGGATTGTTGGACTTCTTGTTCCAAATGCAACTGTGAATATTGAATGTGCAAACTGAAACATCTTGACACGATATAATTGCAAGACTATTTGTCGGGTTTCCAATGCTCACACAGGGTGATAAACAATGCTGATACGAACACATGTGTTTTGAAATAGGCTTTGTTCTTCGTCCACTAGAACTATTTGTGTATGCATTCTTTTGGTAGTTAAAGCGCTAATGAGGCACCATTAGAAGAAGTACCCAAACACTCTCTCTCTCCTCAGCTATACAACTGATTCCTCGGGGTTTCTTAAATCGGACTTTCACTTAGGGTTTTTATTATTTGATCAATGGAAGTTGAAATCGACATAATGGACATCGTTGATTCAGTCGCAAACAAAACCAAACACGATCAGGTAACGGAGAACGTGTACTTCAAAAATTCGGTTACGCTTTTCAACAGGGATGTAATACAATTGGAATTGATCTTGGAACAACATACTCTTGTTACCATATTGTTCGTCCACAAGAACTATTTGTGTATGCATTCTTTTGGTAGTTAACGACTTATGTTGAAGGTATACGTCATAAAACAATTCGTATTAAACTTTGAATCAATGAAGCAATGAAGATTGAATTTGCAAACCGCATCCGTCTTCTGTGATTCGAAACATTCCGAATAACTAGCAGAAGAACCCGACACGTCTTCTGCTAGTTACTCTTTTTAGCAGCCATTTTTCCTTTTCCTTCAATTTTGAGAACATTCTCCCTAACATGAGAAACGAAAGAGATTTCGAGCAGTTCGTCGATAACATGTAACATCTAGTTATATTCCTACATCTATATCTTTTGTCATGACAAACTATGTGACATGTGTCTATTCCAGTTGTCCCGGTACAATTTATGTATGCATTATTTTGGTAGTTAATAAAACCAAAGCTATCAACGCAGGGATGGGTACAGAACCCAATATGTCTTCCTGAATCTGAATCTGAAAGTTAACTTTGACTTACAAAACCCACTAGCAAAATAAGCGCTTTTATCATGTTAGGGAAAAGAAAAATGGTTGCTGATATTTTTCAGTATTCGGATTTTGTTGGTTTGTTTCCAGCTAGGGTTTAGAATGGTATCTTTGCTTCATCCACTAGAACTATTTGTGTATGCATTCTTTGCTATAACAGGATGGATGTGACACACAACTTATTAAAAGTATAAATCACCTCCAATCATTTCCTGGTCAAATCACACACTATAAAGTTTAAACTTATCGTGTGTTGCAGTTTAGAAAGATGACCGAATAGAGATTTGAATAACAAACTGTGGAGAATTGTTTGCGTTATCCATCAACATAAGCTAAAATACTCTAAAATTAACAAGGCGGTCTCTTTGTTGCGTACTGATTATTGAAAAGATTTGTTGAAATCGAAGAAAAGAGTAAAAAAGATTAATTGAGGCGTACATTAGGAACAAGAAGTCCAACAATCTGTTCATTATCTGTTGTTTTCTAAAACAATATGAATGCACGCAACGAATTTGACAACTAAAATACGTTGGGTATATTCGAAACCAACTAAAATACGTTGGGTATATTTGAAACCAACTAAAATACGTTGGGTATATTCGAAACCAACTAAAATACGTTAAAATACGCTAAAATTACGTTACAATACGTTAAAATACGCTAAAATACGTTAAAATACGCTAAAATACCCTAAAATAGGTTAAAATGCATTAAAATACCCTAAAATACGTTAAAATACCCTAAAATACGTTAAAATACGCTAACTTACGTTACAATACATTAAAATACGTAAAAATACCCTAAAATAGGTTAAAAGCTAAAATACGTTAGAATACGCTCAAATACGTCAAAAATACTATTAAATACGCAACAATATGTTAGAATACGTCAAAATACGCAAAAATACATCAAAGTACGCGACTAACGATATTTACACACACGTATACATATAACAAGGCACTATGGAGTCCAAGTGGATTTCAAACGAAACTGTACGTAATCATTGAATACGATATTCGCACGCAACCGAACGGCACCGAAACGACTTATGTTGAAGGTATACGTCATAAAACGACAAAATATGCTAAAGTTCCGCAAAAAACGAGACGTATACACGTCGAATAGAGGGAAACACGATAAAACTAAATTTGAAATAATGCCCAATACGATGATATAGGCCTATGTCGTATCGTATATCAGTTTAATATGAATCGTATAGGCCTATACGATGCGTATTAAACTTTGAATTTTCTCAAAAATACCCCTGAATTTATCAGAAAACAGGGTATATTTTAGTAAATTCATCGTTCAATGCGCATCGTATAGGCCTATACGATGCGTATTGAACTATAAATTTCTAAAAAATGATTTTCAAATCAAGGGTTCCATCATTACAACCACTTGTTTTCAACGGGGATGTAATGCAATGATTCCTCTCAATTGAATAGACAGACACTTGCTTCATAGGACTCACTTGAATCGTCTCGGAATACTGAACAACAGAAATAACAGCTTTGGTTTCATCAGCTGAATCGTTTACCGTCAAATGCATCCTTATTTTTGTAAATCGCACAAACAAGCATGCCTTGAACGAGTCTAGAACACTCGTAATCCTCAACCGGCTTTGAAACCGGACGTAATCTACGAAGAAACTGTTCGATTTCACGGTGAGTGGAGAAATTAGCGACGGAGAAATTGTTCGCCACAGAAACTGTTCGATTTCACGGTGAATGGAGAAATTAGCGACGGAGAAATTGTTCGCCACAGAAACTGTTCGATTTCACGGTGAGTGGAGAAATTAGCGACGGTGATATTGTTCGACACAGAAACTGTTCGATTTCACGGTGAGTGGAGAAATTACAAGTTTTCAATAAAATTTCATTCTGCTGTGAACTTGTTCTCTATGAAATGTCTCACTTAAAAAGAGAAGCAACTAAAAAAGCGGTGAACAGTATTTAACGTACACACTGCATTCGAAGATCCTTGCATTAGACACAATTTGTTGGAATTTGTGGATTTCGGTTGGTTCATATCTCTATTCGGTCATCTTTCCTCACAATTTGGATCTCTATTCGGTCATCAAATAGGACTGAATCAACAGAAGTAACTGAAATAACAACTTCGGAATCTATTAACCCATAATTTATTGGAATTTGTAGACAGACACTTGCTTCATAGGACTCACTTGAATCATCTCGGAAGTACTGAACAACAGAAGGATGAGATATCGGCAGTTAGCTCGAAGAAGTTTCTCTCAGTCAGGTGTTACAATAGATTCTCCCTTTTAACAATGTCCTGTTAATTGTTGGAAATTTGTGGATTTCGGTTGGTTCAGACAAACATAATTTGTTTTCAACGGAGATGTAATGCAATGATTCCTCTCAATTGAATAGACAGACACTTGCTTCATAGGACTTACTTGAATCGTCTCGGAAGTACTGAACAACAGAAGGATGAGATATCAGCAGTTAGCTCAAAGAAGTTTCTCCCAATCAGGTGTTCCATTAGATTTCTCCCTTTTAACAATGTCCTATTAATTGTTGGAAATTTGTGGATTTCGGTTGGTTCAAACAGACACAATTTGTTTTCAACGAGGATGTAATGCAATGATTCCTCTCAATTGAATAGATAGACACTTGCTTCATAGGACTCACTTGAATCGTCTCGGAAGTACTGAACAACAGAAGGATGAGATATCGGCAGTTAGCTCGAAGAAGTTTCTCTCAATCAGGTGTTCCATTACATTTCTCCCTTTTAACAATGTCCTGTTAATTGTTGGAAATTTATGGATTTCGGTTGGTTCAGACAGACACAATTTTTTTTCAACGGGGATGTAATGCAATGATTCCTCTCAATTGAATAGACAGACACTTGCTTCATAGGACTCACTTGAATCGTCTCGGAAGTACTGAACAACAGAAGGATGAGTATCGGCAGTTACGAGATTCTTCGAGAATTAGAAAAGGAGAAAATACGGAACGGCAAGGGTAGTATGAGTCTGAGTCCATTGTGGTTCGTGTTAGGTTTGTATTTCCCATAGCCACCGTTTCCGTAGTAAAAATCGGTTGCGGTTTTCCACATTCAATCTTCATTGCTTCATTATAATTAATAATGTGGTCTCGATTGAAGATGTAATTGCAAGACTGTTTGTCAGGCTTCCAATGCTCACACAGGGTGATCAAACTTGGACATCAGACGTAAATCTTGAAGAAACGGAACATAATCCCAGATTGTCTAAAGAAGAGCTTTTATCATGTGTGATCCAGAGGTCGGTCTCGGGTGGGCATAAGATCAGTGGGCCCTATTGTTGGATTATTGAACCAAGATAGTCATTGGACTGCCGCAGATGAAGTCAAATGTGATCAAACTTGGACATCAGACGTAAATCTTGAAGAAATGGAACATAATCCCAGATTGTCTAACGAAACGCTTTTATCATGTGTGATCCAGAGGTCGGTCTTGGGTGGGCATAAGATCCTTGGGCCCTATTGTCGGATTATTGAACCAAGATAGTCATTGGACTGCCGCAGATGAAGTCAAATGTGATCAAACTTGGACATCAGACGTAAATCTTGAAGAAACGGAACATAATCCCAGATTGTCTAAAGAAGCACTTTTATCATGTGTGATCCAGAGGTCGGTCTCGGGTGGGCATAAGATCCGTGTGCCCTATTGTGACAACTCGTAGTTTAGAGCCTTTCGTCATACTCTGATGTACCCTATGTGAACGCTATGTGACACGTTGATATATAAATTTATATTGAACGCTTATGAGTTTTTATACGGGATATGTGAAATATTTAATGTGAATGTTGGTCGTAATATAATCTAGTCGCACATTAGGATCCGAGGTCGTACACCTCTTTATTGGTCACACACACTCTTCGGTGGGCTCTGGCCCAAACCGAGCAAACCCAACTGAGCCTAACCCACTTGTATTGAAATACACATCCACACCCATGTATACGGATTCTATTATTTTGGCAAAACACAAACCTATCAAACCATAAACTCTTCCCCACTCATGAACGACGACAGCCCTTCTCTTGATCACTCGAAACCATCTCCTTTGAAGTAATCAGCGTTCCCTCAGCCTAGCACTCGGTTAGTATGATATTATTATTTCTTTGATTGTTTCTAGTTATGCGTGATGTGTTGAGTGTATGTGCATGCGTAGGAATAAAGCATGAGTTAGGGTATTGTTGCAAACTGATTGAACATGATTGATTCATTAACAAGTTGTAACCGGCTGGTATGGGCAAGTAATAAAAGGGTTTTTTCAATCATTGTTAGGGATGCTACAAGACTAACGTGAATTGGTATTAAAAAATTAATGATAAAGAACTAATAGATCGGTTGATGTATGCCAATTATGAGGATGAATAACCAACAAAAACAGTTTTGTTACCTCGTAGATTGTGTTGATTTAATTTCATTAATGATCACATGTTAATTAGGGGTTGCTAGTGGGCCACAAATGCTACGAAATAATGATTGTTGTTTGATAATATTGTTATTATTTGAGATGGATGTCAATATAATTGCTAAATGGAAACTTGTTAATTCTTGGATATATGAATGCATGCTGAATGTTGTGATTAGGAATTCAAAAGGAAACTGGTAGAATAGTCAAGGTTGGGGATTAACTGTGCACCGAATTGGTAGGGATGTGGTTGTCGGTTACAGAATTTTTGGGGTCAATCACACAACGCATAATTGGGTTAGTCATGTTGGGCCGTAGGATATTGGGCAGGGAACTTGATTGGTTGCACACTTTTGCTATGATCGCACAAGCCCATGTGGGCTTTAGGTGAATTGCACACTTGGACCCGAATCGCACACCTCCTTTGGGGCCGGTACAACTGGGCCCAAACACACACACACACACACACGTACATAGTTGGGCAAAACAGTTAAGTGATCCGCTATGAAGTCGCACACACAACTTGAGTCGCACACTGTATATTGGGCCTTACACTAATTGGGCCGCACGCGGAATAGGGCAACATGATAGGCTGTGTAACTGTTACTCGATCTATAAACTTGTGTTAGGAATGCGTATGAGACATGATTGCCGACGATATGCTATGTGTTTTATAAGTCATGAACTTGCAATGTAAACTTTATGAGGCACGAATGACTGTTGTGTGTATACGATGACGAGGATTTGATTATTGCATGAATAACTGGTATGACTTGTGTGATGATATGTGTAATCCTTGTACGCTACTGGTGTGGTATGTGTAGAGCATGTGATTTATATGTTCATGAAACTGACTATCTTTGGTAACCACGGTAGGGTTTGGTTGACCAACTTGGAATGGGTAAGGTAGCGTAACATACCGAGCAATCTAAGGTGAGTTCACTTCTCTTGAGCATACGTCCCAATGGGTGGGACAATCAAACGGGTATTCCTGAGAGGAATAAGTCTTTTCTGGGTAAAAACTGGGATGTTGGATAATATACTCATTTCTTATCACATTAAGTCCCGTCTTCTACCGAATAGTTACCTGAGAGGTAACGGGGTATTAGTTGATAGCGCTATTAGGCTTGGCAACCTCACACCGTACCTGAGAGGACGGGCGTGAACTAATGACCTTAATCATGACCAATGCTTAGATAGGGGGCATTGGGGACGGGCAAAACAATCTGGAGCCATCTTGTACGGTACTCGAGTTATTATCAACATTATCAATGAATTGAACTAACACACTTGGTAACTAAAGTTTTCGTAAAACTATGAACTCACCAGCGTTGTCTGATACACTTGTTGCATGCTTGCAGGTCGATAGGTACTTTGGATGAGGCAGTTGCTATCTGGGATTGCTGGAGTGGTCATGGGTCGCACTGCTTGGATATGCATGACTTGCTTACTGATTTTACTTACATTTGGTTTTGAATCATTTAAACAATGATTTGCTACTTGCTTACGCTGAACATGTTAAACTTGGATTGTGCTTATGATTGTTTTATCATAATGAATGGAAACTTTGCTTAATAACTTAATATTAGTTCAATGTGATTAGTGGCTAGATCCTGGTACGTCACACGCCTAGCGGGGTTTCCTCATGTGGTGTTTTGGGGGTGTGACAGTTTGGTATCAGAGCCAATGGTTATAGTGAACTTGGTTTTAAAACGTTTTTTTATAAAACCAGACTATAACCGAACAAGTTCTGAATACGACCATGACGCTCAGCTCTAGACTGCAAGGTTCGTCTCTCGTTTACTCATTGTACTGCATAACTAGTGAACACTTACATATGATATTGCATGTGATTGCACGTTTAGCACAACAATATGAATTCATGTGGTACTTGCCGGTGTATGTGATTGATAGTGTGGCATCTCCCCTAGACATTTGTGACCCATGTTTTGTGATGTTCTTTGTTTGCTGCTCGAGTTTGAGGAACTATTTAACACGAGTTAGGAGGAGCTGAGATGAGCATGCAAATCATGTTATTATTGTGGGTGCACACATAATAATAATGTGGGGTGCATGTGAGTCCCAACGAGGCCTAACAAGTGTGAAAGGGGTTCCATTCCATTATTCAACCAAATGTGAAACACAACAATCCATACGGGTCATAGCAATGGTTGTCTCCTGTTTGAACGTGGTCCTTTCACTTCCCTCTGAACCCTTACGAGTCTCGATGATATTGAGTGATACCTGAACACATAACCGAACGTCTAGCGAGCCGTGTAGAAACGTTAGGTGATAGTGCGAACGTCTTTGAGACAGTTGTCGAAACGTTAAATGTTTGGTCTATACTTTCTCACTTTTCTCGTTTACCTTGACGCAACAAATTGACGCCTCAAATTTATAAGTATGGGCACCTCTGTGATTCTCTAACGATTTACCGTGCGCTATTCAATCGACTCGCAAGACCGATGGAAAAGAAGATGAACGTGATGCAATACCAACCCTAGTGTTAGGACGACCCTGCTTTCTGACAACGAACATCAGTAGGTTGACGTCAATGGAGTCCCTAACCCTAGTAAGCAACGTCTGAGAGCCAACTCTTACGAATCAATCGGGCATAAAACACTGGAAACTGACTGGAATATGGGATGTTTAATTACTAGCGCCATGGGCAGTACCCTAGGATGTGCCAAGAACAAAGAGAAGGTGGACCCTAAGGGAAAAAGATTGCAAGGATCTGTTTTCATAGCAACAACATTAGAGGCAATGGCCACGGCGACAACAAGGTACTCGTAAATCATAACTTTCAGTATGGAAATGAAGGTGACTTTAACAAAGGATTGGCCGTTGATAAGTCAAGACGTCAACAACCCAGGGAACAATGACAGTATTGGGAATCCTCGTAACAGTAACAACAACACTAGAAGTGGTACTCGTGGAAGGGCATTTAGGTAGGCAACGCCAGGCATAATAGTAACATGGCAGCTTATGTATTTTTGGGTAACTAATCGCTTCGTCTCTATTTTGTTTAACCCTGACGTCTCTTGAAGACATACACGTTGTAGAAGTGGCTGATGGTAGGCCAAATGAAGTCTCACACGTTCCCCTAAGGTGCAACTCAATCTGGTAGGTCACGAGTTTGACATTGACCTTTCCCCCTACTACTGTTAGAAGCCTTGGTGTAGTCGATAGTATGGACCGGATGTCCAGGTGTCACACCCCGATTTTCCACGTGTCACCGGTGGGCCCGGTAGGGGAGTATCGTGACGTGGTTGGCAACATAATAGTCAAACAACACAATATTTAAATGCACAGCGGAAGCAAATATAGATTCAATTCAACCAAACGATATTGTAATATTAAGTATCACAAGTAGTCGAATATAAATCCACAGGTAGATAATAATAAAAAGGAGACAATGTTCAACAGTCTATGACATCCAAGCTTGCGAGACTTATGGTGGATGCTAGGAGACAAGCCAGCCTATTACGCGTAGAACCTGCACTTAACCTTTTTTTTTTTTTGAGAAAATACGTCAGTTTACACTGGTAAATACAATCAACCGACTCATTTTGAAAAGAGTTTAAGAAAATGCATTTAAGGCACAAGGCACAAATAATATTTTATAACTTGGGATAATTATTTAGAAATAATGCTTGTAAAGGATTCACATGTTTCTCCGCGTTCAGTAGCCCGGATCGAGCCGGGTTAAAGATCAATAGACACACCACATTACGTAGATGAGACACTAACAGGTGTACGCCTACACCTGAGTGCTAAGGTCGTGGCCATTTCGTAAAATGATGCCAGGGATATCCGGGACATGGTCATTAACCCCCCAAAGGCTTTAAGCAAACAAAACAATTTAAACGAGACATTTCGATAATACTTAATCCCCAAAACGATTAAGGTCTAATGCCCGACCAAGCGGTATTTTATATACCGTACCCCAAGCCCGTATAGGGAAAATAAGTTAAGAGTATTTACCTGAGTAAGTATATTTCACAATCAGCAAATGCAAGTATCTTTTACTGGTTCTCCTAATCTGGAACGAAGGTTTATAATAACCTATTAGAATCCTAACGGGTCTTTGATTAAGTCTAAACTTAGACCGGTTAGTTTTAAAGATACGGTTCGTACGCACGATTAAGCGAAGACCGGATAGAATGCGATTTAGACCCGACAAGTTTGAATACTTGCTTAATATGGGTATATTATACACATTCTGGATTTTGAGATAAAACCGATAAGGTTTGACCCGTTTCGGCTAATTTATGTAAACTAGTTACATAAACCGAACCGAACGCGCATAATGCGTAACGGGTAACCGTAAGAGTCCTAAATAGGTTTCCTAAGTTAACATGCCTTAAATATGTTGTGATATCAGTAGGATATCACCCATGATGCCCAAAACGAGTTTAAAGTCATAATAAGCCCCGTAGGGGTATTTTAGTCATTTTAAAGATTATAAAAGGGTTTAATTAGACACCTGTGATCCGGGTCTGTGTTGATCAGTGAAATAGCTTATTTTAACAGGTTATAACATTTGGTAATAAGTCTTATATACTAATATAGTTTTAAACCCAAACTATGCGTTAAATACGCGTATAAAGCCGTTTTAAGCGACGTACGGGTTAAAATACGATTCTGGGTTTTCTGATCAAATAAACAGGCTCAAAATACTCCATTTATTATTTAAAATCAGTAGCAATTGGATTGGCATTAAAAGGATTTGTAAAACTCATTTTATAACCGAAAAGGGTATATTCGGTATTAGCCGAATCAAGGCGATAAACCTAGCTTATGATCAGTTTAAAAATAATTAAAAATCTTTAAAAATCCCAAAATATTATATCACATCAGTGGGTAAAAGGTTTGGTGTCAAAAATTGGGTTTAGATAGGTTTTACGCTAATGACGCTGTTTAAATAATAAAAGTGTTTATAAATACGTCATTAAGCATAACTCCTAATCTAGACTTCTGATTGACGTGAAATTTTGCAGACATGTTCAAATATCAGTAACTAAGATGATTTTACTTTCATATCTTCAAAAATCTCGTTTTATGATCATAAGGGCAATATGGTCAACATTTGGCATTTTAACGGGAACATGCAACGAATTGGACAATCGAGGTAACAACCACAGAGGTTTATACTAACATGTTACTAGGTCCTAATGGAACTTTAAGGCATGTCTAAACCTATCATAATCGGGTCAGAATCAAGGTCAAAGCAGAAAGTCAAACTATGAGACTTTCGGCTCCGAATCGGTTCAAAACAGAAAGTTGCCGAATCAAACAAGCGTATACAAGTTTTTATACTTATTTGCAGGTTATATGAATAATAAAACAGATTACACGACCTCTGAAACGCTAATTACATGTTTAATGGTTATGTTGACTTTTTCGGAAGAAGTTTGACTCGACAAACGATATGGTTAGGATTGAAATCAGCGGGTGCCCTTTTAGGGATTAATTACCCACATAAATACCAACTTATAACAACTTTTGTTTCGACAAAACTCTGGACCGTTTATGATTTATCGCCAAGTCAAACCGTAGTTACGACGGTTTGACTTCTAAGCTAAATACTAATCAAAACTGAATTTAGAAGGATCAAGGGTACTTACTCACGTCTAATGAATGATTTGGAATGCTTGTGACCTGCTTGAATGCTCCAGAAATGCTCAGAGGTTGATGAATGATCAATGTAGTAACATGTGGGTCTTATAAACAACTTCAAACACTCTTGGATTATCAACACCTAAGTCTAGGAGGGAAACAATAACATCCACAAGTCCCCTACTAGCTAAAAACCACCTTAGGCAGCCCAAGGTATCGAAAAAATGAGATTGGAGTCGGTTACAAGCATCAACAGGCAGCTGCCTGTTTTTTCTGCACCTGCAGGTCTGAAGCGGCCCGCTTGGGCTTTTGTTGATCCTGATGCGGGCCGCCTGGGCCATCCGAATCAGGTAAACATGTTTCTCTTAATTGCATTTTGGTCCTTGGTCCCCCGAAAGGTCATTTTCAAGCCGTTTCTTGTATTCTAAGACTTGTAATTTATATATGGGGGCTTTAATACTTATACCCACTTTGTCAAGTCCTCGGGTAACTTTGTGATCACCCGAAAAGCCCTAAATTTCAATGTTGACGATTCTAACCCTCACACACGAATTTTATCACAACTTGCTCATACGATAACGAAACTTCATGAAATTTTTGTGGTACATTCTAGTGAGCATAATTAATCGTTACAAGGCTTCGGGTTTGTCAAAAGGTCACTCAGAGGTATAACTTAAACATGTTGACACATTTAACCCCTGTAGTTTGTAATCTCTCACTTTCTTTCACAATTCGCTTTGTATGATCCATGATCCATTCGTTTAAGGTTATAAACATCATGTAGGGTTATTGTAAAGTATTTTTATTCATTGTTGACACTTTGAACCCTTATAATTACATAGTTTCATGTTTGTCAACTTTAGTCCTTCAAGAACATTCTTTCACACGTTCAAACATTATGACACGTGTCAAGACATAATAGGACGTAAATTTTCGAGGTGTTACACCAGGCCTCAAGCAGAAATCTTCTGTAGGGAGGAAATCATATGTATACCTCTTCATGGTGGAGATTCACTGATTGTCAGCATCACTTCGGCGGTGGGAGCCCAGAAATGTTTCACCTACCCTGCTACCCTATCATTGATTACCGATGCGCAGCCCGAAGAACTTTCAGGTTCTTCCCCCACATTGTCAGGAGGAACATCAGATGTGTATCACGCCAGAAGCAGTCCTGATTTCTGGCACCACTTATCGTCTTGCGCCTGGAGGGTTGCAAGAATTGTCCAAACAACTTCAGGAACTACTGGATGGGAGTTTTATCGATCTAGCTCCTTCGTCTTGGGGAGCCCGAGCTCTATTGTGGGAACGAAGGACGAGTCCTTCTGTACGTGTACAGACTACCACAAAGTGGCAACCATAGACCGTCCCCCTCTATCTCGCATCGACGACCTGCTTGACCCGCAACAATGATCAAGCTTCTATTCGGAAACCGACTTAAGATCGGACTGTCACCCGATGGAAGACCCAGGGGAGGATGATTCCTAACACGGTGTTACAGACACAGTATGGCCACAACGATTTTCTGTTCATGTTGTTTAAGTCATCCAACACACCAGCAACCTTAGGGATCACATGAGTAGTATGTGTCAACCTTATCTCGCCAGATTCCTCAACCGTGTTTATCTATGACGTTTTGAATCACTTCGGAGAAAGGAACACTGTGAACGGCACTTGTATTTCATCTTAGAGCTCCTAGGGGAGGAGCAACTCCATGCGAAGTCTACCTAAGTGTGACTTCAGGATTCGAGAAGTACATTTTCTTGGTCACGTAGCCAACGAAGTGGGGATACACGTGGATCTCGCTAAGATCCATTTTATTAGAATTGGTCAGCACCAAGGAGTCCTTCGGGGATACAACAATTTCTTGGTCTCGCTAGATACTATCACAGATTCATCGCGGGATTTTCGAAGATCGCGCAGCTTTAAATCTCTTTAACACAGCAGGGTGCTGTGTATTCGTGGGAGAAAAAACAGGAGGACGTCTTTTCAGCTTTTGAAACCCAACCCTACAATGCACCGAACATCGTCTTTACCCGGGGGTACGGGGTGATCTAGAGGTATACCATGATGGTTCGAATCAGAGTCCCGGTTACACGCCGATGCAAGACGAGAAGGTGATGGCTTAACTAGTGGATTTACAAGAAGAATTGCACGAGTCACAACCTGCGGTGGAAGCCATGGTCTTTGGATTTAAGTTGGAGGCATTACTTGGACGGTACCAAATGCACTGCTTAGACCGATCACAAGGGCCTCCCGCGTACCCTTGTTTCGAAAGAGCTAAACATGTGATGGCATCGCTAGATGGAACTCTCGAACGATTACGACTACGAAACCTAAACGCGTATGAGCTTGCAGCTCACCATCGACACTAGCCTACCTGATCAGATTCGCCCTGTTCAGACCGAGGCACTGATGGAAGAGAATTTTTTTTCAAGTTGGGTCCATGCGGGGCATGGAGGAGCAACTTTTGGCAAGTCGGACGATATTCGCTACTTCATGGAACGAATATGGATCCCACTATACGGCAACCGTAGGGAAATTGAGTTGAGCAAAGCACACCAGCCTCGATATTCTAGTCATATGGGTTTTGATAGGAGATATTAGGATTTATAAATCTTGTACTGATGACCGGGCATGAAGGCCCACATAGCAATATATGTGAACGATGTTTGACTTGTGCGAAAGTCAAGGTGGAATATCAGAAACCCTCTGGTTTGGGTCAGCAACCGGGAACACCCATACGGAAATGAGAACAGACTGCCATGGATTTTGTCACTAATTCACTAAAAACCCGAAATGGAAACGATATCACCTGGGTGATCGTTGATTGTCTCACGTAACCAACATACATTCTTGCAATCAAGGAAAATTGACAAGACTTCGTATCCTGTAAAACACAACACCCATGGATCACGTCTAGACATGAGCATTGCTTATCACCATAGGACAGACGGTCAGAGTAAACGAATCATCCTGACACTCGAAGACATGCTGTGAGCATGTGTGTTTGACTATGATAAAATTTGGAAAGACATTTACCTTTGACAGAGTTGTACTGCAACGGTAACCCATTCTAGTATTCAGGCAGCTCCATTCGAGGCCTTGTATGGGCGGCAACGCCGACCTCTTTGGTAAGCTGAGGTGGGTGCCAGCCTAATCACAGGTTCAAAATTTGTACTCGAAACTGTGGAGAAAATTGCTTAGATCAGAAATCGTGTGGTGGCAATGCGTGACCGTCAGAAAAGTTGTTAAGCATAGGAAATCCCTAGAAATCGCTGAAGGCAATCGTGTTATGTTGGAAGTTTCACCCTGGGAGGGCGCTGTGGGAAGCGCAGCAAAACCTAATTCGCGATACGTTGCGCCATTCGGGATTCTGGAGAGAATCGGCATCGTGGCCTACAAACTCGAGTTATCTAACAAACTGGCGATGTTCACAACGTTGTTCACATCTCAAACCATAAGAAATGTTTGCCTGACGAGACACCAAGAACCATAGATCGATGATAAGTCGCAGTTTGAAGAACCTATTGAAATCTTAGACCAGGGGGTCAAAGCTCGTAAGCATATTCGAACTCCAATCGCGAGAGTTCGTTGGAATTCAAGGTTAAGTATTTTTAATTATTCAAAGCTGTTGGACCTAACCTCGATGCGGCTGATGAATTTCGGGACGAAATTCCCTTTCAAGTTGAGGATGATGTGGCACCCGAGGAAAAAATCACAATCCTTGTAATCTATCACCTCAGTCCCCTGAGACTGCTTATCAAATTTCGGGACGAAATTTCTTTCAAGTTGGGGATGATGTGACAACTCGTATTTTAGAGTCTTTCGTCGTACTCTGATGTACCCTATGTGAACACTATGTGACACGTTGATATATAAATTTATATTGAACGCTTATGAGTTTTTATACGGGATATGTGAAATATTAAATGTGAATGTTGGTCGTAATATAATCTAGTCGCACATTAGGATCTGAGGTCGTACACCTCTTTATTGGTCACACACACACACTCTTCGGTGGGCTCTGGCCCAAACCGAGCAAATCCAACTGAGCCCAACCCACTTGTATTGAAATACACATCCACACCCATGTATACGGATTCTATTATTTTGGCAAAACACAAACCTATCAAACCCTAAACTCTTCCCCACTCATGAACGACGGCAACCCTTCTCTTGATCACTCGAAACCATCTCCTTTGAAGTAATCAGCTTTCCCTCAGCCTAGCAATCGGTTAGTATGATATTATTATTTCTTTGATTGTTTCTAGTTATGCGTGATGTGTTGAGTGTATGTGCATGCGTAGGAATAAATCATGAGTTAGGGTATTGTTGCAAACTGATTGAACATAATTGATTCATTAACAGGTTGTAATCGGCAGGTATGGGCAAGTAATAAAAGGGGTTTTTCAATCATTGTTAGGGATGCTACAAGACTAACGTGAATTGGTATTAACAAATTAATGATAAAGAACTAATAGATCGGTTGATGTATGCCAATTATGAGGATGAATAACCAACAAAAACAGTTTTGTTACCTCGTAGATTGTGTTGATTTAATTTCATTAATGATCACATGTTAATTAGGGGTTGCTAGTGCGCCACAAATGCTACGAAATAATGATTGTTGTTTGCTAATATTGTCGATACTTGAGCTGGATGTCAATATAATTGCTAAATGGAAACTTGTTAATTCTTGGATATATGAATGCATGCTGAATGTTGTGATTAGGAATTCAAAAGGAAACTGGTAGAATAGTCAAGGTTGGGGATTAACTGTGCACCGAATTGGTAGGGATGTGGTTGTCGGTTACGGAATTTTTGGGGTCAATCACACAACACATAATTGGGTTAGTCATGTTGGGCCGTAGGCTATTTGGCTGGGAACTTGATTGGTTGCACACTTTTGCTATGATCGCACAAGCCCATGTGGGCTTTAGGTGAATCGCACACTTGGACCCAAATCGCACACCTCCTTTGGGGCCGGTATAACTGGGCCCACACACACACACACACGTACATTGTTGGGCCGAACAGTTAAGTGATCCGCTATGAAGTCGCACACACAACTTGAGTCAGACACTGTATATTGGGCCTTACACTAATTGGGCCTTACACGGAATCGGGCAGCATGAGAGGTTGTGTAACAGTTACTCGATCTATAAAATTGTGTTAGGAATGTGTATGAGACATGATTGCCGATGATATGCCATGTGTTTTATAAGTCATGAACTTGCAATGTAAACTTTATGAGGCACGAATGACTGTTGTGTGTATACGATGACGAGGATTTGATTATCGCATGAATAACTGGTATGACTTGTGTGATGATATGTGTAATCCTTGTACGTTACTAGTGTGGTATGTGTAGAGCATGTGATTTATATGTTTATGAAACTGACTGTCTTTGGTAACCACAGTAGGGTTTGGTTGACCAACTTTGAATGGGTAAAGTAGCGTAACATACCGAGCAATCTAAGGTGAGTTCACTTCTCTTGAGCATGCGTCCCGGTGGGTGGGACAATCAAATGGGTATTCCTGAGAGGAATAAGTCTTTTCTGGGTAAAAACTGGGATGTTGGATAATACACTCATTTCCTATCACATTAAGTCCTATCTTCTACCGAATAGTTACCTGAGAGGTAACGGGGTATTAGTTGATAGCGCTATTAGGCTTGGCAACCTCACACCGTACCTGAGAGGACGGGCGTGAACTAATGACCTTAATCATGACCAATGCTTAGATAGGGGGCATTGGGGACGGGCAAAATAATCTGGAGCCATCTTGTACGGTACTCGAGTTATTATCAACATTATCAATGAACTGAACTAAAACACTTGGTAACTAACGTTTTCGTAAAACTATGAACTCACCAACGTTGTCTGATACACTTGTTACATGCTCGCAGGTCGTTAGGTACTTTGGACGAGGCACTTGCTATCTGGGTTTGCTGGAGTGGTCATGGGTCGCACTGCTTGGATATGCATGACTTGCTTACTGATTTTACTTACATTTGGTTTTGAAATATTTAAACAATGATTTGCTACTTGCTTCTGCTGAACATGTTAAACTTAGATTGTGCTTATGATTGTTTTATCATAATGAATGGAAACTTTGCTTAATAACTTAATATTAGTTCAATGTGATTAGTGGCTAGATCCTGGTACGTCACACGCCTAGCGGGGTTTCCTCATGTGTTTTGGGGGTGTGACACCTATTGTCGGATCTGTGGCTCCATGGAAGATGTGATTAAGGTAAGCGTGTCGTATCATGTGTCATAAAATGGAACATAATCCCAGATTGTCTAAAGAAGCGCTTTTATCATGAATGTTTCGAATCATCATAGAAGACGTATCGGGTGAGTTGTGGTTGACTTATAGGAGAAGGTTATGAAACGAATATATGTTTATGAGAATTTAAAGGACAATACCGACAGAGGTGCTGGTCTTTTCTCCCACTGTGCAAACTTGAAAAATCTCACCATAACACATTTAATATGACACATGATAAAAGCGCTTCTTTAGACAAGCTGGGATTATGTTCTGCAAATTGGGAACCACATATTCGTGTGTAAAAGCTTGGAAAGATGAACGAATAGAAATCTGTATATAGACCCTTGGTATTTGTTTACCACATGACACATGATAAAAGCGCTTCTTTAGACAATCTGGGATTATTTTCCGCAAATTGGGAACAACATTGTAGACTGGTGGGCTTGAATGGTTTTAATAATACTTGAAAATGGAAATAATCGTGTCAAGATCTTTATCTGTCATATCATCGACCAACTGCTCGAAATCACTTTCGTTTCTCGGGTTCGCATTCGACACAACACAACAAAAAATTAATTCAAAAAAACTGTGGGCTGATACACATCGTATAGGCCTATACTATGCGTATAAAGCCCGCCGCCAGACATAACCTACACCTATCAGTCTGCCATGTCTTTTACTTTAATTCAATACGCATCGTATAGGCCTATACGATGCGTATTGAATTCAAAAAGTGTGTAGATAGACAGGGGGTGTGCCATTAGAAAACCCCGTTTAAAAATCTCTAGATGATGTACTTGTAAGACCCGTTCTTATAAATCAAGGTTTAACGTATATTTTGCGAAAATAATCATGTAATTAATGATTATATATACATCGGAAATACGGGTTTGTTAAAAACTTTTACAATTTAGGTGATATACATAATGTGATTTAAATCGCCGTTTAGAATAACGACAAAACAACGTTGCGGAAGCTTTGTTTAATGTGTGTTCGGTTCTTGCTCGATGCTCGATCTTCATCCGGGACCCTCGACATTCACCTGTGATCAAAACCAACTTAAAGGTCAGTTTTGATAATTAATTAAACTAATACAACGGGGAAATTAGGAAAATCCCACATGGATATCTTAAACCCAAAATAAAAACTCATTTCTGACCTCCACCGTAACTTACGGTGGCACCGTAAGTTACGGTGGTCTCTGTGTTTCAATTATTCAACCGTACAACAGTAGGCATTTACCGTAACCAAATCATGTCCACCGTAACTTACGGTGGCACCGTAAGTTACGGTGGCCCCTGCATCAATCCTTTCCTTTTTGCCGTTTTTGACACGAAAACTTTCGTATCTTTCAAACCGCTCGTCCGTTTAACCTACCGTTTCTTCCTACGTGTTTGTAATTTGATTCTCCATCATATGGAGTTAAAATCTAACATCCGGTTTAACAAAATTTCAGACTTTTAAATCTTTGGCTTATTACCCTTTTTGTCAACTTTTGACCCGTTCGTGATTTCATCATCAAACTTGTGTATTTGACCTTTATATCTCATATACTTCTTCAACTTAATGTTATCTACCATACTAGATTATAATCCCCGGTTTATTGCACAAATTAAACCTGTTTTCGTTTGTATGCTTATTTTGACCCGTTAAGGGTATTTATGCACTAAGGTCCCATAACATCCCTTTTATACTTATCTTAAGGATTTAATATACCAAAACACTTATTTCCAACAACTTTTAAAGGTTGTTTGCCCGGTTTACCCAACAAGGGCATTTTAGTCAACTTTAGCCCCTCATTTACGACGAATGGCATTTGCTACTTATTTGACCCAAAAAAAAATGTATGTTTAACCACAATCGTATTTATACGTACCTGGCTCGAGTCAACCTAGTGACCCGTTTCAACACCTTGCTTTTATTACCGATATTCTATGGCGACGCAATTATCCAAATTACTATTCGCTCCTGTAACACATGACTTGACCACCACATTAGTTGATTTTGTCAAATGACGTTATTCCCACCATTTGACCCGTTCGGTCTATATAACCCAACATTTTCATATGTAACAAAAACATGGTTTTTAATTACCAATCACACATCCGAACCATTTCGGATTTTCTCACTAGATCCCTTTCTTTCTAAAGTCAATTTCCTATATTTTTAACCCATTCGGCTTATGCTATGGGTGTCCTTTGAAACTTATTTTACTTTAGTCAATACTTGACTAAATTTCCATTCTTACTCATTTTCCATTACTAGTTACGCTATAAGGTAACTTTAAGAAAACTCTTAAACTATTAACCAATTCATGACTAGTTTACCGTTTTGCCTTTTTCACCATTAATCATGGTTTAAAACGTTTCTATTCGTTCCAACCCAATTCGTTTTGTGTTGGAACCCATAATTCGAACCAAATCCTTTGTTGTATTTATCGCCTATAAAATAAACACGTATACTACAATTAGGTGTAAGTTTTACTTACCTCGCATCCGAACTATGCCTTACTTTTTCCTTATTGATTTGTTTGACCCGCTTCGTCCTCAAGCTTCCACATAGCTCGTTTAGCGTCAACTAACATCATTATTCACAAGGTGGTTAGATTAGTCATTAACAAATACGACTATTCCACCTTACGTATTTTCTATGTCGAAATCATTATTCGACTTCGTCATTGGTTAATTTTAACTTTCTACTAGTTAACTACCTCTAATCATATGATACGTGAAATTAACTAAAATCTACCTTATGATTAGATTCCGTATTATCACGTATCACCCCTAATTAAATAAATTAGGAAATTACGCGTTTCATTCATAGTTTCAACATATGAACATTGTGGGCATAATTTATAACATCAACAATCAAGTTTCGTATCACTGAAAATAGGCTGTTTTTGGTGACCTGTTTAGCCTGTTTACAAGTCTTCAAAAATTATGATTTTTTTATGTGGTGTACCACTCGAAGGGTTAGACATTGTGTTAAAATTTCAAGATCTAACTCTTTACCAAAAACTCGTAAAAATTCATTTACTAAGCTGCATTCAGATTCGTCACTTCTGGCTGCAGCTTACGGAAAAATTCATATAAAATTCCTCGTTTATCCGATTGACGAAATTCCAATTGGCGATTTTTGGAATCACTTAAAACTTTCTACAGTAAGAATTTGAGATCATAACTCAATTCCTAAATTGAGTTATGATATTCGTAATGGGCTGCAGATTCTGCCAGAAAACACAGCTTGAACCTTTGACACGGAAAAATTCACAAAACGCTCAATTTTCGTCGAAAAAATGCGATTCCAGTGGGGTTTTAAAGATATTTCATGGAATTACATTTTAGGCTCAAGAAACACATGTTTTTATCACGTTTTGTCCAGGTTACAGCCAATACAAGTTGGCTGTAAATTCTGATCAAGAACCGTTTGAATTCAGCTTTCAAATTAAGCATGTTCTTGACATCATAACACTATTTTTTTAGCGATCAAAACCCTAAAAACATCTCATACATCAATTTAGCATCAACAAAATCTGAATTTACTTGAGCTAAGCATGATTTCAATCTATACTTGTCTAGGGTTTACTCCTAAGCATTTAAATGTTCCTATTTCATCTACATATCATACATGCATCATCAAATTTCAGATTTCCCAATTTCATGAGAATTTCAAACAGAGAATTAACATCAAATTTTACATACCTTACAACCCTCTTGCAATGGAGATCAATAATCTATGCTTGATTTTCGATTTTGACTTGGTTTGAGCCCTCAATTTGTGAGTTATGTGATGAACTAGGTTTTGATAAAGCTTGGGGTCGCACCCCCTGTTCTCTGGTCGATCTCCAGGAGACTCCAATATGGAGTGTTTATGTTTTTATTAAAACATTTTCTAGTTTGCCCATTTTTAGTCCCTCATATTTAGATGTTTTATAAAGAGGGTTAAAATCTTGTTTTCTATTCATTCACTTGATCACACATAATTAACTAGGTTAATTATTCCTAGTTAACTTAGTTGGTTCTGGGGTTATAACATGTTTCATTCTAAGTCCCGTAAACTCGGGCCTCTCATATCTTTATTTCCTTAAAAACATCTATTCATGTTTTATTGAATATTAGGTTTATTTATTTTAAATCCTAATATTTACCGGGTTACCGTTACTGCTAACGGTATTTTACCCATGTATTAATAATAACGGGGTTTGATTACCAAACCCGATTTCGGGGTGTTACAAATCCAATGGCCCAGATTAGTTCACACAGTTCACTCTCAACTTAATGTTCACTCTAGAACCCTATTCAATAAGTATATAACACCATTCACTAAGTATATAACATCACAAAACACCATTCAATAGTTCATAACACTATAATAAGTATATAACAAAACAAAAACACCATTCTAACAGTTCATAACTGTAATAAGTACATAACACTACAAAACAAAGATATAACACTACAAATCACTATTAAAGACACTACAAAAACACCATATATTTCTAATCAAAAGTTTTAGCTCAAGTTTTGTTTTGGCTATTAACCGAAATATAAACCAAACCGATTAACTGAAAACGGATTGGTTAATAAAATAGACTAATCGATGACCTCGATTTCGGTTGAGGATAATAATCTAACCAACCAAACAATGCACACCGTGGCAATGTCCGTGTTTCTCGCCGCATCGCGCGCTATTATTGGTTATTAACCAAAATCGGGTATCGGTGAGGAATAACTAAATCGTTAACCTAAACCAAACCAAAAACATTAAAAACAGACTTGAATAACTGATGCGTGTTGTGTGTTATAGGTTTTTATGTATATTTTAAGCCATTTTACACTTTTTAGCCAAGTTTTAAATTTATAAAACACGATATTTACTAACACTAAACACACATATGGGCAAGTGCACCCATCGTGAGCGTAGTATAGTGTTGGTAAGATACCGAGGTCGTCCAAGGACACAAGAGCTTTTAGTACCGGTTTATCCTCAACGTCTAATCAAATCAAAAGTTTAGAAAAAAAAGTTTTAAACTAAGAAAAATAAAAACTAACTAAAATGCTGAAAAATAAAAATAAACAGATAGACAAGATGAATCACTTGGCTCCGACTCGTGTATAGTGTAACCTTTGATTATTTCCGCACTTTTGCACTTATTTAAGAGATTATCTTAGTTATTGTAGTAGGCCCCTCTTTTGAAGGTGACGTTACCCTCAACCCAGTAGTTTGAGTCAGCAAGGATACAATCCTAAAGGGTCGGATTATTGAAAGATAATTAATTAAGTTATTAATGCGTATTGTGGTAGGCCCCTCTTTTGAAGGTGACGTTACCCTCGGCTAAGTAGTCTGAGTCAGCAGGGATACAGTCCTAAGTAGCCGGGTTAAAGTATTAATAGTAGCTTACATATGAGGGGATCAAAGAGTTTGGACCCCCGCCATCCAATACCGGTGGGTATTGAAGGAGGTCCTACTAAATTTGACCCAGGTCCTTGCAGGATCTATACACTAAACAAGGCAAGACTCTTACCAAACCGTTCCCTTAACCCCCGACCAGGTAGCTAACATACCTCCATATAGACCGTGGAGATATGAATGGTGAAAATCTTTTATTTTATATAGACAGTAAAATAATGCCAAGACACCACGGACAAACGATAAGGAATAATCACCTTCAACATAAGAAACTAGTTATTAAAGTCATTAATACATAACCAAGTAAAAAGTGCGAAAAGATTAAAAATAAAAAGTATTACACTAGACACTTGTCTTCACCAAGTGATGTAAGAGACTTAGGCAAACATGGCCTTTGATTGTCAAGAACTCTTACGATCAATATTGGATCCCGAGACGACTCACACACTCTATGATGGACAATGGATGATGGTGGTGGATGATGGTGTTGTGATGGTGGTGGGTGGTGGGTGAAGTGTGAGAGAGGTGGTGTGCCAAGGGATGGTTTGCAAATGAGCCAAGTACCCCTATTTATAGCCTGAACAGTAGCTCGGGCACGGCCCCGTGTCCATCCTCTTCTCTGTCTTCATTAATTGCAGTTTGTCTGCATTAGTTGACCACGTCTCCGTGTCCGCTGGGCACGCCTCCGTGTCCGCTGGGCACGCCCCCGTGTGCAGAAGCATATCTGTACTATCAAGATTTGCCTGGATTCTGCGAATCTTATAGTTGACCACGGCCCCGTGTCCGCTGAGCACGGCCCCGTGGTGGGCGATAGAAGCTTCTATAGCTTTGTCTTTTAAGCTGGCACTTGGGCACGCCCTCGTGTTCACTGAGCACGGGGCGTGTTCAGCCTTCTGTTTTCTTGTTTTGCTTGGGAAGATGCTGTCGGGGAGGTCGTGCATGCCACGTTTGTTCCTTTTCTTGTATTTATGTTAGATTTAGCTGCCTTTTTGCTTCTTTTGTTAATTTGAGCTCATTTAATCATGAAAATACAAAAGGAAGACAAAAGCAAACTTTTTCCAACATTAGTACTAAAAAAGGGTTAGTTTTATGCCACAATTGATGTAATTTATATGTTGCATTTTGCACACATCAAATACCCCCACACTTGAATCTTTGCTTGTCCTCAAGCAAAACTCTTTATAATGTGGCTTTACACTCCCAAATGGAATGGGTAGAAGAGAAGGTTTTTGGGCTTGTCATAGAGTGTCGGGATTTCCAAGATTCTTTATTAAGTTTTTATTTTTATTTATTTACAATCCTATTCGTCATGATTTATTTAAAACTTTTCATAAGATAAATGACTTATTAGGGCATAACATGCCTTTTTAAAATTCCATTTATATACAAGTTCACATACCTCACGGGGGATCACTCAACACTCGGCCGAAGATGTATTTTAGTGAATCACTCGAGAGCGGCATGGAACTTACTCCTACCATAGGCTTGCCAAGCAATCAATCCTCCTCCTTTTTAACTATAAACCTTTGTAAATATTAAGAGGACTTTTGGGTGAAAGGTTAGGCTTGGGTTAAAGGTAGGTGGTTGGGTTAGTGGTTAGTAGAAAAAGGGCGAAAAGCGAAAAAAGCATCGGTTTCCGTAAGACTTTTTATTTTTGCACTTTTTTTTATTTTGATGAAGCTATTATTCAAACAAAGTTATTTTTGATAAACTTGCTTGTTTATTTCTTTTGCTTCATCATCAACATATTTTTTTTTGAAAAGTCATACGAGAAACCGAGCTTGTTACTAAAACAAGGGGTTAAAAATAAAAAAGGTTTTTGTGGGTGAAAGGGTGTTTGGTTTTGGGTTAAGAAATGAAAAGGTTTAGGCTCAAAGGGGTTTAACTAGGGGGATTTTGGGTAGGTGGTAAAAAAAGAAAAGAAAAATAATGGTGTAGAAATAAAAAGGGTTAGTCCTAATGCCTCCATCATTTACTTACTCGGGTTTAAGTTGGTAAGGACCGGGAATGTATCATCGTGGCAAGTTCTAGAGTCGTAAGAACCAAGCGGCTATTCACACAAGAAACGAAAAATGAGCATTTAGTTTAAAGATATGTATTTGTATGCTCAATAAAGGCTCAAAACTCACTTTTGTGGGAATGGGTTTTTATGTGATCAAGTATATATAATAAAATTTTAACTAAGCTTGTCATGCCTTTTCATAATTTTCTTATGTTGGTTCTTTTTATCACGACGCTATCGGTTGTAAATTTGTAAAAATATAATCTTTTAGAACTTGAAATTCCCAAGTTAAACCTAGACAAGTAAAAAAATGAAAATTTTTGAAAAAATTTGGGGTGATTAGCGGTTCCAATAGAGTTTTGTGTAAGGCTTGTAATTAGGACTTGCAAGATTCAAAGTTTTAGCATCCCCCCCACACTTAAATTACACATTGTCCTCAATGTGTCCCAAAAATAAATTTTTAGGTTGATTGAATGTGTAAAAAGGTGTGAAAAAGCAAAAATTTGTGTTACTGGACCTCTGGACACGGCCCCGTTTCGGATGGACACGGCCACGTGTTCAGGTGCCAGTAACGAAAAACTTACAGAAGGAGGACACGGGGGCGTGTCCATTGGGCACGACCCCGTGCCTGGCAAAAAGTCTACAGATTTAAACAAACAGCAGGTCTGGGGAAGTGGGCACGGGGGCGTGTCGGCTGGACACGGCCCCGTGTAGACAATCTGCAAAGTTGAAAAACAGGTTTCTGGCTCCGGTTCTCCTATCCCGGCTTTAGTAGCACTAATGTTTAGTGCTCTAAGCCTCGTATGTACATGTTTTATCAATAAACACTACACCAAACCATAGCAAACATCCTAAATTACCAAGTTCAACATCCACATCACAAAGTTAAAAAAAAAAAAAAAAACAAATGCAGAAAGTAAAAAGAGTTAAAGGAAAGTAAATTGTTCAACACATGGCACGCAGGCCGGAAATTGTTCAAGATAAAGGGGGTTTAACCTGTAGAATCACCAACCAGCCGCTTCTGCCTCCGCTCCTCCCGCCTAGTCCATATCCTCGTCCTCATCATCATCTCCTCCGCCATGCCCCGCAATGTACTCCTGGATATTCCCAATATCATCTTGGATATCGGATATGTTTCTCTCGATTGCTCCAACCCGGGCATACGTGTTGCTCGCCATGTTATAGGTGTTCCTGGTGCACATGAGGTTTTCCTGCAATAAATCATGTAAACTTTGGAAATTAGGAAAACCGCCTCCTTGTGAGGAGGATTGGCCCGGATCACCACGGGGCTGATACTGGTACTGATGATGTTGTGGAGCATGAAGGACAAGTGCCTCTTGTGGTTCCATGCATGCCCCTGCATCCTTTGGAAGCTAACTGTCCCGTCTTCAGCCTCATAGATCAAGCTCATGGAGCGGCAGATGTGTATGTCAACTCTCCCCGACCATGGGCTCCTTTCGAAGGACCTAGGCATGTTTGCGAAATGCTTGAAGAGATGGTATACCCATCCCTCGAAAAAGATAGGGGTTGGTGCAGTAGCAAGCTGGTTCAAATGCATGTTACGGAGCAGGAGGTACGGAACATCTAGGTGTCTGCGGTTATGAATGCAATGAAGAACCACCAAATCTCTCAACCCAACAACGCCACTGCTATCATGCCTTTGGCTAAGAGAGTAAGCGAGGACCCTATGGATGTAACGGTAGAGTGGGTCCCTCAACTTAGTGCCCTTAGTGCTGCTCGGGTTGTAGTGCCCTTCTCCAATTTGAGCCCAAGCGACTTGGCGCTCATTTTCGTCCAAATCTCGCACTCCTCCGGTGTTTTCTTCATTACCCGCATCTTCCTCTGCATACAACCCAACTATCGACCCAAATTGTGCCATCGAAATCGAGTACCTAGTTCCACCACATCGGAATGACACCCCATCACTGTCAAATGGGTCGCACCTTGAATTGAACGCGAATGTGCTATAGAATTCCAAAGTATATTCGATGACCGAGAGTAGGCGAGTAGTAAGGGTGACTCTCAGTGGTCCGGTAACTAGGTTGTTGAAACGGTCAAGTTGGTTCACTAATGTTAACAGATCCATGCACACTTGCCTTGGGTATTCCTCCGGTCTTGTTTGAAGTACTTCGTATCTAGCCCTAGCATCGAGCTCATTTGCGTTGAACCTCGTGAATTTCTTCGACATCTGAAAGAATACACTAAAATTTAGCATGAAACAATGGAATTTTCGGACAAAACTGCAAACAACGAGCTGGACATGGCCCCGTGTTCAGCGGACACGACCCCGTGTCCAGGCGTCTGTTACTCAAAAATTTCATTTTTCGACCCGGTTTCGAAAACTTGAAATTTTTTTTGTCCACTAGGTGCGGTTTCCCCCGAAAATGAAACCCCAAGCATCGTTTTTCCCAAAACAAACCATTTACCCATTCAATTTTATCTTTCTCGGTTCAAAAACAAGGGTTTAAGGTTTTTGTGAGAAATTGGGCGAATCTTTGAACAATACAAGTGGATTTACTTCCTATAACACTAATCTAACTAATGCTAACAGATTTAAGCAAAAATTTGAGGTTCGATCCGGATGAAGTTCAAGAACCCTAGATTTTCCCCAAAATTTTGAAGTTTTAACTACATGCAAATGCTTAATCTAACTACTAATGATGATAGAATCATACCTTGGTGTTGTTAGAAGTAGAGGAGACGTTGAAAATCTGCGGAAAATCATCTTGAACCAGAGCGTTTTCGGGGAAACGGGGCGTGTGGAATGGTGTAACTGTTATGAAAAAGGGGATTTATCCCGACAGTCGCGCGGACAAGGCCCCGTGTCCAGCGGACACGGCCTCGTGCCGAGCAATAAAAAAAAATTTAGTGCTCGTGTGAGTGCCCTTGTTTCCCTGAAACTTGGTTAGAAAACTTACCGATTTAGATGTCAACCCATTCGTTCGTAACTTACCAGGTATGATGTTGATGCCTTTATTCTTCGACCGTTTGAAGCGAGATTTATTCCTCTTCATCCTCAATAAATCCTTGATAGAGTTTCAGCCGTTGGCCATTGACTTTGAATGGGATTCCATTCCGAGATTTAATTTCTACTGCACCGTGTGGGAAAATATGGGTGATGGAAAAAGGTCCTGACCACCTAGACTTTAATTTACCAGGAAACAATCGAAGTCGTGAATTAAACAAAAGAAATTGATCTCCTACTCGAAATTTATTAGGTTTAATATGATTGTCATGCAAGTTTTTCATTCTTTCCTTATAAATTTCAGAGTTTGAGTATGCATAATTCCTAAGTTCGTCTAATTCATTTAATTGACAAAATCGATTTCTACCGGCAAATTCTAAATCTAAGTTTACATTTTTAATTGCCCAGTAGGCTTTGTGTGCAATTTCTACTGGCAAATGACAGCTTTTTCCATAGACTAGCTTATATGGAGTTGTACCTATTGTTGTTTTATAAGCAGTTCGAAAAGCCCATAAAGCATCATCTAATTTATCTGCCCATTCCTTTTTATTTAGCCCTACGGTTTTTTCAAGTATTCGTTTTAAACCTCTATTAGTCACTTCGGCTTGTCCGTTTGTTTGAGGGTGATATGATGTTGAGACCCAGTGATAGACCCCATATCTTGTTAAAAAAAAATTCAAGTTGATGGTTGCAAAAATGGGTACCTCTATCACTTATTAATGCTTTAGGTGTTCCAAAATGAGAGAATAATTTTTTCAGAAATCTTACCACGACTCTTCCATCGTTTGTTGGAAGTGCCTCGGCCTCGGCCCATTTAGACAAGTAATCTACTGCCACAAGTATATATTTGTTTCCTTTTAACGGTGGGAAAGGTCCCATAAAGTCGAATCCCCATACATCAAAAATTTCACAAACAAGAATGCCATTTTGTGGCATTTCGTTTTTGGAAGAAATATTACCTGTTCTTTGGCAAGCATCACATGTCTTGACAAGACTTTGGGCGTCTTTGTAAATGGTTGGCCAATAAAACCCTGAATCAAATACCTTCCGTGCGGTACTAGCGGCACCATGATGTCCTCCGTATGGACCTTCATGACAATGGCGGAGAATTCTTCTTGCTTGGCTACCATGTACGCATCGTCGGATGAGTTGGTCAGCACACATTTTGAAAAGATAAGGGTCTTCCCAAAAATAATGCTTCACATGAGCAAAAACAAAATTTCTTTGATGATGTGGCCAACCCTTAGCGACTATACCGCTAGTTAAGTAGTTAGCATAGTCGGCGTGCCATGGTTCTTCTTTGTATTCCATCATTTCTAGGGACTCCGTCGGAAATTTTTCATTGATTTGCTCGTCCCTGGTTGCCTCCAAAGCTGGGTCTTCTAAGCGTGAAAGATGATCTGCCGCGGTGTTTTCTGCTCCTCTTTTGTCTTTGATTTCAATATCAAATTCTTGGAGGAGTAAAATCCACCGAATCAAACGTGGTTTTACGTCCTGCTTTTTGAAGAGATATCGAATGTGTAAGACCCTAACTCGTATTTAACAAAAATCGCAGCGGAAATTCGTGCCATAAAATTTCTTTCATTACAAACGTCTTGACTTACTTGAAAGTCCGTTTTAAAAATAACTCTTTTACTAAACAAAAGCAAACTTCCTGTTTGCGAAGGTACACAATCGATCATTCACGTACAATCTACCTTGTGACTCGGCCTTCGATCTCTATTCCTTGTGATAATCGCCCGTACTCTCGTACAACCTGCACTCACCACATACATTTATAACATTAGCATACGTTATACATATAAACAAGATTCATACATGTACACTTTCCATTCAGCTTTCTCTCTAATTTTAAGCATATCATTCGCATATCCATTCCCTGGTGAGCCTTCAATAATGTACCTGCATAAATCTTCGTTTTCCAGGCACACGATTAATATCATTAACACTCAACGTATCCAAAATCATACTTACATATACACGTGCATACATCCATACCTCTCTACATACATGCATACACTCATACGTATCTTCATATATTCTTAAATACACTTCTACATACGTACCTACATTCGTACGTCTCTACATGCATGCCTACACTCATACGTACCTTCATACATACATAAATACACATCTGCATACGTACCAACGTCTTTACATACCTGCATACGATCACACGTACTTCCATACATACATAAATACACATCTGCATGCATACGTACATACATTCCTACGCCTTCACATATATACATAAATACACATCCACATACATGTACAAGATCTTGCATACCTCTTACATACTCATACGTTAATTACATGGGACTTAGACTTAGATTTATAGCCCATAAACATCTAAGGATCGATCAAAATTATGTTTAGAAAGCCCGCCGTAGTCCACGAATAACAAACCGAAGCCTACGATACATAAATCAACTTAAATAACAAATTTCAGGTTTTTGGACTTGGGGAGGGCGTCGGCGACAGCCCTAGGGCCCGTCGGCGACGGCCCGTGGTTTTCGCGTTGCCAAAAACCCCGTAGACAGGTAATTAGGGCGTCGGAGAAAAAACTGATTTTCTAGAGCCCGTCGGCGACGGCCCTAACCCCGTCGGCGACGCCCTCTAGAAAATGCCTTTTTCTGCAGATTCGTTTCGTCGTCCGTAGGCACTAAAACGCACATAACTTTTGAACCGTTTACCCGTTTAACCTCCTGTTTCTTCCTACATGATCGTAATTTGGTCCTCTATCATGTGGACCTAAAATCCCACACCCGGATTAAGAAAATCCTTAACTTACGCTTACGGCTTAATAATCATTTTTGACGTAATTGACCCATTCATGTTTTAAACATCAAACTTGTTTAGTTAACACCGCTTCCACCCTAATCTTCATAACTATAAATATTCCTTAATACCCGAGGCCTTATTCATGAAGTTTATGCATCCGTTATCTATTTCGTGTGTAATCTTAATTTTGACCCGTTTAAGGATTTAAGCACTACACATTTAAATTTCGCTTACCTTTCTCCTACATCTTATATCCGCGCTAAACATCAACTTAACTTCCACCACAACTTCGTTGTGGTGGATTTAATAAAGTAAACTTATTCATTCCGAACTCAATCCTTCGGTTTGTCAGTTTATGTAAAAGACTCAATACAAGGCATTTACGCCAAAAGGGTCTATAATTTTATCTTTTACAATAAACTTACTAGATCTAGAACTTACTTACAACCAACCCCTAAGGGTCGTTTACCCGGTTTATCATATAAGGGCATTTTGGTCCACTTAGTCCTGTCTTTTACGACAAGGAGCTTCAATACATATTTGACCAAAACAAACATTCTATCTATAACCTCCATCACACATACCTGGCTCGGGTCAAAGTTATGACCCGTTTGAATACCTCATCAACTAAGTCGCTATTTATTAGCAACGCAATTCCTTTCGCTATTCACCCTGTGATCATAACACTTGACAAGAAATCATTAGTCAACATTGTCAATGGTGATTTCATCACCATTCTACCCGTTTGGTCTAAATGACCATTTCGTCCTCTCGAGTTGTCAACTATTCATCATCCCATTCACGTAACATGTTTCTTTAGTTAACTCGAAATCACATTACCATAATACCCATTTAACCCTTTTTAGCCCTCGTACATAGTTTCTTTTCGTTGTCACTTGTTCCGACCCGTATCAATACGTGTCGGAACATCATATTTCTTATAGTGACCTAACCTGTTCATAATTCATACAATGAATAGATATTCTACAAAAAGGGTGTAAGCTTTACTTACCTTGCATCCAGATATGCTTCCCCATGCGTATACGTTCCGTTTGACCCGTTTGTTCCCCAAGCTTCTACCTAGCTCGTCAGGCGTCAAACTATCATTTATCATTCGCAAGATGGTTAGCATTGTCATCATTCATTACGACTATTCCATCTTACGGGTCTCATATCGAAATTATCATTCGATCTTATAACATGCTAATCTATCGAATCTTAACCGAATTCTTAAACATTCACACACATATGATGATTTCAAACATCGTTTAACATAAACATATCATCATTTTCATCATATCATACGAAACCCAATCTACCGCAAGTATGAACATCTACCCGAATTCATAGATTGTTCGAGTATCTTCCTATTACTAACATGTATGATGATTCTAACACTAGTATATCATTAACTTTATCATATAATCAAAAACCCACTTCATAATCTACTTTTTCAATCACTTACAAGTGACCTAATCACAATTACCTTATAATTTCATCATATCTAACAAGATTAAGCACACAAAAACACTCAATTTCATCTTTGGATCATAACCCAACCATTTATTTGCAAGTAACCTACTTGACTCAACTTTCAACTTTCACCAATATAGGTTTTAAGGCATACCTTATGATCTCCTTGTGAAGGTGATCATTAATTCATGTTCGGTTACCAATTTGAGCTTCGTTTGACTCCTCAATTTGATGATTATGTTAGAACTAGGGTTTGGTTCATGGGGAGTTCCCCTGATCGATCTAGAACACACACGATGTGTGTGTTGTGTGTGTGTTTGTTTTGTTTTTAAACATAACTTTCCCCTTTTTCAACTTTGGTCCCTCATGTTTATTACTTACTCATAATAGTTATCCTATTCATTCCCTCGATTGTTTCGCTAAGCATTTAACTAGGTTTAATAACCTGGTTATTACATTCTTTTTTTTTATCAAACATGGAGACATACTAGCACATTTAATAATTCGAATTTTGGGGCGTTACAAGTCTACTCCCCTTAAAACAGGTTTCGTCCTCGAAACCTTTCTCACTTCCGCTTAATCATTAATTATCTTTTCTTCCCGCCCCATCAACATGACCACAAACCCGTCTCGATGACGATTTTCTAACTCCAAGATCCCAACCGAGAGTTCTTATTAGTGTCACTTTCACTAAATAGTGTTAATTTCTAACACCTTTCATTGCTAGCGATTCATTCATCATTTTGATGCTCGTACACACCTAAGTTCACGGCTTGTTTCTATCTTTCGCATTAACGTAATGCATTCGTACATTTACTAATCATAATAGATCATTTTATCCGATTATTTCTTTCTACTCATATATCATGTACAATATATCATATTGTTTACTTAAACAATTCCCAGCCTCCCATTAATGACATTTCTTCTATTTACTTTCTCATTCATGCACGTGATCATCTTATCATCATACACATACTGTAAACAAGGCTACCCTTTTCATACCTACTTTTCTTACCTAATACAAGGATAAAGTATCATTCCCTATTTATTATCACTACCCATGCCATGCATACCCTTGTATTAGTCTCAAATCATCTCGTTTACATATTTTGGGGCATGCATTCTACTTGCTTCCGAATCAACATGCTTACAAAAACATCATCCCATTGGTTTAGCATTTCTTGCAAGAATTTACTTTCCCATCCATACTTAAGCCGTGCATCTGAGCCGTAGCTTGTTGTTCGCTCCAACTCTCGTGAGTTGATTTCTAATATCTTTCCTCTTTATGTTTTAAATCCGTCTCGCAGATTCAAACATTTCATTCATGCCTTTCATTCCTTGAATCCATCTCGCGGATTCAAACATTGCATTCACACTTTTCATTCTTTGAACCCGTCTCTCGGATTCAAACATTTCATTCACACCTTTCATTCCTTGAATCCGTCTCGCGGATTCAATCATTTCATTCATACATTTCGTTCCTTGAATCCGTCTCGCGGATTCGAACATTTCATTCATATCTTGTTGATCCGTACTATCTTACGGATTCAACATTCTTCATTTTTATCAATCATACTTTTCATTCCTACATAGTACTCTCAATTTCCCAAGAGTCTTACTACCCATTTCACCCGCACGCCCACCTGTTACCCAATTCTAACGGACATACCTGCGATAATTACCATGGTCTCACGAACGTCATATGTTTCTTGAGTACTGGCCAGGTGCGCAATTCACATACTAGTTCGTGCCTTCATGAAGTCATCGCCTTATGTCCGAAGTAGTGGGTCCCAGTTCGTGCAACATTTTTAAAATCTTACCAAGACAGTATCGTTGTATTCCGTTTAATACTTACTCCCCCCCCCCCCCCCAAGGAGATTTCTTCCTTTTTCTTTCAACACCGGTACCCATACATATTAATATTGTGTACCTGGGGTCCATCTGTCTATTTGCATCCTTGCCTGCCTTAGCATCCATCTTAGACTGCATTCACGGATTATCCTCTTCAAACTTTTAAGCTTACCTTGCACATACAAAACCGTTAGTTTCTTCATATAAATGCATACATACACGCTTTCATTCCATTTCTACCTTTAGATCTTGATCGAGTCATGGATTGTACGGGTTCCTTATCACAAGAGCACACAGGTTTGAGTTCAAGCATTTATCTTCTCGTACTTGATTCTCTCAAACCAGGGCTCTGATACCAACTTGTAAGACCCTAACTCGTATTTAACAAAAATCGCAGCGGAAATTCGTGCCATAAAATTTCTTTCATTACAAACGTCTTGACTTACTTGAAAATCCGTTTTAAAAATAACTCTTTTACTAAACAAAAGCAAACTTCCTGTTTGCGAAGGTACACAATCGATCATTCCCGTACAATCTACCTTGTGACTCGGCCTTCGATCTCTATTCCTTGTGATAATCGCCCGTACTCTCATACAACCTGCACTCACCACATACATTTATAACATTAGCATACGTTATACATATAAACAAGATTCATACATGTACACTTTCCATTCAGCTTTCTCTCTAATTTTAAGCATATCATTCGCATATCCATTCCCTGGTGAGCCTTCAATAATGTACCTGCATAAATCTTCGTTTTCCAGGCACACGATTAATATCATTAACACTCAACGTATCCAAAATCATACTTACATATACACGTGCATACATCCATACCTCTCTACATACATGCATACACTCATACGTATCTTCATATATTCTTAAATACACTTCTACATACGTACCTACATTCGTACGTCTCTACATACATGCCTACACTCATACGTATATTCATACATACATAAATACACATCTGCATACGTACCTACGTCTTTACATACCTGCATACGATCACACGTACTTCCATACATACATAAATACACATCTGCATACGTACATACATTCCTACGCCTTAACATATATACATAAATACACATCCACATACACGTACAAGATCTTGCATACCTCTTACATACTCATACGTTAATTACATGGGACTTAGACTTAGATTTATAGCCCATAAACATCTAAGGATCGATCAAAATCATGTTTAGAAAGCCCGCCGTAGTCCACGGATAACAAACCGAAGCCTACGATACATAAATCAACTTAAATAACAAATTTCAGGTTTTTGGACTTGGGGAGGGCGACGGCCCGTGGTTTTCGTGTAGCCAAAAACCCCGTAGACAGGTAATTAGGGCGTCGGAGAAAAAACTGATTTTCTAGAGCCCGTCGGCGACGGCCCTAACCCCGTCGGCGACGCCCTCTAGAAAATGCCTTTTTCTGCAGATTCGTTTCGTCGTCCGTACGCACTAAAACGCGCATAACTTTTGAACCGTTTACCCGTTTAACCTCCTGTTTCTTCCTACATGATCGTAATTTGGTCCTCTATCATGTGGACCTAAAATCCCACACCCGGATTAAGAAAATCCTTAACTTACGCTTACGGCTTAATAATCATTTTTGACGTAATTGACCCATTCATGTTTTAAACATCAAACTTGTTTAGTTAACACCGCTTCCACCCTAATCTTCATAACTATAAATATTCCTTAATACCCGAGGCCTTATTCATGAAGTTTATACATCCGTTATCTATTTCGTGTGTAATCTTAATTTTGACCCGTTTAAGGATTTAAGCACTACACACTTAAATTTCGCTTACCTTTCTCCTACATCTTATATCCGCGCTAAACATCAACTTAACTTCCACCACAACTTCGTTGTGGTGGATTTAATAAAGTAAACTTATTCATTCTGAACTCAATCCTTCGGTTTGTCAGTTTATGTAGAAGACTCAATACAAGGCATTTACGCCAAAAGGGTCTATAATTTTATCTTTTACAATAAACTTACTAGATCTAGAACTTACTTACAACCAACCCCTAAGGGTCGTTTGCCCGGTTTATCATATAAGGGCATTTTGGTCCACTTAGTCCTGTCTTTTACGACAAGGAGCTTCAATACATATTTGACCAAAACAAACATTCTATCTATAACCTCCATCACACATACCTGGCTCGGGTCAAAGTTATGACCCGTTTGAATACCTCATCAACTAAGTCGCTATTTATTAGCAACGCAATTCCTTTCGCTATTCACCCTGTGATCATAACACTTGACAAGAAATCATTAGTCAACATTGTCAATGGTGATTTCATCACCATTCTACCCGTTTGGTCTAAATGACCATTTCGTCCTCTCGAGTTGTCAACTATTCATCATCCCATTCACGTAACATGTTTCTTTAGTTAACTCGAAATCACATTACCATAATACCCATTTAACCCTTTTTAGCCCTCATACATAGTTTCTTTTCGTTGTCACTTGTTCCGACCCGTATCAATACGTGTCGGAACATCATATTTCTTATAGTGACCTAACCTGTTCATAATTCATACAATGAATAGATATTCTACAAAAAGGGTGTAAGCTTTACTTACCTTGCATCCAGATATGCTTCCCCATGCGTATACGTTCCGTTTGACCCGCTTGTTCCCCAAGCTTCTACCTAGCTCGTCAGGCGTCAAACTATCATTTATCATTCGCAAGATGGTTAGCATTGTCATCATTCATTACGACTATTCCATCTTACGGGTCTCATATCGAAATTATCATTCGATCTTATAACATGCTAATCTATCGAATCTTAACCGAATTCTTAAACATTCACACACATATGATGATTTCAAACATCGTTTAACATAAACATATCATCATTTTCATCATATCATACGAAACCCAATCTACCGCAAGTATGAACATCTACCCGAATTCACAGATTGTTCGAGTATCTTCCTATTACTAACATGTATGATGATTCTAACACTAATATATCATTAACTTTATCATATAATCAAAAACCCATTTCATAATCTACTTTTTCAATCACTTACAAGTGACCTAATCACAATTACCTTATAATTTCATCATATCTAACAAGATTAAGCACACACAAACACTCAATTTCATCTTTGGATCATAACCCAACCATTTATTTGCAAGTAACCTACTTGACTCAACTTTCAACTTTCACCAATATAGGTTTTAAGGCATACCTTATGATCTCCTTGTGAAGGTGATCATTAATTCATGTTCGGTTACCAATTTGAGCTTCGTTTGACTCCTCAATTTGATGATTATGTTAGAACTAGGGTTTGGTTCATGGGGAGTTCCCCTGATCGATCTAGAACACACACGATGTGTGTGTTGTGTGTGTGTTTGTTTTGTTTTTAAACATAACTTTCCCCTTTTTCAACTTTGGTCCCTCATGTTTATTACTTACTCATAATAGTTATCCTATTCATTCCCTCGATTGTTTCGCTAAGCATTTAACTAGGTTTAATAACCTGGTTATTACATTCTTTTTTTTTTATCAAACATGGAGACATACTAGCACATTTAATAATTCGAATTTTGGGGCGTTACAGAATGGCTGCATGATCTGTATAGACTATTGTTTTAGAAAGAACAAGATAAGAACGAAATTTATCAAAAGCAAGTACCACAGCTAGTAATTCTTTTTCAGTTGTTGTGTAATTTTCTTGTGCATCGTTAAGTGTTTTACTAGCATAGTAAATTGGGTGAAAATGCTTTTCTTTTCTTTGTCCTAAGACTGCTCCAACCGCAAAGTCACTTGCATCACACATGATTTCGAAAGGAAATTTCCAATCAGGCGCTATCATGATAGGTGCATTGACTAGCATTTCCTTTAGGGTTAGAAATGCTTGATTGCAATCCTTGTCAAAGATGAAAGGAGGATCTTCTTCAAGTAATTTTGTTAGAGGCCTTGAAATTTTAGAAAAGTCTTTGATAAACCGCCTATAAAATCCGGCATGCCCTAGGAAACTTCTGATAGCTCTAACGGAGGATGGGGGTGGTAGTCGAGAAATAGTGTCTATTTTTTGCTCGATCAACCTCCATTCCCTCGCTTGAGATTTTGTGACCGAGTACTATTCCCTCAGTTACCATGAAATGGCATTTTTCCCAATTAAGGGCGAGGTTAGTTTCCTCACATCGGGACAGAATTCGTTCAAGGTTATCGAGGCATTGGTCGTATGAATCCCCAAAGATAGAAAAGTCGTCCATGAAGACTTCCATTGTCTTTTCTATCATGTCATGGAAGATGGCTACCATGCAACGTTTGAATGTTGCGGGGGCATTACATAGACCAAATGGCATGCGTCGATAAGCAAAAGTTCCATAGGGACATGTGAAAGTTGTCTTTTCTTGGTCTTCGGGTGCTATCGGGATTTGAAAGTTACCTGAAAAACCATCCAAGAAACAGTAAAATTTATAACCGGATAATCTTTCTAACATTTGATCAATGAAGGGCAAAGGGAAGTGAGATTTCCTTGTTGCTTCATTTAATCTTCTATAATCTATACATATTCTCCATCCTGTGACGGTTCTCGTTGGTATTAATTCATTCTTTTCGTTAGTTATTACCGTCATATCTCCTTTCTTTGGAACTACTTGGACGGGACTTACCCAAGGACTATCGGAGATAGGATAAATAAGTATGGCGTCAAGTAACTTGATGACTTCATTTTTAACCACTTCTTGAACATTTGGATTTACACGACGTTGTGGTTGTATTACCGATTTGTAGTCATCATTCATTAAAATTTTGTGCGTGCACATGGAAGGACTTATTCCTTTAATGTCCACAAGCTTCCAAGCGATCGCATTTTTGTGTTTTTTCAAAAGATTAATTATTTTTTCCTTTTCTAAACTACCTAATTTAGATGAAATAATTACAGGTGATTTACCATCTTTGTCTAGAATAGCATATTTCAAACCTTTTGGAAGTTCTTTGAGCTCATGAGGTGGGTCTTTAGGAGACTCCTTATTTGGTTGCTCATTTTGATCAAGAACTTTAAAAGTTTGTTCTATGGCGACCTCTTCTTCAACAAAGTGGTCAAACTTTTCACTTGTATCGGGTGGTTCATCTTCATCTTCAATTAGGGGGTCATTATTGCCGAATGGATATTTCATTGATCGCTCAAGATCGACACTCTTTTTAAATGCCCCTAATTGAATAGGTAGATTGTTATACTTCCGGTTCTTCAAAGCTTCGTGTGTTTTTACAAAGGGTCGTCCCAACATTAGAGGAGCGTCATCGAGGATGACAAAGTCGGTTGGGATTACCATTTGATTTGTTTGAACCAAGACATCCTCAACTACACCGACTGATTTTATTATTTTCCGATTAGATAGAAAAATGGGTATTTGAAGTGGAGAAAAATCACTAATACTTAATTTTTCGAAAATGTAGTTGAGCATTATGTTAACACAAAGATCTTTATCAATTGTGGCATTACTAATAAATGAATTTTGAAAAAAACATGGATCCGGTGTAATGTTGATTTCAAATGGGTCTTCTTTTATTAGCGAGGTTTGATCATTAGTTAACTTAACACTTACCGTTTCGTCAATTTTAGTGTTAGTATTTAACTCTTTTAAAAACTTAGCATGAGTTGGGACTAAACAATGATTTTCAAAAGAATGTGACAAGAGATTAATTTCTTCAAAATTAGATTCTTCTTGAATTTTAACGTTAACGGACTCACCTTTTTCGTTGTTTAACTCATGTGTCGGTTTTTCACTTATTTGTTCTTCCATTTTTACACTTTCAATTATCTCTTCTTTATTTAATTCTTCTCTTGCGCGGGACTCCTCTTCCTTTGCGCGAGATTCTTTTATATAGCGCTTGATAACTTTAAGGTGTTCTAATATCCTATCGGTCACTTCGGTTATAGAAAAAGGATCAGGATTTTCAAAGCTTGAATCCGGTTATTCGATCCTTTGTTCCTCATAATACCCATGTGAAGTAGATGGTTCACACCATTGTCCTTCATTGTAAGCATATGATGGATAAGGGTCGCAATTTTGTTCTTCATAATACTCATATGAGGTGGGTTGTTCACGCCATGGTTCCTCATAATAAGCATATGAAGGTGGTGGCTCATACCTTGCTTCCTCAAAGTATGAGTAAGAAGGCTCATACCTTGGTTCATCAAAATATGAGTATGAGGGAGGAGGTTCATACCTTTGGTCTTCATAGGATGTGTATGAAGTTGATGGCTCGTACCTGGGCTCCTCATAATAGTTGTATGAATTGGATGGTCGATATAAGTTACAATATTGAACCGAGTGCGGGTCACCACAATTAGTGCAATAATTACTCCTATAATCATCCTCCTCATAGGTGTAGTTGTAACCTCCTGAGTATTGATCCATAAGAATCACTCAGCAGACCACAACCAAGTCTCGAGATCAGAAAACAAAAATAAAAACGGAAACAGAGGCCCCGTGTACAGAATCTGTATCTGGGCGTTTTAATTAAAGTTACTGATTTTGTTGAGCACGGGGGCGTGTTCAGTGACCACGACCCCGTGTTCAAGCTACTGTATCTGGGTGTTTTATGAAAAATATGCAGCACGGCCCCGTGTTCAGTGAGCACGGCCCGTGTTCAACCTACTGTAAATGCAATGCAAAACTAAACTAAAATGTAGAAAAATGTGCGCGCGTTTTAAAAAGGTTTTGAAAAACTGATTAGGCCGTCGATTTTAAGCTTTCTTAAAATCCTTGTGTCCCCGGCAACGGCGCCAAAAACTTGATGCGTGTTGTGTGTTATAGGTTTTTATGTATATTTTAAGCCCTTTTACACTTTTTAGCCAAGTTTTAAATTTATAAAACACGATATTTACTAACACTAAACACATATATGGGCAAGTGCACCCATCGTGAGCGTAGTATAGTGTTGGTAAGATACCGAGGTCGTCCATGGACACAAGAGATTTTAGTACCGGTTTATCCTCAACGTCTAATCAAATCAAAAGTTTAGAAAAAAAAAAGTTTTAAACTAAGAAAAATAAAAACTAACTAAAATGCTGAAAAATAAAAATAAAAGAAAAACAGATAGACAAGATGAATCACTTGGCTCCGACTCGTGTATAGTGTAACCTTTGATTATTTCCGCACTTTTGCACTTATTTAAGAGATTATCTTAGTTATTGTAGTAGGCCCATCTTTTGAAGGTGACGTTACCCTCAACCCAGTAGTTTGAGTCAGCAAGGATACAATCCTAAAGGGTCGGATTATCGAAAGATAATTAATTAAGTTATTAATGCGTATTGTGGCGGGCCCCTCTTTTGAAGGTGACGTTACCCTCGGCTAAGTAGTCTGAGTCAGCAGGGATACAATCCTAAGTAGCAGGGGCGAAGCTTCTTGGGGGCCGGGGGGGTCGCCCGACCCCCGGGATTTTTCGCTCAGTAGTGTTATATATGTAGTTTTCATATAGAAATTTTTGGATATATACGTTTTTACCCCCCCCCCCCCCCCCCGATTCTATAGAAATTTTTGGGTATATATGTTTTAGCCCCCTCCGTTTTCTCCGGCAAGCTTCGCTACTGCTAAGTAGCCGGGTTAAAGTATTAATAGTAGCTAACATATGAGGGGATCAAAGAGTTTGGACCCCCGCCATCCAATACCGGTAGGTATTGAAGGAGGTCCTACTAAATTTGACATGGGTCCTTGCAGGATCTATACACTAAACAAAGCAAGACTCTTACCAAACCGTTCCCTTAACACCCGACCAGGTAGCCAACATACCTCCATATAGACCGTTGAGATATGAATAGTGAAAATCTTTTATTTTATATAGACAGTAAAATAATGCCAAGACACCACGGACAAACGATAAGGAAGAATCACCTTCAACATAAGAAACTAGTTATTAAAGTCATTAATACATAACCAAGTAAAAAGTGCGAAAAGATTAAAAATAAAAAGTATTACACTAGACACTTGTCTTCACCAAGTGATGTAAGAGACTTAGGCAAACATGGCCTTTGATTGTCAAGAACTCTTACGACCAATCTTGGATCCCGAGACGACTCACACACTCTATGATGGACAATGGATGATGGTGGTGGATGATGGTGTTGTGATGGTGGTGGGTGGTGGGTGGTGGGTGAAGTGTGAGAGATGTGGTGTGCCAAGGGATCGTTTGCAAATGAGCCAAGCACCCCTATTTATAGCCTGAACAGTAGCTCGGGCACGACCCCGTGTCCATCCTCTTCTCTGTCTTCATTAATTGCAGTTTGTCTGCATTAGTTGACCACGCCTCCGTGTCCGCTGGGCACGCCCCCGTGTGCAGAAGCATATCTGTACTATCAAGATTTGCCTGGATTCTGCGAATCTTATAGTTGACCACGGCCCCGTGTCCGCTGAGCACGGCCCCGTGGTGGGCGATAGAAGCTTCTATAGCTTTGTCTTTTATGCTGGCACTTGGGCACGCCCCTGTGTTCACTGAGCACGGGGCGTGTTCAGCCTTCTGTTTTCTTGTTTTGCTTGGGAAGATGCTATCGGGGAGGTCGGACATGCCACGTTTGTTCCTTTTCTTGTATTTATGTTAAATTTAGCTGCCTTTTTGCTTCTTTAGTTAATTTGAGCTCATTTAATCCTGAAAATACAAAAGAAAGACAAAAGCACACTTTTTCCAACATTAGTACTAAAAAGGGGTTAGTTTTATGTCACAATTGATGTAATTTATGTGTTGCATTTTGCACACATCAATAACCAAAATCTGAATTAACTGATAACTGAAAATCGAATTAATCAAAAATCGGTTATCAATTTTTTTTTGTACTCTCGTTTAACCAAAATTAGCTGAACCGAACCTAATCCTTCATATTTTCATATATTTCTAGCTTTTATACCTCTGGTTCATATATTTCATATTTTATATGTTCATTTCATATATTTATACTTTCATTTCACGTATTTATACCCTAATTTCATATATTTCTATGCAAAAAGTTTTAGCCAAAGTTTGGGTTTTGCTATCAACTAAAATTAAATGAACCTAACCAAAAACCATCAATCTAACCGAATAAACCGAAGTGATTAACCAAAAACCGATTGATTAAAAAAATAGCCTAACCGATGACTTTGGCTTCGGCTTCGGTCGAGTATAATAACCGAACCGACCAAACCATGCACAACACAATGAAATGGATTACCCGATTATTTCATTTTTGATGTATAACTATCACAATAATGCTACAATAAATATTATATGAATAAGAAAACTACCAAAAAAAATATCGCAATGCGATGTGCCGCTCCCGCCGCATTGCACTGGGCATCATGCTAGTATATATATATAATAGGTATCATATTAACAAAACATTTTATTCATTCATCAACATTCCAAACATAAAGAGTTAATTACTGTTTTCATCCCTCTGATTTGTTAAAAATCACTATTTCAGTCCATTAGTTTAAAAATTGCGATTTCAGTCCCTGTGGTTTCACTTTCGTAACCATTTCAGTCCACCTCGTAACCATTTCAGCCCCTGTACTTAACTGAACAATGGATTGAAATTATTATGAAAATGAAACTACAAGGACTGATTTGGTTACAAAAGTGAAACCACGGGGACTGAAATCGCAATCTTTAAACTAATAGACTGAAATAGTGATTTTTGACAAACCATAGGGACGAAAACAGTAAGTAACTCAAACATAAATAAATTACATTATACAATAGGAAACCTGAAGCCTATAAACAGTAACACAGTTGTGTTTGGGCCAAAATAGTATACATTTATAACATAAATCATATAATTAGTAATAGAGTTAATTACTGTTTTCGTCCCTGTGGTTTGTCAAAAATCACTATTTCAGTCCATTAGTTTAAAAATTGCGATTTCAGTCCCTGTGGTTTCACTTTTGTAACCATTTCAATCCCTGTGGTTTCACTTTCGTAACCATTTCAATCCATTATTCTGTTAAGTACAGGGACTAAAATGGTTACGAGATGGACTGAAATGATTACGAAAGTGAAACCACAAGGATTGAAATCACAATTTTTAAACTAATGGACTGAAATAGTGATTTTTGACAAACCACAGGGACGGAAACAATAATTAACTCTTAGTAATAATTGCGAAACCGTTGGTCTTCCTTGCAGTGTTCAGAGATAACCTTGTATACCACCATCAATAGGTTAGGAAACTTACTGCGAAAGTAGTCATCAACCCCTTCTGGGAAATCTCCCAACAATTCCTATGTTGCAAGTAATTAAAAACAGGTCAGATGCAAGCCAAAATGGATACATTTAAATATGGGCGCAAAGGGTGTATCATCTCGGCCCCTTTATACACTTGTGTCCATTTTTTTCAGACTTAATTATAATTTAGTAATGTACTGGATAAGCCTATAAAAACCATTTTGTCATACAATGATTTTAGTAGGTTTTAAGCATTTGAGTAAACAATCTTTTATGTAAACCATCTCAATTTATATAAGTTATACGTTGTGAAAATCCAACCTGAATGTTTGGTGGTAACGTTCCATAATGATTTATTGTATTTCGCATTATACGGAGCAAGTCTTCAACCTTGTTGTAGCGATACTTCCTTTTCTTTGTCATTTCATTGATAAACACAGGGTCCATTTCAACATCCCACCTTCCACGGAACGCTACAGAACCTTCGTTTTCTAGTGATGCAAGAACAATGGAACCAGTCCAGCGTTCCGGTTCTAGCCTATCACTCGCATCCCTCAGAAAGGACACTCGTTTCTCAGACTTCCAAAACAAAGGATGGAGTAGTACCTCTGATGCCTTTGGCCTAACATATGTATCATAACAACGCTAGTAGGTATTATATAATATATTAAAGTATGATAAAAAGTCTGACCAACAGTCAAATATCAGAAACATCAAGATACCATTTAACAAAAACGAAAATAGAGATTATAAACCATCTAGATGAGTGTGATATACTTTTGTGCATACAAGAACCGAATGGAAAGACTTTTCCAATGGCCATTACTAAAAAGGCCTTTAAGTCGTACATGTGCATTACAGATGTCTTTTTCTGACTTTCTTCAGAGAAAAATGTTCTCTATTCTCTATGAGTGTCAAAGTTTTTGTGTGGAGTTGAATGTGATATACTTATGTTCCATGTTGTTCTTTATCATCCAAAGTAAATGTTTAGAAACCCATTTGATTACTAGTATTGGCCGACATGTAATGTAACATTTAGAGGCAAATAAAGATCTCAAATTTTACAACAGTAACGTTGTACCTGAGTTTTGGTTCACGGTTTAGCAATCGAGAGCAGAGATCCCAAGCTTCAGGAATATCTTTCACCAAGGAGAGATTTACAATATTGTTGTTGATCACATTTCCATCAAGTTCAAAATACTTGTCACCAAATGGATGCTTGCCACCAGTCATGCAAAAGAAGAGAACACAACCTAAACTAAACATATCCATGGCCTGCGTTTGGCGTTCTCCCTGAAGAATTTGTTCTCGAGGTCGCCATCCTGGAGTTCCTAAAACAAATGTAACAAAGCAATAACAAAGTTAGATTAAAGTCGCCAGCTCAACTATGTAAGAAAAGGAACATAAAACAAAGGTTTAACATCAAGCAAAAAATTAAAAAGAACATAGTAATTAGCCCAGTATGATGTAGTTGATTTCAGTTACCAGAAGCATGAGATCCCAAGGAAAACGCATCACCAACAATAAACTTGCTAATGCCCATATCTGCGAGTTTGACACATGGGCGTTCTCCTCTTACTATCAACACGTTATGAGGCTTCAAATCTCGGTGAATAATGTCTAACTTATGCAAATGAACAAGGCCAGCACATATCTCCCTATGATACAAATAGCAAAAAACAATTCAAGCCCAGTCAAGTCAAAGTAAGAATAATCATTCATGAAGGTGAGAGATGCACCAAACGGCTATAATTTAACATAAACACTTGAATTTACCGCATCAATTTTAACAAGATACAGGAAGGATAGCCATTTGGCTTCATCAATCGAAAAGACTCCAAGTACCCCATTTGGTTTTGAATTAGATCATAAAGGCTGCAATCACAAGGCTCCAATGAAAGATAAATAAAGTCACGATCACGTGCGGTATCATACCAACGGACAATGTTTGGATGTTGGTCAGCAGCATGAAGGCTTTTAATTTCTCGAGACACATCATAGTGGGTTTTGACAAGGCGTTTCACAGCTACTATACGACCGTCATAAGCTCCTTTAAAAACAACAGTGCCTTTACTGCCCATTGCAATTTTTTCACTTGACACAAATAGTTTTCCTATGAATCTCCCTTTCCTGGCCATATGATCGAAAGGTCTTGATGGATCGTGGAGGTCTAAACCTAGTCGTAAGAAAATTGTCCACGCAATATCATCCACAATTTCAAACATCAAGGGCGTTGTTTCAGGCCTGTAACTCCACAAAGAAATTAAACATATTTAGACATTAAGACCCCAATACATTCAGATTAAGAAATGTGCAAATGAAATATGCAAAGAGATATTGAAACATACTCTGAAACAAACCACCCCAACAAATTAGCAGCCTCTGTTACAGCTGCCTTCCACCGGTTCACATTATCGGCTGTCCATTTTGAACTTGAACCTTCATCCGCCTCAATCATTAGATTTTCCAACTGCTTCGTGACATCTGAAGGATTAACGCCGTAAAATACCGGGAAAACGAGATTGCTGCGATTCCTTTTTAGCTCGAGGATCAAACAAAGCTCATCAAGACAACAACTTGAATTTGCAAAATCCTTTGACAATACAATTATTGAAGCTCTCGTTTCTTTTATGTAAGTCTGGATTTCTGGCGTCAGTTCTTGACGTTCCTGTTTTGCTTCGAAGTCAATGATAGGGTCAATTCCCACCATAGTTAAGACCCCAAAAAGATCATCGATAAAATCAGGATGAGCGTGTTTCGCTATGAAACTAATGAAAACATCGAAGGTTGGCACAGATGTGGAAGAGGATGCATTAAAATCTAGTGGTGGTCGTGGATTGGGGAGGTTTAAACCTAGTTGTGAGTAACGTGAGAAAATTTTCCTCGCAATATCTTCCACAATTTTAAAAATCTCGGGTATTTCATGCCTGTAACTCCACAAAGAAATTAAACATATTCAGACATTAAAACCCCAATACAATACATTCAGATCAAGAAATGTTCTTTTGTTTCAAATGAAATATGCAAAGAGATATTGAAACATACCCTGAAACCACCCACCCCGCCAAACCAGCAGCCTCTGTTAGGGCTGCCTTCCACCGGTTCACATTATCGGCTGTCCATTTTGATCTTGAACCTTCTTTAGCTTTAATCTTAAAATTTCCCACCTGCTTCCTGACATCTGAAGGATCAACGCCATAAAATACCGGTAAAACAAGATTGCTGGGATTCCTTTTTTGCTCGAGGATCAAACAAAGCTCATCAAGACAATAACTTGAATTTGCAAAATCCTCTGACAATACAATTATTGAAGCCCTCGCTTCTGTTATGTATCTCTGGATTTGTGGCGTTACTTCTTGAACTTCCTGTTTTTCATCGAAGTCAATGAAAGGTTTTAATCGCGCTTCAAATAAGCTCTTATAAAGAACACTGATAAATTCGTTTGCCCCTCTGAAACTAATGTAAACTTCGAAGGCTGGCACATAAATAGAAGAGGATGAAGTAGAAGCCATTAAAGGCTTGAAATCACGAATACAAAGGCTTGCCCCTCTGTGATGTGAAAACGCAGAACATCGGATTGAAGCTTTTTAAAAGCAGTAATGATTTTCATAGTTGTATTTGGGACCCTTTAATTTTTCTTAGTAGGTACGCAATAACTTTATAAAATTTTAGGCGTCTAGAATCCTAGATATATAAATAAAAAAAGTAAAATACGATTTTGTCATGTGGTTATATCATATTTACTGTATTAGTCCAAAATAAGATTTTTTTAACATAGTAAAAGTGATATAACCACAGGGGCCAAAATCGTAATTTACTCAAATAAAAAAGAACATCAAACTAAAATTTATATAATCATCAAAAACAATTCAAACATCGTTAAACATATTTAAAATGTCACCATACGGGTTTTTATTTTTTGAAATCTATCTAAAACATCATCTAGAGGTACTTTCTTAAGCAAATCTTTCTCTATATAACATATACAACTATCACTTAAATTCTCATCGCCAATCCGATTACACAAGTTGGTCTTCACATTCTTCATTGTAACGCCTGCGTCCCTGAACTTTTAGCTGTTGTCAATTTTAGTCTCTATACTATGTGATCCTTGATACTTTTGATACCTGTGATGCTTGAATCTTGAAACTTGTGAATCTTAATGCTAAGATACTTGATTCTTAATACTAGATTCTTGATACTTGAATCTTGATTCTTGATATTTAATACTATGAGGCTTGATTCTTAATACTATGAAACTATGATTCTCGATTCTTGACACTTGATTCTTGATACTTGATACTTGGAAGCTAGATTCTTGATACTTTGGTGCTCGACTCTTGAGACTCGTGAAACTTGAGACTTGGTTGAACGAGATACTGGAGTCTTGTCACTGGCGGAAACTATGAAACTTGGAAACTTATATGTTAATAACATAATCTAGTTATGTGATACTATTACTCAATAAAACGCAACGCAACGCAACGCTTAATCTAACTCGCAAAACGAACGAAAGACGGGAACGCGGAAAGGATGGGATTGACCGAATGGCAATCCGATCGGATGACCATCCGCTCGGATGACCATCCGCTCGGATGACCATCCGCTCGGATGACCATCCGCTCGGATGACCATCCGATCGGAGGGCCATTCGATCGAAGTGCCATCCGATCCGTGCCACACCGCCTTATCTCCTCTCACACACTATAAATAGGACCTGTCACATCATTTCTCACTGATGTGACAGCCTCCTTCGACCAAGACGCACGCACTCCCATTTTCCTCCATTCTCGGCGATTTCGGTACGTTTTACACTAGATTCTTGTACATCTTTGATCTACACACTATTCTCTACGTTATTCTCCTTTGAAATCACACTTTTCACCGTGAAATCTCTGAGATTTGAGCTCTTGAGGGTGACGTCATCATGAGGGTTTGAACAAACTGTTGTGTGATATCATTCTAGTCAAGATCTAGCTTGGATCTAAGGGATCTCATGCGTTCTTACACCGAATCTTTACAAAAATCTAAACCTTTCAGCTAAAACTTATGTTTTTCTTCATCTTTTCTTAAACTTTACTTAGAACGGTGGAATCCGGACCCAAACGGACTATAGACTTGATGATTAGTCTGAAGTGGTTTGGAAATGGATTGTTGCCGGAGAAGATGACCGGAGTACGGATCCCGACATAAACACAGTAAAAAACAGACACCTGAACGGACCGGGGTGATTCCTATACGATCAGACCGGCTGAATAATGATGTGTTTACCGTTGTCACAATACGTACCATGTCGTCACCTTTTAACTAGAAACTTGGAAACTTTAGGAACAAGGCCACAACGATCGAATGGCATTCCGATCGGACTGCCATCCGATCGAAGTAACATGTGCCTCTTAACCTTTCAACACTTAGAATCTTTTTTGAATCTGAACTTTGAGACCTTGAAACTTTGGGAACTTCCATAATCGAATGGCAATCCAATCGGACTGCTGTCCGATCGAATGACCATCCGATCGAAGTAACCTGCATTGAACACTTGGCTTAACATTTTGGAATCTCAACACTTGGATCGAATGACCATTCGATCAAATGGCCATTCGATCAAATGGCCATCCGTGCGGATGACCATCCGATCGGATGGTGTCACGACCCCCGACCCCACCCTGGACAGGAGCGGGAGCCGTGAAGCAGCCAAGTGGTACCGGTGGTTATTTTAAAAAGTATTGCAGCGGAAAATTTCATCAGGACCGTGAGTTAGAAAAAATATCAGAGTTTTGAAACACCGGATTTTATTTATTAAATAGATGGGACAAACCCATGTTTTGCAAAGGTAGCTTTAATATGGGATAAGTTTGAACACATAAAACAGCTTTTCTTAATTTAATTTAATTGATACAATGAGCCACTTCTGTAAGTCTTTTGGTGCCGTATCCAATCTACTGTAATCACCTGAAACGCGTTTTAAAAAGGTTTTGTCAGCAGGAAATACTGGTGAGTTCATTCATTTTGAAAAAAAAACACATTTGTTATAATTCATAGCATTAAGAGTTTTTACATTTGCCCTTTCCAGATTGGCAAAGACTTAATCACTGTAATTACAACAGCATTAAGAGTTTTTACATTTGCCCTTTCAAGATTGGCAAAGACTTAATCACTGCGATTACAACTTTGTTATAATTTACAGTATTAAGAGCGATTACAATGTTTATATATCAACCAATTACCCTAAATCGGTATTTGTCACTCAACCGGATCTGTGACTATGGTCATATCACTCATTGGCTAACCCGTTGTCCAATGGTGAAGATTATCAAGTAGTGTATACAAAACCCCACATACCGGCAGTAATTGAAGATTACAAAGACTTAATCGCTGTAATTATAACTGGAAAATAACTTTGAGGTTTTGTAAAACAGTTTAATAAAAAGAGAATGACTCACCTCGTAGGTCTTATCGTCTTGATTTAACAGACCTCCTGATTCTAGATCTTCTGATAATTAAGCATCTACTTTGATTGTAAGTGTATAGTGTAGAGTTTCTGGTAGTTAAACATTTAGTTTAACAGAGTGGAATACGTATTAGTGTTAAACCACATCAAACCAGACGATGGTCACGAGATCAGAACCTTAACGAAATTCACAAAGTATAGTCTTATTTAGACAGCACTTTGGCATTCGTTAGTTGGTTCCCGAATCAATCGGAAAGAATATCGTATCGGTGATTATTGGTTAGAACACCAACGTATAGGGAGAATAATAGAAGAAATGAGCAAAGAAAATGAAGTTCTAGCTTCCTATTTATAGGTAAGGCAGATTCCTTGCTTAGCTAGGAAGTTTCCTTAACCATTAAGTTTCCTTAACCATTAAGTTTACTTAAGCATTAAGCTTCCTTAATCATTAAGTTTACTTAATCATTAAGTTTCCTTAATCATTAAGTTTCCTTAATCATTAAGTTTACTTAATCATTAAGTTTACTTAATCATTAAGTTTACTTAATTGCTAAGTATTCTGGTTTATCAGCTCCCTGGCTATGAATTCAAATTTCTAGATACAATGGAACTCGTATTAGTGTATTAACTCAATTCAAGTTTAACGATAATCACGAGATCAAAACCCACAACGAATGACAAAGTATAGCCAAGTACTGGCAGCACTTAAACATCCGTTGGATCAGTTTCAATCGATCGGATATAGTACCGTGTCAGTGATTAGAGTTATTACTCTGACAACGAGCAGAGTTTCGGGGTTTAGAAGTTCTGATATTAGAATGACAGAACAAGAGAGTGAGAGAAAGAAAAGAATTGAACGATTTGAAATGAAACCATTGGCTGCCATTTATAGGCTGATATTGGGGCGAGTCGTGACCCGCGAAGCATATCAGCTTCTCCTTCGCGGCCCGCGAGGGAGTTTCGTCTACGCGTAGGGTTGGCTTGTCATCGAGTAGGTCTGACACGTGTGTGACACATGGCGTAACACGTGTTTAGATCAGATCAAGTCTCTCGCGCCCCGCGAGAGATCTCTCTTCGTTGGTCGCGGCCCGCGAGAACACCAAAAATCAAAATTGTTGATTTCTCGTTTCCGTTTTCGTCGTACGCGTTTAGGGTTCTGGTTAGGGTTCGTTCTAGGGTGTTTTTGAGGGTTGTTACATCCTCCCCACCTTGTTTTAAATCTCGTCCTCGAGATTTACAGAAATTTGGAGGAATACTCTTACTTTGACACTAATCCTAGTTTCCAAGTATACTCTGGTCCTTGCTTTGAATTCCACTTTACTTTGACCAGAACCATTTTCCCTTCTTTGAGATTCTTATCTTTGACTTGTAAGATCTTTTAATAGACTTAAATCTTATTTTACCTTCATATCTTGAAGAGGTACATGTAAAGATTTATCAGCTAGGCGTTCCTTAAGTTGCATATATGAAACACATCATGTATTTCTGTCATTTGGTAGTTCTAGCTGATAAGCTACGGATCCGATTTATTTAATGATTCCAATTGGTTCAACAATTTTTAGACTTAACTTTTCTTTCTTGCTGTGTCGGACTATTCCCTTTTTACGGAGAGACTTTTAGTATTATCCTTTTTCTGATTTAAATTCCAATGGTTTGCCGATCTCATGTGTCACACCCCCAAAACACCACATGCGGAAACACCGCGGGGTGTGTGACGTACCAGGATTCAGCCACTAATCACATTGAACTATAATAAGTGTTTAAATAAAACATTCCATTCATTTCATAATATAGTTCCAAATCATAAGTTAAAACCAAAGTAAACGTTCAGCGGAAGCAAAATGTAAATTGTTAATCAACTGTTTCAAAACAAGTGTTCACAATCAACGAAGCGTGTATCCAAGAGTCTCGACCCATGACCACTCCAGCACTCCCAGATAGCAAGTCCATAGCCAAGAATCTAACGACCTGCAAGCATGCATACAAGTGTGTCAGACGACGCTGGTGAGTTCAATGTTTTGTTACCACGTTTAGTTACCAGATATCCGTTTAAAACATTTCAGAGATTGATGTTGTTAATAACTCGATTACCGCCGATGGCTCCAGATTATTTGCCCTATTCCCCAATGCCTCTATCAAAGAAATGGACAAGACTGGGGTCACTAGTTCACTCCCGACCTCCCCGGTGCAGTGTGAGGGTGCCAAACCTAAATAACGCTATTAACTAATACCCCGTTGCCTCCCCGACAACAAATCGGTAGAAGGGACTTGAATGATAGATATGAGTGTATTAACCAACATCCCAGGTTTAACATTCCAGTCAAACCCCAATTACCCGACATTCCTCCCTGGAACGTTTACCAGATGTCCATCCCTGGGACGCATGCTTGGAAAAAGAGCAGTGAACTCACCTTAGATTTGCTCGGTATTTAACAAGTTACCCGTTCCAGTTAATCAACCAACCCTACCATGGTTACCAATCAAGATCAGTTTCGTAATAAATTACTTCACGTAGTTACACAGTTTGCATTCAACACAGCAATCCACATCTCATGTGCATATCACGCAATGACATCATAATCTGTATATATCGTAAAAACACCGTATGATATGTAACAGCTACTTAGTTTTATGTTAGTCTACATTCCAAGTACACAACAAGCAATAACATTCAACAGTTGAAGTGATTATACACATTAATTCATACAAGTTTCCTTATTTCCAACTAGTGTTGTCATCGAGCACAAACGAAATCATGTAACCAACATTCACATCAAACACAATACATGTTACATTAATTGTCTATTAAGGTTGTTCTCAGATGGCACCCCGATGAAAATCTATGTTTTGTCGTTCAGCTTCATGATGAAAGACCATATTTCATCGTCACTGAATCATGACGAAGGACCTCATTTGTCGTCTCTTATCATGACGAAGGACCCTGATGAAGGATCATTGTTCGTCGTAAAACTCAAACAGTTTCATCATCCCCTAAACCTTGATGTTCGCAGTTACCCTATCATTAATCATAGTCCAATCGATGTCTAGGTTCATCATGCGAGCACATCTCGTTATGATTATCAACAGTTTCCCACTAACATCATCAATCATTATGCAAAACAATACACAATCAATTTCATATATGCAGTAACCTAGTTGATCATCATCCATTCAACATCAAACACACTACCCATCAGATCATACACATCGAACCCTAGTTTCTAGCATGCACGGATAAGATTTAACACAATAACCTGTAACTATTCAATCACATAAAACCGGGAAATCGAATAACATAATGATAATAGTAACTAACCGAGATGATCAAGACCAAGAACACGAAAAGCTTCAGGAAGAGTATGGCAACCGTCACGTATGCGAGGGGGGAGAGGGAACTTAGGGTTTGAGATGTTTATGTTTAACATGTTACAAAGGGTTATACTAAAATGACAACAAACTATATTGGGCCTCTAATCAACCTGGGCCGAAAGCCCTATCCGACGAACAACCATCCCGACGAAATACCATTTTTCGTCGGGTGAGACTTGTGGCGAAACACCATTGACTTGTGGCAAAAAACATCAGATAAACTATATTTAACATTTCACATTTTAACAACCAAGTTTCACATTTTGACAACCAAGCATTACACATTAACATTTAACATTCGAATAGCCACACACGACCAACGGAATTGTGAAGCAAGTGATGTGTATAGGAAAGACCTTAGAATCTCGGGTTGTCACATCATCCCCAACTTGAAAGAAATTTCGTCCTGAAATTTGATAAGCAATCCAAAATAGCACAGTGTTAGATCAGGCTGACTGTAAATTTTCCCCAGGTGGCACATCATCCCCAACGTGAAAGGGAATTTCGTCCCGAAATTCCTCAGTTGCATCAGAATTAGATTATTCAGTTGGGAACAGATGAGGATATTTGAGCTTCATCTGATCCTCGCGTTCCCATGTGAACTCCGGTCCACGTCTTGAGTTCCAACGAACTCTGATGATCGGAATTCGACTATGCTTACGGACCTTGACTTCCCGATCCATAATTTCCATAGGTTCTTCAATAAACTGCAATTTGTCGTCGATTTTCAGTTCTTGAAACGGTACTACAAGTGTTTCATCAGACAAACACTTCTTTAGTTGCGATGCATGGAATACATCATGAACGCTACCCAACTCAGCAGGTAACTCGAGCTTGTAAGCTACTTTACCGATTCGTTCCAGAATTTTGAAAGGCCCTACATAACGAGGATTGAGCTTACCGCGTTTCCCAAACCATACCACACCCTTCCAGGGTGAGACTTTTAACATGACACGATCACCCACTGCGAACTCCAAAGGTTTCCTGCGTTTGTCAGCGTAGCTTTTCTGACGGTCACGCGCTGCCGCCATACGATACCTGATCTGAACAATCTTCTCGGAGGTTTCAAGCACCAGTTCCGGACCTGTGATCTTGCTGTCACCCACTTCAGCCCAACAAAGTGCAGAACGGCATTTCCATCCGTACAATGCTTCGAACGGAGCTGCCTGAATGCTAGTGTGGTAACTGTTGTTGTAGGAGAATTCGATAAACAGCAAGTGTTTCTCCCAGCCTTTACCAAAATCGATCACACATGCTCGCAGCACGTCTTCAAGCGTCTGGATGGTTCGTTGACTCTGACCATCCGTCTGCGGGTGATAGGCGGTACTCATGTCGAGATGTGAGCCAAACGATTTGTGCATCGTCTGCCACAAATCCGATATAAAACGCGGGTCACGGTCAGAGATAATAGAGGTTGGCACCCCCTGCCTAGAAACCACTTCTTTCAGATAAACAGCAGCAAGTTGAGAGAACTTGTCAGTTTCCTTGATCGCAAGGAAGTGTGCAGACTTCGTGAGGCGGTCAACGATCACCCAAATGGTATCGTTCCCATTTTGAGTTCTAGGTAGCTCGGTGACAAAATCCATAGCACTCTGCTCCCATTTCCACATGGGTATTTCCGGTTGTTGAAGCAATCCAGACGGTTTCTGGTATTATACCTTGACCTTTGAACACGTCAAGCATTTACTCACATATGTCGAAATGTGAGCTTTCATCTTCGGCCACCAATACATGACTTTGAGGTCCTGATACATCTTATCCGAACCCGGGTGAACAGAGTATCGAGACTTGTGTGCTTCGTCCATCATAGGCTCTCTAAGGTTACCAAACAAGGGAATCCATATCCGTTCCATGAAGTAGAGTATACCATCAGATCTCTCTACAAGTCGTTTTTCCATGCTTCGCAAATACTCGGCTTTATAGTTTTCTTCCTTCAATGCTTCGGTTTGAGCAACACGAATCTGATCAGGTAAATTCGAGTGAATTGTGAGCTGTAAAGCTCGTACACGTTTGGGTTTTGTTTCCTTCCGACTAAGGGCATCAGCTACAACGTTAGCTTTACCTGGGTGATACTTGATGGCGCAATCGTAATTGTTTAAGAGTTCTACCCAGCGACGTTGTCGCATATTCAATTCCTTCTGGTCGAAAATATGCTGGAGGCTTCTGTGATCGGTGTAGATAGTGAATTTGGTACCGTACAGATAATGCCTCCAGATTTTCAACGCGAAAACCACGGCTCCCAACTCTAAGTCGTGAGTCGTATAATTCCTCTCATGAACCTTTAACTGTCGGGAAGCGTAAGCTATCACTTTCTCGCTTTGCATCAACACGCAACCGAGGCCTTGAATGGAAGCATCACAATATACCACAAAATCTTCGTTACCTTCAGGTAAAGACAAGATCAGTGCACTGCAGAGTTTCTATTTTAACAACTGGAAAGCCTCTTCTTGTTTCGTTGCCCATGAGTATACAACACCTTTCTGTGTCAACGAGGTAAGGGGTTAAGCGATCTTCGAGAAGTCTTTGATAAATCTTCGATAATACCCAGCGAGACCTAGAAATTGTCACACCTCCGAAGGATTCTTCGGCGCCGCCCAATTTCTGACAGCATCAACCTTAGCAGGATCCACGTGTATCCCTGATTCATTTACAATGTGGCCAAGGAAGTGCACCTCTCGAATCCAGAAGCCACACTTTGAAAACTTCGCGTAGAGTTGTTCCTTCCTCAAATGCTCCAAAATAAGTCGTAAGTGTCGCTCGTGGTCTTCTTTGCTCTTTGAATAGATCAGAATGTCGTTGATAAACACGATAACGAAATCGTCAAGATACGATTTGCACACACGGTTCATGAGATCCATGCAGACCGCTGGTGCGTTCATCAACCCAAACGGCATAACCAGAAACTCATAATGCCCGTACCGCGTTCGAAAAGCTGTCTTTGGCACATCTTCCTCTCGGACTCTCATCTGATGATAGCCCGATCTTAAATCGAACTTCGAGTAGAAACTTGACCCTTCCAACTGATCAAACAGATCATCGATACGCGGTAAGGGATAGCGATTCTTGACTGACACCTTGTTAAGCTCTCGGTAATCTATGCACATACGAAAAGACTCGTCTTTCTTTTTCACAAACAGAACTGGGGCTCCCCAAGGCGAAGAACTGGGTCGAATAAAGCCCCTATCCAGTAACTCTTGCAGTTGATTAGACAACTCTTGCAACTCTCCGGGTGCAAGACGATAAGGAGCACGAGCAATCGGAGCTGCTCCTGGAGTAAGATCAATCTGAAATTCCACTTGACGGTGAAGAGGTAAACCAGGAAGTTCCTCAGGAAACACATCAGAAAATTCACAAACTACTGGCAGGTCTTCGATCTTCCTTCCTCAGGCTGAGAATCAGTAACAAGTGCTAGAATAGCAGGGTACCCCTTGCGTAGGCACTTCTGGGCTTTCATAGCGGAGATAATACCAACCATCGCACCACTACGATGTCCTTGAACCGTTAGAGATTCTCCACTAGGGAGAGGAATACGCACGATTTTCTCTTTACAGAGTATGTCAGCACGGTGCTTGGACAACCAGTCCATACCAACCACTATGTCAAAGCTACCGAGGGTAACAGGAAGGAGGTCAATGTCAAACACTTGACCCACGAGATCTAGTTTACACCCATAAAGAACATGTGAAGCTTCAATCGTTTTGCCATCAGCTAGTTCTACTACATGCTTAGTTTCTAGAGGGGTTGGAGTTAGCCTTAATCATCGACTGAATTCTAAGGACACATAACTCTAATCGGCACCGGAATCAAATAACACAGAAGCAAAAAGATTGTTTACAAAAAACGTACCAGTCATGACATTGCCGTCGTTCCTAGCATCACCAGCACCAATCATGAACACCCTTCCACGAGCACCATTGCCTCCATTGTTGCCGTTGTCATTCCCAGCATTGTCATTGTTATTATGTCGGTTGTTGTTATTATTGGCATTCTAATTCAGCTGAGGGCAATCCCGTTTGATGTGGCCCTCGTCCCCACATTGGAAACACCCTTTCTTATTACCTTGATGCTGATACGGTTGCTGCCTTTGCTGATGCTGCTGATTCTGCTGCTGATTCGGCTTTGGGAACGGAGCTCTACAGTCTTTTGCCATATGGCCCACTTTATCGCACCTATGACAAGCCCGGACACACGGTCCATGATGATGATAACCACACTTGTTGCACTTTGGCTTCCTACCAACGTAGGAACCTTGATTCGAGTTGCTGCCCTGACCTTGGTTAACAGAGGAGGACTGACTGAAACTACGGTTGTTACTGTGGTCTGGCTTTTTCTGCGATTGACTTGCACTGGTCGCTTTGTCAGCATCGTTCCATTTACGCCTGTTATCACTAGCAGGCGCGATAGTTGCAGCAGTAGGAGTAGTAGCAAAAACACGAGCCGGCAAAGAGCCAAGCTCGACCTCTTGATCAGTAATCTTGTGTGCTAAACGAATGATCTGAGGCAAATCGTCAAGATTTGCAGCAGTGACCAAGCTCTTAACTGCTGGTGCTAGACCCTTGATATACAGCTCAATTCTTCGAGGCGGGGGTCGAGACAGGTTAGGGCACATGTTTGCCAGCTCATGAGATCGTTTCATGTAAGCTTCGATCTCAGATCCTTCCATTTTCAGATTGTAGTACTCGTTCTCGAGTTTTTGGATCTCGTCTCGAGGACAATACTCTTCACGCATCAGCTCCTTAAAATCGTCCCAAGTGGTCGCGTTCGCCATTTCAATGCCCAGCATCTGAACTTGAGCATTCCACCAAGTTAAGGCACCATCCTCGAGTATGCCTGTAGCATACTTCACTCTGTCCCCAGCAGGACAGTTACACATTGCGAACACTGATTCCGCCTTTTCAAACCAACGTAGTAACCCCACAACACCTTCAGTCCCACTGAACGTCTGTGGCCTACAATCCATGAACTTCTTAAACGTACAAGCAGGCGAATTGTTTTGATTCTGATTCACCGGTTGACCTATGGACGAAAGGACATATAACACACGTGTAAGATTCGAGTACACGACACAGGGATAGAGAGTAATTGGCACATTTCATACCAGCTTAGTACGCTGCCAGAGCCTCAGCCACGCGTGCGTTAATCAAGTTTGTCAACTCGGCCTGAGTCATCGCAATGTGACCACGCCCATGGCCTCGTCCGCTCATGATTCTATACAAGGAAAGGAAAAGGTTAAGAGTCGAGATAAGGTAGGAGTCAAACCTCACGTTGACTTCTACAAACTACCAAGTTCACATCAGACAACAGAGGCGAACCTCTTTCACACTCATTAGGCCTCACTGGGACTCACATGCACTCCACATTATTATTATGTGTGCACCCATAATAGCAATGTGACTTGCATGTTTATCTCAGCTCCTCCCAACTTATGCTAAAAGGTTCCTCGAGTTCGAGTAGCAAAATGGAGACACCTCAACACGTATCCATGAAAGTCTAACAGGGTATTACACTATGACTCCATCAATCACATAACTTAAGCAATTACACATGAATTCAATCTTGTAGTGCTAAGTGCGCAATCACATGCAACCTCATACATGAGTGTATACTAGATACACTATGCAATAAGTAAACGAGAGACGAACCTCGCAATCTGGAGCTGAGTGTCATGGTCGATTTCGAAGTTGTTCGGTTATAGTCTGGTTTTCTAGTTCACTATAACCAGTGGCTCTGATACCAAACTGTCACACCCCAAAACACCACATGCGGAAACACCGCGGGGTGTGTGATGTACAAGGATTTAGCCACTAATCACATTGAACTATAATAAGTGTTTAAATAAAACATTCCATTCATTTCATAATATAGTTCCAAATCATAAGTTAAAACCAAAGTAAACGTTCAGCGGAAGCACAATGTAAATTGTTAATCAACTGTTTCAAAACAAGTGTTCACAATCAATGAAGCGTGTATCCAAGAGTCTCGACCCATGACCACTCCAGCACTCCCAGATAGCAAGTCCATAGCCAAGAATCTAACGACCTGCAAGCATGCATACAAGTGTGTCAGACGACGCTGGTGAGTTCAAAGTTTTGTTACCACGTTTAGTTACCAGATATACGTTTAAAACATTTCAGAGATTGATGTTGTTAATAACTCGATTACCGCCGATGGCTCCAGATTATTAGCCCTATTCCCCAATGCCTCTATCAAAGCAATGGTCAAGACAGTGGTCATTAGTTCACTCCCGACCTCCCCGGTGCGGTGTGAGGGTGCCAAACCTAAATAACGCTATTAACTAATACCCCGTTGCCTCCCCGGCAACAAATCGGTAGAAGGGACTTGAATGATAGATATGAGTGTATTAACCAACATCCCAGGTTTAACATTCCAGTCAAACCCCAATTACCCGACATTCCTCCCCGGAACGTTTACCAGATCTCCCTCCCTGGGACGCATGCTTGGAAAAAGAGCAATGAACTCACCTTAGATTTGCTCGGTATTTAACAAGTTACCCGTTCCAGTTAATCAACCAACCCTACCGTGGTTACCAATCAAGATCAGTTTCGTAATAAATTACTTCACGTAGTTACACAGTTTGCATTCAACACAGTAATCCACATCTCATGTGCACATCACGCAATGACATTCACAGTTTGTATATATCGCAAAAACACCGTATGATATGTAACAGCTACTCAGTTTTTATGTTAGTCTACATTCCAAGTACACATCAAGCAATAACATTTAACAGTTGAAGTGATTATACACATTAATTCATACAAGTTTCCTCATTTCCAACTAGTGTTGTCATCGAGCACAAACGAAATCATGTAACCAACATTCACATCAAACACAATACATGCTACATTAATTTTCTATTAAGGTTGTTCTCAGATGGCACCCCAACGAAAATCTATGTTTCGTCGTTCAGCTTCACGACGAAAGACCATATTTCATCGTCACTGAATAATAACGAAGGACCATCATTCGCCGTCGCTTATCATGATGAAGGACCCTGACGAAGGATCATCGTCGTCAAACTCAAACAGTTTCATCATCCCCCTAAACCCTGATGTTCGCAGTTACCCTATCGTTAATCACAGTCCAATCGATGTCTAGGTTCATCATGCAAGCACATCTTGTTATGATTATCAATAGTTTCCCACTAACATCATCAATCATTATGCAAAAAAATACACAATCAATTTCATATATGCAGTAACCAAGTTGATCATCATCCATTCAACATCAAACACACTACCCATCAGATCATACACATCGAACCCTAGTTTCTAGCATGCACGGATAAGATTTAACACAATAACCTGTAACTATTCAATCACATAAAACCGGGAAGTCGAATAACATAATGATAATAGTAACTAACCGAGATGATCAAGACCAAGAACACGAAAAGCTTCAGGAAGAGTATGGCAGCCGTCACGTATGCGAGGGGGGAGAAGGAACTTAGGGTTTGAGATGTTTATGTTTAACAGGTTACGAAGGGTTATACTAAAATAACAACAGACTATACTGGGCCTCTAATCAACTTGGGCCGAAAGCCCTATCCGACGAACAACCATCCCGACGAAATACCATTTTTCATCGGGTGAGACTTGTGGCGAAACACCATTGACTTGTGGCGAAAAACATCAGATAAACTATATTTAACATTTCACATTTTAACAACCAAGTTTCACATTTTGACAACCAAGCATTACACATTAACATTTAACATTCGAATAGCCACACACGACCAACGGAATTGTGAAGCAAGTGATGTGTATAGGAAAGACTTTAGAATCTCGGGTTGTCACATCATCCCCAACTTGAAAGAAATTTCGTCCCGAAATTTGATAAGCAATCCAAAATAGCACGGTGTTAGATCAGGATGACTGTGAATTTTCCCCAGGTGCCACATCATGGCCTGATAGTTACTTTTCTCATATGTATGTCCAACATACTGGATGATACTATTATCCCTAAAGTGCTTTATATAGGTAACACTAATACTTGTAGGCCAATTATTGGAAATCTTATGGGTGATAAATGATAGTCCTACTTTCATCAATATTTATTGCACATGTACTTAGCATGTCTTTCTATGTTTGTAGTGTTCCTTCACATTGCTCAAAATAAGTTGGGTTAAAATTTCCTCAGAAATGAGAAGCGAAATGACTATCTTGATTTAATACAATAGATAACGGGATTCTAGGTAATGAGACTATTTTGTCCCCATACAACTTAACTTAAGTGTTTTATACTAAAGGGTTTTCTTCACTTGGTAAGGATTTAACTGACTTGGTTAGTCAATCCACAATCTCCCAGATTGTGTCGTTACATTTTCTTATGTTGGGTAATTTGGTAGCAGAATCCATTGTTATCAATCTCATATCCATGCTTGCATTTCTAATTGCTGAGGTACCTAAAGGGTTCTATTGTTTAGTTTTAACTTGCTAATAAACTAAATACTTGTAACTTGCTACATCCTTCTTCATCCCTATCTATATGTAATTCTTATTCAATTATTAATACTTCTTTCAATGACTTAGTCTTTCGAGCTTTCCTAAGAATTATGTATGTTTCCTTAGATAGGTATCCAAATTCTTTTCCAAATTCCATTAGTTCCTTTTTTTCTGATTCATTAAATTCTTCAGCATCATCCTTGATTGTTGTTTCTTGGGTATTCTTTAATTGTTTCATTAAATCTATCCGCCATCTAACCTAAGAGCACGTACTTGTTTCGGCTTCTTATGAAACTTATGACTTAAAGCATCAACTACTATATTAGTCTTAACTTTGTGATATAACAATCGGTGTTGTTCCTAGTCTCAGATGAATTCTGAGTTTCTCCTCACGATCGGGTGATAGTCCAAGTAGATCCTCTGGGAAAACGTCGGTCGGAATTTCTTTCAACTCCACGCCTCTAGTGTTCATGAACTCCTAGACCATATACGCTATGTCTTACTTTCGTGCATAACTCACAGCTTTCATCACAGAGACTAACTTTGTCGGCTGGTCTGTCTTGTCTCCTTGTGGTCACTTCTCCAGTTGGCTTGCAACTCTCAACCTAATTACGCAATTACATTAGGAGTCATCGTGTCCGTTGGTTCCTTTTTATGAAGCAGACAGAATTTCCTTTCTTTCAGTTCTTTTCATTCTTTCCATTTCATGGCATATGTCTTGATCATGTGTTTCGAAGCTCGGGTCTCACTATTTTAATGTCTAAATTTTTGAAGCATACATTACTTCATTCTTCTTAACATCTATACTAATGGTTTGGACAACTTTAGTCCCTTGCAGCCCGTAACAGTTTCTTTATTACTGGTAATCTTAGTAGGATTATAGGTGAAGAAAGTCTTTGTAAGTGCATCTATTCGTGGTTACTTTTATCTTCGCAAGAGTTCTTAAAGAAAGTAGAAGTACCCTCATTAGCGTAGGTTTTTTTTAGACGTTTTGTGCCTAGCACAACTTTAGCTATAGGTTTCCTAATGCGTTAATAATCTAAGGTAACGCAAGGGGAATTCTTATACTTTCGATGGCGTCCCAACATAAAGGGTTCACATCGTTCATCTTGTCGCACGAGTTACGAGACGGATGATCAAATGAAATAGTTTTTGATATCGGAATTATAGATGTATACGAGAGGTTTCTGATAAGAAAATCTAAAATTTATCATTGACACATATGTTCGTGATTCGTCTAAATTGTCAATCCTTATGGCTTTTAGATTTCCTTATAGATATACATATCTATATAATCATATATTTCATATACTGTAGTATACAAACCCTTCATAAGGTTAATGTATTTAAAAGATTCATATTTTCAAAAACAGGCCAGGATACTATTTAGGGAATTCTGTCACTTGTATATCATATACCCCATCTTTACCCGGTTCTTGCCGGAGAGGTAACCCCATCTTACCCGGTTCTCGCCGGAGAGGTAATTATCATTGTAATTCCTATAAATAAAATTTTCTCAATTCATGATTTAAAAATGAATCTTTTATTAGAGCTTTTATCAAAGAATAAGGAAATTAGTATTCACATGACGGATCATATTCCAGAACCAGTAGTACCAATAAATAAGAAATAACAGTGGCCAAGTGTTATCGCTTATTTACCATACTTGCAATGTTCAAGTTATCATCCTCACGGCATACCAATATCCATCACATTTTATCCATGCAAGTAATTAGCTCATCTTGAAGCTTATACTAAGGCATTTTTCTTAGGTTCAAGTCTAAATACTATCATGTGTGCTACCAGTTAATAGCAATTTCCTAACTCTTTTGTTTAAGCTTAGGTATTATCATCACAACACCTATTGGCTTAAACCAGTGGCTTGGCTCTGATACCACCTCTGTCACGACCCCCGACCCCACCCTGGACGGGAGCGGGAGCCGTGAAGCAGCCAAGTGGTACCGATGGTAATTTTAAAAAGTATTGCAGCGGAAAATTTCATCAGGACCGTGAGTTAGGAAAAATATCAGAGTTTTGAAACACCGGATTTTATTTATTAAATAGATGGGATAAACCCATGTTTTGCAAAGGTAGCTTTAATATGGGATAAGTTTGAATACATAAAACAATTTTCTTAATTTAATTTAATTGATACAATGAGCCACTTCTGTAAGCCTTTTGGTGCCGTATTCAATCTACTGTAATCACCTGAAACGCATTTTAAAAAGGTTTTGTCAGCAGGAAATACTGGTGAGCTCATTCATTTTGAAAATAAAAACACATTTGTTATAATTCACAGCATTAAGAGTTTTTACATTTGCCCTTTCCAGATTGGCAAAGACTTAATCACTGTAATTACAACAACATTAAGAGTTTTTACATTTGCCCTTTCAAGATTGGCAAAGACTTAATCACTGCAATTACAACTTTGTTATAATTTACAGTATTAAGAGCGATTACAATGTTTATATATCAACCAATTACCCCAAATCGGTATTTGTCACTCGACCGGATCTGTGACTATGGTCATATCACCCATTGGCTAACCCGTTCTCCAATGGTGAAGATTATCAAGTAGTGTATACAAAACCCCACATACCGGCAGTAATTGAAGATTACAAAGACTTAATCCCTGTAATTATAACTGGAAAATAACTTTGAGGTTTAGTAAAATAGTTTAATAAAAAGAGAATGACTCACCTTGTAGGTCTTATAGTCTTGATTTAACAGACTTCCTGATTCTAGATCTTCTGATAATTAAGCATCTACTTTGATTGTAAGTGTATAGTGTAGAGTTTCTGGTAGTTAAACATTTAGTTTAACAGAGTGGAATACGTATTAGTGTTAAACCACATTAAACCAGGCGATGGTCCCGAGATCAGAACCTTAATGAAATTCACAAAGTATAGTCTTATTTAGACAGCACTTTGGCATTCGTTAGTTGGTTCCCGAATCAATCGGAAAGAATATCGTATCAGTGATTATTGGTTAGAACACCAACGTATAGAGAGAATAATAGAAAAAATGAGCAAAGAAAATGAAGTTCTAGCTTTCTATTTATAGGTAAGGCAGATTCCATGCTTAGCTAGGAAGTTTCCTTAACCATTAAGTTTCCTTAACCATTAAGTTTACTTAACCATTAAGTTTACTTAACCATTAAGTTTCCTTAATCATTAAGTTTACTTAATCATTAAGTTTCCTTAATCATTAAGTTTACTTAATCATTAAGTTTACTTAATCATTAAGTTTACTTAATTGCTAAGTATTCTGGTTTATCAGCTCCCTGACTATGAATTCAAATTTCTAGATACAATGGAACTCGTATTAGTGTATTAACTCAATTCAACTTTAACGATAATCAAGAGATCAAAACCCACAACAAATGACAAAGTATTGCCAAGTACTGGCAGCACTTAAACATCCGTTGGATCGGTTTCAATCGATCGGATATAGTAGCGTGTCAGTGATTAGAGTTATTACTCTGACAATGAGCAGAGTTTCGGGGTTTAGAAGTTCTGACATTAGAATGACAGAATAAGAGAGTGAGAGAAGGAAAAGAATTGAACGATTTGAAATGAAACCATCGGCTGCCATTTATAGGCTGATATTGGGGCGAGTCGCGGCCCGCGAAGCATATCAGCTTCTCCTTCGCGGCCCGCAAGGGAGTTTCGTCTAGGCATAGGGTTGGCTGGTCATCGAGTAGGTCTGACACGTGTGTGACACGTGGCGTAACACATGTTTGGATCATATCAAGTCTCTCGCGCCCCGCGAGAGATCTCTCTTCGTTGGTCGCGGCCCGCCAGAACACCAAAAATCAAAATTGTTGATTTCTCGTTTCGGTTTTCGTCGTACGCGTTTTGGGTTCTGGTTAGGGTTCGTTCTAGGGTGTTTTTGAGGGTTGTTACAGATGGCAATCCGTCCCCCACTCACAATAGTCACCTCGATCGAATGGCAATCCAATCGGACTGCCGTCCGACCGAACGACCATCCGATCAAGGGACTGATCCGACACTTTTCGCAATCTCGTTATTTTGTGTGACACTTATTTGTTGTAATCTAATCAGGCTAACCCTAAAGAGCTCCCTTTGATCCAATAGCAGTCTTAACTGTTAAGCAATCACTGTGAGTATACTCGATCCTTTTTTGTTTTAAACTTTGGGATGCAACATGTATTCTATTAAACTATGAAACTTGATACTTTGGAATCTAAACTCTATCCTATGTGTATGTGAAACTTGTGATTCTTGATTCTTGATTCTTTATGCTATGTGAACGTTTAATCCAGAGTGTGTAGTTCCGCTTTAACAATAGTAGCGCTATAGGAAGATGCACCTCCCCATTATTCTCGGGGGTATTGTTAATAGGATTCTAGTTTTCCTTGAGTCTTGGGAAAACACCAAAGCATCGGGACACTTGGGCTATCACTTGGACTGCGAACACTAGCATGGCTGAAACTATTTTGTTTTCATTTACATGATGGATATGAGTCTTTTAATCTATATGCTATATACTCAAACTTGTATACTCACCAGTACGTTTTTGTACTGACTTTATTTTAATACATGTTGCAGGCTGACAGGATGCTAGGATTCATGAAACTTGCTAGGATGCTGCTTAGAAATACATCATAGCTAAATTAGAAACTTGCAACTATTTTGATGATGTTTTGTAATTGATATTCTGTGGTGGATTCTTTAGACAATATTATCATGAAATGAAATTAATCTATATTGAAATGTCTAGTGTTATGGAATCTCATGAGCAATCTAAACGCTTAGTGCCGCACCCCGATGTTTCCGCCATCGGTTGGGGTGTGACAGATTGGTATAAGAGCCATAACTATAGGGAATTAGGAAAAGTATGAATACTTTTCCTAGTCTATAGTTCTAGGAACCTTGACTCTTATCTGTTGTTTAAGACTTATGCATTCTACCCTATCTGCTTCCTAGCAGCACATATTCCTCTTAAATTTACATGCCTTTCCTAAGGCTGACACAATATACACTTGATACTTTGAAAACGCTGGTAATCAGTGTTTGTATTTTGCACGAGATTTACCCTCAAGTCAGGAGTGACATCCAAACCTTGATGGGAAATTTCCTTATTATATTCTAATAGGTCTTATCTGTGGATAAGTACTGATGCTATTAGGGTACGATGTTGTCAAGATAGAGGTGAAACTCAAACCTTGGTGACTTGTCCCACCCTTTGATTTTTATGTCTCACCAAAGTCTCAGAATTCCCAATCAATTAGGAACGTGGAATGACCAAAAGGACGAATATCGTAGGCTTAACATCGATGACGTATTTGTCTAAGTAAGTCAAGACACGTTGCCTCAATTCAAAAGGGGTTTGAATCACTTTGGTTAGTCAGCATTCCTCCACCCAGAACAATCCTATGTTTTCTGAGCCTATCTCTTATGTTATCTCGATTTTTATGTGTGGTTTTAACTGGAATCTTCGTTTATTTTGAGACTTTGTACACAAGGCGCATGTATGTCCGCAACCTAAAACGCAAATTCTAATCTCAGAATCAAACTAAATTTACGAGGCTTGATTCATCATGATAATTTATGTGGGAATTTTAATCGACTATGATGCTATGTGAATCTATCTGATGAATCTATGTGTTATTGTGGTTGTGAAACACTAAACGTAACATGGTATAGAAATACGAGACAGAAGTGACATGTCCGAAGCATGGTGGATACGCCGCTGGTACTTCCTATATATAAGTGTTTCTGGCATGTTACCAACTTTCATACCACGTGCCATGCGAAACTTAGTGTTTTGCATGCCGGTGATGAGATGTTGAAATCTATGCTATGGGAAACTACTTGTGTAATATATGTGGAATCTATGTGAGGTCTATCTGCAATCTATGTGTACTCTAGCGTAATCTATGTGTAATCTATGTATGTGTTGTTTTGAGTAACAAAATACGAAACGTAGCCTAGCGTCGAAGACGAGGCGAACGTGGCATGTCCGAAGCATGGTGGATACGCCGCTGGTACTTCCTATATATAAGTGTTTCTGGCATGTCGACCGAACCTTCGTACCACGCGCTAAGCGAAGTTCGTATTTTTGTAGACTCGGGTTGAAGTTGTTGAATCTACTTGGTTAATCTATGTGAAAACTTTGTGATATGTGATGGAATCTAATGTTATGGTTAATGAAGCATGACACCGATGACGAGACGGACGTGGCATGATCGAAGCATGGTGGATACGCCGCTGGTACTTCCTATATATAAGTACTTCCGTCATGTTGCCGAACTTTCGTAACACGTGCCATTTGGGAATTCGTTGTTTTGTGGATTGTGATGAGATTGTTAACGCTAATCTATGTGAATCTATTGGGTAATCTACGTGAATCTATTGAACTAATCTATGTGAATCTATCGGGTTAGTCTACATGTGTATAATGATGATGATGAGTGTGTTGTTATGTTTGGCGATTGCGACACGTAACATGACACCGAGTACGAGGCGGAAGTGATGTGCCCGAAGCGTGGTGGATACGCCGCTGGTACTTCCCATATATAAGCATTTCTGACATGTTGCCAAACTTCGTACAACGTGCCATGCGAAGGTCGTGGGTTTGCAGAATTGAATCTATGGGAATCTATTGGAATCTATGAAACTTGTTGGAAGCTTAAATCTTTAAACTATGTGAATCTTGTTGAATCTTGAGTCTTAATCTATCGTGTGTGAATCTATATTGCAAGACTTTGTGAATCTAGACTTATACGATCCTCTTGTTGGATATTTAGATGTCTGCTCGTAAACTAGCCGACACTCTCAAGAGATCCAGGGAGAAGTCTCAGAAAAAGATGATGTCCTTCATGGCCGACCAGATCGCTCGAGTCGTGCCAAAGATCGTCTCTGAGATCCAAGGATCAAACACTCCTCCATCCTCTGTAGAATCTAAGGGCGAGAAGCTAAAGCCTACCAAGTTCAGCTACATACATTTCATCTCCTGCAACCCTAAGCCTTTCACGGGCAGTGATGGGGTGGCTGCTATGCTCGAGTGGTTTGACAGCATCGAGGTTGCCTTCATTAACAGCGAGTGCACGGATCACTTAAAGACTAGGAGTGCAACGGGAATGTTTCAAGGCAGAGCGTTGGAGTGGTGGTCAAATGAGAGAAACATCCATTCGAATGAAGAAGCCTATGCTCTTCCATGGGCCGAGGTGTGTGAACTAATGATGCTTGAGTTCTGCCCTCCCCATTAACAGTTGAAGCTCGAAGAAGAGTTCTGGCACTTGAAGCAGATTGGTGATGATAATCTGGCATATACTACCCGTTTTAAGCAGCTCAGTTTGATCGTTCCCCACTTGGTTGCTACTCCTAAACACATGATAACAAGTACATTAATGGTCTACCTCCTGCTATGCTTGATTCTATTGAAGCAGCTCATGTGACAACTGTCAAAATTCCAGGTATCCGTACAACTAATAAACCATGATTAGTGCTTAATAACTGTGCTGAATTACAATTAATGACTTTAATTGCTTTCTGATTATTGCCATATACATACATGTGCATCATATATTGCAAATAATATATCATTATTTATTGGGAACTTTATTGACTCAAATGATGCACGAAACACAGTTAGCACAGTTATCAGATAAATCTGAAATATGCTGATGGAATTCAGCATATAGGTAGACAATGTGTTGAGACACAGAATGAGCCGGAAACCAAGTATTACACTAGTATAGTGTGTAGGAAAGTGAGGATCATAAAACTGCTTTCCTAGTGATAGTTTAAGTGCCGGAAAGTGCCTAAAACTCACCCAAACGGCAGAATTCTGTAGAAAATCAGCAAATTAAGCATTTAAACACACTTATATCATGCAGAAATATGGTTAAATGGTCCTAAATGCTTTCCTAAGTGTCGGGAATCAAAACTGTCATAAAAGATAACATAAAGCACACTAAACTGCATAGTTTAGCACCTTAACGAACCAATAACCAACCGAACAACCGGACACTATCCGAAACACCAAATTTTCACTAGAAGCACTGTTTTGACATTACCAAGCTAGTTATGGTCCCCAAACATCATAACACACTATATAAATATCTAGTAACCAAACATCTAACTACATACTTACATTTCAACCATGAACTAACTTAATAGTTAAAACCTAGTCTACTAACCCCCCCCCCCCACCTATGGATGGCCCAACAAGGGACCCACCTTGTGATTTTCTTTTGATTAAATAATAGATTATGTTGGCACTTTAATGACACATTATACATGGGTAAAACTCAAGACATGGATTATAAGTAGAACCATCAAGACATAAGCTTCATTCTTTCACACACCACTTCACACACTTCTTCTCGTTCTTCCTTGCTTGTTCTCGGCCGAAACCACAACCACCATCATCACCATCATTCACTCATCTTCCATACATTCCAAGCTTATACAAAGGTGTTAGAGGTTGCATAAGGAAGCTAGGAGCATTCGGAAGTTCAAAGACCTTCTCTATTTGCTATTATCCACCTCTTTTCTTCTCTTGATCGTCCCTAGCCTTGAGCTAGTGGTAAGAATGCTAATCCTTCCATTTTACATCTTATCTAAGTGGTTAAAAGATTATACATGATGGTTAACTTGAAGAACACTAAGAATCAAGAGAATGAAACTTGAACATAAGCTTAAATCATGAAGAAATCTTGATGTTTATGAGTTGTTATACTTGTTGATTATTGATTGCTTATGAAAATGATGTAGATCATCATATGATCTTGCTAGATCATGATTAAAAACATAATCTAGCAAGATGAGAGGATGAACATGTTAGAGTTTAATAGATCATCCTCACATAAACCATGAACTTGAAAGAATATAATGTTTTCTTGTAAAATGATGACTAAAGTGAGTTGTAAGTCTTGTAGATCTAAAATTTCATGGATGATTTTTCAAGAAACCAAGTTAAAAATACAAGTTTTACTTAACCTTGGTTCTTAAATAAATAACCCTCATTTTTAAAGGTTAAACAAGTATAGAAACACTTATGTAACAAGAAAAATCCATGAAGAAACATTTTTAGAAAATGTGATCACAAGTTGTAAAGATCGATTTTCTTTAAAAATGATGTTTTTAAAGAATCAACCACACTTTAAGGGGTAACAAGGCTTACTAAATACACTAGTAAGTTACTACAAATTTTTATAAATTTTCAAGTTCATGAAGTGGTAGTTTATGCTTGTTTATGGCAAAATTGGTAAGAATAGATTGTTTATTACTACTTGTTGGTTGATTGTGTAGATTTACAAAAGAAAATGATATACCTTGAAGGTATGGAAACCTCCATCTTTAGGGGAAACTATGGCAAAATTTTTCTAAAAATTAAACACTTAGAAAAATATTTCTAAACAAATATTTACAAGTGTATTTCAAACCATGAATTTTTACATAAAGTTTGCCATAATTTTTATTACAAAAATTACAATTATTGGAGGTTGGTTTTTATAAATAAAAGTGACTAAATATGTATTCAGGAAATATATGTGTGTGATTATTTGTATATTATGTGTATTAGTTATATTATTCTAGGACTTGAAATAATATAACTTATCAAAATACCAAAAAATACAATCCAAAATATTGCCAAAATTCCAAGGAATAAATATACAAAGAATACACAAAATATTGGTGAAACTGAACAAAGGAATATAACTCACAAAAATATTCCGGAAATTTATTCAATGAGTATATTTTTGGTAAATAATATTTTGGACACCAAGGAAAAAAAATATGATTTTTACAATTATTACAAGACTATATCATATTTTTGACAAGGAGAAAATATATTATTTTTGGCAAGAGAAAAAAATATAATTTTTTGAAATTTCTAGAAGATATATTGTTTTGAAAGAAATATATATTTTCTCAAACAAACATAAAATACATTATTTTTGGGAGAAAATGTATTTTCTTAAGTAAACTTGAAATATATTATCTTTGGAAGAAAAATGGATTTATATATATATTCTCTAAGTTAGACTTGGAAATATATTATTTTTGAGGCTTATAAGTATTTTGCCAAGGGAAAAATTATAAATAATTTTTCTAAGTAATATTCCTTAAAATATATATTAAAGTATTTTTACTAGAGATATTATTCCGGAAAAACTTATACAAAATTTAGTATAAGAATACTTAACAATTACAAGAAAATACGTATTCTCGTACGTATAAATACACTCCGGAATACGACCCTAATACATGGCAAAAATACACGAGTATAAGAATACGAATACAAATACACCCATCCTTGGGAAGGAAATACATGTATAAGTACTTGAAAAGTATCAAGTTAAAATATATTGATTTAACTATTATTCCAAAAATTTAATAAACATAATTTAAGTTAAAATATTTATTATTTTAACAAATAATTATATAACTTGGAATAATATTGAAGACACAAGGAAACGTAAATCAAAGACACTAATTAATACTAAGCCAAGACACGACCCGCTCGTCTAATAGATCATAGTACGTTGTAGGTAGTCGTGTACACTGGGAGAAGCTTTGAGTTACAGTGATTACGAAGAACGCAAGACTGTGAGTTCTTGTTCCCCCTTTTCTTTTAACTGTTTTCAGTTTTATAACTTCGGGGGTGAAGTACATGTTACAAACTGTTTACAAACGATTATATGTGGTATGGTTAGCTAAGGAAGGGTACTGCTAGATCATGTGAGTGGTGGGTATAACGCTTAAGACCATTAATCCTCGATATAGGACCGAGGGACATGAGTGATAGATCTATTTGGGTGTAGCGAGCCCCGCCCATGTGGACCAGGGTTTGGCCCATGAAGTGACTATGTCTTACAGCCGGAAGCCCGTTGCAAAATCTGCTAGGTTTGAGCCTTCCTGCATCACGTCACACATATTAATGGCCTTGCAAACCATTAATGATCTATTTTCCTTGTTGCTTTCATACCAGGAGTTTACAAACATACATACTTACTTTCAATGATTACAAAGGTTTATTCTTACACACAAACAAACACATGAACTCGCTAAACTTTTGTTGATGTTTTCAAACTACATGTATTTCAAGGAATTAAATGTGGATCTGGCGGGCGTTTGGAAGTTTCACGTGTTGTTTGAGAATAAAAGATGTCATCCGTAGTCTTAGGGTTTGGATAGTGTGTCTTATCCTGGACAAGACATATCTTTCAAAGCCTGGTTTTATTTAATGTCTTTTGTCGAGTCCTTATGGAACTCTAAACAATTTGCATGGTTTGTATTCGATTTTGAAGTCTTTGTTTCAAAACAATGGTGTTTGTGACATTTTAAACTTATTTAATGGATGATCATCTTTAGTTTTATCATATAGTTGTTGTTATGATTGAATGCAATGATATTAAGCAAGTCATACATAATCACGCTTCCGCAAAAGTCAGGGTGTGACAGTTTGGTATCAGAGCTTTGATTGTAGCGAACTAGGATTCCTTCTCGAGTCTAGACTACAATCATTAGGGCTCTCACGAAAATATTTTTACAACGTGTTTTCATTGCATACACAAAAACGCCCAGATCCAGGGAACAAACATTTTTACAAAAGGAAAGACACGAAACACTATGCAAGGTTTACTTTTGTGGTTTAGTTTGGGAGACTAGGTGGTTTAGTCTGGGAGACTAGGTGGTCTAGTCTGGGAGACTAGATGGTCTAGTTTGGGAGACTAGGAAGGATAGAAAGGATTTGTGAGGAATAATGAGGATACATGATTTCATGATACATTAACTTTGCTGCATACTTAATGTTAGTGGTTAATATATGTGCATATGTTGTGATTGTTCTGTTACAGACACTATGTCTTCATCTGAGAGCAGATTGTTCGATACTGATGACCCTATGGCTATTGTTTCCGATGATGAGATCGCCCCTGAGCCAGAGATCTTTACTTCAGATACTGAGAGCGACCCAGATATGCTATCAGACGACGACGATGACTTTCAGCCGTTTGCGTTGCCTGATTTTGGAGATGACTTACTGCTTGCTGATGGTATTCCAGACGAGGATCCTTTCATTATTCCCATTCCAGTCCATGATCATCTTATCATCGGGCATCCCGATGGTGAGTATATCGTGGAACCGATCCTCGCTTCTGTTCCTTTAGTGGTCATCCCACCTGAGGATTGGCCTTTTGATGATCTATTTGATGATGACTTTGACATGTTCATTGATGGTCCTCCCGATGATGCCCATGGTCATGGAGAGCTCGATGAGGACGTTGATGATGTTCCACTTCTTGGGGTCCCCGTTATTGAGATTTCTTCTGATTCTAGTTTACACTATGTCTTAGATTCATTTGAGTCTGTGACTTCTTCCGCCTTACAGGCAGTTGGATTGCGACGTTATGCCACTGATTCTAATGATGATACGGCCATGTCTGCTGCACCGTCTCCTCCACACGATCCTGAGCTCGAACTTGAGCTGGACTTTGTTCCTGTCGATCCGCCCGATATTGCACCTGCTGATCCTGAGCCTTTACCCGATCATGACCCTATTCCTTTTGGCATACCTGACATTGCACCCCTCATACCTGACCCAGTTCCTGCACCCGTGGATCCTCCTGTTGTTGAGCCATTCATTCCTCCACTTGCACCCGCACCCGCTGATGTTGCTCCTTTTCACCCTGTGGAGTCTAATGTTCATCGTGATGATTTACCTATCACTTTCTTGCAGGACATACCCGCACCTCATCCAGGAGAAGGTACTTCAGGCCAGCAGCCTAGTCATGATCCCCATGTTTCAGCAGTTTTTCCACACATTCCCTAGTCTGCACCGTTTATTCCATTTACTTCTTCACCACTCGATGAGCCACTTCGATGGTTCTCACCGTACACTATGCCGATTTCGGATCCCTACCATCCCTCGCACTTTATTGGTTATACCCGGGATAAGCTACAACTGTCACTTCAGCTTCAGTATGAGATCATGAGTCATAGGATTTTGGAGCTCGAGATGACACCGCATCCTTTGCCATGTCCTTGTCAGCCTGCTTTCGTTCCCCCTCGTTCATCACCATCCCCGTTTTCACATCCTCCTGCACCTCTTACTCCATTTCCATAGTTCGATGCTCGATTTCTCACCATCGAGCATCAGATCAGTTATTTGCTGCGTCATGTTTATGAGCTTGAGGAGGAGCTTGCGCATGTGCGCAACTTGCTTTTCTTTCCTCTGCCTCCTCCTCCTCCACCACCATCAGCATAGCTGGTTTTTGGTTTTATGTAGGTTGCTTTGCTTTTGATGAGAGCACCACTATTGAGCTAAGGTAGTGAAGCCTTTTGGAGACCATCTTTTTATTATATGACTTTGTAGACTGATAGAAATTTTGGACAAGGGTAGTGTGACCCTGTGTTCCCTTTTGATACGATACTTTTGTAAAACATGTAACAATATTTGTGGCCGATGATTAATGAAAGCTCAATCGTCATGTTCTCATTAAATACGTTGTTAAATTACATGTTTGTGCTATGATTGTTGTTGGTGCATATGTCTGTCGACTTCGTCTTGTATCGAGTCTTGTAATAGAATTGTTAGATCAAGTCACGTAGTTCGAGAAAAACGGAAAACTATCATGAAATTGACATTTAACACGAAATGACCATTTCGTGCGAAATGAAAAGTCCATTTCGTGCGAAATGAAAAGTCCATTTCGTGCAAAATGAAAAATCCTATAAATAAGTGACTTGAGATTTCATTTGTAACTTTTGGATTCCAGTAGCGAAGCTCTGCCGAAGTGTCTCCAGGTTGTAAATCGTTGTCAAATCAATATTGAAGACATTTAAACTACTTTCAAGTGCAAATCAAGTTGATTCAACACCGAAACGTCTGATTCCGCCTCTCGTTTTGGTCTAGAACTCTTCTGATAGACTCGTTTTGGTCGTTTCTCGATCCTACAAGTGGTATCAGAGCTCAGGAGGAAGAGTTCTTACCGATTCAGCTTGATTTCATCCAAAAATCTCACTTCTACTCACTTTCTTCACATTTTTTCAAAATTAATCGAGATTTTATGGTTAAAATGAATTGATTTTCATATATTACATGCGAAACATAGTTTTAATCAATCCTTGAACATATCAGACCATAATTCATCTTAAAAGTTGGTCAATTTGTCAAAATACTATCGGATTGTTCGAACATGTCGTCATTTCGCACGAAATAAAACTCCATTTCGTTTGAATGTTGTCATTTCGTGTGAAAATATTATTCATTTCGCACGAAATAGAATGATTTAACTTCATTTCATACCAATACATCCATTTCGTGTGAAATTAGAATTCATTTCGTGCGGAATGGTCAGTTAGTGTATCATTTCATTTGTAGTGCACCCATATCATCATTTCGTATGTATTGGACTGTCATTTCATGTGAAAGTGTCTGTCAACATGTTTCAGCAGCTCATGTGATCAATATATATCTCGGCCCAATCATATTTGAGTAAAGAATTAATTTTGACGGCCACTGTGTCTCGTATCAAATTCTATTGGTGATAAAGTGATAAAGTTGTCGGATACATCATGTGAACTTCTGAATCCATTTATTGCATTACATCATCGGCCACTGTATCTTGTATCTTCGGTCCAATAGAAATAAATTGAAATATAATTCTGCTCGTAATTTGGCCCAAGGAATACATGTGATAATTCTGTCCATTGATTGTTAACGGCCCAATCACATTCATCGGTTTAATCATATTCACCAGCCTATGTGATTGAGATTATCGTCCAACTATTGAAGGTCCAATCAAAGCTGTTTTAGTCTGTAAGCCCATGTGGCTTCATTTATTTGTGGCCTAATCATATTCTTTGGATACAAGATTGTCGGCCTAGTGGGTTTTCGATCCAATCAGATTCATTAAAGTCATCGGTCCAGTTAAAATCAGGAGTTATTAAAGAGATTGTCGGCCATTACTTGAAAGCTCATGTGAAGATTAGTGCTTGGTATCATTTCACTTTTCAAACAACATGTCTTCGGCCCATGTGATTAGTTTATATAGAGTTAAGACCATTTGAAGCCCATATTTCGTGGCCCATTCGATCTAGTCCATTCAAACAGTGATTCCATCCGAACAACATTATCATTGTACCAAAAAGCCAGAACAAAGTTTGCGAATCTTCGACACGAGTCCTAGATCGATTCAACCGTTACACACGTTCACATATTCAATTCGTTTAAACTGATAATTTGTTTTTGTATTCTCCATGTGTTTTACGAGGTGAACCAATTCGTTTGAAAGCTTGTTTGAGAAATCCTTCGATACCAAAACATGGAAGAGGAATTCTATAACGCATTTGCTACTACCCCGAGTACTCATGTTACCATTACTCAGAGCATGAACATGGAAAATGAAACAGGAACTTTGCAAAAACCCCCGAAGCTAATGGGTATTGAAGAATATTATGGTTGGAAAGACCGATTTGAAAACTGGGTTCAAGCTAATCATTTAAGGTCTTGGGAATGTGTTGAAACAAAGTATGTTAAACCTCGTACAGATGTGGGTGTTATCAAAACTATTTCTGAATTGTTGGATAAAGAGAGAGATATGTATAAAGCAGAGAAAATGATGATTAGTTTACTTCAGCAAGCTGTGAAGGAAGACATTTTCATACTACTTCAACATGATGGTACTTCACGTTCGATTTGGGAAGCACTTCGAATTAAGTTTGAGGGAAGTACGGATATGATTAGGAGTAAGAAATCATTGTTAAAGAAAGAGTTTGACTTGTTTACTAGCTTACCGGGTGAAACTACAAAGAAATTGATTGAGAGATATTGTCATTTGGTTCGATCAATGTCTCTGTTGGATATCAACAAAGATCGAGAAGAATGGGTTGACAAATTAGCTGATGCTTTACCTTAGAATGAGTGGGGTACATATCTGATGATCTTGAAGAACACTGGAGAATATAATAAATTGACAAATTCTCAGTTTTTTGAAAAGCTTGAAGGACAAGATCTCGAACAACAAAAGATCGCGAGAATGAACAGTCTAAGTGGTCAACAAGACATCAAGATGTATTACAAAGGAAATGTTCAGAATGTTGAAGCAAGTCCAAAGATCCAAACTGCTTTCAGCACAGAAAACTCATCAGGATTATCCAATCAAAGTCCAATCAGCAACAGTGGTTTTTCTTCATATTCAAGTGTTAATCCGAATGTTTCAACTCCAAATCATCAATTCCAAAGCTCAAACCATAGTAATGGTCATGTGTTACACTGTAATATAGCATTGCATCTTCAGAATGGTTAAAGTTTTTCTGAAGAAGTTGCTAAAGGTCATATGGCATTGCTAGCTACAGTGTTAGAATCATATGAGGGTTTGGTTGCAGGGAGAATTGGAAATCCTATGTTGACAAAAGAGGATTACGATCAGATTAATGCTGAGGAAATGGAGCTTATGGATATTAAGTGGTGTTTAGCGAGTGTGTTGAGGAGAGCTGAGAAATTTAAAATGATTACAGGAAGAGATGACTTTCGTGATGCTAATGTTTCTACTTTAGGTTTTGATAAATCTAAAGTTACTTGTTTTCGATGCAGGGAAAAAGGACATTTCAAGAGGGAATGTACCAATCGAGAAGCAGGAGGAGCTCAGAATCCGTTCGGAAATAATGATTATTATCAAAAAGCTATATATCAACAAGTTGCTCAACAACCGTATCAACAACAAGAACCACAAACTGCACATGCTAGGAAGGCGATCGAAGAGTCAACAAAGAAAGCTTATTTGGTATAATTGATCAAGATGATGAAAAAGTGGCAGAAGGTTTTAGCTGGGATAAATACATTCCACCTGATTCAAAGCTAGTAGCATTCATTGCACAAATAGTCCAAGAACAAGATTTGATGAAAGAATGGATGAGTGTGTTTGATAACAGTGAGAAAAGCCAAGATGGAGAATCTGTTTCTCCATACGATAGTTCAGAAAAGACCCAAGTGTTTGATAAATCGTCATCTGATAGCAGTGATGATGAAGAAGAAACACAAATAAACATTGGAAAAAACCTATTAGTTCCTGAAAGTTTTAAATTTTATTTTGCAGATAGAGTGGAAAAACTAAAGGAGAAGAGAGCAGCAAAAGAATAGAAAAAGAAAAAAATGCAAGAATGTTGCTCAGGAAGAGAAGTCTAAACAAAGTGAAGAAGTTAAAGTTGCTGAGAAGATGATTGAAGCTGAGAAGATGGTTGAAGTTGAGAAGATAGTTGAAATTGAAAAGATTATCGAAGTTGAAAAGATTGTTGAAGTCACAAAACCTTGTCTAAAATGTTTGGAACCGTGCAAACATTGTGAAGAAAAAGACGAGAAGTATAGTGAACTTGACAAGTTGAAAGAAAAGTTATTGTTCGATGTCAATTATGTGAAAGAATCGTATGATGTGTTGAACAGAACGGTGAATAGTCTGCAAAAGACAAATTCTGAAAGAGAAGATGCTTTAACCATGATGAATGCAGTGATGATGTCAAAGCAAAAGGCTATCAATCACTATATTGAAGAATGTGCAAAGTCGAAGCAAGAGTTGGAGACTGAAAAGATAGAAAATGAAAGAATCAGACGATTACTGCAAAGTTATTCAAGTTCTGATTATCTGATTGATAGAATTTATCCAACTGTTGCAGGTTTTGAAGCTTTTCAGAACAAGAAGACAGAAGAAAAGGATACTGGTAAGAAACAAAGTGCAAATTATAACAAGTGTCCGCCTCCAATCTGGGAAGGTTATTCTCCCAGAAAACCAAATAAGGAGCAAGTCAAAAAGGCTGTCAATATAAAGTTAAAGTCTGAAACAACTGATGATTTACCAGAAAACATTGACATCACGTTCACATCGTCTGACACTGATCATGAGTCTGAGTTAATAAAGAAAGTGGTCGATCAGGTGTTGGATAAAGATGAGGAGTCAGAGTCAAAGTCCGAATCCGAGAGTTCGAGTTCATCAGTTGACAATTCAAATTCGTCGGTCAAAAGGGTTTACAATAAAGAATTCCTGTTATCAAAATCTAATTTGAATGACGAACCAATCAAAGTGGCATATACTTTGAATGATTCAGACAAATTATATTCTGATGAGGAATTTCCAATAAGAGATGTTAAATCTGAAATGATTAAAAAGGTTTTCAAATTAACAGAAATTAATATTTCTGAAATAAAAGATGTAAATCTTACTGGAAAATCTAAAAGATACACTTCAAGAGTTCAACAAAGATTGAACAAGAAAAAAGGTTACAGTTCTGGTTCGGGTTATCAAAAGAAACCAAACCATAACAGTAATTTCAAAAAGAAAGGCTTAGGTTTTATTCCACCAGAAAATCATAAAAATGAAAAAAACTTATAAACCAAAACCTGTATTTGTTTCAGGAGCAAGTTCTAAAGAGGAAGAAAAGAGCTCATTCTGGAAGCAGTCAAACAAAGAGTTCTTTGCAGAAAAACAAAAGTTTGAGAAAAATGGAGCTTATCAGAGAAAGGAGACAAGAACCTGTTACCGATGTCAAGAAGTTGGTCACATCGCCTGGAATTGTCCAAAGGCAACCAACACAAAACAGGAAGTTGTTTCAAAACTCAAAGAAAAGATTGTTGATAAAACCGAACCACCAACTGAAAAGTTCAAAGTGTTTAAGAACTCAACATATGAAGTTGGTGAATGTTCGAAAAAGTTTTACAAAAGAAGGGTGAATCTTGACAACCAAAAGTGGGTTGTTAAGAAATCAGATGTGAAATCCGGCGATGAATCTGACTCGTCAAAGTCAGAGGAGCCACAAGTTGAGGTTAAAAGTGATAATTCAGTACCGCCAATGGATGATGTGAACTTTCCACCATTGCGGGCTGAAAATTTAAAATCAAAGGTTGGTAAAGTGGAGATCTCGAATCAATTCTATTCTGAAAAGAAAGAATTTGATGTCGAAAAAGCTTTTAATGGAAAAGTAAAACATATTTTTGGGAAAATAGTCGAGGGGAAGGTAAAAGGGGTGAAAGATTTTTATGAAGAAAAAAGAAATGTTCAAACCCCAAGAGAAACTGAAAAAGTCACATCCAAGTTTGGTCAGGCTTGGATGTCTGTATTTCATATGTAAAAAACCTGACTTGCCGGAGCTCCCAAGTTAGTAATCGAGGAGCAGGAATCGGCATTTTTCTTGAGAAATTCACATTTGTGATATTTCGACTTACATGTGGTATTTTCATTCTTGAAAATTGTTATATTTTGTGTTACAAGTGATATTGGTGATGAGAACCTACAAGTGGTTGAAGAAGGTTTTCACCTACAAGTGGTTAATCAAGGTCATTAAGTTGAACTTGATTTAACTCTCATTCAAGTGGTTGAAAAAAAAAAACAATGTGATGAAACCCCTAAACTACAAGTGATTTGTAAAATCAACAAAACTAATTTTCCGAAAAAACCATTTGATTAAAACAAACTTAAGTGTTTTGAAATCATAATGGGAAAATAGTTTGTTGTCAGGGGGAGTTCTGATTGTTTATGCCAAGTGGATGGCGATTTGAAGCAATTCACAACAGTTGTCATTTTATGTGTACAGTTTGTTTTCAAATTTCTTTTAAATGCTTTTGCATTTTAGGGGGAGTAAAAATTTTCAGAAAATCCAAAAACATTTGAAAATTTGAAAAAGGCAAAAACATTGAGAATTTAAAAATGAGTTTTGTTGTGAAAAAGAGGAAATGATAGTACATCAGTAGACGATCACAGCATGCTAAAGAATTGGAAAATTAAAAAGTGATAAACGGTCTCACTGATGATATGCCAGTAGGTTTTTGCACATTTAGTAGATTGTATCGAGATATAAACCTAAATATCAAACTTACTTATCTCGTGGGGAACATCTCTCGGATATATGGGTAACCCCCGAAATCTTGTTTGAAAGACCCCTCTTTCTGAGATACTAGGTCTTTATACTCAGTGATATCTGGGGTATTATCCCGGGACTTCTGATAATGCGAAAGCAATGGCCTAGTCCCCGTATAATACTTTACTGCTGCTTGAAATAAAAGCCCGCCCTCAGCATAAAAAATGATGAATCATTAAAAAAATGCAAATCATGTGCTGTTGTAAAAAGATCCTCTAAAGGGGACACACCAAAAGTCGAGCCTTCATCTCAGCAAAAAATATGAGCTCTCAAGGTTTCGCAATAAACCCCTTACAGATATCATCTGTGGTATACTCACCTGTAAGACTGAATATTGGGATATGGATACGGGAGTATATTCTGAGGTAGGACACGCGAATAAGTTTAAGTCTCTAAAACATTAATCTCGTATCTCGAAACAGTTGAACTTTGTGTGAAAATTTAAGTGGATCAGTATACTGACAATCTAAGTGAATCGTTTAGAACTTAAAGTGTTTAAAGCTCAACGGTGCTAGTGATTGGTCTCAAAAACTGATATGATCCTCTTACGCAAACTCATAAAAATATTGTCTATAAATATTTCTTTATTACATTTCATTAAAAACAAAATCTAAAATATTTTCGGAGTGTTTTAGCATAAATTTTGAAAAAATCAAAAAGATTTTAGACAACTGATGTTGAAAAGCTGATTTTCAAAATTTCGAGGGCTAAACATGACGACAACTGGGTTGGGAGAGTGTGTTTTGAAAAGATTTTCTTACAAGTGGTCATTAGAGATTATAAATGTTAAATCATTTTGAATGATATTTTCAAATGATGGTTTGTGATTGATTCTACATGTGGTATATAAATTTGTCAAATTGTTAAATTTGTGAAATTTATTTTGAGGTAGAGGATGTGCAGGTTAGCCAGGTTCTGATACCTGAGATTTTTCTGCAAAAGCAGCTACTCCATATTGCGATCCCGGAACAGCTTAAGGGGGAGTCTGACAGCTGTTAATTTTGAAGAGTTTAAAGAGTAGTAAATCAACATCCAAAGGGGGAGGTTAGCTGCAGAAGTTGATAAAGAGAAGATTGAGGATGCTTACAATGTTAGACACTTTGGAAAGAGCGTGAAGACTGATCAAGACTGAAGACTTTGAAGACTCGACACCGAAGACTTCGTCAACATCCAAGGGGGGGTCTGTTGGTGCATATGTCTATCGACTTCATCTTGTATCGAGTCTTGTAATAGAATTGTTAGATCAAGTCATGTAGTTCGAGAAAAACGGAAAACTATTATGAAATTGACATTTCACATGAAATGACCATTTCGTGCGAAATGAAAAGTCCATTTCATGCGAAATGAAAAATCCTATAAATAGGTGACTTGAGATTTCATTTGTAACTTTTGGATTCCGGTAGCGAAGCTCTGCCGAAGTGTCTCCATGTTGTAAATCATTGTCAAATCAATATAGAAGACATTTAAACTACTTTCAAGTGCAAATCAAGTTGATTCAACACCGAAACGTCTGATTCCGCCTCTCGTTTTGGTCTAGAACTCTTCTGATAGACTCGTTTTGGTCGTTTCTCGATCCTACAATTGTGATGATTATATGATTGCTTGTTATGATGATTACTTAAATACCTATGTATATACACCTCCTAGGTCTTATTCGTATAATAGATGCTTATGTGCTTAAGTCTTTAATAAGACCTGACATGTACGATCTTCTTTTAGAAGATGCCTCCTCGAAGGAACACTCAGTTGCCCACAACCGAGGCAGAACTGCAAGAACGAATTTCACAGGCAATCGCACAACACGAGGCCCTATGCTCCGAACACAGCGGAGGTACCTCAGGAAATAACCCACCTCACGGTAATGTTTAAGTCACTTAAGACACATTACAATACGTTTGGACATTTCCATGTGCGTTTGCTAATGCTTTCTGTGAATGATGTTGCTCGTACAGGTTGTACTTACAAGCAGTTCCTTGACTGCAAGCCTCTGAATTTTGACGGTACTGGAGGTGCCGTAGCTTTTGTAAGATGGGCTGAGAAGACGGATTCTATGCTGCGAATGAGCAAGTGTGCGCCAGAGTACCAAGTCACCTACATCTCTGGATTGTTTCTTGATGGAGCTCTGTCGTGGTGGAACCTTCAGGTTCAGACTCTAGGTGAGGCTGCAACATATGCTATGACTTGGGACGAGATGAAAGAGCTGATGCGTAAGAAGTACTGTTCAAGGGATGAGATTCAGAAGTTGGAAACCGAGTTTTGGAATCTGAAAATGGATGGTCCTAAGATAGCTGAGTACGTGCAAAGATTCCATGATTTGTCTCGTGTTGTCCCCTACATGGTAGAACCAGAGTTTAAGAGAGTCGAACGTTTCATTTGGGGATTGGCACCCCAAATTATGAGCATGGTGACTACTTCCAAACCTCCAACGATCACTGAAGCCATTGACTTGAGCGTGGCACTGACAGAGGAAGCAATTAGAATGAGCAAGTTTTCAATCTCTGAGGGAAAGAAGAAGGAGACTCATGTTGAGTCATCGGGATAGAACAAAAGGAAGTTCTCAAATTTCAAGAAGGGTACCCAAGGAAACAACAGTGGCACTAACAAGCTTAGAGATGCGAATCCACCAGCCGAGGTCAGTACTGGTACTACTACTGCTGAAGGCAAAGGAAAAGGATAGATGGGCACCCTGCACAAATGTGATGTATGCCAGTTCCATCATGTCGGCCATTATAGGTTTAGGAAATGTGAAACCTGTGGAAAGAACGGTCATTCTAAAGAACCGTGCTGGGTTGGTAATGGTCGTGGGAATGGTGGTCAGAGAGGAAATGGAAATGGAAATGGTAATGGAAACCGTGGTGGAAACAGTTATGGGAATAGAAACCAAGGTGGAAACAATAATCAGGGAGGAAATGGAAATCGTGGTGGTTCTGGAAATCAAGTTGGTAACGGAAACCGTGGAACAAACAACAACCAGGGCGGAAATGGAAATGGAAATGGTCGCGGCCAAGGTTGCTTTAGCTGTGGTGATGTAGGGCATTTCAAGCGGGATTGCCCGAAGAACAATCAAGCCCAAGGAAGAGTCTTCAACATTGAAGCTAGGGAAGCTCGTCAAGATCCGAACGTAGTCACTGGTACGTTCCCTATCAACCAACATTTTGTATCTGTGCTATTTGATACTGGTGCCGACTATAGCTTCATATCTCTAGAGTTTAAGAATATACTTGGGTTAGTTGCCAGTAAGTTAGATATCCCGTATTCGATAGAACTAGCTAATGGGAAGCTAGTAGAAGCTAGCAAAGTAATTAGAGGTTGTATGATAGAGCTTGGAGAGCGTGAGTTTATGCTTGATCTTCTGCCAGTCGAGTTGGGAAGTTTCGACGTAGTAGATGGAATGGATTGGTTGTCGAGTAACCAAGCTGAGATCGTATGTCATGAGAAGATCATCCATATCCCGATGGTGAATGGAGAGACGATTGTAGTGCACGGAGAAAAGCATGATACGCCTCTACGGATTATCAGTTGCTTGAAAGCATGAATTTTTTTGTGGAAAGGATGTGTTGCCTTCTTGGCTCACGTTGTTGATAAAGAAGCCGAAGAGCCGAAGCTCGAAGAAATCCCTGTGGTAAGGGAATATCCTGAAGTCTTCCCCGAAGACTTGCCAGGATTGCCGCCGCAACGACAAGTCAAATTCCATATTGACTTGGTTCCAGGCGCCGCGCCTGTAGCCAAGGCACCTTATCGACTTGCGCCTTCAGAGATGCAAGAGTTATCGACGCAACTCCAGGAGCTTCTGGACAAGGGATTCATTAAACCAAGAGTTCTCGCCTTGGGGAGCTCCAGTCCTATTTGTCAAGAAGAAGGACGGTAGTTTCCGTATGTGCATTGACTACCGAGAGCTGAACAAACTAACCATCAAGAATCGGTATCCTTTTCCGAGGATGGATGATTTATTCGATCAACTTCAAGGTTCGAGTTACTACTCCAAGATCGATCTTCGATCAGGTTATCACCAGCTGCGGATTCAAGAAGAGAGTATACCGAAGACTGCCTTTAGAACTCGTTATGGACATTATGAGTTTCTAGTAATGCCATTTGGTTTGACAAATGCGCCGGCAGTATTCATGGATTTGATGAACCGAGTTTGTAAGCCATATCTCGATAAATTTGTGATTGTGTTTATCGATGATATTTTGATCTACTCACGGACAAAGGAAGAGCATGAGCAACACCTTAGAGCCATTTTAGAGCTGCTAAAGAAGGAGAACTGTACGCTAAGTTCTCGAAGTGCGAGTTTTGGTTGCGTGAGGTACAATTCCTTGGTCACGTGGTGAATGAAAATGGAATTCATGTGGATCCCACCAAGATCGAGGCGATTAAGAATTGGGAAACTCCGAAGAAGCCAACCGAGATCCGTCAGTTTCTGGGTTTAGCAGGGTATTATCGCAGATTCATTGAGGATTTTTCTAAAATCGCTCAACCGCTGACCTCCCTTACTCAAAAGGATAAGAAGTATGAATGGGGAGACAAACAAGAGGAAGCTTTTCAATTTCTAATGAATAAGCTTTACGATGCACCTATTTTATCCCTACCCCAAGGCACCGATGACTTCATGGTATACTGTGACGCCTCACGTCAGGGATTGGGTTGTGTGCTAATGCGGCGACAAAATGTTATCGCTTATGCTTCGCGCCAATTAAAGGTTCATGAGAAGAATTACACCACACATGATTTGGAATTAGGCGCAATGGTGTTTGCTTTGAAGATATGGCGACATTATCTGTATGGTACTCGATGTACAATTTTTACGGATCATAAGAGCCTACAGCACATATTCGATCAGAAAGAGCTCAACATGAGACAGTGGCGTTGGGTAGAGCTGTTAAATGATTATGATTGTGAAATCAAATATCATCAAGGAAAGGCGAATGTGGTGGTAGACGCCTTAAGTCAGAAAGAGAGGATTAAGCCCATAAGGGTTAGGGCTTTAGAACTGGTTATTCAGACAGACCTCTCGTTGCGCATTCGTGCTGCACAAAGAGAAGCTCTTAAGAAAGAAAATCTAAAGGCTGAATATCTCCGTGGGATGGAGAAAAAACTGGTACCCAATAAGGAAGGAACCTTGTATTTTATGGGACGAATTTGGGTTCCTCTCTTTGGTGGTCTTAGAGATGTTATTTTTTATTATGCTCATAAATCGAGGTACTCGATCTATCCAGGATCGGACAAGATGTACCAAGATTTGAAGGGTTATTATTGGTGGCCAAGACTTAAGGGAGATGTGGCTACTTATGTTGGAAAGTGTTTGACCTGCGCCAAAGTGAAGGCCGAGTATCAGAAGCCTTCAGGTCTTCTGTAGCAACCTGAGATACCCATGTGGAAGTGGGAACAGATCTCAATGGATTTCATAACAAAGTTGCCCAAGACACCCCATAACAAAGTTGCCCAAGACACCCAGAGGTCATGATACGATTTGGGTAATCGTGGACCGTTTGACAAAGTTTGCGCACTTTCTGCCAATCAGAGAGAAGGATAACACGGGTAAGCTAGCTGAGCTATACCTAAGGGAGATAGTCGCACGGCATGGAGTGTCTATCTCAATTATTTCAGATAGAGACGGAAGATTTGTGTCAAGGATTTGGCAATCCTTTTAGGAAGTGTTTGGTTCTCAGTTGAATCTGAGTACTGCCTTTCATCCACAGACGGACGGTCAAAGTGAGAGAACGATTCAGACGCTAGAAGATATGCTTCGTGCTTGCGTAATGGACTTGGGTGGCAGTTGGGACACTCACCTACCTTTGGTTGAGTTTTCCTACAACAACAGCTACCATACAAGCATCCAAGCTGCACCATTCGAGGCTCTCTACGGACGCAAGTGTCGATCACCGTTATGCTGGGCAGACGCAGGTGATAGACAGTTGGTTGGTCCCGAACTGGTCCAAGAGATGACCGATAAGATTATACAGATCCGAGAGTGCATCAAGGCGGCTCGCGATGGACAGAAGAACTATGCGGACCAAAGACGAAAACCCTTGGAATTTGAAGTGGGTGATATGGTTTTGTTGAAAGTCTCACCCTGGAAAGGTGTGGCACGCTTTGGGAAGCATGGTAAGTTAAACCCACGATTTATCGGACCGTTCAGAATTTTAGAAAGGATTGGTCTTGTAGCATACAAGTTGGAGCTACCAGCAGAACTTAATGGTGTTCATGATACATTTCATGTATCTAATCTGAAGAAAAGTCCAACACAAGAAACAGTGATTATCCCTACTGACGAAGTTCACATAGACGACACACTCCACTTTACAGAAGAACCCGTCGAGGTTACGGACTGGAAGGTTAACAAGACTCAGAGGAGTAGTGTTAAACTTGTCAAGGTTCGATGGAATGCTCATCACGGCCCAGAGTTTACTTGGGAGCGTGAAGACCGCATGAAAGTCAAATACCCGCATTTGTTCCCCAACACCCCTACAGCTAGTAGTAAAACTAAAAATTTCGGGACGAAATTTTCTTAACAGGGGAGAATGTGACAACTGTCAAAATTCCATGTATCCGTACAACTAATAAACCATGATTAGTGCTTAATAACTTGCTGAATTACAATTAATGACTTTAATTGCTTTCTGATTATTGCCATATACATACATGTGCATCATATATTGCAAATAATATATCATTATTGTATGGGAACTTTATTGACTCAAATGATGCATGAAACACAGTTAGCACAGTTATCAGATAAATCAGAAATATGCTGATGGAATTCAGCATATAGGCAAACAATGTGTTGAGACACAGAATGAGCCGGAAACCAAGTATTACACTAGAATAATGTGTAGGAAAGTGAGGATCATAAAACTGCATTCCTAGTGATAGTTTAAGTGCCGGAAAGTGCCTAAAACTCACCCAAACTGCAGAATTCTACAGAAAATCAGCAAATTCAGCATTTAAACACACTTATATCATGCAGAAATATGGTTAAATGGTCCTGAATGCTTTCCTAAGTGTCGGTAATCAAAACTGTCATAAAAGGTAACATAAAGCACACTAAACTGCATAGTTTAGCACCTTAACGAACCGGTAACCAACCGAACAACCGGACACTACCCGAAACACCAAATTTTCACTAGAAGCACTGTTTTGACATTACCAAGCTAGTTATGGTCCCCGAACATCATAACACACTATATAAATATCTAGTAACCAAACATCTAACTACATACTTACATTTCAACCATGAACTAACTTAATAGTTAAAACCTAGTCTACTACCCCCCCCCACCTATGGACGGCCCAACAAAGGACCCACCTTGTGATTTTCTTTTGATTAAATAATAGATTATGTTGGAACTTTAATGACACATTATACATGGGTAAAACTCAAGACATGGATTATAAGTAGAACCATCAAGACATAAGCTTCATTCTTTCACACACCACTTCACACACTTCTTCTCCTTCTTCCTTGCTTGTTCTCGGCAGAAACCACAACCACCATCATTCACTCATCTTCCATACATTCCAAGCTTATACAAAGGTGTTAGAGGTTGCATAAGGAAGCTAGGAGCATTCAGAAGTTCAAGGACCTTCTCTATTTGCTATTATCCACCTCTTTTCTTCTCTTGATCATCCCTAGCCTTGAGCTAGTGGTAAGAATGCTAATCCTTCCATTTTACATCTTATCTAAGTGGTTAAAAGATGATACATGATGATTAACTTGAAGAACGCTAAGAATCAAAAGAATGAAACTTGAACATAAGCTTAAATCATGAAGAAATCTTGATGTTTATGAGTTGTTATACTTGTTGATTATTGATTGCTGATGAAAATGATGTAGATCATCATATGATCTTGCTAGGTCATGATTAAAAACATAATCTAGCAAGATGAGAGGATGAACATGTTAGAGTTTGATAGATCATCCTCACATAAACCATGAACTTGAAAGAATATAATGTTTTCTTGTAAAATGATGATTAAAGTGAGTTGTAAGTCTTGTAGATCTAAAATTTCATGGATTATTTTTCAAGAAACCAAGTTAAAAATACAAGTTTTACTTAACCTTGGTTCTTAAATAAATAACCCTCATTTTTAAAGGTTAAACAAGTGTAGAAACACTTATGTAACAAGAAAAATCCATGAAGAAACATTTTTAGAAAATGTGATCACAAGTTGTAAAGATCTATTTTCTTTAAAAATGATGTTTTTAAAGAATCAACCACACTTTAAGGGGTAACAAGGCTTACTAAATACACTAGTAAGTTACTACAAATTTTTATAAATTTTTAAGTTCATGAAGTGGTAGTTTATGCTTGTTTTTGACAAAATTGGTAAGAATAGATTGTTTATTACTACTTGTTGATTGATTGTGTTGATTTACAAAAGAAAATGATATACCTTGAAGGTATGAAAACCTTCATTTTTAGGGGAAACTATGGCAAAATTTTTCTAAAAATTAAACACTTAGAAAAATATTTCTAAACAAATATTTACAAGTGTATTTCAAACCATGAATTTTTACACAAAGTTTGCCATAATTTTTGTTACAAAAATTACAATTATTGGAGGTTGGTTTTTATAAATAAAAATGACTAAATATGTATTTAGAAAATATATGTGTGTGATTATTTGTATATTATGTGTAATAGTTATATTATTCTAGGACTTGAAATAATATAACTCATCAAAATACCAAAAATTACAATCCAAAAAATTACCAAAATTCCAAGGAATAAATATACAAAGAATACACAAAATATTGGTGAAACCAAACAAAGGAATATAACTCACAAAAATATTCTAGAAATTTATTCAATGAGTATATTTTTGGTAAATAATATTTTGGACACCAAGGAAACAAAAATATGATTTTTACAATTATTACAAGACTATATCATATTTTTGACAAGGAGAATAATATATTATTTTTGGCAAGAGAAAAAAATATATATTTTCTCAAACAAACATGAAATACATTATTTTTGGGAGAAAATGTATTTTCTTAAGTAAACTTGAAATATATTATCTTTGGAAGAAAAATGGATATATATATATATATATTCTAAGTTAGACTTGGAAATATATTATTTTTTAGGCTTATAAGTATTTTGCCAAGGGAAAAATTATAAATAATTTTTCTAAGTAATATTCGTTAAAATATATATTTTGGAAATATTTATTAAAGTATTTTTACTAGAGATATTATTCCGGAAAAACTTATACAAAATTTAGTATAAGAATACTTAACAATTACAAGAAAATACGTATTCTCGTACGTATAAATACACTCCGGAATACGACCCCAATACATGGCAAAAATACACGAGTATAAGAATACGAATACGAATACACCCATCCTTGAGAAAGAAATACATGTATAAATACTTGAAAAGTATCAAGTTAAAATATATTGACTTAACTATTATTCCAAAAATTTAATAAATATAATTTAAGTTAAAATATTTATTATTTTAACAAATAATTATATAACTTGGAATAATATTGAAGACACAAGGAAACGTAACTCAACGACACTAATTAATACTAAGCCAAGGCACGACCCGCTCGTCTAATAGATCATAGTACGTTGTAGGTAGTCGTGTACACCGGGAGAAGCTTTGAGTTACAGTGATTACGAAGAACGCAAGACTGTGAGTTCATGTTCCCCCTTTTCTTTTAACTGTTTTTAGTTTTATAACTTCGGGGGTGAAGTACATGTTACAAACTGTTTACAAACGATTATATGTGGTATGGTTAGCTAAGGAAGGGTACTGCTAGATCATGTGAGTGGTGGGTATAACGCTTAAGACCATTAATCCTCGATATAGGACCGAGGGACATGAGTGATAGATCTATTTGGGTGTAGCGAGCCCCGCCCATGTGGACCAGGGTTTGGCCCATGAGGTGACTATGTCTTACATCCGGAAGCCCGGTGCAAAATCTGCTAGGTTTGAGTCTTCCTGCATCACGTCACACATATTAATGGCCTTGCAAACCATTAATGATCTGTTTTCCTTGTTGCTTTCATACCAGGAGTTTACAAACATACATACTTACTTTCAATGATTACAAAGATTTATGCTTACACACAAACATACACATGAACTCGCTCAACTTTTGTTGATGTTTTCAAACTACACGTATTTCAGGGAATTAAATGTGGATCTGGCGGGCGTTTGGAAGTTTCAAGTGTTGTTTGAGAATAAAAGATGTCATCCGTAGTCTTAGGGTTTGGATAGTGTGTCTTATCCTGGACAAGACACATCTTTCAAAGCCTGGTTTTATTTAATGTCTTTTGTCGAGTCCTTATGGAACTCTAAACAATTTGCATGGTTTGTATTCGAATTTGAAGTCTTTGTTTCAAAACAATGGTGTTTGTGACATTTTAAACTTATTTAATGGATGATCATCTTTAGTTTTATCATATAGTTGTTGTTATGATTGAATGCAATGATATTAAGCAAGTCACGCATAATCACGCTTCCACAAAAGTCAGGGTGTGACAGCTCAGCTCGATACTATTGAGGAAGTCTACCGTCTTGCAGCTAGTCTCAACAACAACCGCGTTCATGATAAGCAGTTTGCTAACCCTGCTCCCTCTAAGTCTGCACATCAAGTTACTCAGCAGCCAAGTGGCAACAAGAACAAGAAGTGGAAGTCTTAGGGTTCAGGATGCAATGCTATTGTTCCTGCTACAAACCATGCTGCTAAACCTGCCTCTGCTGCTGTTCAGAACCCTCCTACTCCAGAAGTCAAGAGGCAGTACACTGGGCCTCATCCCAAGTGTACGACTTGCAACTTTCACCATCCTGCTGCCTCTGCATGTCGTTTGTGCACCAATTGCAATCGCTATGGTCACACGACTCCTTATTGTCGTCAAGTTAACCCGGCCCAGCCAGCTCAGCAAGCCCCAGCTCAGACAGCCCTACCACCTCTCCCAGCTCCTCAGCAGAATCTGAGGCCAGTAAATGCTATTCGTGCATGCTACAAGTGTGGAGATACTACTCACCTCCGTAATCAGTGTCCTCAGTTGAACCAGGAGCAACAGCCAGCCGCTCGTGGACGAGCATTCAATCTTAATGCTAATCAGGCTCGTAACGACAATGATGTCGTTAATGATACGTTTCTCGTCAATAACCTTTATGCTTCGATACTATTTGATACTGGTGCCGATAGAAGCTTTGTGTCCATAGAATTTGAATCTTTGTTAAACTGTGCACGCTCTAAGTTACCTAAGTTGTTTTCGGTAGAGATTGCCGATGGGAAGTCGATTCTAGTTGATTCTATTCTCAGTAGTTGTTCCTTGATTCTTAACGACCACGTGTTTACTATTGATCTAATACCCATGCAATTGGGTAGTTTTGATGTCATTATCGGCATGGATTGGTTGCGTAAGAATCATGCCAAGATCGCTTGTCACGAGAAGTTTGTTCATCTACCTCTTTCGTCCGGTGATATTTTGCATGTCTATGGAGATCGACCTTCGAGAGGACTGAAGTTGAGGTCATGCACTCAAGCAAACAGATGCTTAGGTAAACAGAACTTTTCCTTCTTGGCCCACGTAGTGGAGCAAAAGGGCAATGGGAAGAACATAAGCGATGTTCCAGTAGTGTGTGATTTCCCTGATGTCTTTCCTAAAGATCTTCCTGGTCTTCCTCCTCCTAGATCCGTTGATTTCCGTATTGATCTCGTACCTGGTACGACTCCTGTCGCCAAGGCTCCTTATCGACTTGCACCTTCCGAGATGCAAGAGCTATCTAGTCAACTGCAAGAACTGCTCGACAAGGGATTCATTCGTCCAAGTACCTCTCCGTGGGGTGCTCCCATGCTATTTGTCAAGAAGAAGGATGGTTCGTTTCGTATGTGTATCGACTACCGTGAACTTAATAAGCTTACCGTTAAGAATCGTTATCCTCTCCCTCGTATTGATGATCTATTATACCAACTACAAGGCGCGTCCTGTTTCTCGAAGATTGACCTTCAATCTGGTTATCATCAGCTTTGTATTCTCGAAAATGATGTGCCCAAAACCGCTTTTCGTACTCGTTATGGACACTACGAGTTCGTGGTTATGCCTTTTAGTTTGACCAACGCACCCGCCATGTTGATGGATCTTATGAATCGTGTTTGTAAACCTTATCTTGATCATTTTGTGATAGTCTTTATTGATGATATTCTCATTTATTCTAAAACCAAAGCTGATCATGCTCACCATTTACGTTTGATGCTTGAATTACTACGTGGTAATCGTTTGTATGCTAAATTTTCAAAGTGCGAATTTTGGATTGATGAAGTGCAATTTCTTGGTCATGTCGTTAGTAAGCAAGGTATTCATGTTGACCCGTCTAAAATCGAAGCAGTGAAGAATTGGAGTACGCCTAAATCCGCGTCTGAGATTCATTCCTTTCTAGGATTGGCGGGTTATTACCGCCGATTCATCTCGGACTTTTCTAAGATCGTTGTTCCTCTCATTAATTTGACTCAAAAAGAGAAACCTTTTGCTTGGGGTCCCGAGCAAGAGGAATCTTTTCAGACTCTTAAGACCCTTTTGTGTAACGCTCCTATTCTTACTCTCCCCAATGGGAATGACGACTTCGTAGTATATTGTGATGCCTCAAACCGTGGATTGGGCTGTGTGCTCATGCAGCGGGACAAGGTTATTGCTTATGCCTCTCGTCAACTCAAGGTACATGAGAAAAACTATACTACTCACGACCTGGAGCTTGGTGCAGTTGTGTTTGCGTTAAATATCTGGCGACACTACCTGTATGGTACTAAGTGTGTGGTTTTCACCGACCATAAGAGCATTTAACATATCTTTGACCAAAAGGAACTGAACATGCGACAGAGACGTTGGGTGGAATTGCTTAACGACTACGACCGCGAAATTCGCTATCATCCTGGTAAGGTGAATGTAGTGGCCGACGCTCTTAGTCGTAAAACGCATGTTAACGTTATCCGTATCTCTAGTAATCTCCATGCGTATATTCATGAAGCTCAGTACTCATCAGCTAATGAAGGTAGTCTATTCGTTGAAATACGTGGTGCTACTGTAAATCAGCTCGAAACAAAGTCTAATGGACTTCAATACTATCTCAATCGCATCTGGGTGCCAGATCGCGATAACCACCATGATCTCATTATGAATGAGGCTCACAAATCCCGTTATTCTATTCATCCAGGTGCTGATAAGATGTACCATGACTTGCGTATGACTTATTGGTGGCCTGGTATGAAGAAGGACATTGCTGCCTATGTCTCGAAATGCCTTACTTGCACGAAGGTAAAGGATGAACATCAGCGTCCTTCTGGACTCTTAGATCAACCCGAAATCCCAGTTTGGAAATGGGATAACATTGCTATGGACTTTATTACTAAACTACCCCGTACACCTACTGGTCATGACAGTATTTGGGTGATCCTTGATTGTTTGACCAAATCAGCCCACTTTCTTCCTATTTGCGAAGATTACAAAGTGGAGAAACTTGCTCGAATCTATACCGATGTGATTATATGCCGGCATGGCATACCCCTCGACATAATCTCTGACCGTGATGGTCGTTTTACTTCACGTCTTTGGCAACTTTCCAGTCCGCTATGGGTTCTCATTTGAATTTTAGCACGGCCTTTCATCCTCAAACGGATGGACAGACCGAGCGTACTATCTAGACCCTAGAGGATATGCTCCGTTCTTGTGTCATCGACCTTGGTGGTAACTAGGATGTAGATTTACCATTGATTGAGTTCTCGTACAACAACAACTATCATTCCAGTATTCAGATGGCTCCTTTCGAAGCTTTGTATGGTCGCAAGTGCCGATCTCCTCTCAGTTGGCATGAGGTTGGTGACAAGCAACTTACCGACCCTGAAATTATTCAAGAGACAACGGATAAGATTCTTCAGATCCATGATAACTTGATCAAGGCTAGGAGCAGACAAAAGAGCTATGCTAATAAAAGGCGCAAGCCTCTGGAATTTAATGTTGGTGATCGAGTTCTGCTCAAGGTATCTCCCTGGAAGGGAGTAGTTTGTTTTGGTAAGAAGGGAAAACTCGCTTCTCGCTATGTGGGTCCTTTCACAATACTTGAAAGGATTGGCAAGGTGGCGTACAGACTCGACCTGCCACAAGAACTAAACAACGTGCATCCAGTGTTCCACGTATCTAATCTACGTAAGTGCCTAGCCGACGAGGAACTGCAAGTTCCCCTCAAAGACTTGCAAATAAATGAAGCTTTACAATTCATGGAGAAACCAGTCAAAATCATGGATCGAGGTGTCAAGCGATTGAGGCGCAGCAAGATTTCCATCGTTAAGGTTCGATGGGAAGGAAAGCGTGGTGCTGAATTCACTTGGGAGCTCGCGAGTGAAATGAAGACTAAGTATCCGCAGCTCTTCGAGCAGTCTTCCTCTTAGATTTCGGGTACGAAATCTCCTAAAGGAGGGGAGACTGTAACGCCTGCGTCCCTGAACTTTTAGCTGTTGTCAATTTTAGTCTCTATACTATGTGATCCTTGATACTTTTGATACCTTTGATGCTTGAATCTTGAAACTTGTGAATCTTAATGCTAAGATACTTGATTCTTAATACTAGATTCATGATACTTGAATCTTGATTCTTGATATTTAACACTATGAGGCTTGATTCTTAATACTATGAAACTATGATTCTCGATTCTTGACACTTGATTCTTGATACTTGGAAGCTAGATTCTTGATTCTGGATACTTTGGTGCTCGACTCTTAAGACTCGTGAAACTTGAGACTTGATTGAACGAGAGACTGGAGTCTTGTCATTGGCGGAAAGTATGAAACTTGGAAACTTATATGTTAATAACATAATCTAGTTATGTGATACTATTACTCAATAAAACGCAACGCAACGCTTAATCTAACTCGCAAAACAAACGAAAGACGAGAACGCGGAAAGGATGGGATTGACCGAATGGTAATCTGATTGGATGACCATCCAATCGGAGGGCCATTCGATCGAAGTGCCATCCGATCCGTGCCACACCGCCTTATCTCCTTTCACACACTATAAATAGGACCTGTAACATCATTTCTCACTGATGTGACAGCCTCCTTCGACCAAGACGCACACACTCCCATTTTTCCTCCATTCTCGGCAATTTCGGTACGTTTTACACTAGATTCTTGTACATCTTTGATCTACACACTATTCTCTACGTTATTCTCCTTTGAAATCACACTTTTCACCGTGAAATCTCTGAGATTTGAGCTCTTGAGGGTGACGTCCTCATGACGGTTTGAACAAACTGTTGTGTGATATAGTCAAGATCTAGCTTGGATCTAAGGGATCTCATGCGTTCTTACACCGAATCTTTACAAAAATCTAAACCTTTCAACTAAAACTTATGTTTTTCTTCATCTTTTCTTAAACTTTACTTAGAACGGTGGAATCCGGACCCAAACGGACTATAGACTTATTAATTAGTCTGAAGTTGGTTTGGAAATGGATTGATGCCGGAGAAGATGACCGGAGTACGGATCTCGACATAAACACAGTTAAAAACAGACACCTGAACGGACCGGGGTGATTCCCATACGATCAGACCGGCTGAATGATGATGTGTTTACCGTTGTCTCAATATGTACCATGCCGTCACCGTTTAACTAGAAACTTGGAAACTTTAGGAACAAGGCCACAACGATCGAATGGCAATCAGATCGGACTGTCGTCCGATCGAACTGCCATCCGATCGAAGTAACATGTGCCTCTTAACCTTTCAACACTTAGAATTTTTTTGAATCTGAAACTTTGAGACGTTGAAACTTTGGGAACTTCCATAATCGAATGGCAATCCGATCGAAGTAACCTGAGTTGAACACTTGGCTTAACATTTTGGAATCTCAACACTTGGATCGAATGAGCATTCGATCGAATGGCCATCCGTGCGGCAATCCGATCGGATTGCCGTCCGATCAAACGGCCATCCGATCAAGGGACTGATCCAACACTTTGCGCAATCTCGTTATTTTGTCCGATACTTATTTGTTGTAATCTAATTAGGCTAACCCAAAAGAGCTCCCTTTGATCCAATAACAGTCTTAACTGTTAAGCAATCACTATGAGTATACTCGATCCCTTTTTGTTTTAAACTTTGGGTTGCAACACGTATTCTATTAAACTATTAAACTTGATACTTTGGAATCTAAACTCTATCCTATGTGTATGTGAAACTTGTGATTCTTGATTCTTTATGCTATGTGAACGTTTAATCCAGAGTGTGTAGTTCCGCCTTAACAATAGTAGCGCTATAGGAAGATGCACCTCCCCATTATTCTCGGGGGTATTGTTAGGAGGATTCTAGTTTTCCTTGAGTCTTGGGAAAACACCAAAGCATCGGGACACTTGGGCTATCACTTGGACTGCGAAAACTAGCATGGCTGAAACTATTTTGTTTTCATTTACATGATGGATATGAGTCTTTTAATCTATATGCTATATACTCAAACTTGTATACTCGCCAGTACGTTTTTGTACTGACTTTATTTTAATACATGTTGCAGGCTGACAGGATGCTAGGATTCATGAAACTTGCTAGGATGCTGCTTAGAAACACATCATAGCTAAATTAGAAACTTGCAACTAATTTGATGATGTTTTGTAATTGATGTTCTGTGGTGGATTCTTTAGACAATATTATCATGAAATGAAATTAATCTATATTGAAATGTCTAGTGTTATGGAATCTCATGAGCAATCTGAACGCTTAGTGCCGCGATGTTTACGCCATCGGTTGGGGTGTGACATTCATTGCTGAAAAACATCTTTCAACGGCTGCGGTTGCGTCGGGTAATACGAGAACAAGCTTCAATAAATGATATACCAATGTAGAAAGGTTTTGTCACTTCTGTAAGCCTTTTGGTGCCGTATCCAATCTACTGTAATCACCTGAAACGCGTTTTAAAAAGGTTTTGTCAGCAGGAAATACTGGTGAGTTCATTCATTTTGAAAAAAAAAACACATTTGTTATAATTCACAGCATTAAGAGTTTTTACATTTGCCCTTTCCAGATTGGCAAAGACTTAATCACTGTAATTACAACAGCATTAAGAGTTTTTACATTTGCCCTTTCAAGATTGGCAAAGACTTAATCACTGCAATTACAACTTTGTTATAATTTACAGTATTAAGAGCGATTACAATGTTTATATATCAACCAATTACCCCAAATCAGTATTTGTCACTCGACCGGATCTGTGACTATGGTCATATCACCCATTGGCTAACCCGTTGTCCAATGGTGAAGATTATCAAGTAGTGTATACAAAACCCCACATACCGGCAGTAATTGAATATTACAAAGACTTAATCCCTGTAATTATAACTGGAAAATAACTTTGAGGTTTTGTAAAACAGTTTAATAAAAAGAGAATTGCTCACCTTGTAGGTCTTATAGTCTTGATTTAACAGACCTCTTGATTCTAGATCTTCTGATAATTAAGCATCTACTTTGATTGTAAGTGTATAGTGTAGAGTTTCTGGTAGTTAAACATTTAGTTTAACAGAGTGGAATACGTATTAGTGTTAAACCACATCAAACCAGACGATGGTCACGAGATCAGAACCTTAACGAAATTCACAAAGTATAGTCTTATTTAGACAGCACTTTGGCATTCGTTAGTTGGTTCCCGAATCAATCGGAAAGAATATCGTATCGGTGATTATTGGTTAGAACACCAACGTATAGAGAGAAGAATAGAAAAAATGAGCAAAGAAAATGAAGTTCTAGCTTCCTATTTATAGGTAAGGCAAATTCCATGCTTAGCTAGGAAGTTTCCTTAACCATTAAGTTTCCTTAACCATTAAGTTTCCTTAACCATTAAGTTTACTTAACCATTAAGTTTACTTAAGCATTAAGTTTCCTTAACCATTAAGTTTACTTAATCATTAAGTTTCCTTAACCATTAAGTTTACTTAACCATTAAGTTTACTTAACCATTAAGTTTACTTAATCATTAAGTTTACTTAATTGCTAAGTATTCTGGTTTATCAGCTCCCTGGCTATGAATTCAAATTTCTAGATACAATGGAACTCGTATTAGTGTATTAACTCAATTCAACTTTAACGATAATCACGAGATCAAAACCCACAACGAATGACAAAGTATAGCCAAGTACTGGCAGCACTTAAACATCCGTTGCATCGGTTTCAATCGATCGGATATAGTACAGTGTCAGTGATTAGAGTTATTACTCTGACAACGAGCAGAGTTTCAGGGTTTAGAAGTTCTGACATTAGAATGACAGAACAAGAGAGTGAGAGAAAGAAAAGAATTGAACGATTTGAAATGAAACCATCGGCTGCCATTTATAGGCTGATATTGGGGTGAGTCGTCGCCCGTGAAGCATATCAGCTTCTCCTTCACGGCCCGCGAGGGAGTTTCGTCTACGTGTAGGGTTGGCTGGTCATCGAGTAGGTCTGACACATGTGTGACACGTGGCGTAACACGTGTTTGGATCAGATCAAGTCTCTCACGCCCCGCGAGAGATCTCTCTTCGTTGGTCGCGGCCCGCGATAACACCAAAAATTAAAATTGTTGATTTCTCGTTTTGGTTTTCGTCGTACGCGTTTAGGGTTCTGGTTAGGGTTCGTTCTAGGGTGTTTTTAAGGGTTGTTACAGATGGCAATCCGTCCCCCACTCACAATAGTCACCTCGATCGAATGGCAATCCGATCGGACTGCCGTCCGACCGAACGACCATCCAATCAAGGGACTGATCTGACACTTTTTGCAATCTCGTTATTTTGTCTGACACTTATTTGTTGTAATCTAATCAGGCTAACCCTAAAGAGCTCCCTTTGATCCAATAACAGTCTTAACTGTTAAGCAATCACTGTGAGTATACTCGATCCTTTTTTGTTTTAATCTTTGGGATGCAAAAAAGCATCGGGACACTTGGGGGTATTGTTAGGAGGATTCTAGTTTTCCTTGAGTCTTGGGAAAACACCAAAGCATCAGGACACTTGGCCTATCACTTGGACTGCGAACACTAGCATGGCTGAAACTATTTTGTTTTCATTTACATGATGGATATGAGTCTTTTAATCTATATGCTACATACTCAAACTTGTATACTCACCAGTAAGTTTTTGTACTGACTTTATTTTAATACATGTTGCAGGCTGACAGGATGCTAGGATTCATGAAACTTGCTAGGATGCTGCTTAGAAACACATCATAGCTAAATTAGAAACTTGCAACTATTTTGATGATGTTTTGTAATTGATGTTCTGTGGTGGATTCTTTAGACAATATTATCATGAAATGAAATTAATCTATATTGAAATGTCTAGTGTTATGGAAACTCATGAGCAATCTGAACGCTTAGTGACACACCCCGATGCTTCCGCCATCGGTTGGGGTGTGACATTCATTGCTGAAAAACATCTTTCAACGGCTGCGGTTGCATCGGGTAATACGAGAACAAGCTTCAATAAATGATATACCAATGTAGAATTTACGTGAATATTTGTTGAAACCATTAACCTTACAGTACTCGACAAACCATCCAAGTTGGCAAATCATGTATCTTTTTTCACAAAACCCATGTAGTTTCTGAGTTAAACCGGAAGCCTTCATTTTTCAGCTTTATCGAAATCATACGGACACTTTTCGGCTAGTTTTAGTATATTTGGAATGACAAATGCATTAAAATTATCACACGGACTCAAACAACTCATACAAAGAAGTAGTTTCGATGTTACCTCATTAAAACGGTTCCCAAATTCTTGAATTTGCAAATCTAGTTGATTCACGTTGATTGTGGGTATTTAATACTCGTTGGTTGACATGGTCCTCTTAGTAGGTATGTCCTTCTAAAATCATCTCGTTGATTCACGTTTTATGATGCAATTGCCTTGCGATCATGAGGATCCAAGGGAAGATTATTCACGTCAACAAAATCAGAAGATGATTCAGTTTCAACCGCTTTCCTCTTGTTGAGCAATCGCGCCATAACTTCCTTACTCATTGTGCCTATCACATACAAAATAAACAATGATCTTCGAGTGTTCAACCATCTCCCAGTATTCCTTAATTTTCAATTTAAAGTTTTGAATTTCAGCTTTTCAAACCCTATACAAGAATCATATAATCAACTACAATCATATAATCAACAAACCCATCCTATAAAGACTAGAACAACCCAAAAATACATCAAAACACATAAAATTTTAAACCTTTTTAACAAATATGTTTATTATCTCTTGAGAAAACCACATAAACATCAAAATAACTAAAAACAAATCAAGGTTGGGAATGTCGTGACCAATTAGTGAAACTAACCCAGTTAGTTTTTTGTTGATATAACACTTATGTGTTGACGTGGCATATAATGTGGAATTTTTTTGATGATGTGGCAGTTGAGGTGGTCGCTGACATGGCATCTGACTTCGCTTTTTTTATGGCGTGGCAGCTGAGGTGGCTTTTTTATGATGTGACACTAGTTTGGTGAAGTGGAAGCTAATGTTAGGGGTGTGCAAAGTCGGTTAATCAATCGTCGGTTAACTGAGGGTTCGATTAAATGAAAAGCATTAACCATAACCATAACTGATGGTCAGTTAACCATTGGTTATGGATTGGTTCCAGTTAATTCCAGTTAATTATCCAATGTATATAAAAGTTGTAAAATATAAACTCATGAATATAAAACATGCAAAGTTATATAGATACCGTATGCATATTGGTAATGAGCCCTATGTACATAATAAAAAAAACACTAATGGATCCTCAATTAGAGTAAAAGGTTAACAAAATCTAGTGGATCATGAACTTATAAATAATATTACTTTAAGAGAGTTTGGTGTGTGTGTGTGTGCATGGCTAATCGGTTTGGCTATTTTTGGTTTTAGATATATGATTAACGGAAACTAAAAGTTCGGTTCTTAAAAAAACCAATAACCGAACCATCGGTTATTGCTTCGGTTCGGTTTTTTTCAGTTCAATTAAATCGGTTATTCGGTTTTATGCTCACCCCTAGTTGATGTCAGCAAACTGAGTTAGTTTTGGGTTAGTTTTGGAGTACTATTAGCCAATAAATTGAAAGTTGTGAGTGGTGTGATACAAATTGAAAGTTGGGAATGCTATGACCAATTAGTGAAAGTTAGAGTTATTTAAATTCGATATCCCAACAAAGATGTTCATTAACTTAAAAAAGAATGGTGTTATGTGTAAATTTTTTTCACAACCTTCCGTAGTAAATCAAACTGACACCGATCGGACAACATGGGTACCGATATCAATATTCGTTGTTTATGGTTTTTATCAATACGGAACAAACTAAATTGATTACAAAGTTTCGGTAAGGGTCATGGTATCTAGACACCCCCCAAAAATTAGTGTACATCCCTCAATACGAAGTGTATAGCACAATACGCTTCCTATAGGGTTTAAAAGCAATAAATGCTAAACCAATAGGAACCGAATAGGCCAATACGCTTCCGATTCGCTTGCTGAAATCTGATGCTCTCTGTCATGCAGGAAGTGCAGAGAGTGCAGACCTGAAAAGTACTGAAAAGTTTTGAAAACTGAGTGCAACAGGAGGTGTATTGGGCAATACGATTCCTTTGCAGTTACCAGGAAGTGTATTCAGCAATACGCTTCCCATAGGGTTTTGGTTGTTGGACCAATTAAATCAATAGGACGCGTATTGAGCAATACGATTCCCATAGGTACCCAATAGGAAGCGTATAGGGCAATACGCTTCATATTGATACGATGAACAAATATGCGCTGACATGCAGGTAGTTCAGAACTGAAAAGGTGCAGGTAGTTCAGAACTGAAAAGCTGTAAACTGAAAAGGTGCAGGTAGTTCCCCTGATTGAAAGTAGATTCTTGTAGTCAGATTAGATTCTAGCATTTGCGTGTGTCAGTAAGCTACATCCCTATTGGAAGTGTATAAGCCAATACGGTTCTTCTGGTCCTTAAAGGAAGCATATAGGCCAATACGCTTCCCCTAATCCCTTAAACCATTTCCCTATTTTACTTAGATTCTTTCCTACGTTGTTGTTTCGTGATTACGGTTTTGTGAGGAGGATATTCATTTTTTAATTTTTATTAATTTGTTTCTAAGATTTTGTAATGCTGTCCAATTTGTGTAAGACGAACATTTGAATTCCATTTATGCGTAGCATATTAGGGGATGACATGGATGAATAATATTTAGTGGATTGTTTTCGTTTAGTGGATTGTTTTCTTTTGAAATGTGATATATAGAAGATCACCGTTTTGATATGTATGTGTTAGCCAAAGCCTGAACCAACAAATCATACAAATTCTCGGCTTTTCATTAAAGAATCTATCTATTGTTTTTGGTTGCTTGAACTAACTGCTTCATTAAGAGACAATGCTCTAGGACACTTTCAACAATCAAAATATCAATAACAAAGGAATGATCTGTCAATATGAACGATCAAAATCAATATTGAATAAAACAAATCAACCGGATTCAAAACATAATATTCTACAAACGACGACAAAATAATTTTTTTTAACTTACTGAATATAACTTACTAATTTTTTTTAACTTACTGAATATGTATTAGCCGATCTTTTCTATCTCTATTGTTTATTTACTTGTCGTCCGTGCACCCTCCATCTCTGCTTGGTGAATTATTTTGTCACACGTTGGAGAAAGCAGCGTCGTGGCAGTATATATGGAGGATCATTTATCGGCCGGATAGCCGAGAGTGTTGGTCGGTACTCTGGTTGGGCCGATGTTAAGTATCCGACGCCGGCTCCCTGCAAATATTTGGACATGAGGTCGATGACAGGGATGAAAGTGGCGGTAAACATTCCTAATGTTGGTTATAGGTTTGTCGGGGCGAATCGCCATGCTTGGGCATGGCAGCCGTTGGTACATCACCCGCTTTCGGAGGCTGAGGAGGTTCAGATGCCTCATATGGCTGAGCAGGAGGGAGGGCAGGGTGATGTTGACGTTCTGCCTCGACATGAACAGGGGGTTCATCAGCATCCACAGAGAGCTTATCATGCGGTTAGGTTGCCTCGGTCAACCAACCGTCTTCTCGATAGGATTTTGCGTAACCAGGATGAGCAGATGCGACTTCTAATATCTCACGGTCGCCAGATGGACCGGTTTCATGATGACATGGGGTGGATGATGACTGGCATGGGTGAAATGTATAAGCATATGGGGTGCATGATGACTGGCATGGGTGAAATGTCTAACGAGGAGTTTGACGAGGATTGATGACGATAGTGGTTTGTGATGTTTTTATATGATGCAATATTGTATGAACAATTTAGTTTTTGTGTTTTGATGTATGAACGATTTAATTTTCCGTTTAATTAGGATATGTTTGTTTTGGTAAGTTATAATGTATGTATATGTTTAGTTTGTTTGGATTGCTTAATTTAACTACGTTGTTTACAAAAAATTATAACAAAAAAACCATCATTATTTTATAACAAAAAAAAAAAAACTAACTCAAATTAAAAAATAATAATAATAAAGTTTGCTAAGAGCAATATGGTGCCGTGGGAAAAGAAAATTTTCTTCTAGCGTCGTATAGGGCAATACACTTCCTCTGGTCCCTAATCATTGGCTGAAAAGCATCTGAAAAGTGGCTGAAAAAGCATGTGAAAAGTTGTCCAATAGGAAGCGTATATATCAATATGTTTGGGCTCAGATGAACCATATAGCCCAATACGCTTCCTGTAGGGTTACGGATGTGCAAATAAAAATAAAAAGAGTTGATTACTGTTTTCGTCCCTGTGGTTTGTTAAAAATCACTATTTCAGTCCATTAGTTTAAAAATTGCGATTTCAGTCCCTGTGGTTTCACTTTCGTAACCATTTCAGTCCACCTCCGTTAACCCCATCCATTTATTCTGTTAAGTACACGTGAATTGACCATAATGCCCTTATTAATAAAAAACTAAAAGATATCTAAATGAGTTAATTACTGTTTTCGTCCCTGTGGTTTGTCAAAAATCACTATTTCGGTACCCGTACCCGTACCCGTATATATCAATCCAACAACGGTATCGATAAAAATAAAAATGAGGGATGAGCCTTCAGTAATGTTGGTGTCCTTTTGGGATGTACAGGTAATAACCCAATATCAATCCAACAACGGTATCGGTACCCGTACCCGTATAGCTATTATCAAAACTAGTGATATTATCTCGCGCTTTGCGGCGAGTGCTGCTATCATGTCAAACTGTATCGAAACCAACTGAACAACATATGTATTGGTATCTATATTTATTTTTATTGTTTTTGCTTTCGATAAACTGACACTCCATCGCTATCATATTGTACCAGACCAAACCAAACAATATCGGTATTTGTATGTACTCATTTCAACGGGTTTTTGTTTGATAACGAATATCATGCTACTATCGTAGTGAACTAAATGAACAACATTGGTTTGGGTAACACTAATATTTTTTAGTGTTATTATTTCGATAAACTAACACTGTACCGCTACCGTACTGAACAACATGTAAGCATATCAATACTTGTATTCATTTATGGTTTTCGAATTTCAAAAAGAAATTTTTTTATACAACTCTGTCTACAACAATAAATAAATATCGATACAAGTATCGTGATAATCTGAATTGCTCGATCCATCGGTGTCGGTGCTGATGCTCGTCTTTATCGTTTCGGGTGATATAAATCAAGTGTTGATTTCTATAGCGAGTGCATATATCGTATCAGTACCTATAACGACCCAAATCCATACAATGTCTGCGGTAATGTACCGTCACACACGCGGTCAAATAACTTGAAATGTTAAGATAAATAAACATAAATACGAATTTGAACTTTTTTAAAGTTAATGAATGCAAGTTATTACTAAAAAATCAAATTGAATAATAAAAAAAAAAAAAAAAAAAACAAATTCTTAAACACTATCAACCACTATTTATCACTAAAAACAAATGTATAACAATAATAAATGATTATTACTAAAAAACAAAAATAAAGAAAATATAAATTACTATTAGACCATGTGTAGTGGTTTTATGAATAATGCCCCCACCATGGGGCGTTTTGCGACACGTGGCAGTCCAGTCAGCATGGGGGCATTATTGGGGATTATTGCAAAAGTGGCGTAGTGGGAATAATGCCCAATAACGCCCCTTCCAATCATTAAACAATTATTTTTTTTAAATTTAAAACATAAAATTCTTCATTAATTTAAAAAAAAATTACACTACTTGAAATAAAAAAAAAAACAGAATATAAAAAAACAGAAAAAAAATAAAGTTAAAAAAAAGGATGATGATCTAGAGTCCATATTTTTCCTGATTTTTTTGGCGATGCATTTGCGCAAGGATCAACGCGTCGCCTTGGAGGTGGTCGATCGGTTTGGACAAAAACTCAATGTCCTTTTCCATTTGCCTCGCCTCTTGCACCTCGTTAAACTTTTTGGTTTCGGCCACTCGTTCTTTCATAATCTCACAACGTTGATGGCCGAGGTCGCGAATGTCTTGGAGACGACGGTTCATCTCCTCGAAATCTTCCTTCAACTCGAGATCGGAAGACGACTCCACCGTTTTTTTCCCGGTTCGCTTATCCTTTCTTCTACCGGGCGGTCGGGCCAACTCTTCTTCAAGTTGCTCTTCGTCAAGCTCCACAACATCATTTAGATCGACATTGCGGGCATCCGATGTCGGTGTTTCAGGGTCAACGGAGGATGAAGTTTTGACCGTTTAGCTCGACGTCTACTACTAGACGTCATGGTACCTACTAGCGCCCACTTTGGACTTTTTCGTAGTAGATCCCAACACTTATAGTACGGGAAAGGGCATTTCGTTTTCTCGTACTCTTCCAAAGTCTTCGTTAAAACCCCGACGTCACTTTCTCCGCTCGGGCAATTATCGTAGTTACGTTGATACACTTCTTGGAAGGAGTGACACTTGTTGATGTCGGTCCATTTGCTATAAATGAAATCTTTGTCCCGATGCTCGCCTTTACCCCACGTATCCCAAAAGAGTGCACGAACTCTATCCCAAAAACGGGGCCCGTTTGAAAGTTTGCTACAAATTTAAAAAATAAAAGTAAAAAATAAGTTGTATGTTAAAAATAAAAGTAAAAATATAAGTAAACAATAAGTAAAAAAAATATAAAAGTTACCAATTTCGTGGTCCTCCGAAACGTCGAGCCACGCCCGAGCCAACGTGAATTCCTCCCCCTTCGTCTAATTAAGGTAAGTATTTTTATGTCGAGGTTCGTTCGCTTCCTTCTTCTTATGCGACCTTCTGCCGCGTTTCGATTTCTCTGGCACCGGTTCGGGTTGCGTCTCCGGCACGACATCGACATCGGGTTCGGCTTGTTGTTGTGAAGGTTGCGACCCGCCGGCTTGACCAAAGCCAAAAGTGGGTTGCACGAATGGAGTAGCGCCACTCAAGTAAGCCACGTACGTTAACATGCTCGGGTCCATGTCTTGAAGGTTAAACGGGTGTTGCGGTTGGGTTGTGTTCGGGTTCATGGGTCTCGAGGGGACACCAAATGGGGGTTGGAATGGATGCATGTTTGTATAAAATATAGAAGAAGTAGGAGAGAAAGTTAGAGAATGTTTGAGTTTTTTTATAAAAAATATGGAAAAGTGGGTAAATATATATAGTAGGTTAATATTGGAATAAAAAAAAATTAAACAAATGACCGTTTGGCAACGGTCATATCTCGCCCCAATACAAATTTGAGCGTTCTTTAAAACACGCGCATGTAATTTTTTTCAAAAAAAAAAAAGCTCAAAAACGCCCCTATGTAATGGATATTGGGCGTGTTTTGGCTTTTTTTTTTGAATTTTTTTTTTAAAAAACGCCCCACTACCGGGGGGGGGGGGGTTCTTACTATTCATCAAGAGCTTCAATTAATAATAACTAGTGAGATTCCCCCGCGCTTCGCGGCAGGAATTCGATCGCTATTTGTTCGGTTCGTTAGATACCAACACTCGCTATAGTAATTGAAAAGAAAAACCTTGCATCGGTTGAAAACAATAAAAATGGATCAGTGTTGTTTAGTTGGTATCGGTTCGGTTAGTTTGCATTCTATGTTTATTTTTTCCGGCATTGCGATATAAGTTTTATTGAAAACGAATATTGTGTCGTTCTCGTACTAAATCGAATCGAAACAGGCTGAACAACATATGTATCGGTACCGGTATTTATTTTTATTCCTTTTTGCTTTCGATAAACTGATGTCGTATCCCTACCATAATGTACCGAATCGAACAACATTGGCACCAATATGTATTCATTTTTATGGGTTCTTGTTTGATAACGGAGATTATGTCGTTAGCGTTGTGTACCAAACCGAAACCAACTGAACAACATTAGTTGCAATACCAATACTTATTTTTATTGTTTTTTCTTTCGAATAACTGACACCGTGTTGCTACCGTATCGTACCGATCAACATGGGTCCTGGTACTTGTATTCATTTTCAGGGTTTCCAGTTTCGAAAGTTTTTCATTTACACAACTTTGTATGTGACAATAAATGAATATCAGTACAATTGTTGTAACAATCTGAACCGATCGATAACCTTCGAACAACATTGGTGTCGATTTGGTGACCATTTATATTGTTTTTAGTCGATGTAAAACACGTGTTGACTTCTATATGGAGTGAATGTATCTTACGAGTATTGTAACGAACCAAATCAATACTGATCCAATGTCTGTGATAACGTACCGTCACAATACACTGACAAATAACTTGAAATGTTATAATAAGAAATAAACATATATAGTTACGAATTTAGAATTTAAAGTTAAATTGAATGATAAATAAAAATATCACTAATAACAAAGAAAACAAATACCACTTGCTATTTATTTATTAGAAAAAAATACTTACAAAATAATAATAAATAAAATACAACTAAAAAAACCAAAAACCTATAATTGTCATCACTGTTCATGAGCACTATGAATATGAATTAATATTAATATATATAATCGTATTTTCCCTTTGACATAAGAATGTGGGTGAAACTTGATGCATCTCACTTGGAATCCATCAAATTCGTATCCTCTCGCGAGCAGCTAGGTAATGATCCCTCTCATTTTCCCCCAATTTACATCTGAAAGATTTGATTCAATTAAAATCTTAATATACCGTTATTCATTAATAATCTGTTATTTCAGTTCGATTTTAATGATATTTGTGATGATCCGATAGTTGCAAGATGATTAAATTTTGTTGGGTTTTGGATAATTTGTAGAATTGGGGGCTGCAAAGTTCACATTTTTATTCTAGGTCTAATTTATAATAATCCCAATAATAATTGTATATATCTAAAAGGGTATTTCTGATTATTTCTGGGATATATTGCTAGTTTGTTAGTTTGCAACCCTGTGTAATATACTAATATGTAATTAGATATATGATTGATTGATAGGTTGGTTTGTTGAAGTTTTGATTATGTACTGTTTGATACTCTAGTTATTGTCAATAACTAAGGTTTTGACTTTTTTTTGAGTCAATGCTTGCACTTTGCAACTTGGAAATTGAGACGAAATCGCGTAGTTCTTCGAGCGGAAATTTGATCAGTTGTTTACTTTTTTATAAGTTGTGGCTGTTGGAAAATGTGGTGTTGATTTTCTGATATGTTTAGTAATTGTTTTTAAGTTAGAAATTACAAGTTTTGACTCTAAAATGTCAATGTATGGAAGAGAATCAAACAGTTTAGGTTCTGAAACTACTTTTTCTGCAAATAAGTTGAGACCCAAGTTTGGTTTTCTTGTTAGTATTTACTTTTTACGGTGTTATTACGTAAAAGTCATCTCCGGATTGAAGTAAAACCGCACACTTTCCGAAACATTATTGTCCGTTCTTCTTCTGGTATCTTTCCTTTGCTAGAAATATGACTTTTTAGGGAATACAATATGGGGCAGGACTAGCGTGGCTTTACCTGGTCCCACTGTTTAGCAGGGTATTGGTGGGGTCCGCGAGTTTTCACTTCAGAAACACTTTGGTGACACTTTCAGGTTCTCGCGGTTACCAAAACGAATTATGGGGCATGACTGCTTTTTTGGTCATCTTTTTAACATATAATTGACAAATTGGTTAGCCTTATAGTAAATGATAATCGAAGTTCATGTAAGATGATAAAATTACATACTTGAAGGATTGTTTATGTAATTTTCTTTGATTGTTAGTAAAATGATTAACTCACCACATATTTTTCAGATGTGATTATTTCGTCTACGTGTTTGTCAAGATGGAAGAAGAGATGTTTAGTTTGTGTAACATCATGCCCGTGGAGCTTGCACTTCAAAGGGAGCTAGAGTATCGCGCCAAAATGCAAGTAGAAAAAAACCAACATCAAAATGACTTGAAACCGATTGTGCTCGCACAGGTAACCTATTGAATGATGATAATGTCCTTTTCTGAAAAAAAAAAACTAAATGTGTTTTTATATAGCTTTTAATTATAACGAAACGAGTTGGTCAGGTTAGGTTGACTTGGATCACTTTTTATCCAAGGATTTTACATTTCATATGAACAAATAGCGTGTCATGTATGATTATAAAAATTATATTACGTCAAGCACTAGAAGAATACCCACATTATGCGACAGATAATTATTCCCGATTTCCCTCTCACCTTCCAATATAACAACTAGCTTAAACTGAATCCAAATTGTGTCACTTGCCAACGTATCCAGCTACACTATTTCATGGTGACACTGATGGTGAAGGGATAAGTCTAGTTTTATATTTCAAAGTGTCCGAAAACTTTGATAAAGAAACCTCACCTTGTTTTCGCGAAAGCATTCAGGTATTGTGTCGTTATAATCTTTCGGCACTCGGAATAACGACAAATTGTGTTTTATTCGCTTTTGTGTGTTCTACTGTGTTTAACCGTTGTAAATCATAAATCTCACAAAGACTGGTCATGGATGAAATGGAATTAGTGAAGGGTTTTGCTAAAGATTCTTTAGTTCCTTATCGGGAACGACTCAAACTAATGGCGGGTGTAGTTAACCATGAGGATCTTGAGTTATGTTCCGCTGAAAAAAAGCTTCTAAATGCTTATAATGACAAACCGGTGCTTACGCGTCCTCAACACACTTTTTATCAGGTTGGTATATAGTTGTATAGTGGCATCCACTATTCCAGGATGCCCAACGGGTGCAATTATCCATAACATAACTGCAACCATTGGTGATGTCCCACATGCGTCTAGATGTATCTTTGTCACATGCTCAGTCTCACTTTTGGTCTTTTTTCTATTTTACGTAGGGACATGACTACTTTGAAATAGATCTAGACATACACAGATTTAGCTACATTTCACGGAAAGCACTTGATGCTTTTCGTGAGCGGTTGAAACATGGGATACTCGATGTTGGTTTAACGATTCAGGTAAATCAGTTTTTGCGGGGTACAAAATGGGAAGATTTTTGTTTAGTTTGTTTTCGAGTTCGCCTTAACTAATCTATTTATGTTCTTTTGTCTCTTGGTTTTAGGCACAACATCCTGAGGAACTACCAGAGCAAGTTTTATGTTGTATTAGACTCAACAAGATTGACTTTTGTGATTATGATCAAATTCCTAGAATTTTAATCCCAAATAGTGATTAATTTTTTGTATTATTGATTTTCTTTTGCTTTGAAGCATATTCTTTTCTAGTGATTACTGGGTTTTTTTTTTCTATGGAAACCACTCATGATTCTTGGACATAATAAGAAAATGTAAATATAAAAAGAAAGAAAATGCATTCGATAAATTATTTATAGAGTTACTTGTTCTTGGACAAACTATGGGGTAAATTTCCACTACCGGTTCGGTTAACCGGTTATGGTGGTTAATTTCACCATTTTACTTTAACCGGTTAACACTTTAACGGGTTATTGCTTTAACTAGGTCCGGTTAATCAACCGGTTTTTTTGCCCTTTTTTAAAAATTCGATTAACCAGTCTACCAGGCTACCGGTTAATTACCAGTTCCTATACTAAATATTTATAACCGGTTACTAACCGTTGATTAAAATTAATCAATAACTGGTTTCTTTTGCCCACCTCTAGTTTTAGCTCTCCTACGGTGGACGCTATGAGAAAAAAAGAAGTTTTATCAGAAAAAGAAAGAGTTAAATGCCATTTTAGTCTCTTTGATTTGGCCAATTTTGCCAGTTTAGTCTAAATGTTTTATTTTGCGTCTGTGGGTCCAAAAAGGTTTCACCGTTGCCATTTTAGTCCACTGGGTTAACTTCATCCCTTTTTTTTTCTGTCAACGAGAATGACAATTCGGTCATTCTATATATAATTATGTTAACTAGAAGGGCAATTCGGCCATATAAAAGGACCGGGTTGCCCTTCTCAGTTAACAGAAAAATGGATGAAGTTAACCCAGTGGACTAAAATGGTAACGGTGAAACTTTTTTGGACCCACATGTGAAAAATGAAATCTTTAGACTAAATTGGCAGAATAACCCAAACCACAGGGACTAAAATGACATTTAACTCGAAAAGGAAATTTAGATAAGTAATTTTATAAGCCAATGACCTTGTGGTCCAGTGGTGGAAAATGCTTGAGTTTTCATTCGGTCCCCATTAACTGCAAGTGAGGTGGTAAGGTTTACCCACCTTGGTGGGGTTCCTGACCGGGGTAACGGGTTTGAGCCTGGCAATCGGATTTAAGTTTCCACGAGGTGCGAGGAAGGGCTCTACACTGCACTCCCCCTCATTTGAACCCGGGTGGCTGTGCTTCCGATAAAAAGGGTTGAAGCACAGTCGGTAGTGTGTTTCCAATCGATCTACACCTTTCAGAAAAAAAAGTAATTTTATAAGACCAAAGACAGGCCCAATATTATAACTCAATGGGTTTTTATCCCGCCCAGTTAGCCGATAAACCCTAGCTTTTCCCGGGAAGCTGTCATATTTCGAATTTCGATCTTTGTTTAACAACGAAGAAAACATACAAATGGAGGAAGAAGAAGAAGAAGAAATGGTTGAAACGAAGAGAGCTTTTCCGATTTTCAGAGACATAAGGCGTTACACCTGTGCGTATTGTGGCATCGTTCGTTCCAAAAAGACTTTAATTACCACTCACATTCAATCTCACCACCAGGTATCTATGTATTTCGTTTCTTCAACTTCACACAAATTGCAAGTTCTTGTTTGAAAATTGTTTTTGTACAAAATGTGTTTTGATTTGGATTGCTGTATTATGTTGATATTGTTGTTTACGAGACTTAAATACGTGTGCTACCACAGATCGGCTCGAAAAAGCCCGAAACTAGCCGAGCTTAAACCCGAGCCCTAAAAAAGCTTGTTTAATAAATGAGCCTGAGCCAAGCCTAGCCTATAGTATAAAAAACAATTATAATATTAAAAAGTATTTACATAATAATATATGTAATTATATAAAAATAACATATGTATTATGTTGTGTATAAATTGTATAAAATAATTTATATTTTATATAAATTAATTAATTAATTAATTAATAATATATGAGCTTAACTAGAGCTTGAAAAACCGCTTATGAGCTGAGCTCGAGCTTTAGAAACAAAGTTCAAGCCAAGCTCGAGCACCCGGGGCGGAACCAATTTAGAGTTAGCCGTGGCACAGGCTACGGCTCAACCCCGTGGCCCGTATTCGCATTCGCAGTGTAATTTTTTTTCGGTTTTATACATAAGATACCCCTAAGAGAAGATTATGAAACTTGATATTATTCATTAAGCCCAAAACCTTTAGTAACTCAGCCCAAATAATTAGTTTTATGATAATTAAGCCCAGATTGTAATAACTAATAAAGCCCAAATAATAAAATAATCCATTTGAACAATGCCATGGTTTGTGCGGTCGAAAATGATTTTTTCATAAGGTAAAAGACGACGATGTGATGGAGCGATTTCAAGTTATGAAAAAAAGATCGACAAATATATTAGATATTTGCTTTACTTTATTTATTTATTTATTTATTTATTTATTGTCGTTTTTCTAATATTGTATGATTGCACGGTATTTTTTTTAAGATACCCCTGCTAGTTCCGCCACTATCGAGCACTCATATTCTAAACTAGCTCAAGCTTGAGTCTTGTCGATCTCAGGCTCGGCTCGTTTATACCTTTTTGGCTCTACTGCTATTTGTTTGTAATTTATTTTTGGCGCAGCTTGTTGCCCGTTTACCTGCTGTTTGTTTGTAATTTGTTGTTTTGGTATTTTAATGGTGATTTGATTCTGTTAATCAGGATGAAATCAAGGAAGAAGAAGGCAATGGAGAAGGGGATGGAAATGGCGGGAAGAAGAACGTTTGTGAGGAGTGTGGTGTTTCTTTCAAGAAACCTGCTCACTTGAAGCAGCATATGCAAAGTCACTCACTTGAGGTATATTTTGAAACATTAATCCATTCAAGTTTTGGTTCAGTTCTTAATTTGGTATAGTATAATCAGGAAAATACAGGTTCAGGTGTAAGTTAAGTTTGATTGCTTACAGAACAATCGGAAAACCTGTAATTTTTTCAACTGACCCATTACAGAACAATCCGATATTTTTTCAACTATCCGCCTAACCGTCTCATGAGTTATGATCATGGGTCACTAGTTTCGTACTTTTGTTGGCACGAGTGATCAGGTTAGTGGGCAAACATTTGTTATAAGTTGCATCATACCTTAAAGAGTTATACATTTAATCTGTTGGCCCAGAACCCTTCAGTCAGTCAGAAAACTTGCGAACCAGAAAAGGAAACGATGAAAAAAAGTGATTTGATCACAAAATAACGATAAAATAACGATCGACTCTTTTCATTAAGTAATAAACTTCATATTTTTCTCTGCTGACTTACAAGATATGACCCATTTAAATAGACCAAAAGACTTAACCTTAACTTAACCTCCAAGCTAAATAATCATCCAAAATAAACATACCATATGTTAGACTCGCACTATAAACTAAATAGATATATCAAATAAATGATATACATACTAAATAAATAAACCTACCAAAATAACTTTTAACCCTCTTACGAAACGCTCCTTCAACTTTTACTTTTTTTAAGCACGACCCGTGCAGTTTCTAGCCGATGTGTTCATTAATAATTTTGTTTTTTTTTTGGAATCAAATTCAGAAACCACATAGGCACACATAACAGTTTGCGTGTCTTTAGGGCGTAGCTTATGAATTTATTTTACATTTTTTTTATATCTTAAAGTACGTTATAATCTAGTTTTCAATGCTCTTAGTTTATTTACAGTTTATAAATATCTATAGAATCCAAACCTGTGCAGGGTATAAAGATACGTTTTTCAAATTTCATGAAAAAACGGATATTATTGTGTGATGCATTGGATCCCAATCAGAGAACTCCAAAATGCGAGATCTTGATCGGATTAGTATCAGGTAGGGTGACCTCCTGCGAAGCTCCATCAAGTTATCAATCACGCGATAACGATACAAGGTTTTAAACATTCTTTCATTTATAAATTACTAAACTTTCAAACACAGTAAGAATAAAAAAAAGATCTTACAAATAAGACGTTTACTTTCTGCAGAGGCCTTTTATATGTCCAATAAACGATTGTGACTCTAGTTACCGTAGGAAAGATCACTTAAACCGTCATCTTCTTCAACATGAGGGTAAACTATTCAACTGCCCGAATGAAAAGTGCGAGAAAAAGTTTTCGATTCAAGGTAACATGACACGACACTTGAGGGAAATCCATGATGACGTGGAATCTACAAATGCTGACGTGGATGATCGGAAGCAGCATGCTTGTTCGGAGCCCGGGTGCGGAAAAGTGTTCAAGTACGCGTCAAAGTTACAAAAGCACGAAGAATCTCACGGTAAGTAAATTTGCATTCGTGTTTGCAAGAACAGATTATTCTTGTTATTTAGTGGTCAACTAATTGGTTGACTATTGCAGTTAGGTTAGAAACCCGTGAGGCGTTTTGTGCGGAACCAGGATGTATGAAATATTTCACCAACGTGAAGTGTCTAAAGGCTCATTTACAGTCTTGCCATCAGCATATTATTTGTGAGATTTGCGGGAGCAAACATTTGAAGAAAAATATAAAACGTCACCTTCGCACACACGAAAACAGCGCTTCAAAAGATAAGATCAAATGCAGCTTTGATGGATGCAACTTAACATTCTCAAAGGTAAGAAACATGAACTCGTTTAATGGCTTCATTACCATCTTTAGAGGCTGTAGCTTTGATCCTTTGTTATTGTCAAACAGTTATAAATAAAACTTATAAAAGAACATGCTATTTTAGTTATGAGGTTTGGCCACTTTTGCGACTTTCATCCAAAGGTTTATTTTTCCGCATCTGGATCCAAAATGTTTGAAATCTTGACATTTTTATCCGACTCGTTAACTCCATTCTTTTTTTTCGTTAAAGAAGGGGTATTTCCGTCTTTTTATTCATTTTTTTAATTAAAATAAAAAATACTGTTGTGAAATAAAGATCCTCCTCTGTTGACTTTCTAGTTATGAGTTTCTTATAAACATTAACAAGTAGGTAAAAGGACAAGTAAATGGCAAGTTTCTAAACATTTTGAATCTTGATGCGAAAAAAAACTTTGGACGAAAGTCGCAAAACTAGCCAAACCTCAGGGACGAAAATGGCATTTTACAATTACAATAACAAATCTAAAGTTTGTTTTTTTTTTGTGAAAAAAATACAGAGTTCAAATCTTCAACAACACGTAAAAGCCGCACATTTTCAGGAAAAGCCATACGTATGCAGCATTTCCGGATGCGGGATGAGGTTTTCGTTCAAGCATGTGAGAGACAACCACGAGAAATCTGGGCGCCATGTTTACACACTCGTAAGAACAAGACTGTTGCTCGTAATCAGCATCACATTCGATATTTTAAATTATTATTTGTTTATATGATGATCTTTTATAGGGAGATTTTGTGGAGGGTGATGATCAGTTTCGATCGAGACCAAGAGGTGGTGTGAAAAGGAAATTGCCTGTTAAAATTGATGCGCTTATGAGGAAGAGGGTGTGTCCACCTAGCGAAAGTGATGAACTACATGGCTCTGATTACATTTCTTGGTTACTGTCAACAGAGGATGAAGATTGACTTATAGTTCTTTTACCTGACTTGATGTATATTCATATAATAAACTTTGGGAAAAATGTACTGAACACGCGATTTTGAGTTGCTAAGTTTTGAGCCTACGGGCTTTGATTTCGTTAAGCGCTAGTTTTCGGTCTGGTCAGGTTATAATCCAGTAAAAACTGAAGCAAGTCATTTGTTACATCAAAAGTTGTTACTTCACTCAACATTTGAATAAAACTATACATACGTTCGCTTTTTCTAACATGACACAAAAACACAATGCAAACCTAACGTGAAATTTGCGGGTTTTGGATTAGTCTAAACGGCTTTACATCAGTTTGAGACTGAACACCAAATATGTTTAAGTGCATGGGTCGTACTTATGCTTCATGAATCGACATAAAAAGGATGTTTATTTTAAATTCTAAATCCATATTACTTGCATGCTTAATATATACCTGCAAGCAAAATACAAGGACTAAACATGATATAAGTAAAACACAAACCAAAAATGGAAATTTCGAAGTAAACAATATTAGAAACTTTGTAATTACACAAGGGGAAATGCCATAAAAAATCAACATACTTTCTGTTTTTTTCTTATAAAAGTCATTTCACTATATTTTGCACTTATAAAACCAACGTACTTTCTTTTTTGTTTCATAAAAGTCCCTTCATTTTTTTTTTTTTGCATATAAAAAACCAACATACTTTCTTTTTTGTCTCGTAAAATTTCCCTAACCACTTTTTTATACTTAAAAACAACATACTTCTACTCTTGTATCATACAAGTCTCTTAAATGTTAAACTTTAACAAAAAAATCTCTTAATTATGATCGGATGAAATCAAGAAAACACTATTTGACAAATTATCTTATACTTTTTAACGATTTTGAATTTATGCATACAATTTTATATGTTTGTTATTTTATTTTGGAGTAAATGCACGGATAGTCCCTGTGGTTTGGTGAAATTTCACCTTTAGTCCCAAACTTTTCAAAATTACACTCTTAGTCCCTGTTGTTTGACAAGTTGTTACTCGGATAGTCCCCAAAGTGGATGGAGGTTAGTTTTTCTGGTTAAGTGGGTGTGAAATGACAAGGACTATCCGAGTAACAACTTGTCAAACCACAATTACTATTCGAGTAACCTTCATCCGCTTTAGGGACTATCCGAGTAACAACTTGTCAAACCACAGGGACTAAGAGTGTAATTCTGAAAAGTTGGGGACTACAGGTGGTATAACTTTTGATCTAGACATCCGTTTTGTGTAATTCTTGTTCCTACGCATCCATAATATAATTACGGATCCATTAATCACCTCGGGTCGCGTCAAGAGCTGATTTATAAGCAAATGGCTTAAAAATCCTTTATACCATTATTCGACCAGTTTAATCTTACTAATTTACCTTTGTTATAAATGACTCCTTCGTTATGCTATATGACTCCTTCGTTATGCTATATGACTCCTTCGTTATGCTAATATAACACTTACTTTAATATACTCATCCATTACATAATTCTTTCATACATTTCCACACTCATAAATATTAAAATTTCTACATTCATACTAAGAAGTGAGCCGGGATCACTTACCTCGTGCGTCCAAGTTTGTGCATAGCTTCCTTATTTCCTCTTGATCTGTTAGCCTTCCATACTTGAGTCCATGTCTATTGGGGTTCCTATCCTTTCAAGTCATTACGTCCACATCATAGTTAGTATGCATGTTCGTTCATATCACATCCATTTCTAACTCTTAGCTACATAGACTTTCATTAGTCAAACATTAATACGCATACGACATGAACCGACAACCACATTGTTTACATTCTCTTAATCAAATTTATTATCATACATACCTATACATAATTGTCCTAACACATAGACATGATTCCTTAAAATCTCATAAACACATTCATAAGTCTAATCATGTCACTCGCATATTCGTTGACTTTTCCATAGTCAACGGTCATGCTTACTTATTTCCAACTTATGAATACACACATTTATCTTGATATGATAGATTATTGCGGTAACGGCATACACATTTTTACTTCCACGTTATGTGGTACATACAACTACATGATCACATTTTTTTTGCATACAAAAAACCAACATACTTTCTTTTTTGTCTCGTAAAATTTCCCTAACCACTTTTTTATACTTAAAAACAACATACTTCTACTCTTGTATCATACAAGTCCCTTAAATGTTAAACTTTAACAAAAAAATCTCTTAATTATGATCGGATGAAATCAAGAAAACACTATTTGACAAATTATCTTATACTTTTTAACGATTTTGAATTTATGCATACAATTTTATATGTTTGTTATTTTATTTTGGAGTAAAATGCACGGATAGTCCCTGTGGTTTGGTGAAATTTCACCTTTAGTCCCCAACTTTTCAAAATTACACTCTTAGTCCCTGTGGTTTGACAAGTTGTTACTCGGATAGTCCCCAAAGTGGATGGAGGTTAGTTTTTCTGGTTAAGTGGGTGTGAAATGACAAGGACTATCCGAGTAACAACTTGTCAAACCACAAGGACTATTCGAGTAACCTTCATCCGCTTTAGGGACTATCCGAGTAACAACTTGTCAAACCACAGGGACTAAGAGTGTAATTCTGAAAAGTTGGGGACTACAGGTGAAATTTCACCAAACCACAGGGACTATCCGTGCATTTTACTCTTTATTTTGAGTTATGTCATCCACACTCGTGAATTTTATTATATTGTTTTCTGAATAATATTTGTTATCAATTTATTGGATTTAAAATGGAAAAGAAAAGACAAACATTGCACATACTTTGATTTGTTATATATCCAATGTAAAATATTAATTAATCTCAATTCTTTTCTAAAGTGATATTAATAAGTAAAAAAAAGTTCACATTTTTTTCTCAAATTTAACAATTGGAGAGACTTTTATATGCAAAAAGTTGTTTAGGGATGAGACAAAAAAGAAAGTATGTTGGTTTTTAATATGCAAAAAAAAAAAAAAAAAAAAAAACTGAAAGAACTTTTATGAGAAAAACAGAAAGTATATTGGTTTTATGGCATTTGCCCTTACCATAACACATCCTTCACGTGACTATTTTAAAGTATAAATATTTTTGTTATAACTTTACAGATATGATGTTACATAAAATATAATCTTTTGGTTTGACTAATATAATTATTATTATATATTACAATTACATTTCATAATAGTAATCTCAATGATAATATGACATTTGTCTTTTTTGTTTCGTTGGTTTTCATGTTTAATCACATACTATATATATATATATATATATATATATATATATATACAAAATGAACTTATCCTGACCATTGATTTTGTAGATCTAGATTTTTTCTTTAGTAGCAAGATCGTAATTATCTTTTGTAACTTACATGCAATTTAATAGACACAATGGTATAATTGTATATTTCTATCTTCATTTAATTAATTAATTTTTTCTCTCTCCTGATTTCTCTTTCAAATTAAAAGAATATTTAATTACATTCTTTATATTTTTTTTCTCTCACATATTACCTAACTTAATATTACATAATTTAAAAAAAAATACAAAAATTATCAAATATTGTTCCATCTAGAACACAATTAAAAATATTTAATTACATTCTCTATACATATATGTATTAGGTCAATGTTTGATGAAAAGATGTATAGTGGAAACAATATGTAGTAATACACAAGTGTATAAGTCTGGTATATTTCGACATGTATACACTATGTACTTGAATAATACACAGGTGTATACGTTGGTATATACCGACCAGTATACACATATGTACTTGAATAATACACAAGTGTATAAATCTGGTTTATAGCGACCCGTGGAAACAAGATGTAATAATACACAAGTGTATAAGTCTTGTATATACTAACCTGTATACACATATGTTGAAAATCAATTTAATTAGGTTTAATATTTAATTTTAAAAGGAACATAACAATTTATATAAAAAAAATTAGCCATTCAATCTCTTATAATTAATAATTAAAATAATAGAAAAGTAACTAAAAATGAGAGAGAGAGAGAGTTAAGAGAGGAGAAAAGTAGGGGATTCTAATTAAAAGTACTTGGCTAATGTCAATCTTACCCTTTTAATCTAAAAATGATCAAGGGTCAAGATTAGTTCACTTAGTTCACTCTCAAAAAGTTGTTCACTCATGATCCTAATCCTATATATATATATATAGGGCAAGGATAAATTGAAAACCTCCTTGAGTTGAATAAACCCTGAAAACTCAATAATAACCATTGATCAGAGCTGATGGATGGCTAGGATTAACTTTTGGCATCTGTTGCTTTTTCTATCCTTGTCTCTCAATTTTTAAATATATAAGATGTACATAAAGGGTAAAATGGGAACTATAATACACTTTCTTAATCATCACCCTACAAACCTACCTATGTTGTTATCAGAGTTCATTAATTCAAAAACCAAAACAGAAGACACACACTCTCTCTCTTTCAGAATCTTCATCCCTCTTCATCCATACCCAACAAAATCGCCAGAGATTTTCATCAAGAAAGAGAATTCAGACCAAAATCCCGACGGATATTTCCGTCCAGAGCAAAATTCGCCAGAGATATTCAACAAAAACGTCGGAATTTCAGGTGCGTCGGTCTTTCTTAACTATAATTATGAACTTTGTTTTAACTATACAGATTTGGGTTGTGTTAAATGGAGTATTTCTATGGTTTTAAAGAGTTTTGGTGTGTCTTAACAAGAGATTTCTCAGTTCCTTTATAAACCCATCTGGGTTTTCTTAATGACTGTGTATGGTTAGTGTTTTTTCATTTTTTGGATCATCTCACGTTTTAGACGCTTAGTTAAAAGGGTTTTTGGGTGAATACGTGATCATTTGGGGGGGGGGGGGGTCTGATTTGTGTGTTAATGTTGATTTGAGAAAATAAATTAAAGTAATACTCTGTTATTAGGAAAAAAAAACGGCAATTTAGGGTATATCAATACATAATGAAAAGTGGAAAATAATATTAAGGTTTTTGGGGGATAATGAAAAATAAAAGGATAAAAAGGGTGGGAAGAATGTTCGTCTGAGAAAATAATCTATGTTTGCTATAAATTGAACTGGTCCATAGTGATCTACTGGTGATTGTGGTCCTGCATTTGTTATCTACTAGTCATTTATCTGAGCTATAAAATGATCTGGACCATAAATTGACTGCCTCTTAATCTGATGCTTTGTTGGATTACGTGGTACTTTGCAGTAATTGGCTGTTACAGCTAAGTATAACAAAACACATCCGAGGAAAAAATGAGCCCAGGTGTTTATAATTACAAAAACTGTTATTAATTATGTTTATACATTCTTATACATTCTTTTATTAATGCTGTTCACCATTAAAAAATGCAGCTAAAAAGGCTCGCCATACCCCGGTTGTCGAGAAACGCGTAAACAGGCAACTAATATGTACGTAAATACTTTGAATTCATTACATGTTTGTTGTCATGTTTATGTCTAATGTATATAAGCTTTCTAAATAGTGACAGCGAATGCTAACACGGGCGGTCCAGCAACACGAACAAGAGGAGGTAAAAAAATTACATACGGTTGTAGATAAAACTATAGATTTGTTGTTTGTGTATTTATTACCTATTGGACATTTGTCTGGGTTATAAAAGTGAACTAGAGTATAAATAGTTAGCCTCTTAAACTGATGCTTGGTTGGATTACGTGATAATTTGCAGTCATCCGTTGTTACAACTAAAAATCCAAGGAAAAAATGAGCCCAGGTGTTTATAATTACAAAACTTGTGATAAATTATGCTTACGCATTAAATTAGATGTTAGTTTATTAATGTTGTTTACAATTAACAAAATGCAGCTAAAAAGACTCGCCGTACGCCGGTTGTCGATAAGCGCATAAACAGACAACTAATATTGAAAACATGTTTCTTGTCATGTATATGTCTAATGTACATAACCTTCCTAAATAGTGACAGCGGATGCTAACACGGGCAGTCCAGCAACGCGAACAAGAGGAGGTAAAAAGGATTTAAAATTAGTCTTTTTTTTTTATTCTTAAGAGATATATTTTGTAAAGGTTGTTAATAGTTTGTGATTTATATAAAACTTGTATAAATGTAGGTAAGCAAGTGCATCATGATAAGAAGTTGCAAAAAAGGAAGCTAATAAGTACGTACAAGCATTTTTTTTCTTTCACTTGTCTTACAATTATGTTTTCAATAAATAATAAAACAAACTTGTTGTCTCAGTTTCACCAGACAGTGATTTGGACACACCCGGAAAAAACATGGAGAATATAAAAAAAGTTATGTTTTTTTTTATGTATAAAAGTTTCTTGGTTACATTGTTTTAAAATCTAATATTTATGTACATGCACTTTGTAAAAACATTCTAAGTTGACGGCGATGAGGGTGGGCCAGCAACACGTACTATGAGACGTACAAAACTGTTTTAGATGTGATCTTTAGGAATCTAAATAAATATATGTTTCGATACCTTAATGCTAATTATTAAGCTTTCTAAATAGTGACACCGGATGCTAACATGGGCGGTCCAGCAACGCAAACAAGAGGAGGTAAAAAAGTTTTAAAATTAGTCTTTTTTTCTTTTTATTGTTAAGACATATGTTTTGTAAAGGTTGTTAATAGTTTGCGATTTATATAAAACTCGTACAAATGTAGGTAAGCAAACGCATCGGGATAAGAAGTTGCAAAAAAGAAAGCTATTAAGTACGTACAAGCGTTTTTTTTTTTCTTTAGCTTGTCTTATAATTATGTTTTTTATAAATAATAAAACAAAGTTGGTGTCTCAGTTTCACCAGACAGTGATTTGGACACTCCCGAGGAAAACATGAAGAAAATAAAAAAAGGTATGTTTTTTTTATTTTATAGACGTTTCTTCGTTACATTTTTTTTATATCTAATATTTATGTACATGAACTTTGTAAAAACATTTCAGGAGTATCACCAACGCTCACTGGAGTCGATGCATACTTTCGAAGTCTCTTCCCGACATTAATGAACTCATTTTTTCCAGGCATGAGATCGATCGCCTCAACATCCGGAACTTTGGAAACCGAGCATGGCCTCTTGTGCATTGTTATGCTTTGTGTGTGATGAGTAATTAACAATGCTTTGTGGATATACACATTATGTATGCTGAAACTATTTCTAATGAAAAAATAAACTTTGGGGGTGGATGGTGGTGATTAGATATGAAAGTAAATGACAAATTAAATGCATCACCAGATAAAAAGGAGAAAGTAACAAAAAGATACATCTTGTTGTATGTATTCTATAAAAATGTATCTACAACTTGACCATGTAAAAAGTTGTTACTTCATCCAGATATGTTATCTCTTTAAGAAAAAAAAAACGGCTTGTGTTTTGTAAAAAAAAAAAAATACAAAAACAAAAAAAAAACTACAAACTACTATATGTGCTTAGATTTTTTTTGTTACTGGTTTTTGTAACGAAATGGGTCATTTTGTAACTAATTATATACGTAGGATGGATGTAACGTCCAAAATATGTAACATGGTATAAACAAAACCAAAAATCCATAAGATAGAAAAATCTCAAATTCAACACAGCAAAAATCTACAAAAATCTCAGGGAAAAAAATGTAACATGGTAAAAACAAAACCAAAAAATCCATAGCATAGAAAATTCTCAGCTTCAACCAAACATCAACAAGTACATACTAACGAAAATGTCATAGAAACGTAACATATAATTTTTCTATGATCAAATGTTACATAGAAATGTAACATATAATTTTTACATTATTTCTGTAACACAAAAAATGTAACATGCATTTTTTCTTTGATTGTTACATTTTTTATGTAACACAAAAAATATAACAGACATTTTTGCTTTGATTGTTACAAAAAAATGTAACGGGCATTATTTATGTAACACAAAAAAACGTAACTGGCATTATTTATGTAACACAAAAATGTGTAACAATGCACTTTATTTTCAGTAACATACATTATTTAACATACATTATTTATGTAACACGAAAAAATGTAACATGCATTTTTTTTCTTTGATTGTTACATTTCGTAACTAAGATGCAAAGAATTGTTACATCCAACAACACTAGATTTTTTAGATTCAACCATAAAATCAGTAATAACATATCCAGAAAACAAGAACTTAATAACATACATTATTTATGTATCACGAAAAAATGTAACATGCATTTTTTTCTTTGATTGTTACATTTCGTAACTAAGATGCAAAGAATTGTTACATCCAACAACACTAGATTTTTTAGATTCAACCATAAAATCAGTAATAAAAAAACAACATATCCAGAAAACAAGAACTTAATAACATTAATCTTCTTAAACAAGAAAATAAAAAAAAGTTGCAAATCTACAAAACACAAAAAAATTGCAAATCTGGATGACCTTTTAGATCTGGAACACAAAAAAATTTCAAATCTGAAAATTACAAAAAAGTGAAGATCTACAAAACACAAAAAAATGAAGATCTACAAAAACACAAACATACTTATGGATCTGGAGGATCTTATAGACCTGGAACATCATGTTCAACATCAAACATCTTTTGGATCATCTTCAACATCGAACCGTCATCTGAAACATCATCGAACATCTTCAACCGGATCTGGAGCATCTTTTGGATCTGGTAGCATCTTCCCGGAGCATCTTCAACCGAAGCATCTGGAGCATCTTCAACCGGAGCATCAGGAGCATCTTTTTTTATTCGGATCATCTTTTTTGTTCGGAGCATCTGGAGTTTAGATCTTGATTATGAAGGATTTTGATAAGAAAAAGATTTTTTTTTTTTTTGTTTCCAGATCATGGAGGTTCGGTTCAAATGTTGGTTGTTGTTTCAGATCTTTTGGTGACTGATTCACACCTTCTTGAACCAAAAATCGCATCATCGAAGCCCTCAAAACACACATGCAAAAACCCCACAACTTCATCTCCTTAAAGCCCTAATCACACCGGTAAAACCACCTGAAATTTGGTTTAAATATGTGTGTGAAACATCTGAAATTTATGTGAGATCTGAAAGATTGTGAAGAGAATGATATATGTATAGTTTCAAATGTGTATAAGGATGAATCTTGAAATGAGACATATTAGAGAAAGAGATCAGAGAAATATGAGGATGATTCTTCAAATGTGTATGAGGAAGAGAAATAAATGAGACGTGAGATGTTAAAAAGAGAAGATATTAAAAGGTAGAAAGTCTGCACAAGTACAATGTATTAATGAAAAAGATGACAAGAAGAGGCAAAGTTGAAAAGTCTGCATGTGCAGACTTACACATCACATAATCTCAAAAGGTAGAAAAGAAAATGACGATCATGCCCTTATCTCCTCTCAATCTAAATTCAAACGTGGATTAATCTTAGCCACATGTGAGAGTTTTCAGGGTTTAGTCAACTGGAGTGGGTTTTCTCCTTATAATTAGCATATATATATATATATAGGGAGAAGATCATGCGAGAACCACCTCTTATTGTGAGAACCGCGAGAACCAATGTGAACACACCAAAAATGCCTAAAAATAGCTAAAAATCATACAAATTTTTTTTTTTTGGGTTAAAATCGCTACTTTTTGAAGCAAAAAAAAAAAAAAAAAATTTTAAAATTTTTTTTTTTGCTTCGAAAAGTAGCGATTTTAACCTAAAAAATATTAAAAAAATCAAAAAAAAAATTTTAGATTTTTTTTTTTTATTTTTTTAGATTTTTTTAGGTTTTTTGGGGGTTTAGTTTTTAGCATTTTAGCTTGGGGGGGGGGGGGGTGGGGGGGTTTAGGTTTTTGGGGGGTGGGGGAGGGGGGGTTAGGTTTTTTTTTGGGGGGGGGGGGTTTAGGTTTTTTGGGGGTGGGGGTTAGGTTTTTTTATGTTTTTTTAGCTATTTTAGGTTGTGTTCACATTGGTTCTCAAGGTTCTCACAATAAGGGTGGTTCTCGCATGAGCCCCTCCCTATATATATATATGGGACCGCTAAAATGAAAATCACCTCCTGTTGTAAGAACCGAGAGAACCACTTTCTAGCCATTAGATCTTCAAAATGGATGGATGAGATTAAAAGTAATTAAAAATAATATTAAATACTTTTTGTTTTATTATGTCTTTAATAGTTTAATCCAAAAGGGTAGTTTAGTAAAATTACTCTATTTTGTATTTTTGTCTTTATTGTTTTTTTATTACTTTTTTGTATTATTATATTAGTTTTTATTTTTTAAACATAATTTTTTATTAAAAAGCATTTTTAAATTTAGATTTTTTAAGATTTTTTATAGTTTTTACATTTTACGTTTTACATTAAACATTTTACGTTTTTACGTTAACCTTTTTACGTTTTACGTTAAACTTTTTTACGTTTTACGTTAAAAACTTTACGTTTTACGTTTTACGTTTTTACGTTAACCTTTTTGCGTTTTACATTAAACTTTTTTACTTTTTACGTTTTACGTTTTTACGTTTTACGTTTGATCGATGCATTTTAGGTAGACTCTAGTTCATATTAATTATAATTAAAATGCATTGATATTGGTTAGAATTATGGTTCTTTTGATGTGGTTTTAATATCATGCGAGTTAGATTCTCTCTCTCTATGGCTGTGGCTTGAGTGCTCGACGACGAAGGGTAACTCTGATTAGCGTGTGTGGTTGCTGCTCACCCCTCTCGGTGAACTCCGGCGTCTACCGTACATCCTAATCTGTTTATTCCTAAATCCATTTGCCTCTTGAACAGCCGTCGTCGCTTCTCTCTTGTTTCCGGTAGGGTTGTGATTTTCGGTTCTTGATTGCTTAGCGGGTCTGTTATTGGTCGCGGCTATCGGTGATAGTTTAGCTAGACCAGTACGAATCCCGTTAACCTTTTAAAGAATCGTTTTTCATCCCTGTCCGTTCGTTTGTCCATGGGGTTCGGGGGAAGGAGGGGCTATTATGGGAACACGTATAAGTCCAGGGATTTCAAGGATGATTCATGGCACACGGTTCGCAGTATGAAGGAATCAAGGAAGGAAAAACGGTTTGTTAGCAGAGAGCTCAGGATGTGTGATACCACTTCATTCTTCATTTCTAATTTACCAGATTCCTGTGATAAAGATACTCTTTGGGAGGCTTTTGGTCATTTCGAAGAATTGGAAGATGTGTTCGTTCCCATGAAAAGAGACGGGGCAGGCAACAAGTTTGGTTTTGTAAAACTCTACAAAATCAAAGATGTTGATTTCTGGATTGATACCCTTAAAGAGGTTCGTATTCAAGGGGCTGTTATAAATGTGAACCTGGCTAAGTTCAATAGAGATGGATCCAAAACTGAGAAAGTGGAGAATGGGGATATAATTTCAGTGTTTTCTAGATTGAATAGAGCTGCTCCGATTGATCAAGGCGGTCAGAAAATTGTTAATGACCATGGCGGCCGAAAAGGTGTGAATGTTAGCATGAGGAAAGAGTTTGGCGGGCATCCTATACGTGGTGGCAAGTCCTATTGTTCTGTGGTAAAAAATCTAAAGGATGCTAGGGTTCCGCTGGATGGCAAGGTGGTGGAGTTACCCCCGTTGAACACTGAGTCCAAGAAGACGCTGGAGTTTAAGTCGCTCGTTGGAGAAGCCAAAGATATTGACACCGTAAATAATCTAAAAGATTTGTTGGAAGAGGGGTTAAACCTTAGATATTTGGGAGGGTTAAAAGTCCTTATCTCCTTCAATAGTGTCAAGGAAGCTGACGAGTATCTCAGACAAAGGGTTGAGGTATGGGAACGTTGGTTCTCTAGGTTGTATATGTGGGAAGGGATCCCTCCGGTGTTCGATAGAGTGGCTTAGATCAAGGTTCACGGAGTTCCTGTCTCCCTTTGGGATCGTCACGTGTTTAACAAAATAGGAGAAAGATGCGGACGACTTTTTGTTAAGTCCGAGGCTTCGGTCGATGATGGTAATATGGCAGAAGATAGGATGGCGATTCTGGTCAATACCGGAAGGAGGGTGTCCGAAGAAATTAACCTTGTCTGGAAGGAACATAGTTTAAAGGTTTGGGTCGAAGAGATTGCTGGACAATGGTGTCCAGATTTCCTGGATAAGTTGATTAAGGATGCAGATGAGGAGTCATCGGTGTCCTCCGATGAGTCGTCGGCGATGAGTTCTCCGGTTTTGAATGGGGGAGATGAAAAGTCAGCGGATTTTGGAGGGGGGCAGTCGAAAGGGTTTTCGGAAGCTAATCCATCCCTATGCATGGGAAATCAAAATTGTTTTACTTCTCCCCATGCGCATGCAGCTGAAGTAGCCGATCAGTTTGGTGACCAAGGTTTGGATTCTGTGGGTATTAATGAGGTGAGAGAAAATGTGGGTGGAGAATGTTCGAGTGGGGCCGGTCCTTTATCTAATAATGCTGGGCCTTGTGAGGAGCCCAGTCGTCCAAGTTATATTACAATAAGGGCCAATAGGATGAAGAAAAAAGACAAAGCCCAGAATTCTACAATCCCTGATCTTAATGCTGTGGTGGAGGTAGGTGAGGACTCAGATCCTTTTAATCTACAAGAAATTTTCAGGCTTGAGGAGGAAAACATCAGGGCCGAGAAGGAAAACCAAAATCTTCACGATTCTTCGGAGCCGAGAAGGGGTATGACGGATTCAAATCGGAGTAATGGGGACTGGGAAAAAGAAGCTGACGTGGCCAAGACGATGGAGCTTGGAACTAGACTGGGCATCGAGGTAACAGGTTTTGATAATCATGTGAGAAAATTAGTATCTAGGGAAATGGAGTTCAACGGTTGTCAATGAATTTTATTTCGCTAAATATTAATGGAGTGGTGGCTGGTGCAAAGTGAAGAATTTGAAAAGCAAGATCAAAGCGGATGTTATCGGTATTCAGGAGATGCACAAATATGGTCTTTCGGATAAAGAGCTTAGTTGTTTTTGGGGTAGTTCTAATTTAAAAACGGCCTCGGTTGATTCGGTGGGAAGGTCCGGTGGTCTCGTCACGTTGTGGAATCCGGATGTCTTCTTGGATGACTCGATAATAAAAAATCAGAGATTTCTTATGATTTCAGGTAGAATGGCGACTTTGGAAGACATAATTAACATTTTAAACATTCATGCCCCGAATGATGTCCGACAGAGAGCTGTTTTGTGGGATGAAATTTCGGAGCTGGTTCGGAGTTTGCCTGGGATGTGGGTTGTTTTCGGAGACTTCAACGATGTCCTAAACGAAGAGGAGCGTGTCAACTCAAGATTCGATTCGGGAGCCGCCGATGCCTTCAATAGGTTCATTGTTAGAACCGGTCTTCTTGAGTACTCTATGTCTGGGGGCAAGTTCACATTCATTTCGGGCCATGCAGATGTAAAACTAAGTAAGTTAGATAGATTCTTGGTTAACGACTTATTTATGAATAATTGGCCTTGTGCAAAAGTGGAAGTCCAACGGAGGGGCCTTTCTGACCATTGTCCTATCTCGCCCTCGTGTAACTTGTTAGATTTTGGGCCGATCCCATTTAAATTTTTTAATGCTTGGGTGGGGGATCCTACATTGGCTTCTATTGTCAAGCAAGCCATGGCCAACGGCTTTCTGGAGGGCTCACCAGATTCTGTTTTGACTCAGACTTTGAAGTGGATTAAGGATGGTATAAAAAAATGGAGAAAGCAGGTTTCGGTTACTGAAAAAAAGGATGTTCTCGAGATGAACAGGTTGATATTGGCTATTGAAGGAAAAGCGGTGCTGGGCCCTATTTCGGAGGCTGATAAAATAACAAGGATGGAGCTTAGGGCAAAGCTGATAGAAATTGAACGTATAAAAGCAAAGAGCCTTCAGCAAAAAGCTAGAGTGAACTGGGCAAAATTTGGAGACGAAAATAGCTCCTATTTTCATCGGATTTTGAATGTGAATATTGCTTCTAACAGAATTAATGGCCTTCGGTTTGGTGGTAATCTCGTTTCGGATTCGGTGGAGCTAAAAGGGGAAATTAGAAAATACTTTAAGAAGCTTTTCTCGGAACCGATAAGGAGGAGGCCTAGTTTCAGTGGAGCTGGATTGCCAAGAGTTTCGGATTCTCTTGGGATTAGACTTTGCGATGATTTTTCTGAATCAGAGGTTCTGAGAGCTCTAAAAAATTGTGATGGGGGAAAAGCCCCCGGCCCGGATGGGTTTACAATGAAATTTCACAAGGCTTTCTGGGAAGATTTAAAGCACCTAATCATGGGGGTTATGAGGGATTTTCATACTAATGGCAAGATAAGTAAAGGTTGTAATTCCTCGTTCGTGGCCTTGATTCTGAAATAGAAAGATCCGGAAAAGATAGAGAATTTTCGGCCGATTTCTTTGGTTGGCTCTGTTTACAAAATTATTGCAAAAGTTTTAGCTAATCGGTTGAAGCCGGCTTTGAATGAAATTATTTCTAACACTCAGTCGGGGGTAGAAATATCCTTGACGGTCCTCTCATTATGAGTGAGACGGTTGCGTGGACCAAAAAGAAAAAAGAAAAGTTGCTAATTTTTAAAGTGGATTTTGAGAAGGCGTATGATTCCATAAATTGGAAATTCCTGTTTAAAATAATGGAGGAGATGGGATTCCCGGAGAAATGGATCTCATGGATTAAAGGTTGTTTGGATTCTGGGATGGGGTCGTTACTTGTTAATGGATCGCCTACCGAGGAGTTCAAGTATAAAAGGGGTTTACGACAAGGTGACCCCCTCTCGCCTTTCCTTTTCATAATCGCTATGGAAATTATAAATTTATTCATGAGGAGGGCGTTGGATCTTGGGGTTTTTCAAGGTATTGATCTTCCAAATGGAGGCCCGAGGCTGTCTCACCTTTGCTATGCGGACGACGTTTTGTTTATTGGCAAATGGTCGGAGCAGAATGTTCTTACTCTAAATCGGCTGCTTAGATGGATTAACTTGGTTACGGGCTTAAGGGTCAACCATTGGAAATGCAGAATTTTTGGTTTAGGAGTCGAGGAGAGGGATGCCGCTCGGGTGGCCTCGATTCTAAAATGTGAAGTGGGTCGTTTCCCGTTCTCTTATCTCGGGATACCCATCGGTGCAAACATGAAACGGGCCAAGTTCTGGAAACCGGTATTTGATAAACTTAATGCCAAACTATCGAAGTGGAAAGCTAGGCACTTGTCCTTCGCCGGTCGTTTGACCTTAGCGAAATCTGTGCTTGGTAGTCTTCCAGTATACTTTTTGTCGCTTTTTGCTGCCCCAAAGTGTGTCTTGAAAAAGATTGAGAAGATTCGAAGGGACTTTGTGTGGGGTATTTCGGATAGAGTTAATAAGCTTAGATGGGTTCGGTGGGATTTGCTGCAAAAGTCGAAGAAAAAAGGTGGATTGGGGGTCGGGTGTATGGCGGATTTTAACTCCGCCATGCTTATTAAATAAATGGTGGTGGAGGTTTAAGTCTAACCCAAACCAATTCTGGGCGAAGGTTGTCACCTCGGTTCACAGCAACAACAATAATTCTTCGAATCAGTTGATTCCTGTTAAAAAAACTATCCCCGGGATCTGGAAAGAAATCGCTAAAATGGACTCCGAACTCTCAAATCTGGGCATAAATCTGCACCAGAAGCTTATTGAGGCTAATGGTTCGTGGAGATGGGGAAACAGAGCTGCTGAGCCTTTCGCCGTGAAACAGGTGCGTGCGGACATTGAAGAAGCAAAGCTGAACGGGATGCCGGTTCAGATGTCAGCCGTGTGGAATCATTGGGCAACTCCGAAATCTAATATTCTGTTATGGAGAGTGCTGTTGGGGAGAGTTGCTTCTAAGGAAGCTCTGTTGAAGAGAGGGATTCCGATTCCTGACGGTAGTTGCCCTCGGTGCGGCCTTGAGCAGGAAACCACCGACCATATTTTCTATAAGTGCCTTTGGGCAAGATGCATCTGGTGGAATGTGCTGGCATGGATTTGGGTTAGTTATCCAGGAGAGGATTTTTCGTTTCGGGAATTTTTCGAGTACATTTTGCAGCGACCGGGTGGAGGAGTTTGGAAAAGACTCATCGTCATGATTGTTCTTGCTACTGTTTGGAGATTATGGTATGTCAGAAATGAGAAAGTGTTTGATGGTCGGTTCATCCCGGCCAAGGTGACGGTGGATCTTATTAAAGAAGATAGTTTTCTTTGGTTAAGCAACAGGGCTAGAAATAAGAATCCGGATTGGGAAAACTGGGTGAAGTTCCAAGTGTTGGAACTATTGTAACTGTTTTTCTGTTGTTTTGTTTTTCGTTTTTATTTTGTTTCCAAGTTTCTAGTTTCTTGCTGGCTCTTTATATACATATATAAAGTGATTTTGCCGTTAAAAAAAATATCATGCGAGTTAAGATGAAACAAGCTAAAACGTTTACGCTATGTTCCCGAGTTTCATTTAACAAGGGAAGAGAAAGGAATTAAAAGGAAGAGAGTAAAAAATGTGTTCCAGAGATTTTTTTAGGAAGGGAAGTGGTGAGAAAAGAAAGGAAACAAGGGGATGATTGATGCAAATATTCATCCTCCCAATTTGGAGAGATTTGGTGAGAAAAGATTATTATGAATCTTAGACTTTTTTAAATTTTCCTAAATTACCCTCTAATTCATTATAAATAAACATTCTTTTCTTTTCCTTCCAACTCGGGAACACATAAAATGTTTAATTTCCTTTCATTTCCTTTTCTTTTCATTAAACTCGGGAACACGAATATAATCACATCTTTTCCTTTCCATTCCCTTATAATTCCCCTTCCTTTCTCTTCTATCGTTAAATGAAACTCGGGAACACAGTGTTAATTTATAATGATTAAAGAGTGAATGTGAACACTTATCATTTAAGAAAATTAAGTATGGTAGTTACATGCAATTAAATGCTTTAATATGATTTTACGAGAAAACAAGAATGAAATATGCAACTTTGAAACAATTCTTTGAATTAAGAATGCAATTAATTTCATGTGGTTTTAATGTGTAGGGTTTAATATGTTATTGGATGGATCATGCATATGGAATATCAAATGTAATTTGCACATGAAGATCTGACAACGAAAAGAAAGTGATGGCTTTTAATTATCTTGGGCTAATAAATTACAAATTGTTGGGCTAGATTCATAAGCGCTGCTAAGTGAAAACGTGGATCCAATTACAATGAGGTGTGGGCTGAATTACATAACAAAAGAAAGTCGGTGGGATGAGAATATATGACGGCTGAATTGGAAGTGGGGGTTCGACAGCCGACATACGTGAAAGTCAGGAACGAATTTTAATATCATTCTCTCATCTCCAAGCTACTCGTGCACGTCTTATTCACTCGGGATGACAACTGATGCGGTGAAAACGATCATGAGCGGCTAGGCTCTTCGTGGCTTCCTCCAGGCGGACGGTTCAATTAGGTTTTTACTTTATTCAGTTTATACTCAGGTTTGGATGTATTTTTGACCTTGACAAAGTTGTATGAATACATTGATGTGTTGGTTTATTTGAACTATTTGCATGTGTTTTGAGTTCTTGCTTTACAACTTGTTCGGTTGATGACAAAACCTAGTAACTTGTTGGGTGACATAGAGTAGGTTGACTCACATTAGTAAATAAGGTTAGTTGAACTATAAAAGATCTGATGACAAAGACCTATGTTTGATTGCCATCTTAAATTAACCAACTTTCCAACATCATGTCTATGTGATGGCCAATATCTTTTCTCGTAGTTAGTTTTTTTTTAGTTTCTTTCAAATTAATCAAAACCCCCAAATCTAGATTAGTACTCCCTCCATCCCATTAAAAATGTCATATTTTGAATTTTCAAAGTCGTTATTTATAAACTTTGACTTTAGTTATATATTTTTTGTGTTATATAAAACTTGATGAAAAGTTAACCCGATAAAAACACTTGTAAAACACACTCAAATCATATAACTTTTATCAAGTATTATATAACACAAACAAAATTATTTAAGGTCAAAGTTTATAAATAAAGACTTTGAAAATTCAAAATAGGACACTTTTAATGGGACGGAGGGAGTGGTAGTTAATTAGATAATTCAGTTAAACACTAACCACATATTCCCCGTGGATACTATACCCTATTTATGCTATCTACTTAGTTTAATTAGGTTTTTGCATGACCCTTACGACAGCGATCAACGTTTTACGTTAAACTTTTTACATTTTATGTTTTACGTTAACTTTATACATTTTTACGTTTTGCGTTAAAAAGTTTACATTTTACGTTAAAAAGTTTACGGTTTAACTTTTTTTTTTTTACAAAAACTTTTTTATGCAAAACAAACGCACCTAGAAATCGCAAACTCGGTAGGTGTCTCAGATAGATTGTTATCGTCATCGACTGGGGAAAAAATATAAAAAAAACAACATCAAAACAAAGTGTATCTCGAAAAAACGGGGTTTGGCTCAGATTTTCCGATAATCAAAAGGCTGCAAAGTGGGGTTGCAGGTTCAAAAACCTACCTTCCACCATCCTTGTCGCGCCATCGGCATCAAAATCTAGGGTTTTTTTTTATTATTTTTTTTTTGCATTATCGCCACCCCATCCAACTATTCTGTTGAGCGTCATTCATGGTTGCAAGAGTTTTCGCCTCCTGAGGTGGGTTGGGGTCACACTTGTTGTTGAAACCTTTGTTGTTGCTGCGAGTTGCCTGATTCAGACTTAGATGCTTCCTTTTCTTATCACCGGACGACTCAGCATGCGTCTTGGTCTTCTTAGTAGGGTTTAGTGATAACTTCTTCTTGCGAACAACATCTTCAATAAGGCTGACAGCCAGAGTTACAGCGTGAGTGATCGTTACAGGTTTGGCCGAAGTTACCATGCTGCGAAACTCTGGGACCAGTCCCCAAATGTAGCGTTCAACGCGCTTAAATTCAGGAGTCACCATGTAAGGGATCACCCTAGACAAATCGTGGAACCTTCGGGTATAACCAGTAATGTCAGCACCTTCCATGGTCAAGTGCCAGAACTCAGTCTCCAACCTTTGGAGTTCAGCACGAGAGCAATACTTCTCTCTCATTCGTTCCTTTAGCTCATCCCACGTTATGCCGTACGCAGTATCATCACCCAGAATCTGGACTTGCAAATTCCACCAAGTCAAAGCTTCATCAACAAACAACCCCGTAGTAAAAGTGACTTGCTGATCCGCGGTACACTTGCTCATACGGATAGTGGCATCCGTATTTTCTGTCCAGCGTACAAACGCCAATGCACCTCCAGTGCCATCGTAGTTCAGTGGTTTGCAGCCGAGAAACTGCTTGAAAGTGCAGCCCTGAGCTGTGTTTCCTCCAGATGTATCTCCTTGCCCATTACGTCTAGTATTGCTTGGTCCTCCACTTTGTTTGGTGCGATTTGCCTCGTATTGAGCGATAGCTGCGGAGATCCTTTCCTCCAGTAGGGCGTTCAGTTCTTCAGCAGTCCTCGGCAGAGGAGGAGGAGGAGGAGGGGGTTGGTTGGAACCTTGATTGTTCATAACTCTTCTTGGTGCCATGTTCTGTCGGAACATAACACAACAGGGTTAGACATTTGTTTGATATCGTCATACGAGACAGAAGTAGTGTATATATACACAGGCATATACCACATAAGTGACATCAAACAATCCGCCAAACGTACAAATCAATTCATACAGCAACAAGCATGCATAAATAGATAAATACTGATGTGTCATAAGATATTCACCGAGTCTTTACACATATCAGGGCAACTTGTTACGTTATTGTTTGCGAAGTAAACAAAATGCATAAGGGTTACATTACCCCCATAGTACAAGTTTAGCATATGTAAAGAACAAAATATCTTTCCTCACATTAGCGATTCTTGTTTTTATACCCTAAATTATTACTCCAACAGAGTATTTAAGAGGCTGGGGGAGGGGTGTTCACGTTTGACCTTTTCTTGTATCGAAGGAATCTCATTTGACACGTGACAAGACTTGTTGTGGTTTCTGTGCACTGAATTCCATAATTATGTATGCATCCATAATTACGTATCTCCTTGCACAGTCCGCACAGTTCGTTTCATCCTCGTATCACTTCCTTCAGATAGGCCACCATTTTTAGGTAAAGTCACGAGTACCTGAGATATTCTATTTCTAGTATATGTATATATCACATAGTTGCAAGTGATTTCTAGTCAAAGACAAGTGCTACTCCAGTGCACCCTAAGTCTCGTAGTGTCTTTACATGACTCTTTGTAAACAGTTTCAGGTAGTGGATGTCGCCGAAAGTTTTATGCAATGAAAACTTTTGAAAAATTGTTTTCATGATAGGATCCTAAAGATTGTAGTTTAGACTGGAGAAGGAATCCTAGTTCACTACAATCGCAGCTCTGATACCAATCTGTCACACCCCTTTCTTAGACGGAAGCACGAGGTGTGATCTTGAAAGGTTTTCATTGCATACGATTGGTAAACATGCTACATGCTCGTAAAATAACTCCAAATGCCAAACATTTCATAACTAAAAACATAGTTTAAGTGTTTACATCACAAGACAGCATATTGTCTGAAAAGTTTACAACTTTATTCAAAGATAAACATAAACAACATCCAAGAGCATGAGTAAGACCGCGCGCACATCCACTTTAGTTACCTGAAATACATGTGAGTTTTTGAAAAATCGTCAACATAATGTTGGTGTGAATTCATGCAGTTTTGTATTGAACGTTTGTATACTTTGTATGAAAACATGGTATGTAATTTGTATAAATCAAGTATTTCTGTAAGTATCGAGATTGTTAATGGGTTGCAAGGCCATTAACATGTGACACGACATAGGAAGCATCCAAACCATAGGCATTTTTCTAGTTGTCGATTCACGACTGAGACACAAAAGCACTGCTTGGTACAAGTTATCACCAAGAGTGTGGCTGCCCGAAAACCCATTAGATCTAACCTTTTGTTCTGCGGTCTTAGTATGTACACGATTAATGGTGCTTCTGGTACCCTATTCGTGACACGATTTAAAGTATCATTCCTAAGTTCTTGTATCCAGCATACCATAACACATGTATTTTCCCTAAGTTTAAAAAGTATGTAAAAGTTTAAAAGTGGGGACATAAACTCACTTTTCTGTAAACCTTTAGTAACATGTACCTCACCCCCGAAGTTATAAAACTGAAAACAGTTAAAAGAAAAAGGGGGAGCATGAACTCACAACTTTGCGTTTCTTGCGCCGTAAACTTCACCGGGTTTGCTTATATAGCGTCGTGACCTATACGTGTTTTATTAACGTTAGTCACTCAACTTGTATCGCACAAGTACAAGTCACCATCTTTCATGTATTTGTTCTTGTGTTAAAAATAATTTATATTTTTAACTATGTATCTTACTTATATTATTTCCTCATAAATAAATATAAGTATCTTGTATTTTTCACCCGACTTATGTATTTTGTCCAAAACTTCATTTCATGTTCATAACTTGTCCAAGTTATATAATCTATCAAGTAATATATTTTCATAAATATATTCTCTTGTATTTGTCTACGCATGTTGTATGTGTATTTTTGTATTTTCACTCCTCATGAGTATTTGGTGTATTTTCAAGTCCTAATACACTATTTACACATAATACATACTACATACATTTAGCACAAAATTTGCTGATCAATAGATATATATATTTTCCTCAAAAATATCAATTTTTATCTTGAAGAAATCATCATTTCTTAATCTTGAAATTTACCCAAAAATTAGGGAAACCTTGGTAAATATCTTTAGGTGAATTTTTAGGGAATAAGTTTCACCAAAACTTATATTTTTCTAAGTGTCAAAATTTTATAGAAAATTTGACATAGTTTCCCCTAAAAATGGAGGTTTCCCATGTTTTCAAAACATGTGTTTATTTTCTTTTAAATCATCATCCACAATCAACAACTCATTCAACACTTACCGAGTGTCAAAATCAAGTAAATTACACTATATCATGAACTTGAAGTTTTCATAAAAACTTGTAGTAACTTACCATGTTATTTAGTAGGTTTAGTTATCCTTAAAAACATGGTTATTTGTTTGTAAATCACATTCCTGAAAGATCTAGTCATTTACAACTTGTAAGATGATTTTTCTAAAAATATTTCTTTTGTATTTTTCTTGTTACATTCATGTTCCTAGTCTTGTTCAAACACTAAAAATATGATTAATTTATTTAGAAACCATGACTTTGTAAATCTTATAAATAAACTTGGTTTCTTGGGAAAATTATTTTTGTAATCATCTATTTACAAGATTTGTATTTTGTTTAAATCATCTTTACATATGAAAACCAATTTCATCATTCAAGTTCATGAAGACATAAAGCATGATGATCTTGGTCTTTCACAAGATCACCACTTTAACTTACTAGATCATGTGTTTAATCACAATCTAGTAGGTTTCTTATGATGTCTAACATCACTAACACAAATCACCATTCATCAAGAAGCAACTCATCATCATTTACATGTATTCTTATCTATTTAAGCTTATGTTAAAGTATCATGATCATGTTATTTAGTGTTCTTGTGATTAACCATATTCATCATCTTTTAATCATCGAAATATGAAGTAACAACAACTGATGAGAAGCTTACAACTAGCACAAGGGCTAGGGAAGAACACAAGATGTTGAAGATGATAAATGGGTTGGATAAAAGCAAAGGAAGAAGGTCCTTCAAGATCCACAAGCTCTAAACCTCCTTAAACACCTTCTTGCACCTTGTGACTAACTTGGAATGATTGAATAATGGATGAAAGTGATGGTGGTGCTTAGGTGGGTTTCAGCCGAGAATGGGGCAAGGGAGGAGTGGGGTGTGGTGTGGTGTGGTGTGGTGTGATGAAGATGAAGTGAGCTTGTGGTCTTCTTATAGTACCTGGCATATCTTCTCACAAATCTTTACAAGATCACATAGTATCTAAATGAATCCAAGAAAGATCATAGAATATCTTGGCAAGATCATCAAGGATTTAGCAAGATTTTGGTGGGGTCACCCCCATTGTGACCATCCACAATATAGGGGGGGGGGGGGCTAAGTGTAAATTCCAATCTCTAATTGTATAAATAAGTTAGTTTTCAAGTATAAAGTTTAGGGATTTAATGTATTATTATGTTATAAGGGGTGTTATGGTGTTCAGGGATCATAACTAGCTTAGAAAAAAATGAAATAATGTTTCTAGTAATATTTTGATGTTTCGGGTCATGTCCGGTTGTTCGGTTAGATACCGGTTCGTTAAAGTGCTAAATTGCACCGTTTAGTGCCCTTTAAGTACCCTTTTGTGACGCTTTTAATTCCCGACACTTAGGAAAGCATTCAGGGCCATTTAGTCATATTTTTACATGTTACTAACTCATTACAATGCTGAATTTTGCTGAAATATTTGAAATTCAGCATTTTAAGTGTGTTCCGGGTGCTTTTTAGTGCATATTCTAGCTTCCGGAAAGTCTATATGTTAACCCTTGTATACATTCTTGGGTTTTAATGTATTTTAGACGTTGGACCTACTCCTAAGCCTCAATTCTATTGTCTGACTGCTCTCTGCAGAATTGTTGACACAATGTGTCTTATCGGTGAGTTTACTAGTATTTCTGACGCAACGCTATCATTAATGCATAAAGCAATATTTGTAGTAGAAAACCTGCATGAATTCACAAGTATAGCATGAAATCAGACAATGATGACATTTAAGCACATAATTGCAGTTATCAAGTATTAATTAAATTGTACGGAAATTACCGGTTTTGTGCCAGTTGAGACCTTTAACAAAACTTTGTCTCCCACCTCGAATTCTAAAGGTTTTCGTCTTTGATCAGCGTAGCTCTTTTGTCGATCTCGAGCCGCCTTAATGCGTTCTCGGATCTGCATGATTTTGTCGGTTGTCTCTTGCACAAGTTCAGGACCAACCATACGTTTGTCTCTAGCATCTGCCCAACATAAAGGCGAGTGGCACTTGCGGCCATACAGAGCTTCGAATGGTGCGGCTTTTATGCTCGTATGATAACTGTTATCGTAGGAAAACTCGACTAAAGGTAGATGAGTATCCCAGCTGCCACCTAGGTCCATAACACATGCGCGAAGCATATCTTCTAGTGTTTGTATGGTTCATTCGCTCTGGCCGTCTGTTTGCGGATGGAAGGTCGTGCTTAGATCTAATTGAGATCCAAAGGCTTCCTGAAAGGATTGCCAGATCCTTGAGACAAAACGTCCATCTCTGTCTGAAATAATTGAGACAGGCACTCCATGCCGTGCCATGATTTCTTTCAAGTACAACTCAGCAAGCTTTCCAGTGCTATCCTTCTCTCGGATCGGTAGGAAATGCGCAGACTTCGTCAATCAATCGACTATCACCCATATCATATCGTGCCCCCTAGGGGTCCTGGGTAATTTCGTTATGAAGTCCATCGAGATTTGCTCCCACTTCTACATGGGTATCTCTGGTTGTTGCAGTAGCCCAGATGGTTTCTGATATTCAGCCTTAACCTTAGCACAGGTTAGGCATTTTCCAACGTGTATAGCAACATCACTTTAAGCCTCGGCCACCAATAGTAATCCTTCAAGTCTTGATACATTTTGTCCGATCCTGGATGGATCGAGTATCTCGACTTGTGAGCTTCATTAAGGATGACTTCTCGAATACCGCCATAGAGCGAAACCCAAATACGTCCCTTAAAGTATAAGGTTCCCTCTTTGTTTGGCACCAAATTCTTCAGCATACCTCGGAGGTATTCAGCTATACGAGTCTCTCCCTTAAGGGCTTCTTGTTGTGCATCACGAATGCGTGTAGTGAGGTTCGTTTGAATAGTCATTTCCAATGATCGAACCCTTAGGGTCTTAACCCTTTCTTTTCGGCTTAACGTGTCTGCTACAACGTTTGCCTTCCCAGGATGGTACTTAATCTCACAGTCATAATCATTCAGCAACTCAACCCATCGTCGCTGACGTATGTTTAATTCCTTCTGATCGAATATGTGTTGCAGGCTTTTGTGATCTGTGAAGATTGTGCATCGAGCACCATATAAGTAGTGTCGCCAGATCTTCAAGGCGAATACCACCACGCCTAGCTCCAGGTCGTGCGTGGTGTAATTCCTTTCATGTACTTTCAGCTGCCTTGAAGCGTAAGCGATGACTTTTTGGCGTTGCATGAGCACGCAACCCAAACCTTGACGCGAAGCGTCGCAGTATACCACGAAGTCTTTAGTGCCTTTGGGTAAGGATAGTATCGGTGCATCGCATAGCTTATTTTTGAGCAGTTGGAAGGCTTCTTCCTGCTAATCACCCCAGTCGTACTTCTTGTCTTTCTACGTAAGGGTAGTCAGCGGTTGAGCTATCTTGGAGAAATTCTCAATAAACCGTAGGTAATAGCCCGCTAAGCCCAAAAATTGCCGAACTTCAGTTGGGGTTTTGGGGGCTTCCCAATTCTTTATTGCTTCAATCTTGGATGGGTCTACATGAATGCCCTTCTCATTCACAATGTGACCAAGAAACTGTACTTCGCGAATCCAGAATTCGCACTTTGAAAACTTTGCATAAAGTTTCTCTTTCTTCAGTAGTTCCAAAATGGTTCTGAGATGTTGCTCGTGCTCTTCTCTCGTTCATGAGTAAATCAGGATATCATCGATAAATACAATCACGAATTTATCAAGATATGGTTTGCATACGCGGTTCATCAGATCCACAAATACCGCTGGCGCGTTCGTCCATCACAAGGAACTCATAATGCCCATAACGTGTTAGGAATGCAGTCTTTGGTACGCTTTCTTCTTGGATTCTTAACTGATGGTATCCCGATCGAAGGTCGATCTTGGAATAGTAACTCGATCCTTGCAATTGATCAAATAAGTCATCAATCCTCGGTAGTGGGTACCGATTCTTGATAGTGAGCTTGTTCAGTTATCTATAATCGATACACATCTGCAGTGTTCCATCCTTCTTCTTCACGAACAATACTGGAGCTCCCCAAGGTGAGAAGCTTGGCCTTATGAATCCTTTATCCAACAATTCCTGGAGTTGTGTAGATAATTCTTGCATTTCGGATGGTGCAAGCCGATAGGGTGCCTTGGCTACAGGGGAGGCTCCTGGAACCAAGTCTATATGGAATTCGACTTGTCATTGCGGAAGTAATCCTGGTAGATCTTCGAGAAAAACATCAGGGAATTCCTTCACCACAGGAATGTCTTCAAGTTTCGGCTCCTCAGCCTTCTTATCCACAACGTGCGCTAGGAAAGCAACACATCCTTTCCTTAAGCACTTCTACGCCTTCATACAACTGATGATGCGTAGAGGCGTGTCTCGTTTATCTCCATGCACGATGAGAGTTTCATCATTTGCTAGAGGGATGCGAATGATTTTCTCTTGACAAACAACTTCAGCTTTGTTCTTGGACAACCAGTCCATTCCGACCACTACATCGAAGCTACCCAATTGAATAGGTAAGAGGTCGATGCTAAATCTTCGCTCACCAAGTTCTAATGTGCAACCCCTAACAACTTCGCCCGATTCAACAAGTTTACCATTGGCTAGTTCTATGGAATAAGGAATATCTAATCTACTAGATTCTATTCCAAGCATACGTTTAAATTCCACAGACATGAAGCTATAATCGGCACCAGTGTTAAATAGTATGGATGCAAAGTGATTGTTAACGAGAAACGTACCAGTGACCACATTAGGGTCCTCGCGTGCGTTCCTTGCTCCAATCACAAATGCTCGAGCCTGAGCGTTGTTCCCCCTTGGGCAATATTTTATGAAATGATCCTTGCTTCCACAACCAAAGTATCCTTGGTTCTGCCCAGCTCCATTACTATTCCGGTTACCATTGCCATTGTCATTTCCATTTCCACCATTGTTTCTATTACCAGCACCATTGCGGTTTCCATTCCCGTTCCTTCCTTTTCCCCAACAGTCCTCAGTATGATGACCCAGTTTTCCACACTTGTCGCATTTTGGAATGCGACAAACTCCTTCGTGATGACGCTTGCACTGGTTGCAAGTGGGCAGAGTGCCCAGGTATCTTTTGGCAGGAGCGTCATTCATGGTTGCAAGAGTTTTCGCCTCCTGAGGCGGGTTAGGGTCACGCTTCTTGTTGTTGAAACCCTTGTTGTTGCTACGAGTTGCCTGATTCAGACTTGGATGTTTCCTTTTCTTATCACCGGACGACTCAGCATGCGTCTCGGTCTTCTCAGTAGGGTTTAGTGATAACTTCTTCATGCGAACAGCATCTTCAGTAAGGCTGACAACCAGAGTTACAGCCTGAGTGATCGTTTCAGGTTTGGCCAAAGTTACCATGCTACGAAACTCTGGGGCCAGTCCCCAAATGTAGCGTTCAACGCGCTTAAATTCAGGAGTCACCATGTAAGGGATCACCCTAGACAAATCGTGGAACCTTCGGGTATAACCAGTAATATCAGCACCTTCCATGGTCAAGTGCCAGAACTCAGCCTCCAACCTTTGGAGTTCAGCACGAGAGCAATACTTCTCTCTCATTCGTTCCTTTAGCTCATCCCACGTCATGCCGTATGCAGTATCATCACCCAGAGTGTAGACTTGCAAATTCCACCAAGTCAAAGCTTCATCAACAAACAACCCCGTAGTAAAAGTGACTTACTGATCCGCGGTACACTTGCTCATACGGATAGTGGCATCCGTCTTTTCTGTCCAGCGTACAAACGCCACTACACCTCCAGTGCCATCGTAGTTCAGTGGTTTGCAGTCGAGAAACTGCTTGAAAGTGCAGCCTTGAGATGTGTTTCCTCCAGATGTATCTCCCTGCCCATTACGTCTAGTATTGCTTGCTCCTCCACTTTGTTCGGTGCGATTTGCCTCGTATTGAGCGATAGCTGTGGAGATCCTTTCCTCCAGTAGGGCGTTCAGTTCTTCAGCAGTCATCGGCAGAGGAGGAGGGGGTTGGTCGGAACCTTGATTGTTCACAACTCTTCTAGGTGCCATGTTCTGTCGGAACATAACACAACAGGGTTAGACATTTGTTTTATATCGTCATACAAGACAGTAGTAGTGTATATATACACAGGCATATACCACATAAGTGACATCAAATAATCCGCCAAACGTATAAATCAATTCATACAGCAACAAGCATACATAAATAGATAAATATTGATATGTCATAAGATATTCACCGAGTCTTTACACATATCAGGGCAACTTGTTACGTTATTGTTTGTTAAGTAAACAAAATGTATAAGGGTTACATTACCCCCATAGTACAAGTTTAGCATATGTAAAGAACAAAATATCTTTCCTCACATTGGCGGTTCTTGTCTTTATACCCTAAATTATTACTCCAACAGAGTATTTAATAGGCTGGGGGAGAGGTGTTCACGTTTGACCTTTTCTTGTATTGAAGGAATCTCATTTGACACGTGACAAGACCTGCTGTGGTTTCTGTGCACCGAATTCCATAATTATGTATGCATCCATAATTACGTCACTCCTTGCACAGTCCGCACAGTTCGTTTCATCCTCGTATCACTTCCTTCAGATAGGCCACCGTTTTAGGTAAAGTCACGAGTACCTGAGATATTCTATTTCTAGTATATGTATACATCACATAGTTGCAAGTGATTTCTAGTCAAAGACAAGTGCTACTCCAGTGCACCCTAAGTCTCGTAGTGTCTTCACTTGACTCTTTGTAAACAGTTTCAGGTAGTGGATGTCGCGGAAAGTTTTATGCAATGAAAACTTTTGAAAATTTGTTTTCGTGATAGGATCCTAAAGATTGTAGTCTAGACTCGAGAAGGAATCCTAGTTCACTACAATCGTAGCTCTGATACCAATCTGTCACACCCCTTTCTTAGGCGGAAGCACGAGGTGTGATCTTGAAAGGTTTTCATTGCATACGATTGGTAAACATGCTACATGCTCGTAAAACAACTCCAAATGCCAAACATTTCATAACTGAAAACATAGTTTAAGTGTTTACATCACAAGACAGCATATTGTCTAAAAAGTTTACAACTTTATTCAAAGACAAACATAAAAAACATCCAAGAGCATGAGTAAGACCGCGAGCACATCCACTTTAGTTACCTGAAATACATGTGAGTTTTTGGAAAATCGTCAACATAATGTTGGTGTGAATTCATGCAGTTTTGTATTGAACATTTGTATACTTTGTATGAAAACATGGTATGTAATTTGTATAAATCAAGTATTTCTGTAAGTATCGAGATTGTTAATGGGTTGCAAGGCCATTAACATGTGACACGACATAGGAAGCATCCAAACCATAGGCATTTTTCTAGTTGTCGATTCACGACTGAGACACAAAAGCACTGCTTGGTACTAGTTATCACCAAGAGTGTGGCTGCCCGAAAACCCATTAGATCTAACCTTTTGTTCTGCAGTCTTAGTATGTACACGATTAATGGTGCTTCTGGTACCCTATTCGTGACACGATTTAAAGTATCATTCCTTAGTTCTTGTATCCAGCATACCATAACACATGTATTTTCCCCAAGTTTAAAAAGTATGTAAAAGTTTAAAAGTGGGGACATGAACTCACTTTTCTGTAAACATTTAGTAACATGTATTCACCCCCGAAGTTATAAAACTGAAAACAGTTAAAAGAAAAGGGGGAGCATGAACTCACAACTTTGCGTTTCTTGCGCCGTTAACTTCACCGGGTTTGCTTATATAGCGTCGTGACCTATACGGGTTTTATTAACGTTAGTCACTAGACTTGTATCGCACAAGTACAAGTCACCATCTTTCATGTATTTGTTCTTGTGTTACAAATAATTTATATTTTTAACTATGTATCTTACTTATATTATTTCCTCAAAAATAAATATAAGTATCTTGTATTTTTCACCCGACTTATGTATTTTGTCCAAAACTTCATTTCATGTTCATAACTTGTCCAAGTTATATAATCGATCAAGTAATATATTTTCATAAATATATTCTCTTGTATTTATCTACGCATGTTGTATGTGTATTTTTGTATTTTTACTCCTCAGGAGTATTTAGTGTATTTTCAAGTCCTGATACACTATTTACTCATAATACATACTACATACATTTAGCACAAAATTTTGATGATCAATAGATATATATCTTTTCCTCAAAAATATACATACTTAATATCAATTTTTATCTTGAAGAAATCATTATTTCTTAATCTTGAAATTTACTCAAAAATTAGGGAAACCTTGGTAAATATCTTTAGGTGAATTTTTAGGGAATAAGTTTCACCAAAACTTATATTTTCTAAGTGTCAAAATTTTATACAAATTTTGACATAGTTTCCCCTAAAAATGGAGGTTTCCCATGTTTTCAAAACATGTGTTTATTTTCTTTTAAATCATCATCCACAATCAACAACTAATTCAACACTTACCGAGTGTCAAAATCAAGTAAATTACACTATATCATGAACTTGAAGTTTTCGTAAAAACTTGTAGTAACTTACCATGTTATTTAGTAGGTTTAGTTATCCTTAAAAACATGGTTATTTGTTTGTAAATCACATTCCTGAAAGATCTAGTCATTTACAACTTGTAAGATGATTTTTTTAAAAATATTTCTTTTGTATTTTTCTTATTACAATCATGTTCCTAGTCTTGTTCAAACACTAAAAATATGATTAGTTTATTTAGAAACCATGACTTTGTAAATCTTATAAATAAACTTGGTTTCTTGGGAAAATTATTTTTGTAATCATCTATTTACAAGATTTGTATTTTGTTTAAATCATCTTTACATATGAAAACCAATTTCATCATTCAAGTTCATGAAGACATAAAGCATGATGATCTTGGTCTTTCACAAGATCACCACTTTAACTTACTAGATCATGTGTTTAATAACAATATAGTAGGTTTCTCATGATGTCTAACATCACTAACACAAATCACCATTCATCAAGAAGCAACTCATCATCATTTACATGTATTCTTATGTATTTAAGCTTATGTTAAAGTATCATGATCATGTTCTTTAGTGTTGTTGTGATTAACAATATTCATCATCTTTTAATCATCAAAATATGAAGTAACAACAAGTGATGAGAAGCTTACAACTAGCACAAGGGCTAGGGAAGAACACAAGATGTTGAAGATGATAAATGGGTTGGATAAAAGCAAAGGAAGAAGGTCCTTCAAGATCCACAAGCTCTAAACCTTCTTAAACACCTTCTTGCACCTTGTGACTAACTTGCAATGATTGAATAATGGATGAAAGTGATGGTGGTGCTTGGGTGGGTTTTGGCCTAGAATGGGGCAAGGGAGGAGTGGGGTGTGGTGTGACGAAGATGAGGTGAGCTTGTGGTCTTCTTATAGTACATGGCATATCTTCTCACAAATCTTTACAAGATCACATAGTATCTAAATGAATCCAAGAAAGATCATAGAATATCTTGGCAAGATCATCAAGGATTTAGCAAGATTTTGGTGGGGTCACCCCCATTGTGACCGTCCACAATATAGGGGGGGGGCAAAGTGTAAATTCCAATCTCTAATTGTATAAATAAGTTAGTTTTCAAGTATAAAGTTTAGGGATTTAATGTATTATTATGTTATAAGGGGTGTTATGGTGTTCGGGGATCATAACTAGCTCAGAAAAATGAAATAATGCTTCTAGTAATATTTTGATGTTTCGGGTCATGTCCGGTTGTTCGGTTAGATACCGGTTCGTTAAAGTGCTAAATTGCACCGTTTAGTGCCCTTTAAGTACCCTTTTGTGACGCTTTTAATTCCCGACACTTAGGAAAGCATTCAGGGCCATTTAGTCATATTTTTACATGTTACTAACTCATTACAATGCTGAATTTTGCTGAAATATTTGAAATTCAGCATTTTAAGTGTGTTCCGGGTGCTTTTTAGTGCATATTCTAGCTTCTGGAAAGTCTATATGTTAACCCTTGTATACATTCTTGGGTTTTAATAAATTTTAGACGTTGGACCTACTCCTAGGCCTCAATTCTATTGTCTGACTGCTCACTGCAGAATTGTTGACACAATGTGTCTTACCGGTGAGTTTACTAGTATTTCTGACGCAACGCTATCATTAATGCATAAAGCAATATTTGTAGTATAAAACATGCATGAATTCACAAGTATAGCATGAAATCAGACATTGTTGACATTTAAGCACATAATTGCAGTTATCAAGTATTAATTAAATTGTACGGAAATTACCGGTTTTGTGCCAGTTGTCACACAAACCCACAGAGTTCATCAGACAAAAATCAAGAAACCCCATCAAACAAATTTGAAACCCCATCAAACAAAAATTAAGAAACCCCATCAAACAAAATCAAGAATCCAAACTGAAACTCACAAGTCCGGTGAGAATCATAACAAATCCGAGCCGTGTAGAAACCCAGATCTGATGTTGTGATATCACGACCCTAAAAACGAAGCCGGAAGTACTAGTCTCTATCCTTTATGCTCACCACCTTCAAGGCCTCTATGAAAACCGGCAGACCAAGACTCCGACCGCCGGCGTCGCCCCTACCACCACCGTCTTTCTCTTCCGTTCACCTTTCTCTCCTCACAACCCTTCTCTCTCCGACAAGTATCTCTCTCATCTGCCTCTCTTCCGCTCTGATTTTAGCCACCGTATGCCACCACCCTCTGGTGGTGGCTGGTTGTTTTCTCTGTCGGAACAAAGAGAGACGAGGGGGTAAGGGGCGTGCTTTGTCGGCTATCTTCTCGCCGGCAGCTGCTGCTCCGTCGCGTCGTCACCGTCCAGCGCCGCCACCCATAGTGGTGGCCGGCTGGTCATCATCGAGCAGTGAGGAGGGGTTCGAGTGAGTGGGGGTGGGGTGAATAGAGTTCTACCAGGTGGATGTTGTTGGGGGTTTTGAGAGGATGTGTGATTTTGTTTGAGAGGTTGAAGAGAGAGAAAGGTGAGAGATTTTGAAGAGAGAAAAAGGTGTGAGAGATTTTAAAATCTCTGGTGCATTAATGGAGAGAGAGAGAGGGATTTGATATTTGAGGTAAATGACCAAAATACCCTTTAGGTTGGCATATTCTGATTGGTTGAGAGTGGTTCTCGCGGTCCTTACAACTGGGGGTGGTTTTCATTTTAGCGCTCCCATATATATATATATATATATATACAGGTAAGGTTATTGTAAAAAAATGTTAAAAGTGTGAGAAATATTGTGGAGGTGACATGTGTCCTAAATCTAAATTAATTCAAAAGGGTAAACAAGTAATTTTATCATTGAATTAATTAATTGATAACCTTCCATAACCGCCACCCTTATTTATAGGAATACGTTTTTTTAAAGATCTCTATAAAACACTGCGAATAACTCTGTATAACACTACAACATTATATATAACACTGCAACCACCATTGAGTACATATATAACACCATTCAATAAGTATATAACACTATTCAATAAGTATATAACACCACAAAACACCATTCAATAGTTCATAACACTGTAATAAGTATATAACACCACAAAACACCATTCTAACAGTTCATAACTGTAACAAGTACATAACACTACAAAACAAAGATATAACACTACAAATCACTATTAAAGACACTACAAAAACACCATGTATTTCTAATCAAAAGTTTTAGCTCAAGTTCTGTTTTGTTTTGGCTATTAATCGAACTTAAATGAATCAAATCAAAATTCGTCAATCTAACTGAATAAACCAAACCGATTAACTAAAAACGGATTGATTAATAAAATAGACTAATCGATGACCTCGATTTCGGTTGAGGATAATAATCTAACCAACCAAACAATGCACACCGTGGCAATGTTTGTGTTTCTCGCCGCATCGCGCACTATTATTGGTTATTAACCAAAATCGGGTATCGGTGAGGAATAACTAAATCGTTAACCTAAACCAAACCAAAAACATTAAAAACAAACTTGAATAACCAAAAACTGAATTAACTGATAACTGAAAATCGAAGTAATCAAAAACCGGTTATCAATTTTTTTGTACTCTCGTTTAACCAAAATTAGCTTAACCAAACCTAATCCTTCATATTTTCATATATTTCTAGCTTTTATACCTCCGGTTCATATATTTCATATTTTATATGTTCATTTCATATATTTATACTTTCATTTCACGTATTTATACCTTAATTTCATATATTTCTAAGCAAGAAGTTTTAGCCAAAGTTTGGGTTTTGCTATCAACTAAAATTAAATGAACCTAACCAAAAACCATCAATCTAACCGAATAAACCGAAGTGATTAACCAAAAACCGATTGATTAAAAAAATAGCCTAACCGATGACTTTGGCTTCGGCTTCGGTCGAGTATAATAACCGAACCGACCAAACCATGCACAACACAATGAAATGGATTACCCGATTATTTCATTTTTGATGTATATCTATCAAATAATGCTACAATAAATATTATATGAATAAGAAAACTACCAAAAACGAATATCGCAATGCGATGTGCCGCTCCCGCCGCATTGCACTGGGCATGATGCTGGTATATATATAATAGGTATCATATTAACAAAACATTTTGTTCATTCATCAACATTCCAAACATAAATAAATTATACCCTTATACAAATATCAACTTTAGGTTGAGTCCTACATTTAAAGGGTTGCGTCTTAGGTTTCAAAAACTAACAAAACATCGTTCAAAAACATAATCACAGCGTTTACTTTTTCCTCCCACAACGTGTTCACACCGTACAAAAACCAACACAAAATGTTCCATCTTCGGTCAATAAACCTACTCGACTATTAACAAAATAATAATATTCACCCCGCTTGATTTAGATAAAAACTACGGTCAATAAACCGACGCGATCATCAACAAAATAATTTCCAACCCAATTTGGCAAGAACGGACGACACCCATATATAAACTATAACCAACCGACCGCGCCTGTTTATTTTCTTCCCATGCCCTCCACGTTGCGTTCTACATCACCAATATATAAACTGAAGAACCAAAGAATCGTGTTAAGGCCGAAGCCTGTAAACGAGGGTTTGGATCTTGTAAAAGAGCTTGAGGAACAGTCCTGCAAAACAGAAAACCGTTAGGCTCGCCGCAGAGATGGGAGGGCCCCTCTGCGACCACCCTCCGGTGTGAGGATAAGTATTGGTAGAGAGAGAAAATAGAGAGAGAAAGTAAGGACGAAGGTTCAGAAAATCGTACTTGGCTTTGTACTTGATGGGATATTTATAGTAGTCAACTGAGATGACATCATTCGTCCAGACGCACTTAAATGGAGGTTCGTCTCCGGGGGTACTCGATGAGGAACGGACATGTTTCAGATGCCCGTTCAAGTGGAGTCCGGTTCGTTCCAAGGATCATGTCCGGCCTCGGATATGCATCTTCAAGTCCCCCAGTTTGTTAAGTCTCGGTAGAGACTTAGCAAAATGTTGCTTCAGGTTTTGTTTTATTCGGATGACGTGTCGCTGTTGGAGTGGTCTGAGTTGATGACGTGGAGTGGCGATGATGTGGCGTGGGTGACTTTTGTGACTTGACTGTCAGTCACCCACCCGTGACGGTAGTAAGTCCTTGTGTTGGAATTCGTGGGAAGTGACGGTTTGATATGACCGCCCCTAACCGACTTAAATCCCTAATAAAATCAGTTTTTACCACTTCACTTTTACTCTTTTTTCCTCTCATCTTTTTCATCTTCTCTGCTGTTACCCTCCTTAATCTCTTCTTCTTCTTCTTCTTCTTCCGAGAAAGGTGCGTCCCTTTCCTTTTATTTTTAAAGTATGGCTCCTGGTAAGGAGAATCTTGCGGAGAGTGTGAGTGTGCTTACCCAACGTCAGTTGGATAAGTTCATTAGAGATTACAGGATTCCTCTAGATCTTCACCCGGTCCTTCCCTCAAAAAATGAAGCCATATACCCACTCCGTCAAGGGAAGTTTCCCTTTTATACTCGCGTCTGTAATTTCGCGAATTATAGGGTCCCTTTTTCTCGTTTCTTAATTAGGGTTCTTCAGTTTTTTAGGGTTCATATTAGCCAAGTTAACCCGTTCGGTCTTAGCCGTATCAATCATTTTGAAATTTCTTGTCGAGCCCTAGACCAAAAACCGGACCTGAATGTTTTCCGATATTTCTATGAGTTTATCACGGCTGGAGACTGGTATACCTTCGCGCACCGGAAGGGTGTACCTTCCCCATCCTCCAGCGAGCGGTCTAGCTTAAAAAATTGGAAAGATAATTTTTTCTGGCTGGACGACCGCTGCCTACCGGAGGATATGAGGTGGCGCTTCAAAGACCAGACGATGTCTTTCGATCTTGGTGAAGACTTCGCTTTTAACGAAAGTCTAGTCTGTGCCCTGATTGAGCACAAGTCCCCAATTCGTCCCCTTCCCGAGCATTTCCTTTGGTTAGGTCGAGTCAGTTTTTCCTGGGCCCAAGGGGATAAGGATTGGCCGATTATTCGCCGAAAGCGTGATCGTAAGTTCCGGCCCTTTACATCCCCTTCGGCACCATTATTTTGCTGTTTTACTAACTTCTTAATTTCGAAAATGTAGGTGCCATAATGTCTCTTCTGGATGCTCTGAAGGTTCCAAGCATGGATGTTTTTGATTTCGGCTTTGCGGATCAAGGCGAGGACGAGGTTCCTCTTATGAAGCAAGTGGCTTCTTCGACTCAGGAGGTTCGTCCGGTGATTCCTCAGAATGTTTCTGAACAGCCTGTCGCGGAGGCCACTTCTTCCATCCCTTTGGGTACTCATGATCAAGCTACTGTGGAGGTTACTTCTTCTACTCCGATATCTTTAAAGGATGCTGGCGGCTCGTCCGGATCACAAGTTGGTAAGAAATCTGTTCTTGAAGACGTGGATAGTGATCCGGAGGTTCGTAGCTTAGATGAGGCCCTTCAATTCCGACCTTCTTCTACTTCTTTGAAAAACAAGAATATTGTATCGGATGTAGATTTGAAGGTTCGCTCCCGAAAGAGGAAGAATGAGCCGATCCAGATTCGTTCTACCGATCCCCTTCCATTTCCGAAGTCAAAGAAAACAAAGAAAGATTCTCACTCCGAGGGTAATGTGATGGACGAACTGGACGAGCATCTTACCGGAGGTAGGTTTTCAAGGGAGGAAGCTGCTTTGGCTCGATCGAAACCAACTCCTGTGTATTCAAGTGGTTTTGCTCCGGACAGTGAAGTGGAGAGTATGGAAGTAGAGAATCCGGAGGGTACGGAGAAGGGAAAAGCTCATGATGGTCCGAAGGTGGTGACCTTTTCAGGTACTCTCTTGGACTCATCCTTGGGTCCGGACTGTTTTTTAGATGATGAGGAAGATCAAGTGTCTTCACTTCCTTCATCTTGGTTCGGACCTGAGGGACGAAATGGAGATTGATCCGGCGACGGCCGATGAGAAGTTCATTCCGGATTGGGATATCCGGAATAAAGACACGATGATGGACGAGCTTGTTGCAAGAACCATGCTTTTTAATATTAATACTCCATTGGATCATGCCAGGAGCCGAAAGATGAAGAGCCAAGATCTGGCTGCAGCTGTTCTAATTAATCAGGCTCAATCAAATGTTTTTGTAACGGAGGTTTACCAGAGGTGGATAGAGGCAGAATCAGTGAGAGAAAATTTGGAAAAAGAAAACCGCTCTCTGAAACGGAAGGCTCTAAAAGCTCCGGACATGGAGAAGAAAGTTGCTCAGCTTACTCATGACCTTCAATCCCAACAAGAGAAAGTCAAATTACTCACTACACAGAGTCAATCATCTCAAGCGGCTGCAGCTTCGGCGGCTGAAGACAGGGATAAGATATCCGCGGAGTTTAAAAAATTCTCCGAATCGATGAGGGAGAAAGACGAAGCGCATAAGGCTGTTTTGGCGAAGATGGAAGAATCTTTTAACAATGCTCGTCTTGCTTATGAGAGCATGATGGCCGGTACGTTTTTTGCTTGGTTTAGTTGCTTTTTATTTTTCCCGTTTTTCTTTCTAACACTTTTTCCAGAGCGGGATACACTTAAATCAGGGGAGGCCGACTTAAAGGACCAGATTGAAGAGATGAAGGGACGTGAAAAAGAGATTGAAGCGGAGAAAGTAGTTTTGAAAGCTAAAGTGGAGGAACTTCAGGCGACCAAGACGTGGATGCTTTCGGAGGGTGTAAGACTTCTTGCTAAAAACATTCATATAGGCCCGGAGATGACTGCAGCCGTAGCCGCAGTTAATAATGCAATGAGCTCTGTGGGTGTTAATTCCAGTCTTCACAACGGTTACCTTCATGCCTTGAAAAAGAAGACACCTTATGCTGATGTGCCGATGCTAAACCGTAACGCAGCGGAAGAACTAAGTGACGCGGTTGCTTGTTTTGACACTCTTAAGTTTCCGGTGGTTGAAGACCTTCCGAAACTCATCCACGAGCCACTTTCCAAAATTAAAGATGCTCTTCTTTTTGCAAGTGGGGAGTCTCTGAAGGAATGAGGTGGACATGCCCGGCTCCTTGGGGTATGCACCTTGGCAGTTTTCAGTTTGTTTAACTTTTTAGGGGGTGGTCATGTCCGGTTGTTTGGGATATGCACCCTGTTTTGAATTTGGAACGAATGTAATGATGTTCTTACCTATGCCTAACAATTATCCTTTGTAACTTTGTAACTTCCGGAGATACAAGTCCGGTTAATTTTGATGCAATCACTTTTTTGCGCATGCGTCCATGCTTTTGGTGTTTACATTTTTTCTTACTATTTGAACGTTCTTTTTTAGGTACGGATCCGATTTGTTTTATTTTATTAGGATAATTTCTATGTGAAGGAAAAGTACGAACGGAACCAGTTCGTCCTTACCTCTTAGGGTTAGTGCCCCTAGTTCGGCCGAAGATGTACTTGTGTTGCAACTTTGTTGATGATAGAAAAATTTCATTAATCTATTTATATAATCCGGAGTTTAAACTTCTCCGGTTATCATATGGTAAAAACATTTCAAATAATCCGTGGGTAAAACCCTCCACGGTTCTTGGAATTAAAAATCGTTCGGTGCGGGCAAAAACCATCCGCGTTACAAGGAAAAAATAAAGGTGGCGGAGGCCGTAGCTTCCGTATTACAATCTTATTTTTAAAATAGGAAAGACTTCAAAGAAAACACTTCTTTAGGTGTGCTCCATTCCATGTACGCGGGACGAGGGTCCCGTCCATCTTCTTAAGCGTATATGCATCGTCCTTTCCTGCGGTGTTGATTAGGTAGGGACCTTCCCATTTCGGAGCCATCTTTCCGGTGCCTTCAACCAAACTTGCTTCATTGCTCCGCATGACATAGTCTCCGATCTTAAACCTGACCTCCTTTACTTTAGAGTTGTAGTGTTTTTCCAACTCTTTTTTGTATTTCGCTTCTCGGATGGCCGCAAGTTCTCTTCGTTCCTCGACCAAATCGAGGTTCAGGCGGAGTTCTTGTTCATTTTCTTCTTGACTCTGTTGCATTCGAGGGGTGGGTATCCCTACTTCAGCGGGAATGACCGCTTCGGTACCGTATGTCAAGCTGAAGGGAGTTTCCCTATTGCTTGTCTTCGGCATCGTCCGGTGAGCCCATAGGACATGCGGGAGTTCATCTACCCATGAAACGCCTTCCTTCCCCAGGCGCTTTTTAATGCCTTCCACAATTCTGCGGTTGGCTCTTTCTACCTGCCCATTGGCCTGGGGATGGGCAACCGAAGCAAAGTTTTGCTCAATGTGCATTCTTTGGCACCATGTCTTGAACGGTTTTTCCGCAAACTACTTCCCGTTGTCACTTACTATACAAAGTGGCATTCCGTATCTGCATACTATGTTTTCCCAGACAAACCTTAACACCTGATCCCCAGTGATTGTTCGGAGTGGTTTGGCTTCGATCCATTTAGTAAAGTAATCGATGGCAACCAACAGGAATCTCACTCCTCCGGTGGATACTGGAAAAGGACCAACGATGTCGATCCCCCACTTTTGAAATGGCCACGCCGAAGTTACGGGAACAAGGTTATTTTTTGCTCGGTGGCTGATGGGGGCGTGCCGTTGGCAATCTTCACATGCTTGCAATTCATTAACAGCACTTTGGTGCATCCCCGGCCAGAAATAGCCAGCGTTCATAGCCTTGGCTATGACCATCCTCGGCCCGGAGTGGATGCCGCATATTCCCCAGTGGATTTATCTTATGACATAGCTGGCTTCATCCGGTGTTAAGCATTTTAAGAGCGGACCTAAGAAGGTCTTGCGGTAAAGTTGCCCATCGTGAACCTGATACTGCAACGCTTTTACCTTTAGCTTCCGGGCCTGAGCTTTGTCTTCTGGGAGCGTCCCTTCTTTCAAGTAATCCACAATCGGAGTCATCCAAGATTTTTCCAGTATGGAGACCGACATGACCGACCCCGTCTGTTGGATGGCCGGAGCTTGCAAGGTTTCGACTAAAACTTCTTTGGATAAGTGACAGAATGCTACGGATGCGAGCTTGCTTAAGGCATCGGCCTTTTTGTTCTTACTCCGCGGTATGTGTACTATCTTGCAAGAGTCAAAAGAGGAAATTAAGTCGTTAACTTGCTGGAGATACCGAACCATGTTATCCTCTCGTGCTTCGTACTCTCCGCTGACTTGATTTGCTACTAACAACGAATCAACATGTGCTAGTACGGAGGTTGCACCGGCCTTTGCTGCGGTTTGAAGTCCCGCAAGGAGGGCCTCATATTCGGCCTCATGGTTTGAAGTTTTAAACTCAAATCGTAGAGCATAAGTGTATTCTATCCCTTCTGGATCTATTAAGATTAATCCGGATCCTGACCCTTCTTTGCTGGAGGCTCCATCCGTATATAAGTTCCATACTCTTGGTAGGGCGGACTTTTCTTTGGTGCTTTCTCCGGTTGGTACCTCCGTAAGGAAATCAGCCACAGCCTGGCCTTTCACCGGACCTCTGGTTCGATAGGTGATATCGAAAGCGCTGAGTTCAATCGCCCACTAGGTTAAGCGTCCGGAAACATCCGGCTTTCTTAAGATTTGCTGGATCTGAAGATCAGTCTGTACTTCTATATTGAAAGCCTGAAAATACCTTCGGAGGCGCCTGGAAGCGTGTACTAATGCGAGTGCCAACTTCTCTATTATCGGGTACCGAGTTTCATAATCTTTCAAAATGCGGCTTACGTAGTAGACCGGAATTTGTGCTTGATTCCGGTGCACCACAAGTACTGCACTTATAGCGAAATGAGAGGCGGAGAGATAAACCGTGACGGTTTCTCCGGTAACTGGAGCTGTTAGGGTGGGTAAAGACCCAAGACAAACTTTCAACTCTTGAAATGCCGAATCGGCTTCCGGCGTCCATTCTATCTGACCTTTTCCGGTTCGTTTTTTCAACACATTCATGAAAGGAATAGTACGATCGGCCGCTTTTGAGACAAAATGATGGAGAGCTACCAGTTTACCGTTTAACGATTGAATTTCTTTAACCGTTTTAGGAGGCTGCATGGAGATTACCGCCTTAATTTTATCCGGGTGTGCCTGTATTCCGGACTGTGTTATCCATACGCCGAGAAATTTTCCCTCTTCTAAACCGAACGAACATTTTTTGGGATTAAGTTTGAGATTGATACTCCGAATCCTGGTGAAGGTTTCGAGTATGTCATCGATCATGTTATCTTCGGCCTGACTTTTTATGACCAAGTCATCCACATAAATTTCCAAGTTCCTTCCGATCTGGTCCTTGAATGCTTTATCCATCAGCCTCTGGTACGTAGCTCCGGCGTTTTTCAACCCAAACGGCATTTTGGTATAACAAAAAAGCCCTTCATTGGTTACGAATGCTGTTTTATCTTCGTCCTCTAAAGCCATCTGTATCTGATGATAGCCTTTATATGCATCCAAGAAGCACTTAAGACGAAAGCTGGAAAGAGAATCAATCTTTAGATCGATCTCCGGCAGGGGATAACAATCCTTCGGACATGCGTTGTTTAAATCGGAAAAGTCTACGCACATTCTCCAAGTTTTATCTTACTTGGTGACCATCACCGGGTTAGAGACCCAGGTCTGGTAACGTACCTCCCTGATGATTCCAGCACTTAACAACTTTCGTACATCCTCGGAGATGGCTTTGTTACGGGCTGGAGCCATGTTTCTTTTTCTTTGAGCCACTGGTTTTACTGAATGCGACATTTTCAATTTATGTTCGGCCAAACATCGAGGAACTCCAACCATGTCAGAGGTTTGCCAGGCAAATACATCGAGTGAATTAGACAAGAGCTTCCACAGCTTCTTTTTGGTTCGTTCGGGAAGTTGAGCCCCAACTGCAATTTTCTGTTCGGGAAAATGTGGGTGTATGGCCCATTCTTCTGTAAGAAGACTCGGAGTTTGCACATTACAACTGCTTTGTCGTATTTCTGCTACACAAATTGTTGATTCAGAGTGTAAAGTTGCCACTCCTGCTTCGGTGGGGAATTTTAACGATCCATGAATGGTAGAACTGATGATACCGAAGGCGCACATACCGGGCCTCCCTAGTATAACATTGTGAACGGACCTTGCTTCTACCACCAGATATGTCAAGTTGACGGTTCGGACCAAACTTCATTCTCCCAACGTTGTCGGCAAAGTGATTTGCCCTATAGGCTGCACCACTTCTCCGGAAAAACTGACCAACGACATTGAAACTCGTACTAATTTCGCTTTGGTCTGCGGAGCTAACTGCTGGAAACATTGTTGATACATGATTTCGGTGGCACTTCCGCTGTTAACATAAATCCTCCGGACCTTGTGACCTGTTATGATCGCAGACACTATGATTGGTTCGTCCTTGATTTCTTCAAGATTAATGGGAGGAAAGGCGGTGGGTTGCTGCATCCAAGCGGCCATATGGTGACTGGACCGCTTGATGCCCTGGCTATCTACTTTCCTGATCATACAAATTGCCGGTTGGTTGTTCGGATTATCCCCCGAATTTCCTGAAGATTTTCCTTCCTTTACTTCTTTTACTAGATGCGACAGTTTACCGGACCGTACTGCTTTTTCTATTTCTTGTTTCAGGGACCAGCAATCATCTGTATTGTGACCTCGAGCATGATGGTAATCACAATATTTCTTGGAGTTCTTATCGCCTGGATTTCGGAGTTTTGGTGGAACAGGGAAGTTTGCCCCTTTTGCACTGAGAATTTCACTGGGAGTTTTGGAAAGGTCCGATAGATTGTAGAACCTTGATCCGGAGCTTCTTCCGCGTGGAGGTCTGTCGTTCCTGTTGTAAGGGTGCGGTCGTCCCCTACTCCGGGATGGAGTTTTATCAAACACCGACCCACCGTTTTTCTTCCAGGAAGACATCTTATGATCTGACTCCGGAGCTGGGTTACATGCGTTTTTTCCTCGAGCGAAAGCTCTGGCTCGGTCCATGAGTACTTCCATCGTCTTCGGAAGGTTCTCGTGTAATTTCTCAACCAATTGATTGTTCCGGACACCGTGACAGAATCCGGAGATTCTTAACTGGTCAACTACCCCACTGATCTGCATACTTTCCTGGTTGAATCGGTCAATGAAACTATCCAAAGATTCCCCATCCTTTCTCCGGATGTTGTGAACTTCGGTGATTTATTTGGAGTAGTGTCGTTGTTGGCTAAAATTCTGAAGGAAAGATCTTTGGAACTCCTCGAAGTCATTTATCTCTCCTTCATTCAATGCATCAAACCACACCCGGGCAGCCCCGGTTAGTGTTTGTGCGAACATGAAGCACCACGCCGGCATCGGCCATTGCTCTACTCGCGCAGCTCCATCGAAATCGAACATATGATCATCCGAATCAGTCGTACCATCATACTTCTTTACTGTAGTTGGCATTTGAGTTTCGGAGGGAGCTTGGCGTGTGTGATGCGGGCACTGAATTTAGACTTGTCGGTCATGGAGACCGGATGATACGGTTTGGTGAGTTCCGGATCATTAATTGCTTCCATTTGTGTTTCATTACGTATTGCCATTGCTGGAGATGGTCCGGAAGAACCCTACACATACCCACTATAAGTTTCTGAGGTAACAACTGTGGAGAAAGTAGGAGGGGTGAACATCGTAGGACCCATAGTCCTTACCGGTGTTTCATCATGAAAGAGCCTGGTTCGTAAACCGAGGATCTGTTCATCTCTAGCTTGTTATGCTTTCGACCTTCGCAGAAGACTTGCATTTTTGGAGAGAAACTCCGAATCGAACTCTGATGTTTGCGAAGTAGGAAGTAAAATGAATGGCAAGGTTCTTCCCGGTCCCGAGCTTAAAGCAGCTGAGACTGTGGAAACAGCGCTTGCTGGTGCTGTGGTTTGCGTGTTAACAGCCGTGGATCCCAGATTCACGGAACCTGAGGCCGCCATTTGTCAGTTCTTTGCTCAAGAAATTCACCAAAGTGAAGGACTAAGAGCTTTGAGATCGGATGGCGCCAATTGAAGAACCAAAGAATCGTGTTAAGGCCGAAGCCTGTAAACGAGGGTTTGGATCTTGTAAAAGAGCTTGAGGAACAGTCCTGCAAAACAGAAAACCGTTAGGCTCGCCGCAGAGATGGGAGGGCCCCTCTGCGACCACCCTCCCGCGTGAGGATAAGTATTGGTAGAGAGAGAAAATAGAGAGAGAAAGTAAGGACGAAGGTTCAGAAAATCGTACATGGCTTTATACTTGATGGGATATTTATAGTAGTCAACTGAGATGACGTCATTCGTCCAGACGCACTTAAATGGAGGTTCGTCTCCGGAGGTACTCGATGAGGAACATACATGTTTCAGATGCCCGTTCAAGTGGAGTCCGGTTCGTCCCAAGGATCATCTCCGGCCTCGGATATGCATCTTCATAACCCAAACCCAACGTCGCATTTTTTTCAAATATATTGCCAAATAACCATCTACGCCGGGACGGAATTCGAATCTAGATAATAGAGAGAGAGAGAGATACAGAGAAAGATGATATTTTCTGTTTCTTTTAAACGCCGCTGCTGCCACTTTCACCGGACCAGAACTTTTCGCCGGACAGTCGGTTCGCTTTACCATCGCCATCGAGACTGTCCATTGGGCAATCTGAAACCTGTCGCCTGCCGGATCATCGAACACTGCAATCTGTTGCAACCGATGAGAACCACCGGACATCACCAGAACGCCGACAGAATGGCACGACCGCCGCCACCGCTCGGAATTCTCTCTAAAAGTCTGATCTATCTCTAAAGTGTTTATGTGTGTTTTTTGTGTACACTGATACAAATCTAAGCGTTCATGTGTGTGTACCGTGTACAGTAGAAGATGGTATTATAAATGGTGGTTTTCAAAATGGTATTATAAATGGTGGTGTTGATGGTTTTCAAAACCGTACTCTGTTGGTTTTGAAGAAAAAAAAAAGAAAGTAAAGACACAATTGTTTGACTAAATAATGTGACTATGAAATAAAATAAATAAAAACAAGAGTGAATTTCAAGAATTATTTTTTATCTTTATACCAATTTTCAGATGATGTCCTTTATGTTTAAAATTGATGAGTTTTGTATTTTATGTTTTAAAATCTGACACGTTATGTCCTTTAGACCTAACACAGTTTATATTTTCAGTTAAATGTGACCATGTGCAGGTCACGTAAATGCAAATATGTCATTTGTTCCACCTTTCACATCTTCCCCTAATTTTTACCCACCCAAACCTATTTAATAATTTATCCCCAAATCAAATCCCCCCGTTCAAGAACCGCCGACGACTACCTACCCACACCACCATCCACCGTTGCCGTCCACCCCACCACCATCCAACCCTGTTCAAGAATCTCCGACCACCTGCACCAAAGCTTCACTATACGCTGCCATTTATGTAGTACCAAAACATGTTTTTAGGGGGTTGGTGTGATAAAAAATGGGACGGTTTACTAAAGGTGCGATTCGGTGTCGATTAGGAGGGTTTACGAGAGGACCGGAACAGGTTTTTATGGTATCCACCACCCACCCTCACACCGGCACCACCCCCACAACAGTATCACGAAGATGAGTTTTAAATCGAAGACATGTGGCACCTTTGCTTGACCCTGAAACTGAGAAGTATTTTATGTGTCAATTGGAAATGATGATGGTCGGATGGAAATGTGTACTTATTTTGGTGGGTTGTGCAAGATTTTAGGAGTGAACCAAATAGCTTTTGTGGATGACGAGAAGAAGTCGAAGTCTTTAGAGTTTTTGCTTGGGCGTCATCCTATTGAATTGCTTCATCCTTATGCTAAGGAGTGTAAAGCTAAGTTGGAGTAAATGGAGTTGGGTTTTGATGCTCGGATGAGAATGATAATGGTGGTTTGAATCTTGAAATTTTAGATTGGGTTGAAGATGAATGGGTAAAAATTTTTTGCTAGAGTATTGCTTTAACGTTGATGGAAGACTGGTTGCGATGAACATGGGGAATTGATTGGGGGATAAATGATTAAATAGGATTTGTGTGGGTAAAAATTGGGGGAAGATGTGAAAGGTGGAACAAATGACATATTTGCCCTCATGTGACCTGCACATGGTCATATTTAACTGAAAATATAAACTGGGTTAGGTCTAAAAGATATAACGTGCAAGATTTTAAAACATAAAGTACAAAACTCATCAATTTTGAATATAAAGGATAGCGTCTGAAAATGGGTATAAAGATAAAGAACAATCCTTGAAATTCACTCTAAAAACAAAGTTCTACAGAAAACTTGATTTTAAAACAGTTTTCTTTCAAATAATTTTCAAGTCTGCTTATAAATCTATATATGATTTGAAAACATGTAATTTTTTTTTTCAAATTGATACTGTTTTCATCCTCCAAAATAGATAGATATACATGTAATTGTTGTGTTTTATAAATATCAAATACACGAGTTAGTTTTCTCTTAAGTATCGAACACAATGCACGAGTTTTCTCTTAAGTGTAGAAACCTAGCAAATCAACTCATGTCATGTCAACTTCTTTCTTCACTTCTTATTTTGCACTCAAACACAAAGGGTGCTTCACCCAAACAATTTTTTTTAAAAAGATAAATGTGTGATTGTTTGGAAGAGAGTGAAACCCATCACTAACCCCCTCTCTGTCTCTCCTCTTCCCTACGCGGTGACTACCCCTCGATAAATGTCATTCGCCGCACACCGATGGGAACGGTAGCTTTGTGTCCGCGCGATAAACCTTATCCCCGCACCATGTCACCGCATACACCTTGCACCCCTAAGTATCAAACACAACACTTTATTTTCAAGAATTTGTTAAATCAACTTTATGGCATTAAACAACTTTAATTTTAATTTTAGTTTCTTATTAATTAAACCTAAAAAACACTGATAAATATAAATTGTGTATATACTTATAATTAGGTATGACAAAAAATTTAAGCCCGACGGATATAATCGAAACTCGATGTATCTGGGACATGTATACCTGATACCCAACGAGTATGCGACCAAGCATAGGATTAAAGAAAATATATTTTGCAGTTATGAGATTAGGTAACACCCAACCCGAGTACCCGAAACTATACATCCATTTACCTGAACCATATCCCATATCACTATTATTCTTTTTTTTATTTTTCTTTATAATTTTATACATTAAAAAATCCAAGGGGTATTTTTTTAAACACTAACGAGTATACCCAATACTCGCGGGTTCACCTGATGCCCGACCGGGTGAACCGCCGACAAATACTTGACAAGTAATGAGTCGGGTATGTGACAATATTCACAATTATGTATGTGACTGAAATTAGCCATACCCAGCTCATTCTCATCCCTACATATAATCAGTTGTTAAATTGTATGTTACACAAAACACATAAAATTTTAGAGCCTATTTTATCTTAGTTTTTTTAAAAGCCGCCGCAACGCGCGGGAAACATGGCCGGCTACAAGCAAGTGTAGGGTGGGCCTGCGATCAGGGCCCAAATCAATATAGGGCCCAATTTTTTTTTTAAATTTATATATATTTGAAAAAAATCTGGATGTTTTTATAAATAAGGGCTTTTGTATAACAAGTTTAAAACCCAATTACAAGTTTTATAAATAAGGGTCTGCTTAAAAGGCCCAATGGTCAATCGCTTAGTAGGTAGGTTCGGTACTTTAATTATTTTTGCTACACTATTTTTGTTAATTTGTTTTATCAGTTTCATAACAATTATCGTTGTATTTATATATATGATTGAAGGGCCTGCTTAAAAGGCCCAATGGCCAATCGCTTAGTAGGTAGGTTCGATACTTTGATTATTTTTGCTACACTATTTTTGTTAATTTGTTTTATCAGTTTCATAACAATTATCGTTCTATTTATATATTTGATTGAATGATTGATGAGTTTATATTATATGAAGATTTGCGAATAAAGCCCAAATTTTTTATCTTGAACAGGGCCAAAAATTTTTTTGTGATTTTCGAAGACGGCCTTGGCGGGAAAGCATCAACTCGTTACATTATACAATAGGAAACCCGAAGCCTATAAACACAATTGTGTTTGGGCCAAAATGGTATACATTTATAACATAAATCAGACAATTAGTAATAATTGCGAAACCGTTTTTCTTCCTTGCAGTGTTCAGAGATAACCTTGTATGCCACCATTAAAAGTTTAGGAAACTTACTGCGAAAGTAGTCATCAACCCCTTCTGGGAAATCTCCCAACAATTCCTATGTTGCAAGTAATTAAAAACAGACTTAGTTATAAAATAGTAATGTAATGGATAAGCCTATAAAAACCATATTGTCATACAATGATTTTAGTAGGTTTTAAGCATTTGAGTAAACAATCTTTTATGTGAACGATCTCAATTTATATAAGTTATACGTTCGTGAAAATCCAACCTGAATGTTTGGTGGTAACTCGCCATAATGATTTATTGTATTTCGCATTATACGGAGCAAGTCTTGAACCTTGTTGTAGTTATACTTCCTTCGAATTGTCATATGATTGATAAACACAGGGTCCATTTCAACATCCCACCTTCCACGGAACGCTACAGAACCTTCGTTTTCTAGTGATGCAAGAACAATGGAACCAGTCCGGTCTTCCGATTCTAGCCTATCACTCGCATCCCTCAGAAACTACACTCGTTTCTCAGACTTCCAAAACAAAGGATGGAGTAGTACCTTTGATGCCTTTGGCCTAACATATGTATCATAACAACGCTAGTAAGTATTATATAATATATTAAAGTATGATAAAAAGTCTGACCAACTATCAAATATCAGAAACATCGAGATACCATTTAACAAAAACGAAAATAGAGATTATAAACCATCTAGATGAGTGTGATATACTTTTGTGCATACAAGAACCGAATGGAAAGACTTTTCCAATGGCCATTACTAAAAAGGCCTTTAAGTCATACATGTGCATTGCACATGCCTTTTTCTGACTTTCTTCAGAGAAAAATGTTCTCTATTCTCTATAAGTGTCAAAGATAGTGTATTTTTGTGTGGAGTTGAATGTGATATACTTATGTTCCATGTTCTTTATCATCCAAAGTAACTGTTAGAAACCCATTTGATTACTAGTATTGGCCGACATGTAATGTAACATTTAGAGGCAAATAAAGATCTCAAATTTTACAACAGTAACGTTGTACCTGAGTTTTGGTGCACAGTTTAGCAATCTAGAGCAGAGATCCCAAGCTTCAGGAATATGTTCCACCAAGGAGAGATTCACTTTGTTGTTGATCACATTTACATCACGTTCATAAGGCATGTCACCAAATGGATGCTTGCCACCAGTCATGCAAAAGAAGAGAACACAACCTAAACTAAACATATCCATGGCCCGCGTTTGGCGTTCTCCCTGAAGAATTTGTTCTCGAGGTCGCCAGCCTGAAGTTCCTGAAACTAATGTAACAAAGCAATAACAAAGTTAGATTAAAGTCTCCAGCTTAACTATGTAAGAAAAGGAACATAAAACAAAGGTTTAAAATCAAGCAAAAAAATTAAAAAGAACATAGTAATTACCAGTAGCATGAGATCCCAAGGAAGACGCATCACCAACAAGAAACTTGCTAATGCCCATATCTGCGAGTTTGACACATGGGCGTTCTCCTCTTACTATCAACACGTTATGAGGCTTCAAATCTCGGTGAATAATCTTTAACTTATGCAAATGTACAAGGCCAGCACATATGTCCCTATGATATAAATAGCAAAAAACAATTCAATCCCATTCAAGTCAAAGTAAGAATAATCATTCATGAAGGTGAGAGATGCACCAAACGGCTATAATTTAACATAAGCACTTGAATTTACCGCATCAATTTTAACAAGATACGGGAAGGATAGCCATTTGGCTTCATCAATCGAAAAGACTCCAAGTACCCCATCTGGTTTTGAATTAGACCATAAAGGCTGCAATCACAAGGCTCCAATGAAAGATAAATAAAGCCACCATCACATGTGGTATCATACCAACGGACAATGTTTGGATGTTTGTCAGCAACGATAAGGCTTTGAATTTCTCGAGACACAACATTATCGTGGGTTTCGACAAGGCGTTTCACAGCTACCAAACGACCGTCATAAGATCCTTTAAAGACAACAGTGGCATTACTGCCCATTGCAATTTTTTGTCTTGACACAAATAGTTTTCCTATGGATATCTCTTGCCTGGCTACATGATTTAAAGGTCTTGATGGATCGTGGAGGTCTAAACCTAGTCGTAATTGAATTGTCCATGCAATATCTTTCACAATTCCATAAATCAAGGGCGTTGATTCAGACCTGTAACTCCAGAAAGAAATTAAACATATTTAGACATTAAGACCTCAATACATTCAGATCAAGAAATGTGCAAATGAAATATGCAAAGAGATATTGAAACATACTCTGAAACAAACCACCCCAACAAATTAGCAGCCTCTGTTACGGCTGCCTTCCACCGGTTCACATTATCGGCTGTCCATTTTGAACTTGAACCTTCATCCGCTTCAATCAACTGCTTCGTGACATCTGAATGATTAACGCCGTAAAATACTGGGAAAACGAGATTGCTGCGATTCCTTTTTTGCTCGAGGATCAAACAAAGCTCATCAAGACAACAACTTGAATTTGCAAAATCCTTTGACAATATAATTATTGAAGCTCTCGCTTCTTTTATGCAAGTCTGGATTTCTGGCATCAGTTCTTGATGTTCCTGTTTTGCTTCGTGGACATAGCTAATTCCCGCCCAATTTAAGGCGGAATAAAGATTAGTGATAAAATCAGACTGAGCGTCTTTGGCTATTAAACTAATGAAAACATTGATGGTTGGCACAGGTGTGGAAGAGAATGCATTAAAATCTGGTGGTGGATGGAGGCTTAAACCTAGGGGTGAGTCACATGACTCAATTGTCCTAATAATATCTTCCGCAAATTCAATGGAAGTGGATGCATTGAAATCTAGTGGTGGATGGAGGTTTAAACCTAGTTTTGAGTAATGTGAGAACATTTTCCTCGCAATATCTTCCACAGTTTCAAGAATCATGGGCGTTGTGTCATGCCTGTAACTCCACAAAGAATAAACATATTCAGACATTAAAACCCCAATACAATATGCAAAGAGATATTGAAACATACTCTGAAACAAACCACCCCAACAAATTAGCAGCCTCTGTTAGGGCTGCCTTCCACCGGTTCACATTATCGGCTGTCCATTTTGAACTTGAACCTTCATCCGCTTTAATCATTAGATTTTCCAACTGCTTCGTGACATCTGAAGGATTAACGCCATAAAATACCGGGAAAACACGATTGCTGGGATTCCTTTTTTGCTCGAGGATCAAACAAAGCTCATCAAGATAATAACTTGAATTTGCAAAATCCTCTGACAATACAATTATTGAAGCACTCGCTTCTGTTATGCATCTCTGGATTTCTGGCGTTACTTCTTGACCTTCCTGTTTTGCTTCGTCGTCAATGAAAGGTTTTAATCCCTTAAAAAATAAGCCCATATAAAGAGCACTGATTAAATCGTTTGTCCCTCTGGAACTAATGAAAACTTTGAAGGATGCATTAAAATCTAGTGGTGGATGGAGGTTAAAACCCCGTTGTGCGTAATTTGAGAAAATTGTCCAAGCAATATCTTCCACAATTTTATAAATCATGGGCCTTGTTTCATGCCTGTAACTCCACAAAGAAATTAAACATATTCAGACATTAAAACCCCAATACAATACAATACATTCAGATCAAGAAATGTTCTTTTGTTTCAAATGAAATATGCAAAGAGATATTGAAACATACCCTGAAACCGACCACCCCGACAAATTAGCAGCCTCTGTTAGGGATGCCTTCCACCGGTTCACATTATCGGCTGTCCATTTTGAACTTGAACCTTCATCCGCTTCAATCAACTGCTTCCTGACATCTGAAGGATTAACGCCGTAAAATACCGGGAAATCGAGAAGGCGGCGAATCCTTTTTTGCTCGAGGATCAAACAAAGCTCATCAAGACAATAACTTGAATTTGCAAAATCCTCTGACAATACAATTATTGAAGCTCTCGCTTCTGTTATGTATCTCTGGATTTCTGGCGTTACTTCTTGACCGTCCTGTTTTCCATCGATGTAAACGAAAGGTTTCAATCCCTTAAAAAATAAGCAAATATAAAGATAATTGATAAATTCGTTTGGCCCTCTGGAACTAATGAAAACTTCGAAGGCTGGCACATAGATAGGAGGGGATGAAGTAGATTCCATTAAAGGCTTGAAATCACGAATACAAAGGCTTGCACCTCTTTGTTACTGCTTCTAGGGAAGACAACGAAAGGGTTTAATAGTTGTATTTGGGAATTCTGTGATGTGAAAACGCTGAAGAATTGGCCGGCGATCGGATTGAAGCTTTTTAAAAGCAGTAAAGATTTTCATAGTTGTATTTGGGACCCTTTAATTTTTCTTAGCGGGCACGCAATAATTTTTTAAAATTTTAGGCGCCTAGAATCCTAGATATATAAATAAAAAAGAGTTAATTACGATTTTAACCCCTGTGGTTATATTACTTTTACTATATTAGCCCAAAATAAGATTTTTTAACATATGTGCTCACATGGTCTTTATAACTAACTATTTTAGCCCCTGAGTCTAACTCAACCCCCTACCCTGGTTAATTATTTGTCACATGCAAGGCACGTGATGGGTACATTTGTAATTTCTCCTCCCCTTTACCAAATCAGTTAATCAAATAGTTAGAGATAATTCTAAACTTTAATCCTTTGGGAAAATTCACTAACTTTTTAGCATAATTCTAAACTTTAATCCTCCATCAACACCCACCAACAGCAACGACCACTACCCAGTCGCCATCACCTCCGCCATCATTGCGACACCCACAACCTTCACAGTTCATCATAACCGTCACTAGATCTAGATCTCCGCCCAAATCTCCAACCAAACCTTGACATCACATCCCAAATCTTTGATATAACACATTCAGATCTACTACAATGGAGGGGGGATGACTAATCGAGTTCTGACCGTTATTTCTTTACGGATCTACTACAATGGAGGAGGATGAGTAGTGGTTCGAGTTCCAGCCATAGCCACCACTACCCAGCCCTTAAACCACACCATCGCCACCGGTCTGAGTTTCGGTTGTCGGTTCTTCACCGACCACCACCTTCGTCGTGATCCTAGACCCTCAAATGCCACTCGTCTGCTACAATGGAGGGAGGATGAGTAGTGGTGGTGGTGTTGTTCAAGAGAAGAAAGCGTAGTAGGAGAGAGAGCAGGGATGAATTTGTGTTAAATTAGTTTATTTATTTAGAGTAAATTACAATTTTGGTCCCTGTGGTTATATCAATTTTAAAGAGGGGGGATTACCAATATGCCCATTATGTACCTCACATGTGACAAATAATTAAGCAGGATAGGGGGTTGAGTTAGACTTAGGGGCCAAAATAGTTAGTTATAGAGACCATGAGGGCACATATGTTAAAAAATCTTATTTTGGGCTAATATAGTAAAAGTGATATAACCACAGGGGCCAAAATCGTAATTTACTAAAATAAAAAAAATCGGTTCAGGGCGGGTTATGTAAAACAAAAGAACATCAAACTAAAATTTATATAATCATCAAAAACACGTCAAACGTCGTTACAAACATATTTAAAATGTCGCCCTACGAGTTTTCATTTTTTGAAATCTATCTAAAACATCATCTAGAGGTACTTTCTTAAGCAAATCTTTCTCTATATAACATACACAACTATCACTTAAATTCTCATCGCCAATCCGATTACACAAGTTGGTCTTCACATTCTTCATTGCCAAAAAAACATCTTTCAACTGCTGCGGTTGCGACGGGTAATACGAGAACAAGCTTCAATAAACGATATACCAATGTAGAATTTACGTGAATATTTGTTGAAACCATTAGTTGGCAAATCATGTATCTTTTTCCACAAAACCAATGTAGTTTCCGAGTTGAACCGGAAGCCTTCGTTTTTCGGCTTCATCGAAATCATACAGACACTTTTCGGCTAGTTTTAGTATATTTGGAATGTCAAACGCACTAAAATTATCACACAGACTTAAACAACTCATACAAAGAAGTAGTTTCGATGTTACCTTGTTAAAACGGTTCCCAAATTCTTGAATTTGCAAATCTAGTTGATTCACGTTGATTGTGGGTATTTAATACCCGTTGGTTGACACGGTCCTCTTAGTAGGTATGTCCTTCTAACATTATCTCGTTGATTCATGTTTTATGATGCAACTGCCTTGCGATCATGAGGATCCGAGGGAATATTATTCACGTCAACAAAATCAGAAGATGATTCAATTTCAACCGCTTTCCTCTTGTTGAGAAATCGCGCCATAACTTCCTTACTCTTTGTGCCTATCACATACAAAATAAACAATGATCTTCGAGTGTCCAACCATCTCCCAGTATTCCTTAATTTTCAATTTAAATTTTAAAGTTTTGAATTTCAACTTTTCAAACCCTCTACAAGAATCATATAATCAACAAACCCATCCTATAAAGACTAGAACAACCCAAAAATACATCAAAACACATAAAATTTTAAACCTTTTTAACAAATATATGTCTATCATCTCTTGAGAAAACCACATAAACATCAAAATAACTAAAAACAAATCAAGGTTGGGAATGTCGTGACCAATTAGTGAAACTAACCCAGTTAGTTTTTTGTTGGTATAACACTTGTGTGTTGACGTGGCATATAATGTGGATTTTTTTTATGATGTGGCAATGGAGGTGGCTGCTGACGTTGCTTTTATTGATGGCGTTGTAGCTGAGGTGGCTTTTTTATGACGTGACACTAGTTTGGTGATGTGGCAGCTAATGTTAGGGGTGTGCAAAGTCGGTTAACCAATCGGCGGTTAACCGAGGGTTCGAGTAAATGAAAAGTATTAACCATAACTGGTGGTCGGTTAACCATTGGTTATGGATCTGTTTCGGTTAATTCCGGTTAATTATCCAATGTATATAAAAGTTATAAAATATAAACTCATGAATATAAAACTTGCAAAGTTATATAGATACCGTATGCATATTTGTAATGAGCCCTATGTACATAATAAAAAAAAACACTAATGGATCCTCAATTAGACTAAAAGGTTAACAAAATCTAGTGGACCGTGAACTTATAAATAATATTACTTTAAGAGAGTTTGGCGAGTGTGTGTATGTTTGGCTAATCGGTTCGCCTTTTTTTGGTTTTAGATATATGATTCACGGAAACTGAAAGTTCGGTTCTTCAAAAACCAATAACCGAACCATCGATTATTGCTTCGGTTCGGTTTTTTCGGTTCAATTAAATCGGTTATTCGGTTTCGGTTAATTTGGTTTTATGCACATCCCCTAGCTGATGTCAGCAAACTGAGTTAGTGTTAGTTTAGTTTTAGAGTACTATTAGCCAATAAGTTGAAAGTTGGAAGTGTTGTGATACAAATCATTATCGGTATCCGTATAGCTATTATCAAAATCGTACTTGATGCATCTCACTTGGAATCCATCAAATTCGTATCCTCTCGCGAGCAGCTAGGTAATGATCCTTCTCATTTTCCCCCAATTTACATCTGAAAGATTTGATTCAATTAAAATCTTAATATACCATTATTCATTAATAATCTGTTATTTCAGTTCGATTTTAATTTAATGATATTTGTGATGATCCGATACTTGCAAAATGATTAAATTTTGTTGGGTTTTGGATAATTTGTAGAATTGGGGGCTGCAAAGTTCACATTTTTATTCTAGGTCTAATTTATAATAATCCCAATAATAATTGTATATATCTAAAAGGGTATTTCTGATTATTGCTTGCTAGTTTGTTAGTTTGCAACCCTGTGTAATATACTAATATGTAATTAGATATATGATGGATTGATAGTTTGGTTTGTTGAAGTTTTGATTATGTACTGTTTGATACTCTAGTTATTGTAAAACCTAAGATTTTGACTTTTTTGAGTCAATGCTTGTACTCTGCAACTTGGAATTGAGACGAGATCGCGTAGTTCTTCGAACGGAAGTTCGATGAGTTGTTTATCTTTTTATAAGTTGTGGCTGTTGGAAAATGTGGTGTTGATTTTCTGATATGTTTTGTGATTGTTTTTGAGTTAGAAATTACAAGTTTTGACTCCGAAAGGTCAATGTATGGAAGAGAATCAAACAGTTTAGGTTCTAAAACAACTTTTTTCTGCAAATAAGTTGAGACCCAAGTTTGGTTTTCTTGTTAGTCTTTACATTTTCCGGTGTTATTACGTAAAAGTCCTCTCCGGATTGAAGTAAAACCGCAAACTTTCCGAAACATTATTGTCCGTTCTTCTTCTGGTATCTTTCCTTTGCTAGAAATATGACTTTTTAGGCAATACAACATTATGGATTTATGGGGCAGGACTAGTGTGGCTTTACCTGGTCCCACTGTTTAGCAGGGTATTGGTGGGGTCCGCGAGTTTTCACTTCAGAAACACTTTGGTGGCACTTTCAGGTTCCCGCGGTTACCAAAACGAATTATGGGGCATGAATGCTTTTTTGGTCATCTTTTTAACATATAATTGACAAATTGGTTAGCCTTATAGTAAATGATAATCAAAGTTCATGTAAGATGATAAAATTACATACTTGAAGGATTGTTTATGTAATTTTCTTAGATTGTTAGTAAAATGATTAACTCACCACGTATTTTTCAGATGTGATTATTCCGTCGACGTGTTTGTCAAGATGGAAGAAGAGATGTTTAGTTTGTGTAACATCATGCCCGTGGAGCTTGCACTTCAAAGGGAGCTAGAGTATCGCGCCAAAATGCAAGTAGAAAAAAACCAACATCAAAATGACTTGAAACCGATTGTGCTCGCACAGGTAACCTCTTGAATGATGATAATGTCCTTTTCTGAAAAAAAAAAAATTTAAATGTGTTTTTATATAGCTTTTAATTATAACGAAACGAGTTGGCCAGGTTAGGTTGACTTGGATCACTTTTTATCCAAGGATTTTACATTTCATATGAACAACTAGCGTGTCATGTATGATTATAAAAATTATATTACGTCAAGCACTAGAAGAATACCCACATTATGCAACAGATAATTATTCCCGATTTCCCTATCACCTTCCAATATAACAACTAGCTTAAACTGAATCCAAATTGTGTCACTTGCCAACGTATCCAGCTACACTATTTCATGGTGACACTGATGGTGAAGGGATAAGTCTAGTTTTATATTTCAAAGTGTCCGAAAACTTTGATAAAGAAACCTCACCTTGTTTTCGCGAAAGCATTCAGGTATTGTGTCATTATAATCTTTCGGCACTCGGAATAACGACAAATTGTGTTTTATTCGCTTTTGTGTGTTCTACTGTGTTTAACCGTTGTAAATCATAAATCTCACAAAGACTGGTCATGGATGAAATGGAATTAGTGAAGGGTTTTGCTAAAGATTCTTTAGTTCCTTATCGGGAACGACTCAAACTAATGGCGGGTGTAGTTAACCATGAGGATCTTGAGTTATGTTCCGCTGAAAAAAAGCTTCTAAATGCTTATAATGACAAACCGGTGCTTACGCGTCCTCAACACGCTTTTTATCAGGTTGGTATATAGTTGTATAGTGGCATCCACTATTCCAGGATGCCCAACGGGTGCAATTATCCGTAACATAACTGCACCCGTTGGTGATGTCCCACATGCGCCTAGATTAAAAGATTGTATCTTTGTCACATGCTCAGTCTCACTTTTGGTCTTTGCTATTTTACGTAGGGACATGACTACTTTGAAATAGATCTAGACATACACAGATTTAGCTACATTTCACGGAAAGCACTTGATGCTTTTCGCGAGCGGTTGAAACATGGGATACTCGATGTTGGTTTAACTATCCAGGTAAATCGGTTTTTGCAGGGTACAAAATGGGAAGATTTATGTTTAGTTTGTTTCCGAGTTCGCCTTAACTAATCTATTTATGTTCTTTTGTTTCTTGGTTTTAGGCACAACATCCTGAGGAACTACCAGAGCAAGTTTTATGTTGTATTAGACTCAACAAGATTGACTTTTGTGATCATGGTCAAATTCCTAGAATTTTAATCCCAAATAGTGATTAATTTTTTGTATTATTGATTTTCTTTTGCTTTGAAGCATATTCTTTTCTAGTGATTACTGGGTTTTTTTTTCTATGGAAACCACTCGTGATTCTTGGATATAATATAAACAATATATATATGTTTAATATGAGTAGGAGTTGGGTGGAAAGTGTGTTTTTCCTAGAAAGTCTAGGAAGCAATAAGAACGCGACATGTGGCATTGAAGGATTTTATCTAAAAGAGCATTTATGTACTTTCACAATCTATTTTTATTTTAGGAAATTATCTTCAATAACTAACTATCCATAAATTTCGGAATTTATTGTTTTCGATTTCTGATCTCACGTAATATCAATCATTCCTTCGTTTTCTTGCTGGAATCTATGAGCATGTTCTTGGTACTGTGTTTTAACAGTTTGTTCTTGGTGATGTGTTTTAACAGCAAGCAGATTCATACAACTGTGTTTTATTATTCAGATTCATACAGTTGTGTTTTAACAGCAAGCAGATTCATACAGTTGTGTTTTAGCATTCAGATTCATACAGCTGTGTTTTAACAGCAAGCAGATTCATACAGTTGTGTTTTAGCATTCAGATTCAAACAGTTGTGTTTTAACAGCAAGCAGATGCATACAGTTGTGTTTTAGCATTCAGATTCATACAGTTGTGTTTTAACAGCAAGCAGATTCATACAGTTGTGTTTTAGCATTCAGATTCATACATGTGTGTTTTAACAGCAAGCAGATTCATACAGTTGTGTTTTAACAGCAAGCAGATTCATACAGTTGTGTTTTAGCATTCAGATTCATACAGCTGTGTTTTAACAGCAAGCAGATTCATACAAATGTGTTTTATCATTCAGATTCATACAGCTGTGTTTTAACAGCAAGCAGATTCATACAAATGTGTTTTATCATTCAGATTCATACAGCTGTGTTTTAACAGCAATTCAGATTCATACAGCTGTGTTTTAACAGCAAGCAGATTCATACAAATGTGTTTTACATCAGCAAATTTCGCCCTCGATCGGCTTCCGGTAACTGTTCCGCTGCTATTTATCCTTTCCAAAGTTTCCTGCTTTTTGAATCTCTTCCCTGCAACCAGCAAAATACCGTCAATTACAAACAAGAATCACCCGTAATCGCTTTGTAAAACACGCAGTACAATGAAAACTTGATCTTACGTATATGGAACAAGGAAAATCTCTTATCTTCATCCATGATTTTAGGTATTTTTGGTATGATTTTGGGGGTTTCCGAATTTGGGTTTAGAGAGAGAAAGAGAGAGAGAGGGAAATTGGCGTGAATTAAGGAGATGTGATATCTCTGACGGTTATTTTTGATTGGTTTAAAACACACATAAGGACGAAATTGCCCCTACTAATTTAAGACAATCTATTAAATATAGTTAATTATTACAAGATTGCCATTGATTTAATCTCAACCCTTAAACACAGCAATCGGATGGACAAGATCGCTTCCTAGACTTTCTAGGAAAAACACACTTTCCGTAGGAACCCTACTCTGTTTAATATATATAATCTTAGATCATGAACTAATTACATTCCATCTTCTAATTTGATAACACTTAATAAAATAAGAAAATATTAATTTGAAATAAAATATACTATGTATTTTGTATTCAAAAACAAAATTCTTACTTCGTAAACGCATCATTTAAAATATTAAAATTTAAAATATTTAAAATGAGTAATGTTATATTTTCTTTAAGTTCGTATGTATAGTTCATATTAAAATTTATATTTATGATGTGTGATGCAAGAAATAATATGAAATATAAAACATAGTTTAAAACCTGTAATGGTTATGTCCTTCAAACGCAACCAACCTCAACAATAACATATTTATATTTAAAAAAAACTTATTCAAGTTTATATAAATGGAAAACACATTTATTTCCCCAAATAACTCGATCAACTCCATGTGTATATCCTAAAACCCATGTAATACATGGGTCTATAAACTAGTTGTTGTAACGTACATAAGTATATAACATAAAAATAAATATATATTATTAGTTATCTGTATCATAATTAAATATATGATTATTATATAGTGTAATAGCTATTTATTACAACCCTAGTTAATCCAAAGTTACTTGTTATTCTTTTAGCCTAATTTGAGAGTTTTATATCTTCATTACATAAATTATTTACTTTATTTATTCACAAAATACCATTTTAATTATTTATCGATTAGTTTCTTTCAATCAACAATTGTAACATCAAACATTTTATTATATGATTATTACAACTTTCAAACCGTTGAATAGTTATCAAAATACTCTTTTCCTTGACTATTCAATACCACAATCATTTTCATGTACGTTGCATCTTGCATTGCTAAAATGGTGAACAAATTGCCAGGCCAGTCGAAGAGATTCGTGTTTCGCCCACGGGCAGGACTTTTGATTCCTAGATCAACTAACGATAAGTCGAGTCCAGGATGTTGGTCGTTAGTTTCGCCTTCGGTTTTTAAGCTTCGGGGTGAAAATTTCTTTAGGTATATTTGAGTTTGGTTTTTTTTTTTTGTAATTTTTTTATTTTCTATAAATCTTGAGTTACAGGAATTGCTAATTATATAGAGATAAGCGAAAGGAACCGGCTCCAGATTATAGCCCGTATGTTCCAATCGGTCTCGACTTGTTTGTTTGCCCTCGAAAGATTGATCATATCGCTCAACACGTTGAACTCCCTTTTGTTGATGTGAATAAGAAAGTACCTTCATTGCTTATTGTTAATGTTCAGGTATTAACTTTTCTAATCAAATTAGTGAGTCTTAACCAATAATTACTTTGGTTCTCGAGAATTTAAACTCAACAGGTACGGTTTGCTTCATGTCTTTGGTAAAATACGACTTGAACCAAATCGGACCTGCAAAATTTTCGATTCATAGCTTACAACTATAATTGATGTTTTGGTTTTTCATTAACAATCGGTTTCGTTTTTATGACACATGTTTTTGCCTAGTGGGTAAATACTAAATTGGTGATTTTTAAGTACCAGGTCTTAATTTTTTTTTGGAACGGCGAATTTCATTAACCAAAAACGACTAGCAAGAAGCTAGCACGGCAACAAATAGTCATTAGATATGAGTCTATGACAACTAAATATGTTCTCAATTTGGTGACACTAATGGTGAAGGGATAAGTCTAGTTTTATATTTCAAAGTGTCCGAAAACTTTGATAAAGAAACCTCACCTCGTTTTCGCGAAAGCATTCAGGTATTATGTTGTTATAATCTTTTGGCACTCGGAACAACACCAAATCGTGTTTTATTCGTCTTTGTGTGTTCTACTGTGTTTAACCGTTTTAAATCATAAATCTGACAGAGACTGGTCATGGATGAGATGGAATTAGTGAAGGGTTTTGCTAAAGATTCTTTAGTTCCTTATCGAGAACGACTCAAACTAATGGCGGGTGTAGTTAACCCTGAGGATCTTGAGTTATGTTCTGCTGAAAGAAAGCTTCTAAACGCTTATAATGACAAACCGGTGCTTACGCGTCCTCAACACGCTTTTTATCAGGTTGGTACATAGTTGTATAGTGGCATCCACTATTCCAGGATACCCAACGGGTGCAATTATCCGTAACATAACTGCACCCGTTGGTGATGTCCCACATGCGTCTAGATTAAAAGATTGTATCTTTGTCACATGCTTAGTCTCACTTTTGGTCTTTGCTATTTTATGTAGGGACATGACTACTTTGAAATAGATCTAGACATACACAGATTTAGCTACATTTCACGGAAAGCACTTGATGCTTTTCGCGAGCGGTTGAAACATGGGATACTCGATGTTGGTTTAACGATTCAGGTAAATAGGTTTTTGCGGGGTACAAAATGGGAAGATTTATGTTTAGTTTGTTTCCGTGTTCGCCTTAACTAATCTATCTATGTTCTTTTGTTCCTTTGTTTTTAGGCACAACATCCTGAGGAACTACCAGAGCAAGTTTTATGTTGTATTAGACTCAACAAGATTGACTTTTGTGATTATGATCAAATTCCTAGAATTTTAATCCCAAATAGTGATTAATTTTTTGTATTATTGATTTTCTTTTGCTTTGAAGCATATTCTTTTCTAGTGATTACTGGGTTTTTTTTTCTATGGAAAGCACTCATGATTCTTGGACATAATAAGAAAATGTAAATATAAAAAGAAAGAAAATGCATTCGATAAATTATGTTTAGAGTTACTTGTTATTGGACAAACTATGGGATTACAAGGATTTAGTTAAGAGGTAGTTACAATCCTCGTCTTTGGTTCGCTAGCTAGCGCTTATATAATATAGAAACAAACTATAATGTTCAAAAACAAAAAACTGAACAAAAGAATAGGGGTCCGATTTGGCCAATGCCTCGCAATAAACACAATTCATAAACATATTTCACGTTTATACACATACGTCTCTCATGACACAATAGTTAAGCAATAACACTCACGGAGATGACCAATAAAACTACAATGGTTTGTTTGAGTTGTTCTCATCTCCCTTTTAGGGCTTTTTGAGCTCACGTGGAGTAGAGAGGGCATAGTGTGGAGAAGAGAGGGACGATGGGTGTTTTTGTAAACATGCTCAAAAACGGGTTTTGTGTGAGAGAGAGAGGGGTTTTGAAGCCATTTTATACTGTGAGTAAAGATTATACAATTATAGTTAATAGTTATACATAAAACTTAACTTACAGAATATGCAGAAGACATTATCACTGAATATCACATAACACTTTATCAAAAAAGAAGATGCATATTTTGAATAAAACTATTTCAGGAGCCAGGACTCAGGAGAGTTTGTGTCTTTTAAAAACTAAACAAGAGCCATTGGACTAGAATGGAATTAGGCAGTAACCTAGATTTACTTGATATAATTAGAGTTGACCCATTTTTATTCAGATAATTATAGGGTATGTTTGGCAAAAGTAGCTGGTGACTGGAAGCTGGTAGCTGTAGCTTTTTAGATATATTTAGGTGTTTGGTAGAGTAACTGGAGCTTTTAATAAAATGACCAAAATGGACATAACTAAAAAAACATAACTAAAAAGTTCATTATCTTTAGAGGTTAAAATAATCATTTTCCCTAAAAGCTTGTAGCTTCTTCTAAACGCTACTAGTAGGAGCGTTCAACCAAAAGCTTCAAGCTCCTTCAACCAAACAAGACTTTTTATTGAGTATGAGCTTTTTCTTAAAAGCTTAAAGCTAGAAGCTCCTAAAAACTCTTAAAAGCTCCATGCCAAACATACCCATAATACACATGATTAAATATATTTACTATAAAATATAAAGAAATGAAAATAAAACCTATGGTCCGGTCCAGTTTCATATGATCGGTCTTTGATATAAATCGTAAACCAAACCGTATGTTATGGTTTGGAATAATTTAAAACGACCGACCAAAATTTAAATAAATCCCCGACCATGAAACCAAACCGTTAACCGGTTTCACAGTTTCAAACCGAATCGTAAACACCCCTAAATATAAATAAAGGTGATATAAGCCGTTAGGCCCAAGGCCCAATATCATCCCTCGGTCAGTTGATCCACCCACAATTGGTAGGGCTTCAAGTTTGGCGCGCCCGATTAGCCGATACAATTTAAAACCCTAGCTAGCTATTGCCGGGAATCTCCGATATCATCCATTTCGATCTTTAACAACGAAGAAAACATACATCTGAAGAAAATGGAAGAAGAAATCATTGAAACGAAGAGAGAATTTCCGATATTTAGAGACATAAGGCGTTACACCTGTGCCTATTGTGGCATCGTTCGTTCGAAGAAGACTTTAATTACTACTCACATTCAATCTCACCACCAGGTATGTATCTATGTATTTCATTTCTTCAATTTTACACGAATTGGAAGTTCTTGTTTGATAATTGTTTTATTTTGGGAGATTTTGTTTTGTGTTTTGGTTGAAATTGAAGGGATTTGGATTGCTGTGTGTAAATATCGTTGTTTTCGAGACTAAATTTGGTTTTTAAGGTATAGAACAATGGCTCAGCAATGCATCACAGCCCAAACATTTTTTGATTTCCAAATTGAAAATGCCACATTACGATAACATAGATAAGGTGATGAAAGATGGATATAATGGTTCTTATTATTTGCCTAAAAACATACAAATTATATGCTATATAATCAAGCACAATTAGACACATGTCACTACAGAAAAATGTGTTATCAAGCAATAATTCAGTGACCAAACATATCAAAATCATTTGGTTGATAGCTTGGCTGTTGGTTAGAAAATTATAAAAGAAGAAGAGTATTTGAACACAATTATGAAAGCAATTTCACAAAACTCATATATCAACTAAAAACCAACGTCACATTCCCAACGTACTAAACAATTTCTGCAACTACTCATAGAGATAATTAAGAATAAATGGTGAAAATAACCCAACATTTCACCATCATTAAAGGGAAAAAAGACCTGTTCTTGACCCATCAAATCCTGCAACCTTGATTAAAGCTACAGACCATGCTGACCACCACTTTTAGACTTTATAAAAACCACCAAAGGACACTCAACTGCTACTACTTGTGTGTGATCCTCCGGCCACAGCCGCACCCTCTTCTCTTCTCCTCTACATTTTCTCTTTTGCTCTATTCCCGTTCTCTCGTTTATTGGGCAAAACCCCCCAAAAACAGAAACACCACTGTGATGGTGGTGGTGTCGGTGTCAGTGTGTCACAGTGGTGACCCTCCGGCTACCACCGCACCCTCTTCTCTCCCTTTTCCCAATCTCTCTTCTTGTTCTCTCTCCTCTGAAGGTTTTAAAAGGGGGCAAAATTGTGGAAGCCACGCGGTCTCAACAGGTGGATGACCGCCCAAATAGCTGAATCAAAAGAATCCAAGAGAGATGGCCGCCCAGATCTTGCAATCCGAACAAAGAACGCAATAAAAACACTATTCATTTACCTTCGTCTATTAATAATTAAATAATAATAATTAATATTAACAATAATAAAAATAGATAGATATAGATGAGCTAGAGCATGAGTTTCACTTATCAAGGTCTATCCGAGCTTAAACTAGTAGTTAACGTTTTCTAATATATTTACATAGTAATATAATTGTTTTAATAATTATATAAAAATAACTAAATAATATACATATATATTATTTTATATGAAAATATGTATAAAAATTAAATATAATTTTATATAATTAAGTAATAAAAAATAAATGAGCCGAACTCAAACTTGAGCTTTAAAACTACTTACGAGCCGAGCTTGAGCTTTAGAAACGAAGCTCAAACCTATCTGAGCTCGGGCCCTCATATGTTAAACAAGCTTGGGCTAGGCTTGGCTTGGCTTGGCTCGTTTACACTCTACTGTTAGTAATTGGATTAATGTTATGGGGGCTTGATTGTGTTAATCAGGATGAAATCAAGGAAGAAGAAGGCGATGGAGAAGGGGATGATGAAAATGGCAGGAAGATGAATGTTTGTGAGGAGTGTGGTGTTTCTTTCAAGAAACCTGCTCACTTGAAGCAGCATATGCAAAGTCACTCACTTGAGGTATAAATTTGAAACATTAACAATTCATTGCAGTTTAAAGTTATTGATGTGATATGGTGTTAACTAGGAAACTATAGGTTCAGTACACGTTTTGCTGTTGTGTAAACTAGTGTGTTTATTCAAATAACTATCCAAAACCTATCTTCTTTCAACTGAATCGTTATGACGGGCTACACGAACTGACTGTCCATCAAATTCTGTCATAATCAGCATCATAAAGAAAGAGTTATACATTTATAACTATCTTAAATGGCAAAGTCGGTGGATTTCCATCGGCTTTGCCTCCCCTTAACTTTCACAAACTTGCAATATTAGCCCTTTACTTTTAATAACCTCAAAGTTTTAGAAAATAATAATTTTAGTCCCTAAACTACTATTTCATTTTAAGAGTTTTGCAAATTAATCCCTTAAGTTTTTAATACTCTAACTTTACCCCTGTACCACATATAATATACATTTTCAACCTATTATTTTCTTCAATAACTTCGTTCACTAATTTCGTTTTAAAGAACTAATTTGTCGCTAACATCCTTGAGTTTCTAAGTTTCGAGTTTACCCCTTTCGTTCTTTTCTTTTACTTTATAAAAATTAATATTTTTATGTCGTGTCGGTATAAAATCGAGTTGGTTTACGTTATAGAGTAAACGTTTTTAGTTTCTAAGTTCCGAGCTTACCCCTTTTGTTCCTTTACTATAAAAACAACTAATATTTTTATGTACGTGTTGATATAAATTCGAGTTGGTTTATGTTTTAATTTAAACGTTTTTTTAAATGAGTCAACTCAAATATAATACGTTTCCGTGTTTATTTTATGTACGTTTACAGTTGGTCTACATTTTGACGTAAATTTTGTTCCAACCCAAGCTGGGTTAAATATAATAATTTTTATTCAACTGTATACTCGAGTAACTCGACGTTTCGACCTCCCGCGACGCAAGACAAGTAAAATGTATTATATATATATTAAAGACCAAAGTCGTTGAAGTCTACACCTCCCAACTTTGGTCCTGTAACTTTGCAAAACACTTATGGTTACCCTTAATGTGAATGTGTTTTCTCTTTTCCTTTACGACATAAATTCGATTTACATTACGTTTTGATTCAACCGCAATACTTATTATAAAGGTTACACGGGGTTGAATCCAGTACGTTGAAACATATGTTTTCATATGGTTAACACATAACATAAGCTTGAATAATCTATTTGATGTTTGCAACGGCCCGCGGCGCATCACCCGTGGATCCTATTACTAGTTTACTCTATATTCGGTCTTTTATGTTCTCTATTTCTTACATAGAACACTCCATGTAGATTCTAACTGATGTTTTTTATATTAATGATTTTGTTTCTTTAGAAGAAAATGCAGAAACTGCATATGCGCATATAACACATCTTGTATCTCCTTAGCTTATGGAATTATCTTACCTTTTGTTTATTTTAAAGTACTTCATACTCTACTCTTCACTATTTTTTAGTTTATATATAGTTTATAAAATATTTGTAGCATCCAAACCTGTGCAGGGTATAACGAATTACGTTTTTCAAAGTTCATGAAAAAACGGATATTTTTGTGTGATGCATTGGATCCCAATCAGAGAACTCCAAAATGCCAGATCTTGATTGGATTAGTATCAGGTAGGGTGACCTCCTGAGAAGCTCCATCAAGGTATCAATCACGCGATAAAGATACAAGGTTTTAAACATTCTTTTATATATAAATTACTAAAGAGTAAAATGCCATATTTGTCCCTGAGGTTTGGTCAGTTTTGCGACCTTCATCGAAAGGTTTGTTTTTCCGCATCTGGATCCAAAAAGTTTGAAAACTTGTCATTTTCATCCGTCTCTTTAACTCCATCCATTTTTTCTCCGTTAAGTAGGGGGTATTTCTGTCTTTTTTGCTAACCTAAAGGGCAATTCAATCTTTTTTCACTTTATGTAAAACGACCAAATACCCCTGAAAAAGACCAAATTGCCCTTTAAATTAACAAAAAGACAGAAATACCCCTGACTTAACGGGGAAAAATGGATGGAGTCAACGAGCCGGATGAAAATGGCAAGATTTGAAAGCTTTTGGATTCAGATGCGAGAAAACAAACCTTTGGACAAAAGTCGCAAAACTGCCCAAACCTCAGGGACGAAAATGACATTTTACTCATCACTAACTTTTTACACACTGCAAAAAAAGATCTTATAAATAAGACGTTTATTTTCTGCAGAGGCCTTTTATATGTCCAATAGACGATTGCGACTCCAGTTACCGTAGGAAAGATCACTTAAATCGTCATCTTCTTCAACACGAGGGTAAACTATTCGACTGCCTGAACGAAAACTGCGAGAAAAAGTTTTCGATTCAAGGTAACATGACGAGACATGTTAGGGAAATTCACGATGACGTGGAATCTACGAATGCTGACGTGGATGATCGGAAGCAGCATGCTTGTTTGGAGTCCGGGTGTGGAGAAGTGTTCAAGTATGCGTCAAAGTTAAAAAAGCATGAAGAATCTCATGGTAAGTAAATTTGCATTTCTGTATTATTTAGGGGTCAATTAATTGTAGTCCCTGTGGTTGACCAAAATTTTGGATTTGGTCCCTAGTTTTCCAAAAGTACACGGATGGTCCCTGTGGGTTGCACTTTATAACACATTTGGTCCCCAACTTTTACCAAAAGTATATGGATGGTTCTTGTGATTTGCACTTTGTAACGCATTTAGTCCCTAACTTGGACCTGCTTAAACCTTTAGATTTGTTAGCTGGGGACTAAATGCGTTACAAAATGCAAACCGCAGGGACTATTCGTGTACTTTTGAAAACCTAGGGACCCAATCCAAAATTTTGGTAAACCACAGGGACCATCCGTGTACTTTACTCTTAAAAATATATGATTACTTCAAAAACACAGGGTTATTGATAGGGGTGCAAACGAGCCGAGCTACTCGCGAGCTACTCGAGCTCGGCTCGAAAAAAAGCTCGAACGAACCGAGCTTAAACGAGCTGGAGCTCGAGCCCGAGCCTAAAAACAAGCTCATTTAGTAAACGAGCCCGAGCCCGAGCTTCGCTTATCGAGCTCGAGCCGGCTCGCAAGCTTAAACGAGCTTTCTGTTTATATATTTTTTATTAACATATTAAACATATATTTATATAATAATAATTACCATTTATATAAACTTAAAAAAATAACTAAACTATATGTATAATAATAATTATAATTAATACAAATCAATTAATAAATACTAAACGAGTCGAGCCCGAGCCGAGCTCGAGCTTGAAAAATTACCTTCGAGCCGAGCTCGAGCTTTCATATGTTAAACGATCTCGAGCTCGAGCCTGGTCGAGCTCGGGCTCGGCTCGGCTCGTTTGCACCCCTAGTTATTGATCATTCTAACTGGTAACTTATAATTCATTGTTTAATTAAATTACTGTTGACCATTGCAGTTAGGTTAGAACCCCGTGAGGCGTTTTGTGCTGAACCGGGGTGTACGAAATATTTCTCGAATGTGAAGTGTCTAAAAGCTCATTTACAGTCTTGCTATCATTCATCAACATGTTACTTGTGAGATTTGCGGGAGCAAACATTTAAAGAAAAATATAAAGCGCCACCTTCGCACACACGCAGTGGCGGACCCAGGAATTATTTCTTGGGGGTGCGAACGAGGGGTTCAATCAAACTTTCAAGGGGTGCGATCGGCTTTTTTGCCTATAAATTGCACTAAAAAATTGTTTTTAAGGGGGGCGCCCACCCACCCAAGCTTATGCTTGGGTCCGCCCCTGCACACACGAAAATGTCGCTTCGAAAGATAAGATCGAATGCAGCTTCGATGGATGCTATTTAACATTCTTAACGGTAAGAAACATGAACTCGTTTAATGGCTTCATTGCCATTCTTTACTGGTTAACCCTGCATTTGACCTGTACCAAAAGTCACCAGTTTTGATCCGCTACACAACCCATTTTCTTATTTGCCAACCATATAGTTTTCTTGTATGAAAAAAAGTACCCCTTTAATTATAACTAGTGGGTTACCATCTGCGCTCTGCACCGGGTTCGAAACGTATATAAAAATAAGCAAATCGCGAGAGTTAAAGTTGTTTGATGTTTTAGTTTAGGGGCTAAACATGTCATTATTAAAGTTGAGGGGCTAAAGTTGTTTTAGTTAAGGGGCTAAACATGTCATTATTAAAGTTGAGGGGCGAAAGTTGTTTTAGTTAATCGGCTAAACATGTCATTATTAAAGTTGAGGAGATTAAAATGTCATTATTAAAGTTGAGGGGTTAAAGTTGTTTGATGTAGTTTAGGGGCTAAAAATGTCATTTTTAAAGTTGAAGGGCTATACATGACATTAAAGTTGAGGGGCTGAAGTTGGTTGATGTCAAAGTTGAGAGGCCAAAGTTGATTGATAGGACAAAATAGCATATTTATAGTAAATACAGTAACAAATCTAAAGTTTTTTTTCGTGAAAAAATACAGAGTTCAAATCTTCAACAGCACGTAAAAGCCGCACATTTTCAAGAAAAGCCATATGTATGCAGCATTTCCGGATGCAGGATGAGGTTTTCGTTCAAGCATGTGAGAGACAACCATGAGAAATCCGACGCCATGTTTACACACTCGTAAGAACAAGACTGTTGCTCGTAATCTAGCATCACATTTGATATTTTAAATTATTATTTGTTTATATGATGATCTTTTATAGGGAGATATTGTGGAGGGTGATGATCAGTTTCGATCGAGACCAAGGGGTGGTGTGAAAAGGAAATTGCCTGTTAAAATCGATGCGCTTATGAGGAAGAGGGTGTGTCCACCTAGCGAATGTGATGAACTACATGTCTCTGATTACATTTCTTGGTTACTGTCAACAGAGGATGAAGATTGACTTATAGTTCTTTTAACCGACTTGGTGTATATTCATATAAACATGCAGAAAAATGTACTCAACACGCGATTTTGAGTTGCTAAGTTTTGAGCCTATGGGCTTTGATTTCGTTAAGCGCTAGTTTTCGGTCTGTTCAGGTTATAATCCAGTAAAAACTGAAGCAAAATAAGTCATTTGTTACATCAAAAGTTGTTAATTCACTCAACATTTGAATAAAAGCATACATACGATTTCTAAGACTAGTGGGTATGGGGCTTGTCCCCCGGCCCGTCCTCCCGCCGTCGCTCCAACAGATCCACCCCCAGCCCCGTCGCCGCCCCAGCCCCGTCAAAATCGTCTGCCCACAGCCGATGTTCACGGGCCTCTTTCCTCTCTCCTCACACACACACAGCTATACATACATATATATATACACATACATATATAGTGGAGGGTTCAAATGAGAAGAAATTCTTTGTAAGAAGAAAAAAGAAGAAATTTCAACCAATAGGAATGCTTCATTAGACTTCATTTAATATTTGTACTTAATGTAACTATAAGGGTATATTAGTAAACTTACATACATCATTAATTGGTAGTTTCATCTTTAATAACTAACTATATTAAATTTGTAACTTATTTTTAAGATGTATATTTTTCACAAAAAATAAAAATAAAAATTCATTTATAGTGTAGGATAAATACGAGGCGTGTAGGATAAATTACGAGTTGTGTAGGATAAATTTCAATATGTGTAGGATAAATTTCGAAATGTGTAGGATAACTTTTGATGTGTGTAGGCAAATATATTTAGTGTGGAGGATTATAGTCTTAATGACTAATTAATTAGTCAAACATAATAATAAATGAGATGAGAAAAAAACTATTTAATGTTTTACAATTGTACCCTTTTATTTTTTTTCTTCTCAATAAAATTTTCTTCTCAAATGAACCTTCCCCTACACACATATATATATATATATAGGGGATCGCTAAAATGAGAACCACCTCCAGTTATGAGAACCATGAGAACCACTTTATAGCCTTTAGATCAACTTGATGGATGGATGAGATTAAAAGTAACAAAAACTAATATTAAATAAAATTTGTCTTATTATGTCTTTTATATTTTAATCAAAAAGGGTAGATTAGTAAAATAACTCTTTTTTGTCTTTTTCACTTTATTATTTTTTAATTACTTTTTGTTTTATTATATTACTTTTTAGTTTTATTATATTACTTTTTATTTTTTAAAAAGATTTTTTTATTAAAAACATTTTTAAATTCAGATTTTTTTAACAAACGACAAATTTTTTTTCGCGCCGGATTTTGCACGCCGGTTTTACGCGCCGTTTTTTGCGACCGGGTTTTGCCGCGCCGTTTTTAGCGTCACGTTTTTACGTTAAAATTTTTACGTTTTACATTTTTTGCCGTCCCGTTTTAGCCATCCCGTTTTTTACGTTAAAAAATTAATGTTTTACGTTTTACGCTCGGCTTTTTCAAGCGGCGCTTTTTTACGTTAAATTTTTTACTTTTTACGTTTATGTTTTACGTTTTACGTTTTTTTAACGTCGTAAAACTTTTTACTTTTTACGTTTTACGTTTTATTTTTTACGTTTTACTTTTTACGTTAAAAAATTAACGTTTTACGTTTTACGCTCGGCTTTTTCAAGCGGCGCTTTTTTACGTTAAATTTTTTACTTTTTACGTTTATGTTTTACGTTTTACGTTTTTTTAACGTCGTAAAACTTTTTACTTTTTACCTTTTACGTTTTATTTTTTACGTTTTACTATTTACGTTTACGTTTTACCTAAAACTTTTTACGCTTTGCAAAAAACTTTTTACGGTTTACATAAAACTTTTTACGTTTTACGAAAAACTTTTTACGTTTTACGTTAAAAAAGTTTACGTTTTTTACGTTTTACGTTAAACTTTTTACGTTTTACGTTTTTACGTTAAACAAATTTACGTTTTACCTAAAACTTTTTACGCCTTACAAAAAACTTTTTACGGTTTACATAAAACTTTTTACGGTTTACATAAAACTTTTTACGTTTTACGAAAAACTTTTTACGTTTTACGTTTTTACGTTAAAAAAGTTTACGTTTTTACATTTTACGTTAAACTTTTTACGTTTTTACGTTAAAAAATTTCCGGTTTACACAATTTTTTTTTACAATAACTTTTTACGCAACACGAACGCACCCAGAAAACGCAAACTCGGTAGGTGTCTCAGATAGATTGTTATCATCATCGACTAGGGAAAAAAAATATAAAAAGCAACAACATCAAAACAAAACGTATCTCGAAAAAAAAGGGGTTTGGCTCAGATTTTCCGATAATAAAAAAGGCTGCAAAATGGGGTTGCAGGTTCAAAAAACCTACCCTCCGCCGTCTTTGCCGCGCCATCGTCATCAAAATCAACGTTTTTTTTTTTTTTTTTGCATCATCGCCCCCCCAAATCTAAACCGATCAAAACCCACATAATCAAAGAATTCAAATCAACAGAATCAAGAATTCAAATCAACCCCAATCCCAGATTCAACCGATTTAAGAACATACCACCATCAGATTCAAGAACACCCAAATCAAACCCCCAACATACCACCATCAGATTCAAGAACAGTAGAACATATAAATCATACAAAAAATACCATCATCAGATTCAAGAACACCCAAATCAAACCCCCAAACATACCACCATCAGATTCAAGAAAAGTAGAACATACAAATCAACAGATTAAACCAACAAAATCAACACACAAATCAACAGTCGAAAAACAAACATGAACCAACAGATCAAACCAACAATCAACAACCGAAAAACAAACCTGAACCCGTTTAAACCAACAAATCAACCACCGATAGCCATCACTCAAATCACCGGCACCACCTCTAGCCACCACTCAAACACCGGCACCATCGACGTCGATGGCACCACCGGCACCACCAACATCGCCGGCACCACCGACATCATCATCGCCATTAAAACTCCCAGATGAAGAACAAGTCTCATGTGTGGGTTTCCACATCATCATCGCCCTTTAATCTCTCAGATGAAGAACAACCAGTAGAACTGGTCTTTGAAAACCAGAAAAAAAAAAACACACAGAAGCTTGATCTCCGGTGGTCCGGAGAGTGATATCCGGTGGCGGAGGGCGGAGGGCGGAGGGCGGAGGAGAAGCTTGATCTCCGGTGATGATTTCAACTTTTGAGAGAAATTAAAGGAAGTTATAAAATAGAGAGAGAGAGAAAAGAGATGGTCTGACATTAATAATGAGGAGAGAGATGGTGGATATGACATTTAGAGTAAATGACCAATATACCCCTTTTGTTGGCTGAATGTTATTGGTTGAGAGTGGTTCTCATGGTTCTCATAACTGGGAGTGGTTCTCATTCTAGCAGCTCCCTATATATATATATAATGTAAGTATCTATAGAAAACCCTTATAATTTAGAAAACTTGGGAAACTCTAACCTCCCGAACTTTAAAAAAAAATTACACATGTTATATACATGTTTTTAAGGGTTTTGGGCAAAAAAAATCAAAAAAGCGCCGAGTAGATATTTTTAAAAAAAATAAACAAGTTTTGGTGTAACACGTGTTACAAATATGTCATATGAATGTAACACTTGTTACACCAAAACTTGTTTATTTTTTTTAAAAATATCTACTCGGCGCTTTTTTGTTTTTTTTTTGCCCAAAACCCTTAAAAACATGTATATAACATGTATAATTTTTTTCAAAAAAAAAAAAAACATCGGGAGCTTTGAGTTTCCCGGGTTTTCTAAATTAAAGTGGGTTTTCTATACATCCTTCCCCTATATATATATATATATAGGGTTGAGTTCAATTCAGAACTCTAAATAACTACAGAACTTTCAGAACTCCTAATAAACAATCATTTTATATATAAGTTTTTGTATTTAGGATCTTTTTATCATCTATTATATGTATTTCTTTGATTACATACATGTTAAAAGTAGTTTACATATGTTTAATTGCCAAAATTATATATATGTGTCATAACTAATTACATATATGTAAAAAAAACTAGTTTACATATGTGTAATTATAAAATTACATATAAAAAAATGATAAAATTACTCTTAACATGTATGTAATCGTAAAAATACACATAATAAATGATAAAATTATGCTAAACATAAAAATATATAAATAAAAAGATTGTTTATTAGGAGTTCTGCGAGTTCTGTAAATATTTATGGTTCTGAAATGATCCTGTCCCTATATATATATATACATATATATAAAGGGGTTCATCCCCCACCCACTAGGTTCATCCCCTTCAAGCCCTTCCTATGTGACGGTGACATGACGGCCCATCCCCTTGGGGATGAGGCTCTCCATACCCACTAGTCTAACATGACACAAAAAACACAATGCAAACCTAACGTGAAATTTGCGGGTTTTGGACTGAACACCAAATATGTTTAGGTACATGGGTCGTACTTGTGCTTCATGAATTGACCTAAAAAGGATGTTTATTTTAAATTCTAAATCCATATTACTTGCATGCGTAATATATACCTACAAGCACTAAACATGATATAAGACTAGAGGGTATGGAGAGCTCCATCCTCATGAGGATGAGCCGCAACGTAGGCGCCACATCACCATCCCATGGAGGATGGGCCTCCTTGCATTTTGAGGGGGGTGGAGGATGGGGCTACCCCACATTATTTTTATTGTTTAATTTATTTTACTAGGTGGACACCCGTCCGATGGACGCGGGTACATCGTAAACATTGAATGTAAACCTACATTTATACGTGAAATATGATGTGAAATTATTTAATAAATTCACATTCACATTATACTTAAGAATACATTAAATGCATTTTCCATGATTAACTTTAGACACAAGAGAAGCATAACGAACCCACAAACACTGTTCCAAACCAATATATTCCAAACCAACACTGTTCCAAACATAATGTAAAGACAATATGTCACCAATGCAGACTTTCATTAAAACCAGTCTTATTTTTTGTTAAATTCATCATGAAAAACCATATAAATGAAAAATATGAACACAAAACAATGTTTAAAATTTGGATGGCAAAACAAACACATATGCCTTTAGAAACATTCTCCTGTAAAACCGCAACATTTTCCAAAGCCGTTAGATAAAACTGCATGAAAAACAAAATTGATAAATTTAGGGAAAATGGGTTTGAAAGATGATAACCCAATTGTGGAGGATCTCATTCTACAGCTTCGATAAATGCAGGGATGTTCTCAAATAAAGGTTCCTAGATGTTTGAAGATCAACAAAGAATGACAAATGTCTACAATGCTACTTCTTTCGACATTTGTCGGTCTTCAAACATCTAGGAAACATTATTTGAAAACACACCTGAATTCATCGAAGCTGTAGAATGAGATCTTCAACTATTGCGTTATCATCTTTCAAGCACATTTTCCCTAAATTTATCAATTCTGTTTTTCATACCTTCCAAAGCCACCTATCCGCCTCCAACTCAATACAAAAAATAAAACCTGAATCAATGAAAAGATTTTGTTAGAGATATGATCATGAAAACAACTGTTTTCAGAAAAGGTTTTAAGTCATAATTATAAGTCAAAACCACTTTTGACTTAATAAGTCAAAACCACTACTTCCAAATTCAGAATCTACTCACATGTCATTTCATCTTTAGTTCCAAAATAACGTTGAATTATAATTCAACATAATGGGAATAGAATTTTTATCAAGAACCAGAACTTTCAAAAACCAATTTTAAATTAAAGTATTACAGTTGACATATAAAAGATCAAAAGATCAAAAGTCAAGCATAAAAAAACAAAACTTACCTGTAATCCTGTTCGGCTCAACTATTTAACAGCCACTTCTAACCGTTTATCAGAATCTGTGAATAGTGAACTTGATGACTGAATAGATTCTGATGGAGTTTTTGACCGAATAGTGTGTCTAATTCACCAATACCATTGTCAGAACACCAGGCTCAGATTGTGCATAAAGATGACAACACCATGGCTGCAAGAGAGGTTGCATGAACAACTGCCATCCTACAACCTTGCCATGCCATGATGCTATCTTCATTCAATTTTTACTCAGATCTACAAAATTATCATAGCCTCATCTTGAAAGAAAAAGAAAATTGCACTTTGCATTCATTTTTATTTACCATCACAGTCAACCCTAAATGTGTTATTACTCATGTTCAAGATAACCTCTTTCATGTTCATGTGAGCAAGAAGAGAGGAAGACACAAAGGATGTTATCTTGAACATGAGTTATAACACACCTATCTTCAATCTTTATCTCTGAAATCAAGAAGCATAAAAAAACATCAAGAACCAAGAACTCAAGGAGCCAGTGCTCATAAGCGATTGAAGAAATCCAGAATTTTCATCATGCTCATAAGTTTTAGACAAGCGATTGAACAATTCTGCTACTACAAATTTTATAGAAAGCCAAATTATAGATGATCTAAAGGTGGAAACCTAGAAATGTGCAGGAGAAATTGAATAAAAATTAGTTACCAGACCTCTACATTTAGTGTTTTGAATATGATGGTTCATACCTTTAAGATGAAATCGAAGTTGGTAAACAGTCTTACATCAGATAAAGTCTTAGGTCAGCATTACTTCTCCTTTTATATACAAGAGGTTCTAAATTAATTAAATATTAAATAAATGAAGTAATAAAATTATGATGATGATGTAATAATAAGATAAGAAAATCCTAGTTGGCATACCTGAGAGGATGACACCTAAGCTTTTCTTAGGTCAGCATTACTTCTCCTTTTATATACAAGTCAGATTGACCCGTTTGACCATTATCATTTTTACAAATAAACAGAAATCATAAATATTTTCTATAAGCAAAATAAAAAAATCAAGATAAGAATATGTTGCCTACCTCATATTGATCACCAAAGAGAGCCCTCAGCAGCGCATCATAATTGATTTTTGAACAAAACTTCTGCAAAAAAAAAAAAAAAAACCCTAAAAAAAGGTCAGTTAAGAAGAAACATTAGGTTTACATTTTAATTTATTTGGGTTAAAACTACCTTCTTGAAGTGTTGACCAGCAGCATTTGCAGTAATTTGGGCAGGCTTAGCATTCTTTGTATCTAACTTTCTCTTTCTTTTATCTTTCTGGTTTTACATCATACAACGTGTACTATTAGAACATGCACTACAAAACGTGGAAAAAAAACTATCTGCCCCTCCCATTTTGATAACTTAATTTACAAACTAAATATCTTAATGTGAAAATTATAGCGCGTACCTGTTTTTTACTTGCAAGTGCCTGTGCATCACGTATTTCCTCTAAAAGTCCCGGTATAAAGCTTACGCGCAGCTGCTTCCTAAGTGTAATTGTTGTGAAACTTGTTATTTCGCTGCAGAAATGGTCACTTACAAATCCATTTTCAACCTCATCATACGGCTTAAAGACGCAGCTCACATCTTTATCTATCATAGGATAGACACTTGTTAAAACAAAGAACGATAAACCAATCATAAAACCGACCTTAAATACAATTTTTCTCATTAGAGTATCACAACATTATGTAGCTAACCGGTGTACGTGACAAATATATTTCAATGTATAAAAATAAGATTAAGTATTTAAAATTGCCTGCAAAAACATAAGCATTTAAAAACCGAAGCTTTCCCCACACACCTGACTGAAGCTGAGTATCGTCCTTCGTAAATTGCAAACACGGAACCAAATCACAATTATGTTCCAACTTCAAGTGTTTGGTATAAACATCATACTCTTCTTCATAAAGTTTTCGCTTCTGCACCATAATTTACCTGCGAAAATGACATTCAAAGATATCAATTTTAAAAACTATGGAACCCAGAACAGCCAAATTCCATTCCAGCTGAGAAAAAGAAGCAATTGTGTAATAAACTTATGCTTAATAACAAAAATCATAGAAAAAAATCATCGCACATGACAATCAATACATCCAAGTAATTGAAATTAAAGAGCTAATAACAAAAAGAAAAACATTTACCTGGCTTGAAACCCTAGATCAGCACCATTTTACAACTTCTAGTATCTATCAACACCATTTTACAACTTCTTTTAAAAACATACCTTGCAGTACCTCGGTAGCAACATCACGTGGAGTTGGTCTAATTGACCAACACCATTGTCATCATGCCAGGCTCAGATTGTGAATAAAGATGACAACACCATGGCTGCAAGAGAGGTTGCATGAACAACTGCCATCCTACAACCTTGCCATGCCATGATGCTATGTTCATTCAATTTTTACTCAGATCGCCCAAATCATCATAGCCTCATCTTTACCATTCAAGAAAAATGCACTTTACATTTATTTTTATTCACCATCACAGTCAACCCTAAATGATTCAGTTTGTAATCAATACATAAACAGAAACCAATGTAAATGCGGCTGCAAGTGTTTTATTATAAGATGATGCTGTAGTCCAAGCAGCTCAGATAGTCGCCCATAAAGCTGCTACAATACAAATAAAAGGTTTTTTTTAATAAAATGCTGACTATAATTATAATAATAAAAATATGATTTTACCTTAGAAGAATGCATGGCTTGATCACCAACATAAGAATTTCTAAAGTTTTGGAAGAATGTCAAAATGGCCTGATCAAATCTCTAATTCACCAACACCATTGTCAGAATGCCAGGCTCAGATTGTGCATAAAGATGACAACACCATGGCTGCAAGAGAGGTTGCATGAACAACTGCCATCCTACAACCTTGCCATGCCATGATGCTATCTTCCTTCAATTTTTACTCAGATCTACAAAATCATCATAGCCTCATCTTGAAAGTACAAGAAAAATGCACTTTGCATTAATTTCAATTTCACCATCACAGTCATCCCTAAATGATTTAGGGTGTAATCAATAAAAACCCAAGTTAAGAAAAAACCCCAAATCAAATTAGCAAAGATAAATGTAAATTACTAACAAAACAACTATCAATTACTGACATTACCTCATGGCATCAAAATTTATTATAAATAATTTCCAAATTATAAATAATCTACAAATTGCAAAATTAGGAAGTATTCTACAACAGTAAATGATTCATCTACATAATTCCTCATGTAAACAAATTGCAAATTCAAATATTAAACAACCATAAATTATGGTTTACTAAACTAATACTTATCATCAATTTGCAGTTCTCAGATACACATATATACAATCACATTCCAATTAAATCACAGTCCAATCAAACCTTAAAACAATTATCGGATCAAAGAATGAGACATACCATCCAGATATTTGCATTAATGTCTCTGAAGACCATCATCATACTTCCTCTCCAATGTCATATATCTCACATTAACCCTAATTCTCTCACCACAAAATGGCATATCTAGTTGGTTGACACGTATGCAAAATTACATCAGCTCTACTTCTCCTTTTATGAAATTCGGTCACCACAAAATGAGTTGAAATGCTCGAGTCTAAAATTCTATACTTGTGTAGTTTGCTGAAACCTGAGATAAAAAGAATAATTACATAAATTACTCCTAATAGCATTACTAATCAATACAAGACATGAAAAAGTAAATTAAATAACAGAACCTCAGTAGCAACATCACGTGCAGTGTGTCTAATTCACCAACACCATTGTCAGAATGCCAGGCTCAGATTGTGCATAAAGACGACAACACCATGGCTGCAAGAGAGGTTGCATGAACAACTGCCATCCTATAACCTTGCCATGCCATGATGCTATCTTCATTCAAGTGTTACTCAGATCTACAAAATCATCATAGCCTCATCTTGAAAGGACAAGAAAAATGCACTTTGCATTCATTTTTAATCACCATCACACTCAACCCTACATGATTCAGGGTGTAATCAATACATAAACAGAAACCCAACTTAAGAAAAAACCCCAAATCAAATTAGCAAGGATACATGTAAATTACTAACAAAACAACTATCAATTATTGTCATTACCTCATAGCATCAAAATTTATTATAAATAATTTCTAAATTATAATCTACAAATTGCAAAATTAGGAAGTATTCTACAACAGTAAATGATTCATCTACATAATTCCTCATGTAATCAAATTGCAAATTCAAACATTAAAAAACCATGAATTATGGTTTACTAAACTAATACTTAAAGAAAATTTGCAGTTCTCAGATACACATATATACAATCACATTCCAATTAAATCATAGTCCAATCAAACCTTAAAACAATTATCAGATCAAGAATGAGACATACCATCCAGATATTCAAAAGAAAATAGATAAAATTTGACAAATGATTTTAAAATGTCAGACCTCACGTATATTCGGGCCGATGTTGCTTCATCGAAAACGCATTTAAGTTACCGGAAAGTGCCCGGAACCCTAGCTTCATACCAAAACACTCTGGAAGCACCGTCAACCCTAGAATTGTCGGAAAACACCATAGTTTTAGTCTCAGGTGAGAAGCATCTCATCAACATCATTGACTGAATATCCCTTACAATCTAAAAAACGTGGACTTAAGTGAGTTCGATCTCATCATCATCATCGACCGAACATGGATTACAACCAACACTACCTAGGACAGCCGCGAACGGCAGCCGGCAACGATGGTTTAGATTGTAAGGGATATGTTGCAACAACAGGCCAGATCTCGCCATCGTAGCCTCAGATGACCAAATCATCTTCATCGGTCTGATCATCCAGCAAGATCAGATCCATCCGAAACATAACCAATTTCAACATCTCCATGTAGATTGAATTTGAAGATCTGAAGAGAAAAAAAAGAGATTAAAGAAGAAGAAGAAGAAGAGACAGCTTTGGTGTGTGTGAGAGAATTAGGTTTATGTGAGATATATGACATTTGAGAGGAAGTATGATGATGGTCTTCAGAGACATTAATGCAAATAACACTTCCCAATGTAATTCAAATTTCCCCCCATCTCTAAAACACCATAGTTTTAGTCTCAGGTGAGAAGCATCTCATCAACATCATTGACTGGATATCCCTTACAATCTAAAAAACATGGACTTAGGTGAGATCGATCTCAGCATCATCGACCGAACATGGATTACAGCCAACACTACCTAGGACAGCCGCGAACGGCAGCCGGCAACGATGGTTTAGATTGTAAGGGATATGTTGCAACACACTAATATATATTTTAATATTATTTTATTAGAAAAAAAAAGTTAATACAATATATTAAGATTTTAATTGTTATTTATGACATCATCATATCCTACGTGGCATGCCTAGCTAGTTGACAAGTATGCCTAGATGGAGAGAGGTCAATCACTTTGCCTGAAAGAACCTGCAACAGGTTTCAAATTCTCAATCACTAACATTTTTGAAAAAAAAAAGATAAATTATATAAGCAAATGCAGATTTACCTGTTTAGCCCTCTCAAATAATCCACAAGCTGCATATGCATTTATAAGTGCCATAAAAATGTGTTTCATAGGTTGAACTCCTGCTTTATGCAGTTCTCTTCGATAATACAGAAAACATAACCGAACAGTATGTTCAAGCCTAAGCTGTAAATGGAACAAACAAACATAAGTAAATAGACTGGAAATGTGTTATTCAGAAAATAATGTTTTTATTTATAGTTCGGAAATATTACCTTCAATTCACATACATCAACAACAGAATTACTCTCATTGCCCTCGAAAAACCCTGAATTGAAATTATTCTCTTGCCATAGCTTTACATCTTCATTACCCCTCTTCTTTCACAAATTCCATTTATTTACGCTGTGTGCTTACAGATTGTAAATTTTTTATAAAGCCAACAAAAATACACTTAAAAAGATGCATGAACATAGTGTGTCGCTTAATGGTAAATTTACCATATCATATAAAGAATAATCTAAATTCATTTAAATAAATTGCTTTGGAAGAATCAGTTTGAGTTGTTTCAAGTTGACCCATTAGAGGTAAAACATAATACGGGTGGTTGTTGTGCATACCGTTCGTCCATTAGTTATTGATAAGTAACCTTGGAGTTCTGACTTAATAACCTGCGACCAAGAAAAGGTGAACCGTTACCATCAAAACTATATAGTCAATACCAGAAATTTAAATGAGTTAAAATATATTTTAGCCAGTCTTCTAATGCCACAGCTATTACCAAAACCCCAGTCATGTCATCCCCAGGCATTCTAGTTTCTTTTTACGGTTTCTTTAGAGGTTTTTTTTTACCATTGAGAGTAGGCCCAGCTCCCTCTCGGAATAATGTCGTAACAGACTCAGCACTCTTCTACCATTCAATCCACATTTTTAATCTGCAAAACCACTCACAATTAAACTTAAAATCACCTTAAACAGTAACTGTAATCCACACTTATACTTATACTCATAAATTAAAACATCCAGCTATGAAATGCTCACAAAAACTTAAATGTAATCCTACAAGAAACCAACCAGACCTAAGAAACCCTCAATCTTAAATCACTGATAATACAAAAAAAGATTAAGAATTCACCTTATTCACCAGTGGCTTGTAGATCACTTCTGGGAGATAAGCCAATGTTCTTCCTCCAAATCCTCTGTTACGAATCCGAAGCACATCTCCAACCACAAAACCTTCAAACCGAAATTAGGGTTTCAGAAACCAAAAAATTGAACAAATAACAGATATATATACAGATAAACAGATCAAATTAGAGAATTTGAGCTTACTAAAACCCTGAAATCTCGAATTGTATGTGTCTGTAAGAGAGAGAGTAATTGATTGGAGAGAGTTTATGAATAATTAGATCAAATTCGAGACATTAATCTGTAGAAACATATATTAAACGAACCTGTAATGAAGAACGAAGAAGCGTCTGAAGATCATCCGTCTGAAGAGGGGATTTGAGGGAGCTCTGGATTTTAGAATCACTTGAAGATCATCTGCCTCTAGGGTTTCTTTCTATATGGATAGAATTATTGTGATTCAACCACAACCGAGAAATTAAGCTGACTCAAGGTGTTCGATCTTACCTTAGGGTTTGTGGATCTACACATATATGCATCTGGTTGAATCACCATCGCTGAAGAGAGAGAGAGAGAAAACATATATTGTGTGTGTGAGAGATGTAGGGTTATGTGAGATATATGACATTTGAGAGAAGAGAAAGTATATGATGATGGTCTTCAGAGACAATTAATGCAAATAACATTTACCCATACAATTCAAATTTCCCCCAAATATCTCTAAAACACAATAATATGTTTTATATATTATTTCTTAATACAATATATAAATTAATAATTTAATTAGATTTATGACATCAGCATATCCTACATGGCATGCCTAAATGGCTGACAAGTATGCTTTCTTACATCAGCTCTACTTCTCCTTTAATATATAGTAAGATTTGTTTAACTTTTATTGTTTAACTTTTTTATTTGTTTAACTTTATAAAAACAATTCAAAATTAAATAAAAATAAGTCATAAAAGAAGATAATAAAATCCATTATATAACATAAATAAACATTACATAACCTAAAAAAAAATTACACTACCTAAAATTTATAAAAAAGACTAGATTTAAAAATTTATAAAAATTACACTACTCGCTATCGTCTTCGTCTTCGTCACCGTCCCCGCCGTTTGCGTTGTTCCATATATGTTCTACCAAATCCTGTTGAAGATTTGCATGCGTGAAGTTGTTGGTTAGCGAGAACGAGTTTAAATCCTGTTGCGTCTGATCTACCGGGACAGTATTCCCGATAGATGCATTCTCATCATACTCTCAAATCGCCCGACCTTCGTCTTCAATAATCATGCTATGGAGCAAAATACAAGCGTACATACAAAGGCGCAACCTCTTTGGTGTGAACGCACGTGCTGGTTGTTCAATGATGGCCCATTTTTTTTTGTAGAACACCAAAACAACGTTGGATGTCTTTTCTTGCAGCTTCTTGATGCTTGGCGAATTTTTTCCCTTTTTCGTCCTCGGGATATGGAATAGTCTTGACAATTGTAGAGTAAGACGGATATATTCCGTCAGCAAGATAATACCCGCGTCTATACTCAACCCCAGAAACTGTAAAACTGGTGTCCGGACCGGTTCCATTAACGACATCGCTAAAGATCGTCGATTGGTATAGCACGTTGAGGTCGTTAATTGAACTAGGGAGACCAAAGAAAGAATGCCAGACCCACAAATCTTGTGACACCGCGACCTCAAGTATTAAGGTTGGATGGCCGTGATCACCTCGTGCATATTGGCCTCGCCATGCATTCGGCCAGTTCTGCCACGCCCAATGCATACAATCAATGCTACCGAGCATTCCCGGAAACCCGTGCCGTGCTTCATGAGCTTGGTACAACTATTGAGCATCATACGCATTTGGTTTCTGCAAATATTTTTCGCTATACAGTTTCACCACATTATGGCAAAACCAATACAAACATTCCCGCATAGTTCTTGCCGACATCTGTAAGTACTCGTCCAAAGCGTCGACCACTGTCCCGTATGCCAGTTGGCGAATGGCCGCAATACACTTTTGTAACGTGCTGAACCCTTCATAACCACGAGCATCGGGTTGTTGCGTGAAAAACGGGTCTAGCCCCGCCAAATCATCAGCAATCCGTGTGAATAACCGGCGACTCATTCGGAACCTGCTTCTGAAAATCTCGGCATTGTAAAGGGGTGCATCCGAAAAATAATCGTTCACCAATTTCTCGTGCGCTCCTGTCATAAAAAATATATAAATACGAGGAAATAAGGAATAAGGATAATAAAATTTATTAATGATAAACCTTGGCGGTCTCTGTTAATCTGTATTCGTCTGGTAATAACGCTTTCAGATGAGACGTCTTCCTCTTCCTCTTCCATAAGAATCTGCGCCGCCCTTAGCACAGCGTTTGCGTAAAACATCTCCTCTTCCTCCTCCGAAGACGAGGACCACCAAGAATTAGATGACATTGTGGATGAAAAAATATATTTTTTTTTATAAAAAAATGGTATAAAAATGAGAGTGTTTTGGGTTGAAAGTGGGGAGAAAATGGTGAAAAATGGTATAAAATGAGAGTGTTTTATAGAAAAGGGGGATTTTTTTTATTAAATGAAGTAGCCGTTGTAACGGCTATAATTTGAATTCAAAGGCCCGTCGTATGCGTCGAGTGGGAGCCGGTTGGGACGAGCCGGGCTGAGGGGGCGGTGTGGGGGACCGGCACCGGGCCAGGCCGGGCCTAAGCCTACCCCCATACCCTTTAGTCTAACTAAAACACAAACCAAAAATGGAAATTTCGAAGTAAACAATATTAGAACCTTTGTAATTACCATAAGGGGAAATGCCATAAAAAACCAACATACGTTTTGTTTTTTCTCATAAAAATCCTTCCACTTTATTTTTCACTCTAAAAACAAACATACTTTCTTTCTTTTTTGTTTCATAAAAGTCCCTCAACTTTTTTTTGCATATAAAAAACCAACATAATTTTTTTATCTCATAAATTTCCCTAACCACTTCTTTTATACTTAAAAAACAACATACTTCTACTCTTGTATCATACAAGTCCCTTAAATGTTAAACTTTAACAAAAAAAATCTCTTAATTATGATCGGATGAAATCAAGAAACCACTATTTGACAAATTATCTTATACTTTTTAACGATTTTGAATTTATGCATACCATTTTATATGTTTGTTATTTTATTTTGGAGTAAAATGCACGGATAATCCCTGTGGTTTGGTGAAATTTCACGTTTAGTACCCAACTTTTCAAAATTACACTCTTAGTCCCTGTGGTTTGACAAGTTGTTACTCGGATAGTCCCCAAAGTGGATGAAGGTTAGTTTTTCTGGTTAAGTGGGAGTGAAATGACAAGGACTATCCTAGTAACAACTTGTCAAACCACAGGGACTATCCGAGTAACCTTCATCCGCTTTAGGGACTATCCGAGTAACAACTTGTCATACCACAGGGACTAAGAGTGTAATTCTGAAAAGTTGGGGACTAAAGGTGAATTTTCACCAAACCACAGGGACTATCCGTGCAATTTAAATAAGCTATACGTTGTGAAAATCCAACCTGAATGTTTGGTGGTAACTCTCCATAATGATTTATTGTATTTCGCATTATACGGAGCAACTCTTGAACCTTGTTGTAGCGATACATCCTTCGATTTCTCATTCGATTGAAAAACATAGGGTCCATTTCAAGATCCCACCTTCCATGGAACGCTACAAAACCTTCGTTTTCTAGTGATGCAAGAACAATGGAACCAGTCCGGTTTTCCGATTCTAGCCTATCACTCGCATCCCTCAGAAACGACACTCGTTTCTCAGAGTTCAAAAACAAAGGATGGAGTAGTACCTCTGATGCCTTTGGCCTAACATATGTATCATAACAACGCTAGTAAGTATGATAAAAAGTCTGACCAACTGTCAAATATCAGAAACATCAAGATACCATTTAACAAAAACGAAAATAGAGATTATAAACCATCTAGATGAGTGTGATATACTTTTGTGCATACAAGAACCGAATGGAAAGACTTTTCCAATGGCCATTACTAAAAAGGCCTTTTAAATCACACATGTGCATTGCACATGTCGTTTTCTGACTTTCTTCAGAGAAAAATGTTCTCTATTCTCTATGAGTGTCAAAGATAGTGTCTTTTTGTGTGGAGTTGAATGTTGAAGAGGAATTAGTTATGTTCCTGTTAAAATGTTATGTTTATATTCATTGGGCTTCTGGTATTTATTGTGGGCTTATGTCTGTTGGGCTTCGTTGAAGCTTATACAGATTGGGCCTATTGTTTGATGGTTTTGTTAGTTTGTTGGGTTGTTGCAACAGGTCCAACAGATTAAAATATCTAAGGGGGCTATGTGAAACTATTGGAGAACCGCGATCATCATGCGTAAAAGATTTGGACTAAAGTGAAACATTTCAAGTTTCATCATATAAAAGGACTTCATCTCAGTCTCTCTCTTCAGTTGTTACAATTCACTCTCTTGTTCATATATCCTTCTATATTTCTCTCTGTTAGGGTTTCTATTGTTGAAGTTTTGTACGAATAATATCTCAACTGTATCTGAGAGATTATTCAATTGTATTGGTTGTATTGTTTGTATTGATGATCATCAGTGGATGATTATCTAGATACTCTTTGTATCTTGTGTTGTATTGGTCTTACAGTTGTAAGATCTTGGGTATTTGGGGGCAAAATCTTTTGGGTTGGTTTAATAAGATTTTGTCACCTGTTTTGTCGCTATTTCTTTCATGTTGATTTGTATTTCATATTTGATTCATAAATTTGTACATGGTATCAGAGCTAAATGCTCTTGATCTGTGTTTGTTTCTCCGCTGTTGATCTGATTTCTGATTTGTTTTTGTGTTAGGTCTGCTTCTAGAGTTGCAGATCTATTGTTGATTGTAGGTTAGATCGTCTTGATCTTGGGAGTATCGCTTTCTGTGAGTGTGCGGCTGAAACCCTAGTTAGGGTTTCTTGGTTCTAGTGGGAGATTCTTCTTCTTCCGGTGGTTTTACACTCTGTGTTGGTCTCTAAACCCTTGAAGGTTTAGGGCAAACTGACCAGTTGTGCTATTTGGTTGTTTCTATACATTGGATTTAGTAGTTCTTGAAAACTACTAATCTAATATATTTTTGGAAGCTTTGCACCCACTCTAAGATTGTATCTGTCCCTTTTCTCTTTTATTGTTTCTTTGCATCATTCTTTTGTGAGTCTAGGCATCTTGTTTACCAGACTAGTCAGGCCGATCGAGTCTTACTTGCTACTTGGTGCATTGTTGTTTGTGTCTATTATTTGTTGTTTATCTGTGTATGTTGTTTTTTGTTTTTTTTACTGTTGTTTAGTCTATTAGGTTAGTTGTGGCTCCTGAGTAAAGCCTTGTCCAGGCATCATAAAGTGACGAACCTGGAATCTGGTTCCTGACTCAGCTTCGCCTTAGGGTTTGTATTTCTATCTGTCTTGTATTGGTGTTATCTATTGATAACTTCTGCTTGTTTGTGTATTATGTGTTCTTGTTTTGAGGTTGATATCATGGGTGATGGTGAAGGTACTTCTCAGGCCTTGATTAGTAAGTTGGACATAGGGGACCCCTTGTATTTGCATCCTAGTGATTCTAGTTCTTTGACTATAGTTAGTATAAAACTAAAAGGTACAAAAAACTATAGGGTCTGGTCTAGTGCTATGAAATTGGCTTTAGAAGCCAAGAACAAGTTTGGTTTCATAGATGGGAAATGTGAGAAAAATTCCGAGGATGATGTTTTAAGTAGTCAGTGGGACAAATGCAACTCGGTTGTCTTAAGTTGGTTGTTAAATTATGTTTCAGAAGAATTTTACTTAGGACAAGTTTTTTCAAAATTAGCATCTGAAGTCTGGACAGAATTGAAAGAAACATATGATAAAGTAGATGGCTCTATAGTGTATGATTTATATAAAAAAATCAATTGTATCACTCAAAATGGAAGTTCTGTTTCTGAATATTATCATAGATTGAACACAATGTGGAAGCAGTTTGATGCTATACTTCAACTGCCCACATGTTCATGTCAGGCTGCTAAGGATTATAACAATTTTTCCACATTATTAAACTAATGCAGTTCCTTATGGGTTTAGATGATATCTATCAACCTGTAAGGACAAATCTGTTAACTAGAGAGCCACTACCTTCAGTCAAAGTTGCTTTTTCAATTATGTCCAGAGAAGAATCACATAGAAATGCTAGTACAGGAACCAAAAATCAAAATGTGACTTTTGTGTCAAAAGTTAACCAGTCTGTAGAACAAAAAAAGAAGGTGTTTAGAGGTCCTAACCCAAACCTTAAGTGTACTCACTGTAATATGCTTGGTCATACTGTTGATAGGGGTTTTGAGTTGGTTGGGTATCCTCTAGGATTCAAAAAGAAGTCTGGAGGCCAGGTTGGGAAAAATTTTGTCACACCCCCAAAATCCACCATGCGGAGTACCACCGCTTGGAGGCGTGACGTGACCAGGATCGAGCCACCAATCATATTGAACATCGTAATTAAGTAAATAAGACCAACCACAATACGATTGGTGACCAAAGCTAGTTAACCATGTTTAGTTTAAAGAGCGGAAGCATAAAAGTAAATCCAAAAGCATAAGTCCATAGTTTATAAGTTAAAGTTCAAAACGCAAGTTTAATAAGTTCATAGGGATTTAAATAATAAGCACGGAACATAACAGTCCGTACACCACAACGACTCCTTCCTCGTGCAAGCTCCAAGCGTTTAACGACCTGTAAGGCATGTAACAACGAGTCAACAACAAAGTTGAGTGAGTTCACGTTTGGTTGTTTAGTTTTAAGTTGTTTCTGAAAAACATGGTTTGACTTTCGTTGGCTTAATTGCCGTGGGGGTTACCCCGTAGTTGAAAGTATGTTTAACCAGTTCCTTTTTCATTACCCAAACCATAACCATAATCAGTGGGGGCTTTCCCCGTGTGAACTACTAGACGGTATGATATCGACTGCTACGCAAATTGTAACAACCCGCATTTTCGTGAGTTGTTACTACTCGATATACTCGTTACGCCTAGCACCAGAGATTCGGATCATAATGTAACTATATCGCATATATCGCTATTCGAAGGATAATCGCATATTTTCGAAATACAATATCGCTATACTATACCACATCACAAACACTAACACTGATGATGTCACTGAGTGAGGACCTATTCTACCCTCCTCGGTGGCCGTGATGTGTCGAAACGCAGACAATTAACGCTAACAAGGACTCTCGGGTGAGTGCTACAGCTCCAGTCGTCGTGACGATGATGACAATACGAGTGAACGGTACCCCGTCAGTCTTTGTGGCACAAAACACAATAACGTTCCCGATGACATCAAGAAAGGACCTATACTACCCTCCTTGATGGCCGTGAAACGTCGCTAATAATCGCATACTCGAAACGAAAACCGACTGTAATCATCGAAACTGTGGATTATGTATACGTAAATACGACCCCTAGTGATATCTATAGGTATATATAATAATGATATAAAAAGCACGCACTTCAAAGTCGATCGCAACGCTCAAAAACGGAGAAATCCATCGCGTCAGAGTGGCCATCCGGACGGATGGGCCATCCGACCCGAAATCCGCTTCAGCCCTCTGTTGCCTATAAATAGCAAGTCACATCACTCTAACAGTGATGTGACAGCTCCCACTCGACCAAACACGCTCTAGGACCCTTTTCTCTCGATTCCTCGCGATTCCGGTAAGATTTCAACCTAAAACTTATTCTTCTACGACCTACACTCAATTCTACATCAGTCTACCTTTTAAAACTCAATTTTTAACCATGAAATCTATTGATTTTGAGGTGTTTTAAGGTGATGTCACCAAGAGTTCATATGAACTTCAAGTTGTGACCTCATCCCACCATAAGCGACTCGGATCTGAGTGATTTCCACATGTTTTGGTAACGAATTTCACCTAAATCTATGTATTCAACCAAGGAACTGTGCGATTTCAAGCTAAACCGGAGAAACCGACAAAAACGGCCAGTTCTAATGGAGCGGGGTGATTCCCGGCCGTTAGAGCGGATCAGAACTGATGGAATTTCAAGTGTTATTGCGAAATTACACTGTCCCGGTAACTCCGCACGTATTCCTTCCGATAAACACTCAAAAACAGTGTTCAGAATGCGAAACAGACGTGTCATCCGCACGGATCACATGTCATCCGGATGGATAACATGTCATCCGGACGGATGAGCACCATCCGACCAAATAAATGACATTTCAAGGCTATTCTCGCTTAACCGTACATCGTTTACTCTATTCTTCAATGATTAACGCAGACGTACTCACAACCGACCCAACCAAGTTGTATTCTCGCTAAATACGCACTGTGAGTATACTTGAACCCTTTTCAATCGCGTTTTGGGTGTAACATACGTTTATAACAAATCGAACTTATCAAACGAATTATTCCATCAATCGAATTATCACTTGCGAATAACTGTTATGCATAGATATACGTGATGCTAGTTGCATATGTGCTAGGGCTTATACTCGCGACGTCCCACCATGACTAGTATAGTGCTATTACGCCCGACGGGGTCTAGTTTGCCATCGCATATTCGAGCATCGAGGACTTAGTTGGTAGTATCAGCTTTGTGAGTATATATGTCGTGTGTTACGTTTATGCATGTGGAAATTCGCTACACTTTTATCTATTAAGCTATACATATCAAACCTGTATACTCGCCAATACTTTTGTATTGACAAATATTTTAACGTATGTTGCAGGTTAGATCACAGACTATTTCAAATCAAGCTAGGAAGTCTAGAAACTCAACTAAAATCTAGGTTGTCGGATTTGTATTGTTCGAGAGGACAAGAAATATGTGATAACTTATGTGATTGTATTATTTGTTAGTATGGGATAACGAATGTATTAAATATTATCGCAACATAGTTGTTATGGATTATCTTGAGCAATCTGATTCGCCTAGTGCCGCGCCCCGATGATTCCGCCATCGGTTGGGGTGTGACAGATTGGTATCAGAGCCATAACTATAGGGAATTAGGCCAGACTCGACCTAGTCCGGGTCGACGTCTTAGAAATTGACCTAGTCTATAGTCTAAGTACCAACAGGCCGACTCGTACAAACCAGTAGGGTTTGTATCGGGCCTACTTGATACTCTCAACCAAAATTGCTAAAAACTACAACTTTGTGTGAACATCGTGTACTACAGCTTCATACGAAGAAGCCTTTCCTAAGGCTGGAATACTACTTAGCCTTTCCTAAGGCTGACACAATACACATGTTTTCGAAAATACTCGCATAACGAAACCGAGTGATCCAGTCGAGACCAGGCGTGAAAACCAAGAACTCTCGACGAGATCGCTCACTCAGCGCATTTCTAGCACAAGAACCTTTCAACGAGTTAGGAGTGACATCTACATCTCGACGAAAGTCTCCATTTCGAAATCTAGTGGAACTCACGAATTTATTCGAAGAGCATAACCACAATTAGGAACATAGTTGTTAAGTCAGGGGTGAAACCCGTACCTTAATAAGCCATTCCACTCTCTATAAACTGGTTTACAAAAGCTCTCACCAAGGGCTCGACTATCACGATAACTCGAGCCACGTGATGACTAGGAAGACAAGTGCCATGAGCTGTATCCCAGTGGAAGCATGAAGCCTTCTAGGTCAACGCGCGTGCACGAACTTGTTAAATATAGTTGAGTTACCTTGGGTAGTCGACGCCTAAACACCCGAGGCATTCTGAATGTTTTACTAAACCTACGATTTGCTGGTTTTACGCTTTAATGAACGTAATTACGTTTTATGTGTTATCGATTCCTCGGTTTAACGATTTTCACTCCCTGCTTTGTAAACGCACAATTCGCACAGCCATCACAATCTAAAACGTAACCCGAATGTTCGCAATAAAGCTAATGCATAATCTATCGCCTTCGCTCTCATTTTCTCACCTCAACGCGTCCTCGCTTATTCTAAATCGACCTGTATGTGTATGAATACAAATCACAATTATATAAATATATATATATATATACGGATAAACAAACAAGTCATTGTGTGAGAACTTAGGAAATCGCGTGTCTCCTATGTGGCTCCTATGTGATTCACATTACAACTACACTATCGCACCAAGTTTTGAACGCGCTCAATCGCACCGCAAAACTCAAAAACCATTATGATCGAATCTCACTCCAAGTCTCTTTCTGTCTAGATGCCTTCCAACAACTCTACTTCGAGAATGTTAGCACAGAGACGAGCCAAACGAAGGGGCGAGAAGAGGATTGCTTCACTTGTGACCAGGGAGGTGGTCAAAGTCATTCCTCAGATTGCCACACGAGTGCACTCTCTTATCAACTCTCGAACTTCAGAAGACGTTAAGACAGAAGAGCCGCAATCTACATTTCTTTACAAACACTTCAAAGCCTGTGATCTGATGGTCTTCACGGGTGAAGGAGGTGTTTCTCAACTACTCCAGTGGTTCGACTCTATCGAAGTTACCCATCGTCAAAGTGGGTGTCCCGATAGTTTCCGTACTACTTGCGCTACCGGAGTATTTCAATCGCGAGCACTCGACTGGTGGACCGCCGAACGTAACAAACGTGGGATCTCCACAGCTTACGCTCTCTCTTGGGATGAGCTGAAAGAGCTCATGAAGAAGGAGTATTGTCCTCCCCACGAGATTCAGAAATTGGAAGACGAATTTTGGAAAATCAAGCAAGTCGAAGGTGATAACGCTGCCTACACCGCAAGGTTCAAACAGCTTAGCATAATCTTCCCAACTCAAGTCAACACTTCGGAAAAAGCCATTTCGAAGTATATTCGCGACTTACCTGAGTGTGTGGATGATTTTTTCGAAGCTGCAAGACCAGCTACCATCGAAGAAACCTACCGCTTAGCCGCAGAAATCAACAACAAACGACTCATGGAAGGGTTTTTCTCCAAGAATCCTGTCAAGCAAGTTTATCAAGCGATCGACATTGATCCTTCAGAGGATCCTAGCAACGAGTCTTCTGAAAAATCTGCTGACGATTCCTCTGACGGATCTACCGACGATTCTTCTGATGACTCTGCCGACGGTTCTTCCAACGACTCGGTCAAGGATTCTGCTAGTGAGTCCTCAGACGAATCCTCCAATAACGACACCTCGTCGCAAGACACCGATAAACCCAGCCGCGAACGAAAGACTTCAAGCCCGAGTTCATCAACAACCGAACTACTGCGACCGAAACCTCTTCAAACAGTTCCGGTGTGTCCAAAATGAGCTTACACTGGAGCTCATCCCCAGTGTTACTCATGCACCTATCATCATCCAGTTGGGGCTGACTGTCGCTGTTGTAGTAACTGCAACCGTTACGGCCATTTCACCCGTAACTGCCGCATCGAACCGTGAACCTGAGTACAACAACAACAGCTCCAGCAAAAGTCTTCAACATCAAACACCTAGCAAGCGTAGGATAAAGTTGTAATGATACGATTTTCGACGTTAATTTCTAAGTTTTGAACCTACTCTACTACTCGATGTTGCCACTATGCGTAACATTAACTCTTGTTTTCGTTTTCTCTTCCGCTCTCTAATCGTCGCACTTAGACTAGATTCACACACATACTAAATACTATATCACGGAATAATGTGTTTTACCCTCACTACACTCTTAGGACGAGGTACAATAAACATGCAAGGAACGATTAATCACGGGTGCACAAGGGATTATTTGGGTTAGTGCACGAAGATCGTAGTAAATTCTAAGGTGCCACAAGCGTTTCAGCAAAGTATGACACCGAAACACGAGATTTAAGTAATAGGGGTAAGCCAAGGTGTGCCTTACCATTCTACTGAAGTTTCGTGCAGAAAGTGCCTGTGGAGTTGAACGTTATTAGACCTATTATACTATTGTGATTATTTTCAACGCACTACACTCAATCGCAAGGCGTAACAACTAAACCGCATCATCGCAAGACTTGTCGAAAGTCTGCAGACGCAGTGCAATCGCCCCATCGATGGACTCTGGGAGTCTACCCCACAGGGCAATTGCATCGACGCAAGACTGGTCGTAAGTCTGTCGCGATCAATCTCATCGAGTACATTAACGCCCATGATGTTGTTGAGTGAGGACCTATTCTACCCTCCTCGATAACTGTGATGCGTCGCAACGTAACGTAAAGCTTATTCGACACAAAACTCGACTAAATCGCAAACATGTGTATCCCACAATCTCTATTGCTTATTATGTGAATCTATATCGTTTGATGTGTATCAATCTATCGCTATACCATTATCTGTAATAGTTAGCACGCATGACCTTGCTTCACTGGATGAAGCTCATATGGTTAAAGCAAGGTGTTTTAGTCATATCAGCGGGCTTTCGTGGAAAAAGGCCATGCGGGGTCCGATGTTTGTAAACTCTGTGGTGGTAATCAATCAAATCGAACCGCATAACTCGTGCATACCTCCATCTCTTGCAACGCAACAACTGCCGCTTATCGTAATTCGATTATCAGCGCCATCATTGCTAGTGTGGTGTATTATTCGTTTAATCACCTAATCGTTTATCGCTTATCGTGTATAGTCTACCGCTTATTCGCGTATCGCGTACCGCTTATCGCTCGCTTGGTATTCACTGCAGTCTGTACGCATGACCTCGCTTCACGAGGCAAAACTAACCTGGTTAAACGTGGTGTTTCACCATGTTAGCAAACTCTCGTGGAAACGTGCCATGTGGGTATAATACGGAATCTAATCGAAAACGCGCTATTCGCTTATCGCTTGTCACTCGACACCTACCCAGACACGACACATAAATGTTTTGTGTCATCAGGCTACTCGCGCACGCTGCTACGGCTACGTTCGCAATTCAACTCGCCAGTTTAACCTATTCGATTCTATCTTATACTCGGTCCGACTTCCTATCGATTGGACCGGGTAAGTGCAAGTTCTATTCGTGTCATATCGGCACACCTGACACCGCCTCACGAAACAGAAGTAATATGGGCAAAGCATGGTGGATACGCCGCTGGTACTTCCTATATATAAGTGTTTTAAACATATTAGCAAACTTTCGTGGGAAAGTGCCAAGTGGGGCTCGGTGATCAACTACCTTTTTGTACTATTAAAAAAACTTGTTTTTATAAAAATTCTGATTTAAAACCAGTGGACGAGTGAAATTTTCTCACAACATGGAGATAACATCAAATCAGCATAACTCCATGTCCAAGAAAAGTTTCATAAGTCCAAGTCTTCCTTAAAGCTTTTACAACATCCAAACGAAATCCTTCTTAAGACATTGGTTCGACATCGAGTTCAGCTTGAACCCATGCCATAGGAGAGTTTTCGTAACCCCCGTTTTCATCTTCGAATTCCTTGAAATGTGTAAGACCTAAACTTTCTTGCGACGTTGGTTAACATCGACTCAGTTGACCATACGTTAAAAGGAAATAGTTCGGGATTTCCATCCAAAATTCCTTTTGAATCTCTAAAACGAACGCTTCTTGTAACGTTGGTTAACGATCGACTCAGTTAATTCTACGTCATGAGAAACCTTTTCAAATCCTTTAAAAATTTCAATCGCATCGAACTTACGAATTCTTCGTGACACGAGGTACTCTGAAACCCCAACTCGTGGAATATTACTTTTGCCTCTTACGTCACCTTCCCGCTATCGCAATCGATCTCTTTTATTCAAAGCACTCCCGCTTGTCAACTCGCGGTCAAAATCACTCGCTGTAACGCTACTTACGTGGGATCAACTCTCAGAAGTCTACCTATTGGATTAATTTCGGGAAGAAATTTCCTAAAGTAGGGGAGACTGTAACAACCCGTATTTTCGTGAGTTGTTACTACTCAATATACTCGTTACGCCTAGCACCAGAGATTCGGATCATAATGTAACTATATCGCATATATCTCTATTCGAAGGATAATCGCATATTTTCGAAATACAATATCGCTATACTATACCACATCACAAACACTAACACTCACGATGTCACTGAGGGAGGACCTATTCTACCCTCCTCGGTGGCCGTGATGTGTCGAAACGCAGACAATTAACGCTAACAAGGACTCTCGGGTGAGTGCTATAGCTCCAGTCATCGTGACGATGATGACAATACGAGTGAACGGTACCCCGTCAGTCTTTATGGCACAAAACACAATAACGTTCCCGATGACATCAAGAAAGGACCTATACTACCCTCCTTGATGGCCGTGAAACGTCGCTAATAATCGCATACTCGAAACGAAAACCGACTGTAATCATCGAAACTGTGGATTATGTATACGTAAATACGACCCCTAGTGATATCTATAGGTATATATAATAATGATATAAAAAGAACGCACTTCAAAGTCGATCGCAATGCTTAAAAACGGAGAAATCCATCGCATCGGAGTGGCCATCCGGACAGATGAGCCATCCGGACGGATGGGCCATCCGGATGGATAGCCATCCGGACGGATGGGCCATCCGGACGGATGGGCCATCCGGATGGAAAGCCATCCGGACAGATGGGCCATCCGATCCAAAATCCGCTTCAGCCCTCTGTTGCCTATAAATAGCAAGTCACATCACTCTAACAGTGATGTGACAGCTCCCACTCGACCAAACACGCTCAAGGACCCTTTTCTCTCGATTCCTCGCGATTCCGGTAAGATTTCAACCTAAAACTTATTCTTCTACGACCTACACTCAATTCTACATCAGTCTACCTTTTAAAACTCAATTTTTAACCATGAAATCTATTGATTTTGAGGTGTTTTAAGGTGATGTCACCAAGAGTTCATATGAACTTCAAGTTGTGACCTCATCGCACCATAAGTGCCTCAGATCTGAGTGATTTCCACATGTTTTGGTAACGAATCTCACCTAAATCTATGTATTCAACCAAGGAACTGTGCGATTTCGAGCTAAACCGGAGAAACCGTCAAGAACGGCCAGTTCTGATGGAGCGGGGTGATTCCCGACCGTTAGAGCGGATCGGAACTGATGGAATTTCAAGTGTTATTGCGAAATTACACTGTCCCGGTAACTCCGCACGTATTCCTTCCGATAAACACTCAAAAACAGTGTTCAGAATGCGAAACAGACGTGTCATCCGCACGGATCATATGTCATCCGCACGGATCACATGTCATCCGCACGGATCACATCTCATCCGCACGGATCACATCTCATCCGCACGGATCACATGTCATCCGCACGGATCACATGTCATCCGGACGGATAACATGTCATCCGGACGGATGAGCACCATCCGACCAAATAAATGACCTTTCAAGGCTATTCTCGCTTAACCGTACATCGTTTGCTCTATTCTTCAATGATTAACGCAGACGTACTCGCAACCGACCCAACCAAGTTGTATTCTCGCTAAATACGCACTGTGAGTATACTTGAACCCTTTTCAATCGCGTTTTGGGTGTAACATACGTTTATAACAAATCGAACTTATCAAACGAATTATTCCATCAATCGAATTATCACTTGCGAATAACTGTTATGCATAGATATACGTGATGCTAGTTGCATATGTGCTAGGGCTTATACTCGCGACGTCCCACCATGACTAGTATAGTGCTATTGCGCCCGACGGGGTCTAGTTTGCCATCGCATATTCGAGCATCGAGGACTTAGTTGGTAGTATCAGCTTTGTAAGTATATATGTCGTGTGTTACGTTTATGCATGTGGAAATTCGCTACACTTTTATCTATTAAGCTATACATATCAAACGTGAATACTCGCCAATACTTTTGTATTGACAAATATTTTAACGTACGTTGCAGGTTAGATCGCAGACTATTTCAAATCAAGCTAGGAAGTCTAGACACTCAACTAAAATCTAGGTTGTCGGATTTGAATTGTTCGAGAGGACAAGAAATCTGTGATAACTTATGTGATTGTATTATTTGTTAGTATGGGATAACGAATGTATTAAATATTATCGCAACATAGTTGTTATGGATTCTCTTGAGCAATCTGATTCGCCTAGTACCGCGCCCCGATGATTCCGCCATCGGTTGGGGAGTGACACAAATAAGTTGTGCCCTATATCAGCGTCTATCATCACTGATAATCTGCCATAGTCCATTAGTACACGCCCGTCCGACCGGCACGATGTGAGGTTTGTTAAACCTAATAGCGCTATTAACTAATGACCCGCTCGCCATTGGCCTCGGCGATTAAGTCGATATAATGAAGAGGGACTTATTGATAGAGTTTTGTCTAGCTAGTTTTTAAGGTTGTTGTCCTGCACCAGGAGGACGAACGTACGTATTCTGCACCAGGAGAATTCGTAGGATTAACAATGGCATCCTATCTATGGAGGATGGCCGTACATATCTTCCCAAGGGGATATGTAGATTTAGTTTTAAATTCTTTAACCCGTTCCCAAACCACCGGGAATCCCATGCCTTGTAGAAAGTGTGAACTCACCTTGGTTTGCTCGGTTAGATTCTCAAATATGGCTAACAGTCAAGGTTGGTCAATCACGTCCTAATATAATTACCAGTTAGTCATTTAGTGATTTACAAATAGAGCACAAAGTTCCTACACGTATCTATCACATAGCATGCATTACTTTAACTGTTTATGGCCATATATACTTCCCATCCATTCCCCACTCATAAGCAAACATACAACAATGCATATAACACGTATAACATGTTAGATCATTCACAGATAGCATAGTCGACATTTAGACACGCAAATTACAACTTATGTCGTTTCAGCTTAAATATTCAAAACCAGGCTGTTTTCGGACATTTTAATAAAATAGTTAACTTATTCCAAAAATTCCCAAATTTTTACAGAATGTCTTAAACGTTCCAAATTTTATTGTGTAAAAATATCGGGGTCCAGTTCATTACTAATATTTTATAAAAATTCATTTTCCGGAATGAACTCAGATTTATCTTTTTCTGACCACAGTCCACGGAACAATTTATTAAAAATTCATCGTAAGTCCGATTTACGAAATTCCAGTGGGGTAATGACAAATACATCGGTGGTCATCTACAATACAAGTTTCATGATCTAACTCTACATAGAACTCAAGTTATGACAGAAAACAAAACGCATATTTTCAACAGAAAAATGAAGCTCTAGCTGCTGTTACAAAATGACGCTTTAAAAATAGTAAACGAAGTCCAAAAATTATGATTCTGGTGCCATTAGAACCGTATTTCATAATATATAAACTTAGACTTCAGAAATTACATTTTTCGTTAAGTTACGGTCCTGTTACAGCCAACTGAAGTTGGCTGTAATCACTAGACAGCTTGCTGTTTTCAGTCTTTAATCTTCTAAGACGCGTTCGATTGATTCCGTTAGCATGTTTAGTGATCATAACAACATCAAACATCAATATTAACCAGCAACACATCAGATAATCAACCAAGAATCATAACAACACAAGATCTACATGATTTACACACATAACTTCTCTTTATCCACCCTTTATCACTTTATGTTTAAGATTAATGTAAGTTCTTTAGTGTTTCATGGATTTTCATCATCAAACAACTATTAACCACTCTAAGGACATGAAAAATGAACGGATCTAAGTTCTTACCACTAGTTCAAGACTAGGGAAGTTCGAGTGAAGAAATGTGGTGGTTAATAGCGAACGAAGAAGGTCCTTCCACTTCCGAGAGCACCGAGCTTTATTGTATGACCCGTAGCACCTTTGAGTGTATGTAAAATGACTTGAATGGAAGTTGATGGTGGTTGTAGGGTGGTGGGTGGTGGCAGCCGTGAGGGAGATAAGAGGAATGAGAGTTTTTTTTTTGTTGAATGTTGAGTTTGTGAATGAGAAGGTCTTACCCTATGTGTCTATTTATAACCCAAGCTCAAGTTTACCCTTCATACAATATGTTTCTAATCACCTAACAATCTTAATAAAATAATCAAAAGAGGCAAGAGTGTGTCTCCTACTTCCATAACCGTAGGGGGGGGGGGGGGTAGATCTAGTTGGGTTGTAATTTATCTAGTTACCATTTAGTTAAGTTTGAATGATATAGTTTGTGTGTTATTATGTGTTATATAACATAAGGTGTGTTAGGGTGTTCGGGGACCCTAACTAGCTTAAAAAAATAGGAACAATGCTTCTAGCATTATTTTAGTGTTCCGGGTAAAGTCCGATTGTTCGGTTCGGTGCTGTTTCGTTAAAGTGCTTAATTAATCCGTAAAGTGTCATACATATATATTTTTGTAACGTTTTTAGTTTTCAACACTCAGGAAAGCATAACGGACTATTTAATGACTTTTCTGTACTTTATTAGTATGTTAACAAGTACATGTAAGTATAACACCGTAATCAGAGAACAGTTAAGTAATTCCACACTGTCGTCAAGTACTTTAATTAACATTAATAGATTGTACGGTTACATGTAAATTTGAGGGTTGCCACATTCTCCCCCTGTTAAGAAAATTTCGTCCCGAAATTTAGCATGTGGTTACTGAGGAAGCTAGTTAAGTTGCGTTGTTTTCCTTGGGTGTCACATTATCCCCCCGTTGATTTGGAATTTCGTCCCGAAATTCTGCAGTAACTTCAGCCTCAGTAGTGGTTGCGTTTTTCTTAAACAGCTGGGGATACTTGAGTTTCATTTGGTCTTCTCGTTCCCAGATATACTCTGGGCCACGACGAGAATCCCAACGAACTCGAACGAGAGGTATTCTTGTGCGCTTGAGAATCTTAATATCTCGATCAGTAATCTCTACAGGTTCCTCGACGAATAGCAGCTGGTCGTCGATAGTGAGTTCCTTGAGAGGAACTATGAGGGTCTCATCTGACAGACACTTCTTCAGATTTGACACGTGGAATACGTTGTGAACTCCGCTAAGTTTTTCGGGTAGATTCAACCTGTAGGCGACTTTGCCAATTTTCTCAATGATCCGAACGGTCCGACATAACGCGGATTGAGCTTGCCTCGTTTGCCAAAGCGGACTACACCTTTCCAAGGTGAGACTTTGAGTAACACTCGATCCCCAACCTGGAACTCGAGTGGTTTCTTCCCTTATCAGCATAGCTTTTCTGACGGTCACGAGCTGCCGCCATTCGCTGTCGTATCTGAGCAATTCTCTCGGTGGTATCTACCACAAGTTCTGGGCCAGTGATTTGGCTGTCACCAACTTCTGCCCAACAGAGAGGTGATCAGCATTTGCGTCCGTACAATGCCTCGAACGGAGTGGCTTGGATGCTGGTGTGGTAGCTGTTGTTATACGAAAACTCCACCAGCGGGAGATGCTTTTCCCAGCCATTACCAAAATCGATTACACATGCACTGAGCATGTCTTCAAGCGTTTGGATGGTGCGTTCAGATTGCCCATCCGTCTGTGGGTGATAAGCGGTGCTCATATCTAAACGTGAGCCAAAGGACTTGTGCATTGCTTGCCACAGTTCAGAAGTAAAACGCGCGTCACGATCCGAAATGATGGAGGTTGGCACTCCGTGCCTTGATACCACTTCCTTTAGGTAAATGTCTGCAAGAGTAGAAAACTTATCCGTTTCTTTGATAGCCAGAAAATGTGCAGACTTGGTCAGTCGATCTACGATCACCCAAATGGTATCGTTTCCGCGTTGAGATCTAGGCAGACCAGTAACGAAATCCATGGAAATTTGCTCCCATTTCCATTTCGGGATCTCCGGTTGTTGAAGTAGGCCTGATGGTTTTTGATATTCAGTTTTGACTCTCTCACAAGTCAAGCACTTACTGACATAGGTTGCTATGTGGGCTTTCATGCCAGGCCACCAATACGTAGTCTTGAGGTCGTGGTACATTTTATCCAAACCAGGATGTACCGAATAACGAGACTTGTGTGCTTCATCCATCACAAGCTCGCGTAGGTCTCCATAAAGTGGAATCCAGATGCGTCCGTTAACATAGTAGGCGCCGTCTTCCTTTTGTTCCAACCGTTGCCTCGATCATCGTAGGGACTCAGCCCTGATGTTCTCTGCTTTCAATGCTTCAACCTGAGCATCGCGAATCTGAGCGGGAAGGTTAGATTGGATGGTAAGCTGTAAAGCACGTACACGCTTCGGTATAGTATCTTCGACTGAGGGCGTCGGCCACCACATTGGCTTTGCCCGGATGGTACTTGATCGCGCATTCGTAATCATTCAAGAGCTCGACCCATCGGCGTTGACGCATGCTTAACTCCTTTTGCTTGAATATATGCTCGAGACTCCTGTGATCGGTGTAAATGGTGCACTTGGTACCGTACAGGTAATGTCTCCATATCTTAAGTGCGAAAACAACCGCTCCCAGCTCCAAGTCATGCGTAGTGTAGTTCCTTTCGTGAACCTTAAGTTGGCGCGATGCGTAGGCAATGACCTTGTCACGTTGCATCAATACGCAACCAAGTCCTTGGATGGAAGCGTTGCAATAAACCACAATATCATCTGTGCCTTCAGGCAATGAGAGGATATGCGCGCTACAAAGTCTATCCTTCAAGTGCTGAAATGCGGACTCCTGTGCATCACCCCAATGATAGGTGACACCCTTCTGAGTCAGTGAAGTGAGAGGTTGCGCAATATTTGAGAAATCCTTGATAAACCTTCTGTAATATCCTGCCAAACCCAAGAATTGGTGGATTTCTGTTGGTGTGCGAGGTGCAGGCCAGTTCTTGATCGATTCAACCTTAGATGGATCCACATGAATTCCATCCTTGTTTACCACATGGCCTAGAAAGTGGACTTCGCGAAGCCAGAAGTCACATTTCGAAAACTTGGCATACAACTGCTCTTTTTGAAGAAGTTCCAGCATAAGTCGTAGATGTTGCTTGTGTTCCTCCTGATTCTTAGAATAGATCAGGATATCGTCAATGAACACAATAACGAACTTATCCAGGTAAGGCTTGCACACTCGGTTCATGAGATCCATGAAGACCGCTGGGGCATTCGTCAGCCCGAATGGCATAACCAGAAACTCGTAATGGCCGTAACGAGTTCTGAATGCTGTTTTGGAGACGTCCTCATCTCGGACTCTCAGATGATGGTATCCAGATCTCAAATCAATCTTAGAGTAATAACTCGACCCTTGCAACTGGTCGAACAAGTCATCAATGCGCGGAAGAGGATAACGATTCTTCACAGTCACCTTGTTGAGTTCGCGGTAGTCAATACACATTCTGAAAGTACCATCTTTCTTTTTCACAAACAAGACTGGAGCTCCCCAGGGCGAAGAGCTTGGACGTATAAAACCCTTTTCCAAGAGTTCTTGTAATTGCGTGGACATTTCTTCAAGTTCTGATAGAGCTAGACGATATGGCACTCGAGCTACTGGTGCTGTTCCAGGAGCTAGCTCGATTTGAAACTCAACTTGGCGATGAGGCGGAAGACCAGGTAATTCCTCGGGAAATACCTCAGGGAAATCGCGCACAATAGGAATGTCTTCAATTTCTTCTCTTCCTTTGATGTGTCAGTAACGAGTGCTAGAATGGCAGTGTGGCCCTTTCGCAAACACTTCTGGGCCTTAAGGAAAGAGATGATGCCTTCAACAGCACCACTCTTGTCGCCATGAATCATGAGAGGTTCTTCACTAGAACGAGGAATGCGGACGATTTTCTCCTTGCAAACAATCTCCGCTTGATGTTGAGATAGCCAATCTATCCCAATAACGACGTCGAAACTACCAAGTGTGATAGGAATAAGATCGATAGAGAAAGTCTGACCAGCTAAGACGAGGTTACAACCTTTAACTACGTGTGTGGCTTCAAGACTTTTACCATTTGCTAGCTCTATCATGTGCTTGGTGTTTAGAAGTGTTGGAGTGCGCTAACTTTTAAGGACACATAACTAGTATCGGCACCTGAATCGAATAAAACAGTAACAAAGAAATCATCCAGAAGGAAACTTACCCCTCACAACATTGGGATCGTTCCTTGCATCATCCTGCCCAATCACGAACGCACGTTCCCTGGCTCCATTGCCATCATTGTTTCCCCCATTATTGTTTTCGTTCCCCTGGTTGTTGTTGTTGTTGTTCTGTTTCTGGTTCAACTGGGGACAGTTTCTCTTGAAGTGACCTTCAGCACCACACTGATAGCATTCCTTGTTACCCTGTTATTGCTGTTGGTTCTGTGGGGCTTGTGGCTGCTGTTGCCGATTCTGATTCGCAGGACGTGAGCTCCCGTAATCTCTAGCTTTATGTCCAAGCTTGTTATATCTCTGACAACGATCCTTGTTGCATGGCCAGCTGTGGTGCAAACTACATCATTTGCACTTAGGGTGATTTCCCCTGTATCCACCCTGACCTTGTTTTCCAGAAAACTGCTGACTGGGGCTCCGGTGTTCATCTGTCTTTCGTCGCTGGGGCTGGGACTGAACTGGAGTGGAACCCCTGCCCGAATTTCCATCCCACTTGCTCTTATCACTGCTGGGAGCACCAGTAGTAGTAGTGCTAACACGCTTGGGCAGCTTGCCCTCTTCCACCGCCTGATCGGTGAGTCGGTGCGCCAAACGAATGACTTGCTGGATTGTGGAAAGGTTGGCCTCCATTACGGACCCTTGGATATCCGGAACTAAGCCTGTGAGGTATAGCTTGATCCGTCTAGATATGGGTCGTGACAAGTTAGGACATAAGTCAGCCAAGTTGTTGGACCTCTTTTTGTACGCCTCAATTTCTGATCCTTCCATCTTCAAACCATAATACTCTGTTTTAAGTTCCAGGATGTCGTCCAGGTGGCAGAATTCTTCCTTAATCAAATCCTTGAAGTCGCTCTAAAGGGTGGCATTCGCGTTTGCCAATCCGAGCATCTGGACTTGTGTGTTCCACCAAGAATACGCTTTCCCTTGCAACATGCTGGTAGCGTACTCTACTCGTTTGCTAGCCGGGCTTTCACTCTCTTTGAATGCATATTCGATTCTTCGGATCCAGTGCAGAAGGCCGATTGCCCCTTCAGTGCCGTCGAAAGTGGGAGGTTTGCATTCCAGGAACGCCCTGAAGGTGCCCATGCGTGTTGGAGAGTGCATGGGTTGACTCCTTGATTGGGTTGCTAAGGCTTCAGCAATCCGTTCGTTAATCAAGGTCGTCAGCTGACCCTGGGTCATGTCGAGACGTCCACTCATGATCTTCACGTCGAAGGAACTCACGTAAGAAAGGTGTCGCAAAGTGCGTAGGTGTGGAGTGACAGAAGAGAGTAAGCAGACAAGGTTCAAATAGCAATTATCACATTATCTAATGCACAGTGAGAACTATCTAACCGACAATATAACATAAATCATACCACTTATGGTGTCGAGTCTTGCACGTGGAGCGAAGCGTCGTTGTGGATCGTTGAGCACTGTACAGGTTATAGTCTGGTTTTATCAAAAGCCTTTCCCTTTTTAAAACCAAGTTCACTATTACCGATGGCTCTGATACCAATCTGTCACACCCCCAAAATCCACCATGCGGAGTACCACCGCTTGGAGGCGTGACGTGACCAGGATCGAGCCACCAATCATATTGAACATCGTAATTAAGTAAATAAGACCAACCACAATACGATTGGTGACCAAAGCTAGTTAACCATGTTTAGTTTAAACAGCTGAAGCATAAAAGTAAATCCAAAAGCATAAGTCCATAGTTTATAAGTTAAAGTTCAAAACGCAAGTTTAACAAGTTCATAGGGATTTAAATAATAAGCACGGAACATAACAGTCCGTACACCACAACGACTCCTTCCTCGTGCAAGCTCCAAGCGTTTAACGACCTGTAAGGCATGTAACAACGAGTCAACAACAAAGTTGAGTGAGTTCACGTTAGGTTGTTTAGTTTTAAGTTGTTTCTGAAAAACGTGGTTTGACTTTCGTTGGCTTAATTGCCGTGGGGGTTACCCCGTAGTTGAAAGTATGTTTAACCAGTTCCTTTTTCATTACCCAAACCATAACCATAATCAGTGGGGGCTTTCCCCGTGTGAACTACTAGACGGTATGATATCGACTGCTACGCAAATAAGTTGTGCCCTATATCAGCGTCTATCATCACTGATAATCTGCCATAGTCCATTAGTACACGCCCATCCGACCGGCACGGTGTGAGGTTTGTTAAACCTAATAACGCTATTAACTAATGACCCGCTCGCCATTGGCCTCGGCGATTAAGTCGATATAATGGAGAGGGACTTATTGATAGAGTTTTGTTTAGCTAGTTTTTAAGGTTCTTGTCCTGCACCAGGAGGACGAACGTACGTATTCTGCACCAGGAGAATTCGTAGGATTAACAGTGGCATCCTATCTATGGAGGATGGCCGTACATATCTTCCCAAGGGGATATGTAGATTTAGTTTTAAATTCTTTAACCCGTTCCCAAACCACCGGGAATCCCATGCCTTGTAGAAAGTGTGAACTCACCTCGGTTTGCTCGGTTAGATTCTCAAATATGGCTAACAGTCAAGGTCGGTCAATCACGTCCTAATATGATTACCAGTTAGTCATTTAGTGATTTACAAATAGAGCACAAAGTTCCTACACGTATCTATCACATAGCATGCATTACTTTAACTGTTTATGCCCATATATACTTCCCATCCATTCCCCACTCATAAGTAAACATACAATAATGCATATAACACGTATAACATGTTAGATCATTCACAGATAGCATACTCGACATTTAGACACGCAAATTACAACTTATGTCGTTTCAGCTTAAATATTCAAAACCGGGCTTTTTCGGACATTTTAATAAAATAGTTAACTTATTCCAAAAATTCCCAAATTTTTACCGAATGTCTTAAACGTTCCAAATTTTATTGTGTAAAAATATCGGGGTCCAGTTCATTACTAATATTTTATAAAAATTCATTTTCCAGACTGAACTCAGATTTATCTTTTTCTGACCACAGTCCACGGAACAATTTATTAAAAATTCATCGTAAGTCTAATTTATGAAATTCCAGTGGGGTAATTACAAATACATCGGTTTTCATCTACAGTACAAGTTTCATGATCTAACTCTACACAGAACTCAAGTTATGACAGAAAACAAAACGCATATTTTTAGCAGAAAAATGCAGCTCTAGATGCTGTTACAAAATGACGCTTTAAAAATAGTAAACGAAGTCCAAAAATTATGATTCCGGTTCCATTAGAACCGTATTTCATAATATATAAACCTAGACTTCAGAAATTACATTTTTCGTTAAGTTACGGTCCTGTTACAGCCAACTGAAGTTGGCTGTAATCACTAGACAGCTTGCTGTTTTCAGTCTTTAATCTTCTAAGACACGTTCGATTGATTCCGTTAGCATGTTTAGTGATCATAACAACATCAAACATCAATATTAACCAGCAACACATCAGATAATCAACCAAGAATCATAACAACACAAGATCTACATGATTTACACACATAACTTCTCTTTATCCACCCTTTATCACTTTATGTTTAAGATTAATGTAAGTTCTTTAGTGTTTCATGGATTTTCATCATCAAACAACTATTAACCACTCTAATGACATGAAAAATGAACGGATCTAAGTTCTTACCACTAGTTCAAGACTAGGGAAGTTCGAGTGAAGAAATGTGGTGGTTAATAGCGAACGAAGAAGGTCCTTCCACTTCCGAGAGCACCGAGCTTTGTTGTATGACCCGTAGCACCTTTGAGTGTATGTAAAATGACTTGAATGGAAGTTGCTGGTGGTTGTAGGGTGGTGGGTGGTGGCAGCCGTGAGGGAGAGAAGAGGAATGAGAGAGTTTTTTTTTGTTGAATGTTGAGTTTGTGAATGAGAAGGTCTTACCCTATGTGTCTATTTATAACCCAAGCTCAAGTTTACCCTTCATACAATATGTTTCTAATCACCCAACAATCTTAATAACATAATCAAAAGAGGCAAGAGTGTGTCCCCTACTTCCATAACCGTAGGGGGGGGGGGGGTAGATCTAGTTGGGTTGTAATTTATCTAGTTACCATTTAGTTAAGTTTGAATGATATAGTTTGTGTGTTATTATGTGTTATATAACATAAGGTGTGTTAGGGTGTTCGGGGACCCTAACTAGCTTAGAAAAATAGGAACAATGCTTCTAGCATTATTTTAGTGTTCCGGGTAAAGTCCGGTTGTTCGGTTCGGTGTTGTTTCGTTAAAGTGCTTAATTAATCCGTAAAGTGTCATACATATATATTTTTGTAACGTTTTTAGTTTTCAACACTCAGGAAAGCATAACGGACTATTTAATGACTTTTCTGTACTTTATTAGTATGTTAACAAGTACATGTAAGTATAACACAGTAATCAGAGAACAGTTAAGTAATTCCACATTGTCGTCAAGTACTTTAATTAACATTAATAGATTGTACGGTTACATGTAAATTTGAGGGTTGTCACAAATTTTTCAAATAATAAATCAAATGTATCTTCTGTTCCTTCCGTGTCTCCTTTTTCTCCAGAGCAGGTTGCAAAACTTTTGAGTCTTGATGGTGAGAAAACTAGTACTGATCCTCAGAGTTCTAATATGGGAGGTAAGTCTAGTTGTGTCCTTAATTCTTTTGGAAGTTTTGTATGTTGTTCTAGTTTAATCAACTTTGGTTTTGATTATAACTGGATTGTTGACTCTGGTGCTAATCAGCACATGGTCAAAACTGATAAAGATATGTTCAATTGTGTTGATGTATCTGAGTATGATTTAACTGTATGTCACCCAAATGGAACCAAAGCTAAGGTGTCTAAAATTGGAAGTATCAATCTTGCTAAAGGAGTCATTTTGAATGATGTGTTTTTTGTTCCTGATTATGATGTCAATCTTTTGTCTATTCATAAGTTGTCTAAAGATAGTCAAGTTACTGTTGTGTTTAATGAAAGTACTTGTTTACTTCAGGATTCGAAATCAGGGAGAATCCTGGAGACTGGTAAACAAGATAATGGTCTATACTTTGTGAATAAGAATGGTAATTCTGTTAATTTGTGTTTTAATAGCTTAAATAAAAGTAATCTTTGGCACAATAGGTTGGGACATCCTGCTGAACAGGTCTTGACCATTTTAAAAGGTGATTTAGGTGTTGCTAATGTTGTAAGTCATCCTTGTGAAATTTGTCATAGGGCCAAACACGTTAGAGTCCCTTTTCCACTAAGTGATCATAAAACTAAAGATATAGGTGATATTATACACTTAGATGTTTGGGGACCTTATAAGGTTGCTAGTAAAGATGGGTTTAAATATTTTCTAACTGTTGTTGATGATTATTCTAGAACTGTTTGGTGCTATTTGCTAAAAAACAAAATGGATGTCTTTGAGAATATTGAAAGTTTTTATGAACTTATACTAACTCAGTTTAAGAAAAAGGTTAAAATATTTAGAAGTGATAATGGGACTGAGTTTGTTAATAATAAAATGAGTTCTTTTTGTAAATCTAAGGGTATATTACATTAGACATCGTGCTCTTATACACCACAACAAAATGGTGTAGCTGAGAGGAAACATCGACATCTTTTAAATATGGCAAGATCCTTATTATTTCAAAGTAATGTTCCACTTAGGTTTTGGTCTGATTGTTTATTAACTGCTGTATATCTCATTAACTGGTTACCCTCTTCTGTGCTCTTAGGAAAGAGTCCGTATGAACTTGTCTTTGGTTTTAAACCCTCTTTAGCTCATCTTAGGAACTTTGGGTGTTTATGCTTCAGTACAGTCTTAAATGATCCTGATAAATTTTCTTTTAATGCTGAAAAATGTATCTTGATTGGTTATTCAAATGTTAAAAAAGGGTATAAATTGTGGAGTTTAGATAATCAAAGGGAGTTTTATTCTAGAGATGTAAAATTTTATGAAACTGTTTTCCCTTTTAAGTCCAATCAGCTAAACAATCAAGATGGTAGTTCATTTGAAAATGTAAATCATTTAAACTTTTTTGATAGTATTGAAGTGTTAACTCCTAGTTCTATTAGTCCCGATGATAAAGAAGGGAATCATGGATCTCATGAGGTTACTGGTGAGGATCAGCAACCAATCCCCTCTACATCTGCCACTTCAAGTGATGTTGGTAATCAATTGTCTGGAACTGGAAGTAATAGTAGTAGTAGGGAAGGATTAGGTAGGGCTGAGGACACTAGTACTTCAAATGAAGAGACCAACCAATCTGAGGGAACATCTTCTAGTCTTAGGAGGTCTAACAGAAACATTGTTTTGCCAAAACGTTTTGAAAACTTTGTATTAAATAGTAAAGTTAAATATGCCTTAGACAAAGTGGTCAATTATTCATGCTTGTCCGTTGATAATCTGTGTTTTGTTGCTTCCTTGAATAAAATTGTTGAGCCTTCTAGTTATGAGGAAGCAGTTAAAGATCCCAGGTGGGTGGATGCAATGGACAAAGAAATTGAAGCTTTGTTCAGAAATAATACCTGGACTTTAACTGATCTTCCTCAGGATAGAAAGGCAATAGGTTGTAAATGGGTATTTAGGGTAAAATACAAGTCTAGTGGTGAAGTAGAAAGATTTAACGCCAGGCTTGTTGCCAAAGGTTTTAATCAGCGAGAAGGTTTGGATTTTGGAGAGACCTTCTCACCTGCTGTCAAAATGGTCACTGTAAGAACTATAATAACCTTAGTTGTCCAGTTTGATTGGCCCTTATACCAACTTGATGTTGATAATGCCTTCTTGTATATTGTCATTTCTGAAGATGTGTATATGAAATTACCCCAAGGCTACTATTCAAAAGATGAAACAAAAGTGTGCAAACTTGTTAAATCTTTGTATGGCCTTAAGCAGGCACCTAGGAAGTGGAATGAGAAGTTGACTTCTGTCTTGTTAAGTATTGGCTTTGTTCAAAGCAAATGTGATCATTCTTTGTTTGTTTTATCGAAGAAAAGTGTATCTGTGTTTCTATTAGTTTACGTTGATGATATTGTTATAACTGGAAATTCAGAAGTTGAGATTAAAAGTGTTAAACATGTCTTAAATGAATGCTTCAAGATTAAAGATTTAGGAGTTTTGAAGTATTTTTTAGGTATGAAGTCTTGTATAACAAAAATGGCATGTGTCTTAGTCAAAGAAAGTATTGTTTAGAACTCTTGAGTGAATTTGAGTATTTAGGTTGTAAACCTGTTAATACACCAATAGAACAAAGTTACTTAGTAACTTCTAAAATTGATAAAAGTCAGCAATTGCTTAAAAATGTGACTGGTTTTCAAAAACTGATTGGAAAGCTGATTTACTTATCCCTAACAAGACCTGATATAAGTTACAATGTTCAGTTTCTACAGTTTATGCACAGTCCAAAAGAAGTGCACTTAAACATGGCTTTGAGACTATTAAGGTACTTAAAACAAAGTCCTGGTAAAGGACTGAGTTTTAAGAAAAGTGATAGGTTAGATTTGCATGGATTTGCTGATTCTGACTGGGCAAAGTGTTTGTCCACTCGGAAATCAGTTACTGGCTTTTGTGTTTTCTTGGGAGAGTGTCTTGTTTCTTGGAAGAGCAAGAAACAAAGCACTGTGAAGCTGAATATAGAGTGTCTAGATCAACTGCAGAAGCTGAATATAAAGCCATGTGTTCTGCTACTTGTAAACTTATGTGAAATTTGTTAACTGAATTGTGTGTTAGTTGTCATTTGCCTATTGTTTTGAAGTGTGATAGTCAAGTTGCTATGTCAATAGCAGCCAACCCAGTGTTTCATGAAAGGACCAAGCACTTTGAATTGGATCTGCACTTTTTGAGAGAAAAGGTGGCAGATGGTATTATTAGTCCTACTAAAGTTGACTCAGAAAGTCAACTTGCAGATATCTTTACCAAAGGTCTTAATGCTATTCAGCATGAAGACTTTTGTAAAAAACTAGGATTAATGGATATGTTTAAGCCAAATGAATGGAGGGGGGATGTTAAAATGTTATGTTTATTATATCTGGTCATTCATTGGGCTTCTGGTATTTATTGTGGGCTTATGTCTGTTGGGCTTCGTTGAAGCTTATACAGATTGGGCTCTGATGGTTTTGTTAGTTTGTTGGGTTGTTGCAACAGGTCCAATAGATTAAAATATCTAAGGGGGCTATGTGAAACTATTGGAGGACCACGATCATCATGCGTAAAAGATTTGGACTAAAATGAAACATTTCAAGTTTCATCATATATAAGGACTTAATCTCAGTCTCTCTCTCTTCAATTGTTACAATTCACTCTCTTGTTCACATATCCTTTTGTATTTCTCTCTGTTAGGGTTTCTATTGGTGAAGGTTTGTACGAATAATCTCTCAACTGTATCTGAGAGATTGTTCAATTGTATTGGTTGTATTGTTTGTATTGATGATCATCAGTGGATGATCATCTAGATACTCTTTGTATCTTGTGTTGTATTGGTCTTACAATTGTAAGATCTTGGGTATTTGGGGGGAAAATCTTTTAGGTTGGTTTAATAAGATTTGTCACTATTTCTTGTGTGTTGATTTGTATTTCATATTTGATTCATAAATTTCTACAGTTTTATGTTGTTCTTTATCATCCAAAGTAACTGTTTAGAAACCCATTTGATTACTAGTATTGGCCGACACGTAATGTAACATTTAGAGGCAAATAAAGATCTTAAATTTTACAATAGTAACGTTGTACCTGAGTTTTTGTTCACAATTTAGCAATCGAAAGCAGAGATCCCAAGCTTCGGGAATATCTTCCACCAAGGAGAGATTCACTTTGTTGTTGATCACATTTCCATCACGTTCATAAGGCAAGTCACGAAATGGATGCTTGCCACAAGTCATGCAAAAGAAGAGAACACAACCTAAACTAAACATATCCATGGCATACGTTTGGCATTCTCCCTGAAGAATTTGTTCTTGAGGTCGCCATCCTGAAGTTCCTGAAACTAACGTAACAAAGCAATAACAAAGTTAGATTAAACTCACCAGCTTAACTATGTAAGAAAAGGAACTTAAAAAAAGGTTTAAAACCAAGCAAAAAATTAAAGAGAACATAGTAATTAGCCCAGTATGATGTAGTTGATTTCAGTTACCAGTAGCATGAGGTCCTAAGGAAGACGCATCACCAACAAGAAACTTGCTAATGCCCATATCTGCGAGTTTGACACATGGGCGTTCTCCTCTTACTATCAACACGTTATGAGGCTTCAAATCTCGGTGAATAATGTCTAACTTATGCAAATGTACAAGGCCAGCACATATGTCCCTATGATACAAATAGCAAAAAACAAAAAACAATTCAAGCCCATTCAAGTCAAAGTAAGAATAATCATTCATGAACGTGAGAGATGCCCCAAACGGCTATAATTTAACATAAGCACTTGAATTTATCGCATCAATATTAACAAGATACGGGAAGGATACCATTTGGCTTCATCAACCGAAAAGACTCCAAGTACCCCATCTGGTTTTGAATTAGATCATAAAGGTTGCAATCACAAGGCTCCAATGAAAGATAAATAAAGTCACGATCACGTGCGGTATCATACCAACGGACAATGTTTTTATGTTTGTCAGCAGCGATAAGGCTTTGAATTTCTTGAGACACAACATCATCGTGTGTTTCGACAAGGCGTTTCACAGCTACCATACGACCGTCATAAGATCCTTTAAAGACAACAATGCCATTACTGCCTATTGCAAATTTTTGTCTTGAAACAAATAGTTTTCCTATGGATATCCCTTCACCATCGAGGTCTAAACCTAGTCGTAATTGAACACGCAATATCATCCACAATTTCCGAAATCAAGGGCGTTGATTCAGACCTGTAACTCCACAAAGAAATTAAACATATATAGACATTAAGACCCCAATACTTTCAGATCAAGAAATGTACTTATGTTTCAAATGAAATATGCAAAGAGATATTGAAACAAACTCTGAAACAAATCACCCCGACAAATTAGCAGCCTCTGTTACGGCTGCCTTCCACCGATTCACATTATCGGCTGTCCATTTTGAAGTTGAACCTTCATCCGTTTCAATCAGTAGATTTTCCAACTGCTTCGTGACATCTGAAGGATTAACGCCGTAAAATACCGGGAAAACGAGATTGCTACGATTCCTTTTTTGCTTGAGGATCAAACAAAGCTCATCAAGACGATAACTTGAATTGCAAAATCCTTTGACAATACAATTATTGAAGCTCTCGTTTCGTTTATGTAAGTCTGGATTTCAGGCGTCAGTTCTTGACGTTCCTGTTTTGCTTCGATGTCATTGACATAGCTAATTCCCGCCAGAGTTAAGGCGAAATAAAGATTAGTGATAAAATCAGGATGAGCGTCTTCGGCTATTAAACTAATGAAAACATTGATTGTTGGCACAAGTGTGGAAGAGGATGCATTAAAATCTGGTGGTGGATGGAGGCTTAAATCTAGGGGTGAGTCACATGACTACTTAAATGATTTAAGCGCACCTATGTTGAAAAATGATCATTGGGGGCCAAATTTTTACAACTTGGAATAATTGGAGAGAATTTTTAATGTTAAGGACAAGTGAAACTTTGGATTATTAAAATCCAATAACCCTACAAAAAATAATGAAAAGTTCAAATGAAAGCTTTGGATATATACATACATACATACATATATATATATATATATATATATATATATATATATATATATATATAGAAACGGGATCAGGAGAAAACGCTAAAAAGTGTGAGAACGGTGAGAACGCTTCCTGGCCTAACACGTGTCATGCCGCTTAGAGAAAGGCGGAGTGGATTTTTTGTCCTTTCATATTTCATTTTTATTAACGAGTGTCCCTTCATCTTTCCATTTTTTTGTCGTTTATTAAATACGCAGCATTTTTATTGTTTATAGATCAGAATTATAGTAAATATTTTGGCGTTTTAAGTATTGTTTTGGCATTTTTATTGTTTTTTAGATCAGGATGCAGACTTTTAATGTAAAAAACATCAGTAATTTTCTTTATTTTATTATATCAAGTGTTTTGCCATTTAGGATACAGGCCTATAATGTGACAGGCAATTATGGCGTTGATGTGTGCAAAATGCAACATATAAATTACATCAAATGTGGCATAAAACTAACCATTTTTTAGTACTAATGTTGGAAAAAGTGTGTTTTTGTCTTCCTTTTGTATTTTCAGGATTAAATGAGCTCAAATGAACAAAAGAAGCAAAAAGGCAGCTAAATCTAACATAAATACAAGAAAAGGAATAAACGTGGGATGCCCGACCCCCGACAGCATCCTCCCAAGAAAAAACAAGAGAACAGATGGCTGAACACGCCCCGTGCTCAATGAGCACGGGGGCGTGCCCAAGTGTCTGCAGAAAAGACAAAGTTGTAGAAGCTTCTATCACCCACCACGGGGGCGTGTCCAGCGGACACGGGGCCATGGTCAACTCTAAGATTCGTAGAATCTAGGCAAATCTCGATAGTACAGATACGCTTCTGCACACGGGGTCGTGCCCAGCGGACACGGGGGCGTGGTCAACTAATGCAGACAAACTGCATTTAATGAAGAAAGAGAAGATTGGTGGACACGGGGCCGTGTCCAGGTTTCTGTGCAGGCTATAAATAGGGGTGCTTGGCTCATTTGCAAACCATCCCTTGGCACACCACCTCTCTCACACTTCACCCACCCACCACCACCATCACAACCCACATCCACCACCATCATCCATCATAGAGTGTGTGAGTAGTCTTGGGATCCAAGAATGATCGTAAGAGTTCTTGACAATCAAAGGCCATGTTTGCCTAAGTTTCTTACATCACTTGGTGAAGACAAGTGCTTAGTGTAATACTTTTTATTTTTAATCTTTTCACACTTTTTATTTGGTTATGTATTAATGACTTTAATAACTAGTTTCTTATGTTGAAAGTGAATCTTCCTTATCATTTGTCCGTGGTGTCTTGGCATTATTTTACTGTCTATATAAAATAAAACATTTTCACCATTCATATCTCCACAGTCTATATGGAGATATGTTGGCTACCTGGTCGGGGGTTAAGGGAATGGTTTGGTAAGAGTCTTGCCTTGTTTAGTGTATAGATCCTGCAAGGACCTGGGTCAACTTTAGTAGGACCTCCTTCAATACCCACTGGTATTGGTCCAAACTCCTTGATCCCCTCATATGTAAGCTACTATTAAAACATTAACCCGGCTATGTAGGATTGTATCCCTGCTGACTCAAACTACTTAGCCGAGGGTAACGTCACCTTCAAAAGAGGGGCCTACCACATTACGCATTAATAACTTAATTAATTATCTTTCAATAATCCAACCCTTTAGGATTGTATCCTTGTTGACTCAAACTACTGGGTTGAGGGTAACGTCACCTTCAAAAGAAGGGCCTACTACTATAACTAAGATAATCTCTTAAAAAGTGCAAAAGTGCGAAAATAATCAAAGGTTACACTAAATGCTAGTCGGATCCAAGTGATTCATCTTGTTTATCTGTTTTTACTTTTATTTTTATTTTCAGCATTTTTAGTTTTTTTTTATTTTCTAGTTTGAAACCTTTTTCTAAACTTTTGATTTGATTAGACGTTGAGGATAAACCGGTATTAAAAGCTCTTGTGTCCTTGGACGACCTCGGTATCTTGCCAATACTATACTACGCTCACGATGGGTGCACTTGCTCATATGTGTGTTTGGTGTTAGTAAAATATCGTGTTTTATAAATTTAAAACTTGACTAACGTGTAAAAAGGGCTAAAAATATGCATAGAAACCTATACCACCACACGCACATCAAGTTTTTGGCGCCGTTGCCGGGGACACAAGGATTTTAAGAAAGCTTAAAATCGACGGCCTAATCAGTTTTTCAAAACCTTTTTAAAACGCGTGCACATTTTTCTGCATTTTAGTTAGTTTTGAGTTTAAAGTAGGTTGAATACGGGCCGTGTTCACTGAACACGGGGCCGTGCTACATTTTTTCATAAAACACCCAGATACAAAGTCTGAACATGGGGTCGTGCTCACTGAACACGCCCCCGTGCTGCACAAAACCAGTCACTTTAATTCAAACTCCCAGATACAGATCCTGAACACGGGCCGTGTCCACTGAACACGGGGCCGTGTCCAGCCTCTGTTTCCGTTTTTATTTTTGTTTTCTGGTCTCGAGACTTTGTTGTGGTCTGCTGAGTGATTCTTATGGATCAATACTCAGGAGGCTACAACTACACCTATGAGGAGGATGATTATAGGGAAGACTATTGCACCACTTGTGGTGACCCGCACTCGGTTCAATATTGTGACTTATTTCAACCATCCACTTCATACACCTACTATGAGGAGCCCAGGTACGAGCCATCGACTTCATACATATCCTATGAAGACCAAAGGTATGAACCTTCTCCCTCATACTCATACTTTGATGAACCAAGGTATGAGCCTTCATACTCATACTTTGAGGAACCAAGATATGAGCCACCACCTTCATATGCTTATTATGAGGAACCATGGCGTGAACAACCCACCTCATATGAGTATTATGAAGAACAAAATTACGACCCTTATTCATCATATACTTACAATGAAGAACAATGGTATGAACCATCTACTTCCTATGAGTATTATGAGGAATAAAGGATCGAACATCCGGATTCAAGCTTTGAGGATCCCGATCCTTACTCTATCACCGACATAGCCGATAGGATAATAGAAACAATTAAAACTATCGAACGTTGCATACTAGAATCTAGCGCTAGGAAAGAGGAGTCCAGCGCAAGAGAAGAATTAAATAAAAAAGAGATAGTTGAAAATATAAAAATGGAAGAACAGGTAAGTGAAAAACCGACACATGAGTTAAACAACAAAAAGGGTGATTCCGAGAACGTTAAAATTCAAGAAGAGTCTAATTTGGAACAAATTAATCTCTTGTCACCTTCTTTCGAAAATCATTGTTTAGTACCCACTCATGCTAAGTTTTTAAAAGAGTTAAACACTAACTCTAAAATTGACGAAACGGTAAGCATTAGGTTAACAAATGATCAAACTTTGCTAATAAAAGAAGACCCATTTGAAATCAATATTACACCGGTTCTATGTTTTTTTTCAAAATTCCTTTATTAGTAATATCACAATTGATAAAGATCTTTGTGTTAATATAATGCCAAACTACATTTTCGAAAAATTAAGTATTAGTGATTTTCTCCACTTCAAATACCCATTTTTCTATCCAATCGAAAAGTAATAAAATCAATCGGTGTAGTTGAGGATGTCTTGGTCCAAACAAATCAAATGGTAATCCCAACCGACTTTGTCATCCTTGATGACGCTCCTCTAGTGTTGGGACGACCTTTTGTAAAAACCCACGAAGCTTTGAAAAACCGGAAGTACAACAATCTATCTATTCAATTAGGGGCATTTAAAAGAAGTGTCGATCTTGAGCGCTCAATGAAATATCCATTCGGAAATAATGACCCCCTAATTGAAGATGAAGATGAACCACCCGATACACAAGAAGAAATTGACCACTTTGTTGAAGAAGAGGTCACCATAGAACAAACTTTTAAAGTTCTTGATCAAAATGAGCAACCAAATAAGGAGTCTCCTAAAGACCCACCTCTTGAGCTCAAAGAACTCCCAAAAGGTTTGGAATATGCTTTTCTAGACAAATATGGTAAATCACCTGTAATTATTTCATCAAAATTAAGTAGTGTAGAAAAAGAAAAAATAATTAAGCTTTTGAAAAAACACAAAAACGCGATCGCTTGGAAGCTTGTAGATATTAAAGGAATAAGTCCTTCCATGTGCACGCACAAAATTTTAATGAATGATGACTATAAATCGTTAATACAACCACAACGTAGAGTAAATCCAAATGTACAAAAAGTGGTTAAAAACAAAGTCATCAAATTACTTGACGCCGGACTTATTTACCCTATCTCCGATAGTCCTTGGGTAAGTCCTGTCCAAGTAGTTCCAAAGAAAGGAGGTATGACGGTAATAACTAATGAGAAAAATGAATTAATACCAACGAGAACCTCCACAGGATGGAGGGTATGTATAGATTATAGGCGATTAAATGAAGCAAAAAGGAAATATCATTTTCCTTTACCCTTCATTGATCAAATGTTAGAAAGATTATCCGGTCATAAATTTTATTGTTTCTTGGATGGTTTTTCAGGTTACTTTCAAATCCCGATAGCACCCGAAGACCAAGAAAAGACAACATTTACATGTCCCTATAGAACTTTTGCTTATCGACGCATGCCATTTGGTTTATGTAATGCCCCCGCAACCTTCCAATGTTGCATGGTGGCCATCTTCCATGATATGATAGAAAAGACAATGGAAGTCTTCATGGACGACTTTTCTATCTTTGGAGATTCATACGACCAATGCCTCGATAAGCTTGAACGAATGCTATCCCGATGTGAGGAAACTAACCTCGCCCTTAACTGGGAAAAATGCCATTTCATGGTAACGGAGGGAATAGTACTCGGTCACAAAATCTCAGGCGAAGGAATGGAGGTTGATCGAGCAAAAATAGACACTATTTCTCGATTACCACCCCCATCCTCCGTTAGAGCTATTAGAAGTTTCCTAGGGCATGTCAGATTCTATAGACGATTTATCAAGGACTTTTCTAAAATCTCAAGGCCTCTAACAAAATTACTTGAAAAAGATGCCCCTTTCATCTTTGACAAGGATTGCAATCAAGCATTTCTATCACTAAAAGAAATGCTAGTCAATGCACCTATCATGATAGCACCTGATTGGAAATTACCTTTCGAAATCATGTGTGATGCAAGTGACTTTGCAGTTGGAGCCATCTTAGGACAAAGAAAAGAAAAACATTTTCACCCAATTTATTATGCTAGTAAAACACTTAAAGATGCACAAGAAAATTACACAACAACAGAAAAAGAGTTACTAGCTGTGGTATTTGCTTTTGATAAATTTCGTTCTTATCTTGTTCTTTCTAAAACAATAGTCTATACAGATCATGCAGCCATTCGATATCTCTTCAAGAAACAGGATGCTAAACCACGTTTGATTCGGTGGATTCTACTCCTCCAAGAGTTTGACATTGAAATCAAAGACAAAAGAGGAGCAGAAAACACCGCAACAGATCAACTTTCACGCTTAGAAGACCCAGCTTTGGAGGCAACCAGGGATGAGCAAATAAATGAAAATTTTCCAACGGAGTCCCTGGAAATGGTGGAATACAGAGAAGAACCATGGTACGCCGACTATGCTAACTACCTAGCTAGCGGTATAGTCGCCAAAGGATGGCCACATCATCAAAGAAAGAAATTCTTTGCTGATGTGAAGCATTATTTTTGGGAAGATCCTTATCTTTTCAAAATGTGTGCCGATCAACTCATCCACCGATGCGTACATGGTAGTGAAGCAAGAAGAATTCTCCGCCATTGTCATGAAGGTCCATACGGAGGACATCATGGTGCTGCTAGTACCGCACGAAAGGTATTTGATTCAGGATTTTATTGGCCAACCATTTACAAAGACGCCCAAAGTCTCGTCAAGACATGCGACGCTTGCCAAAGAACAGGTAATATTTCTTCCAAAAACGAAATGCCACAAAATGGCATTCTTGTTTATGAAATATTTGATGTGTGGGGATTCGACTTTATGGGACCCTTCCCACCGTCAAAAGGAAATAAATATATACTTGTGGCGGTAGATTGCTTGTCTAAATGGGCCGAGGCCGAGGCACTTCCAACAAATGATGGAAGAGTCGTGGTAAGATTTCTGAATTCTCTCGTTTTGGAACACCCAAAGCATTAATAAGTGATAGAGGTACCCATTTTTGTAACCATCAACTTGGAAATTTTTTAACAAGATATGGGGTCTATCATCGAGTCTCAACGGCATATCACCCTCAAAAAAACGGACAAGCCGAAGTGACTAATAGAGGTTTAAAACGAATACTCGAAAAAATCGCAGGGTTAAATAAAAAGGAATGAGCCGATAAATTAGATGACGCTTTATGGGCTTTTCGAACTGCTTATAAAACAACAATAGGTACAACCCCATATAAGCTCGTCTATGGAAAAAGTTGTCATTTGCCAGTAGAAATTGCACACAAAGCCTACTGGGCAATTAAAAATGTAAACTTAGATTTAGAATTTGCCGGTAAAAATCGATTTTGCCAATTAAATGAATTAGACGAATTAAGGAATTATGCATACTCTAACTCCGAAATTTATAAGGAAAGAATGAAAAACTTGCATGATAAACACATTAAACCTAATGAATTTCAAGTAGGAGATCAAGTTCTATTGTTTAATTCACAACTTCGACTATTTCCTGGTAAATTAAAGTCTAGGTGGTCAGGACCTTTTTCTGTCACCCATATTTTCCCACACGGTGCAGTAGAAATTAAATCTAGGAATGGAATTCCATTCAAAGTCAATGGCCAACGGCTGAAGCTCTAACAAGGATTCATTGAGGATGAGGAGGAAGAGATCTCACTTCAAACGGTCGAAGAATGAGAGTATCAACATCATACCTGGTAAGTTACGAACAAGCGGGTTGACATCTAAATCGGTAAGTCTTCTAACCAAGTTTTTGGGAAACAGGGCACTCACACGAGCATTTAAAAAATTAAAATTGCCCGCCCACGGGGCCGTGCTCAGCGAGCACGGGGCCGTGTCCGCGCAACTGTCGGGATAAAACCCCCTTTTCAACACAGTTTCTTCATTCCACACGCCCCATTTCCCTGAAATCTCTCTGGTTCAGGCGATTTTTCTGCAAGATTTCGACGTCTCCTCTACTTCTAACAACATCAAGGTATGATTCTATCATTATTAGTAGTTAGATTAAGCATTTGCATGTAGTTTAACATCAAGATTTGGGGAAAAATCTAGGGTTCTTCAACTTGAACAGGATCGAACCTCAATTTTTTGCATAAATCTGTTAGCATTAGTTTCGATACATGTTATAGGAAGTAAATCAACTTGTATTGTGTGTAGATTTGCCCGATTTCTCACAAAAACCCGAAACCCTTGTTTTTGAACCGAAAAAGAAAAAATTGAATGGGTAAACGGTTTGTTTTGAGAAAAAACGGCACTTGGGGTTTCATTTTCGGGGAAAACCGCCCCTACTGGACCAAAAATTTTCAAGTTTTCGGGACCGGGTCGAAAAATGGGAATTTTGGTAAACAGACACCTGGACACGGGGTCGTGCTCGCTGAGCACGGGGGCGTGTCCACCCAAAATCAGTCCAACTCGGGGCGTGTCCACTGAACACGGGGGCGTGTTTAGTCGACTGTTTTCAATTTTCTCCAAATTTTTCACTATTTCTTGCTAATTGTTTGGTGTTTCCTTTCAGATGGCCAAGAAGTTCACTCGATTCAATGCAAATGAGTTGGATGCTAAAGCGAGATACGATGTACTAAGAACTAGGCCGGAGGAGTACCCACGACAAGCATGCATGGATCTTCTAGGAATTGTGAACCAGCTAGACCGATTTAACAACATTGTAACCGGCCCACTAAGAGCCGCCCTGTGCACTCGGCTTCACTCAGTCCATGAATACAACATGGAATTCTACAGCACTTTCGCTTTCAAGTCGAGAGCCGATCCATTTGATATTGATGGGGTAGAATTCCGTTGTGGGGGGACTGTGTACTCAATCTCGATAGCACAGTTTGGGGCAATAGTTGGGCTGTACGCGGATGAAGATGCTGGGGATGAAGAAAACATCGGCGGTCTACGTGAGATCCAACCAAATCAACGCCAAACTGCTTAGGCTCAAATAGGAGATGGCAACTATTATCCGAGCCAAACTAAGAGCACACAGCTGAGAGACCCTCTTTACTGCTACATCCACAGGGTCCTCACCTACTCTCTTAGCCAAAGGCACGACAGCAGAGGCGTGGTAGGGTTACGAGATTTGGTGGTCCTCCATTGCATTCACACCCGTACCAACCTTGATGTTCCATACCTACTACTCCGAAACATGCACCTGAACCAACTTGCTACTCCACCAACACCTATCTTCTTTGGAGGGTGGATTTACCGCCTTTTCAAACATTTTGTTGATAGGATGCCAAAGTCTTTCCAAAAGAGCCCATGGTCGGGGAGAGTGGACATGGTCATTTGCCGCTCCATGAACTTGATTTATGAAGCGGATGACAGGACGATCAGTTTTTAAAGAGTTCAAGGGCATGCTTGGAACCCGCAAGAAGCACTCGTCTTACACGCCCCACACATCCGTCCTCCTCCTCAGTACCATTACCAGCCCCAGGGTGATCCGGGTCAATCCTCCTCTCAAGGAAGTGGTTTGCCTAACTTCCAAAGCTTACATGATTTATTGCAGGAAAACCTTATGTGCACCAGGAACACCTACAACATGGCCAGCAACACGTACGCCCGAGTCGGAGCAATTGAGAGAAACATCTCCGACATACAGGATGACATTGGGAACATCCAGGAGTACATGGCGGGGCACGGAGGAGACGATGATGATGAAGACGAGGACATGGACTGAGCGGGATGAGTGGAGGTAGGATCAGCCGGTTGGAGGTCTATCAGGTTAACCCCCTTATCTCACAAACAATTTCTGGCTTGCGTGACGTTTGTTGAACAATTTACTTTCTCTAACACTTTTTAATTTCTTGCATTTTCTTTTTCTTTCTTTTTTACTTGTGATGTGGATTATTAACTTTGGTAATTTAGGATGTTTGCTATGATTGGTGTGGTATTTATTAGTTAAACAGGTACATACGAGGCTTAGAGCACTAAGCATTAGTGCTACTAAAGCCGGGACAGGAAAACCGAAGCCAGAAACCTGTTTTACACTTTTACAGTTTGTCCACACGGGGTCGTGTTCAGCCAACACGCCCCCGTGCCCATTGCCCCAGACCTGTTGTTTGTCTAAATTATGCAGATTTTTACCAGACACGGGGTCGTGCTCAGCCGACACGCCCCCGTGTCCACCTTCTGTAAGTTCTCGTTACTGGCAATCTGACCACGGGGTCGTGTTCACCCAACACGGGGTCGTGTCCAGATGCCCAGTAGCATTAAAATTTGTTTTTAAACACGCTTTTACACATTCAATCAACCTAAAAACTTATTTTTGGGCCACATTGAGGACAATGTGTAATTTAAGTGTGGGGGGATGCTAAAACCTTGAATCTTGCAAGTCCTAATTACAAGCCTTACACAAAACTCTACTGGAACCGCTAAACACCCCAAATTTTTTCAAAAACTTTTCATTTTTTTACTTGTCTTGGTTTAATTTGGGAATTTCAAGTTCTAAAAAGGTTATATTTTTACAAATTTACAACCGATAGCGTCGTGATAAAAAGAACCAACATAAGAAAATTATGAAACAACATGACAAATCTAGTTAAAATTTGATTATATATACTTGATCACATAAACACCCATTCCCACAAAAAGTGAGTTTTGAGCCTTTATTGAGCATGCAAATACACATCTTTAAACTAAATGCTTTGTGTGAATAGCCGCTTGGTTCTTACGACTCTAGAACTTGCCATGATGATACATTCCCGGTCCTTACCAACTTAAACCCAAGTAAGTAAATGATGAAGGCATTAGGACTACCCCTTTTTATTTCAACACCATTATTTTTCTCTTTTTTACCACCTACCCAAAATCCCCCTAGTTAACCCCTTTGAGCCTAAACCTTTTCATTTCTTAACCCAAAACAAACACCCTTTTACCCACCAAAACCCTTTTTCATTTTAAACCCTTTATTTTAGTAACAAAGCTCGGTTTTTTCTTATGACTTCCTTAAAAAAATATGATGATGATGAAGCCAAAAGAAATAAACAAACAAGTTTATCAAAAAGAAATTTGTTTGAAGAAATGCTTCATTAAAATAAAAAGTTATAAAAATAAAGAAGTCTTATGAAAACCGACGCTTTTTACGCCTTTCGCCCTTTTCTACTAACCACTAACCCAACCACCTACCTTTAACCCAAGCCTAACCCTTCCCCCAAAAGTCTTCTTGATATTTACAAAGGTGTATAGTTAAAAAGGAGGAGGATTGATTGCTTGGCAAGCTTATGGTAGAAGTAAGTTTCATGCCGCTCTCGATTGTTTCACAAAAATACATCTTCGGCCGAGTGTTGAGTGATACCCCGTGAGGTATGTGAACTTGTATATAAATGGAATTTTAAAAAAGGCATGTTATGCCCTAATATGTTATTTATCTTATGTAATGTTTTAAATAAATCATGACGAACAGGACTGTAAATAAAATAAAAGTAAAACCTAATAAAGAATCTTGGAAATCCCGACACTCTATGACAAGCCCAAAAACCTTCTCTTCTACCCATTCCATTTGGGAGTGTAAAGCCACATTGTAAAGAGTTTTGCTTCAGGACAAGCAAAGATTCAAGTGTGGGGGTATTTGATGTGTGCAAAATGCAACATATAAATTACATCAAATGTGGCATAAAACTAACTCTTTTTTAGTACTAATGTTGGAAAAAATGTGTTTTTGTCTTCCTTTAGTATTTTCAGGATTAAATGAGCTCAAATGAACAAAAGAAGCAAAAAGGCAGCTAAATCTAACATAAATACAAGAAAAGGAATAAACGTGGCATGCCCGACCCCCCGACAGCATCCTCCCAAGCAAAAACAAGAAAACAGAAGGCTGAACACGCCCCGTGCTCAATGAGCACGGGGGCGTGCCCAAGTGTCTGCAGAAAAGACAAAGTTGTAGAAGCTTCTATCACCCACCACGGGGGCGTGTCCAGCGGACACGGGGCCGTGGTCAACTCTAAGATTCGCAGAATCGAGGCAAATCTTGATAGTACAGATACGCTTTTGCACACGGGGTCGTGCCCAGCGGACACGGAGGCGTGGTCAACTAATGCAGACAAACTGCATTTAATGAAGAAAGAGAAGATGGGTGGACACGGGGCAGTGCCCAATGGACACGGGGCCGTGTCTGGGCTTCTGTGCAGGCTATAAATAGGGGTGCTTGGCTCATTTGCAAACCATCCCTTGGCACACCACCTCTCTCACACTTCACCCACCCACCACCACCATCACAACCCACATCCACCACCATCATCCATCATAGAGTGTGTGAGTAGTCTCGGGATCCAAGATTGATCGTAAGAGTTCTTGACAATCAAAGGCCATGTTTGCCTAAGTCTCTTACAATTCTTGGTGAAGACAAGTGCTTAGTGTAATACTTTTTATTTTTAATCTTTTCGCACTTTTTATTTGGTTATGTATTAATGACTTTAATAACTAGTTTCTTATGTTGAAGGTGAATCTTCCATATCATTTGTCCGTGGTGTCTTGGCATTATTTTACTGTCTATATAAAATAAAAGATTTTCACCATTCATATCTCCACGGTCTATATGGAGATATGTTGGCTACCTGGTCGGGGGTTAAGGGAATGGTTTGGTAAGAGTCGTGCCTTGTTCAGTGTATAGATCCTGCAAGGACCTGGGTCAACTTTAGTAGGACCTCCTTCAACACCCACTGGTATTGGATGGCGGGGGTCCGAACTCCTTGATCCCCTCATATGTAAGCTACTATTAAAACATTAACCTGGCTATTTAGGATTGTATCCCTGCTGACTCAAACTACTTAGCCGAGGGTAACGTCACCTTCAAAAGAGGGGCCTACCACATTACGCATTAATAACTTAATTAATTATCTTTCAATAATCCAACCCTTTAGGATTGTATCCTTGCTAACTAAAACTACTGGGTTGAGGGTAACGTCACCTTCAAAAGAGGGGCCTACTACTATAACTAAGATAATCTCTTAAAAAGTGCAAAAGTGCGAAAATAATCAAAGGTTACACTAAATGCGAGTCGGATCCAAGTGATTCATCTTGTCTATCTGTTTTTACTTTTATTTTTATTTTCAACATTTTTAGTTTTTTTTTTATTTTCTAGTTTGAAACCTTTTTCTAAACTTTTGATTTGATTAGACGTTGAGGATAAACCGGTATTAAAAGCTCTTGTGTCCTTGGATGACCTCGGTATCTTGCCAAAACTATACTACGCTCACGATGGGTGCACTTGCCCATATGTGTGTTTGGTGTTAGTAAAATATCGTGTTTTATAAATTTAAAACTTGACTAACGTGTAAAAAGGGCTAAAAATATACATAAAAACCTATACCACCACACGCACATCAGCGTTTTGAAAAGATAAATAATTTTCAATTTTCCATGTAGTGGCATTAATATAACTATTATGTTTTTGGCAATAAATGATACCGTCTCTTTATTTTACTGTTTTCTTTCAATTTTCATCTGTCAATTAGTGTTGATTTTTCCAGTAATACTTTGTTTGCGTTTTTGGCGTTTTATATAGCAACCTCGTACTTTGCTAGCATTCGTTCTCACAGTTTTCAAACTATCATGCGTTTTGGTGTTTGTAGTTTTTGGCGTTTTATACTCATTTTTTTTAAATAGCAGAGAATTAGATGATAAACAACAAAGAATTAAATCACAAACAATAGAAAATAAAAAAAATTTAAAAATTATAATCTAATTTCTCATTCAAATCTTCACTGTCATCAACCTCTTCTACTTTAAACTTTTTGGCGTTTTGAACCTGTTTTTGAATGCCTTATTGTTTTGGTCAAAAATTACCGAAGCAATTAAGTGATCAAATTAGTTAAGTGAGGTAGTGTGCTAAGAATGTCTATCGAAAATATGCTAATCTAGTTGTTTGTAAAAACAGTTTTCAGGATACGGCTCAGGATATCAAGCTGTATCTACAATCAAACAATGAGCAAAAAGGTAAAGAGTGACACGGGATGTACGAGGAAAGCCCTTGATCAATCTAGATCGCCGGCACAAAACCTCGGGAGCTGACAATCGCAGCTGCCTTTTTCTTTTTATTACTTCAAATACCCGGATACAGTGCAGGATATGATGCGGATCAACTAAGTGTTACAATGCTATTTGAATACAAGTGTAAGTGTGTTGTGAGTGTTTGCAGCTAGAGAGCAAGAGTGTTCGAAGAATTGTGTGTTTTTATCTGATCTGATCAATCCTATTTATAGTAAAGTAAAGCTAACTAACTAGCCTACAAATTCGGGATAAAACGAATATTCCCTTTGTGAACGTTGTAGTCCACGTCTTCCGGCTTCAACGTTCCTATTCCAACAGATTGGCCCGAGTCTTTGGGAGAAGAAGTCCACTTGAACGTTATAAACTTCCTTCATTAATCTGAACGTGAATTAATTAGTCACTACCAGGATACTACATCAGGATGTTACCAATATCCTGATCACAACAAAAGGAACATAGTCAGAATATTATTCAGGACATATAAGCGGAAAATCACCCATAACAATTGTCCCCAAAATATATCTGTTGGTATACCAATTCCAACGGATATATTTTAAAACCTATCTCGTGAATCGAGGTTATTAAGTTGAAACGACGGTTGAAGTGACACGTTACAACTTCCAACGCGTTTTTTACTCGATGGCTATCCATTTAGCCCCTATATCTTCTCTCTTCCGTGTTGATATACGATCATCTCTCTCAGAATTCTCAGGTAATTCCCTTTTCTTATCTCTTTGCATTTCTTCACCCAAACTTTCCTATGGCCACCAGAACACGCTCTCATTCCGACGAGTCCTCCTCGTCATTTGTTAATCAGAACCTGCTCAAGAACCCCGAGAAGGAAGTGTGCTCCTTCGACAACGCCGATATCTACGCGTTAAGAACCTCCGGTGCTTTCTCCGACACGACGATTATTCGTCCATTCGACCGGAGCATTCGTTCTGACGTATCTTCCGAGGAGTGGATATGTTTCTCATCATATCCGTTTTCCCTTGGTCTTCGATATCCATTTCCGGAATTCATCATGGAGTTTTTCTTTGTTAGACGGGATTCCATTCCCGACGGCAAAAGCCTTCCGGTGAAATGGTTGACCTCCGGTAGGGTTTAGGGCTTTTAGATATCCCCAAACATATCCTGATGATATATCCTGTACTAACATCCTGGTGTCTTTTATGCAGCGAACTTCAAAGAGTTGGCTCCTCCCACTGAAGAATCCCAAGAACGAATCAACAGGGTCTACCAGTTGCCCGGTTGTGACAGATCCTTCACAAAACATCTTCCAAGTTCAAGCCAATACTCTTCATCAGATATGTCTGGTAAGAATCACATAACCTTTGCATATTTTTTATTAATAAAATGAGAGATAAAAGTAAAGATTTAGATATTTTCCCTGTTTTGCAGCACCAGCCAAAGTTCCAGAAGTCTTTGACCTTGATGAACTGGACAGTTACCCCATTCCAGTCCAGGTGAAGAAGGAACCCAGCAAACCTGCCTCCACTTCTAATCCTGCACCTAGCTCTAAACCGACAGCTGTTCCTAAGCCCTCTCCTGCTTCCAAGCCACGTGCCTTAAGTTCCCGCAAAAGAAAGGAGACCGATTCTCCAACCTCCCCGCGACCTTCCCCTTTGAAAACCATGGGTATATTGAATCCAGCGGCTTTATGACCGGCTTCCTTAACCAGGTTCATATCCTTATCCTATATCCTGCACCATATGCTGGTTATATATATTGTTAATATGTGTTAATACTTGTTTCTTTGTTTCGTAGGGTCTTGAACGCCTGACGAGCCTCTATGAAGAAAGCTGTGGTCTAAATAAGATGCTGGAAGTGAAGCTGAGGAAAGCTAAGACCACCATTACCGATTAGGGGATGATAGCCGCTGCTAAGTCACAACACTATGAGGATAAATTTAAAGCTGTGACCCAAGAAGCCAAAGCTGCCATCAACAAGGTCAATGAAGACGCCCAAGCCAAGCTAGATGCTGCCCATCTACAATTTGAGCAGGATATGACTACCTACTGAGAAGGTCTCAAGGGATCAGTGGTAATCTCCCTCCTACAAGCCAGGTTAAAGATGGCTTATGAAGCCAAGGCTTTGGGCTTTGAATGCCCCTCCTGGAATGTAAGTGCTTGGGAGGCGAAGTTGAAAGATCTCGGGGGGAATCCTATTGAGTATCCTGCTAGGCCTGTGGGTGAAGAGGCTTCCAAGGCAGCGGAGGAGGCGGCTGATGCTGAAAAGAATCCTGATGGTGATGGCGGCATGGATGCTAGAGGGAATGCTGCTGGTGAAGAAGGTGCTGCTCCTTGAAAGTAGCGAAGTGGGAGATGATGGATGTTCGTGCCTAGGCTGGAGCCCACTTTTTTTTAAGTTTGTTGGTTGTGGTTTGTTGAACAATTTCTATTTCCTGTCTTTCAAACAATTTATATTTCCTGCATTTAGACAATATGGTGACCAAAGGTGGAGGGATCCTGAGTTTCAGGATGAAGCCCATGGTCATCAGTTAGTATCGTTTATTTTGAACAATATAACGGTTGGAGACGGATGGGTCTCGGTTTGAGATGAAACCTTCAACTGTTAAGTAAATATGATAGAAAACTAACTGTGCTTTTGGTAGATGGGTCTCAGTTTGAGATGAAACCAAAAGCATAATATTTTGATATGTTAATAATATAACCTTTTTATGACCTTATCTATCATTGTCCTTTTTTAATTCTTGTTATGCATTGCTTAGTTTGAATACAATTTCAATGTTCCAAACTTAGTGTAATATTTCAAATGTCCTAACCAAATATCATGAAAATATCTTGATCAGGATACTCGCAAATATCCTATTAAGACTTTTGTCTAATAGGGTTTTCACAACTCAAACAATTTAGATAAAGTTTGTTTTGGTCAAAAATTACCGAAGTAATTAAGTGATCAAATTAGTTAAGTGAGGTAGTGTGCTGAAAAAATGTGTGGAAAATATGCTAATTAAGTTGCTTGCAAAAACAGTTTTCAGGATACGGCTCAGGATATTGAGCTGTATCTATGACCAAACAATGAGCAAAAATGTAAAGGGTGACACGAGATATACAAGGAAAGCCCTTGATCAATCTAGATCGCCGGCACAAAACCTCGGGAGCTGACAATTGCAGCTGCCTTGTTCTTCTTATTGCTTCAAATATTAGGATACAGTGCAGGATATGATGCGGATCAACTAAGTGTTACAGTGTAATTTGAGTACAAGTGTAAGTGAGTTATGAGTGTTTACAGCTAGAGAGAAAAAGTGTGCGAAAGATTGTGTCCCTTAATCTGATCCGATCAATCCCTTTTATAGTAAAAGAAACTAACTATCGTATTATTCCGGGATTCAGCGAATATTCCATATGTGAACGTTGTAGTCCACGTCTTCCAGCTTCAACGTCCATAATATAACTGATTTGCCCGAGTCTTGAGGAGAAAAAGTCCAGCTGAACGTTAGAGACTTGCAGTCCTTAATCTGCACGTGGTTAATTAATTACTACCAGGATATCAGAATGTTACCAATATCCTGATTCAGCATCCTGGTCACAAACAAACAAAGTCAGAATATCAGTCAGGATATATGAGCAGAAAATCACCCATAACAATTGTCCCCAAAATATATCTGTTGGTATACCAATTCCAACGGATATATTTTAAATCTTATCCCTCAAATCGAGGTTATTAAATTGAAACGACGGTCAAGATAGCACTATGTAACTTTCAACGCGGTTTTCACTCGATAGATATCTATTACGCCCCTATATCTTCTCTCTTTCTGTTTGAAAACCGAATATCATCAACAGAGTCTCCAGGTAATTACTCATTATTTCTTCATTCCCTGTTAATTTCTTTATTCTACTTCCAATGGCTACTATAACCTGCTCTCAAACCGGCGAGTCGACGGAGACCTTCGCCCAGCAAAATCTTCTTAAGAAACCGAGAAGGAGATATGTGCCTTTGATAACGCAGACATCGCAGCGTTGAGAGCCTCCGACGCTTTCCCAGATAGCGCGATTATTAGACCATTTGACCGGTCAATTCGATCGGATGTTTCTTCTTCTTCTTCTTCCGATTGGGTCTGTTTTCCGGCATATCCTTTCTCGCTAGGTCTTCGGTACCCTTTTCCTGAATTCATGATGCAGTTTTTTCGAACCACTGGTATTTCCTTTGCCCAAACAATGCCCATGGTTTGGAGGGTACTGATTGTACTCAACCAAATCAAAAACCTTCATTGTCCTGACCTCTGCATCGAGGATATTCCGATCGCCTACTGCCTCCGATCACACGGTTCCAATCGATTTTTATTCTTTTCGACTTCCAGCAAACCTCTCGTTCTCAAAGCCACCAAGAACGAGGATGGATGACAACGGAAATTCTTCTTCGTTAAGAGAGATTCCATCTATGAGGGTGCTAGCCTCCCGATGGTGTGGTTAACCACCGGTAGGGTTTAGGTTTTCAAGAATATCCCCAAATACTTCCAGGCCTATATCCTGTGCTAATATTTTTTTTATTTGGCCATTTATGCAGTGAACTTCAAAGAAGTAGCCCCTCCTACTGCAGAATCTGAGAAAAGAATCAAAGCAATTTACCAGTTACCGGAAGGTGATAGGATCTTTTCCGCACACCTACCAAGTTCTAGTCAATATTCATCGTCCGATATGTCTGGTAAGAGTTATCTTACAAATAACTAATTAATATAATATAGTGAAATAGCGGTAAAGATTTAAGACTTCTCTTTTATGTAGCACCAGCAAAAATGCCAGAAGTTTTCTACCCCGGGGAGTTGGACAGTTACTCCGATCCTATCCAGGTCAAGAAAGAACCAAGTCCCAAAACCGTTACTTCGTCCAATCCTACTAGCTCCAAAGCCATCATCGTCCCCAAACCTTCACCAGCCACCAAGCCTCAGACTTCTAGTTCCCGCAAAAGGAAAGAGACTGATTCACCTGCCACCTCCGATACGTTCCCCTATGAGAATCATGGGTTTATTGAGGCAAGCGGGTTCATGACTTCCTTTCTTAACCAGGTATAAATCCTTATTCCATATCCTGCACATATACGTCAAACCAATATCCTGGTTATCATAATACCTGTGTCTTTGGGTGTAGGGCCTCGAACGTCTGGTTTATTTGTACGAAGAATCCTATGGGCTTAACAAGATGCTCGAGTCCAAGTTGAAGAAAGCCGAGGTTACCATTTCCGACCAAGGTATGATTGCTGCTGCCAAATCTCGGCACTACGAAGACAAGTTCAAGGCCATGACCCAGGAGCATCAGGCTGCTCTCAAAAAAGCCACTCATGAAGCCCAAGCCCATCTGGACGCTGCCCACGCCCAACATGAACGGGATATGGTTACCTACCGAGAAGGCCTCAAAAGATCCGTTGTCATCTCTCTTCTTCAGGCTAGGCTAAAAATGGCTTATGAAGCCAAGGCCCTGGGCTTCGAATGCCCTTCCTGGAACGTTGACACCTGGGAGGCGAAGCTAAGGGGTCTTGGCGGTAATCCCGTGGAGCATCCCGCTAAATCTGCGGCTGAGGGGTCTTCAAAAGCGATTGAAAAGCTAACTGATGCTGATGGTGAGGCTGAGAAGGAGGTTCAAGCTAATCCTGAAGCGGATGCTGGTGAAGATACGATTAATGAAGAAGGCGTTGCCCCTTAAAAGCAGCAAAGCGGGCAGCGATGGATGCTCATGCCTGAGCCCATTTCTCTTAAGTTTGATGGTTGTGTTTGTTTGAACAATTTTATTTCTTGTCCTTTAAACAATTTTCTTTTCTAGTATCGTTTGTTTTGGACAATACAATATCCTTTAGACTTACCAGGAATATAGTGTAACCCTATTTTCGAGCTTCAATCCTTTTGCAATTTTTTTTCCACTAAGATGTCCCCAGTCAAAATTTGATCCTTTGGGCTTTACACAATCGCCTCAGAAGGAATGTCTCCTGTGCATAAAGTCTTTGAACACTTAGAAATTTTCTTAACATCAGTTCCAACTGTTTGAACAGTTCTTGTGTTACAGGGGGTAAACCCTAAAATGTACTGGAGATAAATCCTTAATATCCTGGGGATAAACCCATAAGTATCCTGGGAAAAATCCCAAATTTTCATGCGATACAGGCAGGAGTGTATAAACTCCAAGACTTAGAAAGGTGATAACTTTTAAACCTTAGAGAGTATGAAAATACCCTTCCGTGAGAGAGGGTAATCAATCCTCATATACCTTTAGGATCCAGGATATAGCCAACAATAACGAAATTGTCAGCACTTTTACATGGACTGGTCCCGCTATCTTGAACTATCCCTGGATAACTTGCGCTCCAGGTGGGGTGTTTAAAACCAATTCGAGAGAAAGGTGAATACCTTTAAACCAGTGAAGGTGTCAGGATCCCTTAAACGCGAGAGAAAGGGCCAATCCTCTAATCTTTTGAAGTATCCTGAGTGTATATCCTGGAGCTATATCCCGAAGCATATACTGCAAAATAATCGTAAACTAAGGTGGGTGTTAGCCTGGCTAACACCCCTCCGATGCTTAAGTCAGTATTAGGTTCAAAAGAATAAACAATATAAAACATATTAAAAGAGATAGAATTCATACCATCCTGAGTTAGAAATTAAATTCTAAACTCACTTGAAATAAAACTTTAGGTGTATAGCATTCCAGAATCTTGGTAGCATATCCCCCTCCATATTCTTGAGTTGGTATGCTCCTTTTCCTGATTCTGATTCAACCTCATAGGATCCTTCCCACTTCGGAGTCAACTTTCCATCAGCAGGATTAGTAGTATTCTGAAAAGCCTTTCTCAATACCCAATCTCTAACCTGGAACCTTCTAGTCCTTATATTCTAGTTATATGCTTTCGATATCCTCTGTTGATCTGCTGCCATCCTTAGCTTTGCTGAATCTCTTGTCTCATCAATAGTATCCAATTCTTGGCATAGGGATTCAGGATTCTTCTCAGGATCCCAGAGATTGGATCTTTCCATAGGTACCACCATTTCTGTTGGGATCACCGCTTCTGCTCCAAACACCAAGGAAAATGGGGTTTGGCCAGTTGCACTTTTCACCGTCGTTCTATCAGCCCATAAAACAAAGGGGAATTCTTCTGCCTATCTTCCCTTCTTAGCTCCAAGCCTTTTCTTCAAATTGATGACAATTATCTTGTTTGAGGATTCTGCTTGTCCATTTGCTTGAGGATGTACCGGTGTGGATGTGATCATTTTGATTCCCCAACTCTTGCAAAAGTCAATAGTCCTCTTACTTATAAACTGAGATCCATTGTCACAAATTATCTCAGCTGGTACTCCAAACCTAGTCAGGATATTCCTTTTTATGATGGATATTACTTCTTGATCTCTAACTTGAACAAATGCTTTAGCTTCAATCCACTTAGAGAAATAATCAGTCATTGCCAGCATGAAGACCTTTCCTCCTGGAGCCTTTGGCAATTTTCCTATTATATCCATTCCCCACTTCATGAATGGCCAAGGGGAAGCGATAGGATAAAGTGGCTCAGCAGGTTGATGTAATATATTACTGTGTCTTTGACACGCATCACATCTTCGAGCATATTCTGCAGCATCTTTTCTCATCGTCGGCCAATAGTATCCTGTTCTTAATACCTTTGAGAATAATGACCTGCCCCCAGTATGGTTACCACAATCCCCTTCGTGTATATCATGAAGCACTTCTTTAGTTTCGGGATCCTCCAAGCACCTCAGATATGGTCCTGCAAGAGATTTCTTATACAAAACATTATTTATAATAGTGAATCGTGATACCTTCATTCTAAAGGCCTTAGGATTTTCATCCTTTGGGATGTGTCCTTCCTTGAGATATCTCAGGATTGGAGCCGTCCAGGACTTAGGATCCTCCTCAGGATACTCATCATCAGGATCCTGAACACTTACTACTTCCTTATCCTGAGGATCCGTCGCAGGATACAGGATATGTAATATTGGTATTAGGGTCCCTTCCGGTATCCTGGCTGATGATCCTAGATTTGCCAAGGCATCAGCTTCAGTATTGTCATCTCTTGGTACCTGTTCAAGTGCAAAAATATCAAAATATCCTGCTAATTTTTTGAGAACTTCGAGATACTCGATCAACTTCTCACCTTTAACTGCATAGGTCCCATTAAAATGATTAGTAATTAACAAGGAATCAACAAATACTTGTAAACCCTTGATATTCATGCTCTTAGCCAATTCTAATCCTGCAATTAAAGCTTCATATTCTGCTTCATTATTAGTGGCAGGAAACTCACATCTAATAGCCTGGGGTAATATGTCCCCATGTGGCGATTTTAGTAGTATACCCAAACCTACACCTCTTACATTAGATGCACCATCAGTATATAGTGTCCAAGATTCTATATTTTCTCCTAGTTGATGCACTTATAGGTCTACTTCATTTTGAATATCACTACTGAAATTAGCCACAAAGTCAGCTAAAGCCTGAGACTTTATGGCATTTCTAGGTTCATATCCTAGATCATATGCACTTAATTTCACTGACCACTTAGCCATCCTACCTGGCATCTCAGGTTTCCTAAGCACATTTTTTACAGGATAGTTGGTATTAACATGAATCCTATGTGTTTCAAAATAATGTCTAAGTTTCGTTGACGCCATAACTAGGGCTAATATCAATTTTTCTAAATGAGAATATCTAGTTTCAGCATCTAATAAACTTTTACTAATATAATAGACAGGATATTGCTGACCTTCATGATCCTTTACAAGGACAACACTTACTGCATTCCCTGATACTGCAAGATACAGGGATAATGGTTCACCATCCTCAGGCTTCATCAATAGAGGTGTGGTTGAAAGATACTGCTTCAAATCCTGCAAGGCTGCCTCATGCTTCTCTCCCCATTCGAATTTCTTATTTCTTCTTTTGGATATCATAAAATTCCTTGCATTTTTTCGAGGATCTTGAGATAAATCTGTTTAATGCTGCAACTCGCCCTGTTAATCGTTGGATATCTTTCATATTTGAAGGTGATTTGATATCCAGGATAGCTTTAATCTGCTCCGGGCTTTATGGCATTTCTAGGTTCATATACTAGATCATATGCACTTAATTTCACTGACCACTTAGCCATCCTACCTGGCATCTCAGGTTTCCTAAGCACATTTTTTACAGGATAGTTGGTTTTAACATGAATCCTATGTGTTTCAAAATAATGTCTAAGTTTCGTTGACGCCATAACTAGGGCTAATATCAATTTTTCTAAATGAGAATATCTAGTTTTAGAATCTAATAAACTTTTACTAATATAATAGACAGGATATTGTTGACCTTCATGATCCTTTACAAGGACAACACTTACTGCATTCCCTGATATTGCAAGATACATGGATAATGGTTCACCATCCTCAGGCTTCATCAATAGAGGTGTGGTTGAAAGATACTGCTTCAAATCCTGCAAGGCTGCCTCATGCTTCTCTCCCCATTCGAATTTCTTATTCTTCTTTAGGATATCATAAAATTCCTTGCATTTTTTCGAGGATCTTGAGATAAATCTGTTTAATGCTGCAACTCGCCCTGTTAATCGTTGGATATCTTTCATATTTGAAGGTGATTTGATATCCAGGATAGCTTTAATCTGCTCCGGGCTTGCCTCTATCCCCCTTTTCGTCACCATGTATCCTAGAAACTTTCCTGCTCCTACTCCGAAATGGCATTTAGCAGGATTTAATTTCATGTTGTACTGGTCCAGGATATCAAATGCTCCCTTAATATCCTGGAGATGATCCTCGGCCTTCTTGGATTTTACTACCATGTCATCGATGTACACCTCCATGGTGTCCCCCAGTTTGTCTTTAAACATCATGTTCACCAATCTCTGGTATGTTGCACCTGCATTTTTCAAACCAAAAGGCATAGCAGTATAACAATAAATACCTGTTGGTGTCATGAAAGCTGTATCCTCCAGATCTGAGGGTTCCATTTGGATCTGTTGGAATCCTGAGGAGGCATCCATGAAGGTTAGCATCTCATGACCAGCAGTAGCATCCACCATTGAATCGATATGAGGTAGAGGAAACGGGTCTTTTGGACAAGCTTTGTTCAAGTCTGTGTAATCTACACAGACTCTCCATTTCCCGTTTTTCTTTGCACCACAACTACATTTGCCAGCCATTTAGGAAACTTCACTTCCCTAATCATTTTGCTCTTTAGTAATCCTTCAACTTCCTCCTGAATAATAGTGTTCCGTTCTGGAGCAAATTTTCTTTGTTTCTGTTGGACAGGCTTGAAAGACCTATCAATTCCGAGCTTGTGAGTTATAATATCCTTGGAAATTCCTGTCATATCCTCGTGTTTCCATGCGAATGTTGACATCCTGCATTCAAAAAGTTAGTTAATTGGTCTTCTCCTACGAGCACCGAGATATCCGGATTATCTTGATCCAGGATAACTTTCTTTACATCCTATTCTGAAGCCTCCATGATATCCTGGCCTCGAATCTTTAATTGCTATGTTGCACTAGGCTTTTTTGAGGATTTCATCGAAGAAGATTAACACTCCTTTGCTTCCTATTGATCACTTTCCACATTGACAACTCCCCAAGGGGTAGGGATCTTGACGCATTGATGGTAGGTTGATGGAACAGCTTTCATATCATGGATCCAAGGCCTACCTAATATAATATTATAGCAGGATAAAGAGTCCATGATACAAAAGCGCTGCATTGAGTTGACCCCTTCAACATACACGGGCAACTTTATATCTCCTACGGTATTCCTGGCTTCTCCACTGAAACCAACGAGCACACTGGACTTCGAAGTAATATCCATCGGGGATACATTCATCATCTTTAACGTTTCCAGCTGAATTATGTTGACTGTGCTGCCATTATCCACTGATATCCTGTGCACAAAATGGTTAGCAACATATAACGTTATTACTAAAGCATCATGATGAGGATCCTGGACAGTATCCCTGTCATCGTTATCGAACGTGATCACTTTGTCAGTCGTGAGGGTTGACATCCTGGTTGGCTTATCTCCCCTCTCTGATTTGGCTTCCTTCGCGTGTCTTTTCGCCGCAGAATATGATGTACCGTAGATGTCGGATCCTCCTGAAATAAAGTTAATTATTTTTGCATCCGCAGGAGGTGATGCTGCTCGCTCAGGATCCTTCTCAGGATCCTTACCCTTATTCTTCTTTCTTCCCAAGAGGTCCTTTAGATATCCCTTGCTCAAGAGATAGCTTATTTCTTTCCTCAAAGCGATGCAATCCACAGTAACATGTCCGAAATCCTCATGGAAGGCACACCATTTGGACTTATCCTTCCAATCAACTTTTTGTTGATTTTTCCGCGGCCATCTTTCTTTGTCTCCTAAACCCTGCATAGTATACATTAGTTCAGGTATATTAATAGAAAAACAATATTCAGACAACTCAGGATACTCCTCAGGATCCTCGTCTTCAATAGCATTCACTTTTTTGTTGTCATTTCTGCCATATGGCTTAGAGCGATATGGTTTATACGAGGATTCTGATTTCCTGTTGGTTGACTCATAGGTTGTGGACGAATTCATCCTCTCTTGCATCTTTTTGTCATCCTCCAGCCGAATGTATATCAAACCCTGTTACGAGCTTCGTCCAGATTCCTGCAGGGATTCATTACAAGATCCTGATAAAATTGAGAATCTTTTTGTAATCCCATCTTGAAAGCCTGCACGGCTGTTGCAACATCAAGATGTGGGATATCCAAGGATTCCCGACTAAACTTGTTCAGATAACCCCTCAAGGATTCCTGAGGTCCTTGAGTTATCCTGTAAAGATCACTGGTTAGTTTCTCAAAACTTCGACTGCAAGAAAATTGATTATTAAATAAATTCACTAAATGAGCAAACAATGTAATTGAGTGAGGAGGAACATTTAAGAGCCATTTTAAGGCTGATCCTGTTAAGGTAGAACCAAAACCCTTGCACAGGCATGCTTCTTTGAGATCCGGAGGGATAGGGTTGATTTCCATCCTTTCCCTATACTGGGCAATATGCTCCTCAGGATCCGTAGTTCTGTCATAGAGTTTCATGTTGGGGGTCTGAAATCTTTTTGGGATTTCAGCATCACAGATGGGATACGCGAACCGTGATATCCTGTGGCTGTCCTGGGACACTTCTGGAATCGGCTGGACCACCCCAGTTACACTGGATATCATGTCTTTCAGTTTTTGAAGCTCCCTGGAAAATGCTGATGTCATACCTGCATCCTGCAAAGATCCAACATCATTAGTAGCAAGAGTATTATTATTATTAGATACATTACCAGTCTGAGGATTCTGGCCATATCCTGAAGCATATCCAGAGCTTCTCACAGTTGACACTCTTACTGAAGAGGGTATCTCAGGAGTATGATTCTGGGAATGGCTAGGCACAATATTTCCCCGGTTATCCTCAGTATAAACCGCATAACTGAAGTTCAAAGCCCTAGGTTGCAAGGGAGTGACAGTATCTTCAGCAGGCCTGCTTGAGCTGGATTTCAAGAGTTGTATCTCTCTCATCAGCATCTGATTAGTTTCCTGCTGCTGCCACATCTGTTCCTGTACACGACCAAACAAATTTAGAATTTCTTCATTAGAAGCCAAAACAGGACCAAATCCCTGGATATTGCGAGCGGGGATAACATCCTGAGCCACATGAATTTCAGTTCCCTGTGAAGAGGCTTGCATTCTCGGAGGAGGTGGTGGAAGCACCGAACCAATTGTTGCAAAGGTTGTAGCAGACACGGTGGAAGAGCTCATGTTTGATTTCGAGGCCATTGAAAATAATGTGGCAAAAAGTTTTGTAAATAAAAAACCAAGTAATGATTTTGCAAAAAGTTTTAGTAGAAGTAGCACCACTTGCCCCATGGTGGGCGTCAAATTGTTTTGGTAAAAAATTACCGAAGCAATTAAGTGATCAAATTAGTTAAGTGAGGTAGTGTGCTGAAAAAATGTGTGGAAAATATGCTAATTAAGTTGCTTGCAAAAACAGTTTTCAGGATACGGCTCAGGATATTGAGTTGTATCTATGATCAAACAATGAGCAAAAATGTAAAGGGTGACACGAGATATACGAGGAAAGCCCTTGATCAATCTAGATCGCGTGCACAAAACCTCGGGAGCTGACAATCGTAACTGCCTTATTCTTCTAATTGCTTCAAATATCAGGATACAGTGCAGGATATGATGCGGATCAACTAAGTGTTACAATGTAATTTGAGTACAAGTGTAAGTGAGTTATGAGTGTTTGCAGCTAGAGAGAAAAAGTGTGCGAAAGATTGTGTCCCTTAATCTGATCCGATCAATCCCTTTTATAGTAAAAGAAACTAACTATCCTATTATTCCGGGATTCAGCGAATATTCCATATGTGAACGTTGTAGTCCACGTCTTCCGGCTTCAACGTCCATAATATAACTGTTTTGGTAAAAAATCAAGCAAAGATAATGCAACCAAACTTTCTGTTGTGAGGTGTGATGCTTGAATCAATGAACAATATTAAGGATCACTCAGAAAAGTAATGAACAAGTGACACAAAGATTTATATGAGGAAAAAGCCCTTGATCAAGAGTTGATCTCCGGCACAAAAAAGCTCGGGTGATGGAAACTACCGATCACCAACTAAGATTAAACAAAAGTAAATTTACAACTCGGGATGATAACAAGCTTGTTACAAGGATCACTAGTGTGTAATGTGCAAAAAAGTGTATGAAATCGCCAAGTATTGCTTGAGAGCTGACTGAGAGCTATTACGAGTGTGTGTGTATGCCAAAATTAGCTAAGTGTTTCTATCAAGCTTGTCATCCCCATTTTAAATTAGAAAATAACTAGTATAACTAACTATCCGCAATTTGTGCACTCTCCCCACGATCTCAATAACGTTCACAATGGTCAAGCACGTGCGGAATATTGAGGGAATATACTCCAGGAACTTCGGTGAGACTTGGTCCATGCTCTCATTCCTGCAAAACAAGTTTACGTACAAGGAAGACAATTATTAGTAGTAGGATAACAACCGTGATCCTGGATCCTGATCCTGCGACACCTGCTGAGGATCCTTAATTCAAACAGAATTGAAGATCCATGATCCTGATAGCAGTTGAGGACCCGTGATCCTTAGGATTTAGAAAATCCTCCCCTAACAATTGCCCCCAAAATATAAGGAGTAAAGTGTAAATTGTCGAGTTATATTTTCTTGATCTTATCCGTAACAAACCAACGGATATATAGCCGTTATAATCTGACTAGCCGTTACCGATCACACGTCATTGAAGCGACATCCCTGTAGAATCATGATTATAAATTGAAGTTAGAGATAAGGGTCAATGTGCATTTAAATTCGAGCGAAACTCCCTTTAAATCCACATTTGAATATCAAGCAGGTACTTCTCTTTCCTCTTTCTCTTCTCCTTCTTACTCTGTTTCTTTTTCTTCAAAATTTCTGAATCACAATGAAGCTAAGATCATCCCCTGCTAAGGATCATCGAAAAGACAGTCCTTTAAAAAGCCAAGGGATCATCGAAGACTCTCCGAAGGAACGTTGCTGCTTTACTGATCCTGAGATCGACAGGATCCGTCATTGCTTCCCGACGAGCACTGTTTTCAAACCCTTTGATCCCACTGTCTGGGGTGATTTCATCTCTGAAACTTGGGTTGCATTTCCAGTCACCCGATTCTCGATAGGATACTCCTACCCTTTTCCTGATTTTACCCAATCCTTCTTCTCCCTTACCGGCATATCCTACATCCAGGCTATGCCAATGATGTGGAGGGTTCTGTTTACCCTTGAGAGGATCATTGAGCAGGAGGACATCGAGTTGGGAATATCAGAGTTGTCTGAACTATACAACCTTGTGAGCCATGGTTCACACCGCTTTCTATTCAAACATAAACCCGGTGAACCACATCCAATCTTGAAAACCACTAAGAACGATAACAAGTGGAAGAAACGTTTTTTCTTCGTCAGGAGGGATTCTATCCCCAATGGGAAGGATCTCCCCAGAACATGGGCTACTCATGGTAGGATAGAGGATCCTTATAGAAGGATCATAGGATACCCTGTCTCCGCTGAGGATCACTAACCCCTTTGTTTCTATTTTGCAGCTATTTCTGTTTCACACGTCATTACATCACCTGCAACAAAGGAAAGGCTTGACGCTTTCCGGAGTCTTGATCCTGCTATAAGATCATTCCAAGCAAGTACCAAGGATTCTCAAGAAGTATCCTCAGGCTCTGTCACAATGTCGACTAAGAATCCATGTTTGTATATAATTATATGTTAAAACGTAAATAAAACAAGAATACTTATCTTTTGTTTTGGATGGATAGGTGTTGGAAAATCCTCAAGATCTGCTTCCCGCTTCAGTGTCACCGATCTTACTACTGTTGGTCCCAGGTCTGGGAAGAAGAAGACGGCTGCTAGCCCAAGTGCTGTGGTTCCAAGGCCTACCACCTCCAAGGGGGGAAAGAAAAGGAAGGCTTCTGAGGCTGAAAATCTTGAAGGCTTGCCTCTTATCCGCCACCAGTTCCAAGAATACTTTGCTGATGTAAGGATCACTGACCTCGCCTGATTATCCTGCCCACCTGAGGATCACGTGATCCTGAAATTTACCTTGATTTTTTGCAGAAATTTGCTGAGGCCGAAATGTTGTTTGATGCATACGTTGAAGAGGCGGAGCAGAAGCATCAGGAGTTCCAAAAGTTCTTCCTGGCCAAGGATCAGACCATCTCCTCCCTTGAAAAGGACCTTAATCTGGCGAAGAAGCAGGTGGTCATGGCCCAGATAGATGCTGATCATGAAAAAGCTGAACTGCTGGAGGATGCTAAAATCTCTGCTGCCATCACTATGTACAAAATCAAGCTGCAAATGGCTCAGGAGGCTGAGGATCCTGACTTCGACCGGACCACTTGGGACAAGGAGGGTTGGAAAGCAAAGCTGGCAGAGCTGGAGTGTTTTGGTCAAAAATCTGATGAGGATATTGCAACCAAACTCTCTGTTACGGGGTATGATGCTAATAATGTAGAACAATAACAAGGATCCCTTCAATGTAAATTGCAGAAATGACACAAGGATTTATACGGGGAAAAAGCCCTTGATCAAGAGTTGATCTCCGGCACAAAAAACCCCGGGTGATGGAAACTACCGATCACCAAGCTCAAATAAATGAATAAATGTTTACAACTTCGGATAGTAACGAGCTAGATACAATGATCACCATCGTGAAATGTGTATAAGTGAGTGAAAACGAATGAATGTTCGTCGAGAGCTTCAAATGTGCGAGTATATGAGTGTGTGTAGCTAAAAATGACTAAGTGTTTTTCTACTAGCTCGTTACCCCTTTTAAAATAGAAATTAACTACTAAAACTAACTATCCGACTTTTGTGCCAAGCCCCCACGTTCTCCACAACGTCCATTTTTGGCCAAGCACGTGCGGGATAGTCTGGGAATATTCTCCAGGAATGTCGCCAAGACTAGGTCAAACTTGTTATTCCTGCGAGGTAATACAAAACATAAATAAACAATCGTCAGTACGAGGATCCTTAAAGTGATCCATGATCCTGATCCTGAAGCTCTTCTGAGGATCACCACCTGTCATAGAAGTAAGGATCATTAATTAGGATAACGAATAAGGATCACTAATTGTTAGAAAATCCTCCCCTAACAATTGCCCCCAAAATATAAGGAGTAATTTGTAAAATAAGCGAGTTATATTTTCTTGATCTTATCCGCAACTAACTAACGTAAATATAGCCGTTATTGTTGAACTATCCGTTGCAATCGTGACGTCACAGAAGTGACAACCCTGCACGATCATGATTATAAATAGGGGATAGAGATAGGATCAAATGCATTTAAATTCGAAAGAAACTCCCTTTATATTCTCAGTCGAAGATCAATCAGGTATCTCTTTCTTCATCTTCTTCCTTCTCTTACTCTGTTTTTCTTTCTTTATCACCATCACTTTGAGAATGATGCTCCGAAGCTCACCGGGAAAGGATCACAAGAAGAACAGCCCTCCGAAAAGCCAGGGGATCATTGAAGACTCCATTAAAGAACGCTACTGTTTCAATGATGCTCAGATCGATAGGATCCGCCATTGCTTCCCGGCGAACACCGAGTTTAGGCCTTATGACCCCAATGCCCTGAGTGATCATATCTCTGACGAATGGGTTGCTTTCCCCGTCACTCCGTTCACCATAGGCTATACATATCCTTTTCCAGCCTTCACCCAATCTTTCTTTTCCCTAACCGGCATCTCTTATATTCAAGCCATGCCGATGATTTGGAGGGTTTTGTACACCCTTGAAAGGATCATCGAGCAGGAAGGAATAGATCTAGGAATGGCAGAGCTGGGAGAGCTGTATGATCTTACCACCTTTGGTTCTCATCGCTATTTGTTTAAACGTAAACCCGGTGAGGAACACCCGATCTTCAAAGCCACCAAGAACGATGCTAATTGGAAGCGGCGTTTCTTCTTTATCAAGAGAGATTCTATTGAGGATGGAAAGGATCTACCCAAAAAATGGGCTACCCATGGTAGGGTGGAGGATCCTGAGAAGGATCATCAGAAACTTTCTTTTGATGTAAGGATCACTTATGTTTTTGCTTTCTTGTTATGCAGCTATCACCGTCTCACACCTCAAACTGTCCCCTGCTGCTAAGGAGAGGCTCCTCGCTTTCAAGAAACTTGATCCTGAGACAAGAACTTTCAAGACAACAACCCAAGATTCACAGGAGGTATCCTCAGGCTCTGTCACAATGTCAAGTAAGTATCCTTGTTTAAAATTTAAATAAATAGTGAAATATGAATTAAGAAAAGATACTTATCTTGTTTTGATTGTGTAGGTGCTGGAAAATCCACCAAGTCTGCTTCAAAGTTCAATGTCGCTGATCTCACTACTGTCAGATCCTCCAAGAGAAAAGCTCCCACCAGTCCGACAGCTTCAGTCCCTAAGGCACCCCTCAAAGGAAAGGCAATCAAAAAGAGAAAAGCCTCTGAAGCTGGGGATCTGCAGGGTCTGCCTCTGATCCGTCATCAATTCCTCGAGTACTTTAATGAGGTAAGGATCACTGTCTCTGCTCGGATATCCTGTTGACATATCCTGCTGATTTGAGGATCACTTAATCCTGACCTTATCCTTTATCCCTTTTGCAGAAATTTTCTGAGATTGAGGATTATGTTGGCCACGTTGAGGATCAGGATAGGAAGATTGCCGACCTCCAACAGGTTGCAGTGCTTAAGGACCTTGCAATTGCTGATCTTCAGAAGGAAGTCCGGGATGCCAAACAGGAGACGGCCAAGGTGCTGATCAATGTTGACTATGAAAAACGTGAGATCACCGAAGACGCCAAAGTCTCTGCCGCCATAACAATGTACAAGACCAAGCTGCAAATGGCCTTGGAAGCTCAGGATCCTGCTTTTGACAAGAGCACCTGGGATATTGAAGGCTGGAAGGCAAGGCTGGCTGAACTGGACGATGAAGAGGCTGAGGAGGTTGAGGAGATCCTGACGATTGAAGCCGGAGGCAAAGGTGAAGGTGGTGAAACAAGTGGAGCTGGAGGTGATAATGCAGCGAAGGTTTAGGCTGCATGATTGGGCGATGATGGACATTCTTAGACGCAGCCGGAGCCTAATTTTTAAATTTGGTAGTAGCTTTTTGTGGTTGTGATGTTGAACAATTTAATGGTTTGTGCTTGATCAATAGTTTTTAGGATTAAGGATCATGTATGATCCTTTGGACAATAGGCAGGATTGCATATGGTGGAGGGATCCTCTGTTTGGGGGATGAAGCCATTGTGATCCTGCTGCCTTTATATTCCTGCACTACTTTTGAACTTATTATCATGGACACCCTTTACCTACCCCAGCGGACGGGCCACGTTTTGCTGGTAGATGCTCGGGTAGGTAATTTTGACAACCTTTTAAGGGTTAGTCTTTTGTCAATAAATAAAATCTTAACCTTTTGTCGCTTATCTCGTATTGTTATCCTTTTATTTCTTTAACTTTCCTTTGTTTTGATGCACATTTATTGAATGAACAATTTAGAACAAGTCAGATTGAAAATGTTTAGAGCATGATCCATGATCAAATATCCTATAGTTAGGGAATCCCAAAAAGCAATATATTTTAAGGATCACAAGTTTAGTTGTCAATCTTTAAGGGTTATTCAAATAAATGATGTATAGAATTAAAAATAGTTAAGGATCATACCTGAGGATCCAAGTTAGGATCCTAACCATAACAAGGATAACTGTAAGATAAACCTTAAAAAGAAGTAAGGATCAAGGATCCCTAGTTGCTTATCTTCAAGGACCTGAAATAAATCATAACTTGGGACTAAGCCAATATAAGATAAGAGTTAGCAACTGGGGACAAGCCCAAGGATAATTGGGGACAAACCCAAGCATAACTGGGGACAAGCCCAAGGATAACTGGGGACAAGCCCAAGGATCGTATGTAAACTGGAGTATGGCCCTAACTGGCGACTATCCAAACTTGGTGACATGAAAATGCCAAAACCTTAGCTAACGTGAAAACGTTAGAAACCTTAGCTAACGTGAAAACGTTAGAAACCTTAAGAACGGATGTATGGTACGTCTACCATTATACGTAGGATCCTAGGCATAGCCAGTACAATGGAATTATCAGCCCCTAAAACGAGTACTGGTCCCACTTCCTTGAACTATACCAGGATCATCGTGCGCTACAGGAGGAACTGGGGTCAAGCCCAAATAACTGGGGTTAAACCCAAGGAACGGATTGCTTCAGCAGACAACCAATGTTATGCTAAGGATACCTGAACTTTCAAAACTTAAACTCACGTGAGAGATGGATAAAGGATACATGATCCTTATCCTTATATGAGAAAATAAAGAAATGAAATAGTTCAAGTTTAGGATATTACCTAAGTAAGGATCACCGATACTTTGAGGATCCTTTAAGGATATCCCTATCGTGAGGATCATCTGTGCCACTAGGATCCTGCTCACATGAAATATTTCTTCAAGTGGACAGCATTCCAAGCTCTTGGTAGCAAATCACCTTCCATGGTTAGCAATCTATATGCCCCCTTTCCTGCTTCAGCTTCAATTAAATAAGGGCCTTCCCATTTTGGAGCCAATTTTCCATCAGCAGGATTGGTGGTATTTTGGAATGCTTTCCTTAATACCATATCTCCAACTTGAAACCTCCTGATCCTGACATTTTTGTTGTAAGCACCAGCCATTCTTTGTTGATAACTGGCCATCCTTATCCTAGCCATATCCCTGATTTCTTCAATAGTATCCAGGTCTTGAGCCAAGTTCTCATCATTTTCCTCAGGATCACGGGTACTTGTTCTAGCAGTTGGAACCACCATTTCTATTGGGATCACTGATTCTGCCCCAAATACCAAAGAGAATGGCATTTGACCAGTAGCATTCTTAGGGGTTGTCCTATCAGCCCAAAGCACATAGGGTAGTTCTTCTGCCCATTTCCCTTTCTTGGATCCAAGCTTCTTCTTCAGATTGTTGATGATGATCTTGTTGGATGATTCTGCTTGACCATTAGCTTGTGGGTGGACTGGTGTTGATGTTATCATCTTAATCCCCCAGCTGTCACAAAAGTTAGTGGTTCTGCCCCCAATAAATTGGGAACCATTATCACATATAATCTCAGAAGGAATTCCAAATCTAGTTATAATATTTCTTTTAATGAAGGATATAACTTCCTTTTCTCTGACTTAGGCAAAAGCTTCAGCCTCTATCCACTTGGAGAAGTAATCAGTCATAGCTAACATGAATACTTTTCCACCAGGTTCCTTAGGGAGCTTACCAACTATATCCATACCCCATCTCATAAATGGCCAAGAGGAGGATATAGGATGCAATAATTCAGCTGGTTGATGAAGGATATTGCTGTGTCTCTGACAAGGATCACATCTTTTAGCATACTCCACAGCATCTCTCTTCATGGTTGGCCAGTAGTATCCTGTCCTCAGGATCCTTGAGAATAGTGCCCTGCCCCCAGTGTGGTTTCCACAATCCCCTTCATGGAAGTCTTTTAAAACTTCTTGGATTTCAGGATCCTCAATGCATCTCAAGTATGGTCCTGCAAGAGATCGTCTATACAACATATTATTTAAAATTGTGAATTGAGATACCTTAGTTTTGAAAGCCCTAGGGTTTTCTCCTGTAGGAATTGTTAGGGGAGGATTTTCTAACAATTAGTGATCCTTACACGTTATCCTAATTAATGATCCTTTCTTCTGTGACAGATAGTGATCCTCAGAAGAGCTTCAGGACCAGGATCATGGATCACTTTGAGGATCCTCGTACTGACGATTGTTTATTTGTGTTTTGTGTTACTTTGCAGGAGTAACAAGCTTGACTTAGTCTTGGCGACATTCCTGGAGAATATTCCCAAACTATCCCGCACGTGCTTGGCCAAAAATGGACGTTGTGGAGAACGTGGAAGCTTGGCACAAAAGTCGGATAGTTAGTTTTAGTAGATAATTTCTATTTTAAAAGGGGTAACGAGCTAGTAGAAAAACACTTAGCCATTTTCAGCTACACACACTCATATACTCGCACACTTGAAGCTCTCGACGAACATTCATTCATTTTCACTCACTTATACACATTTCACGATAGTGATCCTTGTACCTAGCTCGTTACTATCCGAAGTTGTAAACATTTGTTCATTTATTTGAATTTGGTGATCGGTAGTTTCCATCACCCGGGGTTTTTTGTGCCGGAGATCAACTCTTGATCAAGGGCTTTTTCCCCGTATAAATCCTTGTGTCATTTGTGCATTTTACATTGAAGTGATCCTTGTCATTGTTCTACATTATTAGCATCATACCCCGTAACAAAGAGTTTGGTTGCAATATGCTCATCAGATTTTTTGACCAAAACAGTTTGGCGCCTACCGTGGGGCAATTGGTGCTTCGTCCTTAGAAAAAATTTGCATTTCTGTGCTCATTTCGGTTCACTACAACCAAGCAAATGGCTTCCTCAGCGAAGAATGCTTCAAATTTGATGCCCTCATTCACTTCTTCTCAAGGCGTTCCCCCTTTGCTTCCACCACCTTCTGGATCCCAGAAGAATGCTGAGAATGCTGCGAAGAAACCAACTCCCATTTTCTCAAAACCTCCAACTTCTTCTGCTTCTTACACTCCCACTACTAGTGACATGTTTACTTTGATTTTGCAGATGAAGGATCAGATAAGGCAACAGGATAAGACCAATGAGAGGATTCTCAAAGAAATCGGAGATCTCAAGAAACAAAAGACAACGGCAGAGGATCATTCCCCACTGATGCCGAAATCCTTGAATTTTGATACCCCGGTGATTACTTCTCAGCCATCAGTGGTTCCAGACGTTCAATATGTGGGTGGACTAAAAGGAGTGCACTACGGAACAACAACAATGACCCAGGCATCAGGTTCATATTTCCAGCCAGCGGGATCCTATCCTCAACATATGGGATCCCTCACGAACTCAGGAGGATATTCAGGAGTGCAGCAGGTTCAAGGATCCTCCTTCGTTCCAGGATCATCCCAGGTTCAAGGATCCTCCTTTGTTCCAGGATCATCCCAGGTTCAAGGATCCTCCTTCGTTCCAGGATCATCCCAGGTCCAAGGATCCTCCTTCGTTCCAGGATCATCCCAGGTTCAAGGATCCTCCTTTGTTCCAGGATCATCCCAGGTTCAAGGATCCTCCTTTGTTCCAGGATCATCCCAGGTTCAAGGATCCTCCTGTGTTCCAGGACCGTCTCAGTTTCAGGGATCCTTCCAGATGCCAGGATCCTTGAAGAGTTTGCAAACAGGAAGTTCAGATGTCCATCAGGGAGATTTCATTCCAATGCAGACCAATGCTTCTACTGGTCCCTCGATCATTCCAGAGCCACAACAATATGGATTAACATCCAATCTTCCTAATCTGAATCCAATGGGAGGTAACACTTTTAATAATTCTTATACTACTAACCATGGTCTTATGCAGGATCCAGGTATCAATCATGCCATGGCCAGAGAATTGCAAAAGTTAAAGGATATGATATCAAGTGTTCCAGGAGTGGTCAAACTTATCCCAGAGATTGCAGATGGAAGCCACAAGATATCTCGTTTTGCACCACCAATCTGTGATGCTGAGATACCTAAGAGGTTCCATGTGCCAACAATGAAGCTGTATGATGGTTCGACAGATCCTGAGGAACACATAGCACAATACAGGGAGAGGATGGAGATCAATCCAATTCCAGAAAGGTTAAAGGAAGCGTGCCTGTGCAAGGGATTCGGATCCACTCTTACTGGATCAGCTCTCAAATGGCTGCTAAGTCTTCCTCCCTATTCAATTACCTCATTTGCTAACCTAGTTAACTTGTTTAATAATCAGTTTTCTTGTAGTAGAAAATTTGAACGATTAACTAGTGATCTATATAGGATAACCCAGGGTCATAATGAATCATTAAGGGATTACATTACCAAATTCAGTAAAGAATCCTTAGACATTCCCAACTTAGATATAGCTACGGCTGTTGAGGCCTTCAAAATGGGATTGCTTAGGGATTCGTCTTTCTATAATGATCTTGTTATGACACCATGCAGAAACTTAGATGAGGTGAGAACCCGAGCACTTAGATTCATTCGGCTAGAGGACGACAAGAGGATCCAGGAGAGGTTAGCAGGATCCTCAAAGCAGGATAAGCAAGGATCCTCATTCAGGAACAACAAGTTCAGATCCTACAACAGATCTGATAACCAGAACGTGCATTCTGTTGATCAAGAAGAGGATGATGAGGATTATCCTCCAATTTCTGAATATTGTTTTTGTGTTGATAACAATGAACTAATCCTTGCGATGCAGAACCTAGGTGATAAAGCTAGATGGCCAAGGAAAAATGATAGGCCAGCTGCAACTAAGGATAAATCAAAGTGGTGTGCATACCATGAAGATTTTGGGCATCTCACAGAAGAATGCATTGCACTGAGAAAGGAAATTGGATACTTGTTGAGCAAGGGGCATCTAAAGGAATTGTTGGGAAGGAAAAAGTCAAGGACTCAGGATCCTGAAAGGATCCCTGAGAAGGCTCCAGCCCCTCCAGCAGATGCACAAGTGATAAACTTTATTTCTGGAGGATCAGACATTTGCGGCACATCCTTCTCAGCAGCTAAAAGGCATGCAAAGGAAACTAAAATGGATAATGGAGAAAGACCTGTTCGAACATCAAGTGTCTCCGAAGGAAAAGTCATAACCTTTGATGAGGATGATCGTGTTGATATCCAGGATCCTCATCACGATGGTTTAGTTATTACTCTTTTCATTTCTAACCATTTTGTCCGCAGGATCCTTATAGACGGAGGAAGTTCAGTGAACATTATCCAGCTTGATGTTCTAAAGAAGATGGGAATTCCTGAATCGGACATCATACCAAGATCCTCCGTGCTCGTGGGATTTAGTGGCGAAACTAAGAATACCCTGGGGGACATTAAACTCCCAATATACATTGAAGGCCTACACTCTTATCAAAAATTTTGTGTTATTGACTGTTTATCTTGTTGTAATGTTATCCTTGGCAGGCCTTGGATACACGATATGAAAGCAGTCCCATCTACTTACCATCAATGTGTGAAGCTCCCTAGTCCTTGGGGAATAGTGAAGATTGATAGTGATCAGCAGGAGGCTAAGAATTGCTACACTTCATCGATGAAACCAGCCTCGAAGTCAAGGGAGCAATAGCAATCAAGGTATCCTCCAAGGGATGTCTTGGAGGCAAGAGAGCAGGATGTGGTAGAAATCCTCATGGATCCTGATGATCCTGAATCCAAAATCTATATCGGATCAGGGATCCTTGGCGAAATGAAAGAAGACCTCGTATCCTTCCTCAAAAGGAGAAAGACTACCTTTGCATGGAAACACGAAGACATGACTGGTATATCCAAAGATGTAATCACTCACAAACTCTGGATAGACAGATCCTTCAAACCAATCCATCAAAGGAGAAGAAAGTTTGCACCGGAAAGGAATGCCATTATCCAGGAAGAGGTAGAGAAATTGCTTCGGGCAGGTATGATTAGAGAGGTCAAGTATCCAAGATGGTTGGCCAATGTGGTTGTTGTTCAAAAGAAAAACGGAAAGTGGAGGGTATGTGTCGATTTTACCGATTTAAATAAGGCATGTCCCAAGGATCCTTTCCCATTACCCCACATTGACTCCATGGTGGATGAAACTGCGGGTCATGAACTGTTAACTTTTATGGATGCTTCATCCGAATGGAACCATCCGACCAAGAGGATACAGCCTTCATGACTCCAACTGGTATATACTGCTATATTGCTATGCCGTTCGGACTAAGAAATGCAGGTGCAACATACCAAAGGCTGGTGAATATGATGTTCAAGGACCAAATTGGACAAACTATGGAGGTTTACATAGATGATATGGTGGTAAAATCCTTAAAAGCTGAGGATCACCTAAGAGACTTGGAGGAAGCATTCGATATCCTTGACAAATATAACATGAAACTTAATCCTTCAAAATGTCACTTTGGTGTTAAAGCGGGTAAATTCTTAGGATATATGGTGACAAAGAGAGGCATTGAAGCTAGCCCGGAACAAATCAAAGCAATAGTGAACATCAAATCTCCGGCCAATGCTAAGGATGTTCAAAGGCTAACAGGCAGGATAGCAGCTTTGAACAGATTTATATCCAAATCCTCAGAGAAGTGCAAAGAATTCTATGATATCCTAAGGAAGAACAAGAAATTTGAGTGGACTGAGAAGCATGAAAATGCTTTAAGAGCCCTCAAAGATTACCTATCCTCAGCCCCGGCTTTGATGAAACCAGAAAAAGGCGATGTGCTATCCTTGTATCTTGCAGTATCCTCAAAAGCAGTAAGTGCGGTCCTTGTTAAGGATCATGAAGGTACACAACATCCTGTCTATTATGTAAGTAAAAGTTTACTTGATGCCGAATCCAGGTATTCACACCTTGAAAAGCTTATTCTTGCATTAATTATGGCATCTACTAAGTTAAGACATTATTTTGAGACTCATGTTATCATTGTTAAAACTAATTTTCCAATTAAGAATGTCCTCAGGAAACCAGAGATGTCAGGAAGGATGGCTAAATGGGCAGTGAAGCTAAGTGCATATGATATAAGATATGAGCCTAGGACAACTATCAAATCCCAAGCATTAGCTGACTTTGTGGCTGATTTCAGTAGTGATTTACAAGAAGAAGCTGAGTTAGAAGTCCAGCAGCTAGAGGAGACCAAGGATCCTTGGATACTCTATACTGATGGATCCTCGAATGTCAAAGGCACAGGGCTTGGAATACTACTAAAATCGCCACAGGGGGACATAATACCCCACTCTATAGCTTGTGAGTTCCAAACCACTAACAATGAGGCTGAATATGAAGCCTTAATTGCTGGTTTGCAAATTGCAAGACATATGGGGATCAGGTATCTTGAGGTACATGTAGATTCATTGTTAATCACAAACCACTTTAATGGATCCTACACTGTTAAAGGTGAAAAGCTAACCAAATATTTAGAGATAGTCAAGAGTTTGGCACTCTCTTTTGTTTCCTTTAGTTTGACGCAGGTACCAAGGGAAGAAAATACAGAAGCTGATGCATTGGCTAACTTAGGATCATCCTTGAAGATCCCGGAGGATATCAAGATCCCTATTATCCATATCCTGGCCCCGGCTATCGAGGATCATGCGGCTATGGAGATAGGAAATGATTCTGCAATTATCCCTTGTGAGGATACTCAATCCCATTCAGGAGCAGGATCATGGATCTCACCAATTATGAGATACCTACAGTATGGAGAGATTCCTACAGGAGAAAACCCTAGGGCTTTCAAATCTAAGGTATCTCAATTCCATGAAGGAGATTGTGGAAACCACACTGGGGGCAGGGCATTATTCTCAAGGATCCTGAGGACAGGATACTACTGGCCAACCATGAAGAGAGATGCTGTGGAGTATGCTAAAAGATGTGATCCTTGTCAGAGACACAGCAATATCCTTCATCAACCAGCTGAATTATTACATCCTATATCCTCCTCTTGGCCATTTATGAGATGGGGTATGGATATAGTTGGTAAGCTCCCTAAGGCACCTGGTGGAAAAGTATTCATGCTTGCTATGACTGATTACTTCTCCAAGTGGATAGAGGCTGAAGCTTTTGCCCAAGTCAGAGAAAAGGAAGTTATATCCTTTATTAAAAGAAATATTATAACTAGATTTGGAATTCCTTCCGAGATTATATGTGATAATGGTTCCCAATTTATTGGGGGCAGAACCACTAACTTTTGTGACAGCTGGGGGATTAAGATGATAACATCAACACCAGTCCACCCACAAGCTAATGGTCAGGCAGAATCATCCAACAAGATCATCATCAACAATTTGAAGAAGAAGCTTGGATCCAAGAAAGGGAAATGGGAAGAAGAACTACCCTATGTGCTTTGGGCTTATAGGACAACCCCTAAGAATTCTACTGGTCAAACGCCATTCTCTTTGGTATTTGGGGCAGAATCAGTGATCCCAACAGAAATGGTGGTTCCAACTGCAAGAACAAGTACCTGTGATCCTGAGAAGAATGATGAGAACTTGGCTCAAGACCTGGATACTATTGAAGAAATCAGGGATATGGCTAGGATAAGGATGGCCAGTTATCAGCAAAGAATGGCCGGTGCTTACAACAAAAATGTCAGGATCAGGAGGTTTCAAGTTGGAGATATGGTATTAAGGAAAGCATTTCAGAATACCACCAATCCTGCTGATGGAAAATTGGCTCCAAAATGGGAAGGCCCTTATTTGATTGAAGCTGAAGCAGGAAAGGGGGCATATAGATTGCTAACCATGGAAGGTGATTTGCTACCAAGAGCTTGGAATGCCATCCACTTGAAGAAATATTTCATGTGAGCAGGATCCTAGTGGCACAGATGATCCTCACGATAGGGATATCCTTAAAGGATCCTCAAAGTATCAGTGATCCTTACTTAGGTAATATCCTAAACTTGAACTATTTCATTTCTTTATTTTCTCATATAAGGATAAGGATCATGTATCCTTTATCCATCTCTCACGTGAGTTTAAGTTTTGAAAGTTCAGGTATCATTAGCGTAACACTGGTTATCCGCTGAAGCAATCCGTTCCTTGGGTTTAACCCCAGTTATTTGGGCTTGACCCCAGTTCCGCCTGTAGCGCATGATGATCCTGGTATAGTTCAAGGCAGTGGGACCAGTACTCGTTTTAGGGGCTGATAATTCCATTGTACTGGCTATGCCTAGGATCCTACGTATAATGGTAGACGTACCATACATCCGTTCCTAAGGTTTCTAACGTTTTCACGTTAGCTAAGGTTTCTAACGTTTTCACGTTAGCTAAGGTTTTGGCATTTTCATGTCACCAAGTTTGGATAGTCGCCAGTTAGGGCCATACTCCAGTTTACATACGATCCTTGGGCTTGTCCCCAGTTATCCTTGGGCTTGTCCCCAGTTATCCTTGGGCTTGTCCCCAGTTATCCTTGGGCTTGCCCCCAGTTGCTAACTCTTTTCTTATGTTGGCTTAGTCCCAAGTTATGCTCTATTTCAGGTTCTTGAAGATAGGCAACTAGGGATCCTTGATCTTTACTTTATTCTAAGGTTTATCTTATAGTTATCCTTATTATGGTTAGGATCCTAACTTGGACCCTCAGGTATGATCCTTAACTATTTTTAATTCTATTCATTATTTATTTGAATAACCCTTAAAGTTTGACAACTAGACTTGTGATCCTTAAAACATATTGCTTTTTGAGATTCTTTAACTAAAGGATATTTGATCATGGATCATATCCTAAATATTTTCAATCTGACTTATTCAAAATTATTTATTCAATGAATATGCATCAAAACAAAGGAAAATCAAAGAAACACAAGGATAACAACACAAGATAAGCGACAAAAGGTTAATATTTTATTTATTAACAAAGTAGTAACCCTTAAAAGATTGTCAAAATTACCTACCCCGAGCATCTACCAGCAAAACGTGGCCCGTCCGCTGGGGTAGGTAAAGGGTGTCCATGATAACAAGTTCGAAAGTAGTGTAGGAATATAAAGGCGGCAGGATCACAATGGCTTCATCCCCCAAACAGAGGATCCCTCCACCAATTGCAATCCTGCCTATTGTCCAAAGGATCATACATGATCCTTAATCCTAAAACCTATTGTTCAAGTACAACCCATCATTGTTCAGCAAAAAACACCATAACCAAAACAAACTATCAAACTTAAAAAATGGGCTCCGGCTACGTCTAGAAATGTCCTTCATCGCCCATCCATGCAGCCTATGCCTTCGCTGCATCCTCTTCCCCTCCAGCTGCGGTATCCTTTATTAGATCCTTTCCACTGCCACTTGCCTCAATCGCCAAGACCTCAGTAGCCTCCTCCTCATCATCCCCAAGATCAGCCAACCTTGCCTTCCAGCCCTCAACATCCCAGCTGCTTTTGTCAAAACTAGGATCTTGAGCTTCCTGGGCCATCTTCAATTTGGTCTGATACATCGTGATGGCGGCAGAGACCTTAGCATTTTCTATGAGATCATGCTTCTCATAGTCAAGGTCAATCAGAAGCTTAGCCGTCTTGGTCTTGGCATCTTGGAGTTCATTCTGAAGATCAGCAATTGCAAGGTCCTTGAGCACTGCAACCTGTTGGAGGTCAGCGATCTTCTTGTCCTGCTCCTCAACATTCCCCACGTAATCTTCAATCTCAGCAAATTTCTGCAAAGAAAAGGATAAAGCAGTTCAAGATCAGGTGATCCTTATACGAGTAGGATACCTAGGCAGAGTTGGTGATCCTTACATCATTGAAGTATTCGAGGAACTGGTGGCGGATCAGTGGTAGGCCTTGAAGATCCTCAGCGTCAGAAGTTTTCCTCTTCTTAACACCCTTTCCTTTAGTGGGTGCCTTTGGAATGGAGATGCTAGGACTGGTAGTGGATCTCTTCTTCCTGGATCGTACGACATCAAGGTCAGCCGTGTTGAACTGGGATACAGGCTTGGCTGATTTTCCAGCGCCTACACATTCAAAGCAAGATGAGTATCCTTATCCTATTTCAATTTATTTATTTATTTTAATATTTAAACTATGTAAAAGGCAGGATACTTACTTGACATGGTAATGGAACCTGAGGATACTTCTTGTGAGTCTTGGGTGTCTATCTTGAATGTCCTTGTTTCAGGATCAAGCTTCCAAAAAGCAGCGAGCCTATCCTTGGTTTCAGGTGATGTGATGATGTGTGAGACAGAAATAGCTGCATAACACAAGACAAAAAAAGGGTCAGTAATCCTTATACAAACACAAGACTACCTGGTGATCCTTCTCAGGATCCTCCGGCCTACCATGGGTGGACCATGTTCTTGGTAAATGCTTTCCGTTGGGAATGGTATCCCTCCTGACAAAGAAGAAGCGACGTTTCCAATTTGTGTCATTCTTGGTAACTTTAAGAAGAGGGTGTTCTCCGCCGGGTTTTCGTTTGAACAAATAACGATGGGATCCAAAGGTGGTAAGATCATACAATTGTGTCAGCTCTGACATGCCTAAATCAATGCCCTCCTGCTCGATGATCCTCTCCAGGGTATACAAAACCCTCCAAATCATCGGCATGGCTTGGATGTAAGAGATGCCGGTAAGGGAAAAGAAGGATTGTGTAAATTCTGGGAAAGGATAGGTGTATCCTATGGCAAATGGAGTAACTGGAAAGGCAACCCATGTTTCTGAAACATAGTCGCTCAGAATAGTAGGATCATAGGGTTTGAAAAAAGCGCTCGCCGGAAAGCAACAACGAATCTTGTCTATCTGAGCATCATTAAAGTAACACCTTTCATTTGTGGAGTCTTTGATAATCTTTTGACTCTTCAAGGGACTATCCTTCTGGTGATCCTTGGCGGGGGAGGACCGGAGCATCATTCTCAAAGTGATGGTGATAAAGAAACAAAAACAGAGTAAGAGAGGGAGAAAGAGGAGAAAGAGATACTTGATTGATCTTCGACTGAGAATATAAAGGGAGTTTCTTTCGGATTTAAATGCATTTGATCCTATCTCTATCTCCTATTTATAATCATGATCGTGCAGGGTTGTCACTTCTGTGACGTCATGGTTGCAACGGCTAGTTCGATATCAACGGCTATATATCCGTTAGTTAGTTGCGGATAAGATTAAGAAAATATAACTCGCTTATTTTACAAATTACTCCTTATATTTTGGGGGCAATTGTTAGGGGAGGATTTTCTAACAATTAGTGATCCTTACACATTATCCTAATTAATGATCCTTTCTTCTGTGACAGATAGTGATCCTCAGAAGAGCTTCAGGATCAGGATCATGGATCACTTTGAGGATCCTCGTACTGACGATTGTTTATTTGTGTTTTGTGTTACTTTGCAGGAGTAACAAGCTTGACTTAGTCTTGGCGACATTCCTGGAGAATATTCCCAAACTATCCCGCACGTGCTTGGCCAAAAATGGACGTTGTGGAGAACGTGGAAGCTTGGCACAAAAGTCGGATAGTTAGTTTTAGTAGATAATTTCTATTTTAAAAGGGGTAACGAGCTAGTAGAAAAACACTTAGCCATTTTCAGCTACACACACTCATATACTCGCACACTTGAAGCTCTCGACGAACATTCATTCGTTTTCACTCACTTATACACATTTCACGATAGTGATCCTTGTACCTAGCTCGTTACTATCCGAATTTGTAAACATTTGTTCATTTATTTGAATTTGGTGATCAGTAGTTTCCATCACCCGGGGTTTTTTGTGCCGGAGATCAACTCTTGATCAAGGGCTTTTTCCCCGTATAAATCCTTGTGTCATTTGTGCATTTTACATTGAAGTGATCCTTGTTATTGTTCTACATTATTAGCATCATACCCCGTAACAAAGAGTTTGGTTGCAATATCCTCATCAGATTTTTTGACCAAAACAGGAATCTCTCCATGTTGTAAGTATCTCATGATTGGTGAGATCCATGATCCTGATCCTGAATGGGATCGAGTATCCTCACTAGGGATCATTGCAGAATCATTTCCTATCTCCATAGCCACATGATCCTCAATAGCCGGGGTCAGGATATGGATAATAGGGATCTTGATATCCTCCGGGATCTTCAAGGATGATCCTAAGTTAGCCAATGCATCAGCCTCTGTATTTTCTTCCCTTGGTACCTGCGTCAAACTAAAGGAAACAAAAGAGTGTGCCAAACTTTTGACTATCTCTAAATATTTGGTTAGCTTTTCACCTTTAACAGCGTAGGATCCATTAAAGTGGTTTGTAATTAACAATGAATCTACATGTACCTCAAGATACCTGATCCCCATATGCTTTGCAATTTGCAAACCAGCAATTAAGGCTTCATATTCAGCCTCATTGTTAGTGGTTTGGAACTCACAAGCTATAGAGTGGGGTATTATGTCCCCCTGTGGCGATTTTAGTAGTATTCCAAGCCCTGTGCCTTTGACATTCGAGGATCCATCAGTATAGAGTATCCAAGGATCCTTGGTCTCCTCTAGCTGCTGGACTTCTAACTCAGCTTCTTCTTGTAAATCACTACTGAAATCAGCCACAAAGTCAGCTAATGCTTGGGATTTGATGGCTGTCCTAGGCTCATATCTTATATCATATGCACTTAGCTTCACTGCCCACTTAGCCATCCTTCCTGACATCTCTGGTTTCCTGAGGACATTCTTAATTGGAAAATTAGTTTTAACAATGATAACATGAGTTTCAAAATAATGTCTTAACTTAGTAGATGCCATAATTAATGCAAGAATAAGCTTTTCAAGGTGTGAATACCAGGATTTGGCATCAAGTAAACTTTTACTTACATAATAGACAGGATGTTGTGTACCTTCATGATCCTTAACAAGGACCGCACTTACTGCTTTTGAGGATACTGCAAGATACAAGGATAGCACATCGCCTTTTTCTGGTTTCATCAAAGCCGGGGCTGAGGATAGGTAATTTTGAGGGCTCTTAAAGCATTTTCATGCTTCTCAGTCCACTCAAATTTCTTGTTCTTCCTTAGGATATCATAGAATTCTTTGCACTTCTCTGAGGATTTGGATATAAATCTGTTCAAAGCTGCTATCCTGCCTGTTAGCCTTTGAACATCCTTAGCATTGGCCGGAGATTTGATGTTCACTATTGCTTTGATTTGTTCCGGGCTAGCTTCAATGCCTCTCTTTGTCACCATATATCCTAAGAATTTACCCGCTTTAACACCAAAGTGACATTTTGAAGGATTAAGTTTCATGTTATATTTGTCAAGGATATCGAATGCTTCCTCCAAGTCTCTTAGGTGATCCTCAGCTTTTAAGGATTTTACCACCATATCATCTATGTAAACCTCCATAGTTTGTCCAATTTGGTCCTTGAACATCATATTCACCAGCCTTTGGTATGTTGCACCTGCATTTCTTAGTCCGAACAGCATAGCAATATAGCAGTATATACCAGTTGGAGTCATGAAGGCTGTATCCTCTTGGTCGGATGGTTCCATTCGGATGAAGCATCCATAAAAGTTAACAGTTCATGACCCGCAGTTGCATCCACCATGGAGTCAATGTGGGGTAATGGGAAAGGATCCTTGGGACATGCCTTATTTAAATCGGTAAAATCGACACATACCCTCCACTTTCCGTTTTTCTTTTGAACAACAACCACATTGGCCAACCATCTTGGATACTTGACCTCTCTAATCATACCTGCCCGAAGCAATTTCTCTACCTCTTCCTGGATAATGGCATTCCTTTCCGGTGCAAACTTTCTTCTCCTTTGATGGATTGGTTTGAAGGATCTGTCTATCCCGAGTTTGTGAGTGATTACATCTTTGGATATACCAGTCATGTCTTCGTGTTTCCATGCAAAGGTAGTCTTTCTCCTTTTGAGGAAGGATACGAGGTCTTCTTTCATTTCGCCAAGGATCCCTGATCCGATATAGATTTTGGATTCAGGATCATCAGGATCCATGAGGATTTCTACCACATCCTGCTCTCTTGCCTCCAAGACATCCCTTGGAGGATACCTTGATTGCTATTGCTCCCTTGACTTCGAGGCTGGTTTCATCGATGAAGTGTAGCAATTCTTAGCCTCCTGCTGATCACTATCAATCTTCACTATTCCCCAAGGACTAGGGAGCTTCACACATTGATGGTAAGTAGATGGGACTGCTTTCATATCGTGTATCCAAGGCCTGCCAAGGATAACATTACAACAAGATAAACAGTCAATAACACAAAATTTTTGATAAGAGTGTAGGCCTTCAATGTATATTGGGAGTTTAATGTCCCCCAGGGTATTCTTAGTTTCGCCACTAAATCCCACGAGCACGGAGGATCTTGGTATGATGTCCGATTCAGGAATTCCCATCTTCTTTAGAACATCAAGCTGGATAATGTTCACTGAACTTCCTCCGTCTATAAGGATCCTGCGGACAAAATGGTTAGAAATGAAAAGAGTAATAACTAAACCATCGTGATGAGGATCCTGGATATCAACACGATCATCCTCATCAAAGGTTATGACTTTTCCTTCGGAGACACTTGATGTTCGAACAGGTCTTTCTCCATTATCCATTTTAGTTTCCTTTGCATGCCTTTTAGCTGCTGAGAAGGATGTGCCGCAAATGTCTGATCCTCCAGAAATAAAGTTTATTACTTGTGCATCTGCTGGGGGGGCTGGAGCCTTCTCAGGGATCCTTTCAGGATCCTGAGTCCTTGACTTTTTTCTTCCCAACAATTCTTTTAGATGCCCCTTGCTCAACAAGTATCCAATTTCCTTTCTTAGTGCAATGTATTCTTCTATGAGATGCCCAAAATCTTCATGGTATGCACACCACTTTGATTTATCCTTAGTTGCAGCTGGCCTATCATTTTTTCTCGGCCATCTAGCTTTATCACCTAGGTTCTGCATCGCAAGGATTAGTTCATTGTTATCAACACAAAAACAATATTCAGAAATTGGAGGATAATCTTCATCATCCTCTTCTTGATCAACAGAATGCACGTTCTGGTTATCAGATCTGTTATAGGATCTGAACTTGTTGTTTCCTGAATGAGGATCCTTGCTTATCCTGCTTTGAGGATCCTGCTAACCTCTCCTGGATCCTCTTATCGTCCTCTAGCCGAATGAACCTAAGTGCTCGTGTTCTTACCTCGTCTAAGTTCCTGCATGGTGTCATAACAAGATCATCATAAAACGACGAATCCCTAAGCAATCCCATTTTGAAGGCCTCAACAGCCGTAGCTATATCTAAGTTGGGAATGTCTAAGGATTCTTTACTGAATTTGGTAATGTAATCCCTTAATGATTCATTATGACCCTGGGTTATCCTATATAGATCACTAGTTAATCATTCAAATTTTCTACTACAAGAAAACTGATTATTAAACAAGTTAACTAGGTTAGCAAATGAGGTAATAGAATAGGGAGGAAGACTTAGCAGCCATTTGAGAGCTGATCCAGTAAGAGTGGATCCGAATCCCTTGCACAGGCATGCTTCCTTTAACCTTTCTGGAATTGGATTGATCTCCATCCTCTCCCTGTATTGTGCTATGTGTTCCTCAGGATCTGTCGAACCATCATATAGCTTCATTATTGGCACATGGAACCTCTTGGGTATCTCAGCATCACAGATTGGTGGTGCAAAACGAGATATCTTGTGGCTCCCATCTGCAATCTCTGGGATAGGTTTGACCACTCCTGGAACACTTGATATCATATCCTTTAACTTTTGCAATTCTCTGGCCATGGCATGATTGATACCTGGATCCTGCATAAGACCATGGTTAGCAGTATAAGAATTATTAAAAGTGTTACCTCCCATTGGATTCAGATTAGGAAGATTGGATGTTAATCCATATTGTTGAGGCTCTGGAATGATAGAGGGACCAGTAGAAGCATTGGTCTGCATTGGAATAAAATCTCCCTGATGGACATCTGAACTTCCTGTTTGCAAACTCCTCAGGGATCCTGGCATCTGGAAGGATCCTTGAAACTGGGACGATCCTGGAACGAAGGAGGATCCTTGAACTTGGGATGATCCTGGAACAAAGGATGATCCTTGAACCTGGGATGATCCTGGAACAAAGGAGGATCCTTGAACTTGGGATGATCCTGGAACAAAGGAGGATCCTTGAACCTGGGATGATCCTGGAACAAAGGAGGATCCTTGAAATTGGGATGATCCTGGAACAAAGGAGGATCCTTGAACCTGGGATGATCCTGGAACAAAGGAGGATCCTTGAACCTGGGATGATCCTGGAACGAAGGAGGATCCTTGAATCTGCTGCATTCCTGAATATCCTCCTGAATTCGTGAGGGATCCCATATGCTGAGGATAGGATCCCGCTGGCTGGAAATATGAACCTGATGCCTGGGTCATTATTGTTGTTCCATAGTGCACTCCTTTTGGTCCACCCACATATTGAACGTCTGGAACCACTGATGGCTGAGAAGTAATCACTGGAGTATCAAAATTCAAGGATTTCGGCACCAGTGGGGAATGATCCTCTGCCGTTGTCTTTTGTTTCTTGAGATCTCCGATTTCTTTGAGAATCCTCTCATTGGTCTTATCCTGTTGCCGTATCTGATCCTTTATCTGCAAAATCAAAGTAAACATGTCACTAGTAGTGGGAGTGTAAGAAGCAGAAGAAGTTGGAGGTTTTGAGAAAATGGGAGTTGGTTTCTTCGCAGCATTCTCAGCATTCTTCTGGGATCCAGAAGGTGGTGGAGGCAAAGGGGGAATGCCTTGAGAAGAAGTGAATGAGGGCATCAAATTTGAAGCATTCTTCGCTGAGGAAGCCATTTGCTTGGTTGTAGTGAACCGAAATGAGCACAGAAATACGAATTTTTCTAAGGACGAAGCACCAATTGCCCCACGGTGGGCGCCAAACTGTTTTGGTCAAAAATCTGATGAGGATATTGCAACCAAACTCTCTGTTACGGGGTATGATGCTAATAATGTAGAACAATAACAAGGATCACTTCAATGTAAATTGCAGAAATGACACAAGGATTTATACGGGGAAAAAGCCCTTGATCAAGAGTTGATCTCCGGCACAAAAAACCCCGGGTGATGGAAACTACCGATCACCAAGCTCAAATAAATGAATAAATGTTTACAACTTCGGATAGTAACGAGCTAGATACAAGGATCACTATCGTGAAATGTGTATAAGTGAGTGAAAACGAATGAATGTTCGTCGAGAGCTTCAAATGTGCGAGTATATGAGTGTGTGTAGCTAAAAATGACTAAGTGTTTTTCTACTAGCTCGTTACCCCTTTTAAAATAGAAATTAACTACTAAAACTAACTATCCGACTTTTGTGCCAAGCCCCCACGTTCTCCACAACGTCCATTTTTGGCCAAGCACGTGCGGGATAGTCTGGGAATATTCTCCAGGAATGTCGCCAAGACTAGGTCAAACTTGTTATTCCTGCGAGGTAATACAAAACATATATAAACAATCGTCAGTACGAGGATCCTTAAAGTGATCCATGATCCTGATCCTGAAGCTCTTCTGAGGATCACCACCTGTCACAGAAGTAAGGATCATTAATTAGGATAACGAATAAGGATCACTAATTGTTAGAAAATCCTCCCCTAACATGGAGGATGAAGAAGAGGCTACCGAGGTCTTGGCAATCAAAGCGAGTGGCAGCGAGAAGGATCAGGCTGGTGATGATGCTGGTGGTGATGCAGCCAAGGTGTGAGCTGCAGAAATGGGCGATGATGGATATTTCTAGACGTGGTCGGAGCCCATTTTTTAGGATTTGAAAGGTTTTTGGTTATGGTGTTTTAAACAATGTTGGGTTGTATTTTGAACAATAGTTTCTAGGGTTATGGATCATGGATCCTAAGACAATAGGTAGGATAATAGATGGTGGAGGGATCCTCTGTTTGGGGGATGAAGCCACTTGTTATCCTGCCATCTTTTATTTCCTGCACTTCAAAGACCTATTAACAATGGACACCCTTTACCTACCCCAGCGGACGGGCCACGTATTGCTAGTAGATGCTTGGGGTAGGTAATTTTGACAACCTTCGAAGGGTTAACTTTTGTGAATAAAAATAACTTCAACTTTTTGGCTATTTCCCGTGTTATTATCCTTGTGCATTCTTTATTTTCTTATTATAGTTATCCACTTTATTTGAATTTATCAAGTTTAATAAATCATGTTTAAAAATTTTAGGATATGATCAAGGATCAAATATCCCATAAATTCAGAAAAGTTATGCAACTTAAGGATCATTAGTTCCGTTGTCAAAGGATAAGGGTCACTTATATGAATAATGAATAAAATCTAAATGATTAAGGATCATACCTGAGAATCCAAGTTAGGATCCTAACCCTTTAACATTCATAATCAAGATAACCGATAGACAAACCTTAGTAAAAGGTGAGGATCAAAGATCCTTAGATGTTTAACTTCAAAACCCTGAAACAGAACATAACTTGGGACTAAGCCAAATATAAGAGAAGAGTTAGTAACTGGGGACAAGCCCAACAATTCTGGGGACAAGCCCAATATACTGGGGACAAGCCCAAAGGATAACTGGGGACAAGCCCAAAGGACAAATGGGGACAAGCCCAAAGGATAAATGGGGACAAGCCCAAAGGATAACTGGGGATAAGCCCAAAGGATAAATGGGGACAAGCCCAAAGGATAACTAGGGACAAGCCCAAAGGATCTTGTGTAAACTGGAGTATGGCCCTCACTGGCGAATATCCAAACTTAGTGACATGAAAATGCCAAAACCTTAGCTAACGTGAAAACGTTAGAAACCTTAGGAACGGATGTATTACATGAAGTATTTCTTCAAATGGACAACATTCCAAGCTCTTGGTAGCAAATCACCTTCCATTGTTAGCAATCGATATGCCCCCTTTCCTGCTTCAGCTTCAATCAAATAGGGGCCTTCCCACTTTGGTGCTAACTTCCCATCAGCAGGATTGGTGGTATTCTGAAATGCTTTCCTTAACACCATATCACCAACTTGGAATTTCCTGATCCTGACATTCTTGTTGTAGGCTCCAGCCATCCTTTGTTGATAACTGGCCATCCTTATCCTTGCCAAATCCCTGAGTTCTTCTATAGTATCCAAGTCTTGAACCAAGTTTTCAGCATTTTCTTCAGGATCACGAATGCTTGTTCTTGCAGTAGGAACCACCATCTCTGTAGGGATCACTGATTCTGCTCCAAATACCAAAGAGAATGGAGTTTGGCCAGTAGCATTCTTGGGAGTTGTCCTATCAGCCCAAAGTACATAAGGTAGTTCTTCTGCCCATTTCCTTTTCTTGGATCTAAGCTTCTTCTTCAAATTGTTAATGATGATCTTGTTGGATGATTCTGCCTGGCCATTAGCTTGTGGGTGGACTGGTGTTGATGTTACTATCTTAATCTCCCAGCTGTCACAAAAGTTAGTAGTTCTATTCCCATTAAATTAGGATCCATTATCACAAACAATTTCAGAAGGGATACCAAATCTAGTAATAATATTTCTCTTAATAAAGGATATCACTTCCTTTTCTCTGACTTAAGCAAAGGCTTCAGCCTCTATCCACTTGGAGAAGTAATCAGTCATAGCAAGTATGAATACTTTTCCACCAGGTGCCTTAGGAAGCTTACCAACTATATCCATTCCCCATCTCATAAATGGCCAAGAAGAGGATATAGGATGCAAAAGTTCTGCTGGTTGGTGAAGGATATTACTATGTCTCTGACAAGGATCACACTTCTCGGCATATTCCACAGCATCCTTCTTCATAGTAGGCCAATAGTATCATGTCCTCAGGATCCTTGAGAATAATGCCCTGCCCCCAGTGTGGTTTCCACAATCTCCTTCATGGAAATCCTTTAGGACTTCTTGGATTTCAGGATCCTCAAGGCATCTTAGATATGGTCCTGCAAGAGATCGTTTATACAACATATTATTCAACATTGTAAATTGAGATACCTTGATTTTGAAATCCCTGGGGTTTTCTCCTGTAGGAATCTTTCCATGTTGTATGTATCTCATGATTGGAAGGATCCATGATCCTGAATGAGATTGAGTATCATCACTAGGGATGATTGCAGAATCCTCTCCTATCTCCATGGCTACATGATCCTCGATAGTAGGGGTCAGGATGTGGATAATAGGGATCCTGATATCCTCCGGGATCTTCAAGGATGATCCTAGATTGGCTAATGCATCAGCCTCTGCATTCTCTTCCCTTGGTACCTGTGTCAAACTAAAGGAAACAAAAGAGAGTGCCAATTCTTTGACTATCTCTAAATATTTGATTAGCTTTTCACCTTTAACAGCATAGGATCCATTAAAGTGATTAGTAATTAACAACGAATCTACATGTACCTCAAGATACCTGATCCTCATATGCTTAGCACTTTGCAAACCAGCTATCAAGGCTTCATACTCAGCCTCATTGTTGGTAGTTTGAAATTCACAACCTATGGAGTGGGGTATTATGTCCCCCCTGTGGCGATTTTAGTAGTATTCCAAGCCCTGTTCCTTTGACATTAGAAGCACCATCAGTGAAGAGTATCCAAGGATCCTTAGTTTCTTCAAGCTGTTGGACATCCAGCTCAGCTTCCTTTTGCAAGTCACTACTAAAATCTGCCACAAAGTCAGCTAAGGCTTGGGATTTGATGGCAGTCCTTGGTTCATATCTTATATCATATGCACTAAGCTTCACTGCCCACTTAGCCATCCTTCCTGACATATCAGGTTTCCTAAGAACATTCTTAATTGGAAAATTAGTTTTAACAACAATGGCATGAGTTTCAAAATAATGTCTTAATTTAATAGATGCCATAATTAATGCAAGGATAAGTTTTTCTAAATGTGAATACCTGGATTCAGCATCAAGCAAACTCTTACTTACATAATAGACAGGATGTTGTGTACCTTCGTGATCCTTAACAAGGACCGCACTTACTGCTTTAGAGGATACCGCTAAATACAAGGATAATATGTCCCCTTTTTTCTGGTTTCATCAAGGCAGGGGCTGAGGATAGGTAATCCTTAAGAGCTTTGAGAGCATTTTCATGCTTTTCAGTCCACTCAAATTTCTTGTTCTTCCTCAAAATGTCATAGAATTCCTTGCATTTTTCTGAGAATTTGGATATGAACCTGTTCAAGGCTGTGATCCTGCCTGTCAATCTTTGCACATCCTTAGCATTGGTAGGGGATTTGATATTCACAATAGCCTTGATTTGCTCTGGACTTGCTTCAATGCCTTTTTTGTCACCATATAGCCTAGGAATTTACCTGCTTTAACACCAAAGTGAAACTTGGAAGGATTTAGTTTCATATTAAATTTATCAAGGATATTGAATGCTTCCTCCATGTCTCTAAGGTGATCCTCAGCTTTCTTGGATTTAACCACCATGTCGTCTATGTAAACTTCCATAGTGTGTCCAATTTGTTCCTTGAACATCATATTGACTAGCCTTTGATATGTAGCACCTGCATTCCTAAGTCCAAATGGCATAGCAATATAACAATATATACCAGTTGGGGTCATAAAGGCTGTATCCTCTTGATCAGATGGTTCCATCTGAATTTGTTGAAATCCAGATGAAGCATCCATAAAAGTCAACAATTCATGACCCGCGGTAGCATCCACCATGGAGTCAATGTGGGGTAATGGGAAAGGATCCTTGGGACATGCCTTGTTTAAATTAGTAAAATCGACACATACCCTCCACTTTCCATTTTTCTTTTGAACAACAACCACATTGGCTAACCACCTTGGATACTTGACCTCTCTTATCATACCTGCCCGAAGTAGTTTATCTACCTCTTCCTGGATAATAGCATTTCTTTCAGGTGCAAACTTCCTCCTCTTCTGATGTATAGGCTTGAATGACCTGTCAATGCCAAGCTTATGAGTAATTATATCCTTAGATATACCTGTCATATCCTCATGTTTCCAGGCAAAGGTGGTTTTCCTCCTCTTAAGGAAGGATACTAGATCTTGTTCAATGTTGCTGAGGATCCCTGATCCTATGAAGACGATGGATTCAGGATCATCGGGATCCATAAGGATTTCTTTCACATCCTGTTCTCTTGCCTCCAAGACATCTCTTGGAGGATACTTTAGTTGCTATTGCTCCCTTGGTCTTGAGGCTGGCTTCATTGACGATGTGTAACAATTTTTAGCTTCTTGTTGATCACTCTTAATTTTCACCACCCCCATGGACTAGGAAGCTTTACACATTGATGATAGGTAGATGGGACTGCCTTCATGTCATGTATCCATGGCCTGCCAAGGATAACATTACAACAAGATAAGCAATCTATAACACAAAATTTTTGATAAGAATGGAGTCCTTCAATATAGATGGGGAGTTTGATGTCCCCCAATGTATTTTTGGTTTCTCCACTGAATCCCACAAGTACTGAGGATCTTGGAACAATGTCTGATTCAGGGATGTTCATCTTCTTGAGGACATCAAGCTGGATAATGTTTACTGAGCTTCCTCCATCTATCAGGATCCTGCGGACAAAATGGTTAGAAATAAACAGAGTAATAACAAGACCATCATGATGAGGATCCTGAACATCAAGACGATCATCCTCATCAAAAGTTATAATTTTATCCTTGGTGACAGTGGAGGTCCGGATGGGTCTGTCTCCATTATCCATCTTGGTTTCCTTTGCATGTCTTTTGGCTGCTGAAAAGGAAGTACCACAAATGTCTGATCCACCTGAAATGAAGTTTATAACTTGTGCATCTGCTGGAGGAGCAGGAACTTTTTCCGGGATCCTTTCAGGATCCTGGATCCTTTCAGGATCCTGGATCCTTGACTTCTTTCGTCCCAAAAGCTCCTTCAAGTGCCCCTTGCTTAACAAATAACCAATTTCTTTTCTAAGTGCAATACACTCTTCAGTGAGATGTCCGAAATCCTCATGATATGCACACCACTTGGATTTGTCTTTTGTAGCAGCTGGTTTATCACTTTTTCTTGGCCACCTGGCTTTCTCACATAGATTCTGCATTGCAAGAATTAGCTCATTGTTATCAACAGAAAAACAATATTCAGAAATTGGAGGACAATCCTCATCATCCTCTTCTTGCTCCACTGCATGCACATTCTGGTTGTCAGACTTGTTGTAGGACTTGAACTTGTTATTCTTAAAGTAGGATCATTGCTTTTCCTGTTTTGAGGATCCTGTCAATCTCTCCTGGATCCTTTTGTCATCCTTTAGACGGATGAACCTAAGGGCCCTGGTTCTTACTTCATCAAGATTCATGCATGGGGGCATAACAAGATCATCATAGAACAATGAATCCCTAAGCAAACCCATTTTAAAGGCTTCTACTGCCGTAGCTATATCCAGGTTAGGGATATCTAAGGATTCTTTACTAAACTTAGTGATATAATCTCTTAGTGATTCATTTTGACCTTGTGTTACCCTATATAGGTCACTAGTTAATCGTTCAAATTTTCTACTACAAGAGAATTGACTATTAAACAAATTAACTAGATTAGCAAATGAAGTAATAGAGTAAGGGGGAAGACTTAGAAGCCATTTAAGAGCAGATCCTGTGAGGGTGGATCCAAAACCCTTGCATAGGCATGCTTCTTTTAACCTCTCAGGAATTGGATTGATCTCCATCCTCTCCCTGTATTGGGCTACATGTTCCTCTGGGCCCGTTGAACCATCATATAGCTTCATAGTTGGTATCTGGAATCTTTTGGGTATCTTAGCATCACAAATAGGTGGTGCAAAAGCGAGATATCCTATGGCTACCATCTGCAATTTCAGGAATGGGTTTAACCACTCCTGGTACGCTGGATATCATATCCTTAAGCTTCTATAACTCCCTAGCCATAGCCTGATTGATACCTGTATCCTGCACTGAGCCATGTTTAGTGTTATATGAATTATTAAAAGTGTTACCTCCCATGGGATTCAAGTTTGAAATTGCAGATGTGAATCCATATTGACGGGGTTCCGGTATGATTGAAGGACCAGAGGAAGCAATGGTCTGCATTGGTATGAAGTCTCCTTGATGAACATCCGAGCTTGGAGGCTGCATACTTCTTAAGAATCCTTGATCCTGAAAGATGTTGGATCCTTGAAGCTGAGAGGATCCTTGAACCTGAAAGGATCCTTGGGGCTGAGAGGATCCTTGAACCTGAGAGGATCCTAGAACCATGGAGGATCCTTGGGGCTGAGAGGATCCTTGAACCTGAGAGGATCCTGGAACCATGGAGGATCCTTGGACCTGGGAGGATCCTTGAACTGTGTGCATTCCCAAATATCCTCCTGAGCTGACGAAGGATCCCTGATGCTGAAAAGAGGATCTCGATGGCTGAAAACAGGATCCTTGAGGTTAGAAGTGAGAGCCAAATGCTTGACTCACAGTTACTGTTCCATAACACCTTTCTAATGGACCACTTTGATACTGGATGCTCGGAACTGCCGATTGTAGGGTAGTTACAACTGGAGTGTCAAAATTCAATGACCTTGGTATCAGAGGAGAGTGATCCTCCACTGATTTCTTCTGTTTCTTGATATCGCCAATCTCTTGGAGGATCTATTCATTGGTTTTGTCCTGCTCTTGCATGCGATCTCTCATCTGCAGAATCAGAGTAAAAAGATCATTAGTAGTAGGATTAGAGGAAACAGAAGAAGTTGGTGGTTTTGGAAAAATGGGGGTTTGTCTCTTCACAGCATTTTCAGCATTCTTCTGGGATCCAGAAGGTGGTGGAGGCAAAGGAGGAACGCCCTGTGAAGAACTCATTGCCGGCATAGAGCTTGATGTGTTCTTTGCTGAAGAAGCCATTTGCTTGGTTGTAATGAACCGAAATGATCACAAGAACAATAATTTCTCGAGAACGAAGCACCAATTGCCCCACGGTGGGCGCCAAACTGTTTTGGTCAAAAATTAAGCAAAGATAATGCAACCAAACTTTCTGTTGTGAGGTGTGATGCTTGAATCAATGAACAATATTAAGGATCACTCAGAAAAGTAATGAACAAGTGACACAAATATTTATACGAGGAAAAAGCCCTTGATCAAGAGTTGATCTCCGGCACAAAAAACCTCAGGTGATGGAAACTACCGATCACCAACTAAGATTAAACAAAAGTAAATTTACAACTCGGGATGATAACAAGCTTGTTACAAGGATCACTAGTGTGTAATGTGCAAAAAAGTGTATGAAATCGCCAAGTATTGCTTGAGAGCTGACTGAGAGCTGTTACGAGTGTGTGTGTATTCCAAAATTAGCTAAGTGTTTCTATCAAGCTTGTCATCCCCATTTTAAATTAGAAAATAACTAGTATAACTAAGTATCCGCAATTTGTGCACTCTCCCCATGATCTCCATAACGTTCACAATGGTAAAGCACGTGCGGAATATTGAGGGAATATACTCCAGGAACTTCGGTGAGACTTGGTCCATGCTCTCATTCCTGCAAAACAAGTTTACGTACAAGGAAGACAATTGTTAGTAGTAGGATAACAACAGTGATCCTGGATCCTGATCCTGCGACACCTGCTGAGGATCCTTAATTCAAACAGAATTGAAGATCCATGATCCTGATAGCAGTTGAGGACCCGTGATCCTTAGGATTTAGAAAATCCTCCCCTAACAATAACTGATTTGCCCGAGTCTTGAGGAGAAAAAGTCCAGCTGAACGTTAGAGACTTGCAGTCCTTAATCTGCACGTGGTTAATTAATTACTACCAGGATATCAGAATGTTACCAATATCCTGATTCTGCATCCTAGTCACAAACAAACAAAATCTGAATATCAGTCAGGATATATGAGCAGAAAATCACCCATAACAAAGTTTTTAAAGAAAAAGGATAGTTCACTTTTATTTTACAAAGCCTGTTTTGATAATAGATGTTTGACTCAAGTATAGTTCCAATTTTTCAATCTAATTACCATGCCTTAAATATTCTGAGCAAATTTCCTTAAATATATCCTGAAAATATATCCTGAAATGTATCCTAAGGATACATCCTGAAAATATATCCTGAGAATATATCTTGATCAGAATATCTTCAATCTAAGTATTATACTCATAAATGTTTTAATCAAACTTTCGTTGAATACAATCCCAGAAATTTAAACAATTTAGATAAGGCTTTTGAAAGAATAAAAAGGAAAGGTCATACCAGATACAGAGTATAGCCCTATCCTCAGACTTCAATCTTTTTGCAACTTTTCCACCTGGGATGTCCCTGGTCCAGGGCACCTAGTGAACTAAGCCCAAGCTTGATCCCCTGAATTCTTCACAATGCCTTAGTAGGAATGTCCCCTGTGCATTATGTTTTTGAATAATTAGAAACTTTCTGGACTTCAACTGCAACCGTTTGTATAATTTTTATGTTACAGGGGATAAACCCTAAAATATCCTGGAGATATATCCTTAGTGTTCTGGGGATAATCCCATAGGTATTCTGGGGAAAATCCCAAGTTTTCGTGCGCTACAGGCGGGAGTGTATAAACTCCAAGACTTAGAAAGGTGAAAAACTTTAAACCTTAGAGAGTATGAAAATACCCTTTCGCGAGAGAGAGTGATCAATCCTCATATACCTTTAGGATCCAGGATATAGCCAACAATAACGAAATTGTCAGCCACTTTAACATGGATTGGTCCTGCTATCTTGAACTATCCCTGGATAACTTGCTCTCCAGGCGGGGTGTTTAAACCCAATTCGATAGAAAGGTGAATACCTTTAAACCTGTGAAGGGATCAGGATTCCTTAAACGTGAGAGAGGGGGCCAATCCTCTAATCTTTTGAATTATCCTGAGTGTATATCTTGGAGTTATATCCCAAAGCATATTCTGCAAAACAACCTTAAACTAAGGTGGGTGTTAGCCTGGCTAACACCCCTCCGATGCTTAAGTCAGTACTGGGTTCAAACAAAATAGAATTATATATAAAAGAGATAGAATTCATACCATCCTGAGTTAGAAATTAAATTCTAAACTCACTTGAAATAGGCTTTGAGATGTATAGCATTCCAGGATCTTGGTAGCATATCCCCTTCCATATTCTTAAGCCGGTATGCTCCTTTCCCAGATTCAGATTCAATCTCATAGGGTCCTTCCCACTTTGGAGCTAATTTTCCATCAGCTGGATTGGTAGTGTTCTGAAAAGCCTTTCTTTGTACCCAATCTCCAACTCGAAACCTTCTAGTCCTTATATTCTTGTTATATGCTCTGGATATCCTCTGTTGATATGCTGCCATCCTTTGCTTTACCGCATCTCTTGTCTCATCCACAATGTCCAGTTCTTGGCACAAAGCTTCAGGATTCTGCTCAGGATCCCGGAGGTTAGATCTTGCCCTAGGTATTACCATCTCTGTCGGGATTGCTGCCTCTGCTCCAAATACTAAGGAAAATGGGGTTTGCCCCCAGTTGCACTCTTTATTGTTGTTCTATCAGCCCACAAAACAAAGGGTAATTCTTCTGCCCATCTTCCTTTCTTAGCTCCTAGTCTCTTCTTCAAGTTGTTGACAATTATCTTGTTCGAGGATTCTGCTTGTCCGTTCGCTTGAGGATGATCTGGTATGGATGTAATCATTTTAACTCCCCAACTCTTGCAAAAGTCAGTAGTCCTCTTACTTATAAACTGAGAACCATTGTCACAAATTATCTCAGCTGGTACCCCAAACCTAGTCAGGATATTCCTTTTTATAAAGGATGCTACTTCTTGGTCTCTAACTTGAACAAATGCTTCAGCTTCAACCCATTTAGAGAAATAATCAGTCATTGCCAGCATAAAGACTTTTCCTCTTGGAGCATTTGGCAATTTCCCTACTATATCCATTCCCCACTTCATGAATGGCCAAGGAGAAGCAATAGGATAAAGTGGTTCAGCAGGTTGATGTAATATATTACTGTGCCTTTGACATGCATCACATCTTCGAGCATATTCTGCAGCATCTTTCCTCATCATCAGCCAATAGTATCATGTTCTTAATACCTTTCAGAATAATGACCTGCCCCCAGTATGGTTATCACAATCCCCTTCGTGTATATCCTGAAGCACTTCTTTAGTTTCAGGATCCTCCAAGCACCTCAGATATGGTCCTGCAAGAGATTTCTTATACAAAACATCATTTATAATAGTGAATCGTGATACCTTCATTCTAAAGGCCTTAGGATTCTCATCCTTTGGGATGTGTCCTTCCTTGAGATATCTCATGATTGGAGCCGTCCAGGACTTAGGATCCTCCTCGGGATACTCATCATCTGGATCCTGGATACTTACTACTTCCTTGTCCTGAGACTTGAGAAGATCCATCGCAGGATACAGGATATGTAATATTGGTATTTGGGTTCCCTCCGGTATCCTGACTGATGATCCTAGATTTGCCAAGGCATCTGCTTCAGCATTATCCTCTCTTGGTACCTGTTCAAGTGTAAAAACATCGAAATATCCTGCTAATTTTTTGAGAATTTTGAGATACTCTATCAACTTCTCACCTTTAACTACATAGGTCCCATTAAAATGATTAGTAATTAACAAGGAATCAACAAATACTTGTAAATTTTAACATTCATATTCCTGGCTAACTCTAATCCTGCAATCAAAGCTTCATATTCTGCTTCATTATTAAGAAAACTCACACCTAATAGCCTGGGGTAATATGTCCCCCTGTGGCGATTTTAGTAGTATACCCAAACCTACACCTCTTACATTAGATGCACCATCAGTATATAATGTCCAGGATTCTAAATTTTCTCCCAGCTGTTGTACTTCTAAGTCTACTTCATTTTGGATATCACTACTGAAATCAGCCACAAAGTCAGCTAGAGCTTGAGACTTATGGCATTTCTAGGTTCATATACTAGATAAAATGCACTTAATTTTACTGACCACTTAGCCATCCTGCCTGACATTTCGGGTTTCCTAAGCACATTTTTAATAGAATAATTGGTTTTAACATGAATCCTATGCGTTTCAAAATAATGTCTAAGCTTTGTTGATGCCATAACTAGGGCCAATATAAATTTTTCTAAATGAGAATATCTAGTTTCAGCATCTAATAAACTTTTGCTAACATAATAGACAGGATATTGCTGACCTTCGTGATCCTTTATCAGGACAGCACTTACCGCATTCCCTGATACTGCAAGATACAGGGATAATGGTTCACCATCCTCGGGCTTCATCAATAGAGGTGCAGTTGAGAGATACTGCTTTAATTCCTGCAAGGCTGCTTCATGCTTCTCTCCCCACTCGAACTTATTATTCTTCTTCAAGATATCGTAGAATTCCTTGCATCTTTCTGAGGATCTTGATATAAACCTGTTTAGTGCTGCTACTCGCCCTGTTAATCTTTGTACATCTTTCATGTTTGAAGGTGACTTGATATCAAGGATAGCTTTAATCTGTTTCGGGCTTACTTCGATCCCCCTTTTAGTCACCATGTATCCTAGAAACTTTCCTGCCCCCACTCCAAAGTGGCATTTGGCAGGATTTAGTATCATGTTATATTGATCTAGGATATCAACTGCTCCCTTAATATCCTGGAGGTGATCCTCGGCCTTCTTAGATTTTACTACCATGTCATCGATGTACACCTCCATGGTATCCGTCAGCTTGTCTTTAAACATCATGTTCACCAATCTTTGGTACGTTGCACATGCATTTTTCAAACCAGAAGGCATAGCAGTATAACAATAAATACATGTTGGTGTCATGAAAGCGGTATCCTCCTGGTTCGAAGGTTCCATTTGTATTTGCTGGAATCCTGAGAATGCATCATGAAGGTTAACATCTCATGGCCGGCAGTAGCATCCACCATTGAGTCGATATGAGGTAGAGGAAATGGGTCTTTTGGACAGGCTTTGTTTAAGTCTGTGTAATCTATACAAACTCTCAATTTCCCATTTTTCTTTTGCACCACAACTACGTTTGCTAACCATTTGGGAAATTTCACTTCCCTAATCATCTTGCTTTTCAATAATCTCTCAACCTCTTCCTGAATGATCGCGTTCCATTCTGGAGCAAACTTCCTTCGTTTCTGTTGGACAGGCTTGAAAGACCTATCAATTCCGAGCTTGTGAGTTATAATATCCTTGGAAATACCTGTCATATCCTCATGTTTCCATGCGAATGTTGACATCCTGCATTTCAAAAAGTTAGTCAACTGATTTTCAATATCCTGAGGTATATTGGTTCCTACGAGCATCGAGATATCTGGATTATCCAGATCTAGGATAATTTTCTTAACATCCTGCTCTGAAGTCTCCACGATATCCTGGGATCGCATCTTTAATTGCTATGATGTGTTGGGTTTGGTTGAGGATTTCATCGAAGAGGAATAACACTCCTTTGCTTCTTGTTGATCACTTTCCACTTTGACAACCCCCCAAGGGGTAGGTATCTTGATGCACTGATGGTAGGTAGATGGCACAGCTTTCATATCATGGATCCATGGCCTACCTAATATAATATTGTAGCAGGATAAGGAGTCCATGACACAGAAGCGTTGCATTGAGTTGACCCCTACAACATACACGGGCAACTTTATTTCTCCCACGGTATTCCTGGCTTCTCCACTGAACCCAACGAGCACAGTGGATTTTGAAGTAATATCCATCGGTGATACATTCATTCTCTTCAGTTTTTCCAGCTGAATTATGTTGACGGAGCTGCCATTATCCACCAGTATCCTGCCCACAAAGTGATTAGCAACATATAAAGTTATTACCAAAGCATCATGATGAAGATCCTGGACAGTATCCCTGTCATCACTATCGAACGTGATCACTTTATCAGTCGTGAGGGTTGACATCCTGGTCGGCTTATCTCCCCTTTCTGCCTTAGCCTCCTTCGTGTGTCTTTTTGCCGCAGAATATGATGTTCCACAGATATCGGATCCTCCTGAAGTAAAGTTAATTATCTTGGCATCCGCAGGAGGTGATGCTGCTCGTTCAGGATCCTTCTCAGTATCCTGACCCTTATTCTTCTTTCTTCCTAGGAGATCCTTCAGATATCCTTTGCGCAGCAGATAGCTTATTTCTTTCCTCAGGGCAATGCAATCTTTTGTAACATGTCCAAAATCCTCATGGAAGGCACACGACTTGGATTTATCCTTCCAATCAGCTTTCTGTTGGTTCTTCCTAGGCCACCTTGCTTTGTCTCCTAAACCCTGCATAACATACATCAGTTCAGGTATATTAACAGAAAAACAATACTCTGACAATTCAGGATACTCCTCAGGATCCTCGTCTTCAACAACATTCACTTTCTTGCTGTCATTTCTGCCATATGGTTTAGAGCGATATGGCTTATACGAGGATTCTGACTTCCTGTTGGTCGATTCGTAGGATGAAGATGAATTCATCCTCTCTTGCAGCTTTTTGTCATCCTCCAGTCGAATATATCTTAAAGCCCTATTCCGAGCTTCATCCAGGTTCCTGCTGGGATTCATTACAAGGTCCTGGTAAAATTGAGAATCTTTTTGCAGTCCCATCTTGAAAGCCTGCACAGCTGTTGCAACATCAAGATGCGGGATATCTAAGGATTCCCTGCTAAATTTGTTCACATAATCCCTTAGGGATTCCTGAGGTCCTTGAGTTATCCTGTGAAGATCACTGGTTAGTTTTTCAAAACTTCGACTGCAGGAAAATTGACTATTAAATAAATTGACTAAGTGAGCAAATGATGTAATCGAATGAGGAGGAACGTTTAAGATCCATTTTAAGGCTGATCCTGTTAAGGTAGAACCGAAACCCTTGCAGAGGCATGCTTCCTTAAGATCTGGAGGGATAGGGTTGATTTCCATCCTTTCTCTATACTGGGCAATATGCTCTTCAGGGTCCGTGGTTCCGTTATAGAGCTTCATGTTGGGGGTTTGAAATCTCTTTGGGATTTCATCATCACATATAGGATATGCAAACCGAGATATCTTGTGGCTATCCTGGGATACTTCTGGGATTGGCTGGACTACTCCAGGTACACTGGATATCATGTCCTTTAACTTCTGAAGCTCCCTGGAAAGTGCTGATGTCATACCTGCATCATGCAAAGATCCAATACCATTAGTAGCAAGAGTATTATTATTATTATTAGATACGTTACCAGTCTGAGGATTCTGGCCATATCCTGAACTTCTCACAGTTGACACCCTAACCGAAGAGGGTATCTCAGGAATATGACTTTGGGAATGGCTAGGCACAATATTCCCCCTGTTATCCTTAGTATATACTGCAGAACTGAAGTTCAAAGCTCTGGGCTGCAAGGGAGTGACACTATCCTCAGCGGGCCTGCTTGAGCTGGATTTCAAGAGTTGTATCTCTCTCATCAGCGTTTGGTTGGTCTCCTGCTGTTGCCTTATCTGTTCCTGTATACTACCAAATAAGTTAGAATTTCATCATTAGAGGCCAAAACAGGAGCAGATTCCTGAACATTCGGAGTGGGGATAATATCCTGAGGCTGTGAAGAAGCTTGCTTCCTCGAAGGAGGTGCTGGAAGCACCGACCCAATCGTTGCAGATGTTGTAGCAGACATGGTAGAAGAGCTCTTGTTTGATTTTGAGGCCATTGAAAATAGTGTAGCAAAAAGATTTGAAAATAGAAAACCAAGTAATGATTTTGCAAAAGCTTTTAGTAGAAATAGCACCACTTGCCCCACGGTGGGCGCCAAATTGTTTTGGTCAAAAATTACCGAAGCAATTAAGTGATCAAATTAGTTAAGTGAGGTAGTGTGCTAAGAATGTCTATCGAAAATATGCTAATCTAGTTGTTTGTAAAAAACAGTTTTCAGGATACGGCTCAGGATAACGAACTGTATCTACAATCAAACAATGAGAAAAAAGGTAAAGGGTGACACGGGATGTACGAGGAAAGCCCTTGATCAATCTAGATTCGCCGGCACAAAACCTCAGGAGCTGAAAATCGCAGCTGCCTTGTTCTTCTTATTACTTCAAATACCAGGATACAGGGCAGGATATGATACGGATCAACTAAGTGTTACAATGCGATTTGAATACAAGTGTAAGTGTATTGTGAGTGTTTTCAGCTAGAGAGCAAGAGTGTTCGAAGAATTGTGTGTTTTTATCTGATCCGATCAATCCTATTTATAGTAAAGTAAAGCTAACTAACTAGCCTACAAATTCGGGATAAAACGAATATTCCATTTGTGAACGTTGTAGTCCACGTCTTCCGGCTTCATCGTTCCTATTCCAACAGATTGGCCCGAGTCTTTGGGAGAAGAATTCCACTTGAACGTTATAAACTTCCTTCATTAATCTACACGTGAATTAATTAGTCACTACCTGGATACTGCATCAGGATGTTACCAATATCCTGATCCGGTATCCTGATCACAACAAAAGGAACATAGTCAGAATATTATTCAGGATATACAAGCGGAAAATCACCCATAACACTTATGTAGATCCTTATTTTCCTACATAACGGCCGTCTTTAGAAGATGCTTATTTTTTGTGGCATCCTTTATGGTGGGTGGATATATACTTGTTTGATGACATGTTGAAGTCCAACGCCGGCTCTAATGTATTGATCCCTTCATGCCATCCATATATCCATCAAGAACAAAGTGACATGATGTCATATCAGTGTCATTAGTCTCTTTGTCTTGAATATTTGTCCATCTCATTCAGCAAAAGATTATAGAGATACCCAACTCAGAGAATAATCTATTCAGTGAAACTTCATTCAGATCAATACTCAATATAGCAGAATCGAGGTTCTGCATCTGTGGCTTTTTTAAGTTTTTTTTTGGCGTTTTTAAAGTGAATGGTTTCTAGGGAATATGGCGTTTGTTTCTGGTTTTGTGATAAGTTGTTTGTGCAGAGAAGTCTCTCTTTATAGGATGTTTTGGCGCGTAGTTTAGGCGGGATTTTATTTATAATAAATGATATTAATAAAGTAGTCGTCTTTTCAGTTTACTGTGTATTTTTACTGTTTTTTTGTTCAGCTTTTCAGGTTTGGCGTTTTTGAATGGGTTTAAGTAGTTTTTGGCCTTTTTTTTTTTCCTTTTTAGCTTTTTTTAATTAATACTTCTGCAAATTACTTTCATTATATTTTGGGAGTTTTTGGCGTTTTTACTCCATTTATGGTGTTTTTATATGCATTATGACTATTTGGCGTTTAATTAAGATAATGTATTTTTTTATTCTAAGTTGAAAAATACATAGCAAACAACAGAAAAAGAAAATTAAAAAAATAAAAACAATTCATCTTCCAAATCTTCACTGTCATCAGTCTCTTTCTTCTTTGAATCATGTTCGCTGGTGGTTTGGCTTAGCCATGCTTGTGTTTTTGTGGCCGTTTGGAAAGACAAAATGACATGAGTTTTTTTTTTTTTTTTGAATATGTATCTTCAAACAACTCAGTAGTGTCATTCGTCTTTTCATGCCATTAAAATATTCATCAAGAACAAAACACAGAAAATGACATAAGTCTGGCCCTAGCATCTTTTTGTTTATGATTTGTCCATCTCATGCAGCAAAATGTTATATGAGTCACAGCACCTCATGGAAGAATGCATTATCTGACACTTTGGTGTAGAACAATATTTTGAATATACAAGAAACGATATTTGGCATTTTTGGCTTTTTACTGAGGAAATAGTGTATCTGAAAGAACCGTCGATCTTTTGGAATCTTTTGATGTTTGAGTGTTTTGGCGTTTTCTAAGATGAATGGTATATAGTAGAAAATATGGCGTTTTTGAGTAGTTGTGTTTGATGTTTTGGGGATTTTGGCGTTTGTAAGTTGAATGGTATATAGTAGAAAATATGGCGTTTCAGGTTCTGGGGGATGTGTTTTTACGTCTTGGATGTTTTTTGTTTATATAGCGATGTGATTTGGTCCGTATTGGCGTTTTATTCATCATTATGGCGTTTTGGTATAGAGGTGTAAAGACGCTTTTACCCTTAATGAGGCGCGTCCATGTAATAAAATTGATGTTATTTACGAAAACGCCACCGCGCCAATCTAGTCCATAGATTGTTTTAATCGGACGATCCATAAGCGTTCTCACCATTCTCACACTTTCTACCGTTTTCTCCAAATCCCGACCCTATATATATATATATAGGATTAGGATCAAAAGTGAACAACTTCTTGAGAGTGAACTGAGCGAACTAATCTTTGCCCTTAATCATTTTTTAGATTAAAAGGGTAAGATTGACATTATCCAAGTATGTTTAATTAAAATCCCTTAATTTTCTCATCTCTTAACTCTCTTCCTCTCTCTCTCATATTTAATTATTTCTCCATTATTTCTTTATCCATAGATTTTGTTTTAATTTAACTTGAATATTGCTTTTCTTTTATTATCTGTATATATACATATCATAATACATTGTTTTTTACTTTTTATAATTTTCAATAAACATTAAAAAATTTCTCTGAGATTGAAATTGTAATTATTTTTGGGCATTAATTTTTTTTTGAATATGTGATGAAGTTATTTATTTTTTCATACATGCGATATGTTTCATTTTCATTAATTTCATAATTTTTATATGAATTTACTCGTGTGCATGCCTGATATACTATATGTTGTTAATATACACTACACAAATTTATAAAAGATTTTACACATGTGTATAAACTAACAGTTGTGTATCTTGTATAAACTGATACTAGCGAGACTGTACACATGTGTATACACTAACAACTATGTATCTTATATATACGGAAACTAGCGAGATTTTAGGGATTTTGATTATATTGTTTAATAAATGCAATTTACAAAAGACACAATTACCCTTCTGTCATTTATTTTAAAGGGGAATTACAACATTATAATTACAATCTTGCCATTGTTTAAAAATCTCTAGATGATGTAATCCAATAGCCCAGATTAGTTCACACAGTTTACTCTCAACCTAGTGTTCACTCTAGAACCCTACCCTATATATATATAGGGTAAGGTTCATGTGAGAACCACCCTTATTGCGAGAACCGTGATAACCAATGTGAACACAACCTAAAATAGCTAAAAAACCTAAAAAAAACCTACCCCCCCCCACCAAAAAAAAAAAAAAAAAAACCTAAACCCCCTCCCCCACCCCCCAAAAACCTAACCCCCCCCCCCCCCACCTCCCCCCAAGCTAAAATGCTAAAAACTAAACCTCCAAAAAACCTAAAAAAAATTTTTTTAATATTTTTTATGTTAAAATCGCTACTTTTAGTATCAAAAAAAAAAAAAATTTAATTTTTTTTTAACTTTTTTTTTTTTGCTTCGAAAAGTAGCGATTTTTTTTATAAAAAATATTAAAAAAAAAATTTTGTGTGAATTTTAGCTATTTTTAGGCATTTTTGTTTGTGTTCACATTGGTTCTCGCGGTTCTAGCAAAAAGGGGTGGTTCCTAACGGATCTTTGTCCTATATATATATATATAACTTTTTGAGTAATACAAACATAGTAATACTAAGAGGTAAGATCAAATGAAAAGTTCAATTTGGCCTAAGTAGAATGAGAAGTAATCGTAACTATTCATTTTTCAAATTAGTGGTTAAGTTAAAAATGTAGGAAAAAAGACATGTATATTACACCCTCAATTTTTAAATGTTCATAACTTTTTTATACGACATTATTTTTTCATAAAAATTTCACCATAAATCGAGCATTTTTTTTATCTTTAATTTGAGTACCATATTGCTATATAAAATATGACAACTAAAAAAACCCACAAAAATGTGTTGTATTTCTATGTTGTATAACATTTTTTGTGCTGTATTTTGTGCTATATTTTTCTGCTAAACTTTTTTTGCTGAATATTTTTGTATTAAAATTTTTTTTCTCAATTTTTTGTGCTGGATTTTTTGTACTATATTTTTTTGTGCTGAATTTTTTCGTGCTATATCTTTTTATACTAGATTTTTTGTGCTATATTTTTTTGTACTGCATCTTTTGTGCTATATTTTTTTGTACTGGATTTTTTTTGTTGTATTTTTTAGATTTCACGTATTTATACCTCAATTTCATATATTTCTAAGTAAAAGTTTTAGCCAAATTTTTGGTTTTGCTATTAACTAAAATTAAAATTAAATGAACCTAACAAAAAACCGTCAATCTAACCGAATAAACCGAAGTGATTAACCAAAAACCGATTGGTTAAAAAAATAGCCTAACCGATGACTTTGGTTTCGGCTTTCGGTCGAGGATAATAACCGAACCGACCAAACCATGCACAACACAATGACATGGATTACCCGATTATTTCACTTTTGATGTATATCTATCACAATAATGCTACAATAAATATTATAAGAATAAGAAATCTACCAAAAACAAGTATCGCAAAGCGATGTGCCGCTCCGCCGTATCGCGCAGGCATAATGCTAGTTTATATATAATATTTATCATATTAACCAAACATTTTATTCATTCATCAACATTCCATACATAAATAAATTACATTATACAATAGGAAACCTGAAGCCTATAAACACATATGTGTTTGGGCCAAAATGGTATACATTTATGACATAAATCATATATAGTACTTGCGAAACCGTTCTTCTTCCTTGCAGTGTTTAGAGATAACCTTGTAAACCACCATTAATAGTTTAGGAAACTTACTACGAAAGTAGTCATCAACTCCTTCTGGTAAATCTCCCAACAATTTCTATGTTGCAAGTAATTAAAAACAGGTCAGATGCAAGCCAAAACGGGTACATTTAAATTTGATTTTAAGAATTGTGAAAAATCTACAAAAACTAGTAAAAATGAATAAATATGTATTTTTTTTAAGTTTTAGTAAAAATAAGGGTAAAAAAGTCATTATATAACTTGTTTTAATGAAATAAATCAAAATGGGTAAATTTGCAATTTTATTAGTTAAGAAAGGGGATATATGCAATTTTAATTTTAAGTTGAGTAAATACGCAATTAAACAGTTTTTTAAGGGGAAATATGCAATTGTCCCTTTAAATATGGGCGCAAAGGGTGTATCATCCCGGCCCCTCTATACTCTTGTGTCCATTTTTTTCAGACTTAATTATAAAATAGTAATGTACTGAATAAGCTTATAAAAACCATATTGTCATACAATGATTTTAGTAGGTTTTAAGCATTTGAGTAAACAATATTTTATGTAAACGATCTCAATTTATATAAGGTATACGTTGTGAAAATCCAACCTGAATGTTTGGTGGTAAGTCTCCATAATGATTTATTGTATTTCGTATTATACGGAGCAAGTCTTGAACCTTGTTGTAGTGATACTTCCTTCGATTTTTCATTCCATTTAAAAACTCAGGGTCCATTTCAAAATGCCACCATCCACGGAACGCTACAGAACCTTCGTTTTCTAGTGATTCAAGAACAATGGAACCAGTCCAGCGTTCCGGTTCTAGCCTATCACTCGCATCCCTCAGAAACGACACTCGTTTCTCAGAGTTCCAAAACAAAGGATGGAGTAGTACCTCTGATGCCTTTGGCCTAACATATGTATCATAACAACGCTAGTAAGTATTATATAATATATTAAAGTATGATAAAAAGTCTGACCAATTGTCAAATATCAGAAACATCAAGATACCATTTAACAAAAACGAAAATAGAGATTATAAACCATCTAGATGAGTGTGATATACTTTTGTGCATACAAGAACCGAATGGAAAGACTTTTCTAATGGCCTTACTAAAAAGGCCTTTAAGTCATACATGTGCATTGCACATGTCTTTTTCTCAGAGAAAAATGTTCTCTATTCTCTATGAGTGTCTAAGATAGTGTCTTTTTGTGTGGAGTTGAATGTGATATACTTATGTTCCATGTTGTTCTTTATCATCCAAAGTAACTATTTAGAAACCCATTTGATTACTAGTATTGGCCGACATGTAATGTAACATTTAGAGGCAAATAAAGATCTCAAATTTTACAACAGTAATGTTGTACCTGAGTTCTGATTGCCAGTTTAGCAATCGAGCGCAGAGATCCCGAGCTTCAGGAATATGTTCCACCAAGGAGAGATTCACTTTGTTTTTTATCACATTTCTATCACGTTTATAAGGCTTGTCACCAAATGGATGCCTGCCACCAGTCATGCAAAAGAAGAGAACACAACCTAAACTAAACATATCCACGGCCTGCGTTTGGCGTTTTCCATGAAGAATTTGTTCTCGAGGTCGCCATCCTGAAGTTCCTGAAACTAATGTAACAAAGCAATAACAAAGTTAGATTAAACTCACCAGCTTAACTATGTAAGAAAAGGAACATAAAACAAAGGTTTAAAATCAAGCAAAAAAATTAAAAAGAACATAGTAATTAGCCCGGTATGATGTAGTTGATTTCAGTTACCAGTAGCCTGAGATCCTAAGGAAGACGCATCACCAACAAGAAACTTGCTAATGCCCATATCTGCGAGTTTGACACATGGGGGTTCTCCTCTTACTATCAACACGTTATGAGGCTTCAAATCTCGGTGAATAATCTTTAACTTATGCAAATGTACAAGGCAAGCACATATGTCCCTATGATACAAATAGCAAAAAACAATTCAAGCCCATTCAAGTCAAAGTAAGAATAATCATTCATGAAGGTGAGAGAGGCACCAAACGGCTATAATTCAAAATAAGCACTTGAATTTACCGCATCAATTTTAACAAGATACGGGAAGGATAGCCATTTGGCTTCATCAACCGAAAAGACTCCAAGTACCCCATCCGGTTTTGAATTAGATCATAAAGGCTGCAATCACAAGGCTCCAATGAAAGATAAATAAAGCCACCATCACATGTGGTATCATACCAACGGACAATGTTTGGATGTTTGTCAGCAGCGATAAGGCTTTGAATTTCTCGAGACACATCATTGTGGGTTTCGACAAGGCGTTTCACAGCTACCAAACGACCGTCATAAGATCCTTTAAAGACAACAGTGGAATTACTGCCCATTGCAATTTTTTGTCTCGACACAAATAGTTTTCCTATGGATATCCCTTGCCTGGCTACATGATTTAAACCTAGTTGTAATTGAATTGCCCACGCAATATCATCCACAATTTCAAAAATCAAGGGCATCGGTTCAGGCCTGTAACTCGACAAAGAAATTAAACATACTTAGACATTAAGACCCCAATACAATACATTCAGATCAAGAAATGTACTTATGTTTCAAATGAAATATGCAAAGAGATATTGAAACATACTCTGAAACAAACCACCCCAACAAATTAGCAGCCTCTGTTACGGCTTCCTTCCACCGGTTCACGGTATCGGCTGTCCATTTTGAACTTGAACCTTCATCCACTTCAATCTTTAGATTTTCCAACTGCTTCGTGACATCTGAAGGATTAACGCCGTAAAATACCGGGAAAACGAGATTGCTGGGATTCCTTTTTTGCTCGAGGATCAAACAAAGCTCATCAAGATAACAACTTGAATTTGCAAAATCCTTTGACAATACAATTATTGAAGGTCTCGATTTTTTTTTGTCTCTCTGGATTTCTGGCGTCAGTTCTTGACGTTCCTGTTTTGCTTCGGTGACAATGACAGAGTCAATACCCGCCCTAGTTAAGGCCCAACAAAGATTAGCGATAAAAACAGGATGAGCGTCTTTCGCTATTGAACTAATGAAAACATTGATGGCTGGCACAGGTGTGGAAGAGAATGCATTGAAATCTGGTGGTGGTCGTGGATTGGGGAGGTTTAAACCTAGTTTTGTCCATTCTGAGAAAACTTTCCTCGCAATATCTTTCGCAATTTCAAAAATCCTGGGCGTTGTTTCATGCCTGTAACTCCACAAAGAAATTAAACATATTCAGACATTAAAACCCCAATACATTCAGATCAAGAAATGTACTTATGTTTCAAATGAAATATGCAAAGAGATATTGAAACATACCCTGAAAGCCACCACCCCGACACATTAGCAGCCTCTGTTACGGCTGCCTTCCACTGGTTCACATTATCGGCTGTCCATTTTGAACTTGAACCTTCATCCGCTTCAATCTTTAGATTTTCCAAGTGCCTCGTGACATCTGGAGGACCATCAAAGCCATAAAATACCGGTATAACAACATTGCTGGGATTCCTTTTTAGCTCGAGGATCAAACAAAGCTCATCGAGACAATAACTTGAATTTACAAAATCCTCTGACAATACAATTATTGAAGCCCTCGCTTCTGTTATGAGTCTCTGGACTTCTGGCGATACTTCTTGACCTTCCTGGTATTCATAGAAGTCAGCGAAAGGTTTTAATCCCGTCTCCTCAAATAAGCTCACAGAAAGAACACGGATAAACTCCTTATTCCCTCTGAAACTAATGAAAACTTCGAAGGGTGGCACATAAATAAAAGAGGATGAAATAAAATCCATTAAAGGCTTGCACCTCTTTGTTACTGCTTCTAGGGAAGACAACGGATCGAACGAAAGGTATTTGGGAATATTCGGGTTTAATAGTTGTATTTATTTGGGAATTCTGTGATGTGAAAACGCAGAACAATTGGCCGGCGATCGGTTTGAAGCTTTGTAAAAGCAGTAATGATTTCAGAAAAAAAAAAGACTAGGAATGGGGGACGTTTTTGAAAGTCTGCTATGGCGTGTGCAAAGAAGGAGATAATAAATAAAGACAAGTCGTCAGACTTCATTATTATAAGTTTCTTGCATGAATATTGGAATCGATTAGGTCATTCTCAAGTGGTGTGTTAAGTGGCGGAGGAATAAATTTTAAATGACTAGATATATAAATAAAAAAAAAATCGGTTCGGGGTCGGGTCATTTAAAACAAAAAGAACATCAAACTAAAATTTATATAATCATCAAAAACACGTCACTCAAACATTGTTACAAACATATTTAAAATGTCGTTCTACGGGTTTTCATTTTTTGAAATCTATCCAAAACATCATTTAGAGGTTCAATAAACAATATACCAATGTAAAATTTACGTGAATATTTGTTGCTAATTATATGCATTTGATGAAGACCTTTACTCGTCTTTCCGTTTATTGCATCCTAACTATTTTATTAACCATAAAACGATACGTCGACCATAAGATTACATGTTTATGCATAACATAAACAAATGCGTGTGAGGCGTGTTCTTAAAGCAATACATTAATGATTATTGATTTAAAAATAGTTGCTAATTATATGGACTGTTTATTTATTCATTTTAACGAATGGGAAATTCATAGTTGTTTAATAAACATTTACTTTTGTTATAAAAACGTGCGAGTAAATATGTTTATCTTCGTTGATTTAACAACGAAGGAACATTATGTTCGGTGGAAGTTTGTGTATATTTGCTTGTATAGTAAACGAATGAATATGAATAACATTTGTTGCTCCTTAACTAAAAGAACGAACATGAACATATGTCTTGTTTATCCATTTACGTACATATAGGTTCATCTATATTTGTTTGCTTGTGTATATATATTTGTGTGTTCGTTTACGGTATTAACTATGGAACATAAACAAACACGCACAATAGAATTTATTTGTTTATTTATTTGTTTGATTAAACACTTTAATATGTTTACCATCAGGGTAAGGAAGAACAAGTGAACAACCTTATGATTTGACTCTTTCCTAGGCAACAAATCGCAGTTGTCAAACAAGACCAAAAATGTCATCTAGGGTATGATTTTAAATTATTTAAAGAACCTAAAAGACATACTTTTAAATTTGATATATTGTTTGCAGGTTGTTGTAAGGTTTATAGACAAAATAAGTTGTCAAAAGCAACGTAGTAGGTCTACTTTCATGTATTCATACCATACAAAGTCTTCCCACAACCATTCAGCTAAACTATCATAAAAATTTCTTGTTCTCACACAAATTCCAATCCAAAATGCAAACTCTTGCAATATTTTAATCCGTTTGGGGTTTCAATTCAGGGGCGAAGCATAGAAGAGGCGGGAGGGGGTGCCCGACCCCCCAAACTTTCCGCTCAGAGTGTTATATATGTAGTTTTCGTATAGAAATTTTTGGGTATAAACGTTTTCGACACCACGGTTCTATAGAAATTTTTGGGTATATACGTCTTCGACCCCCCCCCCCCCCTGTCATTCGGGTCAAGCTTCGCCACCAGGTTTCATGATCAAGAAATCCACAAAACAAGCATGTTGATCAACCCGAGTCGATCCTATAACAATGTTAGAATGTTTAGATGTTAGCTCATGCAAGATCTTTTTTGAAATTACACATATAGACATCACATTATCATGGACGGATGCGCTTCTAAATCGCACAAAACATCAAGATCACGAAAATACTTCTTTTCTTCAGGAAAATTGAATAGAAGGGTGTCCACTTCTGTCCCTCTTAGCGTCGAAGAGTTTGCAAATGGAGTTGGTGAGTTTTTATAACGGGTGCTTAAAAGGGTATATTTGTAATTTCACAATTTTGTTTTCGGGTTGATGCTAACGATACATGTCTTTTATTCTAGCTTCGGGTTTTCAAGAGGAGACGTGTTCGACTCCATGAGTATATTAGGATAAGACTCTGATGGTGATTTTATTAGTGTACACAGAGGTAACCTAAGTTTTTATTATATTATAGACGTTTTGAATCATTTCAGATTTGGTCTTTTTGTAATCTCTTGATTTGTTATCTTTAGGAAATGCAAACGGTGAGTGTGCCAATTAGATAAAAATATATTAGAGAACGATCATTCTAGCTTAAGGACTGTTATCGTCTTCTCTATGAACCAGAAATCTTTGGATGTGGATGAAAAAAAACGATATTTGTAAGTAAACTTGGACCTTTTAATTTTTAAGCATGTTATGTTTTGATAAATAAATTATGTTTTTAATTATACAACTATCTAAGGATACTATACAATACTACTCGCTTCATGTCAATTTTTTAAGTTTCCGTTTCAGTCCAACTTAGCTCGTTTATTATTTATTAGTTATATAGTTAATATATTTTGAATACATACATATATTTGAGATTAGTATATACTTATCTAATCTAATACTAATAAAAGGGTAACTTTAATGCCAAATGACATTCTCTTATAAAAAGTATTTCACCAAAATGTCATGTGGCAATTTATTATGTTACCTAAACTATATAATAAATAATAAGTAAATTAATATAATAACTATTAAATGATTGAATTTAATATATATTAGAAATAATCTTATATTCATAATTCTATCTATTGAATATTCTTAATAATTAATATTAGTTATCCAGTTACCCATACTTTAATATAATATCTATACTTTAATAAATAAAGACATATTTATCAAAAGAATATGTAATAACCAAAAATTTATACACCCATCACTATTTGACGTAACCAAAAATTTAAAACCTTATCATGTTTATAATTTGTTATTATCGTTTTCATAGATGTTAAAGATAAGTATAAACCATTTATATATATATATATATAGGGGACCGCTAAAATGAGAACCGCCTCGAGTTGTAAGAACCGTGAGAACTACACCATACGGGGCGAGGTGGACCAAAATTTTTTTTCATAAACGTAGATGCGTGTATTATAAACACATTTGTAAAAAAAAATTCAAAAAAAAAATGTCGTGTGTGTAGTTTTGTTTGTGTTTACGGGTACCGTAAATTTTAAACCAAATTTACGGTACCCGTAAACGCAAACTTGTGGTGCTCAACACTACACACACGACATTTTTTTTTTTTAATTTTTTTTTACAAATGTGTTTATAATACACGCATCTACGTTTATGAAAAAAAATTTGGTCCACCTTGCCCCGTACGGTGTAGTTCTCACGGTTCTTACAACTAGAGGCGGTTTTTATTCTAGCGGTCCCCTATATATATATATATATATATATATATATATATAGGGGGCCGCTAGAATGAGAACCACCTCGTTATGAGAACCGCGAGAACCAAGTGCCACGGAGGGCCGTTGACCACGAAATTTTTTTTACACCTAGATCCGTATATTTTAAGACCGGGTGTAAATTTTGGGTTCAAACGGCGCGCCCGAGGGGGTAGTTTTTTACGCCCAAAGTTTGGGTTTTTTTAATTTTTTTAATGTTTCTTTTTTTTTAACCAAACTTTGGGCGTAAAAAACTACCCCTCGGGCGCGCCGTTTGAACCCAAAATTTACACCCGGTCTTAAAATATACGGATCTAGGTGTAAAAAAAATTTCGTGGTCAACGGCCCTCCGTGGCACTTGGTTCTCGCGGTTCTCATAACTCGTGGTGGTTCTCATTCTAGCGGCTCCCTATATATATATATATATATATATATATATATATATATATATATATATATATATATATAGGGGACCGCTAGAATGAGAACCACCCCGAGTTATGAGAACCGCGAGAACCACACCATCCGGGTCGCCGTTGGCCAAGATTTTTTTTTTTACAACTAGATGTGTGTATTATAAACACATTCGTAAAAAAAAATTTAAACGCCGCGGCCGAGGGGGTAGTTTTTTACACCACAAGTTTGGTGTAAAAAAAAAAACAAAAAAAAAATTAAAAACACCAAACTTGTGGTGTAAAAAACTACCCCCTCGGCCGCGGCGTTTAAATTTTTTTTTTTTTTTTTTACGAATGTGTTTATAATACACACATCTAGTTGTAAAAAAAATCTTGGTCAACGGCGACCCGGATGGTGTGGTTCTCGCGGTTCTCATAACTCGGGGTGGTTCTCATTCTAGCGGCTCCCTATATATATATATATATATATATATATATATATATATATATATAGGGAGCCGCTAGAATGAGAACCACCACGAGTTATGAGAACCGCGAGAACCAAGTGCCACGGAGGGCCGTTGACCACGAAATTTTTTTTACACCTAGATCCGTATATTTTAAGAACGGGTGTAAATTTTCGGTTCAAACGGCGCGCCCGATGGGGTAGTTTTTTACGCCCAAAGTTTGGTTAAAAAAAAAAAAAATTAAAAAAACCCAAACTTTGGGCGTAAAAAACTACCCCCTCGGGCGCGCCGTTTGAACCGAAAATTTACACCCGATCCTAAAATATACGGATCTAGGTGTAAAAAAATTTCGTGGTCAACGGCCCTCCGTGGCACTTGGTTCTCGCGGTTCTCATAACTCGTGGTGGTTCTCATTCTAGCGGCCCCCTATATATATATATATATATATATATATATATATATATATATATATATATATATATATATATATATATATATATATATATATATATATGTTTAATATATATAATCTTAGATCATGAACTAATTCCATTCCATCTTCTACTTTGATGACACTTAATAAAATAAGAAAATATTAATTTACTATGTATTTGTAATTATATCTATTGAATATTCTTAATAATTAATATTAGTTATCTACTTACCCATACTTTAATATAATATATCTACTTTAATAAATAAAGACATATTTATCAAAAGAAGATGTAATAACCAAAAATTATATACCCATAACTATTTGACGTAACCAAAAATTTAAAACCTTATTATGTTTATAATTTGTTATTATTGTTTTCACATATGTTAAAGATAAGTATAAACAATATATATATGTTTAATATATATAATCTTAGATCATGAACTAATTCCACTCCATCTTCAACTTTGATAACACTTAATAAAATAAGAAAATATTAATTTGAAATAAAATATACTATGTATTTTGTATTCAAAAACAAAATTCTTACTTCGTAAACGCATCATTTAAGATATTAAAATTTAAAATATTTAAAATGAGTAATGTTATATTTTCTTTAAGTTTGTATGTATAGTTCATATTAAAATTTATATTTATGATGTGTGATGCAAGAAATAACATGAAAGATAAAAAAATAATTTAAAACCTGTAATGGTTATGTCCTTCAAACGCAATCAACCTCAACAATAACATATTTATTTAAAAAAAACCCATTCAAGTTTATATAAATGGAAACACATTTATTTTCCCAAATAACTCGATCAACTCCATGTGTGTATCCTAAAACCCATGTAATACATGGGTCTATAAACTAGTTGTAATATACATAAGTATATAACATAAAAATAAATATATATTATTAGTTATCTGTATCATAATTAAATATATGATTATTATATAGTGTAATAACTATTTATTACAACCCTAGTTAATCCAAAGTTACTTGTTATTCTTTTAGCCTAATTTGAGAGTTTTATATCTTCATTACATAAATTATTTACTTTATTTATTCACAAAATACCATTATATATATTATATATATTGTTGACGATAGATGATGAATAGTAACTTTATTTTTATAATAATATATAGCATTTTATTATTTTTTATTTAATATATAATAAAAGTTTATTATTATATTTACTTTTAATAACATACTTTTAATTTTTTTTCTTTTTTAAAACCATATATTTCATTTGCTATTTTCTTTAATAATTCTTTTTTTTTTCTTTTTTAGAACATATATTAATTTATCGATTAATTTGATACTTCTTTAAAAATTTACGTTTATAACTTTTTTTTCCTAAAAATGTAAGCACGTAGTTGTGCTTGATTTTTCACTGACATTCTGTTATAAGTTTTGTAAAAAACAAAGTTGTAATCAAAATAAAGTATTTATTTGGTATCATAAAACGATTCGATGATAAACTAAACCACTCTAATGGTTTGGCTTTCTAAACAACATGTTTTATTTTCAAATCACGTTTGTTTTACATTATCATTTGCTCGGTTTTGCCGCAACGATGGATGATGAATAGTAACTTTATTTTTATAATAATATATAGCATTTTATTATTTTTTATTTAATATATAATAATAGTTTATTATTATATTTACTTTTAACTTTTTTTTCTTTTTTAAAACCATATATTTCCTTTGCTATTTTCTTTAATAATTCTTTTTTTTTCTATTTTAGAACATATATTAATTTATCGATTAATTTGATACTTCTTTAAAAATTTACATTTATAACTTTTTTTTCTAAAAATGTAAGCACGTAGTTGTGCTTGATTTTTCAGTGACATTCCGTTATTAGTTTTGTAAAAAATGAAGTTGTACTCAAAATAAAGTATTTATTTAGTATCATAAAACGATTGGATGATAAACTAAACCACTCTAATGGTTTGGCTTTCTAAACAACATGCTTTATTTTCAAATCACGTTTGTTTTACATTATCATTTGCTCGGTTTCGCCGCAACGCGCAACATAAAAAAAACTGGTTTTAATTATTTTATCTATTAGTTTCTTTCAATTAACAATTGTAACATCAAACATTTTATTATATGATTATTACAACTTTCAAACCGTTGAATGATTATCAAAATACTCTTTTCCTTGATTATTCAATATCACAATCATTTTCATGTATGTTGCATCTTGCATTGCTAAAATGGTGAACAAATTGCCAGGCCAATCGAAGAGATTCGTGTTTCGCCCACGGGCAGGACTTTTGATTCCTAGATCAACTAACGATAAGTCGAGTCCAGGATGTTGGTCGTTAGTTTCGCCTTCGGTTTTTAAGCTTCGGGGTGAAAATTTCTTTAGGTATATTTGAGTTTGGTATTTTTTTTTTGTAATTTTTTATTTTCTATAAATCTTGAGTTAAAGGAATTGCTAACTATATAGAGATAAGCGAAAGGAACTGGCTCCAGATTATAGCCCGTATGTTCCAATCGGTCTCGACTTGTTTGTTTGCCCTCGAAAGATTGATCATATCGCTCAACACGTTGAACTTTTGTTGATGTGAATAAGAAAGTACCTTCATTGCTTATTGTTAATGTTCAGGTATTACTTTGGTTCTCGAGAATTTAAATTGAGCTGGTACGGTTTGCTTCATGTCTTTGATAAAATACGACTTGAACCAAACCGGACCTGCAAAATTTTTTATTCATAGCTTACAACTATAATTGATGTTTTGGTTTTTCATTAACAATCGGTTTGGGTTTAATTGGTTCGCTTAATTCGGTTATTCGAAAAGATGGTTCGATTAATTTCATTAAAAGCTAGTCTTAGTCTTAGATGTGGGTGAATTCAATTTAATTTCTATTAATAAATTCACTTATGTTTTGGGGAAAAATTAAATATTAGCAAACCTTTTTAATGTGTAAAGAAGAAAAAATATGTATGATTTATAAAAACATAAATAAAATCTTTTACAACATATAACATATCATATACAAAAAGTAAATAAAAAATATAAAGACTAGTTTAAATATCGGTTCGGTTAATTCAGTAATTTATACACACATAACCTTCACTAATACGTGTGTTACTAAATAGTCGTTAGATATGACAACTAAACAGGGGCGCAGCTATTAAGGGGCAGGGGCACCCGACCCCCTGAACTTTTCGCTCAATAGTGTAATATATGTGGTTTTCGTATATAAATTTTTGAGTATATACGTTTTCGACCCCCTGGTTCTATAGAAATTTTTGAGTATATACGTTCGACTCCCCGTCGAAAATCTCAAGCTTCGCCACTGCAACTAAATATGTTCTCAATTTGGTAACCTACCATTTTCTGACTAGATATTTATGTCTATATGACAGTTGCCAACGTATCCAGATATATTGTTTCATGGTGACACTGATGGTGAAGGGATAAGTCTAGTTTTATATTTCAAAGTGTCCGAAAACTTTGATAAAGAAACCTCACCTCGTTTTCGCGAAAGCATTCAGGTATTGTGTCGTTATAATCTTTCGGCACTTTGATAAAGAAACCTCACCTTGTTTTATTCGCCTTTGTGTGTTCTACTGTGTTTAACCGTTGTAAATCATATACCTGCAGAGACTGGTCATGGATGAGATGGAATTAGTGAAGGGTTTTGCTAAGGATTCTTTAGTTCCTTATCGGGAACGACTCAAACTAATGGCGGGTGTAGTTAACCCTGAGGATCTTGAGTTATGTTCCACTGAAAAAAAGCTTCTAAATGCTTATAATGACAAACCGGTGCTTACGCGTCCTCAATACGCTTTTTATCAGGTTGGTATATAGTTGTATAGTGGCATCCACTATTCCAGGATGCCCAACGGGTGCAATTATCCGTAACATAACTGCACCCGTTGGTGATGTCCCACATGCCACTAGATTAGGGTGTAAGGGGTGCATGCCTAAAGGAATTAGGCAAAGTGTCTCCCCCACCCAATCATGTTGTGCCATGTAATTTGCCTCTCATTTTTGCCTATTGCCCAAAAAACATAAGGGGTGCATGCCTAAAATGAGATTAGGCAAACCATTAAAAAACAAAAGAGTTAATTACTGTTTTCGTCCCTGTGGTTTGTCAAAAATCACCATTTCAGTCCATTAGTTTAAAAAATGCGATTTCAGTCCATGTAGTTTCACTTTCGTAACCATTTCAGTCCACCTCAGTTAACTCCATCCATGTATTCTGTTAAGTACACGTGAATTGACCATAATGCCCTTATTAATAAAAACAAAAAGATATCTAAATGAGTTAATTATTGTTTTCGTCCCTGTGGTTTGTCAAAAATCACTATTTCAGTCCCTGTGGTTTAACTTTCGTAACCATTTCAGTCCAGTCTCCTAACACCGTCTATTTTACAGTTAAGTTTTTAATGAACTACCTAAATTACCCGTATGTTAATTAAATAAAAAAACCATGGAAATTTAAAAGATTGTATTCTAGGACCCACTTGTTAAAACACAACCCCATCCCAATTAATATCTTCCTAGCAGCATCAATTAACATAATAACTTTGAAAAATAATTCTTACCTGGACATTTACTTATTCTAAAATCCAAAATTAAAATTTGGAACCATATATGTAAAAATAGTGCCAGACTTCTACTTCTACTGAAGCCATGGTGGGTCGAACCCTACAATCCAATTTAAGTCCATATGTCATACAATAATAAAATCATATAAATCCAATAATAAAATCATATAAGTCCATACTTAATTAACACAAGGGTAATTTAGGTATTTCATTAAACTTAAGGGTAAAATAGACGGTGTTAGGAGACTGGACTGAAATGGTTACGAAAGTTAAACCACAGGGACTGAAATCACAATTTTTAAACTAATGGACTGAAATAGTGATTTTTGACAAACCACTGGGACGAAAACAGTAATCAACTCATTTAGATATCTTTTTGTTTTTTATTAATAAGGGCATTATGGTCAATTCACGTGTACTTAACAGAATAAATGGATGGGGTTAACGGAGGTGGACTGAAATGGTTACGAAAGTGAAACCACAGGGACTGAAATCGCAATTTTTAAACTAATGGACTGAAATAGTGATTTTTGACAAACCACAGGACGAAAATAGTAATTATCTCAAAACAAAAACATGTGATTGGTTGATTTGGGTATGGGCCCCACCACTTCTCCCTCTCCTTCTCTTTGCCGCATGCGGCAACTGCTCACCGAAATCACATCTTCATCATCATTTGCGATCGTCACAAGGGGGTGGCGGTGGACATGCCTCTCGGCATGTGGGTTGCCGATGGGTTTGCCTAAACCCACCCCGTACACCCTTAAAAGATTGTATCTTTGTCACATGCTTAGTCTAACTTTTCTTTGCTATTTTACGTAGGGACATGACTACTTTCAAATAGATCTAGACGTACACAGATTTAGCTACATTTCACGGAAAGCACTTAATGCTTTTCGCGAGCGGTTGAAACATGGTATACTCGATGTTGGTTTAACGATTCAGGTAAATCGGTTTTTGCGGGGTACAAAATGGGAAGATTTATGTTTAGTTTGTTTCCGTGTTTGCCTTAACTAATCTATTTATGTTCTATTGTTTCTTAGTTTTAGGCACACATCCTGAGGAACTACCAGAGCAAGTTTTATGTTGTATTAGGCACACATCCTGAGGAACTACCAGACCAACACTTGCTATTTATTGTCGAAGGGTGGCACATAACTAAAAGAGGATGAAATAAAATCCATTAAAGGCTTGCACCTCTTTGTTACTGCTTCTAGGGAAGACAACGGATCGAACGAAAGGTATTTGGGAATATTAGGGTTTAATAGTTGTATTTATTTGGGAATTCTGTGATGTGAAAACGCAGAACAATTGGCCGGCGATCGGATTGAAGCTTTGTATTTCAGAAAAAAAAAAAGACTAGGAATGAGGGACGTTTTTGAAAGTCTGCTATGGCGTGTGCAAAGAAGGAGATAATAAAGTCAAGTCGTCAGACTTCATTATTATAAGTTTCTTGCATGAATATTGGAATCGATTAGGTGATTCTCAAGTGGGGTGTTAAGTGGCGGAGGAATATAAACTTTAAATGACTAGATATATAAATAAAAAAAAAAAATCGGTTCGGGGTCGGGTCATTTAAAACAAAAAGAACATCAAACTAAAATTTATATAATCATCAAAAACACGTCACTCAAACGTTGTTACAAACATATTTAAAATGTCGTCCTACGGGTTTTCATTTTTTGAAATCTATCCAAAACATCATTTAGAGGTTCAATAAACAATATACCAATATAAAATTTACGTGAATATTTGTTGCTAATTATATGCATTTGATGAAGACCTTTACTCGTCTTTCCGTTTATTGCATCCTAACTATTTTATTAATCATAAAACGATACGTCGACCATAAGATTACATGTTTATGCATAACATAAACAAATGCGTGTGAGGCGTGTTCTTAAAGCAATACATTAATGATTATTGATTTAAAAATAGTTGCTGATTATATGGACTGTTTATTTATTCATTTTAACGAATGGGAAATTCATAGTTGTTTAATAAAAATTTACTTTTGTTATAAAAACGTGCGAGTAAATATGTTTATCTTCGTTGATTTAACAACGAAAGAACATTATGTTCGGTGGAAGTTTGTGTATATTTGCTTATATAGTATACGAATGAATATGAATAACATTTGTTGCTCCTTAACTAAAAGAACGAACATGAACATATATCTTGTTTATCCATTTACGTACATATACGTTCATCTATATTTGTTTGCTTGTGTATATATATTTGTGCGTTCGTTTAGGGTATTAACTATGGAACATAAACAAACACGCACAATAGAATTTATTTGTTTATTTGTTTGATTAAACACTTTAATATGTTTACCACCACGGTAAGGAAGAACAAGTGAACAACCTTATGATTTGACTCTTTCCCAGGCAACAAATGGCAGTTGTCAAACAAGACCAAAAATGTCATCTAGGGTATGATTTTAAATTATTTAAAGTACCTAAAAGACATACTTAGTAGGTCTACTTTCATGTATTCATGTATTGTTTGCAGGTGGTTGTAAGGTTTATAGACAAAATGAGTTGTCAAAAGCAACGTAGTAGGTCTACTTTCATGTATTCATACCATATAAAGTATTCCCACAACCATTCATCTAAACTATCATAAAAATTTCTTGTTCTCACACAACTTCCAATCCAAAATTCAAACTCGTGCAATATTTTAATCCGTTTGGGGTTTTAATTCAGGGGCGAAGCATAGAAGAGGCGGGAGGGGGTGCCCGCCCCCCCCCCCCCCCCCCGAACTTTTCGCTCAGTAGTGTTATATATGTAGTTTTCGTATAGAAATTTTTGGGTATATACGTTTTCGACACCCCGGTTCTATAGAACTTTTTGGGTATATACGTCTTCGACCCCCCTCCCCCCATCATTCGGGTCAAGCTTCGCCACCGGGTTTCATGATCAAGAAATCCACAAAACACGTGTGTTGATCAATCCGAGTCGATCCTATAACAATCTTAGAATGTTTAAATGTTAGCTCATGCAAGATCTTTTTTGAAATTACACATATAGACATCACATTATCATGGGCGGATGCGCTTCTAAATCTCACAAAACATCAAGATCACCAAAATACTTCTTTTCTTCAAGAAAATGGAATAGAAGGGTGTCCACTTCCGTCCCTCTTAGCGTCGAAGAGTTTGCAAATGGAGTTGGTGAGTTTTTATAACGGGTGCTTAAAAGGGTATATTTGTAATTTCACAGTTTTGTTTTCGGATTGATGCTAACGATACATGTCTTTTATTCTAGCATTGGTTTTCAAGAGGAGACGTGGTTCGACTCCATGAGTATATTAGGATAAGACTCTAATGATGATTTTATTAGTGTACACGGAGGTAGCCTAAGTAGGGTTATTCATGAGCCGAGCCGAGCCGAGCTAGGGCAAGCTCAGACTCGGCTCGATTATAAACCGAGTTGGCTTGGCTCGGCTCGGATTTGAAACCGAGCTAAAAATCTAAGCTCAGGCTCGGCTTGGTTTTAAACCGAGCTGGCTCGGCTCGGCTTGGTTTGGCTCGATTTAAAAATAAAAATTAATACATATCTCTCAAAATTAAGTATTCTAAAATATTATTCAATGCTTTTAAAAGAACATATTCAAAATAAGTTCAACCTAATACATTACAAGCCAAAATCACGTTCAACAATGCAAAATAAATTTAATATTTAAAGTAAATACAATATTTGTTCATTAGCACGACAATCAACCTTTAAATATGTCATAGATATCAAACTAAATGCCTAAATACATGTAAATAATCACTTTTTTGTAATATATTATATGTATATAAAAATAAAATATATTATAAGTAAAATAATTCGAGCCGATCCGAGCCGAGCTACCAAGCGAGCCAAACCGAGCCAATTTGGCTCGTCACGAGCCGAGCCGAGCTAGGCTCACTTTCTAACCGAGCCGAGCCTGCTCGGCTCACCTTTAGATCGAGCCTTATCGAGCAAGCTTTTTCCGAGCTAAATCCGAGCGAGCTTCGAGGGAGCTCCGAGCCGCGAGTTTTTTAGACAGCCCTAAACCTAAGTTTTTATTATATTATAGACGTTTTGAATTATTTCAGATTCGGTCTTTTTGTAATTTCTTGATTTGTTATCTTTAGGAAATGCAAACGATGAGTGTGCCGATTACAAATATGATAAAAATATATTAGAGAACAATCATTCTAGCAATCATTCTAGCTTACCGAGTCAATGATTTCAGAAAAAAAAAAAAAAAAGACTAGGAATGAGGGACGTTTTTGAAAGTCTGCTATGGCGTGTGCAAAGAAAGAGATAATAAAGACAAGTCGTCAGACTTCATTATTATAAGTTTCTTGCATGAATATTGGAATCGATTAGGTGATTCTCAAGTGGTGTGTTAAGTGGCGGAGGAATAAATTTTAAATGACTAGATATATAAATAAAAAAAAATCGTTTCGGGGTCGGGTCATTTAAAACAAAAAGAACATCAAACTAAAATTTATATAATCATCACACGTCACTCAAACGTTGTTACAAACATATTTAAAATGTCGTCCTACGGGTTTTCATTTTTTGAAATCTATCCAAAGCATCATTTAGAGGTTCAATAAACAATATACCAATGTAAAATTTACGTGAATATTTGTTGCTAATTATATGCATTTGATGAAGACCTTTACTCGTCTTTCCGTTTATTGCATCCTAACTATTTTATTAATCATAAAACGATACGTCGACCATAAGATTACATGTTTATGCATAACATAAACAAATGCGTGTGAGGCGTGTTCTTAAAGCAATACATTAATGATTATTGATTTAAAAATAGTTGCTAATTATATGGACTGTTTATTTATTCATTTTAACGAATGGGAAATTCATAGTTGTTTAATAAACATTTACTTTTGTTATAAAAACGTGAGAGTAAATATGTTTATCTTCGTTGATTTAACAACGAAAGAACATTATGTTCGGTGGAAGTTTGTGTATATTTGCTTGTATAGTAAATGAATGAATATGAATAACATTTGTTGCTCCTTGACTAAAAGAACGAACATGAACATATGTCTTGTTTATCCATTTACGTACATATACGTTCATCTATATTTGTTTGCTTGTGTATATATTTTTGTGTGTTCGTTTACGGTATTAACTATGGAACATAAACAAACACGCACAATAGAATTTATTTGTTTGATTAAATAATTTATTTGGTGGCACCAGGGTAAGGAAGAACAAGTGAACAACCTTATGATTTGACTCTTTCCTAGGCAACAAATGGCAGTTGTCAAACAAGACCAAAAATGTCATCTAGGGTATGATTTTAAATTATTTAAAGTACCTAAAAGACATACTTTTAAATTTGATATATTGTTTGCAGGTGGTTGTAAGGTTTATAGACAATATGAGTTGTCAAAAGCAACGTAGTAGGTCTACTTTCATGTATTCATACCATACAAAGTCTTCCCACAACCATTCATCTAAACTATCATAAAAATTTCTTGTTCTCACACAAATTCCAATCCAAAATTTAAACGCTTGCAATATTTTAATCCATTTCGGGTTTAAACAAAACACGGTAACTGCAAAAAAAGTAAGATGAAATGACGGAAAACATAATTACTAACAATTTATTATATTGAAAGCCAAATAATTGAGGAATTGAATTTACTTATCTTTTTCAAAACGCCATAATTACCTGTCATGCGCGGGGAAAAAAAGTCAATATAAAAAAGACCATGAGAGCGCAAGCTCAAACACGCCAAAAATATTGACCAAAAACGCAACATATTGTCTAAAACGCCAAAAACTTTAAAAATGGCTAAGGTTATTGCATGGAGTTTTGAAAGGAAAGAGAAACGATTCATCATAAAGTTCTCTGATAGGAGAAGGGTGAAGGTAAGGACAATCAAAGTCATGCTAAGTATGAATGAAGGGGTTCAGAGGGATATCCTGGCCCTTGGGGTTCCAATGGCCAACGATTGTGAAAGAACCCGAACTGTAACAAAAAGACTGGAGAGAAAATTTACTGCAGAAGATGATGATGATGATATTGACGATACTCCTCTACCAACACTTAGCAGTTGGGTGATGCATGAGGAAGAAGGAACGCATGAAGTTACTTATAAAAACGGGGTGCAATATTCATTGCCAGGGTTGCTATCTATCATTGAACAACTCTATGATTTAACACCTGCGAACGATCCAAAATTCAAGGATGCAGTGATGTAACAACTCTCACTAAAAAGTCTTAATTATCACTTTAATTGATTATTAGGAAAACCTAATTGAGACAACCAAGTGATTCCGCACAAACCCTAAAATTTTCGGAATAATCGGAATCAGGATTAGGGCCCCTAAAACTCAAGGGGGGATAAACCTTAGTGGACGATTATCCACTTAAAAACGTTGGCAGCAAGGAATTATCAAATAGTGTCAACTCAGCTAAGCTAGTCCCAGTCGTGGCTACCCTATAGTCTACTTTGATTCCTTACGGACCGCAACACTATCAAGCTTACGGTCCGTAAGCAGTCATACGGACCTCAACATTGGTAAGCTTACGGTCCGTAAGCTAGCTAAATTTTGGGTATAAATAGAGGACATTGGCACTTGCTTTCTGGACATTCAACGTCGAAAGAATTCACACTAATACACTGAGATACGAACTGATATTCCAAAATCACACTCCCGGGTCTCGAAATTCTGCCGCAAAACAGGGTATTAGCACAATCGCTGCTACGATTCATTTATCCGACGATCAATATATCCAATGGATGTTTAAGTGCCGCCCACATTAGGGTTATACTTTATCGTTCGTCATTAATTTGACGGATCATCGTTAATTCGATGGATGAAGTATTGTACTTTATCATTCGTCATTAATTTGACGGATCATCGTTAATTCGATGGATGAAGTATTGCACTTTGTCGTTCGTTGTGAGAATTTGATCTCGTGAGTTATCGTAAATTGCTGGATTGATTACTAACCCAGTTTTGTGTGCATTGTTATTTAAATTAGGTTAACAAGGCTAATTCATAGATTAGACTCTGTCCGTATTAAATCAACAATGTGAGTCATTCTCTCTTTTTATCAAATCTATTTACAAAACCCTATTTATTTCAAAGTTATAATTACAGGGATTAAGTTTATGTAATCACCATATTACAGCCGGTATGTGGGGTTTTGTATACATTACTTGATAATCTTCACCATTGGGGCAGCCAATGGGTGATATGACCATAGTCACAGACACCATTGGACGGAAGGGCCAATGGGTCGAGTGACAAAGTACTGTGGGTAGTTGGTTTGATATCAGAAACATTGTAATTTTCCTTAATACTGTAAATTATAACAAATGTGTCATTTTAGTAAATAGAATGATTCACTCAGTATTTCCCGCTGACAAAACCTTTTTCAAACATGTTTCAGGTGATCTGTTGTAATTCAGGAAAAGTGCTGGGGAGCATTTCAAGCTTAAAATAGTGGCTCATTATAAAATAAAGAAATAAGTTTTGTAATATCACAATTTCATAGTAAAAACATACTATTGTAAATTATCGGGGTTTTATCCCGAATTGTGAAATAAAATAATCGGGGAAAATTTTAGCTTTAAACGATCCTGATGTTAAACTTCCGCTGTTAAACTCAATTAAATAAATACCACGGGAGTTCTGTCCCGCGGCTCCTGAAACGGGTCAAACCGGGTCGGGGGCCGTGACAGAAAAAGGTGGTATCAGAGCCACTGAGTTAAGCTAATTAAGTATTTAGAAATACTTATTTTTTCCTGATTACTATTATGTGATTATTTATATTATTAACTGATTATTTGTTAGTTACAGTATGGGTAAGAAAAAGCTGTCAAGCATCTATCTTAAATTAGATAGATCATCCAATGAGAAGGGAAGTTCATCCCGAACCAAATCCTCGAATCAGGCTGAAATTCCTGAAGAAGGAATATTTGTGCGAAAGGCACAATACGAGGAATCACTTTCTCCTAGAAGAAGGGAGATGATTATTAAGAAAAGTAAAGAGAAAATCCGAGAAAAGAGGATTAAACGAGAAACTCAGAAATTAATTGATAAATCACCTTGGGAAGATAAACTAGATGAGAAATGGGCAAATTAATATATGCTAGCCACAGTAGCAGAAAATATAAATCTTTAAAAATTTTAAAGTTTAGCACCCTACCCTTACAATCTAGAAACCCTGTGCAATAAATAAAATTTCAAAACCTAAGTGTGTTTTCAGTTATCTTTGTAATCAACTAGTACACAGTATGTAATAAATTAAAAGGTTATTTAACTTAGTATTTTATGCATTTTGCATATATGCTACATCAGCATGAGTGGGATATCTGAAGCTTTTCAGAACCTTAATCTTTACCCGGTGAATATCGAAGTTTCCAAAGAATATACTAGCTACTTTCCCGATGTAGAACAACCGGTAGAATTCAAGGTTCCACCTGTGAACAAGCCAAAACGAAAGAAAAGAAGTTATGTAGGATGGAGGAAAATACGTAAGAAAAAGCCAGCTACAAAACTGCCCAAAATAAACAATCCTTTGAAAAAGGGAAAAGAAATTATAACCGGAGAGAGTTCTAAACAACAGGAAATGGAAACTGAAGACAAGGGAGAGGTTAAGGAGATAGGAATACAAATGGAGGAGGTTACTAAAGAAATAGTAATGGAAGTGGGGCAAGGCTCTAGACCAGCTCAGATAGAAATCGGAGAGAGCTCCAATCCAAACCAGGAAAGGACTTTTCAAGATGAGATAGATTTCCTATTGGCAAGCTGTGAAACAATTCAGCCTGTCAATAATAATAATAGTAATAATAATAATAATAATAATATTTTTAATTATCCTCTTGAAAACCAACTCCCTATGAATTGGGAACCAGCAATTCCAGACCCAATAGTTCATTCCCAACCCATAGGAATGGACGAATGGTGGACAAACGATTGGCAATTCCAAAATATTGTCAACGATCCTTACTCTTTTCTTCCACAATTCGATCCAGAACCCCTACCTAATCCACCCATGAGTAATGAAAACATGGCTGAACTTCGCCACTTTGGTGAAGAGTTGTTTGATGCTGGAACTAGAATCAGGGAAATAGGGGGACAAATTGCCTGGAAGTACGATGAGAGGGAACTGCGTTTTTAGAACAGCAAGTGACGAGAGATAGTAGGTTGGTAAAATGGTGTTTGTATAATAGTAAAAGTAAGGTTAGTTTGTAAATAACGAATAAAACTCTGTAAGATATTGGCAAGTAATGATGCATACTATATTAGATATAAAATGAAATCGAGAAATCGATTGTTTTGACTATATCTGTATTGTAAAAATTTTTCTGATTGTTTGTATATAATTGTTGTTTAGCAAATACTAATAAAATTTATATATATATTATCAGATGGCAAACAGTGGTAATGAACCTATAAATGAAGTTAATCAGTCTGAGCAACATTCAAGAGATCAATATATGACTCGGCAAGATATCGAAAACATTGTTGCTCAAGGGATAGCCAATGCTATTCCAGCATTCGTTGCTGCTATCAAGAATCCAATCGAACCGCAACAAATTGTCCCTAGTAAACAGATTACTGAAGATAACTTCAGTAATAGTGTAAATGGAGGCAATAATCATGTTAATCATAATAGGGAACCACATCAAGCTCCATTACCCAAGAAAATGAAAACTGCAACGCCTGGTTGCACTTTCAAAGAATTCCTTGCTTGTAAACCCACTGAATTTGCAGGCAATGAAGGAGCAACTGCATCACTGCGTTGGTTAGAGAAAACCGAAGCAGTCATTGCAATAAGTAAATGTGGTAAAGATGATCAGGTCATGTATGCATCCAATCTGTTCAAAGAATGAGCACTTGAATGGTGGAATACTGTTTTACAATCAAAAGGAAGAGTAATAGCTTATGCTATGACTTGGGAAGAATTTAAGGGTTTGGTGGAAAGAAAATTCTGTCCCGAGTATGAAAAGGAACAGATGGCGAATAAGTTTCTAAATCATCGGATGATGGGTGTAGATTGTCGTGGTTATACCTCGACATTCTTTGAATATGCAAGAGTGGTACCAACACTGGCTTCGCCAGAACCGGTACTCATTTCTCGCTATATTTGGGGGCTAATTAGCGAAATCCGCAATATTGTTAAAGCTGCGAGACCTCGCACTATTGATGATGCGGTAGAATTAGCCAATACTCTAACCGATGAACTGGTGCGCACAAGAGATGAAGATAGGAAAAAGGAATTAGCTCAGAAGATTACCCAAGGATTTCGGGCGGGTAATAATAATAATTTCAAGAAAAGAGGAACATGGCAATATTCAAATCCACCTTTCTGTAGAAATTGCAAAAGGAAGCATTACGGAAAATGCAATTTAACCTGCAACCTTTGCAAGGGTATAGGACACCGTGAAGAAAATTGCAGAAAGAAAACCGTAATCTGTTTTAACTGTGGAGAAGCAGGGCATTATAAAACAGAATGTCCTAAATTGGTTAAACCAGTAGACAACAAACCTAAGGCGACTGAAGGAACTACAAAGAAGAATGCCAGAGCATTTCAGCTGACCACTCAAGAAGCAGAACTCATTCCGGATGTGATAGCGGGTACGTTCTTAGTTCACAACGTGTACGCAAAAGTATTATTTGACTCTGGTGCAAACCAAAGTTTTATAAATACTTCATTCTGCCAAGCTCTTAGTTTACCTTTAACCAATATTAGGCAGATTTTTACAGTTGAAACAGCAGATGGAAATTCAGTTAAAATAGATAAAGTTTTGCAAGAAGGAAACATAGAACTTTTAGGACATAAATTCTCTGCAAAACTATTACCAATGAATTTAGCTGAATTTGATGTTGTATTAGGAATGGATTGGTTAGTAGCCAACCATGCTAGAATCCTTTGTGATCAGAATTCCATAGAAATTCAATCACCCACCGGAGAAGTGATTAGGATTACAGGAGATAAACCACGTAAGCCCATGAAGTTCATATCAGTAATGAAAGTTGCTAATTATGAACGAAAACAAGGAATAGTGTATATGATTTCGGTAATCATTAGCACTAAGGGTAAAAATCTTAAGGAAATACCAGTAGTCTCAGCATATCCTGATGTATTTCCAGAAGATTTACCAGGATTACCTCCAGATAGAGAAGTAGAATTTAGGATTCATTTAATTCCAGGAACTACACCGATAGCCAAGGCACCCTATCGGTTAGCACCCACAGAAATGTTAGAACTGAAAAAGCAATTAGATGAATTATTAAGTAAAGGATTCATACAACCTAGCTCATCCCCTTGGGGAGCGCCGGTGTTGTTTGTGAAGAAAAAGGATGGTTCAATGAGAATGTGTATCGATTATAGAGAATTGAATAAGGTTACAATTAAGAATCGATACCCATTACCTAGGATTGATGATCTTTTTGATCAACTTCAGGGGGCTAGATATTTTTCTAAGATAGATTTACGCTCCGGATATCATCAATTGAAGGTACAAGAAGAAGACATACCTAAGACTGCTTTCAGAACTAGGTATGGTCATTACGAGTTTACAGTCATGCCCTTCGGATTAACAAATGCACCTGCAGCATTTATGGACATGATGAATAGGATTTGTAAACCGTATTTGGATAAATTTGTAATTGTCTTCATAGACGATATACTTATTTATTCCAAAAATCAGACAGAGCATTGTGAACATCTTCATGCACTCTTAACTTTGTTAAGAAAAGAAAAGTTGTACGCCAAATTCTCAAAATGTGAATTTTGGCTACAGGAAGTGCAATTTTTAGGACACATGGTGAATCACGAAGGTATTCATGTAGATCCTGCTAAGATAGAAGCAATTACCCAATGGAAGGTTCCACAAACAGCAATGGAAATAAGAAGTTTTATAGGATTAGCTGGGTATTATAGACGGTTTATTAAGGATTTTTCCAATATAGCTGTACCATTAACTAAGCTAACCTGTAAAGCTACTAAGTTTGAATGGGGACCCAAACAAGAAGAAGCTTTTAGGATTTTGAAGCAGAAATTAACCCATGCACCAATCTTAGCTTTACCAGAAGGAAATGAAGATTTTGAAGTATATTGTGATGCCTCAAAATTAGGATTTGGATGTGTGCTTATGCAACGCAAGAAGGTAATTGAGTACGCATCAAGGCAATTGAAAAAGCACGAAGAAAACTATACGACTCATGATTTAGAATTAGGAGCCGTAGTTTTTGCCCTTAAGATTTGGAGACATTATCTTTACGGAAGTAAATTTACTGTCTACACAGACCACAAAAGTTTAAGATATATATTTGGGCAAAAAGAGTTAAACATGAGGAAAAGGAGATGGATGGAAATCTTAAGTGACTACGACTGTGATATTCAGTATCACGAAGGAAAGGCGAATGTAGTTGCAGATGCCTTAAGTCGTAAGTATTATGAAAAACAAAGACGAGTTCGTGCTCTCAGATTAAATCTACAAATAGATTAAATGGAACAATTGAAGAATGTTCAAACTACAGCAATCAAGGATGATGCTGAAGGAATGAAAGGACGAATCAAGGAATTATAACAAGGAGCAGATGGAATTTGGAGATTCCACAAAAGTAGAATTTGGGTACCTAAGCAGGGAGACTTAAGACCTAAGATTTTAGAAGAAGCTCATAAATCTAGGTATACTATACACCCAGGAAACAATATGATGTACCAAGATTTAAGAAAGAACTTTTGGTGGATAGGAATGAAAAAGGACATAGCAAGATATGTTTCTAAATGTCTTACTTGTTCACAAGTTAAGGCAGAACATCAGAAACCTTCAGGATTACTACAACAGTTAGAGATGCCAGTGTGGAAATGGGAACTTATAACAATGGATTTTGTTACTAAGTTACCCAAAACCAGAAAAGGTAATGATGCGATTTGGGTAATTGTGGATCGATTAACCAAATCAGCTCACTTTCTACCTATGAAAGAAACCTTTAGTATGGAAAGACTGGCTAAATTGTATGTAGATGAAGTTGTATCCTTACATGGAGTTCCACTCTCCATTGTTTCGGATAGAGATAGTCGATTTACTTCTCATTTCTGGAAAAGTTTCCAGCAAGCAATGGGAACTCGACTAAACCTAAGCACTGCATATCATCCACAAACAGATGGGCAAAGTGAAAGAACGATCCAAACTCTAGAAGACATGCTCCGAGCATGTGTCATAGACTTTGGTGGAAGTTGGGATGATCACTTACCATTAATTGAATTCTCCTATAACAATAGTTATCATTCAAGCATTGAAACTGCCCCATTTGAAGCACTATATGGAAGAAAGTGCAGAACTCCAGTTTGTTGGGCAGAAATAGGAGAAAGTCAATTGTCAGGTCCGGAAATTATGCAAGAAACGACTGATAAGATTACTCAAATCAAAGAAAGGCTGAAGACGGCTCGAGATCGCCAGAAGAGTTATGCAGACAATAGAAGCAAGCCGCTAGAATTCCAAGTGGGAGACAAGGTACTATTGAAAGTTTCTCCTTGGAAAGGAGTTGTTAGATTCGGTAAGAAAGGAAAGTTAAGTCCAAGGTACGTAGGACCATTTTCAGTGATTCAACGTATAGGACCAGTCGCTTATCGTTTACAACTACCAGAAGAACTAGTTGGAGTACATGATGTATTTCATGTATCCAATCTCAAGAAATGTCTAGCAGACGAATCTCTGGTAGTACCTCTTCAAGACATAGAGGTAAACGAAAAGTTAAAATTTGTAGAGAAACCTATTCAGATAGAAGACAGAAAAGTGAAATTTCTCAAGCACAAACGCCTAGTGCTAGTTAAAGTAAAGTGGGACTCAAAGAGGGGAGCTGAATGCACTTGGGAACTGGAATCAGAAATGAAGCGAAAATATCCACATTTATTCTAGTAAATCTCGAGGACGAGATTTTTATTAACGTAGGGAGAATGTAACAACTCTCACTAAAAAGTCTTAATTATCACTTTAATTGATTATTAGGAAAACCTAATTGAGACACCCAAGTGATTCCGCACAAACCCTAAAATTTTCGGAATAATCGGAATCAGGATTAGGGCCCCTAAAACTCAAGGGGGGATAAACCTTAGTGGATGATTATCCACTTAAAAACGTTGGCAGCAAGGAATTATCAAATAGTGTCAACTCAGCTAAGCTAGTCCCAGTCGTGGCTACCCTATAGTCTACTTTGATTCCTTACGGACCGCAACACTATCAAGCTTACGGTCCGTAAGCAGTCATACGGACCTCAACATTGGTAAGCTTACGGTCCGTAAGCTAGCTAAATTTTGGGTATAAATAGAGGACATTGGCACTTGCTTTCTGGACATTCAACGTCGAAAGAATTCACACTAATACACTGAGATACGAACTGATATTCCAAAATCACACTCCCGGGTCTCGAAATTCTGCCGCAAAACAGGGTATTAGCACAATCGCTGCTACGATTCATTTATCCGACGATCAATATATCCAATGGATGTTTAAGTGCCGCCCACATTAGGGTTATACTTTATCGTTCGTCATTAATTTGACGGATCATCGTTAATTCGATGGATGAAGTATTGTACTTTATCATTCGTCATTAATTTGACGGATCATCGTTAATTCGATGGATGAAGTATTGCACTTTGTCGTTCGTTGTGAGAATTTGATCTCGTGAGTTATCGTAAATTGCTGGATTGATTACTAACCCAGTTTTGTGTGCATTGTTATTTAAATTAGGTTAACAAGGCTAATTCATAGATTAGACTCTGTCCGTATTAAATCAACAATGTGAGTCATTCTCTCTTTTTATCAAATCTATTTACAAAACCCTATTTATTTCAAAGTTATAATTACAGGGATTAAGTTTATGTAATCACCATATTACAGCCGGTATGTGGGGTTTTGTATACATTACTTGATAATCTTCACCATTGGGGCAGCCAATGGGTGATATGACCATAGTCACAGACACCATTGGACGGAAGGGCCAATGGGTCGAGTGACAAAGTACTGTGGGTAGTTGGTTTGATATCAGAAACATTGTAATTTTCCTTAATACTGTAAATTATAACAAATGTGTCATTTTAGTAAATAGAATGATTCACTCAGTATTTCCCGCTGACAAAACCTTTTTCAAACATGTTTCAGGTGATCTGTTGTAATTCAGGAAAAGTGCTGGGGAGCATTTCAAGCTTAAAATAGTGGCTCATTATAAAATAAAGAAATAAGTTTTGTAATATCACAATTTCATAGTAAAAACATACTATTGTAAATTATCGGGGTTTTATCCCGAATTGTGAAATAAAATAATCGGGGAAAATTTTAGCTTTAAACGATCCTGATGTTAAACTTCCGCTGTTAAACTCAATTAAATAAATACCACGGGATTTCTGTCCCGCGGCTCCTGAAACGGGTCAAACCGGGTCGGGGGCCGTGACAAGTGATATTCAAGAATAGGCTGCAGCAAAGAAGAGACGAGCTAATGACGTTATACGCCAATCTAAAATTTGATGATGATGATGATGAATCTGAAGAAAGTGATGAACAAAGCGATGGGTACATCTCTTATATAATCCCATCCACGGAAGAATATTAGTTTATTTTGATTTCGTATCATTATAATTTTATAAAATATTAATCTATGGCAATCAATTATTAACAAAAAAGACCCAGAACGCCAAAAAATGACATGGAAAAAGCCATAACGCCAAAAAAATTAACTATGTGACATAAAAGAATTAATTCAACGAGAAGAAATCTGAGAAAAAACAATAAAACGCCAAGTAATTATTGATTCTAGATAACGCCAAAATTATCTTGCACGCCAAAAATGAAGCAGCATGTCAAACGCGAAAATCGGGAAAGGAGAAAAATACTAAAAAGACAAAAAAACCCCTCGGACCCTGATCATGTCCCGCGCCACGTGTTGGGCCAGATTACGTTCTCACCGTTCTCACACTTTTGGTCGTTTTCTCCTGATCCCGTTTATATATATATATATATATATATATATATATATATATAGGGTCAGGATTTAGAGAAAACGGTGGAAAGTGTGAAAACGGTGAGAACGCTTATGGATCGTCCGATCAAAACAATCTATGGACTAGATTGGCGCGGTGGCATTTTCGTAAATAACACGAATTCTATTAAGTGGACGCGCTTCATTAAGGGTAAAAGGGTCTTTACACTTCTATACCAAAACGCCAAACTAATGAATAAAACACCATTACGGGCTAAAACACATCCCTATATAAACAAAACATCTCAGACATAAAAACACCCCCCCCCCGAACTTGAAACGTCATATTTTCTACTATATACCATTCATATTACAAACGCCAAAATCCCCAAAACATCAAACACACCTACTCAAAAAACGCACTATTTTACTATATACCAATCATCTTAGAAAACGCCAAAACACTCAAACATCAAAGATTCCAAAATCGACGTTTCTTTCAGATACAATATTTCCTCAGTAAAATGCCAAAAATGGCAAATATCGTTTCTTGTATATTCAATATTGTTCTACGTGAAGTTTCGGAGAATGCATTCTTCCCTGAGGTGCTGTGACTCAAATAACATTTTGCTGCATGAGATGGACAAATCATAAAAAAAAGAGATGATGGTGTCAGACTTATGTCATTTTTTTGTGTTTTGTTATTGATGAATATTATAATGGCATGAAGAGATGAATGACACTGATTAGTGGTTTGAAGATACATATTCAAACAAAAAAATCATGTCATTTTGTCTTTCCAAACGGCTACAAAAACAGAAGCATGACAAAGCCAAACCGCCAGTGGACATGTTTCAAAGAAGAAAGAGACTGATGACAGTGAAGATTTGGAAGATGAATTGTTTCTATTTTTATTTTTTAATTTTCTTTTTCTGTTGTTTGTTATGTATTTTTCAACTTAGAATAATAAAATACATTATATTAATAAAACGCCAAAAAGTCCTAATTATTGTTGTCAGACCCCCAAAATCCACACGCGGAGTATCACCGCTTGGAGGCGTGACTGACCAGGATCAAGCCACCAATCATATTGAACATGCATGTAAGTAGTATATATAATCAAACACAATACAATTGGTGTCTAAACAAAACATAGTTTAAGTTGCAAGCAGAAGCAAAATGTTAAAACCAAATCATAAGTTTAAACGTTTCAAATGTTTAGCATGGCACACAGCTGTCCATGTCCCACAACGACTCTTCCCACTCTGTTGCAAGCTCCATAGATACCTAACGACCTGCAAGGCATGTAACAACGAGTCAACAACAAAGTTGAGCGAGTTCACAGTTGTTTGTTCAGTTATTGAGTTCGTTTCCGACATCGAAAGTTTGTTTCATAATCATGTGTTACCCAGTATCCTTGTTTCCCAAATCTTTACGATATTTAGTGGGGGCTTCCCATGTTGTATGTTACTAGACTAGTCGTATCCATAAGTGTCCTTCCCCATCCGAGGTCATTGTTAAGTATGAGTGTACGTAGGTTTTACGTACGTGCCCTTCTCAATCCGAGGACAGTAGCAAGTATGAGTGTACGTAGGTTTTACGTACGTGCCCTTCTCAATCTGAGGACAGTAGTAGGTAGTCTAGTAGTGTCGATAATATAAATAGTTATTCAATCCCATTCCCAACCCACCGGGAATCCCATGCCTTAGGAGTGTGAACTCAGCTTGGTTTGCTCGGTATGCTAAACTATGTGCTCACAAGTAATCAGTCAAGTCCTATAGTATGCACGTATACTCAATCAGTTCAAGTTCGTAAAGTTTCACATGCAATCAATACCACAGGGTGTGTTTGGCAGTTAACGTCATGCATCACACAACAGTTAATCACATTCATACAAATTCATGTTTCAATAAATGTCTTTTGCTGTTTATTCTAATATAATTATCCAATAACACACTTAATAGAGTTAGCAAGCTTAACTGGATTAACATATATAATAGAGTTACATATATAACAGAGCTAATAAACTAACTGAGTTTGCTGAACTAACGGAGTTAATACTTAACAGATTTAATAGACTAACAGAGTTAACAAGCTAACAGGGTTGATGACCAGAACACTCGACGAAATCCTTTTCTGGCGAAAACACTTGTGGCGAAATCCCTTCTTGGCGAAAACCCTTTTGGGTTTTCGTCGTGATAGTGTTTTCGTCGGCCAAGGGGTTTTCGTCGAGCTGAAGTATGATGAAATCACTTCACATGTCTTTTGATTTTAATTTGACCAAACACCAATCTATTACAATTCTATTGGACCGAGATAATGGATCTGACAACTATTTCTGGATCGATTGATACAAGAATTCTTAAGATGTCACAGTTGACTTTACTATTTTGATTGGACCAATATTAATCACGATGGCCGATAAACTCAATTAATCGACACACAACAATTTAATTTCAATTCATGAAGCCTTTCACGTGATGATATGACAACAAATATTGAATGCAATAGAATGATTGGGCCGTTTAAAAGTCTGATTACATGCACTGATGCACACAAAATTAATGAAATTGACTTTTTAAAACCGATGCACACTGATATTCACGTGATTACTTGAAAACCATTGGACCTAGCATTACATACAAATCGATTCAATCAAAACAATTCATGGAATCATATGAATTACTAAATCGTCAAGATCATCATACCATCATCAGATCACTCGTGGAAAGGTATAACATTATCACATAACATCAGCATCCAATCAATCACATACACATACAGATATGTAAACATGCATCATTCAACGACAGTGCAACTAACCGAGATGAAAGGTCACTAGATTGATCGAAAGGAAAGGCTTGAAAACTTGCAGTTGCCGTCGCACAGGGAGTAAGGCTCTAGGGTTTGGTAATTAAGCTTTTACGTAAAGTGGGGAACAAGATATTAAAACAAATTGCTACTGGGCCAAAGCCCAACTTGTTTTCGCCGGCCCTGTTTCTTGACGAAAACACTTATGTGTTTTCGTCCTGAAGTGTTTTCCTGGGTGGGGGTGTTTTCGGCTATGGCTCCAATTTGTTGATATTAAGCATGTCACTAATACAAAACATATATTATATAACCACTTATAATGCACACCAACTATAAATATAAAAACAACACTTGTGAACAGTTATTAAGTCAAGTAGAAACCTTGAAAACTCGAGTTGTCACATTATCCCCAAGTTGAAAGAAATTTCGTCTCGAAATTTAGCACGTGGTTACTGAGGAAGCTAGTTGTGTTGCGTTGTTTCCTGGTTTTCCTGGGGTGTCACATCATCCCCCCGTTGGTTTGGAATTTCGTCCCGAAATTCCGCAGTAGCTTCAGCCTCAGTAGTGGTTGCACTGTTCCCGAACAACTGGGGATACTTAAGTTTCATTTGATCTTCTCGTTCACAGGTGAACTTTGGGCCACGACGGGAGTTCCAACGAACTCGAACAAGAGGTATTCTGGTGCGCTTGAGAACCTTAACGTCTCGGTCAGTAATCTCTACTGGTTCCTCGACGAATCGCAGCTGATCGTCGACACTGAGCTCCTTCAAAGGAACTATGAGGGTCTCATCTGACAGACACTTCTTCCGATTCGACACGTGAAAAACGTTGTGAACTGCACTGAGTTCTGTTGGTAGGTTTAGTTTGTAGGCCACTTTGCCTATTTTCTCTATGATTTCGAATGGTCCGACATAACGCGGATTGAGTTTGCCTCGTTTACCAAAACGAACTACACCTTTCCATGGTGAGACTTTGAGTAGCACTCGATCCCCAACCTGGAACTCGAGTGGTTTCCTGCGCTTATCAGTGTAGCTTTTCTGACGGTCACGAGCTGCCGCCATTCGTTGTCGTATTTGAGCAATTCTTTCCGTTGTGTCTACTACAAGTTCTGGACCCGTGATCTGGCTGTCACCAACTTCTGCCCAGCAAAGAGGTGATCGGCATTTACGTCCGTACAATGCCTCACACAGAGCGGCTTGAATGCTGGTGCGGTAAATGTTGTTATACGAAAACTCCACTAACGGAAGATGTTTTTCCCAGCCGTTGCCAAAATCGATTACACTTGCACGAAGCATGTCTTCAAGAGTTTGGATGGTGCGTTCAGACTGCCCATCCGTTTGCGGGTGATAAGTTATGCTCATGTCTAATCGAGAGCCAAAAGATTTGTGCATCGCTTGCCACAGTTCTGAAGTAAAACGTGCATCACGATCAGAGATAATAGAGGTCGGCACTCTGTGCCTCGAAACCACTTCCTTTAAGTAAACGTCTGCTAGAGTGGAGAACTTATCCGTTTCCTTGATAGCCAAGAAGTGTGTAGACTTTGTGAGTCGATCCACGATCACCCAAATAGTATCATTTCCACGTTGAGATCTAGGCAGGCCAGTAATAAAATCCATGGAAATTTACTCCCATTTCCATTGTGGTATCTCTGGTTGTTGGAGTAGGCCCGATGGTTTCTGATATTCAGTCTTGACTCTCGCACAAGTCAAACATTTGCTAACGTAAGTTGCTATGTGAGCTTTCATGCTAGGCCACCAATACGTAGTTCTGAGATCGTGGTACATCTTATCCGAACCAGGATGTACCGAGTAACGAGACTTATGTGCTTCATCCATTACAAGTTCTCTTAAATTGCCATAGAGTGGGACCCAGATGCGTCCTGTTACGTAGTAGGCGCCGTCTTCCTTTTGTTCTAACCGTTGCCTTGAGCCGCGTAGGGCTTCAGCCCTGATGTTTTCTGGTTTCAATGCTTCTGCCTGAGCATCTCATATCTGGGAAGGAAGACTAGATTGAATGGTGAGTTGTAATGCTCGCACACGCTTAGGTGTAGTATCCTTTCGACTGAGAGCATCGGCCACAACATTGGCTTTGCCCGGATGGTACTTGATGGCGCATTCGTAATCATTCAATAGCTCGACCCATCGACGTTGTCGCATGTTCAACTCCTTCTGTTTGAAGATATGCTCGAGACTCATGTGATCGGTGTAGATGGTGCACTTGGTACCGTACAGGTAATGTCTCCATATCTTGAGTGCGAAAAAAACAGCTCCCAGCTCCAGATCGTGTGTAGTGTAATTTCTTTCGTGAATCTTAAGTTGGCGCGAGGCGTAAGCAATGACTTTATCCCGTTGCATCAATACACAACCAAGACCCTGAATCGACGCGTCACAATAAACCACGAAATCGTCTGTGCCCTCGGGCAATGAGAGAATAGGTGTCCTACAAAGTCTATCCTTTAAGTGCCGAAATGTTGATTCCTGTGTATTACCCCAACGATAGATAACGCCTTTCTGAGTTAGTGAGGTGAGGGGTTGTGCAATCTTGGAGAAGTCTTTGATGAACCTTCTATAGTAGCCCGCCAAACCCAAGAATTGGCGGATTTCTGTTGGTGTACGGGGTGCAGGCCAGTTCTTGATCGAGTCTACCTTGGATGGATCAACGTGTATCCCATCCTTGTTTACCACGTGGCCTAGAAAATGGACTTCACGAAGCCAAAAGTCGCATTTTGAAAACTTAGCGTACAATTGCTCTGCTCGAAGTAGTTCCAAAATAAGTCGTACATGGTGCTCGTGTTCCTCCTGACTCTTCGAATAGATCAGGATGTCGTCGATGAAAACAATAACGAACTTGTCCAGGTAAGGTTTGCACACTCTGTTCATAAGATCCATGAAGACTGCAGGTGCGTTTGTCAATCCGAAAGGCATGACCAGGAACTCGTAATGTCCATACCGAGTCCTGAACGCTGTCTTAGAGATGTCCTCGTCTCGGACTCTCAGTTGATGGTAACCTGACCTCAGGTCAATCTTCAAATAATAGCTCGACCCTTGCAACTGATCGAACAAGTCATCAATACGTGGAAGAGGATAGCAATTCTTCACGGTCACCTTGTTGAGTTCGCGGTAATCTATGCACATACGGAAGGTACCATCTTTCTTCTTCACAAACAACACTGGAGCTCCCCAGGGCGAAGAGCTAGGACGAATGAAACCCTTATTCAAGAGTTCTTGCAATTGTGTAGATAGTTCTTCCAATTCTGATGGAGCTAAGCGGTACGGTGCACGAGCTATTGGTGCTGCTCCAGGAGCAAGCCCGATTTGAAATTCGACCTGGCGATGAGGCGGTAGACCAGGTAATTCCTCAGGAAACACTTGAGGAAAGTCGCGTACAACTGGGATATCCTCTATTTTCTTCTCTTTCGATGATGCGTCAGTAACAAGTGCTAGAATAGCAGTGTGGCCCTTTCGCAAACACTTCTGGGCCTTAAGGAAAGAGATGATACCTACAACTGCACCACTCTTTTCACCATGAATCACAAAAGGTTCTTCACCAGAACGAGGAATGCGGACAATCTTCTCCTTGCAAAGGATCTCTGCTCGATGTTGCGATAACCAATCCATACCAACAACAATGTCGAAACTACCTAAAACAATAGGAATGAGGTCGATAGAGAAGGTTTGACCAGCTAAGACGAGTTTACAACCCTTAACTATGTGTGTGGCTTCTAGGCTTTTACCGTTTGCTAACTCTATGGCACGCTTGGTGTTCAAAAGTGTTGGTGTGCGTTTAAGCATTTGACTAACTTTTAGAGACACATAACTGGTGTCGGCACCCGAATCAAATAAAACAGTAACATAAAAGTCATCGAGAAGAAACTTACCCATCACGACGTTGGGATCATTCCTAGCATCACCCTGATCAATCACGAACACACGGCCCCGGGCGCCATTGTCTCCATTGTTTCCCCCGTTGTTACCCCCATTGTTATTTCCGTTCCCTTGGTTATTATTCTGATTCTGATTCTGATTTAACTGCGGGCATTGTCTCTTGATGTGACCTTCAGCTCCACACTGATAGCATCCCCTGTTACCCTGTTGTTGTTGCTGATTCTGCGGTGCTTGCTGTTGCTGCTGACGATTCTGATTTGCAGGCCGTGAGCTCCTGCAATCCTTGGCTTCATGACCCATCTTGAGACACCTCTGACAACGTCCCTTGTTGCACTGACCACTGTGGTGTCTGTTGCATTTGTTGCATTTTGGGTGGTTTCCCCGATATCCACCCTGCCCTTGAATCCCATATGATTGCTGACCAGTACTCTGGTAGTCATCAGTCTTTCGCTGCTGTGCCTGGGACTGAACTGTAGTCAAACCCTTGTTGGAGGCTCCATCCCATTTTCGTTTGTTGTCACTGGGAGTAGCAGAAGTAGTAATAGCAGTAGCACCTATACGCTTAGGCAGCTTGTTCTGTTCCACTGCCTGGTCTGTGAGACGATGAGCAAGACGAGTAACATCCTGGATGGTAGCAAGGTTAGCGGCAATCACATGACTTTGAATCTCTGGTACTAAGCCTTTGAGGTACAGCTCGATACGCTTGATGGGAGGATCCACCATAGTTGGACATAACACTGCCAATTCGTTGGATCGCTTCGTATACGCCTCTATCTCTGATCCCGTCATTTTCAGGTTAAAGAACTCCACTTCCAGCTTGTGGATGTCATCACGATTACAATATTCTCGCTTGATCAGTTCCTTGAAGTCGTTCCATGGGGTGGCGTTTGCCGCTGCCAGCCCTAACATTTGAACTTGCGCGTTTGATCGGAGTGTCGCGCTCCGGTCAAAGATAATATTTATAGTCCCAAATTACCCTTAACAAATAGTTAGTGGTAGCAAGGGGTCGAACCACGAAGAGTATGTGGTTTGCGAATGGACTTTGAATGAATTGTAAAAGATGTCACACTTATGAAGCTTGCAATGATATATTTTTGTATTTTTGTTTAATTGAGAGATGTGAATTAAAATTACTAAGTGATTGGTTTGATTGATTACGCACAATTAACAATTGCAACAAATGTAATTAGAAGTTTAAACAATATAGAGAAAATAAGGCTCACACCCGGTTCGGTAGTTGCATTCCTAGGATTTATACACGTTTTAGAATTGATTCAATTGCACAAGTAATTAATGAATTTAGTGTTACACGGCTTAGGTGCCAAGAGTTATCAACGTTATAAAGAACGGACCACAATGCACTTCGTTACCAAGAACATGTAAACTCTAACCTAGACAAGGCATAATTGCACATAAACATTTCATAAAGTCAAATTTAATCTTCACTCGACAATTTATGAATTCAATACAAATGCAAGACAATTGTCATAAGCTTCAAATCAAAAAGCAATTTGTCACAAAATCAATCCAAGAACAATGTTAAAACCCTAGACTTACAAAAACCTACACCGGGGTGAAACCTCCAAGAATTAGCCGAGCATGATCGAAGAAACTTGATCACCGGATGTAGAAAGCTTGAATTGGTTCATCGTGAAGCTTGAAGGTGGATGAATGGATGAATGGTTAGGGTTATGGAAGGTTGGTGATGATGGATTGGAATGAAGGATGTGATGGTGAATTAGGGTTCTTGATTGATGATGATTAATGTGTTGATTCGGGTTGTAGAGATGATGATAGATGGAATGGTGGGTGATTGTGGAATGATGATAGGTTGTGGCTCCAAGAAGTGGTTTCAAACTCAATTCTAAGTGTAACTCCCGAAATGGGTCACAACAAGCATTAAAACTCGTCACCAACCAAGAAAACCCCAAAAATCTCATTTAGCATCTGGAGGGGGCGTCGCCTACGCCCCTGGTGGCGTAGGCTATGCCTCACAGAAAACCCATTTTTCTGTTTTTGTGTTTCTCGCTTCCGATTGACCCGTTTCGCGTTCCGGTGGTCCATTTTTCGTCCCGGTAGTCCGTAAAGCTCCCGAATAGCTCTTTAAACTTCATCAAACCTGCAAAACACAATTTTAATTAAAAGTAGGCTATTCAGAATTAAAACCCATGTAAAAACATCATGTTACACCACTACGAACACCGGTTTTCGACCACGTATCACATCCCCACACTTGTCATTTGCTTGCCCTCAAGCAAATCTGTCTTTCACTTTCACGTGGGTCGCACGAGAAACACACTCCCCATTCCCGAGACAAAGGTGAAGGTCTAATGTCATGCTCAGTTCAAACTTTTTACTATTTTCGACATATTTAGCAACAAATGATTAATCATGTAAAAGTGGTTATCCAAGATTAACCCGCCCTTGAAACTCACAAATAATGCATATCCCTCACAATGTTCACTCCACTCGGTTTACCAGTCGGCTAATTTTATGATGTATTAGCACTTTTGGAAGTAATCACTCAAAAACCGAATAGAACATGTACCCGCATAAGCTTGCAACTCAATCATTCTCCACCACTGATCACGAATACTAAGCACAAGTCAAAAGGTCTTTAAAGGGTTGTAACGGGGCTAGGCTAAGGGTAGGAAATAAGATATTTTAAAGTGGTTAAGGTGACAAAAATTCGATTCTTTTATTACAAACAACTATACTAAACAAAACTAACTATAAACATCAATCTAATAGGCAACAATTTTCGCCTTTTATTCAATAACTGCTACACATCTTTTTTTATTATTTTTTTTATTTTCTCAATGCTTTATCATTCTCTCTTTTTTTTCGTAATATTTTCTGAATTTTTTGCTTTTTTTTAAATATAAAAACAACTCACAACTATACAAACATATACTCCTATAATCGAATTTTCATCACACGGGTTTAAAAAGAAAAGACTTATGGTTATGGGCTAAGTGGGTTATCAAACGAAAGGTTTAGGCTCAAAGTTGGAGACTAGGGGATAGATTTCGGGTAAGGATATATAAATTGTGTAAAAGGAAAAGGTTTACCTAATGCCTTAATCATTCTCATGCTTGTATTCGGTCTATGGTCTCAAACGTATCAAAAGATGCAAGTTCTACAATACATGACTAATGGTCCACTCAAACAAAGAAATATATGTATATATAATGTATACAAGTGGCTCAAAATCTCACGTATAAGGATATGGAATCTGATATACATGAATTGCAAGTTTCTTAGGCGAATTACTCCCAAATAACCACCTGCTAAATACCCGTCATCCTATTAACTTGAACTTGACCATGACAAAAGACCAAATGGGTTGTGTCATCCCTCGTTAACTTAGTTACTTGTGCTTTTTAGATCGCTTCAAACAAAGACATTTTTGAAAAATTTTTGAAATTTTTCCCCCATCCCCACACTTGAGGTAAACATTGTCCTCAATGTGTAGTGTTTAAATGAACGGGTCAAAAATCGAAAAACTTTTACTCGCCCATCCCCACACTTGAGGTAAACATTGTCCTCAATGTGTAAGAACTAGAATTTTTAAAACGCACAAGGGATGTGACACGGCTAACTTCCCCAAAATTTCATCCCGGAAATAAAATACAAATTACATTCCACTTATTTGCTAACTAAAAAAACAAAATCAAAGATAAAAAGAAACGTATGCACCTGGTTTTCTCGCTAGTGCCTCGTGTGCTCTTCATCTTTCAACAAAGCGATCGTCTCCCGAACATAATGTACCTACAAATCTCAACCCTTGTGTAGAAGCATGCTTCTCACAACCATTAAAACTTGTTAGTTACCTAGTTCTACCACTTTTATGAAAATATTACCAAGTCATAAGTTAATTTACTTTGATTTATGTGGAAAAGATAATTTACAACAACAACAAACCTAACTCACTTTCGTAGGAATCACGGTTGCATTTAGCGTATGCAACAAGCCCTTTTAAACCTCCCAATAGCTCGGGAGGACGAGTAGGTCTCGTGAAGGTTATATAGGTAACACACCCACAAAATTTATTTACCTACTAAACGAAAATAGTAGACAAAAGATGAAATAACGAGCAAAAATGACAAACTAATAATATACAACAACAACATAAAACGTACCACACCATATTTTGTTGATCAAATATACTTGCCATAACAAATAATAATACAATTTGTGAACACTCAAAATAATACGAAAAATCCACATACATTCGATCAACTGGAAAATCCACACGAGAAGAAACAAAGAGAAGCAACAATTCATGTAATGGATTTAAAGAGTTGGAGTGGTTTTTTTTATTTTATTTATTATTATTATTATTATTATTATTTTTTTTTGAAAAAAAAAACATGTGGGTGACTTGGGTTGGATCTGACAAACGACAAAACAGCAAACATACAAGAAGAAAACAAACGTTTGGCCGGAGCAGAGCCACGTCGGCGACGGTATTGCCGGCGTCGGCGACGCCAAACAGAACAAGAAACAACCGTCGACGCCTTACTTGGCTGTCTACGGCCCAATGTATCGACGTAGCCTTCATTCCACCGTCGGCGACGCAATCTTCCGCGTCGTCGACGCCGCTTTGTTCACCAAAACCCCTCCGACGCAGATACTTGCTGCCTACGCTGTTGATCAGTTCTGTTTAAAACATAAAGGAAAACAGGAATAACATACCTTTGATTGCATCAGTAGAGAATCCAGTCAGAGACGCAGCCACGGAGTTCGACATAGTTGTCAGTTTGATCTGGTTCCTCCTTGGGGTGTAAAGTGATGATGGTGATGAAACCGAAAGTAGGGTTGGTTTCGGTTATGGGGAGAGATACGAATTTGATGTTATGAGGGTTTGTAATTGTGTAATTTGTCTAACCCTTAAACTCTCTAATAATCCCCTTATTTATACACCCAAGAGGAAACCCAATTAGTTAATAAGGGTAATATGGTCCATCAACAATTACCAACTAATTATTAATAGGTTATTAATATATTTTGATCTATATTATATAAATGATAATGATGGCTACTAGATTAAATATAAATAAATAAATATTTAATCTTACATTCTCCCACTTAGCCGAATAATCATTTATCATGAGTATTAGATTAGTCTGATCAGAAGTTAATACTCATTTTAGCCTTAAACAAGTACTATAGCAGAGAAATACAGCCGTTGAATCATTATGCAACTCAGGACCCCCATTAGTCATACTATAGCCTTAATTTAGAACCTAACAGTTATGATCAAAATAAGTAAGCCCTTTAACGTTTGATTTGTATTTATAGTTGTCTATATGTCATTACACCGGCAGAACATATGTAAGAGACATACAAAATCAAACTGATGAGGAAAATTGATTAATAGTTAGTCATTCATAGTACGATATACAGTTGTACATGGTCATCAATTAAAACCCGTATCTTTTATGAGCACTCTTAATAAGACTTATGGGTAATAGACCTTTAGTTATAGGATCCTTAAGCATATCACGAATGCATTTGATACAAAGATTTAGTTTCCTCAATTCGTTCATAAACGAATAATTAATTGCATATCGAAATTTAATGCAGCACCTCTCGAACTGTTACTGTTCAAGGAGACATGGTAGCTGACTTTATCACAACAAGTCTTCAATATATTAATTATATGGAGTTAATAAAGTCATGAGTCCATTGATAAATTTCCAACAATATTTAGTGACTATATTATGTCGTTATAACTTAGGTTGTTGATATCAGTCCATTATGACTCCTCCATGAGATAGGTTTTTGTCTGCTGACATAAAGATATACCCAAAATTACATTTTGTCATCTTTGATTATTACAAAGTTAGAGTAATAAACCGGTTTTAATTCTCACTTCTTCTTTAAATTATAGCTTCTCATTTCTTTTAAAGATATTGTAATACTCTATTAGATGCTTCACGTTAATCTAGACATATCTAGTGTGTTGCAATGTGAGTAATATCTAAACGAGTATAGACTTGAACTTACATAAGGCTTCTAATTAATGAAGCATAAGAAATAATCTCATTTATCCTATTATCCTCTAAAGGAGAGCAGTATTGTTTGTTACATATGTAAAGACCAATTTAATGTTAAACTTATGGAACGGAAGTAATGTTCCATTTGGTCTATCTCAACATGTTATGATATCTATTATGTAAGAGATATCTCTGAGATCTATTATATCAAAGTTTGTGTTAACAATGCTTTGACTTATGTAACATCTACTTGTCAAAAGAATATCATCTATATAGACAAGTTTATCTTAGTTGCTCCCACTCATCTTGAGGTAGGTACATTATTCCACTTGGTTGTTGATGAAAATAATTGCGTTAAGATTTCATCACATTATGATGTTTGCATTAAACCATACATGGATTTTATTGGGTTATAGACAAACTGTTCTTTAACCTTAAGTTTAGAACTTTCAGGTTGTTTTATGAACATGTAAATATGTGAGCCAGTTGTTAGGGAAAATTGTTTTAATGTTCATCTAATGTAGCTCAAAACTATTATAAGCTACTAGAACAGTGATGATCCTAAAAGAAATCTTTTGTTAGATATGTAATAAAGATTCTTTAATAATATATCTCTTCCTGAGTATAACCTTTGACAATCAATCATGCTTCTTTGTGTCTTAACGTTTATATCAGGACTTGGTTTAGTTATGAACACTCTTAGGTTATTCAATCAAATCCCAAACGTTTTGCGAACACATAAAATCAGTTTTACTAGAAAACTGTTTTATTCCATTTAGCAGATTGATTGACACTAATGGCTTAATTAGAAGAAATAGGATCAGTAAACTTTTACAAAATCCATTTCAACTTCAATTAGGGAGGTTATGTAATCATTAAAGTTAATAGGTTTTTAAACCTAGATGTCCTCCTGAGTTGATTATTGGGTTTGTTAGAAGTTTCAGTTTTATGGATTATCTCTTGATTAGGTTGCTATCATTTTCAAGATTCTAAGTTTGTAAGAGTTGGTGCAGTATGGTGTACAAGAGGTGTAATCGGAGTTAAATTTGGAGTGAAATTTAATGAAATTTAATGACACTCTTCCCCCCGCCTCTTGTATTCCTTGCAAGTCATGATAAGGACTTTGACTGCTCGCACTAACCTTAGAAAACTTTAGGAACTCAGCATGCTTAGGGTCAATATTTAACGACCAAACAAATTCTAATAGAGAAAACATATTAATGAACATATTCATGACGTTAGTCATTGTAATTTCTCTTGTTGAGGATTATGTTAGTTTAGATAAGAAATCTAAGTGTGCCCACAATTAAGCAACAATGAGACTTTTGTAAAAGTAGCTTTAGATTTTAAGGAGACAAGTTATGATAGAACAGTGTCAAGATGGAGCAATGTCTTGTACAAGAGGTGTAAATTGAAGTAATATAAAGTTTTCACGCCCCCAACTCTTGCAACTATTGCAAGTTATTATTAAGACACTTAATGCTCCCACTGATCTTTAGTATCTCTAGAAATGCTACAAGAGAAGTTTCAATGAGGTACGTGACGTGGGAACCTATCATATATACATTAGACTTTATTTGATTTCTTTAATGTCCAGATATCATAAGAAACTTTAGGGACATATCTAATAGAAATCTTATTAAGTATATATATGAATAGATTTCTTATAAGACCGTGGGCCATATACGACAAAATTTAGATACAAGTAGATAGTCTTTAAATGATAAATGAATTATGTCTGAATATTCCATTTGGAATAAGTTCCACGAATGTCAATGAATGACTTATGATGGACCCATACTTATTCCTTGAGCCAAGTAATATTTAGGGCTATAACGTCATGATTTAAAATCACTTAGAATGAGATTAGATAAGAAATCATCCTTATTAACCATGTCATGATTTCTCATGAATTTTGGTTATAATGGATGAAATTTGTAAGTCTCATTTTCCTTTTGTCAAATTTTTCATTTGCATGATGACAAAAATTGTGAAAGTGTAAGGTATCATCTAGTTTTATCTTAATAATGTTTCAATCCAGATATTTAGAACAAATAAGATGAGAGTTTGAGATAAGTGTGACTTTATGTTGACTATGCAAACCTCACAACCTCCATAACATTGCTTAATTATGATACTATATTCTGATTAATACTCAGAATATATGGACGGTATCGAAAAACGTTGTTAGAAGACTGCTTATTATTGTTCTTATAGCCTTAACATTTAATTTTGTCACTAACTCTCATGTTAGTTATTTGTTGATTTCTGGTAAGGAAACGTTTAAAAAACTAGAGTCAACTAATCATGTGTTAATAGGAATATTATAATTAGTAGACTTAAATATCTTTAATAAGTGACTATCTAAATAATTCATCCAACTGTTCTTTAGAATAATGGATAGTCTCGTTGCTTATGTCTAGTCTAATGACATAATGATGCAGTGAGATTTTCCCTTGAAGAACCTTAGAGGTGGAATTAACAGTTGTAATTTGTCTATGGACTTTAGAACAATCCTCTTTTAAGGTTTTAAGTGGTTGTAAGGTGAGTAACAACTTATTTTTCCAGCTTCAAACATTTATTTCTTTGTACATATGTTGCTTATCAACACACTCATTATACTTTGGTATTTTTGAGTGTTATAGTTGATTTATAAGGCATCAAATTGTACAAGTGAAAATCTTAATATGTAATGTACTGGAAAATGTACTTATTTCCATGCGTAAGCCCTTAACTTTATGGGTCATGGTATTGTACATTATTATGTATTCACATATACCACTTAACTTTATAGTTTAGAATTATAAAAGAAGGCATGCATCTTAGGAGTTCTAGTGATTATTCCATATATAAGAGATTAGCCTTAGGAAAGACTTAATCTGAAATAACTTTAGTGATAGCATTATGTTAGAGAGTTCTTGATTATCATAAGAGACATCATGTTCGATTTGTCCTAATCATCATGCTCTAATTTTCTTCTTTATAATCTTTATCAGAAGAGAGCAATAGGATTATCGTGTCTTAAGAAATAATCAAGGATTTAGTTTAAGAGCTAATTCTAATAGAAACTTTAAATAAAGCAAACATTTTAGGTTTAGGAATTAGAGTGGATGAGATATATGTAGAAGAAAATTATAGTGAGTAAAATTATGGGTACTAAGAATAAGACAGACGAAATGATCATAAAATTAATTAAGGATCATTAATATAAGGATCATTATGTGAAGAAATTGTGATATATCTATTACTAACATCAAAATAATAGACTTAGTAAAATTCTACTTAAACAAAGACAAATCAGCTTTGGCCAGAAGTGTAATCATTTAAGTATGTGTGCAAAGTAATCGTGACAAATCAGCTTTGGCCAGAAATGAGACAATCACTTTAGTTATGCACTTGTCAAGCATGCTAAACATAAATGAATTAAATCAGCTTTGGCCAGAATTAAGACATTTCACGTTTGTAATGCATACTCAACATAGCTTTTTATAATACTTGAACAATAAATAGATGTATTAAATCAGCTTTGACCAGAAATGATACATCAGAAGCTCATTCAAGTTAAGCTAGTTTGGTTTTGTAAAACATTATTTGATCCTTATTAGTTAATTAAGTATAAACAAAACCAAGTATTTAATAGCAAACCACATGTTAGCGCGATCAGTAATAATGAGGTTTCGAGTCTTGTGCGATCAGTAATGCCCAAGTCTTATGCGATCAATAAGGCCCAAGTCTTGTGCGATCAATGAGGCCCAAAACAAATTTGTGCGATCAGTAAGGACTTGTGTGATCAATAATGACTTGTGCGATCAGTGAGGCCCAAATAATTTGTGTGATCAGTAAGGCCCAATAACTTGTGTGATCAGTAATGCCTTGTGCGATCCACAAGTCTTGTGCGATCCACAAATCTTGTGCGATTTCCCTTTGTGCAATCAGATCATCATTTTTTTTTTTTGTGATCTGATCTTGTGCGAATGTCTTGTGCGATCAGATCATATCTGATCTGATCTTGTGCGACTGTTAAGGGACTTGTGCGATTAGTACATTTATGATTTCGAAACCCACTGAATAGTTGTTTCTTGTGATTATAACTAAAACTCGAAATTTAAGGGATTTTGGGATAGTATTTCCTATTTTATTTATGATGTAAACTTATCAAATATTTCGAAAATAATAACTGAAATCTATTAACAGTTTTCGAAATTTTAATAGATAAAATTAAGATCAAAATCATGAAAAACACACACTAATCCAAATTATATTCCAAATCTTAGGGAATTTTTCGAGTTTTCTTAGAACATTATGATGAACCCTAAAAAATAAAAAACATAATTCTGGGTTCCGAAATCTAGATTTTAATAGTTCTGTTATCAGATTTCGAATATTAGTTTTACCCATTATGATTTCGAATCAATATATTAACCAACTTCTTCCGAAAACAGTGATTTCGGCAACAAGGACTCGAAAACAGCCGAGAACTTTTAAGGCTTTAAAATTTCGTTTTCCAGATTTTTGATCCCAGAATAATGGATACAAAATCAGAACTGATTTATCAACATATGCTCTGATACCACATGTTGATCAGTTCTGTTTAAAACAAAAAGGAAAACAGGAATAACATACCTTTGATTACATCAGTAGAGAATCCAGTCAGAGACGCAGCCACGGAGTTCGACATAGTTGTCAGTTTGATCTGGTTCCTCCTTGGGGTGTAAAGTGATGATGGTGATGAAACCGAAAGTAGGGTTGGTTTCGGTTATGGGGAGAGATACAAATTTGATGTTATGAGGGTTTGTAATTGTGTAATTTGTCTAACCCTTAAACTCTCTAATAATCCCCTTATTTATACACCCAAGAGGAAACCCAATTAGTTAATAAGGGTAATATGGTCCATCAACAATTACCAACTAATTATTAATAGGTTATTAATATATTTTGATCTATATTATATAAATGATAATGATGGCTACTAGATTAAATATAAATAAATAAATATTTAATCTTACATACGCGACACCCATTCGACGCGACGCCCAAAACCGCCGTCGACGACGCCGGAGTTTCGTCGCCGACGCTAATCAGAAAAATTTAAGGCCGCCTACGTTGTTCTTTGCTGACTACGGCACTTCACCATCGACGACCACTTCAAAGTTCAAACTGCCGTCGACGACGCCATCTCCGGCGTCAACTACGCTTATTCCGACCACCATTCTCAATTACGTTGTTGTCTGCATGTTTAGTTTGAAAAAGAAGAAGGGTGATGTCATGCTGGCATATTTTTGACTTTTTTTTTTTGAAAATTATTATTTGAAAGTTATTTACAAAACTAAACTATTTAACAAAACTAAATTAAATTATCAAAACAAAATGTTATTATTTTTATTAAGGAATCTAAATTAACGTTAAACTAGACTAAATAGATAAACAAAAATGAATTGTGAAAGGAAATATACAACAACTAACTTACCACCTCATGGTGGTCGAATAGCGTGCTTGCCGCCCACGAACTCCTTAAAATCACCCACCAGTGATTCATACTATTTGTTGCCAAACGGTCCAAACTTCCTCACCTCCTCTTCCTTCTTCTTTTCTTGAGGTGACTTATTTGCCTTCTTCTTCTTGACCGTCTTCTTCTTTGTTTCTCCAAACCTACCAACCATAGCACATACCTTTTTGTTTGGATTCATATCCTTTTTAGGACACTTATCCTCACCAAGTGGGTTAGTAAAATTTGGAAAAACATTTAAATTTAATTCCCGATCCACAAACTTCATGCTTACCGTTCCCGTTGCACAATTTATTATGGCATTAGCAGTTGCCAGGAACGGCCTACCTAAGATAACTATCGGTTGGGTGTCCTCAACACACCCAACATAGTCTACTACCAAAAAGTCAACGGGGTAGTAGCAATCATCCACCTTAACAATCACATCCTCCACCATCCCCCGTGGATGCGTGGGAGTGTGATCGGCCAGTACCACGGGAGTGTCGCGCTCCGGTCAAAGATAATATTTATAGTCCCAAATTACCCTTAACAAATAGTAAGTGGCAGCAATGGGTCGAACCACGAAGAGTATGTGGTTTGCGAATGGAATTTGAATGAATTGTAAAAGATGTCACACTTATGAAGCTTGCAATGATATATTTTTGTATTTTTTGTTTAATTGAGAGATGTGAATTAAAATTACCAAGTGATTGGTTTGATTGATTACGCACAATTAACAATTGCAACAAATGTAATTAGAAGTTTAAACAATATAGAGAAAACAAGGCTCACACCCGGTTCGGTAGTTGCATTCCTAGGATTTATACACGTTTTAGAATTGATTCAATTGCACAAGTAATTAACGAATTTAGTGTTACACGGCTTAGGTGCCAAGAGTTATCAACGTTATAAAGAACGGACCACAATGCACTTCGTTACCAAGAACATGTAAACTCTAACCTAGACAAGACATAATTGCACATAAACATTTCATAAAGTTAAATTTAATCTTCACTCGACAATTTATGAATTCAATACAAACGCAAGACAATTGTCATAAGCTTCAAATCAAAAAGCAATTTGTCACAAAATCAATCCAATAACAATGTTAAAACCCTAGACTTACAAAAACCTACACCGGGGTGAAACCTCCAAGAATTAGCCGAGCATGATCGAAGAAACTTGATCACCGGATGTAGAAAGCTTGAATTGGTTCATCGTGAAGCTTGAAGGTGGATGAATGGATGAATGGTTAGGGTTATGGAAGGTTGGTGATGATGGATTGGAATGAAGGATGTGATGGTGAATTAGGGTTCTTGATTGATGATGATTAATGTGTTGATTCGGGTTGTAGAGATGATGATAGATGGAATGGTGGGTGATTGTGGAATGATGATAGGTTGTGGCTCCAAGAAGTGGTTTCAAACTCAATTCCAAGTGTAACTCCCGAAATGGGTCTAAACAAGCATTAAAACTCGTCACCAACCAAGAAAACCCCAAAAATCTCATTTAGCATCAGGAGGGGGCGTCGCCTACGCCCCTGGTGGCGTAGGCTATGCCTCACAGAAAACCCATTTTTCTGTTTTTGTGTTTCTCGCTTCCGATTGACCCGTTTCGCGTTCCGGTGGTCCATTTTTCGTCCCGGTAGTCCGTAAAGCTCCCGAATAGCTCCTTAAACTTCATCAAACCTGCAAAACATAATTTTAATTAAAAGTAGGCTATTCAGAATTAAAACCCATGTAAAAACATCAAGTTGCACCACTACGAACACCGGTTTTCGACCACGTATCAGCGTTCCACCAAGTCAAAGCAACGCCTTCGAGAGTACCAGTGGCATACTTCACCCTACGAGCCTCAGGGCATTCACACATCTCGAAGACCGATTCGAGTTTCTCGAACCAGTGGAGGAGTCCAACGGCCCCTTCAGTGCCACTGAAAGTACTAGGACGACAGTCCATAAAAGTCTTGAAAGTGCATACAGGTGGCTGAGCGTTCTGACCTGTTGTGTATAAGAACAGGACAAGGTTAAACACAAGAGTTGGTTTATGAGGGTAGGATCTAAAGATCCTAGAGTGAGTTGCGACTGCAGGGTATACCTCCTGCTTGAGCGGCTGCAAGCGCTGCAGTAACTTGTTCAGTGATCAAAGCCGCCAACTGGGCTTGAGTTAGGTTAACGCGTCCACTCATGATCTTCATATCAAAGGAAACATGAGTGAGAAAGGTTCGCGAAAGTGCGATGACAGAAGAGAGCAAGCACACATGGGTTTTCAAACAATAGTTGTTACGTTCTTCTAAGCATACCATAATCAAAGTTCTATGTAACTAGCAAGTAGGCAATATAACATAAACCATATCACCTATAGTGTTGAGCCTTGCACGTGGAGTGAAGCGTCGTTGTGGATCGTTGAGCACTGTACAGGTTATAGTCTAGTTTTAACAAAAAAATTTCCCTTATTAAAACCAAGTTCACTATAACCTATGGCTCTGATACCAATCTGTCATACCCCCAAAATCCACACGCGGAGTATCACCGCTTGGAGGCGTGACTGACCAGGATCAAGCCACCAATCATATTGAACAAGCATGTAAGTAGTATATATAATCGAACACAATACAATTGGTGTCTAAACAAAACATAGTTTAAGTTGCAAGCGGAAGCAAAATGTTAAAACCAAATCATAAGTTTAAACGTTTCAAATGTTTAGCATGGCACACAGCTGTCCATGTCCCATAACGACTCTTCCCACTCCGTTGCAAGCTCCATAGATACCTAACGACCTGCAAGGCATGTAACAACGAGTCAACAACAAAGTTGAGCGAGTTCACAGTTGTTTGTTCAGTTATTGAGTTCGTTTCCGACATCGAAAGTTTGTTTCATAATCATGTGTTACCCAGTATCCTTGTTTCCCAAATCTTTACGATATTTAGTGGGGGCTTCCCATGTTGTATGTTACTAGACTAGTCGTATCCATAAGTGTCCTTCCCCATCCGAGGACAGTGTTAGGTATGAGTGTACGTAGGTTTTACGTACGTGCCCTTCTCAATCCGAGGACAGTAGCAAGTATGAGTGTACGTAGGTTTTACGTACGTGCCCTTCTCAATCCGAGGACAGTAGTAGGTAGTCTAGTAGTGTCGATAATATAAATAGTTATTCAATCCCATTCCCAACCCACCGGGAATCCCATGCCTTAGGAGTGTGAACTCACCTTGGTTTGCTCGGTATGCTAAACTATGTGCTCACAAGTAATCAGTCAAGTCCTATAGTATGCACGTATACTCAATCAGTTCAAGTTCGTAAAGTTTCACATGCAATCAATACCACAGGGTGTGTTTGGCAGTTAACGTCATGCATCACACAACAGTTAATCACATTCATACAAATTCATGTTTCAATAAATGTCTTTTGCAGTTTATTCTAATATAATTATCCAATAACACACTTAATAGAGTTAGCAAGCTTAACTGGATTAACATATATAATAGAGTTACATATATAACAGAGCTAATAAACTAACTGAGTTTGCTGAACTAACGGAGTTAATACTTAACAGATTTAATAGACTAACAGAGTTAACAAGCTAACAGGGTTGATGACCAGAACACTCGACGAAATCCTTTTCTGGCGAAAACACTTGTGGCGAAATCCCTTCTTGGCGAAAACCCTTTTGGGTTTTCGTCGTGATAGTGTTTTCGTCGGCCAAGGGGTTTTCGTCGGGCTGAAGTATGACGAAATCACTTCACATGTCTTTTGATTTTAATTTGACCAAACACCAATCTATTACAATTCTATTGGACCGAGATAATGGATCTGACAACTGTTTCTGGATCGATTGATACAAGAATTCTTATGATGTCACAGTTGACTTTACTATTTTGATTGGACCAATATTAATCACGATGGCCGATAAACTCAATTAATCGATACACAACAATTTAATTTCAATTCATGAAGCCTTTCACGTGATGATATGACAACAAATATTGAATGCAATAGAATGATTGGGCCGTTTAAAAGTCTGATTACATGCACTGATGCACACAAAATTAATGAAATTGACTTTTTAAAATCGATGCACACTGATATTCACGTGATTACTTGAAAACCATTGGACGTAGCATTACATACAAATCGATTCAATCAAAACAATTCATGGAATCATATGAATTACTAAATCGTCAAGATCATCATACCATCATCAGATCATTCGTGGAAAGGTATAACATAATCACATAACATTAGCATCCAATCAATCACATACACATACAGATATGTAATCATGCATCATTCAACGACAGTGCAACTAACCGAGATGAAAGGTCACTAGATTGATCGAAAGGAAAGGCTTGAAAACTTGCAGTTGTCGTCGCACAGGGAGTAAGGCTCTAGGGTTTGATAATTAAGCTTTTACGTAAAGTGGGGAACAAGATATTAAAACAAATTGCTACTGGGCCAAAGCCCAACTTGTTTTCGCCGGCCCTGTTCCTTGACGAAAACACTTATGTGTTTTCGTCCTGAAGTGTTTTCGTGGGTGGGGGTGTTTTCGGCTATGGCTCCAATTTGTTGATATTAAGCATGTCACTAATACAAAACATATATTATATAACCACTTATAATGCACACCAACTATAAATATAAAAACAACACTTGTGAACAGTTATTAAGTCAAGTAGAAACCTTGAAAACTCGAGTTGTCACAATTGTGAAACGCCATAATGTAGTAAAACGCCAAAAACTCCCAAACTATAATAAAAGAAATTTGGAGAAGTATTACAAAAAGCTAAAAAATGGGAAAAAAATGCCAAAAACTACTTAACGCCATTAAAAACGCCAACCTTGGAAGATGGAACGTCTATGACTCTAAAAACTCATAAAAAACGTCAAAAATTACTTAACGCCATTAAAAAACGCCAACCTTGGAAGATGGAACGTCTATGACCCTAAGAACTCATAAAAAGCTGAACAAAAACAGTAAAAATACACCTAGTAACTGAAAAGACGGCTACTTTATTAATATCATTTATTATAAATAAAGTCCCGCCTAAACTACGCGCCAAAAACATCCTATAAGAGAGACGTCTCTGCACAATCAACTGGTCACAAACCAAAAACAACGCCATGTTTCCTAGAAACCATTCACTTTAAAACGCCAAAAAATAGTTAAAAAAGCCACAGATGCGGAACCTTGTTTCATCTATATTGAGTATTGTTCTGAATGAAGTTTCACTGAATGGATTCTTCTCTGAGGTGGGTATCTATATAAGCTTTTGCTGAATGAGATGGACAAATATTCATGAAAAAGAGACTGATGACACTGATATGTCATCATGTCACTTTGTTCTTGATGGGTATATTGATGGCATGAAGGGATCAATACATTCGAGCAGGCGTTGATCTTCAACATGTCACCAAACAAGTATATATCAAACCACAATAAAGGATGCCACAAAAAATAAGCATCTTCTAAAGACGGACGTTATGTAGGAAAATAAGGATCTACATAAGGTATTCAAAAACAGGTTTAAAACGCCAAAAATGTTAAACTAGAAGAGGCTGAAGACAGTGAAGATTTGGATGAGAAATTAGATTATAATTTTTAATTTTTTTTTTCATTTTCTATTGTTTGTTATCTAATTCTCTGTTGTTTATTATCTAATTCTCTATTAATAAAAAAAATTGAGTAAAAAACGCCCAAAACTACAAACACCAAAACGCCTGATAGTGTGAAAACTGTGAGAAGGGATGCTAGCAAAGCCCGATGTTGCTATATAAAACGCCAAAAACGCCAAACAAAGTATTACTGGAAAAAGCAACACTAATTGACAGATGAAATTGAACGAAACAGTAATTGCAAAACAGTAAAATGAAGAGACAGTAACATTATTGCCAAATATTTATTATATTAAAAGCCACTACATGGAAAATTGAATTTATTTATCTTTTCAAAAAGTCATAATTGCCTGTCACATTATAGGCATGTATCCTACATGGCACAACACTTGATAGAAAAAAAATAAACATTAAGAAAATTACTGATGTTTTTTACATTATAGGCATGCATCCTGATCTAAAAACAATAAAAACGCCAAACTTACTTAGAATACCAATATATTTACTATGATCCTGATCTAAAAACAATAAAAACACCGCGTATTTATTAAACGCCAAAAAATGGAAAGGTGATGTGACACGCGTTTAAAAAAAGAAATACGAAAGGACAAAAAAGCCCCTCCGCCCTTCTCTATGTCGCGTGACACGTGTTGGGCCAGGATGCGTTCTCACCGTTCTCACACTTTTGGGCGTTTTCTCCTTATCCTGTTCCTATAATACATACATATATATATATATATATATATAGGGTTGATTTCGTTTAAGAACGCTGAATAACTACATAACTTTCAAAACTCCTAATAAACAATTATTTTATACATAAGTTTTTGTATTTAGGATCTTTTAATCATCTATTATATGTATTTCTTTGATTACATACATGTTAAAAGTAGTTTACATATGTTTAATTGCCAAAATTATATATATGTGTCATAACTAATTACATATATGTAAAAAAACTAGTTTACATATGTGTAATTATAAAATTACATATAAAAATGATAAAATTACTCTTAACATGTATGTAATCGTAAAAATACACATAATAAATGATAAAATTATCCTAAACATAAAAATATATAAATAAAAAGATTGTTTATTAGGAGTTCTGCGAGTTCTGTGAATATTTATGGTTCTGAAATGATCCTGGCCCTATATATATATATATATATATATATATAGGGTAGGGTTCTAGAGTGAACAAGGAGTAACTTGTGAACATAGTGAACAGATCCTGACCATTCATTTGTTAGATGATGAGATTTAATTTAGTAATTATTTGATTAAAATATAATTAAGAGAAATAATCAATAGGGGTAATAATGTCATAATACACCAGTTTAATTTTGGCATATTAGTAACGTAATTGTAATTGTCTCTTTTTCTTTCATAATAATTACTTTTGTTGATTTGGTATCAAAATATCACTGGTAATAAGAACATCTTCCATATCACTCATCTTCACACGCCGGCGATACGAAGTAGGACAATCGGAGTGGCATTCCACGAGGGAAATCAACGGAAGTTTACAAAACGGTAAGTTTATACTCAGTACATAGATTCCGGTTGTCTATTATCATCAATCCTTCTAATTTACTGAAATAGAAAAGTTAGGGTTTAGTCCAATCGGTGTGTATGAGATCGTTTTGAAGTTTTAGTAGTTGTTTAATCAAAAGTTTATGGTAAGAGTTTTTGTTTTGATTGGTATGAATTCGAGTACATGAGTAGTTGGTTTGTCGGTTTGGGGTTTGTGATTCAGAGGTTTGTCGGTGCTCTGTTTTTTTCTGGCAGTGTAATCAGAACGATGGGTTGCAGACCCTTGTTTCTTGGATAGTTGGTGTAATGCTATTGTTGTACGCTTGTGTATTTTTTTTATGTATATGATTTTTTTGCAAAACGTATAAACATATCTATGGGGTGTACAACAGTTGTAAAATGTGATGTGAAATATGTGCCGTTAATACACATATGTATATGTGTTGTAAATGTGTATATGTATATTATGTGGGTACAATAGTTATAATATTGATGATGTACACTGTTTATACACATGTGTATATCTTTGTTGTAAAATTATTCACATATGTACATTAGTGTTGTATATGGATACATTAGTGTATATGATTTAGGATACACAGTAGTTAAATGAAGCCTGTTTTGACAGCAAATTGGACGTGTTATTTGCGAGGTTTGAATATCTATTCCATGTGTAAATTGTTTTGTAATGGCAATGATAAACTGGTGTACATTTTGGTTTATAGCGGATATACGTTGTTTGATCGTCTAAGTGTACGGGTAAATGTGCAGGGAAATGGTGTTTATAACAGAGTCTGGTATTTGGCTAATGTACTTTCAACTGAAAGATTTCGAGCCTAGTGTACGGGTAAAAAAGGCGAGTTTGACGAGGTTAATGAAAAAGTATGCTGTCAAGATTGTTTGTTCCCATGCTAACAAACGTCGCGCTAAAGTAATGGGTGAAGCGGTTGCATCAATGTAAACAATAGGCTTCATGGTTAAAATATTGATTGCAGACAATAGTTGTAATGGTTGGGTTATTTATTGTTCTTCGATGGAAATTAGATGTTAAACTGTTTTGTTTTATTGTTATTTTGAATTTTGGATTTGTTATTTGGGACATAAGTTACAACGTTTAGTGTGTGGACATGATATGGTTATGTTTTTATCCCATTTTAACGAGATAGTCAACAGAGATTTAGTTCATAAAGGATAATGTATGAATATACACAAATGTACAAGCGTAAAGTGCACATATGTAAATATGTATAAAATACACAAGTGTATATTTATGGATACGTCAAATGATATGAAGAAATCAAACAGATGTTTTATACTTGAAAAATACAAGTGTATATTTGTGTAATTACATAAAAGAGTTAATGTATGTACAAGATGTAATGATGTAGTTTCAAAATGGTTTTTATTACTTAACCAGAGGTCTAAACAGTTGTAACCAACGTAAATAGAAAAGCATTAAGTAAAAAAATAATATATTATAAAGAAAAATGTAATCATACAAAGTAGTAAACCATTTAAAACAATCACGGTAAGTTACAAAAAAATAAGATCATAACTATGAATTTTGAAAATAATGGTTAAAGATATGATCGAATCTTTGAAAAAAATCATATGCATTAGTTAGGTTTCCAAAATTATAAGATTGTAACTGCTATATCATTATAGAAAATGGAATTTACAAAAATAAATAAAGGTAAAATTACAATCATAACCTTTACATCAACTAATTAAATGGATGGTTGAGATGAGTTCACACGGTTCACAAACAAGGATGTTGTTCACTCATGATCCTCATCCTATATATATATAAACCTTTTGAGTAATACTAACATAGTAATACTAAGAGGTAAGATCAAATAAAAAGTTCAATTTGGCTTAAGTAGAATGAGAAGTAATCTTAACCATTCATTTTTCAAATTAGTGTTTAAGATAAAAACGTAGGAAAAAAGAGGAGTGTAAGAGTATCTTCGGAAAATACTATTTATTGACTTTCTCTCTCCAGATGCAAGACACATGCATATTTCACCATCATTTTTTAACATTCATAACTTTTTTATACGACATTATTTTTTCATAAAAATTTCACCATAAAAATCGAGCGTTTTTTTTATCTTTAATTTGAGTACCATATTGCTATATAAAATATGACAACTAAAAAACCCACAAAAATGTATTGTATTTCTATGTTATATAACATTTTTTGTGCTGTATTTTGTACTATATTTTTGTGCTAAACTTTTTGTGCTAAATATTTTTGTCTTAAAATTTTTCAATTTTTTTGTGCTGGATTTTTCGTACTATATTTTTTGTGCTGATTTTTTTCATGCTATATCTTTTTGTACTAGATTTTTTTGTGCTATATTTGTTTTGTACTGCATTTTTTGTGCTATATTTTTTGTACTACATTTTTTGTGCAAGATTTTTTGTACTGGATTTTTTGTTGTATTTTTTAAATTTCGCGTATTTATACCTAAATTTCATATATCTTTAAGCAAAAGTTTTAGCCAAATTTTTGTTTTTGCTATTAACTAAAATTAAATGAACCTAACAAAAAACCGTCAATCTAACCGAACAAACCGAAGTGATTAACCGAAAACCGATTGGTTAAAAAAATAGCCTAACCGATGACTTTGGTTTCGACTTCGGTCAAGGATAATAACCGAACCAACCAAACCATGCACAACGCAACACAACACAATGAAATGGATCACTTGATTATTTCACTTTTGATGTATATCTATCACAATAATGCTACAATAAATATTACATGAATAAGAAAACTACCAAAAACTAGTATCGCAATGCGATGTGCCACTCCTGCCGCATTGCGCGGGCATCCTGCTAGTATATATATATAACAGGTATCATATTAACAAAACATTTTGTTCATTAATCAACATTCCAAACATAAATAAATTACATTATACAATAGGAAACCTAAAGCCTATAAACACATTTGTGTTTGGGCCAAAATGGTATACATTTATAATGTAAATCATATATAGTACTTGCGAAACCGTTTGTGACAACCCGAAACCTCAAGGTCCTTTCTATATTCATCAGTTGTCGGGCAACCCTGTTTCAGCTAATCCTTTGAGGTTGTATTGGTTGTTTAATGATCAAAACTTATGAATTGTTATGCTCACCTTGTTAGCCGACGAAACATGCATGCTGTCCACCATGTGAGCCAACGAAACTTGTTAGCCGACGAAACATATTGATTCGCCATGCTTGGCCGACGAAACGTGAAGTTTCGCCGAACATGGGCTTCGGCCCAGAAAGGTGCGTGGCCTAAATGATTTCAATCATATAAACTCTGTAGTAACCTTAGACACGGGAACCCTGGATCTCTTTCCCTACTCACTGTGTGACGACGATAGTGTGAGGATCTAGAAGTCCTTTCTTCTTGTTCAAGCTGATCACCCCGACATCACGGTTAGTGTCTATATCTCTGTTAACCATCCTCAGCATCATGTGAATTTGTGCGATTGTAACAATGATTATGTGATCGTGTTGATAATAGTCACGAACAGATTACGAACTGTATGAATCTCGTGGAATTGGAATTCGTGTATGTGTGTTTTAATGATTATTGTTTGATTATAATTATATGTGTGTGAAATAGAAACTGTTACGTTGTATAGCCGATGATTGGTCATACCCTGTGTTTATGTTAATTGATGAATTGATGATCAGAAAGTGAACATTGATTATTATTGATTTGATTTGATGTAACATGGAAACTATGGTTTCGTTCATAGGAATTGTACGTCTAGAATATGCGAATGATCTTGATGTGAAACTATGAATAAATGGTTGGTATTGTTTATGATTAGGATTGCACGAAAGATGAGTAACTGTTGTTTGATCCACTGGTTATGTTGAGAAGATGCTAACTGTTGTTATCACAGCCTTGTAACTGGTCCCGACGAAACATAGGGATGTTTCGCCATGACTGATCTCCACGAAACATGAGAGTTTCGTCATGTGTAATCACCATGAAACATGGGAGTTTCGTCATATGCAACCTCCATGAAACTTAGGTGTTTCGTCACAGGCAAATTCAGGGAAAGATAGTCTGTTGTCGCCCAGGTTCACAGTAAATAGATTAGGATGTAGGAAAAGATAGATACCTGTGCTTGTAGAATTCTGTTCATTGCGTGATAACAATGTTGATCTTGACTTGATTTGTGTGGGTAGACAATACAACTGTAATTGTTGTTCTGTGATTTACACATGAGGTGTGAAATTGTATACAAACTGGGTATGCGCTACATGTTATACTATGATCAGGTGATAGATGTAAACTTTGAACTTGATTGATTGAAAAGCTGATATTATTAGTAACCATTGTTGGGAACATGAATATGTGTTATAACGTGCATGAGATTTAACTGCTGGTTATGTGTTATGTGACAATGGGATAACGTGTAACTTGTTGAATACGTGAATTAGATACATGTTTACGAAACTAATCATATTTGGTAACCACGGTAGGGTTTGGTTGACCAACTTGGAACGGGTAAAGTAACTTAACAATCTGAGCAATCTAAGGTGAGTTCATTTCTCTTGAGCATGCGTCCCGGTGGTTGGGACAGTCATTGGGTATCCCGGAGAGGGATAGGTTTGTGGGTAAATCAACTGGGTATTTCGGAGAGGAATACGTCTTGCGTATAAAACTGGTATGTTGGATAATACACTCGTCCTATCACTCTTAAATCCCATCTTTTTGTTACCGGAGAGGTAGCGGGGTATTAGTTGGTAGCGCTACTTAGGTTTGGCACCCTCACCCCGTACCGGAGAAGACGGGTGTGAACTAATGACCCAGTCATGACCAGTGCTTTGATAGGAGCACTAGAGAACGGGCAAAACATAAATCAGGAGCCGTATTGTATCCAAGGTATTATCTACATTGTAATCAATGAACTGAATTAAACACTTGGTAACTAACGTTTTCGTAAAACTGTGAACTCACAAGCGTTGTCTGATACACGTGTGTGCATGCTCGCAGGTTATAGATTATGTGGATCGTGGAACTTGCTGTCTGGGATGCTGGAGTGGTCATGGGTCGTAAAGCATGGAATCACGAGACAAGTCTAATGGTTTTGTTCAATACGGATTATGTAACACTTAACAAATGATTTATGCTTCCGCTGAGTACGATGAGTTATGCTTTATGTAATGCAATACTTTACTTTAATAAATGAAAGTTTTTATTTAAATCTTGTATGAGTTCAATGTGATTGGTGGCTAGATCCTGGTACGTCAAACGCCTCACGGAGGTTCCCGCATGTGGTATTTTAGGGGTGTGACACCGTTCTTCTTCCTTGCAGTGTTCAGACATAACCTTGTATACCACCATCAATAGTTTAGGAAACTTACTGCGAAAGTGGTCATCAACCCCTTCTGGGAAATCTCCCAACAATTCCTATGTTGCAAGTAATTAAAAACAGGTCAGATGCAAGCCAAAACGGGTACATTTAAATATGGGCGCAAAGGGTGTATCATCCCGGCTCCTCTATACTCTTGTGTCCATTTTATTCGGACTTAGTTATAAAATAGTAATGTACTGGATAAGCCTATAAAAACCATATTGTCATACAATGATTTTAGTAGGTTTTAAGCATTTGAGTAAACAATCTTTTATGTAAACGATCTCAATTTATATAAGTTATACGTTGTGAAAATCCAACTTGAATGTTTGGTGGTAACTCTCCATAATGATTTATTGTATTTCGCATTATACGGAGCAAGTCTTGAACCTTGTTACCATACTTCCTTTTCTTTGTCATTTGATTGATAAACACAGGGTCCATTTTAACATCCCACATTCCACGGAACGCTACAGAACCTTCGTTTTCTAGTGATGCAAGAACAATGGAACTAGTCCGCTCTTCCGATTCTAGCCTATCACTCGCATCCCTCATAAACGAGACACTCATTTCTCAGAGTTCCAAAACAAAGGATGGAGTAGTACCTCTGATGCCTTTGGCCTAACATATGTATCATAACAACGCTAGTAAGTATTATATAATATATTAAAGTATGATAAAAATTCTGACCAACTGTCAAATATCAGAAACATCAAGATACCATTTAACAAAAACGAAAATAGATTATAAACCATCTAGATGAGTGTGATATACTTTTATGCATACAAAAGTATATGAGTGTGATTTACTTTTGTGCATACAAGAACCGAATGGAAAGACTTTTCCAATGGCCATTACTAAAAAGGCCTTTTAAGTCACACATGTGCATTGCACATGTCGTTTTCTGACTTTCTTCAGAGAAAAATGTTCTCTACTCTCTATGAGTGTCAAAGATAGTGTCTTTATGTGTGGAGTTGAATGTTTAAGAGGAATTAGTTATGTTCCATGTTGTTCTTTATCATCCAAAGTAACTGTTTAGAAACCCATTTGATTACTAGTATTGGCCGACATGTAATGTAACATTTAGAGGCAAATAAAGATCTCAAATTTTACAACTGTAATGTTGTACGTGAGTTCTGATTCACAGTTTAGCAATCGAGAGCAGAGATCCCAAGCTTCAGGAATATGTTCCACCAAGGAGAGATTCACTTTGTTTTTTTATCACATTTCTATCACGTTTATAAGGCTTGTCGCCATCCTGAAGTTCCTGAAACTAATGTAACAAAGTAATAACAAAGTTAGATTAAACTCACCAGCTTAACTATGTAAGAAAAGGAACATAAAACAAAGGTTTAAAATCAAGCAAAAAAATTAAAAAGAACATAGTAATTAGCCCAGTATGATGTAGTTGATTTCAGTTACCAGTAGCCTGAGATCCCAAGGAAGACGCATCACCAACAAGAAACCCGCTAATGCTCATATCTGCGAGTTTGACACATGGACGTTCTCCTCTTACTATCAATACGTTATGAGGCTTCAAATCTCGGTGAATAATGTTTTTCTTATGCAAATATACAAGGCCAGCACATATGTCCCTATGATACAAATAGCAAAAAACAATTCAAGCCCATTCAAGTCAAAGTAAGAATAATCATTCATGAAGGTGGATGCACCAAACGGCTATAATTTAACATAAGCACTTGAATTTACCACATCAATATTAACAAGATACGGGAAGGATAGCCATTTGGCTTCATCAACCGAAAAGACTCCAAGTACCCCTTCTGGTTTAGAATTAGATCATAAAGGCTGCAATCACAAGGCTCCAATGAAAGATAAATAAAGCCACCATCACATGTGGTATCATACCAACGAACAATATTTGGATGTTTATCAGCGATAAGGCTTTGAATTTCTCGAGACACAACATCATCGTGGGTTTCGACAAGGAGTTTCACAGCTACCAAACGACCATCATAAGATCCTTTAAAGAAAACAGTGGAATTACTGCCAATTGCAATTTTTTGTCTTGACACAAATAGTTTTCCTATGGATATCCCTTGCCTGGCTACATGATTTTTTTGTGCTAGATTTTTTGTACTATATTTTTTTGTGCTGAATTTTTTCATACTATATCTTTTTGTACTAGATTTTTTTGTGCTATATTTTTTTTTTTGTACTGCATTTTTTGTGTTATATTTTTTTGTACTGCATTTTTTGTGCTAGATTTTTTGTACTGGATTTTTTTTGTTGTATTTTTTAGATTTCGCGTATTTATACCTAAATTTCATATATTTTTAAGCAAAAGTTTTAGCCAATTTTTTGTTTTTTGCTATTAACTAAAATTAAATGAACCTAACAAAAAACCGTTAATCTAACCGAATAAGCCGAAGTGATTAACCGAAAACCGATTGGTTAAAAAATAGCCTAACCGGTGACTTTGGTTTCGGCTTCGGTCGAGGATAATAACTGAACCAACCAAACCATGCACAACACAACACAATGAAATGGATCACCTGATTATTTCACTTTTGATGTATATCTATCACAATAATGCTACAATAAATATTATATGAATAAGAAAACTACTAAAAACGAGTATCGCAATGCGAAGTGCCGCTCCCGCCGCATTGCGCGGGCATCCTGCTAGTATATATATAATAGGTATCATATTAACAAAACATTTTGTTCATTCATCAACATTCCAAACATAAATAAATTACATTATACAATAGGAAACCTGAAGCCTATAAACACATATGTGAAATGGTATACATTTATAACATAAATCATATATAGTACTTGCGAAACCGTTCTTCTTCCTTGTAGTGTTCAGACATAACATTGTATACCACCATCAATAGTTCAGGAAACTTGCTGCGAAAGTAGTCATCAACCCCTTCTGGGAAATCTCCCAACAATTCCTATGTTGCAAGTAATTAAAAACAGGTCAGATGCAAGCCAAAACGGGTACATTTAAATATGGGTGCAAAGGGTGTATCATCCCGGCCCCTCTATACTCTTGTGTCCATTTTATTCAGACTTAGTTATAAAATAGTAATGTACTGGATAAGCCTATAAAAACCATATTGTCATACAATGATTTTAGTAGGTTTTAAGCATTTGAGTAAACAATCTTTTATGAAAACGATCTCAATTTATATAAGTTATACGTTTTGAAAATCGACCTTAATGTTTGGTGGTAACTGTCCATAATGATTTATTGTATTTCGCATTATACGGAGCAACTCTTGAACCTTGTTGTAGTTATACGGGTTTCTTCGATGACTCAATCCATTGATAAACACACGGTCCATTTCAACATCCCACCTTCCACGGAACGCTACAGAACCTTCGTTTTCTAGTAATGCAAGAACAATGGAACCATTCCGCTTTTCCGATTGTAGCCTATCACTCGCATCCCTCAGAAACGACACTCATTTCTGTTGGTACACTTTATGTGGACGCGACTCGACTCGGTTCGACTCGGCTCGGTTCGACTCGGGTCGACTCGGTTAGGCCCGGCTCCAGCCCGAAGACACGACATTCCTCAGTCGTGCGCCCCAGAGTTCGACACGCGAGGCACGGAACGCCGGAAGCCATTCCCGCACAACACATCACCATGACATCACCTTAGTGATGTCATGATGATGTCACTTCATTTGTCTCATATGTTGAATTAGTAGAAGATTATAACAGAAACCAAGTCTGGGCCGTAAATTCATCTATTTGGGCCGAAATCTTATCTTGGATTTTGTCTTCAGTTGGGCTTCAACTTATGTCTTGGGCTGCTATTACAAACGACGAAACAGATATAGATTTAATATGTTTGTCGACGAAACAGGTGTGTTTCGTCGACTTTAGTTGTTTCGCCGAGAGTTATTTTAGTTTCGTCATGTCTGGTCTGTGTTTTAGTATAAATACCCATCTCTGTTTCATTGTGAACCAGAGATGAGAAAATACTTGTAAAGAAACTCTGTCAAAATTCCGTCAAAACTGTGTTTGTATCAGTTTGTAATCGGTTCTCATCCCGTTAATCAATTGAGTGTGTTTCATTGATTAATCCGTTGTTATTATTGCTTTATATGTTTGATTTGGCATAGTTACGTGGATTCCGCACACGTAACCGTGTTTACTATAAACAAGTGATTCGGTTCGTAATCGATCCTCAGATTTCGGGACCTACAATTGGTATCAGAGCATTGGCTCTTATCCTTGTTTAAAATCAAACTTGTTCGGTTTTTATCAAGTATTTTGTGTGTGTTTTTCTGAAAATGAGTTCTTGAAAAATTTTATTTTCTGGAAAATATTTATAAATCTGCTGTTTTATTGGTGTTTGCTACAGATTTTTATCAAAAACCTAAGTTAGATTGTTTGTTTATGCTTTAAACCGGGTTTTTAGTGAAAATCTAGTGTATTTTCGTGTTTCGGAAAATTGTTCGGTGACCGGAATTATCATAGCTTTGGCCGGAAACATCATAAATATCATCGGATTTTTTTTTTCTTCTTCATAATTCAGTGTTGTTGAATTATTGAAAGTTTAAAATATCATTGTTTGAAAAAGGTGTGTTTCTAATGATGTTGTTTGACAATTGGGTCTTTGTTTGAAAAATTGGGTTTTGTATCTGACACAAGATAAGTGTGTTGAAAAAGCAAAATATCTTATCTTCTCACAATTAAAGTCAACAAAACCAACAGGTTCTTCATCGAATCATTTTTTTTCAAATACCTTTGTCCTTTGTTGAAAGGTGACATATTTTTTTTTCTGTGTTGATTTTCTTCCCAAAAATTCGTGGGACTTGATTTATAAGTGAAAAAAAAAAAAAAAAATCATACATTATATTATATTCAAAATCAGTTTCGTCGAAGTGGTTAACATCAGATTGATTTACAAACAAACAACTGTTTCGTCACTCAAAGGATTCATTGGGCTTCACATTTCATTGGGCTTCAAACTGAAGTGGGCTGGTATCAAACTGATTTGGGCTGATCAGTTTCGTCGCACCTTATTTAATTTGTGTTTCGTCGAGTTCACAATTCATCATTCAGTTTCGTCGATATTCACTTATAAAAACTGTTTCGTCGATAACACATCACCCAACTGTTTCGTCGCAAGTCAATATCAAACCTGTTTCGTCGATAGCGTTTCGTCGAGTTTGTTATCAATTTTAAACAGAAGGTTTGCAAAAGTGGGTTAACAGTCTGTTTTCAAGAGTGTGATCAGTTTTTCACATACATACATTAAATATGAGTTGTACTAGCCCTTCGGATTGGAGTATGGAACCGAGACCAGGTGAAGATCGGACTTCGGCAGCCGCATGGGTAAAGATGGTTTTTGGTGAGAAATCTATAAGTGCAACTCAATGGGCTTTGGTATCAAATCAACATCAAAGCATTCAAAATCTTTTGCTTAGCGAGAGCGAAACGGGTAGCAACAATCGCCCGCCAAAGTTGAATCATATGAACGAGTTTCCATCATGGAAAGGTCGATTCATTACATATGTTCAAGGTCAAAGCACTGATATTTGGAGGTGTTTCATTACTCCACGCAATGATGCTCTTGAAGTAGCAGCTTCAACGGCCGAAGGTTTTACTAACATGCAGGAAAATGACAAGAAAGCATATGAATTTGAGAAAAAGTCGTTTGTTGTTCTTACTCAAGCACTTCATAAAGATATCTATCATCAATTTTCTTATTGTAAGGACACGAAATCCTTATGGGATTGCTTGGTAGCAAGAGGTGAAGGAAATGCAGCGAAAAGAAAGACACAGCATGATCTGTTGAAGAAGAAATTCGAATCATTTCAGTTCTTGGAAAATGAAACTCTAAATGATATGACTACACGTTTTTATCATTTGATTAGTGAAATGTTTGCCTATGCTGTTACTGCAACTCAAAAGGAAGTCGTTGCACGGTTTGCTGATGCTCTACCTCCAAAGTGGAGTCCATTCATCGAGCTTCTAAAGCATATGGGCGTTCTGGATACGGTTAATATCTATGAATTCGTACAGAAGCTGGAACACAAGAATGATGAAGAAATCCGGAAAGCAAAACGCATTGCTGCTCCTCAAAATATCGAAATGTATTCTGGAGGAGGTTTTGACCCGTCAGCTAGTCTGCGGCAACCAAAGTTACAAACGGCGTTTGTATCAAATACAAACTCTTCTCCGTTTCCTCAATCAGCTCCACCACCGGTTTTCGATCCAAGTGCCTATTTTCCTAAACCTACTGTCGATTGTGGTCCGGCCATACCGTTAGGAAACATTGATCAAACAAGAACTGCGCTTTATGCTGAAGTTGTCAAGAATGTCAGTGATGGTGAATCTTCAGGAAGCTATTACAGTTCAGAATCAGACGTCAAGGAGGGAATGGATTCTGAAGCTGATAATTTGTCGAATGATGCTAAAGAGAAATCTGACTTGATCAAGAAAGCTGATGCGACATCAAAAGAAATGGAGAAGATTCTCACTGAAGATGGATCTTTCTCTTCTCAGACTGCCTTCATGGCAAATGTTTCAGCCTCTTCGAGTCAGGTAACATCTGAAACTCCTAGAATATGTAATGATTGTGATTATATGAAACAGGAATGTGAAAGAACAAAACTTGAATGTGACACAATTCATAGTCACAATCAGAGTTTGGTTATTGAACTGTCAAAGTGCAAAGAGGCAAACATGGCTTTAGTTCGAAACGAAAAGGATTTTAAATCTTTAATTGAAAACTTAAAGAAAAGTGTTTCCGAAGTGACAAAAACTGTTTATCATAAACAAGTTAGTATTAACGATTATATTAACATTGTTGAGGAAACTAAAAAGGAACTAGCCATTGCCAATTGCGAGCATGATGCAATCAAGCAAAAGTTGGAGAGTTATTCTAACTCCCGATTTGTGCTCGATCACATTATTGACGTTCAACAACTGAAGAAAAACAAGAGTGGTGTTGGGTATAAGAAATGTCCGCCCCCTTTGAGAGACAATTATGCTCCACCACCCGATGAAGAGGATATGCCTCGGTATGAACCCAGTGTGCCTCTTGATTATGAGGAAGTTACTACTGGCCTAGGGTTCAAACCGGACAATTCATCGGAGGGCTCATCTGATCGGAAAGAAAAGTCATCGTGTGCTTCAAATCAAAGTCCTCCCACAGTTGAGGACTATGATTCGTCCGATGATGAACCAGATGTGAGTGATGAGGATAAATCTCTTGAGAAGAACAAAGGAGTAGAAGTGCCTTTTGAGAATCACATTCTGTGTGATCCTCCTACTCCTGTTGTACAATCAACTGATGCGAAACAAGAGATAGATCCTATCACTGAGACAGTGTCTACCATTAAAAGTGATAACGTGTTGTACACTTTAGTTGGTGATGACAAAATTTATTCAAATACAACTTTTCCAATTAAAAATGTCAATCAATCTTTGATTGATAAAGTGTTTGAAGATACTACAACTAAGTTTTTGGGAAAAGCGATCCCAAGAGTTTCAGTAACTCAGTGTGATCCTATTCCAAAACCTGAAGTTAGAAGAAAATTTGGAAATCAACAATCACCAACAAAGCAACAACCTATCGCTTTTAAGGGTAAACAACAACAACAGCGAGCTCAAAATTCTAAAGGTTCACAACCTAAGGTTGAATCAAAAGGAGCTCGTTACAAGAAGAAAGCAAAAGACGTGAAGTTTGTGGCGTCCAAAGGTACTGATAAAGTGGAGACTTTTGAAAATAAGTCAAATACCGATTTTGTTCAAAAAGTCAACATTTTGAAACGTAATAATGATAACAATTACACTCAACACACAAATGGGTGTAAAGCTAGTACCTCTGGGTCTACAACTTCAACGTCAGGTCGTCGAACAGATTCTCCTAAGTTTGTTGAAAGGAGAACTTGTTTCAAATGTGGGAAGTTTGGGCATATCATTAAAGACTGCACAAACTCGCCCAAACCAAATTTTGTAGAAAGAGCACCACCTGAAAAGGTTCACCCACAACGTCGTTCTGTTTCACCAAAACATGATAAAAGAACTGTTAAAGAACAAGAAACAAAACAACGACGTCAAAACGTCAAAAAGGTTGAAAAGGCGTTAAAACCGAACGTTGTCCTAACAAAATCTGTTGAATCAAATGTTAAATATGAAAAACAAAAAAAGATTTGGAAACCAAAAACGGTAAATGTTTCAGGGGGAGCTCAATCTATTCCGGGTTATCGGGAAATCGAAGTCACAATCTTCGATCATGCCGGAAGACCCAAGTTTGTGAAGGCTTGGGTCCCCCTCTCCAACTAATCTCTGAGTGAGTGTGTAGGATGTTCCAGGAGGAACTATCGATAGTCATTGGATTGTTGATAGTGGAATGTTCTTGCACAAGATAGGCGATAGAATAAATTGTTGCCTTTGATGGAGAGAAAAAGAAGAGAAGACAGAATTGTCTGTCGAAAGAATTTGAAAAGCTTCGACAAAATGAAAATCATTCCAAGAGTTTGGTTGTTCAAGGCTTTGATCGGGTCCCCAGGGTAGATTCAAATCAAAATTGTGATTGAAGAAAATGTGTTTGTTGAACAAACCAACCTGGTGTGCGGATGCCTTGGCGTGGATTGAACAACCGCACACTACTTCTCAAGAGAAAGACAAAGACCTTCGCTGGTGCAATGTGGAAGACCAGCCGGACCCAAAGGTTTCTGATCTTATTGCTGTCAAGAGATTTCTCAGTAGCTACAAAATCGACTTTGAAAGCCACACCGGGTGGATATCCAGTTTGGGAGAGCACTCAGATTCCTTGCAATGCACGAAGCAGTTGCAGGATACGGTTTTAAATTCTAATCTCTCATATACTTGTCGATATTTAAGCTGCTTTATAAATTGTTATACTCTTATAGTACTCTTTGGCCAGACAATGTTGTCATGGTCCGCACCGCTTACCGACATGCCAACTGATTTTTCCAAAATTCGATAAATCATTTCTGATTCAAAATTAATTTTGGTAAACGGCATTGAGGTAAAACATGAGTTAACCAACATCGGGAAATCGTTTTTGTAAATATCTTTGTGTCTTTTAAATTTATCATAGTTTGTTGATTTTAGGGGGAGTAAATCCAAAAATTTGAAAATTCAAAAACAGTGAAAAATTTCAAAACGCAAAAACATTGGAAAAACAAAAATGAGTTTCCTGGCGAGAAAAAGAGAAAATGATAGTAGATCAGTGGTCTGTCTAAACCTCTTTAAACTGAAATGCAAAATGTAAAATGTTAAGCAGCTCTATATTCGATGTATCGGTAGGCTCACAATCAGACTAAAATGTGCAGGATGATACAAACCTAACAGACTTCAAGTCAGGTGGGAACCATTCATTGGCATATGGTCTTAGTACCGAAATCTCGTTTGAGAGATTGCCGAGATCTGAAATATTCGGTCTTTATGCTGCTTATCATCTGGGTATCATGGTTGTATCAAACCGTAAAAATAACGGAGACGAAGTCTAAGATCTTCCATGATACTATACATACGTGTACATATTGCATTCGACCTCAATAAGTGATCAACAATCACATGTCCAAACAAAATAAGTGATTTTATATCACAGATTATTTGCGGGAGTCAAGTTCGTCTCTCTGCTGTACGAAAGTACTGACCTGTTCACGGACTTGCTCCTGTGCCCTCATGCATCTGAAAATCAAGTTCCTCATCAATAAGTGATTCTATCACATAGGGCTTGTTTTCAAATCAAAATAAGTGAGTTTCTCACATTTTTATACGGTCAAACAGATGATAATCAGTATACTCACCGGTAAGATGAACTCTCGCGCATGCCTTGATACGGGAATGTGTCGTGTGTGGATGAACACCGGTCGGTAAGTATAAATCATACCTTAACGTATCCCCTAAACATGATTACATCTGATAAGTTGAGTTTATGTGGACAACAATACCGATAATTGTTATAGGATGCTTATCTAAATGTTAACTAATTGAACAAAAAGAGCGTTTTGGCGTGACCGTACACTGATATGATTCTCTTACCCTCGAAACTCGCAAAAAGATTGTCTGTAAATTTTTGTTTACTGCTTTCGTTTCTGCATCTTTGTATATATTTATTTATTGCTTTCCGTCTTTACATTTGAAAAATGAAAATTTCCAAAAAGATTTTAGGTGTGTTTTAATATAAACTTTATAAAATCCAAAAAGATTTTGCTTCTAGTTTATTTCTGATTGACTGATGTTGGAACTCGAGTCTATCCTACCCAAAATCCTGATCGTAAGCCGGAAAACAATTGCATCTTCATAAACAGTCGAAGTTAACAAGTTTTGAAAGTTAAAGGATTAAAATTGATCATTTTCTAAACTTTCAAACTGTTGTCGGTCGGTGTTTGATTGAGATTTGATCTCATATGTGTCATTTGTTTAAATGTTAACTATATTCCAAGTGGTTGTTCTCATTATGTGTTTAGCTTTCTTGCATGTGCAGATGCTAAAAGCGAGGAGAACATGTTCGATGACAAGCTTTGGAATGAAGACACGAAGTGGAGGCACTCAAAGGATAAAAATGATCGAGTTGCCGCTGACCCTCCATCAACACCACAAGGATCTGAAAGATTGACAAGTCAAAAGATTCACGAGCATAACTCATTGGAGAGTTCAATTTAAGGGGGAGTTTGTTAACACACTACCTAAATGAAAAGGGAGTTTGTTGATACACTTTCTACTTACGACGCGTGAAGACTTTGAAGATCCTCCGACATGAAAGACACAGAAGACGAACCATCACAGAAGAAGAACCTCACGAGTAGCGTCCAAGGGGGAGATTGTTGGTACACTTTATGTGGACGCGACTCGACTCGGTTCGACTCGGCTCGGTTCGAGTCGGGTCGACTCGGTTAGGCCCGGCTCCAGCCCGAAGACACGACATTCCTCAGTCGTGCGCCCCAGAGTTCGACACGCGAGGCACGGAACGCCGGAAGCCATTCCCGCACAACACATCACCATGACATCACCTTAGTGATGTCATGATGATGTCACTTCATTTGTCTCATATGTTGAATTAGTAGAAGATTATAACAGAAACCAAGTCTGGGCCGTAAATTCATCTATTTGGGCCGAAATCTTATCTTGGATTTTGTCTTCAGTTGGGCTTCAACTTATGTCTTGGGCTGCTATTACAAACGACGAAACAGATATAGATTTAATATGTTTGTCGACGAAACAGGTGTGTTTCGTTGACTTTAGTTGTTTCGCCGAGAGTTATTTTAGTTTCGTCATGTCTGGTCTGTGTTTTAGTATAAATACCCATCTCTGTTTCATTGTGAACCAGAGATGAGAAAATACTTGTAAAGAAACTCTGTCAAAATTCCGTCAAAACTGTGTTTGTATCAGTTTGTAATCGGTTCTCATCCCGTTAATCAATTGAGTGTGTTTCATTGATTAATCCGTTGTTATTATTGCTTTATATGTTTGATTTGGCATAGTTACATGGATTCCGCACACGTAACCGTGTTTACTATAAACAAGTGATTCGGTTCGTAATCGATCCTCAGATTTCGGGACCTACAATTTCTCAGACTTCCAAAACAAAGGATGGAGTAGTACCTCTGATGCCTTTGGCCTAACATATGTATCATAACAACGCTAGTTAGTATTATATAATATATTAAAGTATGATAAAAAGTCTGACCAACTGTCAAATATCAGAAACATCAAGATACCATTTAACAAAAACGAAAATAGAGATTATAAACCATCTAGATGAGTGTGATATACTTTTGTGCATACAAAAGTATATGAATGTCAAAGATAGTGTCTTTTTGTACTCTCGTTTAACCAAAATTAGCTGAACCAAACCTAATCCTTCATTTTTTCATATATTTCTACCTTTTATACCTCGGTTCATATATTTCATATTTTATATGTTCATTTCATATATTTATACTTTCATTTCACGTATTTATATCTTAATTTCACATATTTCTAAGCAAAAAGTTTTAGCCAAAGTTTAGGTTTTGCTATCAACTAAAATTAAATGAACCTAACCGAAAACCATCAATCTAACCGAATAAACCGAAGTGATTAACCTAAGACGGATTGATTAAAAAAATAGCCTAACCGATGACTTTGGCTTCGGCTTCGGTCGAGTATAATAACTGAACCGATCAAACCATGCACAGCACAATGAAATGGATTACCCGATTATTTCATTTTTGATGTATATCTATCACAATAATGCTATAATAAATATTATATGAATAAGAAAACTACCAAAAACGAATATCGCAATACGATGTGCCGCTCCCGCCGCATTGCACTGGGCATCATGCTAGTATATATATAATAGGTATCATATTAACAAAACATTTTGTTCTATCATCAACATTCCAAACATAAATAAATTACATTATACAATAGGAAACCTGAAGCCTATAAACACAGTTGTGTTTGGGCCAAAATAGTATACATTTATAACATAAATCATATAATTAGTAATAATTGCGAAACCGTTGGTCTTCCTTGCAGTGTTCAGAGATAACCTTGTATACCACCATCAATAGGTTAGGAAACTTACTGCGAAAGTAGTCATCAACCCCTTCTGGGAAATCTCCCAACAATTCCTATGTTGCAAGTAGTTAAAAACAGGTCAGATGCAAGCCAAAACGGGTGCATTTAAATATGTGCGCAAAGGGTGTATCATCCCGGCCCCTCTATACTCTTGTGTCCATTTTTTTCAGACTTAATTATAATTTAGTAATGTACTGGATAAGCCTATAAAAACCATTTTGTCATACAATGATTTTAGTAGGTTTTAAGCATTTGAGTAAACAATCTTTTATGTAAACCATCTAAATTTATATAAGTTATACGTTGTGAAAATCCAACCTGAACGTTTGATGGTAACTCTCCATAATGACTTATTGTATTTCGCATTATACGGAGCAAGTCTTGAACCTTGTTGTAGTCATACCTTTTGCTTCCATATCTCATTCCTTTGATAAACACAGGGTCCATTTTAACATCCCACCCTCTACGGGAACCCTCGTTTTCTAGTGATACAAGAACAATGGAATCAGTCCGGTCTTCTGATTCTAGCCTATCACTCGCATCCGACCTTCCACGGAATGCTACAGAAGCTTCGTTTTCTAGTGATGCAAGAACAATGGAACCATTCCGCTTTTCCGATTGTAGCCTATCACTCGCCTCCCTCAGAAACGACACTCGTTTCTCAGAGTTCCAAAACAAAGGATGGAGTAGTCCCTCTGATGCCTTTGGCCTAAAATATGTATCATAACAACGCTAGTAAGTATTATATAATATATTAAAGTATGATAAAAAGTCTGACCAACTGTCAAATATCAGAAACATCAAGATACCATTTAACAAAAACGAAAATAGAGATTATAAACCATCTAGATGAGTGTGATATACTTTTGTGCATACAAGAACCGAATGGAAAGACTTTTCCAATGGCCATTACTAAAAAGGCCTTTAAGTCGTATATGTGCATTGCACATGTCTTTTTCTGACTTTCTTCAGACAAAAATGTTCTCTATTCTCTATGAGTGTCAAAGATAGTGTCTTTTTGTTTGGAGTTGAATGTGATATACTTATGTTCCATGTTGTTCTTTATCATCCAAAGTAACTGCTTAGAAACCATTTGATTACTAGTATTGGCCTACATGTAATGTAACATTTAGAGGAAAATAAAGATCTAAAATTTTACAACAATAATGTTGTACCTAAGTTCTGATTCCCAGTTTAGCAATCTAGAGCAGAGATCCCAAGCTTCAGGAATATGTTCCACCAAGGAGAGATTCACTTTGTTTTTTATCACATTTCTATCACGTTTATAAGGCTTGTCACCAAATGGATGCCTGCCACCAGTCATGCAAAAGAAGAGAACACAACCTAAACTAAACATATCCACGGCCAGCGTTTGGCGTTTTCCCTGAAGAATTTGTTCTCGAGGTCGCCATCCTGAAGTTCCTGAAACTAATTTAACAAAGCAAAAACAAAGTTAGATTAAACTCACCAGCTTAACTATGTAAGAAAAGGAACATAAAACAAAGTTTTAAAATCAAGCAAAAAAATTAAAAAGAACATAGTAATTAGCCCGGTATGATGTAGTTGATTTCAGTTACCAGTAGCCTGAGATCCTAAGGAAGACGCATCACCAACAAGAAACTTGCTAATGCCCATATATGCGAGTTTGACACATGGGGGTTCTCCTCTTACTATCAACACGTTATGAGGCTTCAAATCTCGGTGAATAATCTTTAACTTATGCAAATGTACAAGGCCAGCACATATGTCCCTATGATACAAATAGCAAAAAACAATTCAAGCCCATTCAAGTCAAAGTAAGAATAATCATTCATGAAGGTGAGAGAGGCACCAAACGGCTATAATTTAAAATAAGCACTTGAATTTACCGCATCAATTTTAACAAGATACGGGAAGGATAGCCATTTGGCTTCATCAACCGAAAAGACTCCAAGTACCCCATCCGGTTTTGAATTAGATCATAAAGGCTGCAATCACAAGGCTCCAATGAAAGATAAATAAAGCCACCATCACATGTGGTATCATACCAACGGACAATGTTTGGATGTTTGTCAGCAGCGATAAGGCTTTGAATTTCTCGAGACACATCATTGTGGGTTTCGACAAGGCGTTTCACAGCTACCAAACGACCGTCATAAGATCCTTTAAAGACAACAGTGGAATTACTGCCCATTGCAATTTTTTGTCTCGACACAAATAGTTTTCCTATGGATATCCCTTGCCTGGCTACATGATTTAAACCTAGTTGTAATTGAATTGCCCACGCAATATCATCCACAATTTCAAAAATCAAGGGCATCGGTTCAGGCCTGTAACTCGACAAAGAAATTAAACATACTTAGACATTAAGACCCCAATACAATACATTCAGATCAAGAAATGTACTTATGTTTCAAATGAAATATGCAAAGAGATATTGAAACATACTCTGAAACAAACCACCCCAACAAATTAGCAGCCTCTGTTACGGCTTCCTTCCACCGGTTCACGGTATCGGCTGTCCATTTTGAACTTGAACCTTCATCCGCTTCAATCTTTAGATTTTCCAACTGCTTCGTGACTTCTGAAGGATTAACGCCGTAAAATACCGGGAAAACGAGATTGCTGGGATTCCTTTTTTGCTCGAGGATCAAACAAAGCTCATCAAGATAACAACTTGAATTTGCAAAATCCTTTGACAATACAATTATTGAAGGTATCGATTTTTTTTTGTCTCTCTGGATTTCTGGCGTCAGTTCTTGACGTTCCTGTTTTGCTTCGGTGACAATGACAGAGTCAATACCCGCCCTAGTTAAGGCCCAACAAAGATTAGCGATAAAAACAGGATGAGCGTCTTTCGCTATTGAACTAATGAAAACATTGATGGCTGGCACAGGTGTGGAAGAGAATGCATTGAAATCTGGTGGTGGTCGTGGATTGGGGAGGTTTAAACCTAGTTTTGTCCATTCTGAGAAAACTTTCCTCGCAATATCTTTCGCAATTTCAAAAATCCTGGGCGTTGTTTCATGCCTGTAACTCCACAAAGAAATTAAACATATTCAGACATTAAAACCCCAATACATTCAGATCAAGAAATGTACTTATGTTTCAAATGAAATATGCAAAGAGATATTGAAACATACCCTGAAAGCCACCACCCCGACACATTAGCAGCCTCTGTTACGGCTGCCTTCCACTGGTTCACATTATCGGCTGTCCATTTTGAACTTGAACCTTCATCCGCTTCAATCTTTAGATTTTCCAAGTGCCTCGTGACATCTGGAGGACCATCAAAGCCATAAAATACCGGTATAACAACATTGCTGGGATTCCTTTTTAGCTCGAGGATCAAACAAAGCTCATCGAGACAATAACTTGAATTTACAAAATCCTCTGACAATACAATTATTGAAGCCCTCGCTTCTGTTATGAGTCTCTGGACTTCTGGCGATACTTCTTGACCTTCCTGGTATTCATAGAAGTCAGCGAAAGGTTTTAATCCCGTCTCCTCAAATAAGCTCACAGAAAGAACACGGATAAACTCCTTATTCCCTCTGAAACTAATGAAAACTTCGAAGGGTGGCACATAAATAAAAGAGGATGAAATAAAATCCATTAAAGGCTTGCACCTCTTTGTTACTGCTTCTAGGGAAGACAACGGATCGAACGAAAGGTATTTGGGAATATTCGGGTTTAATAGTTGTATTTATTTGGGAATTCTGTGATGTGAAAACGCAGAACAATTGGCCGGCGATCGGTTTGAAGCTTTGTAAAAGCAGTAATGATTTCAGAAAAAAAAAAGACTAGGAATGGGGGACGTTTTTGAAAGTCTGCTATGGCGTGTGCAAAGAAGGAGATAATAAATAAAGACAAGTCGTCAGACTTCATTATTATAAGTTTCTTGCATGAATATTGGAATCGATTAGGTGATTCTCAAGTGGTGTGTTAAGTGGCGGAGGAATAAATTTTAAATGACTAGATATATAAATAAAAAAAAAATCGGTTCGGGGTCGGGTCATTTAAAACAAAAAGAACATCAAACTAAAATTTATATAATCATCAAAAACACGTCACTCAAACATTGTTACAAACATATTTAAAATGTCGTTCTACGGGTTTTCATTTTTTGAAATCTATCCAAAACATCATTTAGAGGTTCAATAAACAATATACCAATGTAAAATTTACGTGAATATTTGTTGCTAATTATATGCATTTGATGAAGACCTTTACTCGTCTTTCCGTTTATTGCATCCTAACTATTTTATTAATCATAAAACGATACGTCGACCATAAGATTACATGTTTATGCATAACATAAACAAATGCGTGTGAGGCGTGTTCTTAAAGCAATACATTAATGATTATTGATTTAAAAATAGTTGCTAATTATATGGACTGTTTATTTATTCATTTTAACGAATGGGAAATTCATAGTTGTTTAATAAACATTTACTTTTGTTATAAAAACGTGCGAGTAAATATGTTTATCTTCGTTGATTTAACAACGAAGGAACATTATGTTCGGTGGAAGTTTGTGTATATTTGCTTGTATAGTAAACGAATGAATATGAATAACATTTGTTGCTCCTTAACTAAAAGAACGAACATGAACATATGTCTTGTTTATCCATTTACGTACACATACGTTCATCTATATTTGTTTGCTTGTGTATATATATTTGTGTGTTCGTTTAGGGTATTAACTATGGAACATAAACAAACACGCACAATAGAATTTATTTGTTTATTTGTTTGATTAAACACTTTAATATGTTTACCACCAGGGTAAGGAAGAACAAGTGAACAACCTTATGATTTGACTCTTTCCTAGGCAACAAATATGGCAGTTGTCAAACAAGACCAAAAATGTCATCTAGGGTATGATTTTAAATTATTTAAAGTACCTAAAAGACATACTTTTAAATTTGATATATTGTTTGTAGGTGGTTGTAAGGTTTATAGACAAAATGAGTTGTCAAAAGCAACGTAGTAGGTCTACTTTCATTTATTCATACCATATAAAGTCTTCCCACAACCATTCATCTAAACTGTCATAAAAATTTCTTGTTCTCACACAACTTCCAATCCAAAATTCAAACTCTTGCAATATTTTAATCCGTTTGGGGTTTTAATTCAGGGGCGTAGCATAGAAGAGGCGGGAGGGGGCGCCCGACCCCCTCCCCCCCCCCCCCGAACTTTTCGCTCAATAGTGTTATATATGTAGTTTTCGTATAGAAATTTTTGGGTATATACGTTTTCAACACTCCGGTTCTATAGAAATTTTTGGGTATATACGTCTTCGACCCCCTCCCCCCGTCATTCGGGTCAAGCTTCGCCACCGGGTTTCATGATCAAGAAATCCACAAAACACGTGTGTTGATCAATCCGAGTCAATCCTATAACAATCTTAGAATGTTTAGATGTTAGCTCATGCAAGATCTTTTTTGAAATTACACATATAGACATCACATTATCATGGGCGGATGCGCTTCTAAATCTCACAAAATATCAAGATCACGAAAATACTTCTTTTCTTCAAGAAAATGGAATAGAAGGGTGTCCACTTCCGTCCCTCTTAGCGTCGAAGAGTTTGCAAATGGAGATGTGGTTCGACTCCATGAGTATATTAGGATAAGACTCTAATGATGATTTTATTAGTGTACACGGGGGTAGCCTAAGTAGGGTTATTCATGAGCCGAGCCGAGCTAGGGCAAGCTCGGGCTCGGCTCGATTATAAACCGAGCTGGCTTGGCTCGGCTCGGATTTGAAACCGAGCTGAAAATCTAAGCTCGGGCTCGGCTTGGTTTTAAACCGACCTGGCTCGGCTCGGCTTGGTTTTAAACCGACCTGGCTCGGCTTGGTTTGGCTCGATTTAAAAATAAAAGTTAATACATATCTCTCAAAATTCAGTATTCTAAAATATTATTCAATGCTTTTAAAAGAACATATTCAAAATAAGTTCAACCTAATACATTACAAGCCAAAATCACGTTCAACAACGCAAAATAAGTTTTATATTTAAAGTAAATACAATATTTGTTCATTAGCACGGCAATCAACCTTTAAATATGTCATAGATATCAAACTAAATGCCTAAATACATTTAAATAATCTCTTTTTTGTAATATATTATATGTATATAAAAATAAAAATATATTATAAGTAAAATAATTCGAGCCGATCCGAGCCGAGCTACCAAGCGAGCCAAACCGAGCCAATTTGGCTCGTCACGAGCCGAGCCGAGCTAGGCTCACTTTCTAACCGAGCCGAGCCTGCTCGGCTCACCTTTAAACCGAGACTTATCGAGCAAGCTTTTTCCGAGCTAAATCCGAGCGAGCTTCGAGGGAGCTCCGAGCCGCGAGTTTTTTAGACAGCCCTAAACCTAAGTTTTTATTATATTATAGACGTTTTGAATTATTTCAGATTCAGTCTTTTTGTAATTTCTTGATTTGTAAAAGCAGTAATGGTTTCAGAAAAAAAAAAAAAAAAGACTAGGAATGAGGGACGTTTTTTAAAGTCTGCTATGGCGTGTGCAAAGAAGGAGATAATAAAGACAAGTCGTCAGACTTCATTATTATAAGTTTCTTGCATGAATATTGGAATTGATTAGGTGATTCTCAAGTGGTGTGTTAAGTGGCGGAGGAATAAATTTTAAATGACTAGATATATAAATAAAAAAAATCGGTTCGGGGTCGGGTCATTTAAAACAAAAAGAACATCAAACTAAAATTTATATAATCATCAAAAACATGTCACTCAAACGTTGTTACAAACATATTTAAAATGTCGTCCTACGGGTTTTCATTTTTTGAAATCTATCCAAAACATCATTTAGAGGTTCAATAAACAATATACCAATGTAAAATCTACGTGAATATTTGTTGCTAATTATATGCATTTGATGAAGACCTTTACTCGTCTTTCCGTTTATTGCATCCTAACTATTTTATTAATCATAAAACGATACGTCGACCATAAGATTACATGTTTATGCATAACATAAACAAATGCGTGTGAGGTGTGTTCTTAAAGCAATACATTAATGATTATTAATTTAAAATAGTTGCTAATTATATGGACTGTTTATTTATTCATTTTAACGAATGGGAAATTCATAGTTGTTTAATAAACATTTACTTTTGTTATAAAAACATGCGAGTAAATATGTTTATCTTAGTTGATTTAACAACGAAAGAACATTATGTTCTGTGGAAGTTTGTGTATATATGCTTGTATAGTAAACGAATGAATATGAATAACATTTGTTGCTCCTTGACTAAAAGAACGAACATGAACATATGTCTTGTTTATCCATTTACGTACATATACGTTCATCTATATTTGTTTGTTTGTGTATATATTTTTGTGTGTTCGTTTACGGTATTAACTATGGAACATAAACACTTTAATATGTTTACCACCAGGGTAAGGAAGAACAAGTGAATAACCTTATGATTTGACTTTTTCCTAGGCAACAAATGACAGTTGTCAAACAAGACCAAAAATGTCATCTAGGGTATGATTTTAAATCATTTAAAGTACCTTAAAGCACACTTTTAAATTTGATATATTGTTTGCAGGTGGTTGTAAGGTTTATAGACAATATGAGTTGTCAAAAGCAACGTAGTAGGTCTACTTTCATGTATTCATACCATACAAAGTCTTCCCACAACCATTCATCTAAACTATCATAAAAATTTCTTGTTCTCACACAAATTCCAATCCAAAATTTAAACGCTTGCAATATTTTAATCCATTTCGGGTTTAAACAAAACACGGTAACTGCAAAAAAAGTAAGTTGAAATGACGGAAAACATAATTACTAACAATTTATTATATTGAAAGCCAAATACTTGGGGGAATTGAATTTACTTATCTTTTTCAAAACGCCGTAATTACCTGTCATGCGCGGGAAAAAAAAGTCAATATAAAAAAGACCATGAGAGCACAAGCTCAAACACGCCAAAAATATTGACTAAAAACGCAACATATTGTCTAAAACGCTAAAAACTTTAAAAATGGCTAAGGTTATTGCATGGAGTTTTGAAAGGAAAGAGAAACGATTTATCATAAAGCTCTCTGATAGGAGAATGGTGAAGGTAAGGACAATCAAAGTCATGCTTAGTATGAATGAAGGGGTTCAGAGGGATATCCTGGCCCTTGGGGTTCCAATGGCCAACGATTGTGAAAGAACCCGAACTGTAATAAAAAGACTGAAGAGAAAATTTACTACAGAAGATGATGATGATGATATTGACGATACTCCTCTACCAACACTTAGCAGTTGGGTGATGCATGAGGAAGAAGGAACGCATGAAGTGACTTATAAAAACGGGGTGCAATATTCATTGCCAATGAAGGAAATGTTGAAGATAGGGTTGCTATCTATCATTTAACAACTCTGTGATTTAACACCTGCGAACGATCCAAAATTCAAGGATGCAGTGATATTCAAGAATAGGCTGCAGCAAAGAAGAGACGAGCTAATGGCGTTATACGCCAATCTAAAATTCGATGATGATGAATCTGAAGAAAGTGATGAACAAAACGATGGGTACATCTCTGATATAATCCCATCCACGGAAGAATATTAGTTTATTTTGATTTCGTATCATGGTAATTTTATAAAATATTAATCTATGGTAATCAATTATTAACAAAAAAGACCCAGAACGCCAAAAAATGACATGGAAAAAGCCATAACGCCAAAAAAATTAACTATGTGACATAAAAGAATTAATTCAACGAGAAGAAATCTGGGAAAAACAGTAAAATGCCAAGTAATTATTGATTCTAGATAACGCCAAAATTATCTTGCATACCAAAAATAAGCAGCATGTCAAACGCGAAAATCGGGAAAGGAGAAGAATACTAAAAAGACAAAAAAAACCCATCGGACCCTGATCATGTCCCGCGCCACGTGTTGGGTCAGGATGTGTTCTCACCGTTCTCACACTTTTGGTCGTTTTCTCCTGATCCCGTTTATATATATATATATATATATATATATATAGAACGCTTATGGATCGTCCGATCAAAACAATCTAGGGACTAGATTGGCGTGGTGGCTTTTTCGTAAATAACACGAATTCTATTAAGTGGAGGCGCTTCATTAAGGGTAAAAGGGTCTTTACACTTCTATACCAAAACGCCAAACTAATGAATAAAACGCCATTACGGGCCAAAACACATCCCTATATAAACAAAACATCTCAGACATAAAAACACCCCCCCCCCCAAACTTGAAACGTCATATTTTCTACTATATACCATTCATATTACAACCGCCAAAATCCCCAAAACATCAAACACACCTACTCAAAAAACGCAATATTTTACTATATATCAATCATCTTAGAAAACGCCAAAACACTCAAACATCAAAGATTCCAAAAAATCGACGTTTCTTTCGGATACAATATTTCCTCAGTAAAATGCCAAAAATGGCAAATATCGTTTCTTGTATATATTCAATATTGTTCTACGCGAAGTTTCAGAGAATGCATTCTTCCCTGAGGTGCTATGACTCAAATAACATTTTGCTGCATCAGATGGACAAATCATAAACAAAAAGATGATGGTGTCAGACTTATGTCATTTTTTATGTTTTGTTATTGATAAATATTATAATGGCATGAAGAGACGAATGACACTAATTAGTGGTTTGAAGATACATATTCAAACAAAAACTCATGTCATTTTGTCTTTCTAAACGGCTACAAAAACACAAGCATGACAAAGCCAAACCGCCAGTGGACATGTTTCAAAGAAGAAAGAGACTGATGACAGTGAAGATTTGGAAGATGAATTGTTTCTATTTTTATTTTTTTAAATTTTTTTTTCTGTTGTTTGTTATGTATATTTCAACTTAGAATAATAAAATACATTATATTAATAAAACGCCAAAAAAGTCATAATGATTGTGAAACGCCATAATGTAGTAAAACGCCAAAAACTCCCAAACTATAATAAAAGTAATTTGGAGAAGTATTATAAAAAGCTAAAAATGGAAAAAAACGCCAAAAACTACTTAACGCCATTAAAAACGCCAACCTTGGAAGATGGAACGTCTATGACCCTAAAAACTCATAAAAAAAGGTCAAAAACTACTTAACGCCATTAAAAAACGCCAACCTTGGAAGATGGAACGTCTATGACCCTAAAAACTCATAAAAAGCTGAACAAAAACAGTAAAAATACACACAGTAACTGAAAAGACGGCTACTTTATTAATATAATTTATTATAAATAAAATCCCGCCTAAACTACGCGCCAAAAACATCCTATCAGAGAGACGTCTCTGCACAATCAACTGATCACAAACCAAAAACAACGCCATGTTTCCTAGAAACCATTCACTTTAAAACGCCAAAAAATAGTTAAAAAAGCCACAGATGCGGAACCTCGTATCTTCTATATTGTGTATTGTTCTGAATGAAGTTTCACTGAATGGATTCTTCTCTGAGGTGGGTATATATATAAGCTTTTGCTGAATGAGATGGACAAATATTCATGAAAAAGAGACTGATGACACTGATATGTCATCATGTCACTTTGTTCTTGATGGGTATATTGATGGCATGAAGGGATCAATACATTCGAGCAGGCGTTGATCTTCAACATGTCACCAAACAAGTATATATCAAACCACAATAAAGGATGCCACAAAAAATAAGCATCTTCTAAAGACGGACGTTATGTAGGAAAATAAGGATCTACATAACGTATTCAAAAACAGGTTTAAAACGCCAAAAAGGTTAAAGTAGAAGAGGCTGAAGACAGTGAAGATTTGGATGAGAAATTAGATTATAATTTTTTATTTTTTTTTTCATTTTCTATTGTTTGTTATCTAATTCTCTGTTGTTTATTATCTAATTCTCTACTAATAAAAAAAATTGAGTAAAAAACGCAAAAAACTACAAACACCAAAACGCCTGATAGTGTGAAAACAGTGAGAAGGGATGCTAGCAAAGCACGATGTTGCTATATAAAACGCCAAAAACGCCAAACAAAGTATTACTGGAAAAAGCAACACTAATTGACAGATGAAATTGAACGAAACTGTAACTGCAAAACAGTAAAATGAAGAGACGGTAACATTATTGCCAAACATTTATTATATTAAAAGCCACTACATGGAAAATTGAATTTATTTATCTTTTCAAAAAGCCATAATTGCCTGTCACATTATAGGCCTGTATCCTACATGGCACAACACTTGATAGAAAAAAAAATAAACATTAAGAAAATTACTGATGTTTTTTACATTATAGGCATGCATCCTGATCTAAAAACAATAAAAACGCCAAACTTACTTAGAATGCCAATATATTTACTATGATCCTGATCTAAAAACAATAAAAACGCCGCGTATTTATTAAACGCCAAAAAATGGAAAGGTGATGTGACACGCGTTTAAAAAAAGAAATACGAAAGGACAAAAAAGCCCCTCCGCACTTCTCTATGTCGCGTGACACGTGTTGGGCCAGGATGCGTTCTTACACTTTTGGGCGTTTTCTCCTTATCATGTTCCTATAATATATATATATATATATATAGGGTTGAGTTCGTTTCAGAACGCTAAATAACTACGGAACTTTCAAAACTCCTAATAAACAATTATTTTATACATAAGTTTTTGTATTTAGGATCTTTTTATCATCTATTATATGTATTCCTTTGATTACATACATGTTAAAAGTAGTTTACATATGTTTAATTGCCAAAATTATATATATGTGTCATAACTAATTACATATATGTAAAAAAACTAGTTTACGTATGTGTAATTATAAAATTATATATAAAAAATGATAAAATTACTCTTAACATGTATGTAATCGTAAAAATACACATAATAAATGATAAAATTATCCTAAACATAAAAATATATAAATAAAAATTTGTTTATTAGGAGTTCTGCGAGTTCTGTAAATATATATATATATATATATATATATAGGGAGAAGATGATGCGAGAACCACCTCTTATTATGATAACCGCGAGAACCAATGTGAACATACCAAAAATGCCTAAAAATAGCTAAAAATCACACAAAATTTTTTTTTTGAATTTTTTAATATATTTTATAAAAAAAATCGCTACTTTTCGAAGCAAAAAAAAAAATTTAATTTTTTTTTTTTTAAAAAAACTTTTTTTTTTGCTTCTAAAAGTAGCGATTTTAACATAAAAAATATTAAAAAATTCAAAAAAAAAATTGTTTAGATTTTTTTTTTTTTTGATTTTTTTAGATTTTTTTTTTGATTTTTTTAGGTTTTTTGGGGGTTTAGTTTTTAGCATTTTAGCTTGGGGTGGGGGGGGGTTAGGTTTTTTGGGGGTGGGGGGGGGGGTTTAGGTTTTTTTTTTGGGGGGGGGGGGGGGGTTAGGTTTTTTTTTAGGTTTTTTTTTAGCATTTAGCTTGGGGGGGGGGGTTAGGTTTTTTTTGGGGGGGGGGGTGGGGGGTTTAGGTTTTTTTGGGAGGGGGGGGGGGGGGTGGGGGTTAGGTTTTTTTTTAGGTTTTTTTAGCTATTTTAGGTTGTGTTCACATTGGTTCTCAAGGTTCTCACAATAAGGGTGGTTCTCACATGAGCCCCTCCCTATATATATATCGAAACTGTTTGAGTAATACTAACATAGTAATACTAAGAGGTAAGATCAAATAAAAAGTTCAATTTGGCTTAAGTAGAATGAGAAGTAATTTTAACCATTCATTTTTCAAATTAGTGGTTAAGATAAAAACGTAGAAAAAAGAGGAGTGTAAGAGTATCTTCGGAAAATAATATTTATTGACTTTCTCTCTCCAGATGCAAGACACATGCATATTTCACCATCATTTTTTAAACATTCATAACTTTTTTATACGACATTATTTTTTCTTAAAAATTTCACCATAAAATCGAGCGTTTTTTTTATCTTTAATTTGAGTACCATATTGCTATATAAAATATGACAACTAAAAAACCCACAAAAATGTGTTGTATTTCTATGTTGTATAACATTTTTTGTGCTGTATTTTGTACTATATTTTTGTGCTAAACTTTTTGTGCTGAATATTTTTGTCTTAAAATTTTTCAATTTTTTTGTGCTGGATTTTTTGTACTATATTTTTTGTGCTGAATTTTTTCAAGCTATATCTTTTTGTACTAGATTTTTTTTGTGCTATATTTTTTGTACTACATTTTTTGTGCAAGATTTTTTTGTTGTATTTTTTAGATTTCACGTATTTATACCTCAATTTCATATATTTCTAAGCAAAAGTTTTAGCCAAATTTTTGGTTTTGCTATTAACTAAAATTAAAATTAAATGAACCTAACAAAAAACCGTCAATCTAACCGAATAAACCGAAGTGAGTAACTGAAAACCGATTGGTTAAAAAAATAGCCTAACCGATGACATTGGTTTCGGCTTCGGTCGAGGATAATAACCGAACCAACCAAACCATGCACAACACAATGAAATGGATTACCCGATTATTTCACTTTTGATGTATATCTATCACAATAATGCTACAATAAATATTATATCAATAAGAAATCTACCAAAAACAAGTATCGCAAAGCGATGTGCCGCTCCGCCGTATCGCGCGGGCATAATGCTAGTTTATATATAATATTTATCATATTAACCAAACATTTTATTCATTCATCAACATTCCATACATAAATAAATTACATTATATAATAGGAAACCTGAAGCCTATAAACACATATGTGTTTGGGCCAAAATGGTATACATTTATAACATAAATCATATATAGTACTTGCGAAACCGTTCTTCTTCCTTGCAGTGTTTAGAGATAACCTTGTAAACCACCATTAATAGTTTAGGAAACTTACTACGAAAGTAGTCATCAACCCCTTCTGGTAAATCTCCCAACAATTTCTATGTTGCAAGTAATTAAAAACAGGTCAGATGCAAGCCAAAACGGGTACATTTAAATTTGATTTTAAGAATTGTGAAAAATCTACAAAAACTAGTAAAAATGAATAAATATGTATTTTTTTTTAAGTTTTAGTAAAAATAGGGGTAAAAAAGTCATTATATAACTTGTTTTAATGAAATAAATCAAAATGGGTAAATTTGCAATTTTATTAGTTAAGAAAGGGGATATATGCAATTTTAATTTTAAGTTGCGTAAATACGCAATTAAACAGTTTTTTAAGGGAAAATATGCAATTGTCCCTTTAAATATGGGCGCAAAGGGTGTATCATCCTGGCCCCTCTATACTCTTGTGTCCATTTTTTTCAGACTTAATTAAAAAATAGTAATGTACTAAATAAGCTTATAAAAACCATATTGTCATGCAATGATTTTAGTAGGTTTTAAGCATTTGAGTAAACAATATTTTATGTAAACGATCTCAATTTATATAAGTTATACGTTGTGAAAATCCAACCTGAATGTTTGGTGGTAACTCTCCATAATGATTTATTGTATTTCGCATTATACGGAGCAAGTCTTGAACCTTGTTGTAGCGATACTTCCTTCGATTTTTCATTCGATTGAAAAACTCAGGGTCCATTTCAAAATCCCACCTTCCACGGAACGCTACAGAACCTTTGTTTTCTAGTGATGCGAGAACAATTGAACCAGTCCAGCGTTCTGGTTCTAGCCTATCACTCGCATCCCTCAGAAACGACACTCGTTTCTCAGAGTTCCAAAACAAAGGATGGAGTAGTACCTCTGATGCCTTTGGCCTAACATATGTATCATAACAACGCTAGTAAGTATTATATAATATATTAAACTATGATAAAAAGTCTGACCCACTGTCAAATATCAGAAACATCAAGATACCATTTAACAAAAACGAAAATAGAGATTATAAACCATCTAGATGAGTGTGATATACTTTTGTGCATACAAGAACCGAATGGAAAGACTTTTCTAATGGCCTTACTAAAAAGGCCTTTAAGTCATACATGTGCATTGCACATGTCTTTTTCTGATTTTCTTCAGAGAAAATGTTCTCTATTCTCTATGAGTGTCTAAGACAGTGTCTTTTTGTGTGGAGTTGAATGTGATATACTTATGTTCCATGTTGTTCTTTATCATCCAAAGTAACTATTTAGAAACCCATTTGATTACTAGTATTGGCCGACATGTAATGTAACATTTAGAGGCAAATAAAGATCTCAAATTTTACAACAGTAATGTTGTACCTGAGTTCTGATTGCCAGTTTAGCAATCGAGCGCAGAGATCCCGAGCTTCAGGAATATGTTCCACCAAGGAGAGATTCACTTTGTTTTTTATCACATTTCTATCACGTTTATAAGGCTTGTCACCAAATGGATGCCTGCCACCAGTCATGCAAAAGAAGAGAACACAACCTAAACTAAACATATCCACGGCCTGCGTTTGGCGTTTTCCATGAAGAATTTGTTCTCGAGGTCGCCATCCTGAAGTTCCTGAAACTAATGTAACAAAGCAATAACAAAGTTAGATTAAACTCACCAGCTTAACTATGTAAGAAAAGGAACATAAAACAAAGGTTTAAAATCAAGCAAAAAAATTAAAAAGAACATAGTAATTAGCCCGGTATGATGTAGTTGATTTCAGTTACCAGTAGCCTGAGATCCTAAGGAAGACGCATCACCAACAAGAAACTTGCTAATGCCCATATCTGCGAGTTTGACACATGGGGGTTCTCCTCTTACTATCAACACGTTATGAGGCTTCAAATCTCGGTGAATAATCTTTAACTTATGCAAATGTACAAGGCAAGCACATATGTCCCTATGATACAAATAGCAAAAAACAATTCAAGCCCATTCAAGTCAAAGTAAGAATAATCATTCATGAAGGTGAGAGAGACACCAAACGGCTATAATTCAAAATAAGCACTTGAATTTACCGCATCAATTTTAACAAGATACGGGAAGGATAGCCATTTGGCTTCATCAACCGAAAAGACTCCAAGTACCCCATCCGGTTTTGAATTAGATCATAAAGGCTGCAATCACAAGGCTCCAATGAAAGATAAATAAAGCCACCATCACATGTGGTATCATACCAACGGACAATGTTTGGATGTTTGTCAGCAGCGATAAGGCTTTGAATTTCTCGAGACACATCATTGTGGGTTTCGACAAGGCGTTTCACAGCTACCAAACGACCGTCATAAGATCCTTTAAAGACAACAGTGGAATTACTGCCCATTGCAATTTTTTGTCTCGACACAAATAGTTTTCCTATGGATATCCCTTGCCTGGCTACATGATTTAAACCTAGTTGTAATTGAATTGCCCACGCAATATCATCCACAATTTCAAAAATCAAGGGCATTGGTTCAGGCCTGTAACTCGACAAAGAAATTAAACATACTTAGACATTAAGACCCCAATACAATACATTCAGATCAAGAAATGTACTTATGTTTCAAATGAAATATGCAAAGAGATATTGAAACATACTCTGAAACAAACCACCCCAACAAATTAGCAGCCTCTGTTACGGCTTCCTTCCACCGGTTCACGGTATCGGCTGTCCATTTTGAACTTGAACCTTCATCCGCTTCAATCTTTAGATTTTCCAACTGCTTCGTGACATCTGAAGGATTAACGCCGTAAAATACCGGGAAAACGAGATTGCTGGGATTCCTTTTTTGCTCGAGGATCAAACAAAGCTCATCAAGATAACAACTTGAATTTGCAAAATCCTTTGACAATACAATTATTGAAGGTATCGATTTTTTTTTGTCTCTCTGGATTTCTGGCGTCAGTTCTTGACGTTCCTGTTTTGCTTCGGTGACAATGACAGAGTCAATACCCGCCCTAGTTAAGGCCCAACAAAGATTAGCGATAAAAACAGGATGAGCGTCTTTCGCTATTGAACTAATGAAAACATTGATGGCTGGCACAGGTGTGGAAGAGAATGCATTGAAATCTGGTGGTGGTCGTGGATTGGGGAGGTTTAAACCTAGTTTTGTCCATTCTGAGAAAACTTTCCTCGCAATATCTTTCGCAATTTCAAAAATCCTGGGCGTTGTTTCATGCCTGTAACTCCACAAAGAAATTAAACATATTCAGACATTAAAACCCCAATACATTCAGATCAAGAAATGTACTTATGTTTCAAATGAAATATGCAAAGAGATATTGAAACATACCCTGAAAGCCACCACCCCGACACATTAGCAGCCTCTGTTACGGCTGCCTTCCACTGGTTCACATTATCGGCTGTCCATTTTGAACTTGAACCTTCATCCGCTTCAATCTTTAGATTTTCCAAGTGCCTCGTCACATCTGGAGGACCATCAAAGCCATAAAATACCGGTATAACAACATTGCTGGGATTCCTTTTTAGCTCGAGGATCAAACAAAGCTCATCGAGACAATAACTTGAATTTACAAAATCCTCTGACAATACAATTATTGAAGCCCTCGCTTCTGTTATGAGTCTCTGGACTTCTGGCGATACTTCTTGACCTTCCTGGTATTCATAGAAGTCAGCGAAAGGTTTTAATCCCGTCTCCTCAAATAAGCTCACAGAAAGAACACGGATAAACTCCTTATTCCCTCTGAAACTAATGAAAACTTCGAAGGGTGGCACATAAATAAAAGAGGATGAAATAAAATCCATTAAAGGCTTGCACCTCTTTGTTACTGCTTCTAGGGAAGACAACGGATCGAACGAAAGGTATTTGGGAATATTCGGGTTTAATAGTTGTATTTATTTGGGAATTCTGTGATGTGAAAACGCAGAACAATTGGCCGGCGATCGGTTTGAAGCTTTGTAAAAGCAGTAATGATTTCAGAAAAAAAAAAGACTAGGAATGGGGGACGTTTTTGAAAGTCTGCTATGGCGTGTGCAAAGAAGGAGATAATAAATAAAGACAAGTCGTCAGACTTCATTATTATAAGTTTCTTGCATGAATATTGGAATCGATTAGGTCATTCTCAAGTGGTGTGTTAAGTGGCGGAGGAATAAATTTTAAATGACTAGATATATAAATAAAAAAAAAATCGGTTCGGGGTCGGGTCATTTAAAACAAAAAGAACATCAAACTAAAATTTATATAATCATCAAAAACACGTCACTCAAACATTGTTACAAACATATTTAAAATGTCGTTCTACGTGTTTTCATTTTTTGAAATCTATCCAAAACATCATTTAGAGGTTCAATAAACAATATACCAATGTAAAATTTACGTGAATATTTGTTGCTAATTATATGCATTTGATGAAGACCTTTACTCGTCTTTCCGTTTATTGCATCCTAACTATTTTATTAATCATAAAACGATACGTCGACCATAAGATTACATGTTTATGCATAACATAAACAAATGCGTGTGAGGCGTGTTCTTAAAGCAATACATTAATGATTATTGATTTAAAAATAGTTGCTAATTATATGGACTGTTTATTTATTCATTTTAACGAATGGGAAATTCATAGTTGTTTAATAAACATTTACTTTTGTTATAAAAACGTGCGAGTAAATATGTTTATCTTCGTTGATTTAACAACGAAGGAACATTATGTTCGGTGGAAGTTTGTGTATATTTGCTTGTATAGGAAACGAATGAATATGAATAACATTTGTTTCTCCTTAACTAAAAGAACGAACATGAACATATGTCTTGTTTATCCATTTACGTACATATAGGTTCATCTATATTTGTTTGCTTGTGTATATATATTTGTGTGTTCGTTTACGGTATTAACTATGGAACATAAACAAACACGCACAATAGAATTTATTTGTTTATTTATTTGTTTGATTAAACACTTTAATATGTTTACCATCAGGGTAAGGAAGAACAAGTGAACAACCTTATGATTTGACTCTTTCCTAGGCAACAAATGGCAGTTGTCAAACAAGACCAAAAATGTCATCTAGGGTATGATTTTAAATTATTTAAAGAACCTAAAAGACATACTTTTAAATTTGATATATTGTTTGCAGGTGGTTGTAAGGTTTATAGACAAAATAAGTTGTCAAAAGCAACGTAGTAGGTCTACTTTCATGTATTCATACCATACAAAGTCTTCCCACAACCATTCAGCTAAACTATCAAAAAAATTTCTTGTTCTCACACAAATTCCAATCCAAAATTCAAACTCTTGCAATATTTTAATCCGTTTGGGGTTTCAATTCAGGGGCGAAGCATAGAAGAGGCGGGAGGGGGTGCCCGACCCCCCGAACTTTCCGCTCAGAGTGTTATATATGTAGTTTTCGTATAGAAATTTTTTGGTATATACGTTTTCGACACCACGGTTCTATAGAAATTTTTGGGTATATACGTCTTCGACCCCCCCCCCCCCCCCGGTCATTCGGGTCAAGCTTCGCCACCAGGTTTCATGATCAAGAAATCCACAAAACAAGCGTGTTGATCAACCCGAGTCGATCCTATAACAATGTTAGAATGTTTAGATGTTAGCTCATGCAAGATCTTTTATGAAATTACACATATAGACATCACATTATCATGGACGGATGCGCTTCTAAATCGCACAAAACATCAAGATCACGAAAATACTTCTTTTCTTCAGGAAAATTGAATAGAAGGGTGTCCACTTCTGTCCCTCTTAGCGTCGAAGAGTTTGCAAATGGAGTTGGTGAGTTTTTATAACGGGTGCTTAAAAGGGTATATTTGTAATTTCACAATTTTGTTTTCGGGTTGATGCTAACGATACATGTCTTTTATTCTAGCTTCGGGTTTTCAAGAGGAGACGTGGTTCGACTCCATGAGTATATTAGGATAAGACTCTGATGGTGATTTTATTAGTGTACACGGAGGTAACCTAAGTTTTATTATATTATAGACGTTTTGAATCATTTCAGATTTGGTCTTTTTGTAATCTCTTGATTTGTTATCTTTAGGAAATGCAAACGGTGAGTGTGCCGATTAGATAAAAATATATTAGAGAACGATCATTCTAGCTTAAGGAATGTTATCGTCTTCTCTATGAACCAGAAATCTTTGGATGTGGATGAAAAAAACGATATTTGTAAGTAAACTTAGACCTTTTAATTTTTAAGCATGTTATGTTTTGATAAATAAATTATGTTTTTAATTATACAACTATCTAAGGATACTATACAATACTACTCGCTTCATGTCATTTTTTTAAGTTTCCGTTTCAGTCCAACTTAGCTCGTTTATTATTTATTAGTTATATAGTTAATATATTTTGAATACATACATATATACATATATTTGAGATTAGTATATACTTATCTAATCTAATACTAATAAAAGAGTAACTTTAATGTCAAATGACATTCTCTTATAAAAAGTATTTCACCAAAATGTCATGTGGCAATTTATTATGCTACCTCAACTATATAATAAATAATAAGTAAATTAATATAATAACTATTAAATGATTGAATTTAATATATATTAGAAATAATCTTATATTCATAATTCTATCTATTGAATATTCTTAATAATTAATATTAGTTATCTACTTACCCATACTTTAATATAATATCTCTACTTTAATAAATAAAGACATATTTATCAAAAGAATATGTAATAACCAAAAATTTATACACCCATCACTATTTGACGTAACCAAAAATTTAAAACCTTATCATGTTTATAATTTGTTATTATCGTTTTCACAGATGTTAAAGATAAACCATATATATATATATATATATAGGGGACCGCTAAAATGAGAACCGCCTCGAGTTGTAAGAACCGTGAGAACTACACCGTACGGGGCGGGGTGGACCAAAAAAATTTTTTATAAACGTAGATGCGTGTATTATAAACACATTTGTAAAAAGAAATTCAAAAAAAAAATGTCGTGTGTGTAGTTTTGTTTGTGTTTACGGGTACCGTAAATTTTAAACCAAATTTACGATACCCGTAAACGCAAACTTGTGGTGCTCAACACTACACACACGACATTTTTTTTTTATTTTTTTTTACAAATGTGTTTATAATACACGCATCTACGTTTATGAAAAAAAATTTGGTCCACCTCGCCCCGTACGGTGTAGTTCTCACGGTTCTTACAACTAGAGGTGGTTTTCATTTTAGCGGTCCCCTATATATATATATATATATATATATATATATATAGGGCTTGGTTATATAAGAAACCCTATCTTTTTAAGGAAACTATGGAAACCCATTGTGAACCATTGATTAGCTTACATCAAACTTGATCAATGGCTATGATTATTTTGGTATGAATAAAATTAAAAAGAAATAAAAAGTACTGCCATTTAGTACCATTGAAGGGCATTTTCGGAAGTCAACAAAGACATTGGAAAACAGAAATCACTGCCATGCAGTAGCCGTCTAATCAAGAACAGCAAACAAAATTCAAAATTTTTTCTTCTTTAACATTATACTCATTGCTCCTCTGTTCCGGAACGCTAACACAGAAGCCGATAGTGTCCAACTTGGACAATGAGGAAGTCGTTCATAATATTGTCGTCGTCCGTGAAGATGAAACGATTAAGGAAGATTCAGAGTTCAATTAAAAGGTTAGTTTTGTTGTAATCGGTCATGTAAAAGGTGGTTTTGTTCTACCGATTTATCGGAAAATGGCACCTGAGTTTGTTTTCTTTTATATATGTAGGACTTCGAAACACAGATTAGGGCAAAAAAGGTCTGAGAGCCGTAGAGTTGTGATTATATCCGACGAACCCAAGACAGGACCTTCCAAACAACAATCTGACTTTGGTGCGACCCAACGGGAGTTAGGTTAGAAATTTTATGTCTCTTAACATTGTTCAAGGTGATCTATATATGGATAGTGTGTTGGATAAGAAATTGTGCATAACAGAATTTTGTTGGCTGCCTTGCAGTGTCTGATGATACCGATAGTGTGTCACCAAGCCATGGGAAAAGACGGAAAGCAGGTAACGGGTAACCAGTAATATTGTTTATAATTTGTATAATGTCTTGTTGGGCTAATCGTTTTCGTTACGAATCTATCGGTGCTAAATGAAGGTTGTGTGGAAAGTTCCTTTTGTTACAATAGTGGCTAATTGCGTATCCAGTTAAATCTGAGTAACATGTTTGAAACTGTAGGGAAGAAAAGCATTGTCGGGGATAGTTCTGGGTGTGGAAATAAAAGAAAACGTGGTTAGTTAAATATTGTTGGCTTTGATTAACATGTGTTAATTGGGCATGACCTTGAAAATTCATTAACATGTGATAATCAGTAGGGGAAAGAAACAGCGCCGATGATAATTCTGGCAATGTAATGCGAAAAAACCGTGGTTAGTTATTTTTTAAGCCCTTCAAATTTTTGGATGTTACGAATGAAAAATTGTTACATGTTGTCATAGGTGGTTGTAAAGTACACTAATTGTTTGGGTTGTTGTGGTTTCGTATAAAATGTTATTTCAGTAAGTAGGGCAGAAGCGACGGCTACATCGAAGGGTGGGACGTTAAGGACCAAAAAGAAGAAGGGTTCGGAGGACAATGGGAAAGGTAAAGCAGGGAAACCAAAGGTAGTTGGTAACAAACCGGAAAAGGTTCAGAAAGGCCGTAAGCGAGCAAAAAAGGATGAATTTCCAGGCATAAGGACAAGATCTGCACCACTGCAGTTTTATAAATGTGTATGGGCATTGACAGAACAACAACGTGACGCAGTCAGGCAAATGGGCTTTGGTCGTTTGCTAACTTTCAGCGTTGATGGTTTGCCGGCTAAGTTAGCTTATTTTGTTGTGGACAATTTTAATCCCGATAAGATGGTGATATGTACGCCTGCCGGTGATATCAAGGTGAACAGGAAAGTGATACATAAGTTATTAGGGATTCCGACTGGTGGACAAAAGATTAGTTCGATTGGTAAGCTGCCGATGCTGATTGATGCCATTGCGGATTGGAGGGCGAGATACCCAGGGGTAATGGTGCCTCCAACAAAGATGGTGAAAATGATAGATGAGTCCGATGGCGAAGACAGTTTTGATTTCAGGATGGATTTTGTAATGTGTTTTGTGGCAGTGCTGGTTGATTGTCATAAACAAAGTTGTTTACTGGAAGAAATCTTAGAGTATCTGGATGACGAAATGGACTTTGCAACAATAGACTGGTGTGACCTTGTTGTAGAAAAGCTGAGAACTTGCAAAGATACCTGGAATCGGCTTGACCCACAAAGTTTCTTCGTCGGTCCTCTAACGATTCTGATGGTAAGTGTACTTTTAATTATTTTAGATAATTAACATGTGTTAGAATACTTGATTATTTCCGGGCTGAACGGATCGTTGTTTCTTGTAGTTGTTGTACGTTGATAGCATTGAGTGCACGGGGATGGAGGTAGACAGTGCGGTGTGTCCTTTAGCTTTTTGGAACTTGAAAAGATTGCGAGAGAGAGAAAGGCTTGAAATACTTGCTGGTGGGTTTGGACTAGGACGGTTTAAAGGATTAACACGTCCCAGAAACTATAACGTGGAACACTGGGCAAGTAAAGAGGTAAAGTTATATGCTCTAACATGTGTTTTTTACAATTAGTATGTAGTGTTAGTATCAAAATGTTGAAAAACTATTTTCAACAGGAGAGGTTGACGATAGTACGACAGTTAATAAACGTGACAAAGAAGAACAAAGTCAAAATTGAGGGGATGTTAGAATCGCTATTGGTGGAGAGCCATGAAGACGAAGAAGTACAAACGTTGAAGGCAACGTTTGAAAGTATGTTTGAGAAGAAAGTTAGTGAAAGTGAGGATCACGATGATGCGGTAGATTTAGCGTCACACAAGATCAATTCGGTCTTGGGAGATTTGAGAAATGATGAAAGGTTTCACATCAACGAAGGAGAGAACGCTGGTTAGTAACTGTTATTCTTTGTGTTATTTAGTTTAATAATTTGGAATCCATTTATGGTTGTGCAAACGATTTCGTAGGGGATGGCGTGGACGACGATTTTTCGGATGGGTCACCAATAGCGAGCTTGTACAGGAAGTCGCTTATCCGGCGAAACAAAAAAATCAGTAAAAGTAGATTGAAAGCAGTAGGATCTTCAGCAATAGACTTTGATGCCCAAGAAGGTGTGCTGACAATGTTTATGAAATGAACACTGAACCACGTGTTAATGTGATACCTGTTGTGTTGGTTATCATTCTTAAAGTGATCATTGTAACACATTTGACGGGTGTGGCAACCTGTATTGATTGACTAATTTTTTTGGGGTTGCAGCTGATGTTGCGGCCCAATCAATCGTAGATGATGGTGGAGAAGACTATGCTGAAAAGATGGAAGATGGTGGAAAGTCGGGTCAGGTGAGGAGATCTGCAAGAATCGGGAAGTTAAAGCATGTTAGTGAGACAGAAGAAGGGGTTGTGACCCCAAAAAGAAGAAAGACAAATATGAAGTTTGGTGGACAATACACGGATGGTGGCAAAGAAAAAGGTAAATTGTTACATGTATTACCATTTTAAGAGTACGTTTATAGCGCGAAAAGAGTTTATGTACCTGTACTATATGTTATGGAATGAAATGTTTAGTCTAACACATGTTAATGTGACTTTGATCGTATAGTTTAACATTCTATTGTGGTTGCAGCAGATGGTGCAGGGGAATCAAGCGTAGTTGCTGATGGAACTGAGTGTACCGGAGCGCTGGAAGAAGGTGGTATGTCGTTGCGGGTAAGAAGATCTCCCCGTCTGAATAAGTTAAAGGATGCTCTTGAAATGAAAGCAAGCTTTGTGACCCCGAATTGCCCGAAGACAAATATAAAGATTGATCGGGAAAAAACGGATGATGGACTCGAATCAGGTAAACTGTAACATGTGTTACCAGTTTCATCATACATTTAGATTTAGAAGTACACGTTGACGGTGACGCGTAGTTTGTTGCTCGTTAAAATTTATTACCCTCTAATATGCGTACGTGTCTGAAACCCATTTAATATTTTTGTGATGTTATAGGCCTCAACAAGACTGAGAAGCAACTGGAAGAGAGAGAACTGGGGTTTAGTGAATTTGTGGAAGAAACAAATGAAGTCGTCGAAGGTGATAAGAGTGTTCATGATGCTGGTAATTCAAGTGGAGGTGACTGTAGTATTGGTGGGGCCGAAGAAAATAAAGGAGCCGGAAGCGTGGATAAAAGTGATGCTGAAGAAGTGTATAAGCCGCTGGGTTTAATGCGTGCAATACTGCGTATTAAAGCAGCAGAAGTGCATGGTGCTGTTAATGATAAGGACGAACATGTGGTTTTGGATGGCAAAGGCAAGGGGGCTGTTGATGAGTGTGACCGTGATTTTAAGGGTAATTATTTATGCAGCTTCTGGTACTAAGTTGTGCATGAGATGTGATAAGAATGTTTTATGCAGCTGAAGAAGGTAAGATTGAGCATGATGGGATGCATTCAACTGATGTAAATATGCAAGGGTGCAGTAGCGCGGGGGTAGACTCTGTCGCAGGCGCAGCTTTCGATAAGGACCAGGATGTCGAGGGTAAAGGGAAAGCGGCTGAGGACGTGTGTCAGCTGGAAAAGAACGGTAATGATTTTCATGCTCTAACATGTGTTAACTGTTCCCCTACCTGTATCATTTAGTGAGTTAACATGTGTTAATCATATACACAGTCTTCGGAAACCGTTTTATTTGATTAGCCATGTTTAGGCATGTCTAATTTATTCGAAAAATGTTTATGCAACTACAGATAGTAAGATTGAGAATGAAGTTAGGGCTGCAGCTGATGGAAGAAAAGAAGAGAGTGGTGGCGTCGTGTTTGCATCTGTGGAAGGTGCTGTTAATGATAAGGACGAACATGTGGTTCTGGATGGCAAAGGCACGGGGTCTGTTGATGAGTGTGACCGTGATTTTAAGGGTAATTATTTATGCAGCTTCTGGTACTAAGTTGTGCATGAGATGTGATAAGAATGTTTTATGCAGCTGAAGAAGGTAAGATTGAGCATGATGGGATGCATTCAACTGGTGTAAATATGCAAGGGTGCAGTAGCGCGGTGGTAGACTCTGTCACAGGCGCAGCTTTCGATAAGGACCAGGATGTCGAGGGTAAAGGGAAAGCGGCCGAGGAGGTGTGTCAGCCGGAAAAGAACGGTAAAGATTTTCATGCTCTAACATGTGTTAACTGCTCCCCTGCCTGTATCATTTAGTGAGTTAACATGTGTTAATCATATACACAGTGTGCGAAGGCGATACGATTTTTGATGAACGGAATTTAGATGGCCCCAATTGGAGTCTTGGAATGACACAAATTGGGGGTGAATTGGACGTGTCACCGGAAATCGGTACGATAGAGCATTAAAGAAACTCAGTATTGATGGGTTAGTAGGAGTCATCTGTAATATACTTATTTGCATTAAACGTGCAGGGTGCACAAGTGGGAAGGTGGATGATATTGCTCGGACAGAAACAGTGCTGGAGCGTTCCGGTGAGCTGAAATACATTCATTTACTGTGAAAAAGTGTTGTATTCTTCAATGCGTAACGTGAGTTATTTATTTTATATGTTTTAGGCGATATGGAGGCTACCACAGACTTGAGTATGGTTATAATGGTAGAACCAGTTAGCTCCTATGACCCGGCCCTTGCAATCCACAAAGGGCTAACTGGTCTGGAATTTTGTGGGGGTGATATGAATGAGGTGGAGGACAATATTCCGCTTGCAAACCGTGTGCGTATGTTGGATGAGTTGCGGGCCCAAAAAAGGAAGCTCCCTTTCAGAGAAAAAGTGGCAGCGAAAGCAAACAGATCACCTTACTATATAAGGTCTGTTGACATGGGGCAGGCAATAACTAAGAAGGAGGCAAATCTGTGGGAGTACATATACGTTGATGAAAGCCCATTGCACTCTTTAAATGGGCATTCTCGTAGGAAGCGGTCAATGGAGGCAAACGTGTAAGTAGAACTGCAACGTGGTTTATTGTTTTATAATAATAGGGTAAACCATGAACCAAGTTCCACACTAGATAATTCGTTATATTTTGATTTTTTCCGCAGGAGGGAACAGGGTTCATCGTCGGTTGTTGATGTAGATAGTCCGATACACATGGCTGTGTAAGTAGGGGGGTCATCGTACCAAAATTTAGTAAAATAATAAATAACATGTGTTAAGGTATGCAATTTAATTTATAATTTGTACATCTGAAACCAGGGAGTTGCTGTTTAGAAGCCCTACCCATGTAGAAGCGTCTCGGGCTATGTTCAAGAGTTTAAACGTTGGCAATGAGATCTCAGATGGTATTATCGACTGTTGGGCGGAGGTGCTAAACTTCCAAGAGAAACGGAAATCACGGGGGGCTTACAGTAGGCAATTCTTTGGTACCAAAGTTGTGGTGAGTGTCATGTATATGTAGATTACAGTGTGGCGACTTTTTGAGCTTATTAATTTCTCTGTTGTGGTTAAAGTTTCCGTGGATGCTAACAACTGAGGAAGGTGGAGTCGAGGCGCGGATGCACAAGTTTCGGCTTGGAATAAAAGGTGCGATTAACAGCGGTGAAAATGTTCCTGACTTTCGAAATCACGACATTGTTTTCTTCCCGATATTGGAGCACAAACACTTTTACTTGCTAGTGTTTGAGTTACGCGACCCGGGAATTTATGTCGTTGATAATGACAAAGCCCGCCAAGGTCAGTTGATAGAAGATAGTGTCTACTACCTCCACAAGGACACAGCGTATAAGATCGTAAGTTTCTTATAAACTGACAATTGTTGAACAAATAAGTGTGATAATATTGAGGAACTGCTTTTTTATTGAGCATGGCTTGTATATGTGTATGCAGAAAGATATGTTTGTGCAATATCTTCGGGAGGTTGGGAATCCGCGAGCCGATGACATAGAGTACTGCAACATCCAGCGTATGCCGGTTCCTTGGGCGACCACCGCAAACACAACTGATTGTGGGGTCTTCTTGATGCGGCACATGGAGTGCTACATGGGGAAAAACATAAGTTTTAACTGTGGGTTCAGCATGAGTGGGGCAAGGAAGATGGCGGAGGTGAGAAAGTTGAGAAAGAGGTATGCTGCGCACATCTTATGTTCGGAGGTGAATGTGCTGCTGCCAAAAATCAAGCAGGATTGCCGAATAGAGTAACACGTGTTAGGGGGGTGAAATGGTAGTTACTGTAGCACCAGTGTGCATTAATTGCGCCAGCTTTGTTTTTGGAAACATGTAATGTACTTTGATGGATTTGGGGATGTTGCTTTAAACTTATTGCGGGGTAGGTGTTTTGTTGGGTATGGCATCGTCACGATGTCTTCTTAGGGATATACTATCTATATACAATCTGATGTTTAGTAACTTGGTAATTCTATACTCTAAAGAATATTGATGTGTTGTTGGATGTGTTAGAATATTATTAATCTAGTTGATTGACGTAGTTGATAATGTTTTAAATGAGGTTGTTTGAAATTATATAAAGGTACGTGTAACATTATAGAAAATGAGAAAAATGCTGCTTCCAAGGGGACCACTCTTTCTAAAAATGTAGTAGGAATATTGGAAATTGGGGAAAGTAGGTGGCAGAAGTCTACAAACATAGGGGTTGGTGTCTATAAAACAACTTTATTGGGAAAGGAACCATTGCTTTTTGGCCCCTTATGGTCACATCAAAGTCAAGTCACAAAGACCTATATTAAATGTACCCAGTTCAAACCTCTATAAGTATTGTAGTGAAGAACCAAAGTCATATTCTGTAATACTTCACCACTTCAGTTAACCATAAACTGTTAGCGGTTCCAAAGTGGTGTAATGTGATGGACCCGTGTAAAGGTAAGGTTACGGCTACCCAACCAGGCACGGAGAAGCGGATGCAAAAGGGGAAGGAAGCATGTGAGGGCCAGTACGGGGTGTGCTACGAAAGAAAAGTGTCTCACAAAAATCGAGAAGACGGGAAAACTGGAGTAGCATCTGGTGACGATGATGCAGAAAGCGGAACCAAAAATGTAACTGATGTAGCTGGTGTGTCGCAAGAAACGTCACGCCGTAGGGAACACGTTGTTCCAGAAGATGAAAAGTTGAAGGGGCTACCAGATGAGTTGGTTAGGTTGCTGACGGATCCAGACCATGAATTATGTGGTTGCCCGTTGTGTCCATACTCACCCGAAACAATCCAGTCCTGGTGTTACCATGACCCATGGGAGAGTGAGCGCAGCCCCTCTCCTCTGTACTTTCATGATGAGGAATTTCCCACACCATGATGAAAAGCTTGTTAGAGATGGAGGATAACAATGGGTAGTTAGTATGTTGAAAATGGTTGAAGATGTGTTAACCTGATGACCCTATGTTGTAACAAAACGACATACCAATGTCGTTTTGTTGGTATTTTATTATGTTTTTTTTTTTTTTGGTAATCGGTTGATGTCATTTATCGTTAGTCCATCAATGTGTTTTAGACGCGGGGGGTGTAACCTATTAGTAGAATGTGTGTTTAAGTTGGCTAGACGTGAAATTTAATTCTATAACCTGACGTGGTTTAATATATAAGCTGTTTTTGTGTGGTTAAGACAGATTGTTTTGATCCTTTCAAGTTAAAAGAACCAAGCATTATGGGGGCTAACATGTGTTAAGCATCTGTTTTTATGCCATTGTAAAAAAATAAAACACAAAAACACCATTATCAAATGTAACACATTGGGAATGATGATCCACACCCATGAATGGCACAAAAACCATCTTGTACCTATGAATAAAAAATTGATTTGATGTTAACAATATGTAAAACTTTTTTGGGTTAGGGTTGTATACTTGGGGATCAGGCCTAACACATGTTAATGGTGGGGGGGGGGGTTTGACTAACCTGTTAGTGCTGTAAGTTGCGTCAAACGCGAGGACATCGCCAAAAGCTTTGTAGTTTAGCTTTGAAATCTCATCAGCCCAGAACCTGTTTTTGTGTGGTTAACACAGATTGTTTTGATCCTTTTAAGTTAAAAGAACCAATCATTATGGGGGCTAACATGTGTTAAGCATCTGTTTTTATGCCATTGTAAAAAAATAAAACACAAAAACACAATTATCAAATGCAGATAATATTAAGATAAGCCCATTAATAGCAAATAGAGGTCCCCAAAGAAGTAGGGCTACAAACACAAAAGTGGCCAAGGCCGTAGAGTTTCTTACAATCCTAATTATGGTTAATGGGATCAAAATAGTTCCACCTTCTTACACACGTAACAGAGAAGAGCAGGATGATGTCAAAAGACTGTTACATGTGTGTAAGAAGGACAAAATGAAGAGAGTCTCCCATGACATAGTACTAGAAAACGACAATAAAGATTTTAATCAGAGGGTGAGTCGCCAGAGGCGGTATGCCTTTGTTGTTCAGGAGCTGCCTTTGCTGCTTTCATTGCAGCCACCTTAAGGCAGTTGCGTGAGTCGTGGTCATCGACATACAGACCACAACGCTTGCATAAACGAAGCTGCTTTGGATGTTTTGGTGGTTTTGCCTTTGCCTTCTCACCGGGCCCAGAAATGCGAGTATGAGTACCACATCCTTTATTGCGTGCAACTTCTGGATTAGCAACTTCGACTGGAATGTTGATTGGCTGTCCAACTATTTCTTCCATTTGACACTCGTTTGATTCATTTTGAATTGTAGATAATGGTTGCTTGGAAAGCACATTGATCTTGAAATCCCTAAGTTGGTCAACCAATTTTGCCAACGAATCCTCATCGGTTCTGGCCACATCAACGCATTCAGTAACGAGGTCGAGGATTTCATTCCGCATAACGGACGGTGCGTGTGGGTTGACTCCGTATCGGATGGAAATTGAAAAAACCTGTTTGGGGAGGGCATCTCGACGCCACCTATCGTTTATGTATTGTGGGGGAATCCTTTCAACATTTTTCAATCGATAGACGCAAAAGACATGGCGACAAAGATATCCGATACGTGTGAAATTCCTGCATGAGCAACTGGCGGATTGGTCTACAGTGTTATACGTAACCTGTTTTGAACATAGACAGCAAAAAAGAAAGCCCTTTAGATCTAACATGTGTTAGAGGATGGGTAATAATGAAATTGCCTAACATGTGTTACCTGATAGACGTTTGTGATGTTGTTCCTTTTATCCAAATGAGTGACGTCTATCAGAAGACTGGAATTGCTGGACTCGGTTTGGTTTGTGATGTAGCATAAAAACTTCCCTTTAATTATCTCTTTTTGAACTTGCGCGAAAACAGCGTTTGTGTAAATGGTGAACGCGTGCTGTTCTATCGCTAAATTAGTATTGCCAGTGAACATCGTGGATGAGGTTTTGTACTCCGATACACGTTGACGATATCGTTGGCTGTCTACCCTATTTTCAAAGCACATCATAAATTGTACAAGGGTGTTTGCGCTTGTTGAGTTGACCTTGAAGGCAGCGTTAGAGCTTTCGCAGCGGGAAGTGGTCTTCATTAAGCAACACATGTGCAGTTCCCTGAAGTAGGCTGGTACCCAGAGATGTTTGATGTTGTACATGTCGTTCAACCAGCTGTGGTCTTGAAGCCCAAATGTTTGTAGGAGGTCATTCCAGCGGGACTCAAACGTTTCAGGTTTGATATAAACATTCCAAACCAACCGGTGAATGCAGGACCGAAGATCAGTGTTATCGAGAACGTCGGCAGAGATCTGAAAAAAGTTAATAGTTACTAACACGAGTTAGATTAAAAACAGTTTGAGAAGACATATAAAAATTGTGTTATGTTGGATAACACATGTTAAGGGCTAACAAATTAAGCTAACCTTGGAGGGTAGTTTTTTCATTATATGCCACATGCATAGACGGTGTCGTGATTCGGTAAAGACCATAGGAACAGCTTGTAGCATGGATGGGTCTTGATCACTTAGCACGAGAGTTGGTTGAGTACCGTGTGCCTTCAAGAAAGCCTTAAGCAACCACACATAAGATTCAATGGACTCGGTTGATATCAAACCCGCTCCAAATGTAACACATTGGAAATGATGATCCACACCCGTGAATGGCACAAAAACCATCTTGTACCTATGAATAAAAAATTGATTTGATGTTAACAATATGTAAAACTTTTTTGGGTTAGGGTTGTATACTTGGGGATCAGGCCTAACACATGTTAATGGGGGGGGGGTTTGACTAACCTGTTAGTGCTGTAAGTTGCGTCAAACGCGAGGACATCGCCAAAAGCTTTGTAGTTTAGCTTTGAAATCTCATCAGCCCATAATACAGAAGACAACTTTCCATTTGATACAGTGTAATCAAAATAGAAGTTGGGTAGGTTGTCAAAACGCTCACGCAGGCGTTCAAGGAAAACTTGTGCGTCGCGTTCACCAATAAAAATTCGCAACTGGTGGCTAAAGTTTTTAAAATCCACCGGAGTCCCATTGACATTGTGATGCCCTCCTTTTAAAGCTACAAGACATCTATAAGCTCTCATTGGTCCGATACGGTTTAGACTCATATTGTGAATGAATTGTTTCGTGGAGAATGACAGCTTCCGTGATATCTTGCTAAGATCACGGTTGTAACTCTCAACAAGTTCATGATTATGAATATCATTGAAACTCAGAACTGTGTATGAATCATTCGAGATTGAGACTAGTATGCTTGCCTTACAATCACACCATGTGAAGTTGGTCCTCCTGTGCTTAACAGAAGATTCATCTAGGGTGTCAAAGGTCCTCTTGGGTTGTGGTTTTCCATATTTTGAGCATCGAAGATACTTGTGTGTGGGAATTCCATTCCAGACTTTAGTTTGCCCTTTTTTTACAGAAAAACCTGCTTCAAACGCATAAAGTTCATACATCGAAAGAACATCCGCAAAAGTTGGATAAGATTTCCCACACACTGGTATGAACTTATCAGCGACATTAGGAATCCAGTAACGGGTTCCCTGAGGGGTATCAAAAACAAAGTATGGATTCGAAGGCCCTGCATCATCAAACGAAAAAGGTTAGGAATCTGCTATACATGGCATGACAAAAGGTTAGAAATCTGTGATATGAGAATAAAGTGGGCTCCCATGTAATTTATACAACCGTCTAACTGGCCGCGTGATGATTCAGCAAACATAGAAGGACCATGAGATGATCCAGAAACAGCAACAGTCACGGCCTGCATATGGGAATCTTGGGATGCTACATGTGAACATTATGGAATATGTTTGAACAATGCCATATCTGGGGAAGAAAAAAACAAAACCAAAGTATAGAAAAAACAAACCTTCTTCATTATCCATAACCTGGTCATCATTAAACGCGCTGTTCATGAAATTGTTGGATATCACAACATCCGGGGATCTAACAGGGGCTTCAGATGACCGAGAACAATCAACATGCATATAAGTGTATACATAAGCTTCGAATGCAACAAGTGAACATGGACATGCAGTATAGTTTGGATTATTAGATTAAAAAGTTGTAAAAGACAAAAAAAAACAGGACTTCGTAACAGTTAAATTACATATATGGACAAACCTGGAGCATTAAATTCCTCATCATTTTGGAAGTCGCTGCAAAAGAACCGGTTGGGGAAACTATGGACCGGCGACATTGATTGTGAGGTTGGTGGATTTGTCTCCATGGATATTAATGGAGAAATGAACAGGGGAGTAGAAGATGAATATGTAGTTCAGTTGAAGAATATATAAAATGAGAAATTGTAAAAGAAATATGGGGGTGGGTGCATTGTACAAATGAGTTGATGTGCATTAAATGCTGATGTCAATTCAACCAGCTGATAAATATCTTGCCTAACACAAATTACATATATAACCTTCCAGCAAAAAGTAACAAGAAGTGTGGGAGGGCTACGTGGCTAAATGATGGCCACTATTATAGTTTGCTAAGTTTTCTAAGAATATGGGGTTTCTTACTAAGCATTATCCTATATATATATATATATATATATATATATATATATATATATAAAATCTTAGATCATGAACTAATTCCATTACATCTTCTACTTTGATGACACTTAATAAAATAAGAAAATATTAATTTGAAATAAAATATACTATGTATTTGTAATTATATCTATTGAATATTCTTAATAATTAATATTAGTTATCTACTTACCCATACTTTAATATAATAGATATACTTTAATAAATAAAGACATATTTATCAAAAGAAGATGTAATAACCAAAAATTATATACCCATAACTATTTGACGTAACCAAAAATTTAAAACCTTATTATGTTTATAATTTGTTATTATTGTTTTCACAGATGTTAAAGATAAGTATAAACAATATATATATGTTTAATATATATAATCTTAGATCATGAACTAATTCCACTCCATCTTCAACTTTGATAACACTTAATAAAATAAGAAAATATTAATTTGAAATAAAATATACTATGTATTTTGTATTCAAAAACAAAATAGTTACTTCGTAAACGCATCATTTAAGATATTAAAATTTAAAATATTTAAAATGAGTAATGTTATATTTTCTTTAAGTTTGTATGTATAGTTCATATTAAAATTTATATTTATGATGTGTGATGCAAGAAATAATATGAAAGATAAAAAATAATTTAAAACCTGTAATGGTTATGTCCTTCAAACGCAATCAACCTCAACAATAACATATTTATTTAAAAAAAAACCCATTCAAGTTTATATAAATGGAAAACACATTTATTTTCCCAAATAACTCGATCAACTCCATGTGTGTATCCTAAAACCCATGTAATACATGGGTCTATAAACTAGTTGTTGTAATATACATAAGTATATAACATAAAAATAAATATATATTATTAGTTATCTGTATCATAATTAAATATATGATTATTATATAGTGTAATAACTATTTATTACAACCCTAGTTAATCCAAAGTTACTTGTTATTCTTTTAGCCTAATTTGAGAGTTTTATATCTTCATTACATAAATTATTTACTTTATTTATTCACAAAATACCATTATGTATATTGTTGACGATAGATGATGAATAGTAACTTTATTTTTATAATAATATATAGCATTTTATTATTTTTTATTTAATATATAATAAAAGTTTATTATTATATTTACTTTTAATAACATACTTTTAATTTTTTTTCTTTTTTAAAACCATATATTTCATTTGCTATTTTCTTTAATAATTCTTTTTTTTCTTTTTTAGAACATATATTAATTTATCGATTAATTTGATACTTCTTTAAAAATTTACGTTTATAACTTTTTTTTCCTAAAAATGTAAGCACGTAGTTGTGCTTGATTTTTCACTGACAATCTGTTATAAGTTTTGTAAAAAAACAAAGTTGTACTCAAAATAAAGTATTTATTTGGTATCATAAAACGATTCGATGATAAACTAAACCACTCTAATGGTTTGGCTTTCTAAACAACATGCTTTATTTTCAAATCACGTTTGTTTTACATTATCATTTGCTCGGTTTTGCCGCAACGATGGATGATGAATAGTAACTTTATTTTTATAATAATATATAGCATTTTATTATTTTTTATTTAATATATAATAATAGTTTATTATTATATTTACTTTTAATTTTTTTTCTTTTTTAAAACCATATATTTCCTTTGCTATTTTCTTTAATAATTCTTTTTTTTCTATTTTAGAACATATATTAATTTATCGATTAATTTGATACTTCTTTAAAAATTTACATTTATAACTTTTTTTTTCTAAAAATGTAAGCACGTAGTTGTGCTTGATTTTTCAGTGACATTCCGTTATAAGTTTTGTAAAAAATGAAGTTGTACTCAAAATAAAGTATTTATTTAGTATCATAAAACGATTCGATGATAAACTAAACCACTCTAATGGTTTGGCTTTCTAAACAACATGCTTTATTTTCAAATCACGTTTGTTTTACATTATCATTTGCTCGGTTTCGCCGCAACGTGCAACATAAAAAAAACTGGTTTTAATTATTTTATCTATTAGTTTCTTTCAATCAACAATTGTAACATCAAACATTTTATTATATGATTATTACAACTTTCAAACCGTTGAATGATTATCAAAATACTCTTTTCCTTGATTATTCAATATCACAATCATAATCATTTTCATGTATGTTGCATCTTGCATTGCTAAAATGGTGAACAAATTGCCAGGCCAATCGAAGAGATTCGTGTTTCGCCCACGGGCAGGACTTTTAATTCCTAGATCAACTAACGATAAGTCGAGTCCAGGATGTTGGTCGTTAGTTTCGCCTTCGGTTTTTAAGCTTCGGGGTGAAAATTTCTTTAGGTATATTTGAGTTTGGTATTTTTTTTTTGTAGTTTTTTATTTTCTATAAATCTTGAGTTAAAGGAATTGATAACTATATAGAGATAAGCGAAAGGAACCGGCTCCAGATTATAGCTCGTATGTTCCAATCGGTCTCGACTTGTTTGTTTGCCCTCGAAAGATTGATCATATCGCTCAACACGTTGAACTTTTGTTGATGTGAATAAGAAAGTACCTTCATTGCTTATTGTTAATGTTCAGGTATTACTTTGGTTCTCGAGAATTTAAATTGAGCTGGTACGGTTTGCTTCATGTCTTTGATAAAATACGACTTGAACCAAACCGGACCTGCAAAATTTTTTATTCATAGCTTACAACTATAATTGATGTTTTTGTTTTGGTTTTTCATTAACAATCGGTTTGGGTTTAATTGGTTCGCTTAATTCGGTTATTCGAAAAGATGGTTCGATTAATTTCATTAAAAGCTAGTCTTAGTCTTAGATGTGGGTGAATTCAATTTAATTTCTGTTAATAAATTCACTTATGTTTTGGGGAAAAATTAAATATTAGCAAACCTTTTTAATGTGTAAAGAAGAAAAAATATGTATGATTTATTAAAACATAAATAAAATCTTTTACAACATATAACATATCATATACAAAAAGTAAATAAAAATATAAAGACTAGTTTAAATATCGGTTCGGTTAATTCAGTAATTTATACACACATAACCTTCACTAATACGTGTGTTACTAAATAGTCGTTAGATATGACAACTAAACAGGGGCGCAGCTATTAAGGGGCAGGGGCACCCGACCCCCTGAACTTTTCGCTCAATAGTGTAATATATGTGGTTTTCGTATATAAAATTTTGAGTATATACGTTTTCGACCCCCTGGTTCTATAGAAATTTTTGAGTATATACGTTCGACTCCCCGTCGAAAATCTCAAGTTTCGCCACTGCAACTAAATATGTTCTCAATTTGGTAACCTGCCATTTTCTGACTAGATATTTATGTCTATATGACAATTGCCAACGTATCCAGATATATTGTTTCATGGTGACACAAGGGATAAGTCTAGTTTTATATTTCAAAGTGTCCGAAAACTTTGATAAAGAAACCTCACCTCGTTTTCGCGAAAGCATTCAGGTATTGTGTCGTTATAATCTTTCGGCCCTTTGATAAAGAAACCTCACCTTGTTTTATTCGCCTTTGTGTGTTCTACTGTGTTTAACCGTTGTAAATCATATACCTGCAGAGACTGGTCATGGATGAGATGGAATTACTGAAGGGTTTTGCTAAGGATTCTTTAGTTCCTTATCGGGAACGACTCAAACTAATGGCGGGTGTAGTTAACCCTGAGGATCTTGAGTTATGTTCCACTGAAAAAAAGCTTCTAAATGCTTATAATGACAAACCGGTGCTTACGCGTCCTCAACACGCTTTTTATGAGGTTGGTATATAGTTGTATAGTGGCATCCACTATTCCAGGATGCCCAACGGGTGCAATTATCCGTAACATAACTGCACCCGTTGGTGATGTCCCACATGCCACTAGATTAGGGTGTAAGGGGTGCATGCCTAAAGGAATTAGGCAAAGTGTCTCCCCCACCCAATCATGTTGTGCCATGTAATTTGCCTCTCATTTTTGCCTATTGCCCAAAAAACATAAGGGGTGCATGCCTAAAATGAGATTAGGCAAACCATTAAAAAAACAAAAGAGTTAATTACTGTTTTCGTCCCTGTGGTTTGTCAAAAATCACCATTTCAGTCCATTAGTTTAAAAAATGCGATTTCAGTCCCTGTAGTTTCACTTTCGTAACCATTTCAGTCCACCTCAGTTAACTCCATCCATGTATTCTGTTAAGTACACGTGAATTGACCATAATGCCCTTATTAATAAAAAACAAAAAGATATCTAAATGAGTTAATTATTGTTTTCGTCCCTGTGGTTTGTCAAAAATCACTATTTCAGTCCCTGTGGTTTAACTTTCGTAACCATTTCAGTCCAGTCTCCTAACACCGTCTATTTTACAGTTAAGTTTTTAATGAAATACCTAAATTACCCTTATGTTAATTAAATAAAAAAACCATGGAAATTTAAAAGATTGTATTCTAGGACCCACTTGTTAAAACACAACCCCACACAACCCCACCCCACTCCATCCCTGCTCTCATTTCCGGCAAAAGTTTCTGGTCATCTTCTCCGGCATCACAACCCCACCCTCTTAATGTCCGGCGACCCATTACCCCATCCCAATTAATATCTTCCTAGCAGCATCAATTAACATAATAACTTTGAAAAATAATTCTTACCTGGACATTTACTTAATCTAAAATCCAAAATTAAAATTTGGAACCATATATGTAAAAATAGTGCCAGACTTCTACTTCTACTGAAGCCATGGTGGGTCGAACCCTACAATCCAATTTAAGTCCATATGTCATACAACAATAAAATCATATAAATCCAATAATAAAATCATATAAGTCCATATTTAATTAACACTAGGGTAATTTAGGTATTTCATTAAACTTAAGGGTAAAATAGACAGTGTTAGGAGACTGGACTGAAATGGTTACGAAAGTTAAACCACAGGGACTGAAATCACAATTTTTAAACTAATGGACTGAAATAGTGATTTTTGACAAACCACTGGGACGAAAACAGTAATCAACTCATTTAGATATCTTTTTGTTTTTTATTAATAAGGGCATTATGGTCAATTCACGTGTACTTAACAGAATAAATGGATGGGGTTAACGGAGGTGGACTGAAATGGTTACGAAAGTGAAACCACAGGGACTGAAATCGCAATTTTTAAACTAATGGACTGAAATAGTGATTTTTGACAAACCACAGGACGAAAATAGTAATTAACTCAATACAAAAACATGTGATTGGTTGATTTGGGTATGGGCCCCACCACTTCTCCCTCTCCTTCTCTTTGCCGCATGCGGCAACTGCTCGCCGAAATCACATCTTCATCATCATTTGCGATCGTCACAAGGGGGTGGCGGTGGACATGCCTCTCGGCATGTGGGTTGCCGATGGGTTTGCCTAAACCCACCCCGTACACCCTTAAAAGATTGTATCTTTGTCACATGCTTAGTCTCACTTTTCTTTGCTATTTTACGTAGGGACATGACTACTTTCAAATAGATCTAGACGTACACAGATTTAGCTACATTTCACGGAAAGCACTTAATGCTTTTCGCGAGCAGTTGAAACATGGTATACTCGATGTTGGTTTAACGATTCAGGTAAATCGGTTTTTGCGGGGTACAAAATGGGAAGATTTATGTTTAGTTTGTTTCCGTGTTTGCCTTAACTAATCTATTTATGTTCTATTGTTTCTTGGTTTTAGGCACAACATCCTGAGGAACTACCAGAGCAAGTTTTATGTTGTATTAGACTCAACAAGATTGACTTTTGTGATCATGGTCAAATTCCTAGAATTTTAATCCCAAATAGTGATTAATTTGTATTATTAATTTTCTTTTGCTTTGAAGCATATGCTTTTCTAGTGATGAAGAAACACGTAACTAATTTTAGGGGAGATTAGTTTGGTTTATGTTCCTATCATAATGGTTAATCTTCTTATAGCTTTCTGAGCTTCGTAATGACCCGTTACTCTTGCAAAACAGAACACCGTTACTCGTTAAGAGGGGAATATGGGGGTTTCCCTCTTAACCGGGCTCCGGCGTGAGAATAAGCGACTGTTCTAAGGAGATAAATGTGTATTAAGAGTGAGATTAGAGGGAATGGAATGTTTAACCTGTGAAGGGAAGTCTCTATTTATAGCCGGAGAGGTGTAAGAGGGTATGGGATGATGGGCCTTGGGCCGGAAGGCGACAACATAGGGGATATGCTCCTTGTCTCACTGGTGTCGACCGTTAGTCGCTTCTAGAAGTTCTCCTGTGCTGGCGCCCCGTGATTGGAGCCACGTGTCATCGTTGTCGGCCTGGCAGTCCTTCTGCCATCAGCAGGTAAGTGGAGATCGTGGGGCAGGTGTCTCTGCCCTGTGATTGGTGCCACATAAGCGTCCTTAAGTACTTTCTGTCTCCTGCATGTCAGACGATCGTGGAGCACGATTGAGCAGAACCTAGAGGACGCGGATTGGCCCTTTTTCCTGTGCCACTTGTACCTTGTGTGCCTTCTGAAGTAGCCCTGCGCCATAGCCTTGCGCGGCTCTTGATGAACATGAAACTGATCCGCGCGGCATATGGGTGGATGAAGGCTCTTGTTTGGAATGCTAAGTGTCGAATGTGGTGTTTTTTTCTTGATGAGACCTCGCGCGAGGTCAGCCCTTGGTGGAGTACCCCGTGCGAGCTGAGATTGAAGATCTTGCTGATTTAGGAGTATGGTCCTGCGCGCGACCTGGATGAAGGTCTGCGCGGCTTTTTGGGACCATACCCCTTCAAGTCCCCCCAGTCCAGTGCTGCACCATGCGTGAAGTGAGTGGTTGGAGCTCGGGATTTAGAAAAAAGAAGTGCTAATGATTGAAAAATCTTGCTTGATTTTGGTAGACGGCGCGCGTGTAATTACTTGTTGGTTACTACGGCGCGACTACCAGATTTGGCTCAAGGTGGTTCACTGCCTTTGAGTGCAGGCGCGCAGGGGTATTCGAGTCATTGTTAATGTTGCGCGGCCTTAGTAGATTTTGCATGAAGTTTGTAGTGATTTTGGGCGGGAAAGCCCTCGAAATTTGAAATCTGACAAGTTGGTGAGAAACGTCATTGATGGTGACGTTTGAGTTGACCACTTACACGGCTGTCATCAAGTTGTCTCTGACGGTTTGGCTTTCCGTCAGGAAAGTGATCTCCACGCGCGCGTGGTAATCGTCACTCCGGGAATTGCGATTGACGTGGCAGTCGCTGATTGGGTACGCGCACGGTGAATCCGACACGTCTACTCATCGCATTAAATGCGATGAGTATATATATCCATGAAGATGAGGAGAGATGATTACTTCTTCTACTGTTGCTACTTTCTCTCTATTCTTTTCTTCGGATCTTCAAATCTTCAAGCGATCTGTAGCAGATCTTCAAGATTCATCATCATATCTTCAAATTTTTTCCAGAATATTTGAAGTTTATAGTTTGTGTCCATGGCTGAAGAACATCCAGAAGAGAATCCCGGTGAAGAGGGTCCCGTTCCCATCCTTAAGTGGGATTTAGGGTTATTTGAGTAGATCACACATAATTTCCGGTTTCCACCGGATTGGGATGCCCGGTACCCCGGCCAAAATCAAACGGCCGCCGACGCACCGCCGGGGTATATCACGTTGTTTGAAGATTTCTTTTTACAGGGCAACTTCCGGTTGCCGGCGACGGAGGTCTTGGCCCACATTCTTCGGTTCTATGGGTTCCATATTTCGCAACTGAGTCCACCTGGGATGGTTAGAGTTCGACACTTCGAATTTCTCTGTCGATCCCATGGTGTTAACCCGACGATGGAAAGGTTTAGAGCCTTTTATCAACTGATCAGAACCATGGGTTTCTACTCATTTTCCAGTCGAGGGGTTGCGAAGAAGATACTCCTGAACCCTCCTAAGAGTTTCCATGACTGGAAACAGAAGTTCTTTTTCATTCGCGAGGAGGTGATACCGGTTGCCATGATCTTCCGCCCATGGTCCGAACCGATCGAGAAGGAGGAATTGGCGATTCCCAAGAAGGAAGATTGGTACCTGAAACTTACCACCACTCCAAACCGAGTGTTTGGTGAAAATGTTCTGGTTAGGCGCAGATGAGTGACCAATGGCCGCATGATAGCGAGGAGGTGCCAGTATTGAAGTTTGAGGATAGAGGTTAGTTGTTACCTTAGTTTTCTGACTATATGCGCTTTATTTAACGGTTTGAATTTTGAATGTAGAAGCGCATCTTTATCAAGCTGCTTTCCCCACGTTTGGTGGATCCATGGGGGTGCGTTTGCTGCAGTCGGGGGAGCAATATTGGTACGATAGAATCAGGCCGCGCTTCCTGTATCCTGTTGCTGGGGCCTTCGCTAATCCTCCTACCGCAACTGAAGGTGCGCATATTCCCAATCCCCGACCTTGCGAGCTGTGACCTCTGCCGGGAAAGAGATTCTTTATCTTTCCAGCGAGGAGTCTGTAGGGTCTTCGAATGGGGAGCTAAGTTCGTGGTCTAACATCTTTGCAGGTGTGTTGCGCGACTTGGGTATTGACCCAAAAGAAAAGAAGAAGAAGCCAATCAAGCGGAAGAAGGTTATCACCTTAGATGCTGAGGTGACTAGCAAGAAGGGCGGAAGCAGCCGCACGACTGCTGCTGCTGATAAAGGTACTCTCCGCCTTCGCCAGAGTAACTTGGAAGATTACGTTATGATAAGTGACTCACTTGAAGGTTTATCGCGTATAGGCGAGAAGAAGGCCGGAGCTGTTGGCTCAAGGAGCTCAGGGAGCGCGGGTTCTCGCAACCCAGATGCTGGAGTTACTCCATCTTCTGTTGTGCATGGTGAAGAGGAAGAGGAAGAAGGGGGAGAAGAAGAAGAGCCTGCTGCCAAGTTGGTAAGCAGGAAAAGAAGTAGAACTGAGACCACTGCTGGTGTGTCTACTGCGCCGAAGGTTGGAGGGGCTCCCTTGATCGGGAAACAGAGCAATTTGCGCTCTCTGTATAGATTTTCTCCTGGTTAGTCTCTTTACTACCTTGTTTCCTTCGTTGTTCTCTGTTTGACACTTTGTTTTTGTAGAGGAAAAAAAGAAAACCCCTGAAAAGAAGGATGTCGTCATCACAGAACCGTCAGAGTCGGTGCTGAAAAGGCCCAAGGTTACCCTCAAACCTTTCAAGACTGCTGGGATAGAGTCTGAGAAGGATCAAAAAGCTGATGAGAGGGAAAGAGAGGAAGTTGCTGAGAGAGAAAAGAAGAAGGCTGAGGAGCCTGTTGTCATGGCTACTGAAAAGGAGAAGGAAAAAACTTCTGGGAAGCCTGTCGGTGGTGTTCCGAAGGATACCAGGACCGCTGCTGCCACTGTTCGTGATAAGGCGCAGGGTCCGGAGGTTGTTCACATTACGGGGCTTGACCAGCCCCATCATGACAAAAGGAAAGAGCCTGAGGTTGAGAAACTTACCCAGAGTGCGCAACCTGATGCCTCCCTTCACTTTACTAAGGTAACTTCTACTACTGGGGGATCAGGTCCACATGCTGTGGGTGGTGCGAGTTCTGGTGGTGCTGGAGGGTTTATGCCTCAATCTCCCATTGGTCCTAAGGATACTTTGGGAGATCTCTATTACAAAACTTATACTGAGGAGGCGCGTGGCAACGCTCCGCATCAAGCTCCTTGGGGTCTAAAACAGAAGGATACGTTTATGGAGTTTGCGGCCTGTCGTGATTGGTTCTTAAATTCCTTCCCTCCTGGCGAAGTTAACCGCCAACGGGCGTGAACCCATGATGGGTTGTACCAGGCCAATGTTGTTGGCGAGGCCAACACTCGCGCCGCCAACCACCAGATCGTGCGAGAATGGCGCACAATGGTAAAGGATAGGGCAGACTGGGAAAAGTATCGTGAGCGCTTGTTGAAGCAGGTTAAAGATTATGAGAAGGCTAAGGCTGCCTTTGTTGAAGATAAAGCCAAGTTTGAATCTGATAGGAGATCAGAAGAGTGGGGCTTTGAAGGCCTTAGGGGCAAGCTTCGTGCCGCTGAGGATCTGCTGGTGAAAGAGAAGGATGAATGGAAGAAGATATGCGAGAAAGATAATCAGCACATGTATGCGGCTCGCACGAAGATCACTGATCTCGAGGGTAAGGTTGCTGAGCTGACCGGGAAGGTCGAAGATGTGCAGGCTGCTAAGGATCATGCTGAGGTTCAGAAAACCTTTACCTTTTCTCTCTTTATGCTTTTGTTAGCAGAATTAACCAAGTCTTTTACCCTTTGTAGGTTGAGCTGGCTGAGGTGAAGGCTCAGCTGTCTGGTAAAGACAAGGATTTGATGGCCAGGGACGTCGAGATTGCTGAGTTGAAACGTCGCCTTCGAGAGCAGGTTGACAAAAGCGAGTCCTTGGAAATCGATCTTGAAGCGGAGAAAGGAAAAGCTGCTTCTGCTGAGGAAGCCAGGCAAAAGACAGAGGAAGCGCGAGACGTTAGTACAGCAGCCCTTAATGTAGCGCAGAATAACTATTCTGAGGTTCAGGGCATCGTTGATACTCTTGCTTCTGAGGCCAAGTGGATGCGCGACAGAGGAGTGGTTCTGGTATGACTTTTCTTCTTAACTTGGGCTCTAATTATTAAACCTAGTCCTTATCCATTGCTTTTGCTGTAGGTTTCTAACTCGATCTTAAATGCTAGAGAACTAGATAAAGCTATTGCTGCTCTTATAGATGCTTCTCGCGCGGTTGGTCACCGTGGAGGCTATCTGGAGTGTGCACAGCATGTTGAAGAGGTGTTTGGGCAAGAGTTTGACACTAGTCATTGCTCGGTGACCAATGAAGCTGATGCCGAGTTGGCTCATGCTGAAAATGCTTATGATCACCTATCACTGCCTGTGATGGACTTGGCCGCAAAGGCTCTAGAGCATGATGATTGGTGCCAACGTCTAAAGAGCATTCTCGACCCACCAGAAACTGTTGAATTATCTGATGAGGAGGAAACGGCGGGCAATGATGGTGATGGTGATGGTGACAAGCATGATGATGGTGGAGGTTACGGGTATGAATAGGCAGTATTGACAAGCATGATGATTGTTTAAACTTATCAAGTAAAGAAAAAATTTAAGAAATGTCCCAAAAAGTTTAGGATATGATCAAGGATCACATAACCCATAATTGATAAGTTCTGAAAAGTAACATAGTTTAAGGATCATAAGTTCAATTGTCAAAGGATAAGGGTCAATCACATAAATGATGAATAAAATCAACATAGTTAATGATCATACCTGAGAATCCAAGTTAGGATCCTAACCTTTAATACTTATAATCAGGATAACCAAAATACAAACCTTAGTTGAAAGTAAGGATCAAGAATCCTTGGTTATTTATCTTCACAAACCTGAAATAAGATATAACTTGGGACTAAGCCAATATAAAATGAAAGTTAGTAACTGGGGACAAGCCCAATAATTCTGGGGACAAGCCCAATATACTAGGGACAAGCCCAAATGATAACTGGGGACAAGCCCAAAGGATAACTGGGGACAAGCCCAAAGGATAACTGGGGACAAGCCTAAAGATCGTGTGTAAACTGGAGTATGGCCCTTACTGGCGACTATCCAAACTTAGTGACATGAAAATGCCAAAACCTTAGCTAACGTGAAAACGTTAGAAACCTTAGGAACGGATGTATGGTACGTCTACCATTATACGTAGGATCCTGAATATAGCCAGTACAATGAAATTGCCAGCCCCTAAAGCGAGTACTGGTCCCATTGACATGAACTATACCAGGATCATCGTGCGCTACTGGCGAAGCTGGGGACAGGCCCAAACTGGGGACTAGCCCAAATAACTGGGGTCAAGCCCAAATAACTGGATACTTCTGTGGATACTCAATCTTTAGTTAAGGATACCTGAACCTTCAAAACTCAGAATCAAGTGAAAGGAGGATAAAGGATGCAGGGTCCTTATCCTTGTAAGAATAAAAGAGTGAAATAGTTTGAGATTGGAATGTTACCAGAAAGAGGATCATCTGTCAGTAGGGATCCTTTAAGAATACTTGTCTGGTAAGGATCACGGATCATGATCACAAGAAATATTTCTTCAAATGGACAGCATTCCAAGCTCTTGGTAGCAAATCACCTTCCATTGTTAGCAATCGATATGCCCCCTTTCCTGCTTCAGCTTCAATCAAATAGGGGCCTTCCCACTTTGGTGCTAGTTTTCCATCAGCAGGATTGGTGGTATTTTGAAATGCTTTCCTTAATACCATATCCCCAACTTGGAATTTCCTGATCCGGACATTTTTGTTGTAAGCTCCAGCCATCCTCTGTTGATAACTGGCCATCCTTATCCTTGCTAAATCCCTGATTTCTTCTATAGTATCCAAGTCTTGAATCAAGTTTTCAGCATTTCTTTCAGGATCACGAATGCTTGTTCTTGCAGTTGGAACCACCATCTCTGTAGGGATCACTGATTCTGCCCCAAACACCAAAGAAAAAGGAGTTTGGCCAGTAGCATTCTTGGGAGTCGTCCTATCAGCCCAAAGTACATAAGGTAGTTCTTCTGCCCATTTTCCTTTCTTGGATCCAAGCTTTTTCTTCAAATTGTTAATGATGATCTTGTTGGATGATTCTGCCTGACCATTAGCTTGTGGGTGGACTGGTGTTGATGTTATCATCTTAATCCCCTAGCTGTCACAAAAGTTAGTGGTTCTATTCCCAATAAATTGGGATCCATTATCACAAATAATCTCAGAAGGGATACCAAATCTAGTAATAATGTTTCTTTTAATAAAGGATATAACTTCCTTTTCTCTGACTTGAGCAAAGGCTTCAGCCTCTATCCACTTAGAGAAGTAATCAGTCATAGCAAGCATGAATACTTTTCCACCAGGTGCCTTAGGAAGCTTTCCAACTATATCCATTCCCCATCTCATGAATGGCCAGGAAGAGGATATAGGATGCAAGAGCTCTGCTGGTTGATGAAGGATATTACTATGCCTCTGACAAGGATCACACTTCTTGGCATACTCCACAGCATCCTTCTTCATAGTGGGCCAATAGTATCCTGTCCTCAGGATCCTTGAGAATAATGCCCTACCCCCAGTGTGGTTTCCACAATCTCCTTCATGGAAATCCTTTAGGACTTCTTGGATTTCAGGATCCTCAATGCATCTAAGATATGGTCCTGCAAGAGATCGTTTATACAACATATTATTTAATATTGTAAATTGAGATACCTTAGTTTTGAAAGCCCTTGGGTTTTCTCCTGTAGGAATTTCTCCATGTTGTATGTATCTCATGATTGGGAGGATCCATGACCCTGAATGAGATTGAGTATCATCACTAGGGATGATTGCAGAATCTTCACCTATCTCCATAGCTGCATGATCCTCGATAGCAGGGGTCGGGATATGGATAATAGGGATCTTGATATTCTCAGGAATCTTCAAAGATGATCCTAGATTGGCTAATGCATCAGCTTCTGCATTCTCTTCCCTTGGTACCTGTGTCAAACTAAAGGATACAAAAGAGAGTGCCAATTCTTTGACTATCTCCAAATATTTGATTAGCTTTTCACCTTTAACAGCATAGGATCCATTAAAGTGATTAGTGATCAGTAAGGAATCTACATGTACCTCAGGATATAAAAGAGAGTGCCAATTCTGTGGCGATTTTAGTAGTATTCCAAGCCCTGTTCCTTTCACATTAGAGGCTCCATCAGTGAAGAGTATCCAAGGATCCTTAGTCTCTTCAAGTTGTTGGACTTCTAACTCAGCTTCCTTTTGCAAATCACTACTAAAATCTGCCACAAAGTCAGCTAAGGCTTGGGATTTGATGGCAGTCCTTGGTTCATATCTTATATCGTATGCACTAAGCTTCACTGCCCATTTAGCCATCCTCCCTGACATTTCAGGTTTCCTGAGAACACTCTTAATTGGAAAATTAGTCTTAACAACAATGGCATGAGTTTCAAAATAATGTCTCAATTTAGTAGATGCCATAATTAATGCAAGGATAAGTTTTTCTAAGTGTGAATACATGGATTCAGCATCAAGAAAACTCTTACTTACATAGTAAACAGGATGTTGTGTACCTTGGTGATCCTTAACAAGGACCGCACTTACTGCTTTTGAGGATACCGCCAAGTATAAGGATAACACATCTCCCTTTTCTGGTTTCATCAAGGCTGGGGCTGAGGATAGGTAATCCTTAAGAGCTTTAAGGGCACTTTCATGCTTCTCAGTCCATTCAAATTTCCTATTCTTCCTCAGGATGTCATAGAATTCCTTGCACTTTTCTGAGGATTTGGATATGAATTTGTTCAAGGCTGCGATCCTGCCTGTCAATCTTTGTACATCCTTAGCATTGGCAGGAGATTTGATATTCACAATAGCCTTGATTTGCTCTGGACTTGCTTCAATGCCCCTCTTTGTCACCATATAGCCTAAGAATTTACCTGCCTTAACACCAAAATGACACTTGGAAGGATTAAGTTTCATATTATATTTATCAAGGATATTGAATGCTTCCTCCAAGTCTTTAAGGTGATCCTCAGCTTTCTTGGACTTAACCACCATGTCGTCTATATAGACTTCCATAGTGTGTCCAATCTGCTCCTTGAACATCATATTGACTAGCCTTTGATAAGTAGCACCTGCATTCCTTAATCCAAATGGCATAGCAATATAACAGTATATACCAGTTGGGGTCATGAAGGCCGTATCCTCTTGATCAGATGGTTCCATCTGAATTTGTTGAAATCCAGATGAAGCATCCATAAAAGTCAACAACTCATGAACCACGGTAGCATCCACCATGGAGTCAATGTGGGGTAATGGGAAAGGATCCTTGGGACATGCCTTGTTTAGATCAGTAAAATCGACACATACCCTCCACTTTCCATTTTTCTTTTGGACAACGACCACATTGGCTAACCATCTTGGATACTTAACCTCTCTGATCATTGTTAGGGGTGGATTTCTAAATGACCCGTGATCCTCAAATATTATCCTGTTTGGTGATCCTTACTTCTGTATCAGTTAGTGATCCTCAGAAGTGCCTCAGGATCAGGATCATGGATCATCCTAAGCATCCTTATACTAATGATTGTCTGTTTTGAATTCGTAACTATTTTGCAGGAATATCAATTGGGACTTGGTCTTGGCGATATTTCTGGAGAATATACTAAGTCTATTCCGCACGTGCTTGGTCAGAAATGGACGTTGTGGAGTCGTGGAGGACTTGCACCATTTGCGGATAGTTTGTTATTTAGATTTTTATTAGATTTAAATGGGGTAGCGAGCTAATTAGACAACACTTTTTGCTATTTTTGGCTACACACACTCTTGCAACCGCTCACACCAGCTCTCGTTCATACACTTAGCAATTTCGTACACTTTTTACACATTCCACTATAGTGATCCTTGTATTTAGCTCACTATCATCCGAAGTTGTAACACATTACTTGTTTAATTTGAGTTGGTGATCGGTAGTTTCCATCACCCGGGGTTTTTTGTGCCGGAGATCAACTCTTGATCAAGGGCTTTTTCCCCGTATAAACCTTGTGTCACTTGTTATTTATTTTTCATAGTGATCCTTATTGCTATAAACCAATTCAAGCATCATACCCCTAACAGAGAGTTTGGTTACATTATCCTCGTCTGATTTTTTGACCAAAACAGTTTGGCGCCCACCGTGGGGCAATTGGTGCTTCATTTCTAAGAAATTCTCATCTTTGTGATCATTCCGGTTCATTGCATACGAGCAGATGGCTTCATCATCAAAGAATACCTCCAGTGCGATGTCTACAGTCAATTCATCCCAGGGCATTCCACCTTTGCCTCCACCACCTTCTGGACCTCAGAAAAATGCCGAGAAGAAACCAACTCCCATTTTCTCAAAACCTCCAACTTCTTCTGCTTCTTATACTCCTACTACTAGTGACTTGTTTACTCTGATTTTGCAGATGAAGGAGCATATCCAGCAGCAGGACAAGACCAATGAAAGGATCCTTAGAGAAATTGGAGACATCAAGAAACAGAAGAGATCGGCAGAGGATCATTCCCCACTAATGCCCAGATCTTTGAATTTTGATACTCCAGTTATAACTTCTCAGCCTTCAGCGGTTCCAGATGTTCAATATGTTGGAGGACCAAAAGGGGTGCATTACGGGTCATCAGCAATGACTCAGGCTTCAGGGTTACACTTTCAACCATCAAGTTCCCATCCTCAGCATATAGGATCCTTTGCAAGCTCAGAAGGATACTCGGGAGCGCAGCAGATTCAAGGGTGCTGGCCGTTTCAAGGATCCTCCCAGGTTCAAGGATCCTCCCAGATTCAAGGATCCTCCCAGGTTCAAGGATCCTCCCAGGTTCAAGGATCCTCCCAGGTTCAAGGATCCTCCCAGGTTCAAGGATCCTCCCAGGTTCAAGGATCCTCCCAGGTTCAAGGATCCTCCTATGTTCAAGGATCCTCCCAGGTTCAAGGATCCTCCTATGTTCAAGGATCCTCCCAAGTTCAAGGATCCTCCTATGTTCCAGGATCCTCCCAGGTCCAAGGATACTCACAGTTTCAAGGATCCTTCCAGATTCCGGGATCCTTAAGGAGTTTGCAATCAGGAAGTTCCGACATCCATCAGGGAGATTTCATTCCAATGCAAACCATTGCTTCTACTGGTCCATCGGCCATTCCAGAGCCCCAACAATATGGATTAACATCCACTCTTCCTAATTTGAATACAATGGGAGGTAACACTTTTAATAATTCTTATACTACTAACCATGGCCTTATGCAGGATACAGGTATCAATCATGCCCTGGCTAGAGAATTGCAAAAGTTGAAGGACATGATATCAAGTGTCCCAGGAGTGGTCAAGCCTATCCCAGAGATTGCAGATGGGAGCCACAAGATATCTCGTTTTGCACCACCAATTTGTGATGCTGAGATACCCAAGAGGTTCCATGTACCTACCATGAAGTTGTATGATGGTTCAATGGATCCTGAGGAACACATAGCTCAATACAGGGAAAGGATGGAGATCAATCCCATCCCAGAAAGGTTAAAGGAAGCATGTCTATGCAAGGGATTTGGATCCACTCTTACTGGATCGGCTCTTAAATGGCTGCTAAGTCTTCCTCCTTACTCTATTACCTCATTTGCTAATCTAGTTAACCTATTTAATAACCAATTTTCTTGTAGTAGGAAATTTGAGCATTTAACTAGTGATCTGTATAGGATAACCCAGGGTCATAATGAATCATTAAGGGATTATATCACTAAATTTAGTAAAGAATCCTTAGATATTCCTAACCTGGACATAGCTACGGCCGTTGAAGCCTTTAAAATGGGACTGCTTAGGGATTCGTTATTCTATGATGATCTTGTTATCACACCATGCAGGAATCTAGATGAGGTAAGAACCCGGGCCCTTAGGTTCATCCGGCTAGAGGATGACAAAAGGATCCAGGAGAGGTTAGCAGGACCCTCAAAGCAAGAGAAGCAAGGATCCTCGTTCAGAAACAACAAGTTCAGATCTTATAATAAATCCGATAACCAGAATGTGCATGCTGTTGAACAAGAAGAGGATGATGAGGATTATCCTCCAGTCTCTGAATATTGTTTTTCTGTTGATAACAATGAACTAATCCTTGCGATGCAGAATTTAGGTGATAAAGCTAGATGGCCCAGAAAAAATGATAGACCAGTTGCAACTAAAGATAAATCAAAGTGGTGTGCATACCATGAAGATTTTGGGCATCTCACAGAAGAATGCATCGCATTGAGAAAAGAAATTGGATACTTGTTGAGCAAGGGGCACTTGAAAGAATTATTGGGGAGAAAGAAGTCAAGGACTCAGGATCCTGAAAGGATCCTAGAGAAAGCTCCAGCCCCTCCAGCAGATGCACAAATTATAAACTTTATATCTGGAGGATTAGACATTTGTGGAACATCCTTCTCTGCAGCCAAAAGACATGCGAAGGAAACCAAGATGGATAATGGAGATAGACCCATCCGAACATCCAGCGTCTCCGAAGGAAAAGTTATAACTTTCGATGAGGATGATCGTGTTGACATCCAGGATCCTCATCATGATGTTTTGGTTATCACTCTTTTTATTTCTAACCATTTTGTTCGCAGGATCCTTATAGATGGAGGAAGCTCTGTGAACATTATCCAGCTTGATGTTCTCAAGAAGATGAACATCCCTGAATCCGACATCATACCAAGATCCTCTGTGCTCGTGGGATTCAGTGGCGAGACTAAGAATACTCTGGGGACATTAAACTCCCAATCTATATCGAAGGCCTACATTCTTACCAAAAGTTTTGTGTTATTGACTGTTTATCTTGTTGTAATGTGATCCTTGGCAGGCCTTGGATACACGATATGAAGGCAGTCCCATCCACTTATCATCAATGTGTGAAGCTTCCTAGTCCTTGGGGAATAGTGAAGATTGATAGTGATCAGCAAGAGGCTAAGAACTGCTACACCTCATCAATGAAACCAGCATCAAAGTCTAGGGAGCAATAGCAATCAAAGTGTCCTCCAAGGGATGTTTTGGAGGCAAGAGAACAGGATATAGTAGAAATCCTTATGGATCCTGATGATCCTGAATCTATAGTTTATATAGGATCAGGGATCCTTGGCGAAATGAAGGAAGACCACATATCCTTCCTCAAAAGGAGAAAGACTACCTTTGCATGGAAACACGAAGACATGACAGGTATATCTAAAGATGTAATCACTCACAAACTTGGCATTGATAGGCCCTTCAAACCAATCCATCAAAGGAGAAGGAAATTTGCACCAGAAAGAAATGCCATTATCCAGGAGGAGGTAGAGAAATTACTCCGAGCAGGTATGATTAGAGAGGTCAAGTATCCAAGATGGTTGGCCAATGTGGTTGTTGTTCAAAAGAAAAACGGAAAGTGGAGGGTATGTGTCGATTTCACCGATTTAAATAAGGCATGTCCCAAGGATCCTTTCCCATTACCCCACATTGACTCCATGGTGGATGCAACTGCGGGTCATGAACTGTTAACTTTTAGGGATGCTTCATCTGGATTTCAACAAATTCAAATGGAACCATCCGATCAAGAGGATACAGCCTTCATGACTCCAACTGGTATATACTGCTATATTGCTATGCCATTCGGACTAAGAAATGCAGGTGCAACTTATCAAAGGCTAGTGAATATGATGTTCAAGGATCAGATTGGACAAACTATGGAGGTTTACATAGACGATATGGTGGTAAAATCAATAAAGGCTGAGGATCACCTAAGAGACTTGGAGGAAGCATTCAATATCCTTGACAAATATAATATGAAGCTTAATCCTTCAAAATGTCACTTTGGTGTTAAAGCAGGTAAATTCTTAGGATATATGGTGACAAAGAGAGGCATTGAAGCCAGTCCAGAACAAATCAAAGTAATAGTGAACATCAAGTCCCCTACCAATGCTAAGGATGTTCAGAGATTAACAGGCAGGATTGCAGCTTTAAACAGATTCATATCCAAATCCTCAGAAAAGTGCAAGGAATTCTATGATATCCTAAGGAAGAACAAGAAATTCGAGTGGACTGAGAAGCATGAAAGTGCCTTAAGAGCTCTTAAGGATTACCTATCCTCGGCCCCGGCTTTAATGAAACCAGAAAAAGGAGATGTGTTATCCTTATATCTTACGGTATCCTCAAAAGCAGTAAGTGTCGTCCTTGTTAAGGATCACGAAGGTACACAACATCCTGTCTATTATGTAAGTAAAAGTTTACTTGATGCTGAATCCAGGTATTCACACTTAGAAAAACTTATCCTTGCATTAATTATGGCATCTACCAAATTAAGACATTATTTTGAAACTCATGTTATTATCGTCAAAACTAATTTTCCAATCAAGAATGTCCTCAGGAAACCTGAAATGTCAGGAAGGATGGCTAAGTGGGCAGTGAAGCTTAGTGCATATGATATAAGATATGAGCCCAGGACAGCCATTAAATCCCAAGCATTAGCTGACTTTGTGGCAGATTTCAGTAGTGATTTACAAAAGGAAGCTGAATTAGAAGTCCAGCAGCTAGAAGAGACCAAGGATCCTTGGATACTCTACACTGATGGATCCTCAAACATCAAGGGAACAGGGCTTGGAATACTACTAAAATCGCCACAGGGGGACATAATACCCCACTCTATAGCTTGTGAGTTCCAAACCACTAACAATGAGGGTGAATACGAAGCCTTGATAGCTGGCTTGCAAATTGCTAAGCATATGAGGATCAGGTATCTTGAGGTACATGTAGATTCTTTGTTAATCACTAACCACTTTAATGGATCCTATGCTGTTAAAGGGGAAAAGCTAATCAAATATCTGGAGTTAGTCAAAGAATTGGCACTCTCTTTTGTATCCTTTAGTTTGACACAGGTACCAAGGGAAGAGAATGCAGAGGCAGATGCACTAGCCAATTTAGGATCATCCTTGAAGATCCCGGAGGATATCAAGATCCCTATTATCCATATCCTGACCCCGGCTATCGAGGATCATGTGACTATGGAGATAGGAGAGGATTCTGCAATCACCCCTAGCGATGATAATCAATCCCATTCAGGATCATGGATCCTCCCAATCATGAGATACTTACAACATGGAGAGATTCCTACAGGAGAAAACCCTAGGGCTTTCAAAATTAAGGTATCTCAATTCACAATTTTAAATAATATGTTGTATAGAGTATCTCTTGCAGGACCATACTTAAGATGCATTGAGGATCCTGAAATCCAAGAAGTTTTAAAAGACTTCCATGAAGGAGATTGTGGAAACCACACTGGGGGCAGGGCGTTATTCTCAAGGATCCTGAGGACAGGATACTACTGGCCAACCATGAAGAGAGATGTTGTGGAGTATGCCAAGAGATGTGATCCTTGTCAGAGACACAGCAATATCCTTCATCAACCAGCTGAATTTTTGCATCCTATATCCTCCTCTTGGCCATTTATGAGATGGGGTATGGATATAGTTGGTAAGCTCCCTAAGGCACCTGGTGGAAAAGTATTCATGCTTGCTATGACTGATTACTTCTCCAAGTGGATAGAGGCTGAAGCTTTTGCCCAAGTCAGAGAAAAGGAAGTTATATCCTTCATTAAAAGAAATATTATAACTAGATTCAGTATTCCTTCTGAAATTATATGTGATAATGGTTCCCAATTCATTGGGGGCAGAACCACTAACTTTTGTGACAGCTGGGGGATTAAGATGATAACATCAACACAAGTCCACCCACAAGCTAATGGTCAGGCAGAATCCTCCAATAAGATCATCATCAACAATTTGAAGAAGAAGCTTGGATCCAAGAAAGGGAAATGGGCAGAAGAATTACCTTATGTGCTTTGGGCTGATAGGACAACTCCTAAGAATGCTACAGGCCAAACTCCATTCTCTTTGGTATTATAGGTCCCTATCCCGTATGGATCGTAACAAAACTGACAATCTACCAAGGGTGCGGAATCCCCTTGATAAACCAAATAAACAGAAACAAGAACACCAGACGATTTACCAACCGATCTTCTATGATTATCCAACGAAAACGTTTACAATCACTCAAGATCTTCACGAACTCACAGCCAATAATCTGTGTATTCGAACTCTCTCTCAATTGCCTAAAAGTCTCCAAAAGTCTAACAAAAGTCTAACCCTAAAACTCTAACTTAAGGTTGTTTATATACACACAACCATACAATTCGAACTGGGCCAAGCCCATACGAATTCTAGATACAATTTCGGGCTAAACTAGATAGACTTTAACTTGATACAAACTTGGACTAGATTGGGCTTCAACAAACTCGAATTCTAATCAGTCTTCATAAGTCTTCGCGGCCCAAACTCGTTTAATATCCAAAGACCAATCCAACGCTGTTGTCACATAACATGCACCAACAAACTCCCCCTTGACAATAGCTTGCAAAGGAAACTTTAGTCTTCAGAATATCACAGTCTTTGGTCTTTGGATAGCGTCAGCTTCAACATGAATTCTGTCAGCAACAGACTCCCCCTAAGCTGATGTATCCAATCACCAAATCTTCCAAGTTGTGATTCAGCAATCCAAGTAAGTCTTCACAGCATCCATTCTGCATTGTAGAAGGAGGATTCTACCAAGCAGCAACAAACTCCTCATCTCTTCAAATGAACTTCTCATCAACAAACTGCTTCAATCTGTATACTATAAAACAAACATCTCGAGAAACCATAAGAATTTTTCAACATAGTTAAGAAATTATTATTATTCAAGAGATAGTTAAACTGTATAACCGATTAAGCACTTTCCAATTCAAAACCAACACGCACAAATTTTTAAACAAACACCTTATAACCTGCATCATTTCAAAATTTTGAACCCACTTTCTAACACCGTCTCCCCCTATCGGTAACAAATCCTCCAAGAATAACAGTTTTCCGTACATTAAGAATTTTAACAGAAAAAGACACTATTTTTGTATTTTTGTATTTTCTGAAAGCAAATAAATACGAAAAGCAATAAACACTCTATTTTTGTGAGAATCACCGGTAAGAAGATCATATCAGCACAATCAAACTGTTTCACACTATTAGATAATTCTTTATTTAATTTTTCGTGAAAAGCAGTTCAAGACGATTACCAGTATGTTTGTCCACTTAAACAAATGCATGAACATTTCAAGTACCATTACCGTATGATACGTTAAGGTAATTTTATATCTGATATACTAGTGTGTCCCACTTCAGGATATACCCCCGCGATCTAGGTATGCACAAAGATTCATCGTAGTAGGTGAGTATACTGAATTCATCCGTTTTATTTTTCAACGATAGATAATTGGTGAACAGGTCAGTACTTCCGTACAGCAGAGAGACCAAAATATCTTATCGAGGGCTAAGACAGATACCATTTTTGGTACGATTTGTGCATTTGGCACTTATTTTGAATGACTCTCTATGAGAGCTTCTTCATTTTCAGGGTTTTGGCATTTTTAGCTCTTTTAAGATATCCTGGGTGTGTCTAGGTCAGCATATATCTGGATGCAGCAGAAGGACACCCCTGATATCCCCAGATGAAATAACAGTATAAAGACCCAAAACTTCAGATTTTGGCAATCTATCAACGCAAGATTTAAGGTCATTAAACCATACACCACTGATGTGTTCCCCACTCATACTCAGTGCATTTATGTTTATATCACCTTGGTAAGTTGATTATTTCATGCTTTTGCCTACTGGTATATCATATGATGAAGCTACTATCACACTTAAGCATTTTTGATTCAGTTCGAATGTGACAGTCTAACGTGCTGATGTACTATCATTTCTTCTTATTCACACAGTGAAAACTCATTTTAGATTTTCTATTTTTTTTTTGTTTTTGATTTTTCAATGTTTTTGTATTATTGATTTTTAAGAAAAACAGTAAACTATTTACAAAATTCTTATGAAAAACCAGTTATTCAGGATTCCTCATCCCGTTGAGTTCGACTAAGTGTTCAAAGCGAGCTCTATCAAAAGCTTTAGTATAAAGATCTGCCAGGTTATCTAGTGTGTCGACTTAGCACTTTGAACTTCAATTTAAATCAATCAATATATATATATCAACAATCTCACATCCCCCGTCATGTGCCTGAAGCAGCCACTATCAACATAAGTTGATAATCCTCCTTAGCAGCTCCTGCACACACCAACTAAGAAATTAGTTAGATTGGGGGACCCAAGCCTTAATGGTCTTGGGTCGTCCAAATTCACCAACTACTGGAACATCCATCCAATATCCATTACTCCTAACTGGAGTCTTGGATCTCAGACCTGTTGATGGAATTCGATTTTGATTTCCATAAGGTCTCTGGTCCTGAGGGTTCCTATATATATTTGGACTATTTGACCTTTGAAAATTTTGATTTTGGTACCTCGAATTTTGATTCCAAGAAGCTTGATTGTTATAATTTCTAAAGCCATTGTTATAAAAATTTCGACAACCATTATTTTGGTATCGATTTTGATATTGACCTTGACTTCTGAAATTACTTGAATTTCCATTACAATTGTTCATTCTAGGTGAACTGCTTCTAGGTCTGTCATATCTGCCTGGTGGAGATCTAGGCTGAAATCTAGGTTGATTTATTTGAAAACGAGGAACTTGTGGAGTTCCTTTTCCAGCCTTATCTACACCAACAGCAACATTCTCCGGTTGCTTAGGAGCAGATTTCTTTTGAGAATTTGAGCCTTTCTCCTCACTATCACCTTCCTTCACTGGTAATTTCCCTCTCTGTTTTTCACTAAGTTGTGCTTCACTCTTTTTGTTAGGACAGCAGCTTGCTACATGTCCCTTGACGTGACATTTGAAGCACGATCTCTTTCTCGAAGACTTCTTAGCTGGAGTCTTTGAGGTAGATCCCTTATCAGATGGTGATGATCCCTTAGATGAACCTTGTTCAGTTTGCTTGATTTCAAATTTTTCTATGCTCTTATTTTTAGCAAACTCTACATTCGATTCATTTTCAATAACATCGGTTTCATTTTTCATATCACTACCTTGAACAAAATTAATCTTTTTAACAAAAGTTGAATTTTTATTCTTAGGATTTGAATTTTTCTGTTTTAAAACAGGTTTGCTGTTATTCTCCTTCTTAGCATCATTATTCTCAGACACATTACCTTGATTTGGTGTGAAACTACTTGGTGATGTTGACAGAAAGTCTGTGAACTCATCTTCATCAGGTAAGAAAGAATAGTCATGACTAAGAGGAGGTGGGACTTCATTGAAGCCCTTGAATCCCACACTGGTCTTGTCATTACTCTTCTTTAACCCACCCATCATGTGTTTCATAACAAAAGTAGAATCCCTGAATTGACCTAATTTCTTTTCAAGTTCAACAATTTTGAGTTGTGCATCTGACAACTCTTTGCATTTTTCAGAAATCTCTTTTGTTTTCTCAGCCATCATGTCATGAGCTAAGTCTATGACTTGAAGTTTTTCGTTTAGTTTGCTGGTTAAAACTTCAATTTCAGCCTCATAGCCTTTTATCTTTTTCAAATATGATGACTCGTTTCTTTTAGCAAAGAAATTTGATTCTTTTACGTTAGATATTTCGCTCACCAGACTTTTGTTTTGAGTTGACAACCTGTCAACTTCACCCTGTAATTCACGACACTTTAAACAAACAGAAGTAGCAGAGTTACTTACCTCTCCTGTTGATTTGTCTGAGTTAGCCATAAGAGCAGCAAGTTGAGCTTCCATTCTCTTGATGATCTCATCTTTAGCTTCGTCTTCCCTTTCATGCTCAGACTTTGGCTTTTCTTTTTCAGCATCAGTTGTCTGATCAGCCTTCTTTTCCTCAGCTTCATTTTCCTTCTTAACCTCAGCATCCCCGTTAGCTTCAGCATCAGCAACGGGGACAATCTCAGCCATGAATGCTTGAGTGACATTTTCATCATTTTCCAAATGAATACTCCAGTCATATGAACCTTCTCGAGCAGTAGAGATCAATGCCCTTGAGTTAGAGTTGTTGGAAGCATTCCTGTTGTTTGAATTCTGACTCGACGTCTCTTGCTTTTGTTTTTGACATTCTCTAGCGAAATGTCCATAACTTTGACAGTTAAAGCACCTGACTTTGGTCTTGTCAAAACCAATAGTTTTTCCTACAAACTTCCTTCCAGTTCTGTTCATGAACCTCTTCACACGTCTGGTAATCATGGCCATTTGCCATTGCAAATCCATATCTTCAAGATCATCAGGGTCAATCTGATCGTAATCTTCATCTAAAACGGCAGGATCAGATATCTTCCCCTGAATGTAATTTTCATAAGACGCAACAAACGAAGCAAGTAGAGCAAGATGTTCTTCAGCAGACTTCACACTCATTGGCATCGACTTTGAACTACTACTTTGCTTAGCAGTTGATGTTGTCTTAGCTCCAGTTGATCCTCCCGATGCAGCCACAAAACACACATCACCATCCTCATTCACTATGACCTGCTCATTTTCACGCGAGAGAAAAGCAGTGGCAGAGTCGCTAGAAGCATCGTGAGATGAAGAAGATGTAAGCCCATTGTAAATCCCTGGATCTTGAACCTGATCATATCCAGTGTCTTTCTTCTTCATACTAAGCTCATAAGCTCTTAGCTTTCCAACTACTTCTTCCAGCTCTTTTGTTTCATAATCCGCTTCTCCCTTTATCATGAGAGTGTAGATATCCCATTTAGTAGGAAGAGCATCCAGCAGCTTGTCATTTTTCTCTATGTCAGTATAGCAATCTATATCATAATTGTCCAATTCCGACATCAGATGGTAATATCGAGTGATGACGTCCTCAAGTGACTCATTTTTCATAAACTTGAAGACAGCAAACTGCTTTTTCAGTAGATCAACTTTGTTCTTCTTTACATCAGGATTTCCCTCATATCTCTTCTCTAGTGCATCCCACATTTCCTTTGAAGTAGTGTACTTCTTAAAGGTATGCTTGATGCCATCAGGTAAAGACATTTTAATGGCAGCCAAGGCTCTCTTTTCAGCCTCATACATTTTCTTTTGTTCGGCATCCATATCAACATAAGCAGTTATACGTTGTCTTCCCTCAAACTCATGAGTTGGGTTCACATACCCATCGTCTATACATATCCACATACGAGTGTCCTGGTACTCAACAAAGGATTGAAACCTATCCTTCCATGTCAAGTAATTCTCCACCTTCATCATCTTAGGTGGTTTGTTCGTTGTGCCTACCTCGTGTTCCATCCTTAAAAGCTCGTTCAATTTAGACATGTTCGACATTTTAACTTAAGCAGACTGGTTAAACCGTACAATTTTAGTCCGAAACCTGTTTTTACTAAATTATACCGTTAGATTCGTCTCGAGATTACGATTCCAATGATATATAATGTCTAAAACCGTTTTCGGGATTTTCCAGAGTCCTTTTTTTTTTTTTTTTTTTTTGTCCTAAAAATCCAAGGAGTCCAACGGTGCAAACGGTTTGTCCAGATGAGTTACGGATAATTCTCTAAACACGAAACAGTGAAATTTTTCCTACGATTGCCTAGAAAAATTCCACCACTTTGAAACTTTCAACTACTCAGTCCAGTCGAAACCACACAGTCCAGTCGTAACCACTGTTGCGAGTCGAGATCACTGTTACGAGTCGAGACCTGCAACCTTGAGTCGAGACCAGCTATTTTTCAACCAAAATCCCGAAAAATCAGCACCTTTTACACCAACGAATCCTCTTATTGATAACTTTCCAACTGAAATTCCTAAAAACAAGCAAACAAATCAGATCAATAACCAAAACGAATCAAACACTCATAATTTTTTACTGTTCTTCGATGTTCTTCACACAGAATCCGAAAATCTTCAAACACGAACACAATCCTTGAATCTGTAATATCAGTTTTGAACCGTACACAAGAGCAAACGCTCTGATACCAATTATAGGTCCCTATCCCGTATGGATCGTAACAAAACTGACAATCTACCAAGGGTGCGGAATCCCCTTGATAAACCAAATAAACAGAAACAAGAACACCAGACGATTTACCAACCGATCTTCTATGATTATCCAACGAAAACGTTTACAATCACTCAAGATCTTCACGAACTCACAGCCAATAATCTGTGTATTCGAACTCTCTCTCAATTGCCTAAAAGTCTCCAAAAGTCTAACAAAAGTCTAACCCTAAAACTCTAACTTAAGGTTGTTTATATACACACAACCATACAATTCGAACTGGGCCAAGCCCATACGAATTCTAGATACAATTTCGGGCTAAACTAGATAGACTTTAACTTGATACAAACTTGGACTAGATTGGGCTTCAACAAACTCGAATTCTAATCAGTCTTCATAAGTCTTCGCGGCCCAAACTCGTTTAATATCCAAAGACCAATCCAACGCTGTTGTCACATAACATGCACCAACAGGTATTTGGGGCAGAATCAGTGATCCCTACAGAAATGGTGGTTACAACTGCTAGAACCAGTATTCGTGATCCTGAGGAAAATGATGAGAACTTGGTTCAAGACCTGGATACTATAGAAGAAATCAGAGATTTGGCAAGGATAAGGATGGCCAGTTATCAGCAAAGAATGGTCGGTGCCTACAAAAAAAATGTTAGGATCAGGAAATTCCAAGTTAGTGATATGGTACTAAGGAAAGCATTTCAGAATACCACCAATCCTGCTGATGGAAAGTTGGCACCAAAATGGGAAGGCCCTTACTTGATTGAAGCTGAGACAGGAAAGGGGGCATATCGATTGCTAACAATGGAAGGTGACTTACTACCAAGAGCTTGGAATGCTGTCCATTTGAAGAGATATTTCATGTGATAAGCATCCATGATCCTCACATGATAAACATCCTTAAAGGATCCTTAAAGCACAGATGATCCTCATTTTTGGTAACATTCTAATCTTAAACTATTTCATTTCCTTACTTTCTCACATAAGGATAAGGATCTTGCATCCTTTATCCCCATTTCACGAGATTTTGAGTTTTAAAGGTTCAGGTACTCTTAGCAAAAGCATGATTATCCACACAAGCAACCAGTTACTTGGGTTTGACCCCAGTTGTTTGGGTTTAACCCCAGTTCCGCCAGTAGCGCACGATGATCCTGGTATAGTTCATGGCAGTGGGACCAGTACTCGTTTTAGGGGCTGATAATTCCATTGTACTGGCTATACCCAAGATCCTACGTATAATGGTAGACGTACCATACATCCGTTCTTAAGGTTTCTAGCGTTTTCACGTTAGCTAAGGTTTTGGCATTTTCATGCCACTAAGTTTGGATAGTCGCCAGTTAGGGCCATACTCCAGTTAACATACGATCCTTGGGCTTGTCCCCAGTTATCCTTGGGCTTGTCCCCAGTTATCCTTGGGCTAATCCCCAGTTATCCTTGGGCTTGTCCCCAGTTATCCTTTGGGCTTGTCCCCAGTTGCTAACCTTTATCTTATAATGGCTTAGTCCCAAGTTATGTTTTATTTCAGGTTTTCGAAGTTAAACAACCAAGGATCCTTGATCCTTACCTTTTACTAAGGTTTGTTCTGTGATTATCCTGGTTATAATAATATTAAGAGTTAGGATCCTAACTTGGATCCTCAGGTATGATCCTTAACTATTTTGATTTTATTCATTGATTATTTGAATAACCGTAATACTTTGACAACTGAACTCATGATCCTTAAAATATACCACTTTTTGGAATTTTTCAACTATAGGATATTTGATCCTGCATTATATCCTAAGTTTTTTATCTAAGTTGTTCAACTTTTCTTACTCAGACAAGTGTAAATCAAAACAATTGAAAAATAAAACAACAACAAGGATATCAACACAAGATAAGCCAAAAAAGATTAAGGTTATTTTATTAACAAAAGTTTAACCATCAAAGGTTGTCAAAATTACCTACCCCGAGCATCTACCAGCAATACGTGGCCCGTCCGCTGGGGTAGGTAAAGGGTGTCCATTGTCTAAAGGTCTTGGTAGTGCAGGAACTAAAAAGATGGCAGGATCACAATGGCTGTTAGGGGTGGATTTCTAAATGACTCGTGATCCTTAGCTATTATCCTCTTTAGTGATCCTTACTTCTGTGACAGATAGTGATCCTCAGAAGAGCTTCAGGATCAGGATCATGGATCACCTTAAGGATCCTCATACTAACAATTGTTCACTTGTGTTTCGTATTGTTTTGCAGGAGTAGCAAGTTGGACTTAGTCTTAGCGACATTCCTGGAGAATATTCCTTGACTATCTCGCACGTGCTTGGCCAAAAATAGACGTTGTGGAGAATGTGAAGGCACGGCACGAAAGTCGGAGAGTTTGTTAGCTAGATATTTTCTTATTTTAAAGGGGTAACGAGCTAGTTAGTAACACTTAGTCATTTTCTGAGTTACACACACACTCATACAAACGTTCATACCAGCTCTCGTTCAAACACTTAGCGATTTTATACACCATTTACACGTTATATTCTAGTGATCCTTGTACCTAGCTCGTTACCATCCGAAGTTGTAAACATTTATTCATTTATTTGAGCTTGGTGATCGGTAGTTTCCATCACCTGGGGTTTTTTGTGCCGGAGATCAACTCTTGATCAAGGGCTTTTTCCCCGTATAAATCCTTGTGTTGTTTGTGCAATTTACATTGAAGTGATCCTCATCGCTATTACACATTTTAAGCATCATTCCCCGAAACAAAGAGTTTGGTTACATATCATGAACAGAATTTTTGACCAAAACAGTTTGGCGCCCACCGTGGGGCAATTGGTGCTTCGTCCTTAGAAAAATTCGCATTTCTGTGCTCATTTCGGTTCGCTACGACCAAGCAAATGGCTTCCTCAGCGAAGAATGCTTCAAACTTGATGCCTTCATTCACTTCTTCACAAGGCGTCCCTCCTTTGCCTCCACCACCTTCTGGACCCCAGAAGAATGCTGAGAATGCTGCGAAGAAACCAACTCCCATTTTCTCAAAACCTCCAACTTCTTCTGCTTCTTACACTCCCACTACTAGTGACATGTTTACTTTGATTTTGCAGATGAAGGATCAGATACGGCAACAGGATAAGACCAATGAGAGGATTCTCAAAGAAATTGGAGATCTCAAGAAACAAAAGACAACGGCAGAGGATCATTCCCCACTGGTGCCGAAATCCCTGGATTTTGATACTCCAGTGATTACTTCTCAGCCATCAGTGGTCCCAGAAGTTCAATATGTGGGTGGACCAAAAGGAGTGCACTATGGAACAACAACAATGACCCAGGCATCAGGTTCATTTTTCCAGCCAGCGGGATCCTATCCTCAGCATATGGGATCCCTCACGAATTCAGGAGGATATTCAGGAATGCAGCAGATTCAAGGATCCTCCTTCGTTCCAGGATCATCCCAGGTTCAAGGATCCTCCTTCGTTCCAGGATCATCCCAGGTTCAAGGATCCTCCTTCGTTCCAGGATCATCCCAGGTTCAAGGATCCTCCTTTGTTCCAGGATCATCCCAGGTTCAAGGATCCTCCTTCGTTCCAAGATCATCCCAGGTTCAAGGATCCTCCTTCGTTCCAGGATCGTCCCAGTTTCAAGGATCCTTCCAGATGCCAGGATCCTTGAGGAGTTTGCAAACAGGAAGTTCAGATGTCCATCAGGGAGATTTCATTCCAATGCAGACCAATGCTTCTACTGGTCCCTCGATCATTCCAGAGCCCCAACAATATGGATTAACATCCATTCTTCCTAACTTGAATCCAATGGGAGGTAACAATTTTAATAATTCTCATACTACTAACCATGGTCTTATGCAGGATCCAGGTATCAATCATGCCATGGCCAGAGAATTGCAAAAGCTAAAGGATATGATATCAAGTGTTCCGGGAGTAGTCAAACCTATCCTAGAGATTGCAGATGGGAGCCACAAGATATCTCGTTTTGCACCACCAATCTGTGATGCTGAGATACCCAAGAGGTTCTATGTGCCAACAATGAAGTTGTATGATGGTTCAACAGATCCTGAAGAACACATAGCACAATACAGGGAGAGGATGGAGATCAATCCAATTCCAGAAAGGTTAAAGGAAGCATGCCTGTGCAAGGGATTCGGATCCACTCTTACTGGATCAGCTCTCAAATGGCTGCTAAGTCTTCCTCCCTATTCAATTACCTCATTTGCTAACCTAGTTAACTTGTTTAATAATCAGTTTTCTTGTAGTAGAAAATTTGAACGATTAACTAGTGATTTATATAGGATAACCCAGGGTCATAATGAATCATTAAGGGATTACATTACCAAATTCAGTAAAGAATCCTTAGACATTCCCAACTTAGATATAGCTACGGCTGTTGAGGCCTTCAAAATGGGGTTGCTTAGGGATTCGTCTTTCTATGATGATCTTGTTATGACACCATGCAGGAACTTAGATGAGGTAAGAACCCGAGCACTTAGATTCATTCGGCTAGAGGATGACAAGAGGATCCAGGAGAGGTTAGCAGGATCCTCAAAGCAGGATAAGCAAGGATCCTCATTCAGGAACAACAAGTTCAGATCCTACAACAGATCTGATAATCAGAACGTGCATTCTGTTGATCAAGAAGAGGATGATGAGGATTATCCACCAATTTCTGAATATTGTTTTAGTGTTGATAACAATGAACTAATCCTTGCTATGCAGAACCTAGGTGATAAAGCTAGATGGCCGAGAAAGAATGATAGGCCAGCTGCAACTAAGGATAAATCAAAGTGGTGTGCATATCATGAAGATTTTGGGCACCTCACAGAAGAATGCATTGCATTAAGAAAGGAAATTGGATACTTGTTGAGCAAGGGGCATCTAAAAGAGTTGTTGGGAAGAAAAAAGTCAAGGACTCAGGATCCTGAAAGGATCCCTGAGAAGGCTCCAGCTCCTCCAGCAGATGCACAAGTGATAAACTTTATTTCTGGAGGATCCGACATTTGTGGCACATCCTTCTCAGCAGCTAAAAGGCATGCAAAGGAAACTAAAATGGATAATGGAGAAAGACCAGTTCGAACATCAAGTGTCTCCGAAGGAAAAGTCATAACCTTTGATGAAGAGGATCGTGTTGATATACAGGATCCTCATCACGATGGTTTAGTTATTACTCTTTTCATATCTAACCATTTTGTCCGCGGGATCCTTATAGACGGAGGAAGTTCAGTGAACATTATCCAGCTTGATGTTCTAAAGAAGATGGGTATCCCTGAATCAGAGATCATACCAAGATCCTCCGTGCTCGTGGGATTTAGTGGCGAAACTAAGAACACCCTGGGGGACATTAAACTCCCAATATATATTGAAGGCTTACACTCTTATCAAAAATTTTGTGTTATTGACTGTTTATCTTGTTGTAATGTTATCCTTGGCAGGCCCTGGATACACGATATGAAAGCAGTCCCATCTACTTATCATCAATGTGTGAAGCTCCCTAGTCCTTGGGGAATAGTAAAGATTGATAGTGATCAGCAGGAGGCTAAGAATTGCTACACTTCATCGATGAAACCAGCCTCGAAGTCAAGGGAGCAATAGCAATCAAGGTATCCTCCAAGGAATGTCTTGGAGGCCAGAGAGCAGGATGTGGTAGAAATCCTCATGGATCCTGGTGATCCCGAATCCAAAATTTATATCGGATCAGGGATCCTTGGCGAAATGAAAAAAGACCTCGTATCCTTCCCCAAAAGGAGAAAAACTACCTTTGCATGGAAACACGAAGACATGACTGGTATATCCAAAGATGTTATCACTCATAACTCGGCATTGACAGATCCTTCAAACCAATCCATCAAAGGAGAAGAAAGTTTGCACCGGAAAGGAATGCCATTATCCAAGAAGAGGTAGAGAAATTGCTCCAGGCAGGTATGATTAGAGAGGTCAAGTATCCAAGATGGTTGGCCAATGTGGTTGTTGTTCAAAAGAAAAACGGAAAGTGGAGGGTATGTGTCGATTTTACCGATTTAAATAAGGCATGTCCCAAGGATCCTTTCCCTTTACCCCACATTGACTCCATGGTGGATGCAACTGCGGGTCATGAACTGTTAACTTTTATGGATGCTTCATCTAGATTCCAACAAATCCAAATGGAACCATCCGACCAAGAGGATACAGCCTTCATGACTCCAACTGGTATATACTGCTATATTGCTATGCCGTTCGGATTAAGAAATGCAGGTGCAACATATCAAAGGCTGGTGAATATGATGTTCAAGGATCAGATTGGACAAACTATAGAGGTTTACATAGATGATATGGTGGTAAAATCTTTAAAAGCTGGGGATCACCTAAGAGACTTGGAGGAAGCATTCGATATCCTTGACAAATATAACATGAAACTTAATCCTTCAAAATGTCACTTTGGTGTTAAAGCAGGTAAATTTCTAGGATATATGGTGACAAAGAGAGGCATTGAAGCTAGCCCGGAACAAATCAAAGCAATAATGAACATCAAATCTCCGGCCAATGCTAAGGATGTTCAAAGGCTAACAGGCAGGATAGCAGCTTTGAACAGATTTATATCCAAATCCTCAGAGAAATGCAAAGAATTCTACGATATCCTAAGGAAGAACAAGAAATTTGAGTGGACTGAGAAGCATGAAGATGCTTTAAGAGCCCTCAAGGATTACTTATCCTCAGCCCCAGCCTTGATGAAACCAGAAAAATGTGATGTGTTATCCTTGTATCTTGCAGTATCCTCAAAAGCAGTAAGTGCGGTCCTTGTTAAGGATCATCAAGGTACACAACATCCTGTCTATTATGTAAGTAAAAGTTTACTTGATGCCGAATCCAGGTACTCACACCTTGAAAAGCTTATTCTTGCATTAATTATGGCATCTACTAAGTTAAGACACTATTTTGAAACTCATGTTATCATTGTTAAAACTAATTTCCCAATTAAGAATGTCCTCAGGAAACCAGAGATGTCAGGTAGGATGGCTAAGTGGGCAGTGAAGCTAAGTGCATATGATATAAGATACGAGCCTAGGACAGCCATCAAATCCCAAGCATTAGCTGACTTTGTGGCTGATTTCAGTAGTGATTTACAAGAAGAAGCTGAGTTAGAAGTCCAGCAGCTAGAAGAGACCAAGGATCCTTGGATACTCTATACTGATGGATCCTCAAATGTCAAAGGCACAGGGCTTGGAATACTACTAAAATCGCCACAGGGGGACATAATACCCCATTCTATAGCTTGTGAGTTCCAAACCACTAATAATGAGGCTGAATATGAAGCCTTAATTGCTGGTTTGCAAATTGCTAAGCATATGGGAATCAGGTATCTTGAGGTACACGTAGATTCTTTGTTAATTACAAACCACTTTAATGGATCATATGTTGTTAAAGGTGAAAAGCTAACCAAGTATTTGGAGATAGTCAAAAGTTTGGCACTCTCTTTTGTTTCCTTTAGTTTGTCACAGGTACCAAGGGAAGAAAATACAGAAGCTGATGCATTGGCTAATTTAGGATCATCCTTGAAGATCCCGGAGGATATCAAGATCCCTATTATCCATATCCTGACCCCGGCTATTGAAGATCATGTGGCTATGGAAATAGGAAATGATTCTGCAATAATCCCTAGTGAGGATACTCGATCCCATTCAGGATCAGGATCATGGATCTCACCAATTATGAGATACTTACAACATGGAGAGATTCCTACAGGAGAAAACCCTAGGGCTTTCAAATCTAAGGTATCTCAATTCACAATTATGAATAATATGTTGTATAGACGATCTCTTGCAGGACCATACTTGAGATGCATTGAGGATCCTGAAGTTCAAGAAGTTTTAAAAGACTTCCATGAAGGAGATTGTGGAAACCACACTGGGGGCAGGGCATTATTCTCAAGGATCCTGAGGACAGGATACTACTGGCCAACCATGAAGAAAGATGCTGTGGAGTATGCCAGAAGATGTGATCCTTGCCAGAGACACAGCAATATCCTTCATCAACCAGCTGAATTATTGCATCCTATATCCTCCTCTTGGCCATTTATGAGATGGGGTATGGATATAGTTGGTAAGCTCCCTAAGGCACCTGGTGGAAAAGTATTCATGCTAGCTATGACTGATTACTTCTCCAAGTGGATAGAGGCTGAAGCTTTTGCCCAAGTCAGAGAAAAGGAAGTTATATCCTTCATTAAAAGAAATATTATAACTAGATTTGGAATTCCTTCCGAGATTATATGTGATAATGGTTCCCAATTTATTGGGGGCAGAACCACTAACTTTTGTGACAGCTGGGGGATTAAGATGATAACATCAACACCAGTCCACCCACAAGCTAATGGCCAAGCAGAATCATCCAACAAGATCATCATCAACAATTTGAAGAAGAAGCTTGGATCCAAGAAAGGGAAATGGGCAGAAGAACTACCTTATGTGCTTTGGGCTGACAGGACAACCCCTAAGAATGCAACTGGTCAAACACCATTCTCTTTGGTGTTTGGGGCAGAATCAGTGATCCCAACAGAAATGGTGGTTCCAACTGCTAGAACAAGTACTCGTGATCCTGAGGAAAATAATGAAAACTTGGCTCAAGACCTGGATACTATTGAAGAAATCAGGGATATGGCTAGGATAAGGATGGCCAGTTATCAGCAAAGAATGGCTGGTGCTTACAACAAAAATGTCAGGATCAGGAGGTTTCAAGTTGGAGACATGGTATTAAGGAAAGCATTTCAGAATACCACCAATCCTGCTGATGGAAAGTTAGCTCCAAAATGGGAAGGCCCTTATTTGATTGAAGCTGAAGCAGGAAAGGGGGCATATAGATTGCTAACCATGGAAGGTGATTTGCTACCAAGAGCTTGGAATGCTGTCCACTTGAAGAAATATTTCATGTGAGTAGGATCCTCATGACACAGATGATCCTCACGAAAGGGATATCCTTAAAGGATCCTCAAAGTATCGGTGATCCTTACTTAGGTAATATCCTAAACTTAAACTATTTCATTTCTTTATTTTCTCATATAAGGATAAGGATCATGTATCCTTTATCCATCTCTCACGTGAGTTTAAGTTTTGAAAGTTCAGGTATCCTTAGCATAACATTGGTTATCCACTGAAGCAATCCGTTCCTTGGGTTTAACCCCAGTTATTTCGGCTTGACCCCAGTTCCGCCTGTAGCGCACGATGATCCAGGTATAGTTCAAGGCATTGGGACCAGTACTCGTTTTAGGGGCTGATAATTCCATTGTTCTGGCTATGCTTAGGATCCTACGTATAATGGTAGACGTACCATACATCCGTTCACAAGGTTTCTAACGTTTTCACGTTAGCTAAGGTTTCTAACGTTTTCACGTTAGCCAAGGTTTTGGCATTTTCATGCCACTAAGTTTGGATAGTCGCCAGTTAGGGCCATACTCCAGTTTACATACGATCCTTGGGCTTGTCCCCAGTTATCCTTGGGCTTGTCCCCAGTTATCCTTGGGCTTGTCCCCAGTTATCCTAGGGCTTGTCCCCAGTTATCCTAGGGCTTGTCCCCAGTTATCCTTGGGCTTGTCCCCAGTTGGTAACTCTTATCTTATATTGGCTTAGTCCCAAGTTATGCTCTATTTTAGGTTCTTGAAGATAGGCAACTAGGGATCCTTGATCCTTACTTTATTCTAAGGTTTATCTTATAGTTATCCTTATTATGGTTAGGATCCTAACTTGGATCCTCAGGTATGATCCTTAACCATTTTTAATTCTATTCATTATTTATTTGAATAACCCTTATATTTGACAACTGAACTTATGATTCTTAAACCATATCACTTTTTAGAACTTATCGGTTATGGGATATGTGATCCTTGATCATGTCCTAAACTTTCTGTATATCTTTTCTGATTTTTTAAGGCTTGATAAGTATAAACAAAATGAATATTACAACAGTTGGAAAGTTAGACATTATGAAGGATAACAACACAAGATAAGCGACAAAAGGTTAAGTTTTTATTTATTAACAAAAGACTAACCCCTTAAGGTTGTCAAAATTGCCAACCCACATTTCTACCAGCAAAATGTGGCCCGTCCACATGGGTTGGCAAAGGGTGTCCATTGTTTACGGGTCTTTGTAGTGCAGAAAATAAAAGACGGAAGGATAACGAGTGGCTTCATCCCCCAAACAGAGGATCCATCCACCACCCATTATCCTGCCTATTGTCCACAGGATCATACATGATCCTTAATCCTAAAACCTACTGTTCAAGTACAACCCATCATTGTTCAACAAAAAACACCATAACCAAAACAAACTATCAAACTTAGAAAATTGGGCTCCGGCTGCGTCTAGAAATGTCCTTCATCGCCCAATCCTGCAGCCTAAACCTTCGCTGCATTGTCACCTCCAGCTCCACTTGTTTCACCACCTTCACCTTTGCCTCCAGCTTCAATTGTCAGGATCTCTTCAACCTCCTCAGCCTCTTCATCGTCCAGTTCGGCCAGCCTTGCCTTCCAACCTTCAATATCCCAGGTGCTCTTGTCAAAAGCAGGATCCTGAGCTTCCAAGGCCATTTGAAGCTTGGTCTTGTACATTGTAATGGCGGCAGAGACTTTGGCATCTTCGGTGATCTCACTCTTCTCATAGTCAACATTGACCAGCACCTTGGCCATCTGCTGTTTGGTATCCCGAACTTCCTTCTGAAGATCAGCAATTGTGAGATCCTTTAACACCGCAACCTGCTGGAGATCGGCAATCTTCCTATCCTGATCCTCAACGTGGCCCACATAGTCCTCAATCTCTGCGAATTTCTGCAAAAAGGATAAGGTCAGGATCATGTAATCAGCAGGATATACCAGCAGGATATGTCAACAGGATATACGAGCAAAGACAGTGATCCTCACCTCATTAAAGTACTCAAGGAATTGATGACGGATCAGAGGCAGACCCTGCAGATCCCCAGCTTCAGAGGCTTTTCTCTTCTTGATTGCCTTCCCTTTGAGGGGTGCCTTGGGGACCGAAGCTGTCGGACTGGTAGGAGCTTTTCTCTTGGAGGATCTGACAGTGGTGAGATCAGCAACATTGAACTTGGAAGCAGACTTGGTGGATTTTCCAGCACCTACACAATCAAAATAAGATAAGTATCTTTTCTTAATTCATATTTCACTATTTATTTAAATTTTAGACAAGGATACTTACTTGACATTGTGACAGAGCCTGAGGATACCTCCTGTGAATCTTGGGTTGTTGTCTTGAAAGTTCTTGTCTTAGGGTCAAGTTTCTTGAAAGCAAGGAGCCTTTCCTTAGCAGCAGGGGACAGTTTGAGGTGTGAGACGGTGATAGCTGCATAACAAGAAAGCAAAAATATAAGTTATCCTTACATCAAAAGAAAGTTCCTGGTGATCCTTATCAGGATCCTCCACCCTACCATGGGTAGCCCATTTTTTAGGTAGATCCTTTCCATCCTCAATGGAATCTCTCTTGATAAAAAAGAAACGCCGCTTCCAATTAGCATCATTCTTGGTGGCTTTGAAGATCGGGTGTTCCTCGCCGGGTTTGCGTTTAAACAAATAGCGATGAGAACCAAAGGTGGTAAGATCATACAGCTCTCCCAGCTCTGCCATTCCTAGATCTATTCCCTCCTGATCGATGATCCTTTCAAGGGTGTATAAAACCCTCCAAATCATCGGCATGGCTTGAACATAAGAGATGCCGGTTAGTGAAAAGAAAGATTGGGTGACGGTTGGAAAAGGATATGAATAGCCTATGGTGAACGGAGTGACGGGGAAAGCAACCCACGTGTCGGAAATATGATCACTCAGGGCATTGGGGTCATAAGGCCTAAACTCGGTGTTCGCCGGGAAGCAGTGGCGGATCCTATCTATCTGAGCATCATTGAAGCAGCAGCGTTCTTTAATGGAGTCTTCAATGATCCCCTGGCTTTTCGGAGGACTATTCTTTGGGTGATCCTTGGCTGGGGAATTTCGGAGCAACATCTTTGAGGGAAAGAAAGAAAAACAGAGTAAGAGAGGAAGAAGATGAAGAAAGAGATACCTGATTGATCTTCGACGGAGAATATAAAGGGAGTTTCTTTCAAATTTAAATGCAGTTGATCCTATCTCTATCTCCTATATATAATCATGATCGTGCAGGGTTGTCACTTCTGTGACGTCATGGATGCAACGGCTAGTTCGATATCAACGGCTATATATCCGTTAGTTAGTTAGTTACGGATAAGATCAAGAAAATATAACTCACATATTTACAATTTAACTCCTTATATTTTGGGGGCAATTGTTAGGGGTGGATTTCTAAATGACTCGTGATCCTTAGCTATTATCCTCTTTAGTGATCCTTACTTCTGTGACAGATAGTGATCCTTAGAAGAGCTTCAGGATCAGGATCATGGATCACCTTAAGGATCCTCATACTAATAATTGTTCACTTGTGTTTCGTATTGTTTTGCAGTAGTAGCAAGTTGGACTTAGTCTTAGCGACATTCCTGGAGAATATTCCTTGACTATCTCGCACGTGCTTGGCCAAAAATAGACGTTGTGGAGAACGTGAAGGCATGGCACGAAAGTCGGAGAGTTTGTTAGCTAGATATTTTCTTATTTTAAAGGGGTAACGAGCTAGTTAGTAACACTTAGTCATTTTCTGAGTTACACACACACTCATACAAACGTTCATACCAGCTCTCGTTCAAACACTTAGCGATTTCATACACCATTTACACGTTATATTCTAGTGATCCTTGTACCTAGCTCGTTACCATCCGAAGTTGTAAACATTTATTCATTTATTTGAGCTTGGTGATCGGTAGTTTCCATCACCCGGGGTTTTTTGTGCCGGAGATCAACTCTTGATCAAGGGCTTTTTCCCCGTATAAATCCTTGTGTTGTTTGTGCAATTTACATTGAAGTGATCCTCATCGCTATTACACATTTTAAGCATCATTCCCCGAAACAAAGAGTTTGGTTACATATCATGAACAGAATTTTTGACCAAAACAATGGCTTCATCCCCCAAACAGAGGATCCCTCCACCAGTTGTAATCCTACCTATTGTCCAAAGGATCATTCATGATCCTTAACCCTAATAGCTATTGTTTAGTTATTACAAACCATCATTGTTTTAAAAACATCACAACCACAAAAAACTACTACCAAATTTAAAAATTGGGCTCCGGCTACGTCTAGGAATGTCCATCATCGCCCAATTGTGCAGCCTACACCTTCGCTGCATCCTCATCCCCTCCAGCTTCGGTATCCTTAACCCGATCCTTCCCGCTACCTCCAGCCTCGATCGCCAAAACCTCCTCAGCCTCCTCATCATCTTCAAGATCAGCCAACCTCGCTTTCCAGCCCTCAACATCCCAGCTGCTTCTGTCGAAGTTAGGATCTTGAGCTTCCTGGGCCATCTTTAGTTTTGTCTGATACATTGTGATGGCAGCAGAGACCTTTGCACCTTCTATGAGATCATGCTTCTCATAGTCGATGTCGATCAGGATTTTAGCTGTCTTAGTCTTGGCATCTTGAAGGGCTTTTTCAAGATCAGCAATCTTAAGATCCTTAAGCACTGCAACTTGTTGGAGGTCAGCAATCTTCTTATCCAGCTCCTCGACGCTTCCCACATAATCTTCAATCTCAGCAAATTTCTGCAAAGAAAAAGACAAAGCAGTTCAAGATCAGGTGATCCTTAAATGAATAGGATACCTAGGCAGAATTGGTGATCCTCACGTCATAGAAGTATTCAAGGAACTGGTGGCGGATCAGTGGTAGGCCTTGTAGGTCCTCTGTGTCAGAAGTTTTCCTCTTCTTGCCACCCCTTCCTTTAGTGGGTGCCTTGGGAATGGAGATGCTAGGACTGGTAGTGGCCCTCTTCTTCCTGGATCGAACAACATCAAGGTCGGCCGTGTTGAATTGGGAGGCAGGCTTGGAAGATTTTCCGGCACCTACACATTTAAAGCAAGATAAGTATCCTTATCCTATTTCAATATAACTATTTATTTTAATATTCAACTATACAAAAAGCAGGATACTTACTTGACATGGTGATGGAACCTGAGGATACTTCTTGTGAGTCTTGGGTGTCTATCTTGAATGACCTTGTTTCAGGATCAAGCCTCCAAAAAGCAGCAAGCCTATCCTTGGTTGCGGGTGTTGTGATGAGGTGCGAAACAGAAATAGCTGCATAACACAAGACAAAAAGGGGTTAGTGATCCTTTCACAAGAGCCAGATTACCTGATGATCCTTCTCAGGATCCTCTGTCCTACCATTGGTGGACCACTTCCTGGGTAAATGCTTTCCGTTTGGAATGGTATCCCTCCTGACAAAGAAGAAGCGTCGTTTCCAATTTGTGTCATTCTTGGTGGCTTTAAAAATGGGATGTTCTTCGCCGGGTTTTCGCTTAAACAGATATCGGTGTGATCCAAACGTAGTGAGATCATACATCTGTGTCAGCTCTGACATTCCTAAATCAATCCCTTCCTGCTCTATGATCCTCTCCAGGGTATACAAGACCCTCCAAATCATCGGCATGGCTTGGATGTAAGAGATGCCGGTAAGGGAAAAGAAGGATTGGGTAAAGTCTGGAAAAGGATAGGTATATCCTATGGTGAAGGGAGTAACTGGAAAGGCAACCCATGTTTCAGAAACATAGTCGCTCAGAATCGTGGGATCGAAAGGTTTGAAAAAGGCGTTCGCCGGAAAGCAATGACGAATCTTATCTACTTGGGCATCGGTAAAGCAACACCTCTCATGTACTGAGTCTTTGATAATCCCTTGACTCTTCAAGGGGCTATCCTTCTGGTGATCCTTGGCGGGGGAAGACCGGAGCATCATTGATGTTGGTAAAGAAAGAAAAACAGAGTAAGAGAAGGAGAAATAAAAGAAGAGATACCTGATTGATCTTCGACTGAGAATTTAAAGGGAGTTTCCGTCGGATTTAAATGCATATTGATCCTATCTCTAACTCCTATTTATAATGATGATTTGCAGGATTGTCACTTCAGTGACGTCAGGTTTGCAACGGCTAGTCCGTCTCCAACGGCTAGTTATCCGTTAGTTTGTTGGGGATAAGATCGAAAAAATATAACTCGTTTATTTACGATATAACTCCTTATATTTTGGGGGCAATTGTTAGGGGTGGATTTCTAAATGACCCGTGATCCTCAAATATTATCTTGTTTGGTGATCCTTACTTCTGTATCAGTTAGTGATCCTCAGAAGTGCCTCAGGATCAGGATCATGGATCATCCTAAGGATCCTTATACTAATGATTGTATGTTTTGAATTCATAACTGTTTTGCAGGAATATCAATTGGGACTTGGTCTTGGCGATATTTCTGGAGAATATACTAAGTCTATTCCACACGTGCTTGGTCAGAAATGGACGTTGTGGAGTCGTGGAGGACTTGCACCATTTGCGGATAGTTTGTTATTTAGATTTTTATTAGATTTAAATGGGGTAGCGAGCTAATTAGACAACACTTTTTGCTATTTTTGGCTACACACACTCTTGCAACCGCTCACACCAGCTCTCGTTCATACACTTAGCAATTTCGTACACTTTTTACACATTCCACTATAGTGATCCTTGTATTTAGCTCACTATCATCCGAAGTTGTAACACATTACTTGTTTAATTTGAGTTGGTGATCGGTAGTTTCCATCACCCGGGGTTTTTTGTGCCGGAGATCAACTCTTGATCAAGGGCTTTTTCCCCGTATAAACCTTGTGTCACTTGTTATTTATTTTTCATAGTGATCCTTATTGCTATAAACCAATTCAAGCATCATACCCCTAACAGAGAGTTTGGTTACATTATCCTCGTCTGATTTTTTGACCAAAACAATACCTGCCCGAAGTAGCTTATCTACCTCCTCCTGGATAATAGCATTCCTCTCAGGTGCAAACTTCCTCCTCTTTTGATGGATAGGCTTGAATGACCTGTCAATGCCAAGTTTATGAGTAATTATATCCTTAGATATACCTGTCATGTTTTCATGTTTCCAGGCAAAGGTGGATTTCCTTCTCCTAAGGAAGGATACTAGCTCCTGTTCGATGTTGCTAAGGATCCCTGACCCTATGAAGATCTTGGATTCAGGATCATCAGGATCCATGAGGATTTCTTTCAAATCCTGTTCTCTTGCCTCGAAGACATCTCTTGAAGGATACTTTAATTGCTATTGCTCCCTTGGTCTTGAGGCCGGCTTCATTGATGAGGTATAGTAGTTTTTAGCCTCCTGTTGATCACTCTCAATTTTCACCACTCCCCAAGGACTTGGAAGCTTTACACATTGATGATAAGTGGATGGGACTGCCTTCATGTCATGTATCCATGGCCTGCCAAGGATAACATTACAACATGATAAACAATCTATAACACAAAACTTTTGATAAGAATGCAATCCTTCAATATAGATTGGGAGTTTGATGTCCCCCAATGTATTCTTTGTTTCCCCACTGAATCCCATAAGTACTGAGGATCTTGGGATGATATCAGATTCCGGGATATTCATCTTCTTGAGAACATCAAGCTGAATGATGTTCACAGAGCTTCCTCCATCTATAAGGATCCTGCGAACAAAGTGGTTAGAAATAAACAATGTAATTACAAGACCATCATGATGAGGATCCTGGATGTCAACACGATCATCCTCATCAAAAGTAATGACTTTATCCTGGGTGACAACAGAGGTCCGGACAGGTCTGTCTCCGTTGTCCATCTTGGTTTCCTTAGCATGTCTTTTTGCTGCCGAAAAGGATGTACCACAGATGTCTGATCCACCGGATATGAAATTTATGACTTGTGCATCTGCTGGAGGAGCGGGAGCCCTTTCCGGGATCCTTTCAGGATCCTGAACCCTTGACTTTTTTCATCCCAAAAGCTCTTTCAAATGCCCCTTGCTCAACAAGTAACCAATTTCCTTTCTAAATGCAATGCACTCTTCAGTGAGATGCCCGAAATCCTCATGATATGCACACTACTTTGACTTATCCTTTGTAGCAGCTGGTTTATCGCTTTTCCTTGGCCACCTAGCTTTCTCACCTAGATTCTGCATTGCAAGGATTAGTTCGTTGTTATCAACAGAAAAACAGTATTCAGAAATAGGAGGATAATCCTCATCATCCTCTTCTTGTTCCACTGCATGCACATTCTGGTTGTCAGATTTGTGGTAGGACTTGGATTTGTTGTTCCTGAAATAGGATCCTTGCTTATCCTGTTTTGAGGATCCTGTCAATCTGTCCTGGATCCTTTTGTCATCCTCTAGGCGGATGAACCTAAGGGCCCTAGTCCTTACTTCATCAAGATTCCTGCAAGGTGTCATAACAAGATCATCATAGAATAATGAATCCCTAAGTAATCCCATTTTAAAGGCTTCTACAGCCGTAGCAATATCCAGGTTAGGAATATCTAAGGATTCTTTGCTAAATTTAGTGATGTAATCTCTAAGTGATTCATTCTGACCTTGTGTTACCCTATACAGGTCACTAGTTAACCGTTCAAACTTTCTACTACAAGAGAATTGACTATTAAACAAGTTAACTAAATTAGCAAATGAAGTAAAATAATAAGGGGGAAGACTTAGCAGCCATTTAAGAGCAGATCCTGTAAGTGTGGATCCAAATCCCTTGCATAGACATGCTCTTCTGGATCCGTTGAACCATCATACAGCTTCATTGATGGTATCTGGAACCTTTTAGGTATCTCAGCATCACATAAAGGTGGTGCAAAACGAGATATCCTATGGCTACCATCCGCAATTTCAGGAATGGGTTTAACCACTCCTGGTACACTGGATATCATATCCTTAAGCTTCTGTAGCTCCCTAGCCATGGCCTGATTGATACCTATATCCTGCATAAAGCCAGGGTTAGTGTTATATGACTTATTAGAAATGTTACCTCCCGGAGGATTCATGTTTGGAATCGCGGATGTGAATCCATATTGACGAGACTCTGGCATGGTTGAAGGACCAGAGGGAGCAATGGTCTGCATTGGTATGAAGTCTCCTTGATGAACGTCCGAGTTCTGAGGCTGCATACTTCTCAAGAGTCCTTGATCCTGAAGGACGTTGGATCCTTGGAGTTGAGATGATCCTTGAACCTGAGAGGATCCTGGAACCAGAGAGGATCCTGGGACCAGAGAGGATCCTGGGGCCAGAGAGGATCCTGGGACCAGAGAGGATCCTGGGGTGAGGGGGGATCCTTGTACCTGGGAGGATCCTTGTATTGCATGCATTCCCAAATATCCTCCTGACTTGAAGTGTCCCTGATGCTGAGAGGAGGATCCTGATGGTTGAGAAGAGGATCCCTGAGGCTGGAAGTAAGAGCCAAATGCCTGACTCATAGTTGTTGTTCCATAACGCCTTCCTGGTATTTCACCCAAGTATTGCACGTCCGGAACTGCTGAGTGTTGAGAAGTTATGACCGGAGTGTCGAAGTTCAGCGACCTTGGCATCAGAGGGGAGTGATCCTCCACTGATTTCTTCTGTTTCTTGATTTCATCGATCTCCCGGAGGATCCTTTCGTTGGTTTTATCCTGCTCTTGTGCATGATTCCTCATCTACAAAATCAGAGCATAAAGATCATTAGTAGTTGGATTAGTTGAAACAGAAGAAGTTGGTGGTTTTTGAAAAATGGGGGTTTGTTTCTTCGCAGCATTCTCAGCATTCTTCTGGGATCCAGAAGGTGGTGGAGGCAAAAGAGGAACGCCTTGTGAAGAACTGAATGAGGGCATCAAACTTGAAGCGTTCTTTGCTGAAGAAGCCATCTGTTTGGTTGTAGCGAACCGAAATGACCACGAAAATATGAATCTTTCTAGGAATGAAGCACCAATTGCCCCACGGTGGGCGCCAAACTGTTTTGGTCAAAAATCAAGCAATGACAATGTAACCAAACTTTCTGTTGTGGGATATGATGCTTGAATTGATGAACAACAATAAGGATCACTATGAAATGTAATGAACAAGTGACATGAAGATTTATACGAGGAAAAAGCCCTTGATCAATGAATGATCTCTGGCATAAAAAACCTCGGGTGATGGAAACTACCGATCACCAACTCAAATTAAACAAGAATTGTGTTACAACTTTGGATGATAACGAGCTAAGTACAAGGATCACTATAGTGTATTGTGTATGAAAATGTGTAATCGCCAAGCGAGTTAACGAGAGCTGGTGAGAGCAGTTGTACGAGTGTGTGTGTAGCCAAAAATAGCCAAGTCTTTTCTAATTTTCTCGCTACCCCTTAAAAATGGAAAATATCTATTATAACTAACATTCTGCAAATGGTGCAAGTCCTCCACGACTCCATAACGTCCATTTTCAGCCAAGCACGTGCGGAATACTTCAAGGAATATACTCCAGGAATATCGCCAAGACCAAGTCCAAATTGATACTCCTGCAAAACAATTTCAAATTCAAAGTAGACAATTGCTAGTACAAGGATCCTTATAGTGATCCATAATCCTGATCCTGAAGCACTTCTGAGGATCACCAATTCATACAGAAGTAAGGATCACCAAGCCCAACGGAAATTAAGGATCACTGATTACTTAGAAATCCACCCCTAACAGGTAGGAACATATATCATGAAACTAAGATATAACTCAAGATATTTCCCAGGATATGGGCTCAGAATTTCACCCATAACAATAACCAAAGCACCCTGGTTTTACCTCTGAAGCTCGGGTTCAAGTCCCATCCATTGCACTTTGGGTGGAGGCACTCAACTGGCTGGGTAGTATTTGGGGGGTTTTTTATCCAGTTGAACGTCATGTCACTCTCGGTGCCAGCGTGGACCCTGTTGCAATGAACGACCGTCTGTCACTGACCCTCCATTTTCTGACTAGATATTTATGTCTATATGACAGTTGCCAACGTATCCAGCTACACTGTTCCATAGTGACACTGATGGTGAAGGGATAAGTCTAGTTTTATATTTCAAAGTGTCCGAAAACTTTGATAAAGAAACCTCACCTCGTTTTCGCGAAAGCATTCAGGTATTGTGTCGTTATAATCTTTTGGCACTAGGAACAACACCAAATTGTGTTTTATTCGCCTTTGTGTGTTCTACTATGTTTAACCATTGTAAATCATAAATCTGACAGAGACTAGTCATGGATGAGATGGAATTAGTGAAGGGTTTTGCAAAAGATTCTTTAGTTCCTTATCGGGAAACGACTCAAACTAATGGCGGGTGTAGTTAACCCTGAGGATCTTGAGTTATGTTCCGCTGAAAAAAAGCTTCTAAATGCTTATAATGACAAATCGGTGCTTACGCGTCCTCAATACGCATTTTATTAGGTTGGTATATAGTTGTATAGTGGCATCCACTATTCCAGGAGGCCTAAATGGTGCAATTATCCGTAACATAACTACACCCGTTGGTGATGTCCCACATGCGTCTAGATTAAAAGATTGTATCTTTGTCACATGCCCAATCTCACTTTTGGTCTTTTTGTATTTTATGTAGGGACATTACTACTTTGAAATAGATCTAGACATACACAGATTTAGCTACATTTCACGGAAAGCACTTGATGCTTTTCGTGAGCGTTGAAACATGGGATACTCGATGTTGGTTTAACGATTCAGGTAAATCGGTTTTTGCGGGGTACAAAATGGGAAGATTTGTGTTTAGTTTTTTTCGAGTTCACCTTAACTAATCTATTTATGTTCTTTTGTTCCTTGGTTTTTAGGCACAACATCCTGAGGAACTACCAGAGCAAGTTTTATGTTGTATTAGACTCAACAAGATTGACTTTTGTGATCATGGTCAAATTCCTAGAATTTTAATCCCAAATAGTGATTAGTTTGTATTATTGATTTCCTTTTGCTTTGAAGCATATTCTTTTCTAGTGATTACTGGGTTTTTTTTTTCTATGGAAACCACTCATGATTATTGGACATAATAAGAAAATGTAAATATAAAAAGAAAGAAAATGCATTCGATAAATTATGTATAGAGTTACTTGTTATTGGACAAACTATGGGATACAAGGATTTAGTTAAGAGGTAGTTACAATCCTCGTCTTTGGTTCGCTAGCTAGCGCTTATATAATATAGAATCAAACTATAATGTTCAAAAACAAAAAACCGAACAAAAGAATAGGGGTCGGATTTGGCCGAGGCCTCGCAATAAACACAATTCATAAACATATTTCACGTTTATACACATACGTCTCTCACGACACAATAGTTAGAGCAATAACACTCACGGAGATGACCAATAAAACTACAATGGTTTGTTTGAGTTGTTCTCATCTCCCTTTTAGGGCGTTTTTGAGCTCACGTGGAGTAGAGAGGGCATAGTGTGGAGAAGAGAGGGATGATGGGTGTTTTTTGTAAACATGCTCAAAAACGGGTTTTGTGTGAGAGAGAGGGGTTTTGAAGCCATTTTATACTGCGAGTAAAGATTATACAATTATAGTTAATAGTTATACATAAAACTTACTTACAGAATATGCAAAAGACATTATCATTGAATATCACATAACACTTTATCAAAAAAAGAAGATGCATATTTTGAATAAAACTATTTCAGGAGCCAGGACTGACTCAGGAAAGTTTGTGTCTTTTAAAAAATTATAAACAAGGGCCATTGGACTAGAATAGAATTTACTTAATATAATTAGAGTTGACCCATTTTTATTCAGATAATTATAGGATATGGTTGGCAAAAGTAGTTGGTGGCTGGTGGCTAGAAGCTGTAGCTAGTGACTGTAGCTTTTTAGATATATTTAGGTGTTTGACAGAGTAGTTGGAGCTTTTAATAAAATGTATAAAATGACCAAAATGAACATAACTAAAAAATTCATTATCTTTAGAGGTTAATATCATTTTCCCTAAAAGCTTGTAGCTTCTTCTAAACGCTACTAGGTATGTTTGGCATGGAGCTTTTAGCTTTAAGCTTTTAAGAAAAAAACTCATACTCAATAAAAAGCCTTGTTTGGTTGAATGAGCTTGAAGCTTTTAGGTTAGAAGCTTGAAGCTTTTGGTTGAACGCTAGCGTTTAGAAGGAGCTATAAGCTTTTAGTGAAAAAATGACTATTTTAACATTTAAAAATAATAAACTTTTTAATGCACAAGCTTTTTAAATTTTTTATTATGTCCATTTTTGTCATTTTATACATTTTATTAAAAGATCAAGCTACTCTCCCAAACACCAAATATATTTAAAAAGTTACAGCTACTAGCTTCCAGCTACCAGCTACCAACTTCCAGCTACCAGCTTTCAGCTTCCAGCCTCCAGCCACCAGCCACCAGCTACTTTTGCCAAACATACTCTAGGAGTGTTCAACCAAAAGCTTCAAGCTCCTTCAACCAAACAAGACTTTTTATTGAGTATGAACTTTTTCTCAAAAGCTTAAAGCTAGAAGCTTCTAAAAGCTCTTAAAAGCTATGGTCTGCTCCATGCCAAACATACACATGATTAAATATATTTACAATAAAATATAAAGAAATGAAAATAAAACCTATGGTCTGGTCCAGTTTCATATGGTCGGTTTTTGATATAAATCGTAAACCAAACCGTTCGTTACGGTTTGGAATAATTTAAAAAAACCAACCAAAATTTAAATAAAACCCGGACCGTGAAACCAAACCGATAACCGGTTTCACAGTTTCAAACCGAATCGTAAACACCCCTAAATATAAATAAAGGTAATATAAGCCGTTTCAAAGACTTGGCCCAAGGCCCAATATCATCCCTCGGTCAGTTGATCCACCCACAATTGGTAGGGCTTCAAGTTTGGCGCGTTCGATTAGCCGATAAAATTTAAAACCCTAACTAGCTATTGCCGGGAATCTCTGATATCATCGATTTCGATCTTTAACAACGAAGAAAACATACATCTGAAGAAAATGGAAGAAGAGATGATTGAAACGAAGAGAGAATTTCCAATTTTCAGAGACATAAGGCGTTACACCTGTGCCTATTGTGGCATCGTCCGTTCGAAGAAGACTTTGATTACTACTCACATTCAATCTCACCACCAGGTATGTATGTATTTCATTTCTTCAATTTTACACGAATTGGAAATTCTTGTTTGAAAATTGTTTTATTTTGGGAGATTTTGTTTTGTGTTTTGGTTGAAATTGAAGGGATTTGGATTGCTGTGTGTAAATATCGTTGTTTTCGAGACTAAATTGCGCATTCGCGTGAGCTACTCTCGAAAAAAGCTAAGCTCGAAATGAACCAAGCTTAAACGCCTAAGATAACGCCTGTTCAGTAAATGAGCTCGAACCCGAGCTTAACACTGTGTTCCTGAGTCTCATTTAACAGGTGAGGGGAAGGAAAAATAAATTAAGACAGAAAAGGAAGGAAAAGATGTGATTTTTTTTTTTGGTGTTCCATGAAAAGTAAAGGAAAAGAGAAAAGAACAATTTTACCATTATACCCTTTAAACATAAAATATTTTATTTAGATATGAGGGCAATTTAGTAATTAGTAATATTTTCTCTCATAATCTTTCCAATTTGGGAGGATAAATATATTAACAAATTTGCTTCCCTTTTCCCTCCTTTCTCCCGCCCTTCTATCCTTAAAAAATCATTGGAACGTAGTTTTTTCATATTTTCATCTCTTTTCTTTCCCCTCCCCTGTTAAATGAGACTCGGGAACAGAGTGTAAAATGAGTCTAAAGAAAGCTTGTTTAGTAAACTAGGTTTTATTCCGCCCGCGCTCCGCGGTGGGTTTAATCAGCCGAAGGCAACTACCGCCATGAAATCCAACTTTTAAACGTAATCCAAAAACCTGTACATTAAAAACATACAAAGCCATTCTACTCAAATTTAAAATTAGAGTTAATTGCCCGGATGGTCCATGTGGTTTCATGTTTTTTCACGTTTAGTCCCCACCTTTTGGAAATAGCAGGTATGCTCCCTATGGTTTGTCATTTTGTTACTCGGATAGTCCCCTGGCATTTAGTCCAGGGACTATCCGAGTAACAAAATGACAAACCATAGGGAGCATACCTGCTATTTCCAAACTAACTGACATCTACTCAGGGGACTATCCGAGTAACAAAATAACAAACCATAGGGAGCCTACATGCTATTTTCAAAAGGTGGGGACTAAACGTGAAAAAACATGAAACCACAGGGACCATCCGGGCAATTAACTCTTAAAATTATAATCGTTGTCATTATAAAGCGAAAAAGGCCCAGAATCACACTTTATCTTCACCTGTACCACCAAAATACGGTGCCGCTACAGCTGCAAATGAAATTGTCATGCCAAGTAGCAAGCCAACATCATCGCCAAACAACGCTTCAAATACCCAATAAATCGATGTACACAACCAACAGGATCAAGACCTGTCTTTTCATCAAAACCTTCACAAAAGCCAATACACCATTGAAACTTCACATAAGCAAAATCTATCCAAAAATTAACCAAACATAAACAGTGAAAGGAAACATTAAAAAACATACAATTTCCTTGTAAACAGGTGTAGGCAAATGTGCAAGCGGCTTGACCTCTTCACCTCCACCAATTCTGTCTCAATTACACGTAGTTGTGTACGCTTCATCTGCCATTGTTACAACACAGAACAAGCAAGTTTAGGTCAATATTTCAAACAAAATTCCAATTTCATCATATTTATTTTCTTAGTTTATGTGATGACGAGCTAAGGTATTAGCACAGAAAACACACGGCAGCGGCGGTAGCGTGTTTTCAGGGGTTTTGGTGGCCGGAGAAGGTAGAGATGTGGCAGGGATGGTTTGTGAGGGTGCCTTTTAAGTAGATCTGATTCACAAAAAGGGCCCTTAATTGTTGTTTTAAAGCATTACATAGGTAGAGAAAATGATAAAAGTAAAGATGTAACCGTAATCGACTGGAATGTGAGTCTTTACTGGAACACTACAACTTTTACCATCGTCTCAACAGGTGGATGACCGCCCAAATAGCTGAATCAAAAGAATCCAAGAGAGATGACCGCCCAGATCTTGCAATCCGAACAAACAACGCAATAAAAACACTATTCATTTACCTTCGTCTATTAATAATTAAATTAAATTAAATAATAATTAATATTAATAATAATAATAATAGATAGATATAGATGAGCTAGAGCATGAGTTTCACTTATCAAGGTCTATCCGAGCTTAAACTAGTAGTTAACGTTTTCTAATATATTTACATACTAATATAATTGTTTTAATAATTATATAAAAATAACTAAATAATATACATATATATTATTTTATATGAAAATTTGTATAAAAATTAAATATAATTTTATATAATTAAGTAATAAAAAATAAACGAGCCGAACTCAAACTTGAGCTTTAAAACTACTTACGAGCCGAGCTCGAGCTTTAGAAACGAAGCTCAAAGCTATCTGAGCTCGGGCCCTCATATGTTAAACAAGCTTGGGCTAGGCTCGTTTACACTCTATTGTTAGTTATTGGATTAATGTTATGGGGACTTGATTGTGTTAATCAGGATGAAATCAAGGAAGGAGAAGGGGATGATGAAAATGGCAGGAAGATGAATGTTTGTGAGGAGTGTGGTGTTTCTTTCAAGAAACCTGCTCACTTGAAGCAGCATATGCAAAGTCACTCACTTGAGGTATAAATTTGAAACATTAATAATTCATTGCAGTTTAAAGTTATTGATGTGTTAACTAGGAAACTATAGGTTCAGTACGCATTTTGCTGTTGTGTAAGCTAGTGTGTTTATTAAAATAACTATCGAAAACCTATCTTCTTTCAACTGAACCATTATGACGGGCTACACGAACTGACTGTCGTCCATCAAATTTTGTCATAATCAGCATCATAAAGAGTTATACATTTATAACTATCTTAAATGGCAAAGTCGGTGGATTTCCATCGGCTTTGCCTCCCCTTAACTTTCACAAACTTGCAATATTAGCCCTTTACTTTTAATAACCTCAAAGTTTTAGAAAATAATAATTTTAGTCCCTAAACTACTATTTCATTTTAAGAGTTTTGCAGATTAATCCCTTAAGTTTTTAATCCTCCAACTTTACCCCTGTACCACATATAATATACATTTTCAACCTATTATTTTCTTCAATAACTTCCGTTCACTAATTTCGTTTTAAAGAATTAATTTGTCGCTAACATCCTTGAGTTTCTAAGTTTCGAGTTTACCCCTTTCGTTCTTTTCTTTTACTTTATAAAATTTAATATTTTTATGTCGTGTCGGTATAAATTCGAGTTGGTTTACGTTATAGAGTAAACGTTTTTAGTTTCTAAGTTCCGAGCTTACCCCTTTTGTTCCTTTACTATAAAAACAACTAATATTTTTATGTACGCGTTGGTATAAATTCGAGTTGGTTTATGTTTTAATTTAAACGTTTTTTTTAATGAGTCAACTCAAATATAATACGTTTCCGTGTTTATTTTATGTACGTTTACAGTTGGTCTACATTTTGACGTAAATTTTGTTCCAACCCAAGCTGGGTTAAATATAATACATCTTTATTCAACTGTATACTCGAGTAACTCGACGTTTCGACCTCTCGCGACGCAAGACAAGTAAAATGTATTATATATATATTAAAGACCAAAGTCGTTGACGTTTACACCTCCCAATTTTGGTCCTGTAACTTTACAAAACACTTATGGTTACCCTTAATGTGAATGTGTTTTCTCTTTTCCCTTACGACATAAATTCGATTTACATTACGTTTTGATTCAACCGCAATACTTATAGAGGTTACATGGGGTTGAATCCAGTACGTTGAAACATATGTTTTCATATGGTTAACGCATAACATAAGCTTGAATAATCTATTTGATGTTTGCAACGGCCAGCGGCGCATCACCCGCGGGTCCTATTACTAGTTTACTCTATATTCTGTCTTTTATGTTCTCTATTTCTTACCCAGAACACTCCATGTAGATTCTAACTGATGTTTTTTTATATTAATGAATAATGATTTTGTTTCTTTAGAAGAAAATGCAGAAACTGCATATGCACATATAACACATTTTGTATCTCCTTAGCTTATGGAATTATCTTACCTTTTGTTTATTTTAAAGTACTTCATACTCTACTCTTCACTATTTTTAGTTTATGTATAGTTTATAAAATATTTGTAGCATCCAAACCTGTGCAGGGTATAACGAATTACGTTTTTCAAATTTCATGAAAAAACAGATATTGTTGTGTGATGCATTGGATCCCAATCAGAGAACTCCAAAATGCGAGATCTTGACTGGATTAGTATCAGGTAGGGTGACCTCCTGAGAAGCTCCATCAAGTTATCAATCACGCGATAAAGATACAAGGTTTTAAACATTCTTTCATATATAAATTACTAAAGAGTAAAATGCCATATATGTCCCTGAGGTTTGGTCAGTTTTGCGACCTTCCTTGAAAGGTTTGTTTTTCCGCATCTGGATCCAAAAAGTTTGAAAACTTGTCATTTTCATCCGGCTCTTTAACTCCATCCATTTTTTCTCCGTTAAGTAAGGGGTATTTCTGTCTTTTTTGCTAACCTAAAGGGCAATTCATTTTTTTTCACTTTATGTAAAAAGACCGAATACCCCTGAAAAAGACCGAATTGCCCTTTAAATTAACGAAAAAAGACAGAAATACCCCTGAATTAACGGAGAAAAATGGATGGAGTCAACGAACCGGATGAAAATGGCAAGATTTGAAAGTTTTTGGATTCAGATGCGAGAAAAAAACCTTTGGACAAAAGTCGCAAAACTGCCCAAACCTCAGGGACGAAAATGACATTTTACTCATTACTAACTTTTTAAACACTGCAAAAAAAGATCTTATAAATAAGACGTTTACTTTCTGCAGAGGCCTTTTATATGTCCAATAGACGATTGCGACTCCAGTTACCGTAGGAAAGATCACTTAAACCGCCATCTTCTTCAACACGAGGGTAAACTATTCGACTGCCCGAACGAAAACTGCGAGAAAAAGTTTTCGATTCAAGGTAACATGACAAGACATGTTAGGGAAATTCACAATGACGTGGAATCTACGAATGCTGACGTGGATGATCGGAAGCAGCATGCTTGTTCTGAGCCCGGGTGTGGAAAAGTGTTCAAGTATGCGTCAAAGTTAAAAAAAGCATGAAGAATCTCATGGTAAGTAAATTTGCATTTCTGTATTATTTAGGGGTCAATTAATTGTAGTCCTTTTGGTTGACCAAAATTTTGGATTTGGTCCCTAGTTTTCCAAAAGTACACGGATGGTCCCTGTGGTTTGCACTTTATAACACATTTAGTCCCCAACTTTTGCCAAAAGTATATGGATGGTTCTTGTGGTTTGCACTTTGTAACGCATTTAGTCCCTAACTTGGACCTGCTCAAACCTTTAGATTTGTTAGCTGGGGACTAAATGCGTTACAAAATGCAAACCACAGGGACCATCCGTGTACTTTTGAAAACCTAGGGACCCAATCCAAAATTTTGTCAAACCACAGGGACATCCGTGTACTTACTCTTAAAAATATATGCTTACTTCAAAAACACAGGCTTATTGATCATTCTAACTGGTAACATATAATTCATTGTTTAATTAAATTACTGTTGACTATTGCAGTTAGGTTAGAACCCCGTGAGGCGTTTTGTGCAGAACCGGGGTGTATGAAATATTTCTCGAACGTGAAGTGTCTAAAAGCTCATTTACAGTCTTGCCATCAACATGTTACTTGTGAGATTTGTGGGAGCAAACATTTGAAGAAAAATATAAAGCGCCACCTTCGCACACACGAAAATGTCGCTTCGAAAGATAAGATCGAATGCAGCTTCGATGGATGCAACTTAACATTCTCAACGGTAAGAAACATGAACTTGTTTAATGGCTTCATTACCATTCTTTACTGGTCAACCCTGCATTTGGCCTGTACTGAAAGTCACCAATTTTGATCCGCTACACAACCCATTTTCTGATTTGCCAACCATATAGTTTTCTTGTATGAAAAAAGTACCCCTTTGATTATAACTAGTGGGTTACCATCTGCGCTCTGCACCGGGTTCGAAACGTATATAAAAATAAGCAAATCACGAGAGTTAAAGTTGTTTGATGTTTTAGTTTAGGGGCTAAACATGTCATTATTAAAGTTTATGGGCTAAAGTTGTTTTAGTTAAGGGGCTAAACATCTCATTATTAAACTTGAGGGGCTAAAGTTGTTTATTATTAAAGTTGAGGGGCTAAAGCTGTTTTAGTTAAGGGGCTAAACATGTCATTATTAAAGTTGAGGGGCAAAAGCTGTTAATTATTAAAGTTAAGGGGCTAAACATGTCATTATTAAAGTTGAGGAGATTAAAATGTCATTATTAAAGTTGAGGGGCTGAAGTTGGTTGATGTCAAAGTTGAGAGGCCAAAGTTGATTGATGTGACAAAATAGCATATTTATAGTATATACAATAACAAATCTAAAGTTTTTTTTTCGTGAAAAAATACAGAGTTCAAATCTTCAACAACACGTAAAAGCCGCACATTTTCAAGAAAAGCCATACGTATGCAGCATTTCCGGATGCGGGATGAGGTTTTCGTTCAAGCATGTGAGAGACAACCACGAGAAATCTGGGCGCCATGTTTACACACTCGTAAGAACAAGACTGTTGCTCGTAATCTAGCATCACATTCGATATTTTAAATTATTATTTGTTTATATGATCTTTTATAGGGAGATTTTGTGGAGGGTGATGATCAGTTTCGATCGAGACCAAGAGGTGGTTTGAAAAGGAAATTGCCTGTTAAAATTGATGCGCTTATGAGGAAGAGGGTGTGTCCACCTAGCGAATGTGATGAACTACATGGCTCTGATTACATTTCTTGGTTACTGTCAACAGAGGATGAAGATTGACTTATAGTTCTTTTAACCGACTTGATGTATATTCATATAAACATGCAGAAAAATGTACTCGAACACACGCGATTTTGACTTGCTAAGTTTTGAGCCTATGGGCTTTGATTTCGTTAAGCGCTAGTTTTCGGTCTGGTCAGGTTATAATCCAGTGATAACTGAAGCAAAATAAGTCATTTGTTACATCAAAAGTTGTTAATTCACTCAACATTTGAATAAAAAGCATACATACGATTTCTAACATGACACAAAAACACAATGCAAACCTAACGTGAAATTTGCGGGCTTTGGATTAGTCTAAACGGCTTTGCATCTAAACGGCTTTGCATCTAAACGGCTTTGAGTATCTCAACACATTAAATGCAAAATATGACCGTTGGAACCGGTTCCTATATGACCGTTGGAACCGGTTACAGTATATCACATTTTTCTCATTTTTTATTCACATATCTTCTTCTATCTATTTCTTCTCCTTCTTTACATATTTTTAATGGCTTCAAAGAACTCTAAAACCACAAACTCCCCATCCGTCAATAATGTTCCACAAGGTTCAAATGCTCCATTTGTAGTGTACCCGGGTTGTACCCTGTTCCAAACAGTACCCGTACCCGGTCCCATTGAACCCGTAACCGGTTAGGCCGGTTCTATATTTATTTACGTGTACCCGGACCCGGTTCCACCGAGAACCCGGTTCCACTCAGTTGTATCCATACCCGGTTACGGGTTGGAACCGGTTCCGGGTTTTAAGAATACCCGATTTTGCCCATCTCTAGTTTGAGACTGAACACCAAATATGTTTAGGTACATGGGTCGTACTTGTGCTTCATGAATTGACCTAAAAAGGATGTTTATTTTAAATTCTAAATCCATATTACTTGCATGCGTAATATATACCTGCAAGCACTAAACATGATATAAGTAAAGCACAAACCAAAAATGGAAATTTCGAAGTAAACAATATTAGAACCTTTGTAATTACGATATGGGGAAATGTCGTAAAAAACCAACATACTTTCTGCTTTTTCTCATAAAAATCCTTCCACTTTATTTCACTTAAAAGACAAAAATACTTTCTTTTTTGTTTCATAAAAGTCCCTCAATTTTTTTTGCACATAAAAAACCAACATAATTTTTTTTATCTCATAAAATTTCCCTAACCACTTTTTATACTTAAAAACAACATACTTCTACTCTTGTATCATACAAGTCCCTTAAATGTTAAACTTTAACAAAAAAATCTCTTAATTATGATCGGATGAAATCAAGAAAACACTATTTGACAAATTAACTTATACTTTTTAACGATTTTGAATTTATGCATACCATTTTATATGTTTGTTACTTTATTTTGGAGTAAAATGCACGGATAGTCCCTGTGGTTTGGTGAAATTTCACCTTTAGTCCCCAACTTTTCAATATTACACTCTTAGTCCATGTGGTTTGACAAGTTGTTACTCGGATAGTCCCCAAAGTGGATGGAGGTTAGTTTTTCTGGTTAAGTGGGTGTGAAATGACAAGGACTATCCGAGTAACAACTTGTCAAACCACAGGGACTATCCGATTAACTTTCATCCGCTTTAGGGACTATCCGAGTAACAACTTGTCAAACCACAGGGACTAAGAGTGTAATTCTGAAAAGTTGGGGACTAAAGGTGAATTTTCACCAAACCACAGGGACTATCCGTGCATTTTACTCTTTATTTTGAGTTATGTCATCCACACTCGTGAATTTTATTATATTGTTTTCCGAATAATATTTGTTATCAATTTATTGGATTTAAAACGGAAAAGAAAAGACAAACATTGCACATACTTTGGTTTGTTATATATCCAATTTAAAATATTAATTAATCTCAATTCTTTTTTTAACGTGATATTAATAAGTAAAAAAAGTTCACATTTTTTTTTTTCAAATTTAACATTTGGAGAGACTTTTATATGCAAAAAAATTGTTTAGAGATTTTTACAAGACAAAAAAGAAAGTATGTTGGTTTTTAATGTGCAAAAAAAAGTGGAAAAACTTTTATGAGAAAAACAGAAAATATATTGGTTTTTATGGCATTTGCCCTTACCATAACACATCCTTCACGTGACTATTTTAAAGTATAAATATTTTTGTTATAACTTTACAGAGATGATGTTACACAAAATATAATCTTTTGGTTTGACAAATATAATTATTATTATATATTACAATTACATTTCATAATAGTAATCTCATTGATAATATGACTTTTGTCTTTTTTTTTTTTGTTTAGTTGGTTTTCTTTTATTTTATATGTTTAATCACATACTAAAATGAAAACCATCTCCAGTTGTAAAAACTAACCACTTTCTAGCCATTAGATCTTCAAAATGGATGAATGAGATTAAAAGTAATTAAAAATAATATTAAATATTTTTTGTCTTATTACGTCTTTGCCGCACCATCGTCATCAAAATCTACGTTTTTTTTTTTTTTTGCATCATCGCCACCCCATCCAACATATCAAACCCACATAGTCCACTGATCAAAAATCACCAGAAAATCAAGAACACAGGCCAAAATCACCAGAAAATCAAGAACATAGTTCACTGATCAAAAATCAACAAGAACAAACCCACAGATTTCATCAGACAAAAATCAAGAAACCCATCAAACAAAATTGAACCCCCATCAAACAAAAATCAAGAAACCCCATCAAACAAAATCAAGAATCCAAACTGAAACTCACAAGTCCGGTGAGAATCATAACAAATCCGAGCCGTGTAGAAACCCAGATCTGATGTTGTGATATTACGACCCCAAAAACGAAGCCGGAAGTACTAGTCTCTATCCTTTCTGCTCACCACCTTCAAGGCCTCTATGAAAACCGGCTGACCGAGACTCCGACCGCCGGCGTCGCCCCTACCACCACCGTCTTCCTCTTCCGTTCACCTTTCTCTCCTCACAACCCTTCTCTCTCCGACAAGTATCTCTCTCATCTGCCTCTCTTCCGCTCTGATTTTAGCCGCCGTGTGCCACCACCAGAGGGTGGTGGCTGGTTGTTTTCTCTGTCGGAACAAAGAGAGACGAGGGGGTGAGGGGCGTGCTTTGTCAGCTATCTTCGTCGCCGGCAGCTAGTGCTCCGCTGAGTCGTCACCGTCCAGCACCGCCACCCATAGTAGTGGCCGGTCGGCTGGTCATCATCGAGCAGGGAGGAGGGGTTCGAGTGAGTGGGAGTGGGGTGAATAAAGTTCTACCAGGTAGATGTTGTTAAGGGTTTTGAGAGGATGTGTGATTTTGTTTGAGAGGTTGAAAAGAGAGAAAGGTGAGAGATTTTAAAGAGAGAGAAAGGTGTGAGAGATTTTAAAATCTCTGGTGCATTAATGGAGAGAGAGAGGATTTGACATTTGATGTAAATGACCAAAATACCCTTTAGTTTGGCATATTCTGATTGGTTGAGAGTGGTTCTCGCGGTTCCTACAACTGGGGGTGGTTTTCATATTAGCGCTCCCCTATATATATATAGGTAAGGTTATTGTAAAAAAAATGTTAAAAGTGTGAGAAATATTGTGGAGGTGACATGTGTCCTAAATCTAAATTAATTCAAAAGGGTAAACAAGTAATTTTATCATTGAATTAATTAATTGATAACCTTCCATAACCGCCACCCTTATTTATAGGAATACATTTTTTTTAAAGATCTCTATAAAACACTACGAATAACTCTGTATAACACTACAACATTATATATAACACTGCAACCACCATTCAGCACATATATAACACCATTCAATAAGTATATAACACTATTCAATAAGTATATAACACTATTCAATATGCATATAACACCACAAAACACCATTCAACAGTTCATAGCACTGTAATAAGTATATGACACCACAAAAACACCATTCTAACAGTTCATAACTGTAATAAGTACATAACACTACAAAACAAAGATATAACACTACAAATCACTATTAAAGACTCTACAAAAACACCATGTATTTCTAATCAAAATTTTTAGCTCAAGTTTTGTTTTGGCTATTAACCGAAATTAAATGAATCAAATCAAAATTCGTCAATCTAACTGAATAAATCATGCTGATTAACTAAAAACAGATTGGTTAATAAAATAGACTAATCGATGACCTCGATTTCGGTTGAGGATAATAATCTAACCAACCAAACAATGCACACCGTGGCAATGTCTGTGTTTCTCGCCGCATCGCGCGCTATTATTGGTTATTAACCAAAATTGAGTATTAGTGAGGAATAACTAAATCGTTAACCTAAACCAAACCAAAAACAGTAAAAACATTAAAAACAGACTTGAATAACCAAAAACTTAATTAACTGATAACTGAAAATCGAATTAATCAAAACCGGTTATCAATTTTTTGTACTCTCGTTTAACCAAAATTAGCTGAACCGGCCCGAATCATTCATATTTTCACATATTTCTGGCTTTTATACCTCCGCTTCGTATATTTCATATTTTATATCTTCATTTCATATATTTATGCTTTCATTTCACATATTTATACCTTAATTTCATATATTTCTAAGAGTAAATTGTCATTTTAGTCCCTGATGTTTGACTAAAATTGTCACTTTAGTCCAAATAGTTTTTTTCTTGCCATTTTAGTTCAAAGAGTTTTGTTTTCTGCCATTTTAGTCCCTGACTTTTGTCATTTTTTTTCATTTTCATGGACCACCAGCACCACCTCCCACCACCCACCCCATCACAACCTTTTATCATCGCCACCACCTTCCTGCACCGTCACCACCCACCCACCCATCCACCCCACCATCATCACCCACCCACCATTTCCACCAACACCCACCATTTCCACCACCACCAGCCACTTTTCCGCCACCCACGTCATCAACCAACACCGCCGCCATCATCGTAAAACCAACAACCACCGTCATCATCTTCACCGTAAACCGGCATAACACCATCCCCATACCATCGCACTTGCAAAAAAAAAAAAAAAAAAAAAAATGTGGTTTGGCCAAAATTCACCTAAGTTGACTAATTTTTTTGAATGGAGTTAGTGGGTTTGATGAAAATGGCAAAAAAATGACAAAAGTCAGGGACTAAAATTGCAGAAAACAAAACTATCTAGACGAAAATGGCAAGAAAAAAACTATTTGGATTAAAGTGTCAATTTTAGTCAAACCTCATGGACTAAAATGGCAATTTACTCTATTTCTAAGCAAAAGTTTTAGCTAAAGTTTGGGTTTTGCTATTAACTAAAATTAAATGAACCTAACCAAAAATCGTCAATCTAACCGAATAAACCGAAGTGATTAACCGTTAAAAAAATAGCCTAACCGATGACTTTGGTTTCGGCTTCGGTCGAGGATAATAACTGAACCGACCAAACCATGCACAACACAATGAAATAGATTACCCGATTATTTCACTTTTGATGTATATCTATCACAATAATGCTACAATAAATATTATATGAATAAGAAAACTATCAAAAACGAATATCGCAATGCGATGTGCCGCTCCGCTGCATTGCGCGGGCATAATGCTAGTATATATATAATAGTTATCATATTAACCAAACATTTTATTCATTCTTCAACATTCAATACATAAATAAATTACATTATACAATAGGAAACCTGAAGCCTATAAACACATTTGTGTTTGGGCCAAAATGGTATACATTTATAACATAAATCATACAATTAGTAATAATTGCGAAACCGTTGGTCTTCCTTGCAGTGTTCAGAGATAACCTTGTATACCACCATCAATAGGTTAGGAAACTTACTGCGAAAGTAGTCATCAACCCCTTCTGGGAAATCTCCCAACAAGTCCTATGTTGCAAGTAATTAAAAACAAGTCAGATGCAAGCCAAAATGGGTACATTTAAATATGGGCGCAAAGGGTGTATCATCCCGGCCCCTCTATACTCTTGTGTCCTTTTTTTTCAGACTTAATTATAGTAGGTTTTAAGCATTTGAGTAAACAATCTTTTATGTAAACCATCTCAATTTATATAAGTTATACGTTGTGAAAATCCAACCTGAATGTTTGATGGTAACTCTCCATAATGATTTATTGTATTTCGCATTATACGGAGCAAGTCTTGAACCTTGTTGTAGTTATACGGTTTTCTTCGATAACTCATTCGATTGATAAACACAGGGTCCATTTCAACATCCCAGCTTCCACGGAACGCTACAGAACCTTCGTTTTCTAGTGATGCAAGAACAATGGAACCAGTCCGGTCTTCCGATTCTAGCCTATCACTCGCATCCCTCAGAAACGACACTCGTTTCTCAGACTTCCAAAACAAAGGATGGAGTAGTACCTCTGATGCCTTTGGCCTAACATATGTATCATAACAACGCTAGTAAGTATTATATAATATATTAAAGTATTTATACCCCCGTTTCATGTATCAACTGTCAAATATCAGAAACATCAAGATACCATTTAACAAAAACGAAAATCGAGATTATAAACCATCTAGATGAGTGTGATATACTTTTGTGCATACAAGAACCGAATGGAAAGACTTTTCCAATGGCCATTACTAAAAAGGCCTTTAAGTCACACATGTGCATTGCACATGTCGTTTTCTAACGTTCTTCAGAGAAAAATGTTCTCTATTCTGAATTCTCTATGAGTGTCAAAGATAGTGTCTTTTTGTGTGGAGTTGAATGTTGAAGAGGAATTAGTTATGTTCCATGGTGTTCTTTATCATCCAAAGTAACTGTTTAGAAACCTATTTGATTACTAGTATTGTCCGACATGTAATGTAACATTTAGAGGCAAATAAAGATCTCAAATTTTACAAAAGTAACGTTGTACCTGAGTTTTGGTTCACAGTTTAGCAATCAAGGGCAGAGATCCCAAGCTTCAGGAATATCTTCCACAAAGGAGAGATTCACTTTGTTTTTTATCACATTTCTATCACGTTTATAAGGCTTGTCACCAAATGGATGCTTGCCACCAGTCATGCAAAAGAAGAGAACACAACCTAAACTAAACATATCCATGGCCTGCGTTTGGCGTTCTCCCTCAAGAATTTGTTCTCGAGGTCGCCATCCTGAAGTTCCTGAAACTAATGTAACAAAGTTAGATTAAACTCACCAGCTTAACTATGTAAGAAAAGGAACATAAAACAAAGGTTTAAAATCAAGCAAAAAAAAAAAAAAAAAAAAAACATAGTAATTAGCCCAGTATGATGTAGTTGATTTCAGTTACCAGTAGCATGAGGTCCCAAGGAAGACGCATTACCAACAAGAAACTTGCTAATGCCCATATCTGCGAGTTTGACACATGGGGGTTCTCCTCTTACTATCAACACGTTATGAGGCTTCAAATCTCGGTGAATAATGTCTAACTTATGCAAATGTACAAGGCCAGCACATATGTCCCTATGATACAAATAGCAAAAAACAATTCAAGCTCATTCAAGTCAAAGTAAGAATAATCATTCATGATGGTGAGAGATGCACCAAACGGCTATAATTTAACATAAGCACTTGAATTTACCGCATCAATTTTAACAAGATACGGGAAGGATAGCCATTTGGCTTCATCAACCGAAAAGACTCCAAGTACCCCATCTGGTTTTGAATTAGATCATAAAGGCTGCAATCACAAGGCCCCAATGAAAGATAAATAAAGTCACGATCACGTGTGGTATCATACCAACGGACAATGTTTGGATGTTGGTCAGCAGCCTGAAGGATTTTAATTTCTCGAGACACAACATCATGGTGGGTTTGGACAAGGCGTTTCACAGCTACCATACGACCGTCATAAGACCCTTTAAAGACAACAGTGCCATTACTGCCCAGTGCAATTTCTTGACTTGACACAAAAAGTTTTCCTATGGATATCCCTTCACCGTCGAGGTCTAAACCTAGTCGTAAGTGAATTGTCCTCGCAATATCTTTCGCAATTTCAAACATCAAGGGCGTTGTTTCATTCCTGTAACTCCAGAAAGAAATTAAACATATTCAGACATTAAAACCCCAATACAATACATTCAGATCAAGAAAAATGTACTTATGTTTCAAATGAAATATGCAAAGAGATATTGAAACATACTCTGAAACAAACCACCCCACCAAACTAGCAGCCTCTGTTACGGCTGTCTTCCACCGGTTCACATTATCAGCTGTCCATTTTGAACTTGAACCTTCATCCGCTCCAATCATTAGATTTTCCAACTGCTTCGTGACATCTGAAGGATTAACGCTGTAAAATACCGGGAAAACGAGATTGCTGCGATTCCTTTTTTTCTCGAGGATCAAACAAAGCTCATCAAGACAACAACTTGAATTTGCAAAATCCTTTGACAGTACAATTATTGAAGCTCTCGTTTCTTTTATGTAAGTCTGGATTTCTGGCGTCAGTTCTTCACGTTCCTGTTTTGCTTCGAAGTCAACGACATAGCTAATTCCCGCCCAAGTTAAGGCGGAATAAAGATTAGTGATAAAATCAGGATGAGCGTCTTCGGCTATTAAACTAATGAAAACATTGATGGTTGGCATAGGTGTGGAAGAGAATGCATTAAAATCTGGTGGTGGATGGAGGTTTGAACCTAGTTGTGAGTCATGTAAGGAAATTATCTTCGCAATATCTTCCACAATTTCATAAATCATGGGAATTGTTTCATGCCTGTAACTCCACAAAGAAATTAAACATATTCAGACAGTAAAACCCCAATACATTCAGATCAAGAAATGTTCGTTTGTTTCAAATCAAATATGCAAAGAGATATTGAAACATACCCTGAAACCAACCACCCCGGCAAATTAGCAGCCTCTGTTACGGCTGCCTTCCACCGGTTCACATTATCGGCTGTCCATTTTGAACTTGAACCTTCCTCCGCTTTAATCGGTAGATTTTCCAACTGCAGTAGAATTTCCAACTGGTTCGTGACATCTGAAGGATTAATGCCGTAAAATACCAGGAAAACGGGAAGGCGGTATTTCCTTTTTTGCTCGAGGATCAAACAAAGCTCATCAAGACAACAACTTGAATTTGCAAAATCCTCTGACAATACAATTATTGAAGCTCTCGCTTCTAATATGTACATCTGGATTTCTGGCTCTACTTCTTGACCTTCCTCTTTTTCATCGAAGTCAAAGAAAGGTTTTTTTTTTTTTTTTTTTTTTTTTGAACGGCAATCGCTTTATATATAAATATAAAGAGCCAGCAAGGGGCTGAGAATACAAACAACAACCAACCACACAAACAACAAAACTTATAGAATTTCAGCTACATCAAAATCCAGCCATTTATCCCAAGTCGGATTCGGGATTTTTGACCGATTACACACCCACAGGAAGGCATCCTCCTTAATGTATTCGAAAGTCTTCCTCGTATCGATGAACTTCCCATCAAAAACTTTCGCGTTCCTAGCTTCCCATATTCTCCACACCGTAGCCAAAAATACCGTGTTCACGAGACGTTTCCACCTACTTGAGCCCGTGCTCTCCCTCAAAATTCCAAGCAGATCCTTAAGGTTGTTTGTATCACTGGGGAAGGGGATTCTAATCCAAGTAAAAACCTGCCACCAGATCCCTTTAACCACCATGCAATTAACAAACACATGTTCTGGATCTTCAATGCCATACCCGCATCTTTCACATAAATTCCCCGAGACCGTAATCCCTCTTTTTACTAGCTCAGTTTTAGCCGCCACTTTCCCCATCTCAGCTTTCCACAATAGGAGATTACACTTCGGAGGCGCCCAAGAATTCCACCGGAGCGCGATCTCATTCCTATCATTTGTATCCAAACATGCAATGTCGTGACGGATAGACCTTGTAGAGAATTCAACCCCATGCTCATTGACCCAGATCCAGCGATCACTCCCATTATTGGGTTTAAACTGATTCAAAAGTCGCATCAAATCTCCTGTTTGGGTCCATTCATTGCTCGAATTTGGGACTCTGATCCAGGCCCAGTCCCAACGAAGGTGCCCCCCTACATCAGACATACAAGAAGCTACCAAACAGTTTTTGTGTTTTGCCAAACAGTACACTTCTGGGAATAAGGACTTCAGAGTATCCCGGGTTAACCACGGGTCCTTCCAAAAACGAGTTTTCGCCCCATCCCCAACCTTAACTTTTAGCTTGTCGTTGATATTAACCCCCCTATTCAGCCATACTTCCTCCACCATAACTATGTCCTTCCACACACCTGACATCGTCTTCTTGCAGGGGACAAGCCTATTATTATGATCAGAATTATGAATGGCCGAGATGACCGAAGCCCATAATTGGTTCGGATCTCTCTTATATCTCCACCACCACTTGGATATCATTGCGATATTAAACTCTCCAATCCCACCCATCCCTAATCCCCCAAGATTCTTCGGCTTCACCAGTTTTTCCCACCGTATCCATCGGACTTTATTTCTTGAGCCCGACTTTCCCCAAACAAAGTCTCTCCTTATACCCTCCAATTTTCTTATGATACATTTCGGGGCAGAAAACAAAGAAAGGTAATAAGATGGAAGATTTCCAAGAACTGCCTTGGCAAGTGTCACCCTTCCTGCGAACGAAAGATGTCTTGCCTTCCAAGAGGAAAGTTTTTTATTAAATTTCTCCACCACCGGTTGCCAATATTTTTTCCTCTTCATGTTCGCCCCAGCCGGAATCCCAAGGTACACAAACGGTAAGGACCCAGCCCGACAATTGAGGATCCGAGCCATATTTTCTATCTCCTCGTGATCTACACCCACCCCGAACAGCTTACATTTTTTGTGGTTTACTTGGAGCCCCGACACTAAGTTGAGACACCTAAGGAGGCGGCTTAGGCTGATTACGTTGTGTTCCGTCCACTCCCCAATGAATAACGCATCATCAGCATAACACAGATGCGAGAGTGTGGGCCCATTATTTGGTAAACCCATCTCTACGGCTCGTTTCATAAACATATTTACTACCTCCATTGCAAGGATAAAGAGGAAAGGGGATAACGGGTCTCCTTGCCTCAATCCCCGTTTGATAGGAAACTCAGTAGTCGGCGAGCCGTTGATTAAAACTGACCCTCTCCCGGAATTTAGGCAACCTTTGATCCAGCTAACCCATAATTCTGGGAAGCCCATGTACCCCATAATTTTAAATAGAAATTTCCAGTTGAGCGAATCATAGGCTCGCTGAAAATCGACCTTAAAAATTAGAATCTTACGCTTGCACTTCTTCGCCCATGAAATCGTTTCGCTGACTATAAGAGGGCTGTCTAGAATGTATCTTCCTTCCACGAATCCCATACAAAATAAGAACGTATAAAGAACATTGATAAACTCGTTATTCCCTCTGGAACTAATGAAAACTTCGAAGGGTGGCACATAAATAGAAGACGATGAAGTAAAACCCATTAAAGGCTTGAAATCACGAATATAAAGGCTTGCACCTCTTTGTTACTGTTTCTAGGGAAGACAACGGATCGAACGAAAGGTATTTGGGAACATTAGGGTTTAATACTTGTATTTGGGACACGTGAATTGACCGTAATGCCCTTATTAATAAAAAAACAAAAAGATATCTAAGGGGCTGTTTGGTAGCCTCTGAATGGTCATTAAGAGGCTACCTCTTAATGGAACCATTAAGAATTTTACCAATGAGAAGGTAGAAGAATGTGACATGTGATGATTTACCATTCAGAGGTTACCTCTTAACCATTCAGACTTGAGGTTACCTCTTATTCATTCAGAGGTTTTAAACCATTAAGAGGTAACATCTGAATGGTCATTAAGAGGCTACCAAACAGCCCCTAAATGAGTTAATTATTGTTTTCGTCCATGTGGTTTGTCAAAGATCACTATTTCAATCCATTAGTTTAAAAATTACGATTTCAGTCCCTACGGTTTCACTTTCGTAACCATTTTAGTCCAGTCTCCTAACACCGTCTATTTCCCGTTAAGTTTTTAATGAAATACCTAAACTACCCTTGTGTTAATTAAATATGGACTTATATGATTTTATTATTGGATTTATATGATTTTATTATTGGATTTATATGATTTTATTGTTGTATGACATATGGACTTAAATTGGATTGTAGGGTTCGATCCACCATGGCTTCAGTAGAAGTAGAAGTCTGGCACTATTTTTACATAGGGCTGTAAACGAACCGAACGTTCAGCGAACAGTTCGTGAACCGTTCGGCGGGAAGTTCGTTTATGTTCGTTCGATAAGCTTAACGAACGAACACGAACAAAAAATTTCGTTCGATAAGCTTAACGAACGAACACGAACAAAGGTCTCGTTCGTTCGACTGCGTTCGTGAACGTTCGGTAATATGTTCGTTCGCGTTCGTTCGTTATGTCCGTTCGTGTTCGATTTTTTATGTTTATCTTTCTAAAACTTCTTAATGTTTTATTAATTTTTTACTTTCCCCATATGTATTATTTATCTCTCTCTCTGGCCCTCTCCCTCTTTTGATATCACACTCCTTCATTCAGCTTATCTCCAATCGATTGAACCCAATATTATCCATCCCTTCAATCTTTAAATGGTTATATTTAACTACTTTCGTTGTGTACAATGTTTAAGATTAACGGTGCCGTTTTTTATTTTCAAAATTAAAGTTCATTTGTGTTCCTTTGCGTTCGTGGTTAGTGTTCACGAACTGTTCGCGAACAATCAAAATTCCTTAACGAACGAACACGAACACAAACTTATGTTCGTCATGTGTTCGCGAACAGTTCACGAACATCCAAATTTCCTTAACGAACGAACACGAACATGGCCTTGTTCGTGTTCGTTCGGTTCGTTTACAGCCCTATTTTTACATATATGGTTCCAAAATTTTAATTTTGGATTTTAGAATGAGAAAATGTCCAGGTAAGCATTATTTTTCAAAGTTATTATGTTAATTGATGTTGCTAGGAAGATATTAATTGGGGTGGGGTAATGGGTCGCCGGACATTAAGAGGGTGGGGTTGTGATGCCGAAGAAGATGACCGGAAACTTTTGCTAGAAATGAGAGCAGGGATGGAGTGGGGTGGGGTAGCGTGGGGTTGTGTTTTAACAAGTGGGTTCTAGAATACATTCTTTTAAATTTCCATGGTTTTTTTATTTAATTAACACAAGGGTAATTTAGGTATTTCATTAAAAACTTAACGGCAAAATAGACGGTGTTAGGAGACTGGACTGAAATGGTTACGAAAGTGAAACCACAGGGACTGAAATAATGATTTTTGACAAACCACAAAGTGACGAAAACAGTAATTAACTCATTTAGATATCTTTTTGTTTTTTTATTAATAAGGGCATTATGGTCAATTCACATGTACCTAACAGAATAAATGGATGGGGTTAACGGAGGTGGACTGAATTGGTTACGAAAGTGAAACCACAGGGACTGAAATCGCAATTTTTAAACTAATGGACTGAAATAGTAATTTTTGACAAACCACAGGGACGAAAATAGTAATTAACTCATTCTGTGATGTCAAAACGCAGAACAATTAGCCATTGAAGCTTTGTAAAAGCAGTAATGATTTCAGAAAAAAAAAAGACTAGGAATGAGGGACGTTTTTGAAAGTCTGCTATGGCGTGTGCAAAGAAGGAGATGAGTCAGACTTCATTATTATAAGTTTCTTGCATGAATATTGGAATCGATTAGGTGATTCTCAAGTGGTGTGTTAAGTCGCGGAGGAATAATTTTTAAAATCTATCCAAAACATCGTCTAGAGTTATTTTCTTATACAAATCTATCTCTATATAATATACTAGGTTAGAACCCCGTGTATTGCATGGGTTGAATAAATCTATCTATACTATCTATAATAAGAGATTATGAGCTGATGTAAATCTGCCTATGTGTCAACTTCTAAGGTATGCCACATGTCAATGATGATGTCATAATTCCCATTTATTAGAAGACTTTAAAATTCAAAGATGACCCACATTCACCTTTTCAAACCACTGCCATCAATCAAACCACTGACCCCCCAAACCTCCAAACATACCAAACAACTGCCCATTCAAACCACTGCCCATTCAAAAATTTGGCTCCACTTTCAAAATTTAAACATGGCTCCAGATTCAAAAACACCTCTATGCTTCCATTAATTTCCAATCAATTATTCTCTCTCTTTATATTCATTCGCTACTTTCTCTCTCTAAAAACACCTCTATGCTTCCATTAATTTCCAGTGAGATTGTAAAATGAGATTTGAACCTTCAACTGTAATCAACGATCTCGCCGACCACCGCTGCTCAAAGCGAATCTCTACCAGGAACGAGTGTTGATTTGATGTTGATTTGAATTCGATTTGGAGATTCTGATGTCACGGCCCCCGACCCGGTTTGACCCGTTTCAGGAGCCGCGGGACAGAAATCCCGTGGTATTTAATTAACAGCGGAAGTTTCTTCTGGATCCTTTTTAAAACTGAAATATTTCCCGATTATTTTATTTCACAATTCGGGATAAAACCCGATAATTTACAATAGTGAGATTTCACGAAGAAATCTTTTATTTTCAAAACATATTTCTTTATTTAATACTGAGCCACTTTCTTAAGCTGATAGTGCTTCACGGCACTTTTCCTGGATCACAACAGATCACCTGCAACATGTTTGAAAAATGTTTTGTCAGCGGGAAATACTGAGTGAATCATTCATTTTACTAAAATGACACATTTGTTATAATTTACAGTATTAAGAGCGATTACAATGTCTCTATCTTTTTAATTAACTGATCCAGTTGTCACTTGACCGGACTTGTGACTGTGGACATATCACTTGCTGGGTCCGTTCACCCACAAGTGATAAATAATTAGTACCTATGTGCACATCCCCCCACATACTGGCAGTAATTTCAGATTACATAGACTTAATCCCTGTAATTATAACCTTTGAAAATAAACATGCTTTTGGAAAGTAATTTGCTAAAAAGAGAATGACTCACATTGCAGATTTAACAGAGCTTATTCCACTGATTAGCCTTGATAACCTAGTTTAAATAATCAAGCACACAAACTAGGTTAGTAACTTAATACAGCATTTACGACAACTCACGAGATTAACCCTCACAACGAATGGCAAAGTGCGATACTTAAACATCCATCGATTTAACGACGAATGACAAAGCATAAACCCTAATGTGGGCAGCACTTAAACATCCATTGGATAGTTTAATCGATCGGACATTGAATCGTAGCAGCGATCGAGTTATTACCCTGATTGCGGCAGCACTTCGTGATCAGTGTGTGTTTAATTGTAGTAAACAGAATGTATCTCAGTGTACGTAAAGAGTTTTTACGTCGTCTGAACTCCCAAATTCGATTGCCAATGTCTGCTATTTATAGTCGAAATTTCACTTTGCTTACGGACCGTAAGCCTAAATTTGTTGCGGTGCGTAAGAGTGCTTACGGACCGTAAGAATTAATTTGTTACGGTGCGTAAGGGTTGAAAATAGGTTATAGGGTAGCCACGATTGGGACTAGCTATGCTGACTTGACAGATTCTAATTTTATAATTTTGACAGCGTTTAATTTAGATAATCGTTAACTTAGGGTTTACCCCCTTGAGTTTTAGGGGCCCTGATCCTGATTCCGATTGTTCTGAAAATTTTAGGGTTTGTGCAGAATCACTTGGGTTTCTCAATTAGGGTTTCCTATTGGACAATTTAATTAATTAAATATGACTTTTGATGAGAGTTGTTACATCTGATGAAATCAATACCTCACCCACACTCAAAGCCCCTCCTTACTCCATAAACACTCCGATGACTGAAACACCCGACTGAAGAATCGAGCAAGAGAGAAAGGTTGAGAGAGAGATTGATGTGCAAGGAAGCATGTACGGAGGTATCTACTGGTATTATATATCTACAGGTATTATATATCTATTTGTGTGAACTATCCTTTTGAGAGTAATCTGAGAATGATATTGTTATGCACTCCAGGTGTTTGCTTAAATGCCCCACTTTGCTTAAATGATACAGAGTTCATCTCAGACTCCGAGATCTGTTGAGAAGTCAGCAAGAGATATTCGACATGTAGAAGGAGATATGTGTCACACCCTGGCTTTGCGGAAGCGTGGTTAATTTGGTGTGACTTCTTAATACCATAGCTTAACCATAACAAAGCTATATGAAGTAAAATCATGCAAGATCATCCATTCGATTAAGTTTTAAAACCAGAGTAACATACCATTCTCTTAGGGACTTACAACCTCATAACATAAAACATTGTCTTGAAAAACATAAACATCAACATGAAATAAACGCAGTTTAAGATTTGTGACTCGTCCAGGAAAAAGTCACACTTCCTAAACCCGGATGACCTCGGAACCCTTATGCAGCGGGAAAACATAACATACCGTGCCAGATCTTTAATTTCCTGAAATACATGTAAGTTGAAAAATCAACAATAATGTTGAGCGAGTTCATGTGTAAGTGAGTAAGTAAACCGTTGTGAGTATAAAAATAGTCTTGGTATGTAGCAAATAAGGGAATTGAGATCACCAATGGTTTGCAAGGCCACTGATATATGTGAAGTGCAAATAGGGAGACTCAAACCTAGCAGAGTTCGCCACGGCATTAGTATGTGGACAAAGTCACCCCAAGGTCCGTTTCTAGTTTGGCCTGGGGCTGGGCTCGCTACACCCAGATAGATCTACCGCTCCTGTCCCTCGGTCCCGTTATGAGGACTAATGGCCTCATATTGCTCCTACCCACTCACATGATCTAAGTAGTAAACCTCCTTACGCTAACCATACCATGTATAGAGTACTTGTAATCAAAGTAACATGTATTTCACCCCCGCAGTTAAGAAAACTGAAAACAGTTAAAGAAAAGGGGGACATGAACTCACAGTGGTGCGTCTCTACCAAGTATGCCTCCAAATCAATCAGCTGTATGACGACCTACACGTGCTAACTCTATTAGACGGATGGCCGTGCCTTAGCTTTATGGTTTAAGTTTTTGGGAAATAGTTAGGCAACTATTTCGTGTTTACATTCTGTATACTTGGTAGTTATTCTCCTTCCCAAGGATGGGGGATTTAATACATGTGTTTTCGTAACATTCAGATTTCACTATTAAGTCTCACTTAATATATTTTATTTCCACTTCAAAATATGAATATTCTTCTCAAAAATATTATATTTTCATACATGTGATTTTCCCAAAATAATACTTAGTAATATTATTTTTACTCTAAAAATAATATTTACGTAGTTCACAAAATAATCATAAACACTTATACAAGTGATGTTGTGAAAAATATATACCAAATATATTTATGTGTCACGTTTTATTTTGTGAAAATCTCACCTCCGATGTTTTGTAAATGTAGTCGTGGCGAAACTTATATTTTGAAAACAAGTCAAAATGTATTTCTAACACTTATAGTGAAAATATTTCTAAGTGTTAGGTTTTTGGAAAAATTTCGCCAGAGTTTCCTCTGTAACTGGAGGTGGCCACGCTTTCAAGCGTATCATTTTCTTTTATAAATCAAACCAACAATTTTCTCAATCAACCAAAACAATGTTCAAATCACAAACTAGTCAAAATATGTATATAAATCGCATAAACTTCATGAACTTGTGATTTATCCAAACTGTGAAGTAAATCTCATTACTTTTAGTAGATCTATATATAAAACAATCCGATTTTGTAAAAACCTCGTTTTTATGGAAGTTCCGTCTTTACAACTTCTCGTCAACTTTTACAAAAATAGTTATTTTGTCGAAACTTTTCATTTCACAAGTGTTTACACACTTGTGGTTTATAAAAATCATTCTTGTTAGTGCAAGATCCATTTTTAGAAAGCATGATTTCTTTAACGCTTGGTCCTTTGAAAATACCACTTGCAGATACGTAGATCTGCTAGTTTTAAACACTATTCCACAAGTAAAACACTTTTACACAAGTTCATGATTCGTGTGTGGTAGAGTTTCACCCTCTAACCCTTGTTTTATTCAAAACAACCTTATGTCATGATTCGTGATCATGACCAAACCGGGTTAAATGGTGATCCGAGCTACCACAACATAGATCGGGTCTAAATAATCACAAATTTCAATTACTACAACATTTACACAACACATGAGCTTTTATCCAACACTTATAGCATTTTTAGTAGACTTTAAAGTATCATTTTGTAAGATTTCGAGTTTTAACCGTTACAAATCGTATTAACCACTTTAGATTAGTTCAAGAAGGTGTTTTAAGCAACATACCACTAGCTCGAGGCTAGGGAAGAATCTTGACGAAAATGGCGTGGATAAAAGCAAGATAAAGAGGTCCTTCGCGTTCCGTTTGCTCCAAGACTCCTTGTATACGATCCTTGATACTAGAATGATCTTGGAATGGCTTGTTGAAAATCGAAATAGGATGGGTAGGGGGTGGGTGTTCTCGGCCGTGAACCAAAGGGAGGGAGAGAGAAGTGTGTGAGGTTGTTGTGTGATGGAAATGATCATATGTGTTATGCTATGAACTTATAGGCAATTCTCAACATGTTTAACCAAAGGTCCATGTGTCTACTTGATACTAAGCACACAAGATTTAATAAATCACAAAAGTACAAAGTGTGTCCCCCTACATGGGGACGGTTTGTAATGGGGGGGGGGGTCCTTGGTTCGATTCTAACTAGATAGTTAGGCACATAGTTAAGTTAAGTTAGTCAGTTAGGTACTTAACCTGGTTAGTTGCGTGTAGTGTTTTATAGCGGGTGTTAGGGTACTCAGGGACCCTAACTGGCTCAGAAAAAGATAAATAATGAAAATAACAATATTTTCATGTTCCGGGTAAAGTCCGGTTGTTCGGTTGGATAGTAATCCGTTAAAGTGCTTAACAAAGCTTAAAGTGTCGTTAATACCCTTTTTAGTGACACAACTTATTCCTGACACTTTGGAAAGTGTCTAGTAATATTTTTCTCATGTTTTGGCACTTTATTAGTTAGCTAAAAGCTGAATTGTTAGGTAAAGTGCTGAGTTTTGTACTTAGAGTACGTTTTAGGCACATCCAGTCATTGTGACTTATTCCTAGAGACGCAGTTCTACAATCCTTGTATCCCTACACTCACTACTAGTGTAGCAAAATATCCCAGGCTCTTACAGGCCTTAGAGGCAGTGTCTGCCTGATGCTGGTTATATCAGCATGTTCACTGGGTATCCGTTTATTGTGCTACTGTGCGTTTAGTGCATCAAGTTTGTCACAAAGGTGCTATAAGCAAAACATGGTGTGACAGTAAATAAAGTATGATGCAAGTAAGTGCATGTATCAGTATGCAAGTAGCAGTTTATTCACAAGTTCAAGCAAGCACAGTAATTAAGCAGTAATTAATTATTAATTAAGTCGTACGGATACCTGGTTTAGTGCGGGTTGTCACATTATCCCCCCGTTAATTAAATTTCGTCCCGAAATTTAAGTTCTGCTTGTAGATGCAGGGTTCTTAGGAAAAAGGTGGGGGTATTTCTCTTTCATCCGGTCCTCACGTTCCCAGGTGTATTCAGGACCATGTCTGGCATTCCAACGAACTTTGACGAGCTTGACACTGCTCCTGCGGGTCTTGTTTACTTTCCAATCCGTGACCTCAACAGGTTCTTCAACGAAATGGAGCGTGTCGTCAACATGGATCTCGTCGATGGGAATGGCAATGTTATCTTGAGTTGGACTTTTCTTCAGGTTGGATACATGAAATGTATCGTGGACTGAATGGAGTTCAGCAGGTAGGTCCAACTTGTATGCTACTAGTCCTATTCTTTCCAAAACTCTGAAAGGACCAATGTAGCGCGAATTTAACTTTCCACGCTTTCCGAAGCGTGCCACCCCTTTCCAGGGTGAAACTTTCAATAAAACCATTTCTCCCACTTGAAATTCCAAGTGTTTCCGGTTTGGATCTGCATAGGCTTTCTGTCTGTGGCGAGCTGCTTCGATGCGTTTTAGAATCTACGCAATCTTGTCCGTCGTCTCTTGGACGATTTCGGGACCAGCAAGCTGCCTATCACCTGCGTCAGCCCAACATAGGGGTGATCGGCACTTGCGTCCGTAAAGGGCTTCAAATGGCGCGACACCAATACTGGTGTGGTAGCTGTTGTTGTATGAAAATTCAACCAAAGGCAAATGCTTGTCCCAGCTACCGCCCAAATCCATAACACACGCTCTCAGCATGTCTTCCAATGTCTGTATCGTTCGCTCGCTTTGACCGTCAGTTTGCAGATGAAACGCAGTGCTCAGATTCAATTGGGAGCCAAAAGCTTCTTGGAAGGATTGCCATATCCTTGACATAAATCTTCCGTCTCTATCAGAGATGATCGAGAGAGGTACTCCATGGCGTGCGACGATCTCTCTCATGTAAGTTTCAGCCAACTTGCTCGTATTATCCTTCCCTCTGATAGGTAGGAAGTGTGCTGACTTTGTTAATCGATCCACTATTACCCAAATAGTGTCATGGCCTCTTGGCGTTCTTGGCAGCTTTGTAATAAAATCCATTGAGATTTGTTCCCATTTCCACTTGGGAATCTCAGGTTGTTGAAGAAGTCCTGAAGGCTTCTGATATTCGGCTTTAACCTTAGCGCATGTTAAACATTTGCTCACATATACGGCAACATCGCCTTTCATCCTAGGCCACCAATAATAATCCTTGAGATCTTGGTACATCTTATCCGCTCCAGGGTGGATAGAGTACCGCGACTTGTGAGCTTCATAAAAAATAACTCTCCTTAAACCTCCAAACAAAGGAACCCAAATCCTTTTCTCAAAACATAACGTTCCTTCCTCGTTTGGCACCAAAAGCTTCTCCATCCCACGGAGATATTCTTCTTCAAGGTTTCCTTCCTTGAGAGCTTCTTTCTGCGCGGCACGAATGCGCAAGGAAAGATCGGTTCGGATAATCATTTCTAAAGCCCTAACCCTTATGGGCTTGATCCTCTTCTTCCGACTTAGGGCATCAGCGACCACATTCGCCTTCCCTGGATGATACTTTATCTCGCATTCGTAATCGTTTAGCAACTCAACCCATCGTCTTTGCCTCATATTCAGCTCCTTCTGGTTGAATATGTGTTGTAGGCTCTTGTGATCTGTAAAGATTGTACACTTTGTACCATAAAGGTAGTGTCTCCAGATCTTTAGTGCAAAAACCACTGCGCCAAGTTCCAAATCATGTGTGGTATAGTTCTTTTCGTGCACTTTCAATTGACACGATGCGTAAGCAATAACCTTTTGGTGTTGCATCAACACACAACCTAATCCTTGACGCGAAGCGTCACAGTATACCACAAAATCATCTGTACCTTCCGGTAGTGCTAAGATTGGCGCATTGCAGAGCTTATTCTTCAGTATTTGGAACGCTTCTTCCTGTTTGATTCCCCAATCAAACTTCTTATCTTTCTGTGTGAGGAGCGTCAATGGTTGAGCGATTTTTGAGAAATCCTCAATGAACCTTCGATAGTAGCCAGCCAAACCCAAGAATTGTCGAATCTCGGTTGGCGTCTTTGGCGTTTCCCAATCCTTGATCGCCTCGATCTTGGTTGGATCCACGTGGATTCCATCTCCATTTACCACGTGCCCAAGGAATTGGACTTCACGTAGCCAAAATTCGCACTTAGAAAGTTTGGCATACAGCTGTTCCTTCTTTAGCAGTTCCAAAATAGCTCTTAGATGCTGTTCGTGCTCGGTCTTTGTTCTTGAATAGATCAAGATGTCGTCGATAAACACAATCACGAACTTATCCAAGTACGGCTTGCAAACTCTATTCATCAAATCCATAAAGACTGCAGGTGCATTTGTCAAACCAAACGGCATAACAAGGAACTCGTAGTGTCCGTAACGAGTTCTGAAGGCTGTCTTTGGGATACTCTCCTCTTGTATCCTTAACTGATGGTATCCAGATCGAAGATAGATCTTTGAATAAAAGCTTGAGCCTTGTAGTTGATCAAACAGATCATCAATTCTTGGCAGAGGATACCTATTCTTGATCGTCAGCTTGTTCAGCTCCCGGTAGTCGATGCACATACGAAAACTACCGTCCTTCTTCTTGACAAACAGGACCGGAGCTCCCCAAGGCGAGAAGCTTGGTCGGATAAAACCCTTGTCTAATAACTCTTGAAGTTGTGTCGACAGTTCCTGCATCTCAGACGGAGCAAGTCTATAAGGTGCCTTAGCCACAGGTGCGGCGCCTGGAACTAAGTCAATGCGGAACTCTACTTGTCTCTGAGGTGGCAGTCCAGGTAAGTCCTCTGGGAAGACTTCTGGATATTCCCTCACGACAGGGATGTCTTCGATTCTCGGCTCAGCAGCCTTCTTGTCCACAATGTGCGCCAGGAAGGCAACACATCCCTTCTGCAAACACTTTCGCGCTTTCAGGCAGCTGATAATTCTCAACGGCGTATCACGCTTTTCGCCATGAACCACAATTGTTTCGCCATCTTCGGTTGGGATACGAACAACCTTTTCGTGACAAACTATCCCAGCCTTGTTGCCTGATAACCAATCCATTCCTACCACCACGTCGAAGCTTCCCAATTGGGCTGGTAGTAGATCCAAAGCAAACTCACGCTCTCCCAATTCGATCACACAACCTCTGATAACTTCATTGGCTTCTACTAACTTTCCATTAGCCAATTCGATTGAGTAGGGAATATCTAACTTATTAGCGGCTAAACCAAGCATATTCTTAAACTCTAACGACATGAAGCTATACTCGGCACCAGTATCAAACAAAATAGATGCAAAAGTTTTGGTTGATAGAGAACGTACCAGTAGTCACGCCTGGATCCTGGCATGCTACACAAGCTCCGATGTTGGATGTCTTTTCACGGTCTTGTTTCAACTTCGGGCATTCCCTCTTAAGATGTCCAACATCCCCACAATGGAAGCATCCTGGATACCTCCCATTTCCACCTTGAGCGTTGTTACTGTTTTCTCCTTGTCTGGGAACCTTCATCCCACAACCATCCTGGTTGTGTCCTCTCCTCCCGCACCTAGGCTTCTGACATCCACAATCGTGGTGATACTTGCACCCATCACATTTTGGTTTAGTTTCTAAGTAGACCTTATCACTGGCTTGTTTGTTGTTAGGGCAGTCTTTCTTGAAATGCCCTTTGTCTCCGCAGTCAAAACAACCTCGAATAGATTTTTGTTCATCATTATTCATTCAGGTATCTTCGGTGAGCTTCCTCTTGTTCTTTCCGGACGACTCTTCCTGAGTCTCCTTGCCAGGGTTTGCAAGTTTTTCTAGTCTAACTGCTTCTGTAACGAGTGCCAAGCCCATCTTGCTTGCAACATCAGTTGTTGGTGGCGTTGATGTTGTCATCAAGCTCAAGACTTGAGGCGCCAGTTCCCAAATGAATTGTTCCAATTTCTTTAATTCTGGTTTCACCAGGTAAGGAACAACTCGTGACGAATCATGAAGTCTTTGCACGTACTCCAACACCTTCGGACCTTCCATCATCAGGCTCCGAAGTTCATCTTCCCACTTCTGGGTTTCCGTTTGGGGGCAATACTTCTTATGCATTATTCCTTTCAGTTCATCCCAAGTTAACGCGTATGCTGTAGTTAGGCCCATTATTCGAACCTGAAGATTCCACCATAGTCGAGCTCCATCTTGAAACAACTCGGAGACGTATGGGACTTGTTGTTCTGGCGTACAACCACTCATCCGAAGGATGGAATCCATACTCTCAATCCATTTCACAAAAGCTATGGCACCTCCAGTACCGTCGAACTTCGGAGGCTTGTAGTTGAGGAAGTGCCAGTAGGAACAGCCGTTATTTTCTGAGGTGCCTCTGCTAGGTTCGGAGCGTAGGGCCTCGTGCTGTGCTATAGCTGCAGCAATTATCTCTTAAAGTTCCGCCTCTGAGGTGGGCATGCGCATTTCGCGTCTTGGTGGCATCTTCTAAAAGATGTTTCACGTAGGTTAGGTCATAGCAAGTAAAATGTACGTATGTATTCAACAGTATCAACACATAACATCTCATGCTATAAATAAATCACCCACATAACACCTCATGTCATAGAACATAAACAGTAGATCAAACATCACAAGTGATGAGAATACTGCGATTGTATTGCCATAAATCGAGACCTCAATGTAAAGTTTACAAGTACACAACTGTATCATTCAACATTAATGACTTAGTAGGGGACGACCCTAGACAAGTCGTGAGATCACTGGACGTATTCAGGTATCTTTGGTTTGTCCATTTTCAAGTTCCAGAACTCCACCTCAAGCTTCTGAATTCCATTCCTAGAACATCATTTCTTTTCAATCATTTCCTTGAGCTCGTCCCGGCTCAGTGTATAAGCAACGTCTGTACCAAGAGTCTGAACTTGAAGATCCCACCATGAGAGTGTGCCATCTAGAAATGACCCCGAGATATAGGTAACACTCTGTTGGGACGAACAGTCACTCATTCTTGGAATGGAGTCAATCTTTTTAGACCAACGAACAAATGCAACGGCGCCTCCTGTTCCGTCAAAGTTCAAAGGCTTGCAGTTCAGGAACTGTTTATAGGTGCAGCCAGTTGGAGGGTTATCTCCAGTAATGCCATCGTTGTACTTAGAGCGGAGGGCTTCATGTCGTGCATTTATCTGTGAGATGCGTTCTTGCAGCTCGTCTTCTGTCCTTGGCAACGTACTGGTGTTTGTATCACATCTGGGTGACATTCCCTTTTGTCTAAGTGGCGTGAAGCGGGTTAGACAACGTTTCAATTGTCTATGAGGTGTATATAGCAACATAAGCCATCATGTAATCACCCAATTTCACACGCAAATGTACTCAATGTATGAGTGGGGAAGTAAAATTCTGTGCCTTCACATAGGCTTGCCAATTTGGCTTGTTGCTTGTAATAGAATGAACTCGAGGCTACATCACCTCGCCTTGGTCATTCGTATCTTAGATATTTCCTGCTACATTGGTTTTCATTAGCTTGACCCGCAGAGTCCACCAGGATTTCTGTGCACTACAAGTCGTTATTACGTGGGCCCCCGTAATAATAAATTGTCTTGCACAGTTACCCCAAATTTTCTCTCGTCCAAGCAGATGATCAATCAAGGAGCAACAGCAGGTGCATCGGCATGAACAGGGTCATGCTCCAATGCGGGGTCAGGAGCAACGCCTGGCTCAGGGGCCACGGCTGGCTCCGAATCAAAAACTCCATCTCAAGATCAGCTGGATCAACAAACACATGGGGTTACAGGATCCTCCCAGGGCTGGTCTAAGTGTATGAACTCAAGGTCATGGTCTGGATCAAAACCAGGTGGAAGAACAAGATCACCCTCAATACTGTGATCAAACTCAAAGCTGGGTACGGGAATCGGTGCAGCTGATGATGCCGTATCAGGGTCGGCGTCGTGTGAATGGTGCTGCACTCCCTGTATATGCGAAAATGCGGATGTCGGGAACTCAAATGAGTCTGGGATAGGGGAATGGACATGAGTTTCCCCTACAGGAGCGTCCGCATGCAGTAGTCTAATACAAGCAGTAATAGGGCCCTGCCCTCGAATGGGTCCTCCTCTAGTAGATCGTTATCGTCGTCAGAGGCCACGTCGGGGGGGGGGGGGCATATCAACAACAGGATAAGCGGCAAGGGGGCAAATTCCCAACAAGATGGCCATCAGTAGGCTCTGCTACGACTTCAGGCAGCGCAAAAGGGCTGAAAGTCGTCATTGTCTGTGCCGGGTAGTATCGGAAATGTACACCTCGTGCTTCGATGAACTATGTCGTCTGATACTATGGCCATGGGATTCGCAGTGTCCATCTTTCTAGTACATGATGAAAGCATGACGTTTGTAACACAAACACATATACGTATAATAATCAATCATATAGTCATATAAACATGTCAGTCAATCAAATAATTCTCCTAGTCTCACTAGCCAAATTTTTCCCAGTCTCTAAGACTGCTCTATCATCTACCTCGACCTCTTAGATCGAGCCTCGGCCTCTAAGACCGAGCCTCAGCCTTCAAGACTGAGCCTACTCTTCCTAGTCCAACTAGCCAACTACCTCGATTTCTTAGATCGAGCCTCGGTCTCTAAGACCGAGCCTCAGCCTTCAAGACTGAGCCTACTCTTCCTAGTCCAACTAGCCAACTACCTCGATCTCTCAGACCGAGCCTCGGCCTTCAAGACCGAGCCTCAGCCTTTCCGGACTGAGCCTAAAAATAATGAATAAAATGTGCTCAACATTGGTTTGTAAAAAGTGTTGGATCTGGACTTAAGTGGTATGCAGAAAAATGTTTTCGTGAGAGCCCTAGTGATCATAGTCTAGACTCGAGAAGGAATCCTAGTTCTCTATGATCAGAGCTCTGATACCAAGCTGTCACACCCTGGCTATGCGGAAGCGTGGTTAATTTGGTGTGACTTCTTAATACCATAGCTTAACCATAACAAAGCTATATGAAGTAAAATCATGCAAGATCATCCATTCGATTAAGTTTTAAAACCAGAGTAACATACCATTGTCTTAGGGACTTACAACCTCATAACATAAAACATTGTCTTGAAAAACATAAACATCAACATGAAATAAACGCAGTTTAAGATTTGTGACTCGTCCAGGAAAAAGTCACACTTCCTAAACCCGGATGACCTCGGAACCCTTATGCAGCGGGAAAACATAACATACCGTGCCAGATCTTTAATTTCCTGAAATACATGTAAGTTGAAAAATCAACAATAATGTTGAGCGAGTTCATGTGTAAGTGAGTAAGTAAACCGTTGTGAGTATAAAAATAGTATTGGTATGTAGCAAATAAGGGAATTGAGATCACCAATGGTTTGCAAGGCCACTGATATATGTGAAGTGCAAATAGGGAGACTCAAACCTAGCAGATTTCGCCACGGCATTAGTATGTGGACAAAGTCACCCCAAGGTCCGTTTCTAGTTTGGCCTGGGGCTGGGCTCGCTACACCCAGATAGATCTACCGCTCCTGTCCCTCGGTCCCGTTATGAGGACTAATGGCCTCATATTGCTCCTACCCACTCACATGATCTAAGTAGTAAACCTCCTTACGCTAACCATACCATGTATAGAGTACTTGTAATCAAAGTAACATGTATTTCACCCCCGCAGTTAAGAAAACTGAAAACAGTTAAAGAAAAGGGGGACATGAACTCACAGTGGTGCGTCTCTACCAAGTATGCCTCCAAATCAATCAGCTGTATGACGACCTACACGTGCTAACTCTATTAGACGGATGGCCGTGCCTTAGCTTTATGGTTTAAGTTTTTGGGAAATAGTTAGGCAACTATTTCGTGTTTACATTCTGTATACTTGGTAGTTATTCTCCTTCCCAAGGATGGGGGATTTAATACATGTGTTTTCGTAACATTCAGATTTCACTATTAAGTCTCACTTAATATATTTTATTTCCACTTCAAAATATGAATATTCTTCTCAAAAATATTATATTTTCATACATGTGATTTTCCCAAAATAATACTTAGTAATATTATTTTTACTCTAAAAATAATATTTACGTAGTTCACAAAATAATCATAAACACTTATACAAGTGATGTTGTGAAAAATATATACCAAATATATTTATGTATCACGTTTTATTTTGTGAAAATCTCACCTCCGATGTTTTGTAAATGTAGTCGTGGCGAAACTTATATTTTGAAAACAAGTCAAAATGTATTTCTAACACTTATAGTGAAAATATTTCTAAGTGTTAGGTTTTTGGAAAAATTTCGCCAGAGTTTCCTCTGTAACTGGAGGTGGCCACGCTTTCAAGCGTATCATTTTCTTTTATAAATCAAACCAACAATTTTCTCAATCAACCAAAACAATGTTCAAATCACAAACTAGTCAAAATATGTATATAAATCGCATAAACTTCATGAACTTGTGATTTATCCAAACTGTGAAGTAAATCTCATTACTTTTAGTAGATCTATATATAAAACAATCCGATTTTGTAAAAACCTCGTTTTTATGGAAGTTCCGTCTTTACAACTTCTCGTCAACTTTTACAAAAATAGTTATTTTGTCGAAACTTTTCATTTCACAAGTGTTTACACACTTGTGGTTTATAAAAATCATTCTTGTTAGTGTAAGATCCATTTTTAGAAAGCATGATTTCTTTAATGCTTGGTCCTTTGAAAATACCACTTGCAGATACGTAGATCTGCTAGTTTTAAACACTATTCCATAAGTAAAACACTTTTACACAAGTTCATGATTCGTGTGTGGTAGAGTTTCACCCTCTAACCCTTGTTTTATTCAAAACAACCTTATGTCATGATTCGTGATCATGACCAAACCAGGTTAAATGGTGATCCGAGCTACCACAACATAGATCGGGTCTAAATAATCACAAATTTCAATTACTACAACATTTACACAACACATGAGCTTTTATCCAACACTTATAGCATTTTTAGTAGACTTTAAAGTATCATTTTGTAAGATTTCGAGTTTTAACCGTTACAAATCGTATTAACCACTTTAGATTAGTTCAAGAAGGTGTTTTAAGCAACATACCACTAGCTCGAGGCTAGGGAAGAATCTTGACGAAAATGGCGTGGATAAAAGCAAGATAAAGAGGTCCTTCGCGTTCCGTTTGCTCCAAGACTCCTTGTATACGATCCTTGATACTAGAATGATCTTGGAATGGCTTGTTGAAAATCGAAATAGGATGGGTAGGGGGTGGGTGTTCTCGGCCGTGAACCAAAGGGAGGGAGAGAGAAGTGTGTGAGGTTGTTGTGTGATGGAAATGATCATATGTGTTATGCTATGAACTTATAGGCAATTCTCAACATGTTTAACCAAAGGTCCATGTGTCTACTTGATACTAAGCACACAAGATTTAATAAATCACAAAAGTACAAAGTGTGTCCCCCTACATGGGGACGGTTTGTAATGGGGGGGGGGGTCCTTGGTTCGATTCTAACTAGATAGTTAGGCACATAGTTAAGTTAAGTTAGTCAGTTAGGTACTTAACCTGGTTAGTTGCGTGTAGTGTTTTATAGCGGGTGTTAGGGTACTCAGGGACCCTAACTGGCTCAGAAAAAGATAAATAATGAAAATAACAATATTTTCATGTTCCGGGTAAAGTCCGGTTGTTCGGTTGGATAGTAATCCGTTAAAGTGCTTAACAAAGCTTAAAGTGTCGTTAATACCCTTTTTAGTGACACAACTTATTCCTGACACTTTGGAAAGTGTCTAGTAATATTTTTCTCATGTTTTGGCACTTTATTAGTTAGCTAAAAGCTGAATTGTTAGGTAAAGTGCTGAGTTTTGTACTTAGAGTACGTTTTAGGCACATCCAGTCATTGTGACTTATTCCTAGAGACGCAGTTCTACAATCCTTGTATCCCTACACTCACTACTAGTGTAGCAAAATATCCCAGGCTCTTACAGGCCTTAGAGGCAGTGTCTGCCTGATGCTGGTTATATCAACATGTTCACTGGGTATCCGTTTATTGTGCTACTGTGCGTTTAGTGCATCAAGTTTGTCACAAAGGTGCTATAAGCAAAACATGGTGTGACAGTAAATAAAGTATGATGCAAGTAAGTGCATGTATCAGTATGCAAGTAGGAGTTTATTCACAAGTTCAAGCAAGCACAGTAATTAAGCAGTAATTAATTATTAATTAAGTCGTACGGATACCTGGTTTAGTGCGGGTTGTCACAATATGAGTGGTAAACATGATAAAGAAAAAGGGGTAAATGTTGATTTCATCTTGATTCTGGTATGTTGATTAAATTCCCCAATTTTTATTGATTTTTTCTAATTGAATTTGAGATCTTTTTTAGTTGAGGGATTTCATAAATACATAATGCTCGGGTAAACTATGGTTACTGAAAACCTAGATGTTGTTCTAAATTCTTTAAAGGTAATCAATTTAACTAATAGCGTATTTAATTAGTTCAAAAACTCTAGAGATAACTGTAGATTAGAAGATATAACAAGCAAATGAGAAGATAATGAACATTTAGATTTAAATTTTAAGGTTATTGGATGCTCCAACATCAGAATCACGAATACTTTTGACAAATAGTGTAGCTATAGAAAGCAGATCATAAAGTAATAAGTAGAATAATAACCAAAAACACATGATACCGGACAGGCGGACACTAAAAACTGATCTTGATTGTTACCATTGTCCATATACTTACATGATACTTAACTAACGAGAAACAGTAGTTAAAAGTTACATATATCCTCTTTCCTAATCATAATTAGTGATCAGATAATGATATATTTTTTGATGCTATTTAGGTTGGAAGAAGCCCTCTTATTTGTGTACTTGGGGTGCCAAATCACATGGCATACGCTGATTTCTGCCAGTTTTGTGGCTCCTTTATTCATCATGTATTGGAGATGCATGTTGTCAGGTTTGGTGTCTATAACTATTAGTAATAATTAGTACTTAAATAGTGATTTTTTAATGAGATGAATTTGTTAATCTTTTATGTCTTGGGATTTAGGAATGATGGAATGGAGAACCGGTATAGTATTTTGGTAACGTTTGATGACCAAAACTCAACGGATGCATTTCATAAGCATTTTAATGGAAGGCGCTTCTCATCTCTTGAGGTTTCTCTTTTTCAGTAACCATAGTTTACCCGAGCATTATGTGTTTATATGGTTTATTTTCAAGTTTCAACATAATTTAAAGCCTAATTCGAAATTGTTTCCTGTTGCAGAGAACTGCTTCTTCCAGTAGCCTAGCATCTTCAACTGGGAATCCAACCGAACTTAAAACAGAAACGTCATTAACTGATTATGGTATGTTGATTAAATTCCCCAATTTTTCTTGATTTTTTTTTTTGTAATTAAATTTGAGATCTTTTTCAGTTGAGGGATTGTGATTCTGGAATCTCGATCATACTCATGTGAAAATGAGTGGAGGAAATGAAGAAATGAAAAAGGTTTGAATTATGGATATTTTTTATTAATTTAATTCATATTTTATTCAATAATTTTCTCTAATTATGTTATTCCTCTGCTTTTGCTTTTGATGATGATGGTATGAAACAGTTATTGTCACCTTTGATTTAAATTTGTTTGGAGACACTTGGAGTTGCAAGTCTGGAATCTATTCTTATAATATGGAAGTTTTCTTTTTTCTAATGCATTTACAGAATTTGTAACATGTTTAACTATGAATACAATTGTAATACTTGCTAACATGTTTGTGATTATTCATTTGTCCTTTTTTTTCAAGTTTCAACATAATTTATAGTTCCGAGGACTTGAAACACATTAAAAAGATAGCTGAGAGAGAAGATACATTTGACTTGCTGTCTAGATCACTGGCACCTTCAATCTATGGGCATTCGTGGATTAAGAAAGCGGTTATTTTACTTATGCTTATTCATTTGTATTTTATGCAAATAGTCAACTTCCGAGAACTGTTGATGTCATCGCAGAAGATGATCTGGTTGACTCATGCAAACCTGGAGACCGTGTCGCAATTGTTGGAGTTTACAAAGCTATTCCTGGGAAAAGTCAAGGCAGTGTCAATGGAGTATTCGGGTTAACTTAAATACCTACAGTTTATATTTTCTTTCACTTATACCATGGCAATCTGGGTATTTTAACGAAATATATGATGATATGCAGGACTGTGCTTATAGACCTACAGTTTATATTTTCTTTCACTTATACCACAAATGATCTGGTTGACTCATGCAAACCTGGAGAACGGCGTTGTTCGGACCGGAAAGGTATTTAGATATAACGCTATCTGTTTGATTTTAATAAGAAAATCTGTTTGATTTTAGTTATAACGCTATCATCGGTCATCGCGACAAAAAAAATCGCTTAGTAAAGTGAAAACCAAACTTGATGCTTTAACCGGAAAGGTACTTAGCTTCTATTGATTCAACAATGTAGAGTAACTGGTGGTTAAGTTTACGGAGGGGGATGCAATGATAGTAGACCTAGGATGCGATCTGAATTGAATGAAGAGGTATAGATATAAGTTTTGCGCTTCAATTATGAATTTAGTTTGCTAACTTCTGTACTATTAAAATTGTGACAACCAGCTTGCAGAAATTGTTGCTGCTTTACCACGGAAATTAATTGACTTTGTCACTCATCATCATCGTGATCACGTTGTGGTATGTGATTACATTTACAACAATTAACACAACTGAATTACTTTGACCTTTTCACCTTTATTTGCAATTTCAATAAATAATAAGTTATTATCCAGGTCTTTCCACTGTCCAGAAAAGCAATCCCGAAGCTTTGCTTTTGGTCCACGAAAACACCATGGGTCGCATTAAAAAGGGTCAGGACTTTTCATTCATAAGAAATCAGATCATTGTATTACCTTATTCTATAAAATGTTATGCACAGAACAGTGAGCACAATAATACTTAAGCCTGATGTTTTTTTTTAATTTATTTCAAGCAGATGATTGGTCTGGTAGTTATACGACTGTTTTTTGGAACGGAAGAGATTTTTATTGGTAGGGAGAGATTGAGAATCATTTTTGCTCCAGTAATGATCACTTTATATCTTTTCTGTGTTTTGATCAAATTTAAGATGTGTCACACGTACGTAATTTTGATAAATACAGGGGCATACAGATGGACATTTAGCATTGCTTCATGTTAGCACTAATTCCTTGATTGTTGGTGATCATTGTGTGGGGTAAGATTCTACAACATGATTTCATTTACCAGATTAGTTATCTATTTCAATATTTGATCTCCTTTATTTTTAATTATTTATTATTATTACTTTAATTATTGTTAGACAAGGAAGTGCGCTCTTGGATATCAATTATGGTTGGTGAAAGCGGTGATAGCCAAGAGTTTCAAGAGAATCCATAGGAGCAACTTGGTTGGAATGGGTATCATTCCACTTTGTTTCAAGGCTGGTTGGAATGGTTAGTCAACAGAGGTTAGAACTGATTAGTCGACAGAGGTTAAAAGAGGTTTAGTCAACAGAGGTTAAAAGGGTTAGTCAACAGAGGTTAAAAGGTTTAGTCAACAGAGGTTAGAACGGATTAGTCAACAGAGGTTAAAAGGTTAGTCAACAGAGGTTAAAAAGGGGTTAGTCAACAGTGGTTAAAATGGTTAGTCAACAGAGGTTAGAACGGATTAGTCAACAGAGGTTAAAAGAGGTTTAGTCAACAGAGGTTAAAAGGGTTAGTCAACAGAGGTTAAAAGGGGTTAGTCAACAGAGGTTAAAAGGTTTAGTCAACAGAGGTTAGAACGGATTAGTCAACAGAGGTTAAAAGAGGGTTAGTCAACAGAGGTTAAGAGGGTTAGTCAACAGAGGTTAGAACGGATTAGTCAACAGATGGATGAAAACAGATGTTTGAAACCACTGTTGGGTTAAAACATTGGTTTTATGGAGAAAAAGTCAAACCACTGTTTTAGGCTAAAACAGTTTTTTGAAACCACTTTAGGGTTAAAAAGGTGTTTGAAACTACTGTTGGGTTATAACAGTGTTTTGAAACCACTGTTGGGTCAACAGATGTTTCAAACCACTGTTGGATTAAAATAGTGTTTTGTGGAGAAAACAGTGGTTGAAACCACTATTGGATTAAAACAGTGGTTTGAAACCACTGTTGGGTTAAAACAGTGGTTTGAAACTAATGTGGAGAAAACGGAAAGTTCCGCCAGAGACGACGCCACTTGCCGCTGAACTTGAAGAATTTTTTGCGGCTGCTGAAAAAACCTCCAGAACCGTTTCAAAGAGAAGTAAGCCAGTTAGGTTTGTAATTACCAGCTTATGAATACGTATTTGAATTCTGATGAATATAATATGTGATGAATTTACAGGTATACGACGTCGTAAATGATGTGCCGTTGAAAGGTCAATTCGACTGGATTCAGCTGAAGTAGTGAAAGATGAAGATAATCCGAATGATTTAGAAGTAAAGGCATTGTTAAAGAAAGTTTGGGATTCAAAGTTTCCACTTTAGATGCACCTTAAAAGGTATAGGCTTAGTAAACGCATCAAAATGCACTCTCTTTCTATGGCCGAAAAACCATCGTTGTTGACTAATTCTCGCCGGAGAAGACGTCACATGCTGCTGAACTTGAAGAATTTTTTTGTAGCTGCTGAAAAAAACCTCCAGAACCGTTTCAAAGAGAAGTAAGCCAGTTAGGTTTATAATTATCTGCTTACGAATACATATCTGAATTCTAATGAATACAATATGTGATGAGTTTACAGGTACAATTAGGACGTCGTAAATGATATGCCGTTGAAAAGTTGATTCGAGTAGATTCAGCTGAAGCCGTGAAAGATGAAGATAATCTGAAGTTTATTAATTTTATTGAGGTACATTGTTTTTCATCAGAGTTTTGGAAATGTCGATCATGTTAGGTTAGGACTTCAATGGCAAAGCGTAATTTTGAATTATTTAAAACTATAACTGATTAACTGAGTTTTATACGCAGATCCATCCACTATGGAGGCACTACTTTCAGAACACACAGGTTTTCTTTTCAGTTTTAGAAGATCAAGAAGTTTAAAACTATAACTGATTAACTGAGTTTTATACGCTACCCCCTTCTGAATGGCAAACCCTATCCTGCTAAACACAAAATTTTGCCCCTTAACAAGTGTGGTGTTACTGCTTAGCACCTGTTGAACCCGCTTTAGGAACCGCACCGCGTCATGGGCGAGAGCGCCAAATGTATTGAAGGCGAACGGAACGAACACGTGCTGATTCTCGATACAAGCTTTTTCGTGTTTAGCTACTTTCCCCGCCTCTGCCTTGGTAATCGCCTGTCCCACCACAAACCCGTGGTCCCTTAGCCCCACGAGGGGGGACACACCTGTCAAATCGACACACGCGTGTTTCCCTCCTTCCCATCCAAAAACAAGAATGTCAGCGGGCCGTAACGTAGATCTCCCTTCTAACGGATCAGTCAAGAAGTTCACCGGAGCTTCCTTTTTAGCCGAGATCCCTGCTCGCCTAAGGACATCATACAGCACATCTCGAACTAAATCGTGACGATACTTAAACCCTGGTAATTCTTTGCAATGTATTGCATGCTCCCCAAAAGAATCCAAGCAACACTTCCGACACACAGGACACGGGTCATCAGCCGGGAAAATGGGTATCATTAAACGGTACTTGAGGATAGCCCGGTACTCCACCGCCGACATACTTTGCCCTAAACCTTCGATGGGAACAACTGACAGGAAATCCTGAGCATGGGGGGCTCGCAAACACTCAAACACGGCTCGCTGGCGAGGGGAAAAGGCAAACTTCTCTTCGACTGTCTTGACGATTTCTCCATATAAGGCATTCGCCAGAATTTTCTGGGCTTTAGGGGGGGCGGTGCCCTTAATGTAGAAATCGCTAAGATCAAAATCTGGGAGAGAACTATGCAGATTGTCCAACGAACCCTTGTAATCAGAGTCCAACAACTCTCCCCCGCATTCGCGAAGGATGTGGTCTTGAAGAACCCAAGAGTGGGCCCTTGAAGCCACAAAAGCGTAGGTAGAGGCATCCTCAGCTGAGCAAATCCCAAGTCCCCCAAAACGTGTTGGGAGGGAAGCTAACCTCCATTGTAGGTCCCCAAAAAAGGCACCCCCACAAACAACAATTTCCTCGATCGCCTCCCGTAGCCCCTTGTCAAACACAGAGACGGCTTCCCCGACATAAGAAGGCTGACACGTTCTAAGCCCAAACAGCAGTTTAGCAACCCCCATACACGAACGGAGCAGGAGGAGTTCGCTCTGAGGGTCCTTGAGGCGTTTGAGGCATCCCATCAGCTCAACTGCACATTTGGCTCTTTTGAGGGCCAACCCGCGAATAAACTGCCCATCTCTACTGACAGCACCACCCAAGAGTTTCACACCATGCACCGGCCTACCAATCTCCCGCGGAAATAAACCCTCCTGGGTCTTCACCCCGTCGCATGTAGGCCAAAAAACTTCAGTTTTTTTAATGTTGAGAAGGAGGCCCAAGGAGGGGCCCTCCTCTCTAATGATGTCTAAAGCCTTGGCAACCTGAGCCGTATCTCCAATAATGGTCCCATCATCCAGGTACCAGGCGTGGAAAAGAAGCTTACAACGATCTCTGATTCGGAGAACAAGAGGGTGTAAAACAAGAGCAAAAAGAAGAGGCCCTAAAGGATCCCCTTGCTGAACCCCCGTAGAAGACCAAATAAATTCATTCCCCACGTAGAGCCTAGCCGGTTGCCCATATAAAAAATCAACCCAAGCAGAGATGGATGGACACATTTTCCTTACCACATTTAAAAGAGCAGTTCTATCCACAAGGTTAAAGGCATTCGTGAAATCGACAGTAAGCATAGCCAACGACCCGTCTCGGTGGTGCGCATTTAAGAGCCTGTTCGCACTATGAAGAACCGCCTCAGACCCGTTTGGGACCCCGACCCCAAACTGAAAGTCGCCAAGATATTTGGCCATCTCTTTCCCCACCCCCTTCATCGCTACCTTGGAGACCGCTCTCCTCCAGATCGAACCCACTGCAATAGGTCTAATCCCATTATCGGGCTTGAGAAGGGGCGTAAGAGGAGCAGATGCAACAAACTCCGCCAAACTCCTCGGACACCCCCCTCGCAGAAAAAGGTTAACTACTGCTGAAATCGCTCTGAGAAGGCTAACCGCAATCACGGACCCCTCACCACAAAGAGCGTCCAGAAGGTGTTGAGCCCGCAAACCATCTCTCCCACATGATGTCCCTTTCGGGAAGGATTTGATACACCCGAGCACACTGTCAGTCTCGGCTATAAGGTGAGGTTCTGATGGAAGGAAAGCGGGCATGGTCGGAGGGGGCATGCACGGGTGTTTATCCACGAGAGCCTTTATAGTTTTCTTATCATGTGGTGCGACCCCAGAGGAACAAAGGACCTTAACCGCAGCGGTAAAATGACCATCGGCAACCTTACGGAGACACCGCTTGACATTAGAACTCTCATCCTCGCTTTTTTTTTCAAGCATTCTCTTACAACCCTCAGGACCCTCCTTCACAGGTTGAGCAAACAAGGACTGGATGAGAATACCAAACCCCTCGCGGTCACCCCATTGGGCCAACGCCCTTTGTATACTGAGACATTGACCATTTTTCCTGTTGCCCGACCGCGTATCCTGGCGGCTAACCGGCGTAAACACACGCAAGGTACATCGAGGTAATAGCAGAAGTCGAATCCATGCCTCAACCGAATCAGGCATAGCCACCACCTTATCCAAGGCTGTGGTTAAGGCATGGGCAAACGCCATGCGGCAACTAAAGGGGATGCTCTTAACAGTTTTAATCGGAAGAGAGAAAACTCGGTCAAGTAGAGCGACATCAACACATACCTCTCCAGATGTGGAAACCGCCGAAGCAGTACACGGTCTAGGAACACCCACAATAAAACCCATATCACCCCCTTCCGTTGGCACAAACCGAACAACCCGATCTTCATGGTGACACCCCCGCCGGGGAGAATGAAGGCACATGCACTCCCAACATAACCATTGTTCAAACAACCTAAGGGTTTCACAAACCGAGGTAAAAAGATTAGGGTCTTCAGCAATGGCACGCCTCAAATTATCTTTCCTATCATCTGAACCAAAATGCTGACTTTTAATATGAGCCATAAGCCTCGGGATTCCCTTAGACCCAGCAACCCCATCGGGGCAACAATGAAACCCCTTGAAGGGGCAAGGCCAAAAACCATTCGCCATGGCCCAAAAGAGAAAAGCGAGATGAGAACAACTTCAACAAGACAAGACACTTAGGCAATGTCTCCAACCCACGACAACACAAAGAAAAAGAAAAACGGAACTAAGACTCCCACCCAACGGTTCAAAGGCTTTTTGAACCCGGGCTCATTGAAAAACTACTCCGAGCGTTTCATCGAACACCTTGTGAGCGCAAACCCCACAAGGAAACGAGCAGCCCACCTCTTTCCATAAAACTAAGTCCCAAATCAACCTGAAGAGATTGACTGAGTGAGAGAAGGGGCTGCTGGATTGGCTCCGACGATCGGCGGTTTTGACGGCGTGAGGTGGCTGGAGTCGAGAGGATAGTGGCGGCTGTTTGATGGCTTGTTTTAGAGTAGCGGTGGAAGAGTGCTGGATGGGATGGGTTGGGTTGGGTTGGTTTAGAGGAGCGGTGGATGACTAGAGGCGGGAGGATAGTGGCCGCGGTGGATGGCTGGAGGTGTGGAGGTGCGGGGCGGAGGTGAAGGGTGAAGGTGAGGGGCGGAGGTGAGGGGCGGAGGTGAAGGGCGGAGGTGAAGGGTGGAGGTGAGGGGCGAAAATTGTTCTGGATGGCTGGAGGTGTGGAGGTGCGGGGCGGAGGTGAAGGGTGAAGGTGAGGGGCGGAGGTGAGGGGCGGAGGTGAAGGGTGGAGGTGAAGGGCGGAGGTGAAAATTGTTCTACATGTATTTATTATAAATGTAGATGGAGATAAGCCGGTACCTGTGGCAACACGCGCGCAATATAGCTAGGAAGTCGCAGCTTTTCATAAACGCCTTTGCTAAAGCACTTGAGGTTATTCCACGTTAGCTTTGTGATAATGATGGATTCGATGCAGCTGATGTACTAAACAAACTGAGGCAAAAACACACGCTTCCTTCTGGTTGGTTTTGCGCAATTGCTATATATAAGTTTTTTAGTACTTGTGTTTATTTATGTTTACTCAACTTAATCTGAAGATTACATTCATATTGATCTATGATATACGAACAGGTGAAGGCTCTCTTTACAGAGTGGATATTAACACATGTGGACTTTGTGATTCATTTGCCAATTTTGTATGGGAGCCTGCGTTGGTGAAGGTAATAATGGCGGTTATCTGTTTGTTTGATCAATAGTCGTGACATGTGAATCCGTTTGTATGCGGCCATTTCAGATAAGTTCTCTTTCTTCACATGTTACTCTTGCAAGAAGATAGTTGGGTATTAAAATGTAATTTAGGGATATGGCTCACTTGAATATAAGGTTAATTTCGTGTTTTTTTTTCTTTAACCGAAGTGCATCAGTGTTCCTCAGGTGACTACATTTATATGACTTTGATGATTTTCGAGCCATGATGCTATGTTTCAGTAAAGAAGAAACTAAGATTTGTGAGAGTATTATATTCATATCGTTGCTAATTATGAGTTGGGAATTTCAACTAATAAAAGAAGGTTAATATATGTGATCTTCATTGTTGCAGGTTCAGGCACTAAATGGGGACATCACATGAAGGTCATGTTGGAACATATTTTGGCTTAGATTTGGACAGAACAACATGTTTTTGGCTTAGATTTAAAGCGAGGCCGATAGATATCTCTACTCTAAACTGATTGGGCCATGTATACGAGTCTTTAATTAACCGATCAATATTATCATGCTTTTGGCAAAAATGGTTCTTTAAACTCGCTTTATGGTTGTTGTGAGAATAACTCATGACTAATTTAATATTAATCAAATGAAAAACTAAAATAAAAATTACAATATCTATACACCTATTTATACTTTCTATTAAATTATACTATGCATGGTTTTCTAAGAAACGACCCGTGTTTGCACACGGGTCTTACCGCTAGATCTGATACCGGAGCACTCTAGATAGGTATGTACGACGTCATTTTGTAATCATTTATGCTATTGGTTTGTTCATATTTTTATTTAATTACTATATTAAATCGTTTTAGGCTTTCAACAAAAGTGTAAATAAGTCCAATTTCAAAAATGTGTAAATAAGTTCAGATCTTTATTTTTCTTAATGTATTGAAACTATTTTGATTGATTTAAATCTCTTTACCGAAGAAAAAGGAAAATTAGGTGTAAATGTGTTATACGTTTATTATTGTTGCTATTGATGTATGATTAATGATCAACATGTCAATGCTTCTAAACCCGAAGGAAGTCGTCAATGCCGTCTATAAGAAACATAAGATTAAACGTTTCGTCACCAATGCCAGTATGTACTTTGAGTCATCTTTAATCTTTTGGTTCCCTGTTATCTTTATATTGTTTTTATTTATTGCATATGTTGTCTATTATATATAATAAATGAAAATTATTTGGGCCACTGTTGAGTCAAAATAGTGTTGTTAAAACAGTGGTTTGAAACCACTTTTGGGTTAAAACAAAGTTTTAAACCACTGTTGGGTTAAAACAGTGTTTCAAGTCACTGTTAGGTTAAAACAGTGTTTCAAGCCACTGTTGGGTTAAAAACAGTGTTTGAAAACACTATTGAGTCAAAACACTGTTGTTAAAGCAGTGGTTTGAAACCACTCTTGGGTTAAAACAGAGTTTTAAACTACTGTTGGGTTAAAACAGTGTTTGAAACACTGTTGGGTTAAAACAGTGTTTCTAGCCACTGCTGAGTTACTTTTTTTGTTGGTTTTTACATGAACGTGTTCTTTCTTTCTCTTTATAATGAATGCATACTGTTAAAATATGTTTCTTAACCTTCATTTATTGTATCATTTGTTGTAGGTTTTAATTAATAGACGTCGTTTCATATCATCTTAATGGCATTTGATAATGAATCATTGTCGAAGAACCCAAGAATCCGAAGTGACTATGCACTTTATTATTCCGTTTGTTTTTGTAATGTAACCAGTACTGGAACTCTAAATCCCTAACACTTTATTGGCTGGGCAATATATATTAGGTTGTCAACCATGATATAGTGGATTCCTGTATTTATGTATGTATTTATATATTAGATTGTTAACCATGTAATGCTTTCTGACCTTGCCTTCATGTTTAACCATTCACAATTTGTACAATAGCTTGGGTGGCTATGATGATTAACTTTCGGTGGGGCAATTTGGATGGCATGTAACTAAACGCAAGCAATTTAAATAATGTATTATAATCTATTTTGTAGTATTTGATTTCGATGATTATTAAAGCTACCCGTGTGCTCACACGGGTCCTACACCTAGTACTATATAATAAAAGAAACAACTTTTGGGACACTTGTCATCATATTAGACCATCTCTTAAAGATAATTGTAATATTAGTTTAATCTCTTCTAATTAATTATATATAACCCTTCTACTAAATATTATTTAGTTTAATATCTTATATTATTATAGATAATCCTCCTACTAAATATTATTAGTTTAATATCTTATGGATAATTATTAGAGTTAATTGCCAAAATCGTCCCTCAGGTTTGGGCATGTTTGCCATTTTCGTCCAAAATGATTTTTTTGTACCAAATAGCCCCCCACGTTTGTAACTTTTTGTCATTTTCATTCAAATGCCTAACTGGGTTAGAAACAATAGTTTGATAAGGTTTTTTTTTTTAATTTCACAAGTACAGGGCCTGAAATGTAATTTCTTTTTAAACCTAAAACCATTACCTTCTGCTTTCTTTGTCTACAACCTTCAAAACAAACCATCAACTACCACTCACACCGTTACTCACATCCACCGTGTAATGCTCATAAATAGATATAAAACTAAGATGTATCGACCAGTATCCATCACTATATGCCCTTCAACGAAACCTTTTATGTATCGACCTGTACGTAATGAAATAAATTAAACTGAACATATTAGTTGAACTCATATTACAGTTGGGTAGATCATAAACAAAAAAAAAACCTAAATGGGTTTAAACTGTCATCACACTGCAGCTAAATGAAGTGGTTACCGGTTTCAACCTTTCACGTTTTTGGGATACACGCATACCTCAGATAGAAAATAAACAAGGAAATTCGAAGTAACTAACAGAAACCATGAATCAAATGGAAATTCCAATAATACTAAGACTACCTAGGACATGATTATATTCGGTTTCATAAATTTGTAAAATTAGCACATGATGATATTCTGTTTACAAAATATAATGGAGAGGGATAAGAGGAAACAGAGGAAGTAAACATGAAACTAAGAACACTTAGAATGTGATATTCACATGTTTCTTATCAATAAGCAAAAATGATAAATATGTTAAAAATAGGCATATGACTGTAATACTCCAGAGCATATAAGTATAATTCGTCAAAACGGAAGTTAAAGATACCATAATAGGCCTATGTATAATTCTACAATTTGTTTTACATGTAAATTTTTACTTTTATAAAGTTAGAGTTTAAAAAGAAATTACATTTCAGGCCCTTTACTTGTGAAATTTCAAAAAAAAAAAAAAAATCTCATCAAACGGTTCTTATAGATATAACTTTTTATTATTTAATATATAAAATTATATTTATTCATCCCATATAATAAATGAGGTTTTTAAAGATATATTGTTTTATTATTTAGTATATAAAATTTATTTATTCAACCCCGTGTAATACACGGGGTTATAACCTAGTGTAATTTTATATACTAAATTAAAACAGTTATTCTTTAAAAATCTCGTTGATTACACGAGTTGAACAAATGTAATTTTATATATTAAATAATTAAAAAAAATTATATCTCTAATAACCCCATGTATTGTACTGAATAAATGTAATTTTATATACCAAATAATAAAAATCCGTGTATTGTACGGATTGAATAAATCTAATTATATATACTAAATAATAAAAAAAGGTTATTGGATTTTATCACCCCTAACTATTGGTTATTGGTCGCTGTCACCCCTAACTATCACTTTGATGCCTGTCACCCCTAACTTAACACTTAGTGTGTTTTGTCACCACGCCGTTAACTGATCACTAACTTTTGATCCTGTTACTATACTTGGGAATGTCCTAAGATCCCTGAAACCTTCCTAAGATCCCTATGACATCCCCAAAAGTATAGTAAGAGTATCAGAAGTGAGTGATCAGTTAATGACGTGGTTACAGAACACACTAAGTGTTAAGCTGCGGGTGACGGACGTCAAAGTGGTAATTAGGGGTGGTAGCGGCCAATAGTCGATAGTTTGGGGTGATAAAATCCAATAACCCATAAAAAATTATATCTTTAAAAACACTGTGTAGTACACGGGTTAAATAAATTTTTTGAGTTAATTACATAGTTAGTCCCTGTGGTTTGCACAAAGTAACATATTTAGGTACTAATAGTTTAAAATCACATTCTAGGGTATTAACTTTTCATTTTATAACGTTTTGAGGTATTAACGTTATTTGTAGGTTTAAAATCACATTCTATTAGTACCTAAGTATGTTATTTTGTGCAAACCACAGGGACTAAGTATGTTAATACCCTAGACGTTAATACCTCCAAACGTTACAAAATTAAAAGTTAATACCCTAGATGGTGATTTTAAACTATTAGTACCTAATTATGTTATTTTGTGCAAACCACAGGGATGTAATTAACTCTAAATTTTTATATGAGCGTATTATTGTTTTTTTTAAGTTTAAGATTATTATTTTGTGTTATTATTTAAACAGTATCTTTAATTTATAACTTAAATTTGAAGATAATATATTATTAGAAAAAATAGAATGATTCTGTCCGACATTCAAAGTAAGATAAGATTTAATATTAATTGATTATTTATTATTTAATTAATTGATATAAGATAAGTATGAAAAAGCAGGAAATTACAAATGTAGACGCCTTTAATGAATGACACGTGTCACTTATTGGTTTCTTTTATTATAGTAGATAGATACAACTATCACTTAAATTCTCATCGCCAATCCGATTACACAAGTTGGTCTTCACATTCTTCATTGCCGAAAAACATCTTTCAATGGTGGCGGTTGCGACGGGTAATACGAGAACAAGCTTCAATAAACGATATACCAATGTAAAATTTACGTGAATATTTGTTGAAACCATTAACCTTACAATACTCGACAAACCATACAATTATTGAAGCCCTCGCTTCTGTTATGTATCTTATGATTTCTGGCGTCAGTTCTTGACGTTCCTGTTTTGATTCGAAGTCAATGAAAGGTTTTAATCCCTTATAATATAAGTTCTTATGAAGTTCAGTGACAAATTCGTTTACCCCTATGAAACTAATGAAAACTTCGAAGGCTGGCACAAAAACAGAAGAGGATGAAGTAGAAGCCATTAAAGGCTTGAAATCACGAATATAAAGGCATGCACCTCTTTGTTACGGCTTCTAGGGAAGACAACGGATCAAACGAAAGGTTTTTGGGAATATTAGGGTTTAATACTTGTATTTGGGAATTCTGTGATGTGAAAACGCAGAACAATTGGCCGGCGATCGGATTGAAGCTTTTGTAAAAGCAGTAATGATTTAGTAGTTGTATTTGGGACCCTTGAATTTTTCTTAGTGGGTACGCAATAATTTTTTAAAATTTTAGGCGCCTAGAATCCTAGATATATAAATAAAAAAGAGTAAATTATGATTTTGGCCCCTATGGTTATATCACTTTTACTATATTAGCCCAAAATAAGATTTTTTAACATACGTGCCCCCCATGGTCTCTATAACTAACTATTTTGGCCCCTGAGTCTAACTCAACCCCCTACCCTGGTTAATTATTTGTCACATGCAAGGCACATGATGATGGGTATGTTGAAGAAAGAGGGGTGTTTGGAAACAAGAAAAGATAACAGATCAACAAGCACAAGTAACCGGAAGATCAGATGATCAGAGTTCTATCCCAGATGTAAGGGCTGTTGAATATTGGGGAGAAATCGGAGATCATGGGCTGCCCCAAACCCTCATTTCTCTATTCGAGCTCTGCTTGTGATCAACACCCAAACCCTCCATCAATACCCACCAACAGCAACGACCACTACCCAGTCGCCATCACCTCTACCATCACTGCGACACCCACAACCTTCACAGCTCATCATAACCGTCACTAGATCTAGATCTCTGCCCAAATCTCCACCCAAACCTTGACATCACATCCCAAATCTTTGATATAACACATTTAGACCTGCTACAATGGATGGGGGATGACTAATCGAGTTCTGACCGTCCTTTCTTTACGAATCTACTACAATGGAGGGGGATGAGTAATGGTTCGAGTTTCGGCCATAGCCACCACTACCCTGCTCTTAAACCATACCATCGCCACCGGTCTGAGTTTCGGTCGTCGGTTCTTCACCAACCACCACCTTCGTCGTGATCCTAGACCCTCAAATACCACTCCTCTGCTACAATGGAAGGAGGATGAGTAGTGGTGGTGGTGTTGTTAAAGAGGAGAAAGCGTAGTAGGAGAGAGAGCAGGGATGAATTTGTGTTAAATTAGTTTAGTTATTTAGAGTAAATTACAATTTTGGTCCCTGTGGTTATATCAATTTAAATAGGGGGGGGGGGGGGGGTTACCAATATGCCCATTATGTACCTCACATGTGACAAATAATTAACCAGAGTAGGGGGTTGAGTTACACTCAGGGGCCAAAATAGTTAGTTATAGAGACCATGGGGGCACATATGTTAAAAAATCTTATTTTGGGCTAATATAGTAAAAGTGATATAACCACAGGGGCCAAAATCGTAATTTACTAAAAAATCGGTTCGGGTCGGGTTATGTAAAACAAAAGAATATCAAACTAAAATTTATATAATCATCAAAAACACGTCAAACGTCGTTACAAACATATTTAAAATGTCGCCCTACGGGTTTTCATTTTTTGAAATCTATCTAAAACATCATCTAGAGGTACTTTCTTAAGCAAATCTTTCTCTATATAACATATACAACTATCACTTAAATTCTCATCGCCAATCCGATTACACAAGTTGGTCTTAACATTCTTCATTGCGCTATTATTGGTTATTAACCAAATTCGGGTATCGGTGAGGAATAACTAAATCGTTAACCTAAACCAAACCAAAAACAGTATAAACATTAAAAACAGACTTGAATAACCAAAAACTGAATTATCGGTGAGGAATAACTAAATCGTTAACCTAAACCAAACCAAAAACAGTATAAACATTAAAAACAGACTTGAATAACCAAAAACTGAATTAACTGATAACTAAAAATCGAATTAATCAAAAACCGATTCTCAATTTTTTTGTACTCTCGTTTAACCAAAATTAGCTAAACCAAACCTAATCCTTCATATTTTCAAATATTTCTAGCTTTTATACCTCCGGTTCATATATTTCATATTTTATATGTTCATGTCATATATTTATACTTTCATTTCACGTATTTATACCTTAATTTCATATATTTCTAAGCAAAAAGTTTTAGCCAAAGTTTGGGTTTTGCTATTAACTAAAATTAAATGAACCTAACCAAAAACCGTCAATCCAAACGAATAAACCGAAGTGATTAACCGAAAACCGATTGGTTAATAAAATAGCCTAACCGATGACTTTGGTTTCGGCTTCGGTCGAGGATAATAACCGAACCGACCAAACCATGCACAACACAATGAAATAGATTACCCGATTATTTCACTTTTGATGTATATCTATCACAATAATGCTACAATATATATTATATGAATAAGAAAATTACCAAAAAACGAGTATCGCAATCCGATGTGCCGCTCCAGCCGCATTGCGCGGGCATCCTGCTAGTATATATATAATAGGTATCATATTAACAAAACATTTTGTTCATTCATCAACATTCCAAACATAAATAAATTACATTATACAATAGGAAAATTGAAGCCTATAAACACAATTGTGTTTGGGCCAAAATAGTATACATTTATAACATAAATCATATAATTAGTAATAATTGCGAAACTGTTGGTCTTCCTTGCAGTGTTCAGAGATAACCTTGTATACCACCATCAATAGGTTAGGAAACTTACTGCGAAAGTAGTCATCAACCCCTTCTGGGAAATCTCCCAACAATTCCTATGTTGCAAAGTAATTAAAAACAGGTCAGATGCAAGCCAAAACGGATACATTTAAATATGGGCGCAAAGGGTGTATCATCCCGGCCCCTCTATACTCTTGTGTCCATTTTTTTTCAGACTTAATTATAATTTAGTAATGTACTGGATAAGCCTATAAAAACCATTTTGTCATACAATGATTTTAGTAGGTTTTAAGCATTTGAGTAAACAATCTTTTATGTAAACCATCTCAATTTATATAAGTTATACGTTGTGAAAATCCAACCTGAATGTTTTGTCGTAACTCTCCATAATGACATATCGTATTTCGCATTATACGGAGCAAGTCTTCAACCTTGGTGGAGCGATACTTCCTTTTCTTTCTCATTTGATTGATAAACACAGTGTCCATTTCAACATCCCAACTTCCACAGAACAGTACAGAACCTTCGTTTTCTAGTGACCCACGAACAATCCAACCAGTACGGTCTTTCTTTTCTAGCCTATCACTCACATCCCTCAGAAACGACACTCGTTTCTCAGAGTCCCAAAACAAAGGATGGAGTAGTACCTCTGATGCCTTGGGCCTAACATATGTATCATAACAACGCTAGTAAGTATTATATAATATATTAAAGTATGAAAAAAAGTCTGACCAACTGTCAAATATCAGAAACATCAAGATACCATTTAACAAAAACGAAAATAGAGATTATAAACCATCTAGATGAGTGTGATATACTTTTGTGCATACAAGAACCGAATGGAAAGACTTTTCCAATGGCCATTACTAAAAAGGCCTTTAAGTCGTACATGGTGTTCTCTATTCTCTATGAGTGTCAAAGATAGTGTCTTTTTGTGTGGAGTTGAATGTTGAAGATGAATTAGTTATGTTCCATGGTGTTCTTTATCATCCAAAGTAACTGTTTAGAAACCTATTTGATTACTAGTATTGGCCGACATGTAATGTAACATTTAGAGGCAAATAAAGATCTCAAATTTTACAACAGTAACGTTGTACCTGAGTTTTGGGTTACAGTTTAGCAATCGAGAGCAGAGATCCCAAGCTTCAGGAATACGTTCCACCAAGGAGAGATTCACCTTGTCGTTGACCACATTTTCATCACGTTCATAAGGCATGTCACCAAATGGATGCTTGCCACCAGTTATGCAAAAGAAGAGAACACAACCTAAACTAAACATATCCATGGCCCGCGTTTGGCGTTCTCCCGGAATAATTTGTTCTCGAGGTCGCCATCCTGAAGTTCCTGAAACTAATATAACAAAGCAATAACAAAGTTAGATTAAAGTTGCCAGCTTAACTATGTAAGAAAAGGAACATAAAACAAAGGTTTAAAATCAAGCAAAAAATTAAAAAGAACATAGTAATTAGCCCAGTATGATGTAGTTGATTTCAGTTACCAGTAGCTTGAGATCCCAAGGAAGACGCATCACCAACAAGAAACTTGCTAATGCCCATATCTGCTAGTTTGACCCATGGGCGTTCTCCTCTTACTATCAACACGTTTTGAGGCTTCAAATCTCGGTGAATAATGTTTTTCTTATGCAAATATACAAGGCCAACACATATGTCCCTGTGATACAAATAGCAAAAAACAATTCAAGCCCATTCAAGTCAAAGTAAGAATAATCATTCATGAAGGTGAGAGATGCACCAAACAACTATAACTTAACATAAGCACTTGAATTTACCGCATCAATTTTAACAAGATACGAGAAGGATAGTCATTTGGCTTCATCAACCGAAAAGACTCCAAGTACCCCATCTTGTTTTGAATTAGATCATAAAGGCTGCAATCACAAGGCTCTAATGAAAGATAAATAAAGTTACGGTCACGTGTGGTATCATACCAACGGACAATATTTGGATGTTGGTCAGCAACATTAAGGATTTGAATTTCTCGAGACACAACAACATGGTGGGTTTTGACAAGGCGTTTCACAGCTACCATACGACCGTCATAAAATCCTTCAAAGACAACAGTGTCATTACTGCCCCTTGCGATTTCTTGCCTTGACACAAATAGTTTTCCTATGTATATCCCTTCATCGGCTACATGATTGAAAATTCTAAATGGACAGTCGAGGTTTAAACCTAGTCGTAAGTGAATTGTCCTCGCAATATCTTTCACAATTTTAAAAATCAAGGACGTTGTTTCAGGCCTGTAACTCCACAAAGAAATTAAAACATATTTAGACATTAAGACCCCCAATACATTCAGATCAAGAAATGTACTTATGTTTCAAATGAAATATGCAAAGAGATATTGAAACATACTCTGAAACAAACCACCCCAACAAATTATCAGCCTTTGTTACGGCTGCCTTCCACCGGCTCACATTATTGGCTGTCCATTTTGAACTTGAACCTTCATCCGCTTCAATCTTTATACTTTCCAACTGCTTCGTGACATCTGAAGGATTAACGCCGTAAAATACTGGGAAAACGAGATTGCTGGGATTCCTTTTTTGCTCAAGGATCAAACAAAGCTCATCAAGACAACAACTTGAATTTGCAAAATCCTCTGACAATACAATTATTGAAGGTCTCGATTTTTTTATGTCTCTCTGGATTTCTGGCGTCAGTTCTTGACGTTCCTGTTTTGCTTCGGTGACAATGACAGAGTCAATTCCCGCCCTAGTTAAGGCCCGATGAAGATTAGCGATAAAAACAAGATGAGCGTCTTTCGCTATTAAACTAATGAAAACGTTGATGGTTGGCACAGGTGTGGAAGAGAATGCATTGAAATCTTGTGGTGGTCGTGGATTGAAATCAATGCCTTGAAACATTGATGGTTGTGAGTAATGCGATAAAACTTTCCTCGCAATATCTTCCATGATTTCCAAAATCCTGGGCGTTGTTTCATTCCTGTAACTCCACAAAGAAATTAAACATATTCAGTCATTAAAAACCCAATACAATACAATACATTCAGATCAAGAAATGTTCTTTTGTTTCAAATGAAATATGCAAAGAGATATTGAAACATACTCTGAAATAGACCACCCCAACAAATTAGCAGCCTCTGTTACGGCTTCCTTCCACCGGTTCACATTATCGGCTGTCCATTTTGAACTTGAACCTTCATCCGCTTCAATCATTAGATTTTCCAACTGCCTCGTCACATCTGAAGGATTAACGCCGTAAAATACCGGTAAAACAAGATTGCTGGGATTCCTTTTTAGCTCGAGGATCAAACAAAGCTCATCAAGACAACAACTTGAATTTGCAAAATCCTCTGACAATACAATTATTGAAGCTCTCGCTTCTGTTATGTATCTCTGGATATCTGGTGTTACTTCTTGACCGTCCTGTTTTTCATCGAAGTCAATGAAAGGTTTTAATCCCTTAGAACATAAGCTCGTATAAAGATCCATGATAAATTCGTTTTCCCCTCTGAAACTAATGTAAACTTCGAAGTTTGGCACAGAAATAGAAGAGGATGAAGTAGAAGCCATTAAAGGCTTGAAATCACGAATATAAAGTCTTTTGTTACTGCTTCTAGGGTTCCAGTGAATACAACGGATCGAACGAAAGGTATTTGGGAATATTAGGGTTTAATACTTGTATTTGGGAATTCTGGGATATGAAAACGCAGAATAATTGATCGGCGATCGGATTGAAGCTTTTGTAAAAGCAGTAATGGTTGGGACCCTTGAATTTTTCTTAGTGGGTACGCAATAACTTTTTAAAATTTTAGCGCCTATAATCCTAGATATATAAATAAAAAGAGTAAATTACGATTTTGGCCCCTGTAGTTATATTACTTTTACTATATTAGCCTAAACCCAAACCCAAACCCTTCATCAACACCCACCAACAGCAACGACCACTACCCAGTCGCCATCACCTCCGCCATCACTGCGACACCCACAACCTTCACAGTTCATCATAACCGTCACTAGATCTAGATCTCCGCCCAAATCTCCACCCAAACCTTGACATCACATCCCAAATCTTTGATATAACACATTCAGATCTGCTACAATGGAGGGGGGATGACTAATCGAGTTCTGACCGTTATTTCTTTACGGATCTACTACAATGGAGGAGGATGAGTAGTGGTTCGAGTTCCAGCCATAGCCACCACTACCCAGCCCTTAAACCACACCATCGCCACCGGTCTGAGTTCCGGTTGCCGGTTCTTCACCGACCACCACCTTCGTCGTGATCCTAGACCCTCAAATGCCACTCGTCTGCTACAATGGAGGGAGGATGAGTAGTGGTGGTGGTGTTGTTCAAGAGAAGAAAGCGTAGTAGGAGAGAGAGCAGGGATGAATTTGTGTTAAATTAGTTTATTTATTTAGAGTAAATTACAATTTTGGTCCCTGTGGTTATATCAATTTTAAAGACGGGGGATTACCAATATGCCCATTATGTACCTCACATGTGACAAATAATTAAGCATGATAGGGGGTTGAGTTAGACTTAGGGGCCAAAATAGTTAGTTATAGTGACCATGAGGGCACATATGTTAAAAAATCTTATTTTGGGCTAATATAGTAAAAGTGATATAACCACAGGGGCCAAAATCGTAATTTACTAAAATAAAAAAAAATCGGTCCAGGTCGGGTTATGTAAAACAAAAGAACATCAAACTAAAATTTATATAATCATCAAAAACACGTCAAACGTCGTTACAAACATATTTAAAATGTCGCCCTATGAGTTTTCATTTTTTGAAATCTATCTAAAACATCATCTAGAGGTACTTTCTTAAGCAAATATTTCTCTATATAACATACACAACTATCACTTAAATTCTCATCGCCAATCCGATTACACAAGTTGGTCTTCACATTCTTCATTGCCGAAAAACATCTTTCAACTGCTGCGGTTGCGGCGGGTAATACGAGAACAAGCTTCAATAAACGATATACCAATGTAGAATTTACGTGAATATTTGTTGAAACCATTAGTTGGCAAATCATGTATCTTTTTCCACAAAACCAATGTAGTTTCCGAGTTGAACCGGAAGCCTTCGCTTTTCGGCTTCATTGAAATCATACAGACACTTTTCGGCTAGTTTTAGTATATTTGGAATGTCAAACGCACTAAAATTATCACACAGACTTAAACAACTCATACAAAGAAGTAGTTTCGATGTTACCTTGTTAAAACGGTTCCCAAATTCTTGAATTTGCAAATCTAGTTGATTCACGTTGATTGTGGGTATTTAATACCCGTTGGTTGACACGGTCCTCTTAGTAGGTATGTCATTCTAACATCATCTCGTTGATTCATGTTTTATGATGCAATTGCCTGCGATCATGAGGATCCGAGGGAATATTATTCACGTCAACAAAATCAGAAGATGATTCAATTTCAACCGATTTCCTCTTGTTGAGAAATCGCGCCATAACTTCCTTACTCTTTGTGCCTATCACATACAAAATAAACAATGATCTTCGAGTGTCCAACCATCTCCCAATATTCCTTAATTTTCAATTTAAATTTTAAAGTTTTGAATTTCAACTTTTCAAACCCTCTAAAAGAATCATATAATCAACAAACCCATCCTATAAAGACTAGAACAACCCAAAAATACATCAAAACACATAAAATTTTAAACCTTTTTAACAAATATATGTCTATTATCTCTTGAGAAAACCACATAAACATCAAAATAACTAAAAACAAATCAAGGTTGGGAATGTCGTGACCAATTAGTGAAACTAACCCAGTTAGTTTTTTGTTGGTATAACACTTGTGTGTTGACGTGACATATAATGTGGATTTTTTTTTATGATGTGGCAATTGAGGTGGCTGCTGACGTTGCTTTTATTGATGGCGTGGTAGCTGAGGTGGCTTTTTTATGACGTGACACTAGTTTGGTGATGTGGCAGCTAATGTTAGGGGTGTGCAAAGTCGGTTAACCAATCGTCGGTTAACCGAGGGTTCGAGTAAATGAAAAGTATTAACCATAACTGGTGGTCGGTTAACCATTGGTTATGGATCGGTTTTGGTTAATTCCGGTTAATTATCCAATGTATATAAAAGTTGTAAAATATAAACTCATGAATATAAAACTTCCAAAGTTATATAGATACCGTATGCATATTTGTAATGAGCCCTATGTACATAATAAAAAAAAAAACGAGTAAAGTCCTATTTGAGTCCCTGTGGTTTGTGCAGTTTAACCATTTGAATCCAAAAACCAAAACTGTCTTGATTTGAGTCCCTGTGGTCTCTAATTTTAACCATTTGAATCCAAAAACCAAATGTTTCTAATTTGGATGTTGTTTACTTTTGGATTCAAATGGTTAAAATAAGAAACCACAGGGACTCAAATCAAGACAGTTTTGGTTTTTGGATTCAAATGGTTAAACTGCACAAACCACAAGGACTCAAATAGGACTTTACTAAAAAAAAAACACTAATGGATCCTCAATTAGACTAAAAGGTTAACAAAATCTAGTGGACCGTGAACTTATAAATAATATTACTTCAAGAGAGTTTGGCGTGTGTGTGTATGTTTGGCTAATCGGTTCGGCTATTTTTGGTTTTAGATATATGATTAACGGTAACTGTAAGTTCGGTTCTTCAAAAACCAATAACCGAACCATCGGTTATTGCTTCGGTTCGGTTTTTTCGGTTCAATTAAATCGGTAATTCGGTTTCGGTTAATTCGGTTTTATGCTCACCCCTAGCTGATGTCAGCAAACTAAGTTAGTGTTAGGTTAGTTTTGGAGTACTATTAGCCAATAAATTGAAAGTTGGGAGTGTTGTGATACAAATCATTATCCGTATCGGTATCGGTATCGGTATCGGTATAGCTAATTATCAAAATCGTATTTTCCCCTTTGACATAATAATGCGGGTGAAACTTGATGCATCTCACTTGGAATCCATCAAATTCATATCCTCTCGCGAGCTGCTAGGTAATGATCCCTCTCATTTTCCCCCAATTTACATCTGAAAGATTTGATTCAATAAAAATCTCAATATACCATTTATTAATAATCTGTTATTTCAGTTCGATTTTAATTTAACGATATATGTGATGATCCGATACTTGCAAGATGATTAAATTTTGTTGGGTTTTGGATAATTTGTAGAATTGGGGGCTGCAAAGTTCACATTTTTATTCTAGGTCTAATTTATAATAATCCCAATAATAATTGTATATATCTAAAAGGGTATTTCTGATTATTGCTTGCTAGTTTGTTAGTTTGCAACCCTGTGTAATATACTAATATGTAATTAGATATATGATTGATTGATAGGTTGGTTTGTTGAAGTTTTGATTATGTAGTATGTACTGTTTGATACTCTAGTTATTGTAAAACCTAAGATTTTGACTTTTTTGAGTCAATGCTTGTACTCTGCAACTTGGAAATTGAGACGAGATTGCGTAGTTCTTCGAGCGGAAATTTGATGAGTTGTTTATTTTTTATAAGTTGTGGCTGTTGGAAAATGTGGTGTTGATTTTCTGATATGTTTAGTGATTGTTTTTAAGTTAGAAATTACAAGTTTTGACTCCAAAAGGTCAATGTAGGGAAGAGAATCAAACAGTTTAGGTTCTAAAACAACTTTTTTCTGGTGTTGTTTAGTGAGACCCAAGTTTGGTTTTCTTGTTAGTATTTAGATTTTCCGGTGTTGTTACGTAAAAGTCCTCTCCGGATTGAAGTAAAACCGCACACTTTCCAAAACATTATTGTCCATTCTTCTTCTGGTATCTTTCCTTTGCTAGAAATATGACTTTTTCGGCAATACAACATTATGGGGCAGGACTAGCGTGGCTTTACTGGTCCCACTGTTTAGCAGGGTATTGGTGGAGTCCGCGAGTTTCCAAAACGAATTATGGGGCAGGACTGCTTTTTTGGTCATCTTTTTAACATATAATTGACAAATTGGTTAGCCTTATAGTAAATGATAATCAAAGTTCATGTAAGATGATAAAATTACATACTTGAAGGATTGTATGTAATTTTCTTAGATTTTTAGTAAAATGATTAACTCACCACATATTTTTCAGATGTGATTATTTTGTCGACGTGTTTGTCAAGATGGAAGAAGAGATGTTTAGTTTGTGTAACATCATGCCTGTGGAGCTTGCACTTCAAAGGGAGCTAGAGTATCGCGCCAAAATGCAAGTAGAAAAAAACCAACCTCAAAATGACTTGAAACCGATTGTGCTCGCACAGGTAACCGATTTCCCTCTCACCTTCCAATATAACTAGCCTAAACTGAATCCAAATTGTGTCACTGTTTCCGACAAGTTTGTATCACACTGACGATTTTCCCCCTCGTTCTCTAGATAATCGGTTTAAATTGACAATTATCTTCCTCACTTTCCATATGTAATTATGTGTGTGTGTGTAGGGTTAGGGTAAAATGAAAATCCTACGAGCTGTGAGAACTTAGAGAACTCGGCCTTACAAAAGGGTTTTTTTTTTTTTTTTTTATACCAAAAATCCTAAATAAATCAACTTTTCTAAAAAAAAGAGTTTTTGTTGATTTACACCACCCGTAAAAAACCCTTACAGTGGGTGTAAATGCTTGATTCATGCTGATGTCAGCAGCTTTTTACAACTTAAAAAGGCTGAAAACGCCGCTTCGATTTTTTTTACAACTGTGTTTGTAACATTTTAATCTACGTGTGTGCAAAAAATGGTGACAAAACTCGCATGGAAAGTCGGAGTTCTCTAAGTTCTCACAACTCAAAGGGGTTTTCTCTTGATCTTGATCAATATATATATATAGAAAAAGTGTAAAATACATTACGGCTTAACGTACATCACGTGCGACAACGTGCGTGATTATGGGTATAACATGCGTGATTAATGTTTTTCAACATGCGTGATAAATGTTTTCAACATGCGTAATTTGGGTTTTTTAGTTTATAACGTGCGTGATTTTCAAATGAACGTGCGTAATTATTTGTCGTACTGGTCGTACGTTAAGCCGTAATGTACGTTAACTGGCCCCTCTCTCTCTCTCTCTCTATATATATATATATATATTCAGATCTTTTTAAATTAAATCTAGTTTTTTGAGTAAACTGATTTATGAGGTTTTATGCGTTAGATATAGACTTTGGGTGACTTTTGACCCGTTTGACCCGTTTGACCCATTTCTTAGATTTAAACTATCCATTTGACCAATTAGAGATAAAACATAACCCTAACAATCACATTGTAGGGCCCACCAACTGAAGCCAGGAAAGACGACGCTGAGCTGGCACCAATGAACTCTCAAAAGGCTCCAATGCTGCAGTTTTCTTCAAGCAGCCAAATGTTCAAAGAAAAAGCTGCATTCTCTTGCAAGGCTTGCCAGTTGACTTTCGCTTCAGTTTTTCACCTTAGCAGTCACGTCCAAAGTCAACTCCACAAAGTCAACATATCTCAAATGAAGAAGAGACGACAGGCGATTAGCAACCCGATTTGGTGTGAATTATGCAGATCTTCGTGTTCAAGTTTGGGTGAAGTGGAGGCTCATCTCAATGGGTCGAGGCATAATTCATTACTGTTGAGTTTGGCGAGAAGTCGTAAAAGGAAACGACATTAACTGGTTATTTGTGGGACCCAATTGTTTAGATTTCAAGATTCAAGATAGTTTTGTTCTTTAATGAGGATTTTAAAGGAAATGATAATGATTATGAAGTCAAGTTATTACATATCTTTAACATGTTATGATCTTGGTTGTCGGGTTAACGTTTTCATCTGTATCGCGCTATCTTAATTCTTAGGTATGGAATTTTAGTATTTTAGGAAAAAAAAATTTAAGGGGATAGAATGTATGATGGCAAATTTAGCGCGGGCTAGAGCTAGATGTTGGAGCTTTAATTTAGCGCGGGTCCAACTCGAATCTACTTCTAAGTTACTCTTATTAATCGCTAATACTTGCATATAGGGGTGTTAAACAGACCATGTTCACGGATTGATGGATCCAAACCGACCCGAACCTGGAAATTTAACACGAACCCAAAAATCTTACAAGACACATGAACATGAACAGACATGAATATTCATGGGTTGACCCGAAGACGGTTTGTTTGACCCGGATTTGTTTTTATTTTTTGCATATTATTATTTTAAATTTAAATTTTTACAACCTGTGAATTTTAGACTAACTCAAACCCGCGAATTATTTAGCATATTAAGGGGCTGTTTGGTAGCCTCTTAATCCATTCAGAGGCTGTCTCTTAATGAAATCATTTGTGGCCCTTATGTCTGAATGAATAAGAGGTAACCTTATGTCTGACTGAATAAGAGGTAACATCTGAATGGTAAACCATCACATGTCACATTCTTTTACATAATCTTTGTTAAACTCTTAAATGATTTCATTAAGAGGTAGCCTCTTAATGTCATTCAGATGCTACCAAACAGCCCCTAAAATTCTAGACTAAACCCAAATCCGCGAATCTCGTATTACATTCATGTCAGGTGTTAGTGGCGTGTCATAAATTCAGCCCTACATGTAGGGGTGTGCATTTGGCCAAAAACCATAACCACAATGTCAGTTAATGGATAATCATAACCATAATCAATCGGTTATGGCGGTTTCGGCTAATCGTTTTGATGGTTATAGCGGGTGGTTACGGGTCGGTTAAGCGTGAATTTACATCTAGCTAAAATAACTCAATTTTTTTTAACATGAAATAAGTTGTTATTACACTTTTGTATATACATTAATGTATTATATAGTATTAAAAAATGTACAACCTATAATACCGACTATTACCGAATATTTAAACAAAATGATATGATATAAACAATAAATTCAAACAAACAGTCAACCAAAATGATATGATATAACCCATAAGTTTTAGCAAACATTTAACCAAAACATCAAATATTGAAAAATGGTGAAAAGTCCAAAATCCGACAAAGATTTTACTATATGCTCGTTCAGTTCGGTTATGGTGGGTATGGAAACATTGGTAACCATAACCGACCAGCTACTTTCGGTTTTCAAAAAAACAATTAACCGACCCACCAGTTTTTTATTTCGTTCGGTTTTTTTGGTTCGGTTTCATCGGTTATGAGTCGGTTAATTCGGTTTTTTACACGCCCCTACCTACATGCACCTTGCATGATTTGAACTTTCAACCCTTAGGATAGAGGGAAAACATCTTACTAACACATAACACATGATGACCCATAAAGTTGTAAAAATACATAATAGTCAGTTGGTTACTTGGGAATGGGCCAATGAGGCAATGAGTACGACCGTTGCTTTGTAGTAACCAACCTACTTCCGTGTTGAACAGGTCACCGCCACCTCCCACTAAAGGTAACCATCACCATTGCCACCTTTGAGACCATCTTTAATGGGCCGAGAGTTTTTGTTTTTTTTTTTTTTTTTTTTTTTTTTTTCACACAAAAACATATCTAGCGACACATCACACATTAGCAACTTCTTCACCCATCACTCTCACTCACACAATGATTTTTCCAAATAATCCATTTCATTAGTTCTTATATTTTTAACATAATCTTTTTTTGGGAAATTGGATTTTATCGTTTGTAATCCGTAAATATGGATTTTATCAAAAAAATATTTGACTTCTGCTTACTATTTCTAAAATTATCAAAAGCCTTAGTTCATAAACGTTAGATGGTGAACACTTTTAATGCTGGTACCTATTTTTGGCAATTTTCAGAATTGATAATTTTGATACCGATAACGTACCGGGCTCATCTCTAGGGAGAATCAAGGGGCCCTTTAATCCCAATCAACGGATTTTGTTGAAATTTTTATATACAATCTAAGTTTTTTATAAGGAAAATATGAGATTGCCACGTGTAAACTATATCACTTTCTTGGGCCAGTCCAACACACTTGGTCCCAAACTGATCAAGCTCATCGTTGCTTCATCAAACTTTTCTCCGTATACCCATCTTTTTTGGGCTCGGTCGTACAAGCTGAGGCCTATACCGGTCAAGCCTATTGTGGCTTGGTCAAACTCTTCCCCTTAAAACATATACCAACTAAAATTACCAAGACTATGCTGAATGAGTTAACTAAAAGTGTGAAAACAACTTTCATGTCACTATCACGTAGACAATCAGGCTTTAAATATCCTACTCTTTCACCAAGCTGTAGTGGTTAACTAGTAAATTAAAAAAAAATCAAAAAATAAATAAATAAACAAAACACAGAAAAGAATGCATGGGGGCATTTGATTGGTGGAAGAGGGTGGAGATGGAGCTTTGATGCTCGTTAAGGGGATAACAAAAGAGCTTGTTGCCCTATTTTGGTGCCGACGTTTTGGTGTTTAGTGCCCATAGCTGTTGATGTGGAAGGGGATTCACGCCCACTACACATAGGCTACAGTTATTTCACCTTCCCACCAAATACGTTAAGTTTGTAACTCACAAGTCACCTTTTCATGTTCCATAAAGACACACACATACGCACACTTATGAAGGGGAGGGGACGACCAAAGGTGAAGTACATGACACACTATTACTACATATTATATCTATGTATACATGTTACACGTGTTACTCTTATCTGTAAACATACTGACTTTAGCGTGGGAGTATTCGCCAGGCTTTGACCTAATGAACCGTGTAACAGGATTCTCGTGTTCAAAGCTTGCTCTTGGTTCGAAAAGACAATACTAGACACCACACTACCATCGAGACGGAATCTCCTACACGCAAGTCCTCAAAGGATGACTAGTGACAACCCGACAAGAAGTACTAAGAGGTGCTGAGGTGGAATGAGTAACATCGTGCCACATCAGCCCTAATTCCGGTTAACGATTCTCCCCTGCAAGAGGAGACTAAACGGATATTCTCCAGGAATGACAGTTGGCTAAAGCCCACCTGGCTTCTCCCTCCTTTCTAATCCTTCGACTATAAATAGAGAAGTCCACCCTCAGGTTTAAGAATCGCTCTCTCTCACTTAATACACACACTTATTATCCTCAAAACAAGTTTTTATTTTCATGCCGGATGGTGGTTACAAGGAGAACTCCCCAACTTCTTCTTCTTGTAGCGAGCTTACGACGTTGTGTTGTTTTGCAGGACCGGATTGGCGGATTCAGATCAAACAATCGTTAGGCGAGGAAAGAAAGAATATTAACCTTCGTGAACGAGACCAGTCCCACAAGTTAAATCCTCGGGTTAACTTCGTGTTTCTTCAGGGTTTGAATCCGGTTAGTGCACCTTTACACACTCTCTTATGATAGAGAGAGTAAATGAACTACATGACACTATTACCACACATGATAACTATACATATTAGATTTGCTTCTCTCTCATGTAGGGGTGAGCAAATTAACCTCTATAACCGATAACCGAATCATAACAGACATAATCGAACTGATTTAACCAATAACCGACATAACCAATGGTTATGGTTATGAAATTGTTTAACCGAACAAAACTTATAATGTTAAGTCTATATGATAGATCTTCTTAAACACTAACCATGCGGAGGTTTTTTACTAAGATAAAAGATTTGTACTTCTAATCAAAGGCTTAAGTAATTTTTTTTGTTGAGAAATATCTTATTAAATAGGATCCCACATTGGTAGTTTAACCAAAATGTGTAGTCTTGATTGTCTTATAAAAAAAAAAAAACTAGCTCTAACATGGTTTGTTTATTTTTTATATTGTACATTCATTGGCTTAAAAGTTTTGAACTTTATCCGAAAGTTAGTTTTAGTTTAAGTTTTTGATTAACAACCGAAATAACCAAACCAATACCAAACTATAACTGTATTCACAATTGTTTAACCGTAACCAAAGTTCGGTTATAGTTATGGAAATCCTATAATCGAAACTAGCTGTTATAGTTAATGGTAAAAAACAAACCAAACCGATCCATTCACACCCGTGATACAATCGACTTCGACCCTATGAACCCTCTTAACAAGTTTCTCGTGGACACCTATGCAAGTCACTTTTCAAAACCGTTAGAAGCTCTAAAGCCACAGTGCCACGTAAGGAAAAGTCCAAAACAAGGGCCCACAAACTAATTGATCACAAAGTGGCCGACATAAAACCTCACCAAATGACCATTATACCCTCATCCATGTAACACCACCACCACTCAAATACATAGTCTCTCCAAGGGTAAAACCGTCAACACCTATACTATTTAACCACCTTAAATCAACCTTAAATTCATAACCATATTCACAACCTTAACATCCCCGTTGATAATGGCCTGGTCTATTCGCACACGGCCGTTGTCTTTTTGCACACTCAAAGCGCCCCGCTATGGCCAAAGCGGGGCGCTTTGAGTGTGCAAAAAGACAAAAAGTGTTGGCTGTAATTTGTGTTGTTTTTTTTTGAAATAGGTGGGATGTGGGTTAGTTTGGTAGTGTTTTTTGGAGGAAAAAGGGTGCAGGTTGAGTTTTATAATACGTTGTTTTATAATTACGTTTTTTTACGTCATTATTTTTATAGAACGTATATAATATAAGTGCGTCTTTATAAACTGTTAACCTAGTTTATTTTGTTAAATTAAACGAACACGTTAAATAAATTGTACAGAAAGCCATAAGAATTAAACGTAAACAATCCAAAACCAACGTGATGTAAATATATATCAGTTTGTACATACAAAACAAAAAGGTACAACTGACTACATAATACATAACAAAACACTATACAAACAAACTAAGGTACTAATCCTCGTGCGGTGGGGACGGTGGGAGGGGAAGTGGAGGCAACCCAGCGACCTCTCGTAGAGAAACGAGCGTCTCGATGATCCAGTCCTGGCGTGCGGCCTGGCGTCTCAGGCGCCGGTCGAAGTCCCGAGCCACCTCACGCGCTACCGGAGGCAGGTCAGCGTAAACGTGCTGCGGGTACTGTGGCGGCTCCGGAGCTGGCTGAACTGGTGGTACCAGGATCTCCTCGATATGCTCCTCCTGAGCCGGATCCTCTAATACAGGCTCAGGCTGAGCCTGAGCCTGAGCCTCAGCCTGAGGCTGGCCCGGGAACTCATCGAGTCCCAGAGCCTGTAGCTGAGCCTGCCGAGCGGCCGCCTGCTCAGCAGGAGGGGCCAACACTCCAGGCCTCAACTCAATAACAACCGGGATGACCTCCGGCACCGGCTCCGGCTGCCAAATCAGCCCGTCCATGCCCCTAAACCTCAGACCAACATCAAAGCGACGGGTGATCTGCATGCTAGAAACTGACGCGCGGCCCAACCTGGTAGACGGGACCGGATCGGACAGCAGCGGATCTCCCTCGGGCACGATCCCGAGCGAGCGTGCGATGGCGGTGATAAATGAGCCAGTGTGCACCCACCCGCGGAGCTGCCGGTGGTATGCTGTGGCAAAGTAATCTGCCAGGCAGGCTGCTAGATTGCAGGGCTGGCCCCGCAGTAGGCAGTATAGAAAGAAAAGGTCACTGAGGTTGACCTTCTCCCTGCTGGCACCCCGCGGCACGATAGTTGCCGCGATAACATGCTGCAAGTATCGGAACAAGGGGTCTCTAATGGAGGTGGCCTTTTGCCAGGATCTCCCAAAGGGTCTAATGGAAATGGACCTCCAGAAACTGATAAGCGTCTGCCTGTCCATCATCGTAACCGCCTGCGTATATAAATCAGTATCAAGCTCGGCCTCTGTGTACAAACCTGTATAAACAAATAATATTAAATAAACAAATAACATTAAATAAACAAATAACATTAAATCAACAAATGATATTAAATATAAAATAATAAATAATATTATTTAAACAAACCTGTATGGACAACAAACTGCCGCACACTCATCTGAAACTCCTGACCGGCAAGACGGAATGTAACCTCGTAGACTGGAAAATCCGGGTCCTCCACGTAATCCGCCGGATGCGGCGCGTATGTAAACGTGGAAAGAAACTCCCACGTAAGCTCAGGGTACGAGTCCTCCATCGCTAACTCAAATAGGCGCGACCAAGGAGTATCTAGTCCAACTATCTCACGCGCCCGCGCGGCCTCTCCCACGGTCTCTAGCAGGCCCCAGTCTATCCCTACATGCTCCCCAATGGGGATGGCGCGCAACCTCGCGCATCTCCCCCTCGCCCGTGACCCCGGCGGAAACTGCAGGTACGGACATGCCGGCTCTCCCTGCTCTCCCTCAGCCTCCATATGCTCAATCTCGTCATCGGAAGAATCCATCCCTGCACGTTGATAAGATAATATTAAATATAAAATAATAAACAAATAATATTATTTAAACAATTTAAATAATAAACAAATAATATTAAATATAATTTAAATAATAAACAAATAATATTATTTATAAAATTTTAAATAATAAAAAAATAATATTAAATATAAAATAATAAACAAATAATATTATTTATAAAATTTTAATATTATTAAACAAATATTATTAAACAAATAATATTAAACAAATATTATTAAACAAATAATATTTAAAAAAATAAATAAACATGAACCAAAGCGCCGCGCTATGGCCTCGGCGCGGCGCTTTGGTTCTTCGCGATGAATAACAGCCCCCCCCCCCCAATCGATCCAAACGCCCAAATCAAACAAATATCAAACATTTACAGTTAACCAAAACGATTAAGGGTGTTCGATTTACCTTTTTAGCGGTCGAAAGATTGAAAACGAAGATATCCGGATCGAAGTGTGTGTAATCGCACCTTTTGTGTGTGTGTTTGTGTTTTGTGTTGAAATGGGGGAGAAGCGCCTCGCTTCAGGTATAACGATGGACCGAAGCGCCCCGCTATGGCCAAAGCGGGGCGCTTCTGTTCTTATTTAAGGACAAAGCGCTCCGCTTTGGACATAGCGGGGCGCTTTGGGCCTTTTTTAAATTTTTTAAAATTGTTTTTAATTCACAAACGCGTCGATAATAGTCTAAATTTTACATTTTTTCCATTATACATCATTTTTTATTATATATGGACTATACTGCAAGTTCCGGATCAAATCGGTTACGTGTGATGTCTTATTCTGTTATATCGTATCATTTTGGTTTGAAAGCACAAGTACTCCTGTGAGAGGTGTTATGTGTATCAGCCGCCTACCGCACATGAACATGACGTATTTTTTCATTAATTGTAGTATTATGCTGTCTATGGTCATTTTGGGTCGTACAAGTGCGTATTGAATCTGATTGGGTCGTGGCGGTGACATTCGGTTTTTAACGTGATGTATCGCATATAATGAACAAACACAAACGTGATTATTATTAAACACATTTAACCTACATCGTGAACATGTGGGGTTACATTAAGGTCAGGGGCACGATACGTAAGCATTTCGTACGTGTTGATTTGATCCCTGTATAATGTATGCCAGGCTGCTGCGCGCTCTGTTCTGTGTGCTGTCCAGAGTGGGTTTAGGGGAGGCATTGGATAACAACCTCCAAGCTCTACATGTATGAAATGCCCATGGTCGACGAACACAACCGCAACCACCATGTGAGGTTCCTCAGCTTCGTTTGGCCCGCCCAGCAGAGGGAAAATTGTACAGCTCCCACGCATGTCGAAGGTGTGAACAAACACACCGTATCGTTGGGCAATAAGAAACCCCGTCTCAGGCATCGTCATGTAATTTTCGATATCTGCTCGTCCCACCCCCTTGAAATTGATCCGTCTAAGCAGCGCATCATAATGTCCTATGTTTTCCGGATCGAAAAACTGCCTCCAAAGCGATTCGTTCGTACGTAACTCCTTTACAAGTTGTTTCCGGATCATCAAATATGAATTTTGTTTCACTCCTAACCCAACAGCCACCGATCGAAACCCACAATGACCATCTGGTTTCACGTCCTTTATTCTAACGATGTATGGATGGATCACTTCGGGAATCTGAGATGCGTAGTTGCGGATCGCTATATCCGTCTTAGGACCGAGCTTGATCATAGGGAAATCAGGGTGCAGGTTGATCGGTTTGGTATTCTTTTGTCTTCTAGAATCTTCGAGTGATATGTACGAGCTGTGACGGGGAAGATCATCTGAGGCCTCGACCCAAGTTTCTTCCGACGGAATGTACGAGCTTTTTCTAGCGGCTTCAACCTTTCTTTCTTCCTGCGTTTTCAATGTTGGGCGACCACGAGTTTTCTTCAGAACAGCAGGAGGTTTTTTGTTATTGTTCCCTGGATTGAGGATTTGCTGAAACTTTTCAAAGAAGCTCCTTTTCACTTGAGGGGGTGTTGGATCGATCTTTTGTTTCAATTTTTCAAATTCCGCGTCTACATCGATATCCTCTATGTTTTTCTTTGCAGGCTTGAAGTTAAGCTTCTTCCAGAACACGTCTATGTGTGTGATCCGGAGTTGCTGACCTGTGGATGAAAACAAATTAGGTGGCAGAATCATAACGAGAAAGGTACAAGATATTAATTACCTTTATTTTCCAACTTTTCCAAACGACAGGCACATGGCAAACCACAGCTGGTAAAAAGTTGGCAACCACAGCTTGCACCGTAGGCTCTCAACCCGTCTTCCTTACGTTTTAGTTCCCTACTCAAAAGCTCAATCGCATATATTGAAACCTTTCTGAGAATATATGCAAGCATGGGCTGCTTCTTGTGGTGCGTCATCACTTTTCGGAGGCTTGTTTCAAAGCTTGTACTAATCTCGGTGTATTGTCTATCAACAACATGATCAACATACAGTACAAGTTTATCCAGTGTGTTGCGATGACTTGGAAAGTGACTTTTTAGTGTTGCATGCATGCCCTCAACCCTGTTGGTCGTAGTTTGGTGAAAGTTGATAGTTTTGTTAATCCAGCATGATACAAACTTTTCACGGTACGGATCCAACCAGGATTTCTTCAAATAATCAAAACCTCTAAAATTAAAAAAAACGTAAATAGTCAGTTTTTGTTATTATATAAAATTTGAACATAATTATGTAAGAAATACCTACGTTCACGGTCATCTTCTTTCAGCTGTGCTTCAAGGTTTTCCAAGTTATACCTGTATATTTCCTCGGTCGTAGACTCGCACAATAACGAAAATGTGCGTACGAATTCTTTCCATTCCTTGTCAGAGAATTTCTTCTTGCTGTTCTTATTAATATTTTGTTGAATATGGAACCGACAAAGATACTTATGCACTTTTGGAAAAACTTGTTCACACGCGTTCATTAGCGCAAAATCCCTGTCTGTTAAAATCACGCGCGGTTCCATACATCCTACCAGCATAGACTTGATCCTCTGCAACACCCATAGGTAGTTCTCTGACTTCTCAGCGGAAATTACCGCACAAGCAGCCGTAAACGATTTGTTTGTCGACGTCATGCCTACGACCTGAACAAATGGCAGGTTGTACATGTTCGTTTTGTAGGTGGCGTCAATCATTAGCACATGCGGGAAGGCACACCACATATTGAATGATCTTTCGTGAACAAAGAAGACATCTTCAACTTCGTTTGATATCTCATTCGTGCGCATGTAATAAGTGTAATTTTTTTCGAGAAGAATGCTTTCAAGTTTTTGCATCGGAGACTTACCGACATTTTTTTCGGCGTTGATCTTCTGAACAGCGTTGTGTATATCTTTCGGAATAAGCTTTCTAGCCGGATTTTTTTTTGTCAGCGTTCGCCAGATACTTTGGTTGGGAATGTCTTGCTCTGCCAGCTCCTTAACCAGTTTTGTATCCTCCGAAGAAAGCCTTCTCGCATACGCGTGACCCTCTAAGTTTTCAATAGGAGTGTGGTTATGCTTCGCCTTCGTCACCTCGATCCTCCAAACACTTCCGGATGATTCCGAAAACCCGATCATCTCGAACGGGCAGCCTATTTTCTTGCTACCCGTTTTCCTCTGTGTAGCTATACTCTTATGCTCCCCACCAAAAGTACATTGAAACCAAATCTTGTAATTCTCTCCTCTTTTATTCGACCTCTTAGTCACAATGAGGTAACCGTTGTCTTTTGCCGTGTCTTGTACCCAACGCACCAACTCTTTACGTGACGAAAAGGTCTGCGTCGTATCAAACGAAAACGTAACCGGGTAACAGCCTTCCTCGTCAACAGACACATCCCCCGGCTCACCATCGTCACCGAGGTCCGAATATACTTGATGTTCAAAGTTGTGCTCGCCACCGTAACCGAAATTCGAATAACCTTGTAAGCTCTGTTGACAACCGTAACTGTCGTTTGGACCACACTCCTGCTGTACAAAGCTGTACTCGCCACCGTAACCGAAATTCGAATAACCTTGTTGTGCGTAAGGGTCCTCCACAGGGGTATTCAAATCCAGCGTCACCGTGTTATCACGATAATGAATGCCAGATACAACCTCTGCCTCCCTCAAGTTGGACGAGACCGGTTTCTCATACGAGTCAGAAATAGCGGTCCCCTCGTAAGAATCAGGAACAACTGTCTCGTCAGAATATTGACCGAAAATATAGTTGTTTAACCACGACATCGTTTTCTGAAGAAGAAAAAACCTCAAGCTTTTTTTTATGAAGAAGAAGAAGAAGAACAAATAACGAAACGAAGACCACCAGGCCAACCTCAATCAGTAGCTTGCTTTTTAAAAGTGAAAATTTGGGTCGAAGCGCCGCGCTATGGCCAAAGCGCGGCGCTTAGGGTTAACGACAAAACATCATAATCAGCTTTATGTCTGTCAAACAGTATCGAATGTTTCAAACGTCAATCGAAGCACGTTTTGTCGATCGAAGCGCCGCGCTTTGGCCATAGCGCGGCGCTTTGGGGTGTGAAAATAATTTTGGGCGTGTGCAGCTAGCATGACCCGTTGATAATATCTCACACCGGAAAAAACATGGATTCCTTCATGAGCAACATCAAAACCTCGGCAACCGTCGGCCACGACGAAACAAAAACCAACCCGGATCAACCGTTGAACACGAGCACCGACCTCTTGTCAAGTGCCAAGCTGGTGGCTGAGGCAGCTCAGTCAGCTGCAACCAACAAAACAGACCAAATTGACAAGCAGAAGGTCGCAGGAGCCACCGCGGACCTCCTGGACTCCGCTAAGGAGTACGGAAAGTTCGACGAGAGCCAGGGAGTGGGACAGTATATAAAACAGGCAGATGATTACCTTCACAAGTATGAGAAGTCCGGTGCTACTGGTGCTACACCACCGGGTGATGCACCGCCTGTGACCGAGGAGAAGAAAGCCGAAGCGGCACCGGTTGTGGAGGAGAAAGGTGGAAAGGATGAATCGGAAAGTGGGATTGGTGCCGGAGATGCTATCAAGGCTGCCGGAAGTTTCTTTAAGTAGAAATATGGGTTATATTATTATGTAAATAAATCATGTTACAAGTCTCTCATATTTTTGGCTTGTATGCTATGTTTACATGTTATATGTTGTTGTGTAATATTTATGTGTTATTATGATGTTACATAAGTTTGTAATATGAAGATATGTTTCTTTATACATATATACTTAGTAAAAATCCTTTTGGTAGTTTTGTACCATGTATTTTTTTTTTTCGTGTGTGCATACGGGGCTCGTTCATTCCCACTAATAAGATTTTCCTTTTTTTTATTTTCGTTTTTTTAATATTGTTTAAAAAGGGCTTTAAATGAGCATTATCCCATACCGTACAAGTTAACGATAAAGTCAATCGCTTATGTGACACATACATGACATTATAAAGCCTCTAGGGTCTTTATACAAGAACACCCAGCCTTATCAATATTTGCTTTAAACGACACAAAATCTTGACATTAAGAATGACTAAAAGAAGAAGTCATGAAGATCCATGAAACAAAATCCAATACCTTGAATGCTACAAAGATACATTTGTAACGGTATATATGCACCTTTTCAACATTACGATAAGTTACATTTTTACTGTTAAATATTGTAATTTCATAGATATTTACAAATTAAATTCATTATATTTTCAAGTAATTTAATTTTTTATTTCAAACACTTAAACCACATAAATACCATGTCCACGTGTGTGATCAACTGACCATTGTCGGGACAACGTTAATTTGGTTTTGTATCAAACAATTGCCTAAAAATTCAAGCAAGTGTCACCTTCACAATAAATACAAATTTGTAAGCAATTCACTTACACCCAAAAGGCCAAAAGTAAACATCAATCTTTTAAAACTTATGCCATCCATCAATGTTGAGATTTTACATGACAATTAATATTAGTAACGCATAAGCGTCGCTGTGACATTAACAACATAAAAACATTGGTTTATGGATTTTTCCAGTTGATCTGATTATATTCGCCTTCTCTTTAACCCTAATTTCTTCACGCTCCCGTTTTTTCTCATTTTCTGATCTTGCTCCCTTGGAGATCTTTTCGATCGTCTCCATCTTTCTCGCAAAATCTTGCAATGCTTGAGCCCGTTTCCCCTCTATTTTGCCCTGCAGCATTCAATGGTAATCTTTCAAGAACTAAAAATTGTGTTACGTTATATAAAACGGCCAGAAATCAGACCTCTTTTCTTATCAACTTGTTCTTTGCTTTCGACTTCTTTTTGCTCTCCCACTCGAATATTCTTGCTTTCACTTTCATAAACCTGTTAGAATTAATAATAATAATCGTATGTTTTTCACCATGATTTTTTTGAGTTAATTCTAAATTAAGTTGACTTTACAAAGGTCAACTTGACCTATGAAATAAAAATATAAAAACATCCTAAACCTTCAAATATTAATTTTATCAAGAATAAATTTAGTAATTCTAACCAATGTTGTAGAAGGCGCTAGGAGCTAGTCGGGCGGTTAGGTACCGCCTAGGGATTAATCGGGATTAATCGGAATGGGATTTTTATATGTATTTTTTCAAAATTATATATATATACCCAATAATATAAAAATAATACTTCAAAATTCACATAAATACTTCAAGTTTCAGATAGTATGGTTCGATTTTGACCAATTTTGACCGCCTAGGACCGATTTTGACAGATTAATATAGTCCGATTAATCCGATTTTTGACCGCCTAGGTACCGCCTTTGACCGACTTTGACCATGGCCGATTAATTGACCGACTAGCTCAAAATTAGGCAGTAAGTGGCCGCCTAGCACCTAGGCGCCGATTAATCAGCCGCCTAGGCCGATTTCTGCAACACTGATTCTAACACATAAGCTTTTCCATATGAAGTAAAATAAAACATACCGTTCTTTGGTTTTGTCCAATTGGGTTTTCTCCCAAATATCTGATTCTCCGAGTCTTAATTCGGGTTCCTTTTGGCTAGTTATTTCATCCGATTGCTTATTTGCATTAAAACTAGGAGTTTTCTCGATGGATGATGTTGGGCCGATAGGTTTTTTTGATGACACTTTCTCACCAGTTTCTGAGTTAACGACAGTTGGCTTTAGTTGATCAGCTGGCGGAAGATCCTCACTAGTTTTTGGTCTTGGTGACTCCTCTATAATTTCTACATTTCCCATTTAGTTTACATATAGTCACTCTTATAAACATGATTCTACAAGAGGGGAACATTTTTAAACCACAATACCCTATCTTTAAATATGAGTGTCAAATGGGTCGTGTTCACAGGTTAGCGAGTCGAACCTGATAATGAACCCAAAACTTGACTCAAACCCAAACATGACACGCATTTAAAAATCGTGCCAGGCATACTAACCGAAACACGACATGAATTTTTTGTGGATTAAAAAACGCGACATGTTTAACTCGTTAGTTTAAGTTATGATATAATAATATATTCAACAAAAACTACTAATGTATATAAATAGTTTGATGTTTAGATTATAAAAGTTGGCGCTTATTGATTTTTTAAACTACTCAATTAGTTTAAGTTATGATATAATAATATATTCTTCTAAATTTATAAAAACAAATTGTTAAATGGGCTAACCCGTCACATCGACCCGACCACACTCGCTTAGCTAAAAGTGTTCATACCCGAAACGAATCCGAACCCATTTAGCCTACGCCCAAAATTACTAAATTAGTGTTAGGTTCGTGTTATATAATTTTATAGAAAAAAGATTAGATAGTTCTTTATGTCAAAATAAACGTTTATAAGGCAAAACTTCACAGTAATGAAATTGTATAAGTATCCACAAAATAATAGTTAATTATCAATATATTATTTTGAAATATCAATGTGTTTATTTCAATATAAATAAAATATATTACCCGAAAAAGATTTTCTGGACTTTGAGTTTGAGTTAGGATCCTGTTTTATTTCTTGTTCTTTATTTTCAATAGAAGTTATAGCGAATGCAGCGGCTGCAACCGCGGTTCGAAACTCCTCGCCTTCCATTTTCTTATCAGCACGACTTGTTTCAGGAGAAAGTTGTCTTCGGCCCCAAGTCTGGCCTTTCCGACTATCTACAAGTTACCAAAACGTGTTACTTGGGACAACCGATTTGTGATATCACATTCATGTTCTAAATAGTAATATATCGAGTTTAAATATTTTTAACTTCGGATTTTGTTGCTTAACCTCTTTTGAGAGATCGTGTTCTTCGAGATGAAACCTTACGGTCTCTAATTACACGCGAGGTTTGCGGTTTGTTTTCCTCCTCGGCTTGAAAAATTCTCATGCTACAACGATTGTAAATAATAAGAGTGCGGGCAACTTATCACCTTTTAAAAAATGGTTAAAACATTATATCTTGAGAGAACAAAAGTTATGTATATTACGATTTACAAGCATAATATATACGTACAATAACATGTATAGTATAATGAGTTTGGAATTTTATAATTTACCTGATTTGTTTGATAAAATTCTCCATGATTGAATACGTAGGGATGTAAAATTTACTCAAAAAAATGATGAAAATGAAAGATTAAAGGGAGAAGCAAGACTTTGTTTTGGACTTTGGTCTCTACTTTGTATTTGGTTCTTGATAATGTGTGGAGAAAGTATTCTTTTCTTATGCAATTGGTTTTCAATGGATTTTTATTTGGAATAACAAATTTCTATTTGGACCCACTTTTGATTGATTCTATTATTTGATGTATATAACTTATAAACTTCTTTTATTATGTAATAATTCTAATCATTTACATTTTGATGTAAGAATCTTCAAAAACTTTATATCTAAAACTTTTTACACTTCGTATATTATACGTGTTTTGACCACAATCTTTCTTATGTTATGGTTAAAGTAGAATTCAAACCCGAAAACACACATACACACGAACAATCAACACGCGAACAATCAACTGCAAAAATCATAAACGAACACATGGTATTTTGCGTGGTTCGGTCTTGATGTGAGATCTACATCCACATGGCTGCAACTAGGGTTTTACTTTTTATTTATGGGCACACAAGATTACAAGTATAAGATCTAATTATATAGAGATTACGTCAAGGATTTCTAACTTATTCAATAAGAAAACTTAACGAGCCCTAATCAAGAGATATAGGGTCGGTCCACATCCTCCCATGTCTTCAATTTTCATAAACTAATAAAACATGTCTTCAAGTAACCGGGCCTAAACCGAAACCCAAATCAAGCCTACAAAACCCAAGATCAAATCATAAAAAATAATATTGAAACTCGGCTTTTGAAATTCCCATGATGAAACACAAAATTAAATCATAAAACTAATTTTGAAGGACGCTCTTACGTGTTAAAAATATATATATATCTCGCAACAACTATGAAGAGATACATAATATATGAAAAGTGTAACAATATTCTACGAAAATTTTCAAAATGTATGAATAAATTCGTCTAAGTACCAAAAACTTCACATGTCTTTCACAAGATCTTGTGATATTACTATGATTCTTATTTTTTTTTTCTGGATTTAGAATTTAAACTTGTTTAAGAGTGCATTACCAAACTCGCAAATCATATGCGACTTTTTATGGGATTGAGGCCATTTTATAAGATTTGATCATAACAAAGAATAAGCATGTCGATTTTGTTTTTAATTCTTCCTTCTTTTTTTTTATATAATTATAATGATAATTATATACAACTTAAATTTATTATAAGAATGTGATCATACCTATAAAATAACTTCACATCCAAATACAAAACATATATGCACCCGTTGAAAATATAGGTTATCTAGTTATTTAGTAATAGTATGTATACCCACCTCCAGCCCAGTTGGTTCCGAAGTGGCTGGATTGGGCCGGTTTCCTCTTGAGGTCTCAGGTTCGATCCCCGGCTATGGCATTACGGGGGTGGGTTGTCCCAATGATGGATCGTATCCTACCGAGGCATGGTGCGGTCTTGAGGGCAACCCGGTTTTACCCAGCTGTTACCCCAGCGAGTCTCTCGTGTGGGGGCAGTATGGTTTCCGGGCGGAAGTTAGCTTGCGCGCCGGCCGGGGCCCGGTCGAACATCGCGTCCGGAAGAGCGGGGCTGACGGGGGAATGTCTTTGACATGATCCCGGAGGCCAATCGGTCTTGTACAGTGAAAGTCTCCTTCCAAAAAAAATGTAGTAATAGTATGTACGAGTCGTGTACTTTACCTATACAACTTACTTTTTTGTTCCTTCTAATCGAATCAGGGTCGACCCTGAGAATTCGTGTACTATGTTCGGGCTCGAAAAGACGTGCCCTGAGTCCTTAACGAAATTGGGTATTGGACTCACTAAAGATCTAAACCTAATGCCAATAGACTAATAACTAATCTAAACCATAAAAATAGTTTTGTAAGTGGAAACAATAGTTTTATACCGGGTATACAATCGGTTAAACAAGTATATCACTAAATCCCAACCCCATGGAAACTATAAAACCTAATCCTAAACCCGATTGCCCGAACACAAACCCATCGCAAATGTGTCGGATTTCAGATTTACCCATCAGGTTTAGGTTTTAATAAGTTTTATCAAGGTGAGCAAAATGATATGTGCCAAATGTGTCGAAAATCAAAGAAATTGGACCGTAACTATACGTTAACGAATACTTCAGGGACTATACTTGTAACTTACTTCATATTCCCCCAATTCATTCAAACCCTAATTTCTCACCATTGTTCTTCATCATCTTCTTCAACCTCCACCTGCAAATCTTCATCTCTCTCATCTCCAAAACCTCAACAACAATGTCAGACAAGCGTAACATACAAGATCAAAAGCGCCGATTACTCGCAGAGAAGTTCGAACTGAGGCGAAAGCTCTACAAAGCGTTCACAAAAGACACCGATCTTCCTAACGACGTGCGCGAGAAACACCGCTGTAAGTTAGCCGCGTTGCCTCGCAACAGTTCGTTCACTCGCGTCATGAACCGGTGCGTCTTCACCGGTCGTGCTCATGCTGTTTATAAGATGTTTCGTGTTTCGCGTATCGTGTTTCGTGATTTGGCTTCCAGAGGCTTGTTACAAGGTGTTAAGAAGGCGTCGTGGTAGTTTTATCGGCGATTTGGCTCGAGAATAAGGTTAGGTTTTCAGATCTGGTTAACGGTTACTGATATTATGATTGATTATCGTTTTTTAAAGTTATATGAATGTTATAACTCGATGAATTTTGGTACAATCTGTTTATGTTTTGATTATGTTGAACGATTATTGATGTTATGATCGATTATTGTTGCTGGATCTGGTTCTGAATCGTTTTTGAAGTTGTTTTGAGTTGAAATATACGTACAATTGGTTTATAATGGAATCAGAGTGAATTGATACGATTATGTGATATTTTGAATATGAATTGTGTCTAGTTAGAGTAATTCTATTCAGTTTTGGACATGAAATTGTGTTTGATAAAAGCTGATTCTATCAATATAAGTTTGTTTACTCGAGTCATGAACTGGTGCGTCTTCACCTGGTCGATCTCATGCTGTTTATCAGATGTTTCATGTTGTGCGTATCGACGTATTGTGTTTAGTGATTTAGCTTCTCGAGGTCTGTTACACGGTTTTAAGAAAGCATAGTGGTAGGATTGTTGATTCGGTTCGATAATAAGATTAGTTTTCATGATCTGCTTGAACGATTATGGATCAGATTCTGTTTTGTTGCTGAAGTTATTTTGATTTTGGATTTACGTGAATGTAATGATTCGGTGAATTTTGGTACAACTGGTTTATGAGTATGTTGAACGTTCAAGGAATCATAGTGGATATATTTTGTTATTGTGAAACTTCAAATGTGAATTGTGTTTGTTCAAGCTGATTCTATCAGTATTTGATCTGGAAATTAGGTTTATTTCATCTGGAAAACAGGGTCGAATTTGGTGACCTGATGTTAAAATTGTTGATATGGGTCATGTATTGGTTTGGGTGTTAAATTAATGCTTAATCTTTTTCTTGCTGCCTTAATATTATTTCATCCATAGTCTCCCGTTTGAATGATTATGCTGTTTTTTTTCAAGCTCTACATAACGCAAAGTCTCAATTTGGTAAGCTGACCATGGTTGCCCCATCCCCATCTCTAAGTTATAGGGAAAATACACCTTATTATCCAATTTCACTTCCACATCAGCATCCCTATCCCCATCGCCAATTCCTAATTTTTAAGGTTTACTACAGTTAATCTCTAAATTTAAGGACCTACTGTCCAGAGGCCCGGTTCGCACAAGTTTGCTTCGTCTTTTTTAGTATTTCCATGAAAGAAACCATGGTAAACTTCGCTATGGCGTTGCAAATGTGTCCTTCCAACTCTCAAATAAAGCTTGTTCATAAGTTATATTTTAACTTGAAGTCTTCTCAAGGAAACCTCCTCTTTTCATTCAGATCACTTTATTAAGTTTATGATCAACGGTCCAAAGCTGTAGCTGAGATTGTTCGCGATTTTTAACGTCATCAGATCATGTATTTTTTGTCATGGCAACTTTTTCTGAATGTTGACCAAATAATTGTGTAATTTGGATTGATATAGCTGATTCCAAGCATTGAAAATCAGTTTCAATGCTCACAAATAATTAACATAAATTATTACACAAAAACTTGCTGCTGATTGGCTCCTTATCTTTTGTGATTTGTGGTTCTGATGTTATTATTTTGCTTGTCAAACTACTGCAATTTGATTATTTTACACTTTTGCCTCTCCAATGCATTTCAGTTTCCTGTATTGTGAACATCCTTGTAAGCACTTAAGTATATATAAGGCGGCTTTTAAACAGTTTGACCCATTTCCCTTTTAGCTATTTTTTTTGTTTGACATGCTATCAATAAATTGCAATTCAACTTGACCAGTTTTGACATAAACGGAGTGAACTTGTAACTAGGGATGTGCTCGGTACCGTACCGGTACCAAAAGCACCGATCCTGAAAAACGAAAGTGCTCGGTACGGTACCGGCATTCGAAGGTAAATCAAACCAAAATACTGGTACCGAACTGAAAGTACTGATCCTGCAAATGGCAAAAAGTAGGCTTGACCCATCACCCATCAAGTTAAAGCTCGAGCTTTGGCATTCAGAGTCGTTAGAAAGTACAAGGCCCAATAAAACCGGCTCGAAATGATCAAATACAAGTTTCTTTGGTCATAAAAATTGTACAACCTATATATTCAAACAAATGTTTTTTTCAAGATTATTCGCGTATCAAACTATTTTATAGCTTGGTTAGGCTGGCAAACTAGACCCGAACTTTGGATCATTATGGGCATTTAGGGGGTGATTGGGATTTGCTTATTTCGGTGACTTATAAGCTTATTGACTTTTTGAAAAATTAAAAGGTGTTTGGCATGGAATTATTATGTAAGAGGAAAAGTCAATAAGTCACTCTATTGTGACTTATTAACTTATCTAAAAAGTAATAAGTTGTTTTGAAAAGCTAAGCCAAACATGGCCTTATTATACCGTGGTAGGTTACTTTGGGCAATAGGCAGGTTTCTAAAGGGTCTTTATGGGCCGAAGAATAAACGAGAATCAACAGTAGCGAGTCAGAATGAGTAGGGGAAAAATAGTTTGACGGGTCAGAATGGGTGAACAGGCTTATAGGTTTGGGCGGTTACCACATAAGATCGATCAGCATGACTCAATCGATCATTCATGTGAACCCATCTGGAATGAACCTTTCCCAAGGGGTTCTACAGGAACGATTCAATCAGAATTTTGATTTTTAATTGATTTTGCTCTTCTACATGAGCTTTTATTTTTCCATTTGTAGAATAAACGACCCTTTTGGACACGAACCCATCATGACCCGACCCATGGGAATCTAACATTGTAATGATAGGATAGGTCAGAAAGGTTTCATTGTAATGAGGAAATGATTAGGATTGACCCAACAAATGAATGGCAGGAATTCAAGAGGGGTTCATGAAGGAGGAAAGGTTTCTTGTACGTTTATGTTTGTTTACTAGCTTATAAACCTATGTAATACATGGGTTGAGTATCGAAAAAATGTAAATCATAAGTTTATATATAATCGTTATCAGTGAAATGACTTATTATATAAAATGTGAAACAAAAAGTAAAGTTACATTTCAGCTATCTGAATATATTTTCATAACTCATAAGTTATCACTTCTCTGTTGAGTCACTCTAATCCATCTTATTATGTACTACTGTAAAACAGTTCAATAAAAACATAATGATGATAAGACTGTAAGTGTTTTTAAAAATAAACTATAAGTTATAAAGTTATGACAAACGAAGTGTAACTAATTCTACTATGTGTAGTAATAATATAATAAATATTTTGATATTGATAGTATTATAAAAATAGAGATAATGAGATAAGATACAAATATCATCATAGTATAGTAGTTATTAAGTATTAAAAAATCATATTGTAAATAAAATACGTGTTAAAAAAATAGGACTAAGGTTTTTAAAACTATAACTTTGAATGTCAAAACAACCTTTTAAAAAAGTAGTTGCCTATTACATATTTTTTAGCATGATGATAAGTTATTTAAAATGATTAAAATAAGTTTAATTTTGACAGTTAATGTTAGGAAATCTGACAGTATGATTAATTTTGATTATATATTGCGAAAACAATTTTTTTTTTTACATCTAAACCCAACTTCCCTAATGTATGTTGGTGTACTCATAGGTTATTATTGTTTCAAAAATAATTTTTAAAAATCATGTAGATGATGACCAATTAAATAACCACTTATCCACTTCCTATCAGTGTATAATATATATATATATATATATATATATATATATATATATATACGGAAAGAAAGTTAGTTACAGTCTTTATGTATTTATTAAAAAAAGAGTTAATTAAATTAAAATAATATATAAATAAAAATTTAGGTTGAAGGAGAGAATGCCACATGACATTTTTTGGAGTCTTTTATTATAAGTTAAATTAATACCTTAAATGAACATAAACGAACACAAGCAAACGATAACATATAAAACAAGCAAATGTAAACAAATAAATATAACGAGCACCAATTATAAGTAATTGTTGGGTGGGGGTTGGGTGATGGCAAGGTTATTGTAGTTAATCGTGTGAGGTCAAGGGTTCAAGCTTAGTAAGATAGATGGCATCTAAATACCATAATTATCGCATGATTCACAATAGAGATGAGATCTTTTCCCAAATTCCTGTACCCGGACCCGTACAGATTTAGGGTGTTCGGTATATGGATGGGTGCCCAGTTTTATTGATTTCGGTATTCGGTACTTTCAGTATTGCTACAGGTAAAAATGGTACTGGTACCGAATTTGATTACGAATGATTTTGATATAATGTTTTATTTTCGTATTGTGGTTTATGCTATTCGTATCAATTTTACCTACATGGTACCTATATTGTATTACTACTCGTACTGATTTTACCTTATTGGTACCCGTACTTTATTGGCACCCATATCAATTTTATATATATAGTACCCGTATGAGTGCTTAAAAGATAGAAAAAACATAATGGTATCAAATCAGGTACTGTACCAAAATACCGGTATCGATACCCGTACCGTACCATAATATTTGGTAGAGTATTTGGTACTTGGTTTTGTTCAGAAACGATACGGTACCGGTACGAGTAACAATACTATGCCGATTCAATCCCAAATTTACAATATTAATTGATAAAAATATAAAATATATTGTTACCCGGCATTAAAGAGTTAGGATACTTGTTCGTACATGCACAAAAATGAATGTATTTATCACTTTTTGGAAAATAAATATATAAACTAAAATAGAAATTTATAAAGTGTAGAACACATGTACATCTATGCGCCTCCAATGTATGCCCAATCTAAAACCCTATCTTGATCTAACAGGGTCTTTGGCTTCTAGGGTTTCAATCCATATGTTGACAAACACACTCTCTCGTCAAGCGTGCTGATCCGGTATGACCCGTTGACCGTCGTTGATCATGTTGACCCGAACTTTGACCAAGTTGCCTGAATAGTCTAAGTTACCAAATCGTCCCAAATACCATCACAAAAGCCAATCTATGCGCGCAAAGAAACAACACATCGGGACTGATTGGCACCGATGTTTCTCCGCCTTGATAACCCGAAATTAGCCACCATGGGCATATAGTTGTGGTCGAGCAAGACGTTTTCAAGTTTCATATCTCAGTAGATAATTTCTAAGACATAAAACATAAACATAAAGTGTAGAACGCATGTACATCTATGTGCCTCCAATGTATGCCCAATCTAAAACCCTATCTTGATCTAACAGGGTCTTTGGCTTCTAGGGTTTCAATCCATATGTTGACAGACACACTCTCTCGTCAAGCGTGTTGATCCGGTATGACCCGTTGACTGTCGTTGATCGTGTTGACCCGAACTTTGACCAAGTTTCCGGAATAGTCCAAGTTACCAAATCGTCCCAAATACCATCACAAGAGCCAATCTATGCGCGCAAAGAAACAACACACAATATAAAACAAAGTGGTCGGAGTTTTGCTGGACTTTATCAAAATACATTCTATACATAAAACTCACCTACAATGGCTGATCTACACGATCAGAAGTAGTTTGAATAAAAATGAAGTCGTCGAAACTTTGCCGGAGTAGGGATGAGAAATTTTTTTCCAATACCCATACCAATACCAATTTTGGGTATTTAGTACATGTATCGGTACACAATTTATTGATATCGTTATTCAAAGGTAAAAATGGGATTGGTACTAATTTTATATAAAATTCCAGAGTTTTTTTATGTTATGATTTTGTTCGTATTACAGTTTTTATGGTACTCGTACCAATTTTATCTATTTGGTACCCGTTGGTATTGGTACTTCGAACAATTTTACCTATTTGGTACTTATTTGAGTGCTAAAAAAATAAATAAAAATAAAGTGATACCAAAACGTGTACCATACCAAAATACCGGTATCGATGCCTGTACCCGACCGTACCAAAATATTTGGTACTTTTTCGGCACCCATATTTGTTCAAATTCGATACCGGTATTTTCAGTACCGGTACAGGTATGGATATGTGTAGTGTACCGATCCCATTCCTATGCTGGAGTATGGATCTTCATGAAAATGCATGTGGGAGTCCCAAAAGCTCTGATCTAAAGGTACATGGAAGCAAAAAAAATGAAAAGTAGCTCGCCAGAATTTGGCTTGAACTTCGCCAGAGTTTGTTTTGGCGTATTCATCGTTTCGAATTTGCAAAAACCAACACCACCACGAGATTTAGAATGCTAAAATTAGGGCGGTAGGGTCGTGCACACGCTGGACGGCCACCGCCGCCGCCACGTACACCACCCTGGTCGGCCATCGGTTTCTAGAGAGAAGGGAGAGAGGTGTGAGAGAGAGAAAGTAGGAAGGTAGAGAGAGAAAGTGGAGTTAGAATTTAGTGGAAGGGTAGAAGTTGTATTTATAGCTAGGATTTTGGAATGGGCCCAAGCCTCGTATCACGTATCAAAGTGCAGCGCGTCCAGCTCGTTTCGCTTTCTGACTCCGTTTTCGCCCGATAAAATTTGTAATAATTTATCTTATGAAGTATATTAATTATTTTCAAACCAATGTATATATTTTCCCGGAAAATGAATTAAATACGCACACATATGGCGTTGCGCTATTAAAATCGTGTAGGAAGATCCGCCCGCAAATTGTTTCCGCAAATTGTTGCGCTATTAATATCGTACTATGAATGACTAAGTATTAATTAATTTTCCTCATCAGCTTGATTTTGTACGTCTCTAAGCATATGTTAAACCGGTATAATGGCATATAGACAAATAAAAATTACAAATCAAACAAAGGGCTTATGCGTATTTTGATCATAACGTTTAGGTTTTAAATTAAGGCTACAGTATGACTAATGGGGGTCTTGAGTCGCGTAATGATTCAACGGCTGTATTTCTCAGCTACAGTTCTTGGTTTAAGACTAAAATGAGTGTTAACTCCTGATCAGGCTTATCTAATACTCATAGTAAATGATTACTCGGCTAAGTGGGAGAATTTAAGATTAAATATATTATGGTGTAATATTTAATCTAGTAGCCATTATAATCATTTACATTATATAGATCAAAATATATAACAACCTATTATATAATTAGTTGGTAATTGTTGATGGACCATATTACCCTTATTAACTAATTAGGGTTTTCACTTGGGTGCATATATAAGGAGATAATTAGGGGGTTAAAGAGTTAGACACTAATCACAATAACATCATCATGAAATCGCCCCCTCTCTCCTACAATCGATTACCCTTTATCGGTTCTCATCACCATCATTAGATTGCACCATAAGGAGGAACCAGATCAAGCTGACAATCATGTCAAACACTATTACGGCGTCTCCATCTGGATTCTCTGCTGGCCTGTCTGATGCAATCAAAGGTATGTTTTCATGTTTTCCATTATGTCCAAAACAGAACTGATCAACATAAGTATCATTCTTTGTGCATCTTATTCAATTAAAAGTCATGTTTTTTCTACGTTTTATTTTCTAATGATGGCATCTTCCTGCCTCAATGACTTAAGGATTACATTCTTATTGTTGAATTTGCACATTAGACAGTTAATGTTATTTTGAATTATTATTGCTGGTGGTTGTGTTCGACCACTTACTTAATGTGTTAGTTTAGGTTAAGAAAAATGAAAAGTAGCTCGTTGGAATTTGGCTTGAACTTTGCCGGAGTTTGTTTTGGCGTCTTCATTGTTTCGAATTTGCAAAAACCAACACCACCACGAGATTTATAATGCTAAAATTAGGGCGGTAGGGCCGTGCACACGCCGGACGGCCACCGCCGCCGCCACCTACACCACCCTGGTCGGCCATCGGTTTCTAAAGAGAAGGGAAAGAGGTGTGAGAGAGAGAAAGTAGGAAGGTAGAGAGAGAAAGTGGAGTTAGAATTTAGTGGAAGTGTAGAAGTTGTATTTATAGCTAGGATTTTGGAATGGGCCCAAGCCTCGTATCACGTATCAAAGTGCAGCGCGTCCAGCTCGTTTCGCTTTCTGACTCCGTTTTCGCCCGATAAAATTTGTAATAATTTATCTTATGAAGTATATTAATTATTTTCAAACCAATGTATATATTTTCCCGGAAAATGAATTAAATACGCACACATATGGCGTTGCGCTATTAAAATCGTGTAGGAAGATCCGCCCGCAAATTGTTTCCGTTTAACGATCCGAATACTATCGTAAAATAGTTAAAAAAAAAAACATATTAGGGAAAAATAAACATACAATAACAATTATAATGATTAAAAATCACGGCAATTCCGCGATCGATTATTAAATAACACTATATATATATATATATATATATATATATATATGTGTGTGTGTGTGTGTTTTCTCTGAGTTGCTCTTGCAAATGTATCATGAAGGCTCATTGACCGATCAACTTAAAGCTCAAGCTTTGGCATTCAGAGTCGTTACTCGTTAGAAAGTGCAAGGCCTAATAAAACCGGCTATCGAAAAGATCAAATACAAGTTTCGTAGGTCATAAAAATTGTAAATAGCTACCATTTCCAACCTAATATATTCAAAGAAATTTTCTTTAACAAGATTGTTCATGTATCATCGGAACTATTTTATGTTTGGGCTGGCAAACTAGACCAAAATATCATACTTTGGGTCATTATGGGCATTTATCATGTCGTGTTGGACCACTTCCATGATGTGTTAGTTTAGGTTAAAAAAACAAGTCAAAGGTGGGGTTTGAATGTTCCCTAAAGTGCATCTGTAAATTGTAATGGAACCTCATCTTTTTAAAGAAAACACCAGGGATTATTATAGTTGAAGAAATTTAACTTTTGGGATCATATTTTTCACACCACTAACCATATATATATAAATGAAAGGGGTCGAAATTTTGTAAGGAAAGCATATCATGGTCAATCCCTGCCAATATAACCAACATGAAGGAAACAAATTTCACAGCTGCAACCAAGCGGTTTCACAGCTGCAACTCTTATAAATAGTTGGGGGGGTACAAACAAAGCGCACGGAACAATCACAAAAATACACTGGGGACCTGAGAAGAACAATCACAAAAATACACTGGGGACCTGAGAAGGAACCCACCCGCCTCCAAACAAAGAGACAAGAAATATAATGATAGAAAGGAAACAGAAATGTTATTCGGTGGTGCATAGAGCGTTGCTCTCTGGGGGACTTAAAAAGCTTGCTGCGGTTTTTAGAACCAACCAAGGCTGGCTGGCATCATCAGATGAATTTGGTGTTAGCAATGACCTCTTACAGGCCCGTTTACTCATAAGCTAGGATGCTGGAATCAACAAGTTTACGCATTGCGAATTAAACTACCAACAATGCAATGAAAAAACATATCTCCAACCACAAATACGATTTCCAACTTCTAAAACAAAGTTAAGTTAGCATGATCCCATATTTAAATATCGAAATAGTAAATGACGCTCGCTCACAGTGCTGCAACGGTGGTGTTGTACTCTTGTGAACCAAAGATAAAAACATCAGCCACCTCAGGGCCCCTGAAAGTAACCTTCTTTTTGGACTTTCCGCGCTTGATTTGATCAAACATATCTTCTTCATCAACCTTTCCTTTCAGCTTCTTCAACTCAGCAGCTGACCTCTTCATTTGCATGCTTTGTAAATCCAGAAAGTCTTCTTCCGTTAAGCTGCTAAATTGCAAATTATAGAAGTCATCCAGATTATTATTAACTGCTGGACTTTCATCAACCTTACGGCCTAGCTTTCTTTTCAGCTTCAACTCAGCAGCTGACCTCTTCATTTGCAGGCTTTGTAAATTCACAAAATTCAGAAAGTCTTCGTTCGTTAAGGTGCTAAATTCCAAATTATAGAACGCCATAAAGTCATCCAGATTATGAATTACTGGAAGACTTTCATCAGCCTTATGGCCTAGCTTTCGTTTCATCTTCAACTCAGCAGCTGCCCACTTCATTTGCATTCTTTGTAAATTCACAAAATCCAGAAATTCTTTGTTCGTTAAGGTGCTAAATTCCAAATTATAGAACGCCATATAGTCATCCAGATTATAAATTACTGGAAGACTTTTATCTGCCATCAATGAATGCTTTTGGTATTCTTAATCACTCTGCAGAAAATAAGGTTCTGCAGTTGAAATCATCTTCATAAATCATAAATAATACCGAAGAAGAGTGAAAACACTACAATTCAGGTCAAAGCCAAACAGGGTTTTGGGATCTTTTTGAAACACTAATTTTTATTTTACACACATGTTTGTTTTTATTCCCAATACACAAATCAAATATGAATTAAAAAATAATTAAGACAATCTGAATTCTGAATGTATGAATTTTCTGTGTAAGAAAAAAAAAACACCTAGGGTTAGGGCTGCAAACGGACCGAACGAACACGAACAAGACCTTGTTCGTGTTCGCTTGTTAAGAAATATATGTGTTCGTAAACAGTTCACGAACACTTATCGAACGAGATTTTATGTTCGTGTTCGTTTGTTAAGGAAATGAACTTGTTCGTGTTCGTTTGTGTTTGTTTGTTAATTTTAGGCAACGAACAAAAACGAACGTTGACAACACAAATGAGCACAAACTAATGTTCATCAACACAAATGGAAACAAACGAACACAAACAATCGTTCATGAGCAGAATATATAATACACTAACACTTATTAGATATTTAATTTGTCGGAATTTTGAAGTATTTAAATAAATATAAAAACTAAAACACTAATGAACTACGGAACATAAACGGACACATTACCGAACGTTCACGAACATAAACGAACGAACACGGCCTTTGTTCATATTTGTTCATTTAACTAAACGGACAAAATTTAGTGTTCGTGTTCGTTTGTTTAATAAACGAACGAACACATACGAACTTCCCGCAGCCGAACGTTGGGTTCGTTTGCAGCCCTACCTAGGGTTAGTTCTAGTAAGGTTGTAATCCAGATTACAGATCCAATCGGTGTGTGTATGTGAGTAATTCGTACAAGAAAATAAATAATAAAAGCAATCAAACATCATCATCGAGTACGTACGTACCTGCGTTTGAATGAATCCAGACCGTGATGATTCGTGGTTTTGGGGGAGATTTGGGTGGGTTGAAAATATAATATAGAGAAAGTATAATGTACAAAATGGCTTAACCTACATTAACCTACGCGACAGAATTTATAACGTGCGTAATTATTTTTTTCACCATTATAACGTGCGTGATTATCACCTCCATGCGTGATTATCACCTCCCATGCGTGATTATCACCCAAAAACTGCTCCCATGCGTTATTAGGGCTCCCATGCGTGATTATTGCCCAGATCTGATGGTTGAGCGCGTCGCGTACGTGAAGTAGGATAAGGCCTTTTGTATGTTAACCTTTCCCATATAATATATATACATACATCAACAAACAACAAGATATCTCAACCCTAATAAGTTTTTTTATTTCGACCCCTTAACCTTAACCTTCATCAATCTCAACCCCCCCTTCTTGTTACTTTCTTTCTTTCTTTCTTTGTACATACATACTAAGGTTCTGCAGTTTCATAAATCATAATACCGAAGAGTAAAGACACTGCTCTATATATAGCTAAAAACATGCCTCGTCACGCCACACGACCAACTCAAAAATCCTTGTCGCGACATGCGAGAAGGCTCTAGGGCTAGGTCAGTACTATCATCGACCTAGACCTCCATGTTGTCACACGTGGCATCCGGAGAATCCGGTCATCTTCGCGCCACACGACGGTCTAAGACTGTCTTGTCGTTTTCGATTTTCGTTGGCACGTGTCCGGGGTTTTGTTTACGGATTGTGCGGGATCTTTTTGAGAGTTATTACAGACTCACCTATCAATGACATATCAGATCTATTTCTCTCTATATCTTCTCCTATATGTTTGCTATTAGGCTAGTTTCACAATATGCTTTATAATATGCATTGTTAAAAAACTTAAATATTGTTGGTCCTAGATTCATCAACTGATGAATAAAGCAGTATTTCAACATATTTGTTTTATGTGGAAATTGAAATTAATACATGCAAGTCTTGGAGATATACAATTTTTATGTTATTATTCATTTTTCTAAGATTTACAAAGAATAATTAAATGTACACAAAAATTCTACCTAGGTGGAACATAATGTGTTCTAGGTGTTTGATGGATGAGAGAAAAGATTTTGAACTGGTTGAAATCCTCTTTTCAAATCAGTTGTCTTCTACATTCGGTTGTATTGTTGTTTATAGGATAAATATTTAAGCATGTGGGATAAATAAACTATATGTTTAATTATCCTAGTTGACACTTTGCTCTTTATCCCTTTGGAGTTCGAGCACAAATTGTCCACGTGCGTTGACTTTTTTGCTTCTATAAGGCTTACACTCAGAGTCTTCCATTAGGGAGGCTCTAGAAGTACTGATAGTTTATTCTTCAAGAATCTCATATTCCAATTGCTGGTTTTAACCTTAGTTCAACAATTGATGTCAAATATAATAGGTTTTCAAGTTTATTTTTATATACGTTTTATGTAGGTATACGTTTTGACGTAAATTAAAAAGAAAAACACTATTTTCTCACATCCTTATTTTTATGGATGTGTCAATATAAGTTCGTATTTCGATGTAAACGATATTAATACATATTTCCACGTAATATGTTTAGAAGCGAGTAGGATTTCACATTCGGTATTTATAATCGGAGTTCACATTCAAATTCCAAAACAGTTCAATATAACGATATAACAATAATATAAATGTCACGTAATAATAAATTTTAAATCTCCAACTAGGTAGAGAAAAACAAAATTTGTGCACATAAGTTGTTTTAAATTCAGTACCATAAGTTGTTTTAAATTCAGTACCTCAACGTCTTTTCCATGAAGTGGAGATAACCTAACGTTAGATTAGTCAAATATTAGTTTTATAGATTTTATTTTTATTTTTTGTGGTGACTCGTGTTTCCGATATCCAATGTGGTTCAGTATGAAAAATCTTTTTTTTTTTAATTTTATAAGACAAATAAACTCCGTTACGGAATTATAAAAATTTACAAAACAAAGATTTAAATTATTAAAATTGGGTGTTATTTTCCTTTTTTTTATAAATAAACAAAGGAATACACAAAAAAAATACAAAAATGGAGCTTTATATACGCTCCTTATAGATCACTACGCAGCCTATATGACAAAAATGACACAACTACCCTTGTATTTGGCTTCGTATAGCCTCAATACAAGGGTATAAATGACATTTTCAGACCCTTATATACGCTGAGTATAGGTCAATACGCAGCGTATATAAACTTTGTGAAAAAATGATCCCTCAAACCTACCAAAATGACAAAAAAAAGTCTAATGGTTTATATACGCTGCGTAGAGAGCTATACGCAGCGTATATATACCTTGTTTTATGTGCAATGATTGGTTATTAGGCACTGAGATCCATGGTTTATATACGCTGAGTATATGTCAATACGCTGCGTAGGTAAACCCTAAGTGTGTAGATAGGCAAACTGGGTGTGCAGATAGTTAGGGCCTTTAAATATCAACTCACAAAACACTTGTCACTCAGACATTGAGTGTTCATTTTACGTGAAAAACCCTAGGGTTTTTGGTATCTGCACGCTGTATTTGCCGGAATCATGTTTCTCCGCCGGCACACTCCACCTCCACCTCACTTCCACCACCCACCGCCAACCATCCTCAACCACACGCCGCCGTCACCACCCTACTTCAATCACCCACCACCATCACCACCCCACTTCAACCACTCACCACCTCCACCCATCTTCAACCAAACGCCGCCGTCACCACCCCACTTCAACCACACGTCGCCGTCACCACCCCACTTCAACCACAATCACCACCCCACTTCAATCAAATAATACCACCAGCTCCACCCAACTTTAAACACACACCATCACCCATCTTCAACCACTCGCCACCGGCCATCTTCAACAACACACCACCTCATCAGTCACTACTTTCTATTCTGACCGTCGGAATATTGGGGGCTATTCTCGTATGTGTTGTTTTCCTTATATTTGTCGTAGGGTATTTGATTATGAGGTTGAGACAAGGTAATGGAGGAGGTGCGCCGCCTGCTGGTAGTGAACGGCAGCCTCCGGTGCTTGCGGGTAGTCAACCGCCGCCTCCGGTGCTTGCGGGTAGTCAACCGCCGCCTCCGGTGCTTGCTGGTAGTCAACCGCCGCCTCCGGTGCTTGCTGGTAGTCAACCGCCGCCTCCGGTGCTTGCTGGTAGTCAACCGCCGCCTCCGGTGCTTGCTGGTAGTGAACAGCCACCTGGTGGTGGTCAGGGAGGTCCGGTGCTTGTTGGTAGTCCACAGGCATCGGTAGGTTCGCAGCCTGTTAGTAGTCAGCCTAGTGGTGGTCTGGGAAGTCCGCCTCCGTTTGGAAATCCGCCTCCATCTCCGACTGTTTATGAATCTGCAGCTTCATCATGGAGTCTTCCGTATGAAAGTAGTACTGAATCATGGCAACCGATACATTATGATGCGGATGGCCTTCGGGCAGCTACAAACTCGTATGCCTTTGATAGGGTCCTTGGTGTAGGAGGTTTCGGAACAGTCTACCAGGGGGAATTTTCTGGGGGAGTGATGGTTGCCATAAAAGTCCCAGGAAGACGTATAGTTATGGAACCTGATTTCGACAGAGAACTCGAGTTGCTATCTGGGGTTAGGCATGAAAACCTTGTACCATTGCTTGGTTTTTGCCACGAACCTCAGATGCTTGTGTACGCTTATATTTCTAACTTTGATTTGCATCGTCATCTGCATGGTAAGTGATTAATTAATGTAATATTAGATGCCTTCTTTGAATGTTACTTTGATCGTTTGATTTAACGTGAGTTTTGTTTTAGGAGTGATGCCTCCTTTGAATTTAGGCCGTCGACTGAACATAGCGATAGGTGTTGCGAGAGGGATTGCTCATCTGCATTCCATTCACTACTAGAAAATTTGAAACTTCTTACACCAGTTTTCGTAGGAAATGTGTCATAAAACTGGCTTTTCTACGCATTTATGACAAACACATGATGTAGGAAAACACCTCGTAGGAAACCCGTTTTCAACGCATTTCCTACGCAACTTCCTACACATTTTCTACGAAACTATTACATCGCAAATTGCTACGAATCTCCTACAATATATTTAATTATTATCTTTTAGGATTTATTTTTTTAGCTACACATTTTCGACCAAAACAAAAAAATTAACAAATTTTTATTTGTGACCCACTTCTGACAAATAAATTAGAAGTGTTGTTACAAATTTATAAGGAAACTGAGTATTTTTTGTGACCCAATTCCATCAAATAACTAAGAAGTGTTGTTACAAATTTCCGAGGAAACTGAGTATTTTTTTGTGACCAAATTCCGACAAATAAATAAGAAGTGTTGTTACAAATTTCCTAGGAAACTGAGTCGGCATTTGTGACAAATTTCTGACAAAATAAAGAAAAAATGTCTACTATTTTTTACCGTTTTCCGACAAAAGCTTTTTATGTTGTGACACATTTCCAACCACCTAATTTACTAAATAAAAAAATGCAATAAAATAATTAATATTTCCAGAAATAATCTGTAATTCTAAAAACCTGTTTTACAAAATTCACCGAAGTTAAGACATAAATTCAAAAATCATGTGTCATAACGCAAGTTCTAATATGTTTAAACCGTAAGCTAATACAATTCAACGTAATTCCAAAAAGATATCAAAAACTACAACTAATTAGAAGGAGGACACCAATTCTTCATAAATTCTTGAAGTTGTTTTTGAAGTTCTTCCCTTGCTTTCCTTTCTTCGTCAAGACGAGTTGCAAGTAGATTCTTTTGTTCTTCAAGACGAGATGCAAGTAGATTCCTTTCTTCTTCAACCCGAGCTTCAAGATCTACCATTCGGAAAAAAAAAGTCTTATTACACCATAGAAGTTCTCAGTTGGAGCGGGAACATATTGACGCATTTCAGTTTTAGCTACCAAATGATGCATATCAAACAACTCATCGACGTTCGTACTAGAAAGATATTACATATGGTATTGATTGATTTAAAATATATACAAGTGTTTTTTATACATAGATTCTGATTGAAATTATAGCTGCACATGTTTCTGTTGCAATTCCAAAGTCACTTTTAAACATGCAAAGTAAAAGCTGCAAGACCAAACCACTTCAGTGTAGGTATTCAATTAACATTAAGATCAACTAACAACAAATGAAGAAATCTTCAGAGTGGGAAGAATATGTAAATGCCATAATTGTGTACTGGGCATAATTTTATTTAAAAGAAAATGTTGTGAAATCCATGTCATCATATTAATATGACATGGCAGCACACTTGTGCAATTAAACTGATGACATCAAGTATTCAACTGCATTACAAGTTTCAAGTAAGTATTCACTTTTTTGTATGTTCTATAAAAGTATGAATAGTCGTACTAACTTCAGAAAGAAATATGACAGTTAAAAAGAAATATGCAAACTTACCCTAAAGCACTCAAACATACGAGCCAGTACATCCCGTGGAATCTGCCTAAATGTCATCCAAACTCCATCGTGATCATCACCATGATCAACCTCAAACCTGCAATATTAAAATTTAAAGGCCCTCACGATTTGCACACATTGGCAGGCTATCTACACACTTAGGGTTTACATACGCTGCGTAGAGGTCAATACGCAGCGTATAGGGTAACCCTATACGCTGCGTATTGACCTCTACGCAGCGTATGTAAGGGGCAGGTACACGACCAGACAGTCAAACCTAGTACCATGTCAAATCAGTCAGTTCTACGCTGCGTATTGACCAATACGCAGCGTATAGGGTTAACAGTATACGCTGCGTATTGACCAATACGCAGCGTATATGTCAGACTGATTTGACACTGATACAATGTTGTCTAGGCATGTGAATAAAGTAATACGGGGAGTAGAGAGCTATACGCTGCGTATTTAAGTAAATTTGAAATTCTATTTATCCATGCATCTCTGTTCACTTCGAGTTCATCTCATCTGCTTTCTTTTTCATCTTCAGTAAACATCTTGTTCAATCTTGTTAAAATGTCATCATTTTGGAACAAGAATTATTTCGGTAATCGCTATTCTAACGACACATGGGGAGCAAATGATGCCAATGAGGAGGAGGAGGTTGTGTCTGGAGTCCCTGTTGATCAAAAAACACAGTTGCCAGACTTGAACAAGACTCCCACTCCACCTGTTGATGAACCAAATTACCCGGCGCATCAAGTGTATCCGGATTACGGATACGGATCTCCGTACGTGCAACAAATGGATACGGTGCTGAGAATGCACCTGTTGATGAACCATATTACCCGACGCAGCAATCGTATCCGGGTTACGGGGTATACGGGGGTGAAGGTGGATACGGATGTTACAGTGGATACTGGGGTGAAGGTGGATACAGTGGATACGATAGATATGGGGGTAAGTTTGCATATTTCTTTTTAACTGTCATATTTCTTTCTGAAGTTAGTACGACTATTCATACTTTTATAGAACATACAAAAAAGTGAATACTTACTTGAAACTTGTAATGCAGTTGAATACTTGATGTCATCAGTTTAATTGCACAAGTGTGCTGCCATGTCATATTAATATGATGACATGGATTTCACAACATTTTCTTTTAAATAAAATTATGCCCAGTACACAATTATGGCATTTACATATTCTTCCCACTCTGAAGATTTCTTCATTTGTTGTTAGTTGATCTTAATGTTAATTGAATACCTACACTGAAGTGGTTTGGTCTTGCAGCTTTTACTTTGCATGTTTAAAAGTGACTTTGGAATTGCAACAGAAACATGTGCAGCTATAATTTCAATCAGAATCTATGTATAAAAAACACTTGTATATAGTTTTCATGTTTTCCATTATGTCCAAAACAGAACTGATCAACATAAGTATCATTCTTTGTGCATCTTATTCAATTAAAAGTCATGTTTTTTCTACGTTTTATTTTCTAATGATGGCATCTTCCTGCCTCAATGACTTAAGGATTACATTCTTATTGTTGAATTTGCACATTAGACAGTTAATGTTATTTTGAATTATTATTGCTGGTGGTTGTGTTCGACCACTTACTTAATGTGTTAGTTTAGGTTAAGAAAAATGAAAAGTAGCTCGTTGGAATTTGGCTTGAACTTTGCCGGAGTTTGTTTTGGCGTCTTCATTGTTTCGAATTTGCAAAAACCAACACCACCACGAGATTTATAATGCTAAAATTAGGGCGGTAGGGCCGTGCACACGCCGGACGGCCACCGCCGCCGCCACCTACACCACCCTGGTCGGCCATCGGTTTCTAAAGAGAAGGGAAAGAGGTGTGAGAGAGAGAAAGTAGGAAGGTAGAGAGAGAAAGTGGAGTTAGAATTTAGTGGAAGTGTAGAAGTTGTATTTATAGCTAGGATTTTGGAATGGGCCCAAGCCTCGTATCACGTATCAAAGTGCAGCGCGTCCAGCTCGTTTCGCTTTCTGACTCCGTTTTCGCCCGATAAAATTTGTAATAATTTATCTTATGAAGTATATTAATTATTTTCAAACCAATGTATATATTTTCCCGGAAAATGAATTAAATACGCACACATATGGCGTTGCGCTATTAAAATCGTGTAGGAAGATCCGCCCGCAAATTGTTTCCGTTTAACGATCCGAATACTATCGTAAAATAGTTAAAAAAAAAAACATATTAGGGAAAAATAAACATACAATAACAATTATAATGATTAAAAATCACGGCAATTCCGCGATCGATTATTAAATAACACTATATATATATATATATATATATATATATATGTGTGTGTGTGTGTGTTTTCTCTGAGTTGCTCTTGCAAATGTATCATGAAGGCTCATTGACCGATCAACTTAAAGCTCAAGCTTTGGCATTCAGAGTCGTTACTCGTTAGAAAGTGCAAGGCCTAATAAAACCGGCTATCGAAAAGATCAAATACAAGTTTCGTAGGTCATAAAAATTGTAAATAGCTACCATTTCCAACCTAATATATTCAAAGAAATTTTCTTTAACAAGATTGTTCATGTATCATCGGAACTATTTTATGTTTGGGCTGGCAAACTAGACCAAAATATCATACTTTGGGTCATTATGGGCATTTATCATGTCGTGTTGGACCACTTCCATGATGTGTTAGTTTAGGTTAAAAAAACAAGTCAAAGGTGGGGTTTGAATGTTCCCTAAAGTGCATCTGTAAATTGTAATGGAACCTCATCTTTTTAAAGAAAACACCAGGGATTATTATAGTTGAAGAAATTTAACTTTTGGGATCATATTTTTCACACCACTAACCATATATATATAAATGAAAGGGGTCGAAATTTTGTAAGGAAAGCATATCATGGTCAATCCCTGCCAATATAACCAACATGAAGGAAACAAATTTCACAGCTGCAACCAAGCGGTTTCACAGCTGCAACTCTTATAAATAGTTGGGGGGGTACAAACAAAGCGCACGGAACAATCACAAAAATACACTGGGGACCTGAGAAGAACAATCACAAAAATACACTGGGGACCTGAGAAGGAACCCACCCGCCTCCAAACAAAGAGACAAGAAATATAATGATAGAAAGGAAACAGAAATGTTATTCGGTGGTGCATAGAGCGTTGCTCTCTGGGGGACTTAAAAAGCTTGCTGCGGTTTTTAGAACCAACCAAGGCTGGCTGGCATCATCAGATGAATTTGGTGTTAGCAATGACCTCTTACAGGCCCGTTTACTCATAAGCTAGGATGCTGGAATCAACAAGTTTACGCATTGCGAATTAAACTACCAACAATGCAATGAAAAAACATATCTCCAACCACAAATACGATTTCCAACTTCTAAAACAAAGTTAAGTTAGCATGATCCCATATTTAAATATCGAAATAGTAAATGACGCTCGCTCACAGTGCTGCAACGGTGGTGTTGTACTCTTGTGAACCAAAGATAAAAACATCAGCCACCTCAGGGCCCCTGAAAGTAACCTTCTTTTTGGACTTTCCGCGCTTGATTTGATCAAACATATCTTCTTCATCAACCTTTCCTTTCAGCTTCTTCAACTCAGCAGCTGACCTCTTCATTTGCATGCTTTGTAAATCCAGAAAGTCTTCTTCCGTTAAGCTGCTAAATTGCAAATTATAGAAGTCATCCAGATTATTATTAACTGCTGGACTTTCATCAACCTTACGGCCTAGCTTTCTTTTCAGCTTCAACTCAGCAGCTGACCTCTTCATTTGCAGGCTTTGTAAATTCACAAAATTCAGAAAGTCTTCGTTCGTTAAGGTGCTAAATTCCAAATTATAGAACGCCATAAAGTCATCCAGATTATGAATTACTGGAAGACTTTCATCAGCCTTATGGCCTAGCTTTCGTTTCATCTTCAACTCAGCAGCTGCCCACTTCATTTGCATTCTTTGTAAATTCACAAAATCCAGAAATTCTTTGTTCGTTAAGGTGCTAAATTCCAAATTATAGAACGCCATATAGTCATCCAGATTATAAATTACTGGAAGACTTTTATCTGCCATCAATGAATGCTTTTGGTATTCTTAATCACTCTGCAGAAAATAAGGTTCTGCAGTTGAAATCATCTTCATAAATCATAAATAATACCGAAGAAGAGTGAAAACACTACAATTCAGGTCAAAGCCAAACAGGGTTTTGGGATCTTTTTGAAACACTAATTTTTATTTTACACACATGTTTGTTTTTATTCCCAATACACAAATCAAATATGAATTAAAAAATAATTAAGACAATCTGAATTCTGAATGTATGAATTTTCTGTGTAAGAAAAAAAAAACACCTAGGGTTAGGGCTGCAAACGGACCGAACGAACACGAACAAGACCTTGTTCGTGTTCGCTTGTTAAGAAATATATGTGTTCGTAAACAGTTCACGAACACTTATCGAACGAGATTTTATGTTCGTGTTCGTTTGTTAAGGAAATGAACTTGTTCGTGTTCGTTTGTGTTTGTTTGTTAATTTTAGGCAACGAACAAAAACGAACGTTGACAACACAAATGAGCACAAACTAATGTTCATCAACACAAATGGAAACAAACGAACACAAACAATCGTTCATGAGCAGAATATATAATACACTAACACTTATTAGATATTTAATTTGTCGGAATTTTGAAGTATTTAAATAAATATAAAAACTAAAACACTAATGAACTACGGAACATAAACGGACACATTACCGAACGTTCACGAACATAAACGAACGAACACGGCCTTTGTTCATATTTGTTCATTTAACTAAACGGACAAAATTTAGTGTTCGTGTTCGTTTGTTTAATAAACGAACGAACACATACGAACTTCCCGCAGCCGAACGTTGGGTTCGTTTGCAGCCCTACCTAGGGTTAGTTCTAGTAAGGTTGTAATCCAGATTACAGATCCAATCGGTGTGTGTATGTGAGTAATTCGTACAAGAAAATAAATAATAAAAGCAATCAAACATCATCATCGAGTACGTACGTACCTGCGTTTGAATGAATCCAGACCGTGATGATTCGTGGTTTTGGGGGAGATTTGGGTGGGTTGAAAATATAATATAGAGAAAGTATAATGTACAAAATGGCTTAACCTACATTAACCTACGCGACAGAATTTATAACGTGCGTAATTATTTTTTTCACCATTATAACGTGCGTGATTATCACCTCCATGCGTGATTATCACCTCCCATGCGTGATTATCACCCAAAAACTGCTCCCATGCGTTATTAGGGCTCCCATGCGTGATTATTGCCCAGATCTGATGGTTGAGCGCGTCGCGTACGTGAAGTAGGATAAGGCCTTTTGTATGTTAACCTTTCCCATATAATATATATACATACATCAACAAACAACAAGATATCTCAACCCTAATAAGTTTTTTTATTTCGACCCCTTAACCTTAACCTTCATCAATCTCAACCCCCCCTTCTTGTTACTTTCTTTCTTTCTTTCTTTGTACATACATACTAAGGTTCTGCAGTTTCATAAATCATAATACCGAAGAGTAAAGACACTGCTCTATATATAGCTAAAAACATGCCTCGTCACGCCACACGACCAACTCAAAAATCCTTGTCGCGACATGCGAGAAGGCTCTAGGGCTAGGTCAGTACTATCATCGACCTAGACCTCCATGTTGTCACACGTGGCATCCGGAGAATCCGGTCATCTTCGCGCCACACGACGGTCTAAGACTGTCTTGTCGTTTTCGATTTTCGTTGGCACGTGTCCGGGGTTTTGTTTACGGATTGTGCGGGATCTTTTTGAGAGTTATTACAGACTCACCTATCAATGACATATCAGATCTATTTCTCTCTATATCTTCTCCTATATGTTTGCTATTAGGCTAGTTTCACAATATGCTTTATAATATGCATTGTTAAAAAACTTAAATATTGTTGGTCCTAGATTCATCAACTGATGAATAAAGCAGTATTTCAACATATTTGTTTTATGTGGAAATTGAAATTAATACATGCAAGTCTTGGAGATATACAATTTTTATGTTATTATTCATTTTTCTAAGATTTACAAAGAATAATTAAATGTACACAAAAATTCTACCTAGGTGGAACATAATGTGTTCTAGGTGTTTGATGGATGAGAGAAAAGATTTTGAACTGGTTGAAATCCTCTTTTCAAATCAGTTGTCTTCTACATTCGGTTGTATTGTTGTTTATAGGATAAATATTTAAGCATGTGGGATAAATAAACTATATGTTTAATTATCCTAGTTGACACTTTGCTCTTTATCCCTTTGGAGTTCGAGCACAAATTGTCCACGTGCGTTGACTTTTTTGCTTCTATAAGGCTTACACTCAGAGTCTTCCATTAGGGAGGCTCTAGAAGTACTGATAGTTTATTCTTCAAGAATCTCATATTCCAATTGCTGGTTTTAACCTTAGTTCAACAATTGATGTCAAATATAATAGGTTTTCAAGTTTATTTTTATATACGTTTTATGTAGGTATACGTTTTGACGTAAATTAAAAAGAAAAACACTATTTTCTCACATCCTTATTTTTATGGATGTGTCAATATAAGTTCGTATTTCGATGTAAACGATATTAATACATATTTCCACGTAATATGTTTAGAAGCGAGTAGGATTTCACATTCGGTATTTATAATCGGAGTTCACATTCAAATTCCAAAACAGTTCAATATAACGATATAACAATAATATAAATGTCACGTAATAATAAATTTTAAATCTCCAACTAGGTAGAGAAAAACAAAATTTGTGCACATAAGTTGTTTTAAATTCAGTACCATAAGTTGTTTTAAATTCAGTACCTCAACGTCTTTTCCATGAAGTGGAGATAACCTAACGTTAGATTAGTCAAATATTAGTTTTATAGATTTTATTTTTATTTTTTGTGGTGACTCGTGTTTCCGATATCCAATGTGGTTCAGTATGAAAAATCTTTTTTTTTTTAATTTTATAAGACAAATAAACTCCGTTACGGAATTATAAAAATTTACAAAACAAAGATTTAAATTATTAAAATCGGGTGTTATTTTCCTTTTTTTTATAAATAAACAAAGGAATACACAAAAAAAATACAAAAATGGAGCTTTATATACGCTCCTTATAGATCACTACGCAGCCTATATGACAAAAATGACACAACTACCCTTGTATTTGGCTTCGTATAGCCTCAATACAAGGGTATAAATGACATTTTCAGACCCTTATATACGCTGAGTATAGGTCAATACGCAGCGTATATAAACTTTGTGAAAAAATGATCCCTCAAACCTACCAAAATGACAAAAAAAAGTCTAATGGTTTATATACGCTGCGTAGAGAGCTATACGCAGCGTATATATACCTTGTTTTATGTGCAATGATTGGTTATTAGGCACTGAGATCCATGGTTTATATACGCTGAGTATATGTCAATACGCTGCGTAGGTAAACCCTAAGTGTGTAGATAGGCAAACTGGGTGTGCAGATAGTTAGGGCCTTTAAATATCAACTCACAAAACACTTGTCACTCAGACATTGAGTGTTCATTTTACGTGAAAAACCCTAGGGTTTTTGGTATCTGCACGCTGTATTTGCCGGAATCATGTTTCTCCGCCGGCACACTCCACCTCCACCTCACTTCCACCACCCACCGCCAACCATCCTCAACCACACGCCGCCGTCACCACCCTACTTCAATCACCCACCACCATCACCACCCCACTTCAACCACTCACCACCTCCACCCATCTTCAACCAAACGCCGCCGTCACCACCCCACTTCAACCACACGTCGCCGTCACCACCCCACTTCAACCACAATCACCACCCCACTTCAATCAAATAATACCACCAGCTCCACCCAACTTTAAACACACACCATCACCCATCTTCAACCACTCGCCACCGGCCATCTTCAACAACACACCACCTCATCAGTCACTACTTTCTATTCTGACCGTCGGAATATTGGGGGCTATTCTCGTATGTGTTGTTTTCCTTATATTTGTCGTAGGGTATTTGATTATGAGGTTGAGACAAGGTAATGGAGGAGGTGCGCCGCCTGCTGGTAGTGAACGGCAGCCTCCGGTGCTTGCGGGTAGTCAACCGCCGCCTCCGGTGCTTGCGGGTAGTCAACCGCCGCCTCCGGTGCTTGCTGGTAGTCAACCGCCGCCTCCGGTGCTTGCTGGTAGTCAACCGCCGCCTCCGGTGCTTGCTGGTAGTCAACCGCCGCCTCCGGTGCTTGCTGGTAGTGAACAGCCACCTGGTGGTGGTCAGGGAGGTCCGGTGCTTGTTGGTAGTCCACAGGCATCGGTAGGTTCGCAGCCTGTTAGTAGTCAGCCTAGTGGTGGTCTGGGAAGTCCGCCTCCGTTTGGAAATCCGCCTCCATCTCCGACTGTTTATGAATCTGCAGCTTCATCATGGAGTCTTCCGTATGAAAGTAGTACTGAATCATGGCAACCGATACATTATGATGCGGATGGCCTTCGGGCAGCTACAAACTCGTATGCCTTTGATAGGGTCCTTGGTGTAGGAGGTTTCGGAACAGTCTACCAGGGGGAATTTTCTGGGGGAGTGATGGTTGCCATAAAAGTCCCAGGAAGACGTATAGTTATGGAACCTGATTTCGACAGAGAACTCGAGTTGCTATCTGGGGTTAGGCATGAAAACCTTGTACCATTGCTTGGTTTTTGCCACGAACCTCAGATGCTTGTGTACGCTTATATTTCTAACTTTGATTTGCATCGTCATCTGCATGGTAAGTGATTAATTAATGTAATATTAGATGCCTTCTTTGAATGTTACTTTGATCGTTTGATTTAACGTGAGTTTTGTTTTAGGAGTGATGCCTCCTTTGAATTTAGGCCGTCGACTGAACATAGCGATAGGTGTTGCGAGAGGGATTGCTCATCTGCATTCCATTCACTACTAGAAAATTTGAAACTTCTTACACCAGTTTTCGTAGGAAATGTGTCATAAAACTGGCTTTTCTACGCATTTATGACAAACACATGATGTAGGAAAACACCTCGTAGGAAACCCGTTTTCAACGCATTTCCTACGCAACTTCCTACACATTTTCTACGAAACTATTACATCGCAAATTGCTACGAATCTCCTACAATATATTTAATTATTATCTTTTAGGATTTATTTTTTTAGCTACACATTTTCGACCAAAACAAAAAAATTAACAAATTTTTATTTGTGACCCACTTCTGACAAATAAATTAGAAGTGTTGTTACAAATTTATAAGGAAACTGAGTATTTTTTGTGACCCAATTCCATCAAATAACTAAGAAGTGTTGTTACAAATTTCCGAGGAAACTGAGTATTTTTTTGTGACCAAATTCCGACAAATAAATAAGAAGTGTTGTTACAAATTTCCTAGGAAACTGAGTCGGCATTTGTGACAAATTTCTGACAAAATAAAGAAAAAATGTCTACTATTTTTTACCGTTTTCCGACAAAAGCTTTTTATGTTGTGACACATTTCCAACCACCTAATTTACTAAATAAAAAAATGCAATAAAATAATTAATATTTCCAGAAATAATCTGTAATTCTAAAAACCTGTTTTACAAAATTCACCGAAGTTAAGACATAAATTCAAAAATCATGTGTCATAACGCAAGTTCTAATATGTTTAAACCGTAAGCTAATACAATTCAACGTAATTCCAAAAAGATATCAAAAACTACAACTAATTAGAAGGAGGACACCAATTCTTCATAAATTCTTGAAGTTGTTTTTGAAGTTCTTCCCTTGCTTTCCTTTCTTCGTCAAGACGAGTTGCAAGTAGATTCTTTTGTTCTTCAAGACGAGATGCAAGTAGATTCCTTTCTTCTTCAACCCGAGCTTCAAGATCTACCATTCGGGAAAAAAAAAGTCTTATTACACCATAGAAGTTCTCAGTTGGAGCGAGAACATATTGACGCATTTCAGTTTTAGCTACCAAATGATGCATATCAAACAACTCATCGACGTTCGTACTAGAAAGATATTACATATGGTATTGATTGATTTAAAATACATACAAGTGTTTTTTATACATAGATTCTGATTGAAATTATAGCTGCACATGTTTCTGTTGCAATTCCAAAGTCACTTTTAAACATGCAAAGTAAAAGCTGCAAGACCAAACCACTTCAGTGTAGGTATTCAATTAACATTAAGATCAACTAACAACAAATGAAGAAATCTTCAGAGTGAGAAGAATGTGTAAATGCCATAATTGTGTACTGGGCATAATTTTATTTAAAAGAAAATGTTGTGAAATCCATGTCATTAATATGACATGGCAGCACACTTGTGCAATTAAACTGATGACATCAAGTATTCAACTGCATTACAAGTTTCAAGTAAGTATTCACTTTTTTGTATGTTCTATAAAAGTATGAATAGTCGTACTAACTTCAGAAAGAAATATGACAGTTAAAAAGAAATATGCAAACTTACCCCCATATCTATCGTATCCACTGTATCCACCTTCACCCCAGTATCCACTGTAACATCCGTATCCACCTTCACCCCCGTATACCCCGTAACCCGGATACGATTGCTGCGTCGGGTAATATGGTTCATCAACAGGTGCATTCTCAGCACCGTATCCATTTGTTGCACGTACGGAGATCCGTATCCGTAATCCGGATACACTTGATGCGCCGGGTAATTTGGTTCATCAACAGGTGGAGTGGGAGTCTTGTTCAAGTCTGGCAACTGTGTTTTTTGATCAACAGGGACTCCAGACACAACCTCCTCCTCCTCATTGGCATCATTTGCTCCCCATGTGTCGTTAGAATAGCGATTACCGAAATAATTCTTGTTCCAAAATGATGACATTTTAACAAGATTGAACAAGATGTTTACTGAAGATGAAAAAGAAAGCAGATGAGATGAACTCGAAGTGAACAGAGATGCATGGATAAATAGAATTTCAAATTTACTTAAATACGCAGCGTATAGCTCTCTACTCCCCGTATTACTTTATTCACATGCCTAGACAACATTGTATCAGTGTCAAATCAGTCTGACATATACGCTGCGTATTGGTCAATACGCAGCGTATACTGTTAACCCTATACGCTGCGTATTGGTCAATACGCAGCGTAGAACTGACTGATTTGACATGGTACTAGGTTTGACTGTCTGGTCGTGTACCTGCCCCTTACATACGCTGCGTAGAGGTCAATACGCAGCGTATAGGGTTACCCTATACGCTGCGTATTGACCTCTACGCAGCGTATGTAAACCCTAAGTGTGTAGATAGCCTGCCAATGTGTGCAAATCGTGAGGGCCTTTAAATTTTAATATTGCAGGTTTGAGGTTGATCATGGTGATGATCACGATGGAGTTTGGATGACATTTAGGCAGATTCCACGGGATGTACTGGCTCGTATGTTTGAGTGCTTTAGGGTAAGTTTGCATATTTCTTTTTAACTGTCATATTTCTTTCTGAAGTTAGTACGACTATTCATACTTTTATAGAACATACAAAAAAGTGAATACTTACTTGAAACTTGTAATGCAGTTGAATACTTGATGTCATCAGTTTAATTGCACAAGTGTGCTGCCATGTCATATTAATATGATGACATGGATTTCACAACATTTTCTTTTAAATAAAATTATGCCCAGTACACAATTATGGCATTTACATATTCTTCCCACTCTGAAGATTTCTTCATTTGTTGTTAGTTGATCTTAATGTTAATTGAATACCTACACTGAAGTGGTTTGGTCTTGCAGCTTTTACTTTGCATGTTTAAAAGTGACTTTGGAATTGCAACAGAAACATGTGCAGCTATAATTTCAATCAGAATCTATGTATAAAAAACACTTGTATATATTTTAAATCAATCAATACCATATGTAATATCTTTCTAGTACGAACGTCGATGAGTTGTTTGATATGCATCATTTGGTAGCTAAAACTGAAATGCGTCAATATGTTCCCGCTCCAACTGAGAACTTCTATGGTGTAATAAGACTTTTTTTTCCGAATGGTAGATCTTGAAGCTCGGGTTGAAGAAGAAAGGAATCTACTTGCATCTCGTCTTGAAGAACAAAAGAATCTACTTGCAACTCGTCTTGACGAAGAAAGGAAAGCAAGGGAAGAACTTCAAAAACAACTTCAAGAATTTATGAAGAATTGGTGTCCTCCTTCTAATTAGTTGTAGTTTTTGATATCTTTTTGGAATTACGTTGAATTGTATTAGCTTACGGTTTAAACATATTAGAACTTGCGTTATGACACATGATTTTTGAATTTATGTCTTAACTTCGGTGAATTTTGTAAAACAGGTTTTTAGAATTACAGATTATTTCTGGAAATATTAATTATTTTATTGCATTTTTTTATTTAGTAAATTAGGTGGTTGGAAATGTGTCACAACATAAAAAGCTTTTGTCGGAAAACGGTAAAAAATAGTAGACATTTTTTCTTTATTTTGTCAGAAATTTGTCACAAATGCCGACTCAGTTTCCTAGGAAATTTGTAACAACACTTCTTATTTATTTGTCGGAATTTGGTCACAAAAAAATACTCAGTTTCCTCGGAAATTTGTAACAACACTTCTTAGTTATTTGATGGAATTGGGTCACAAAAAATACTCAGTTTCCTTATAAATTTGTAACAACACTTCTAATTTATTTGTCAGAAGTGGGTCACAAATAAAAATTTGTTAATTTTTTTGTTTTGGTCGAAAATGTGTAGCTAAAAAAATAAATCCTAAAAGATAATAATTAAATATATTGTAGGAGATTCGTAGCAATTTGCGATGTAATAGTTTCGTAGAAAATGTGTAGGAAGTTGCGTAGGAAATGCGTTGAAAACGGGTTTCCTACGAGGTGTTTTCCTACATCATGTGTTTGTCATAAATGCGTAGAAAAGCCAGTTTTATGACACATTTCCTACGAAAACTGGTGTAAGAAGTTTCAAATTTTCTAGTAGTGAATGGAATGCAGATGAGCAATCCCTCTCGCAACACCTATCGCTATGTTCGGTCGACGGCCTAAATTCAAAGGAGGCATCACTCCTAAAACAAAACTCACGTTAAATCAAACGATCAAAGTAACATTCAAAGAAGGCATCTAATATTACATTAATTAATCATTTACCATGCAGATAACGATGCAAATCAAAGTTAGAAATATAAGCGTACACAAGCATCTGAGGTTCGTGGCAAAAACCAAGCAATGGTACAAGGTTTTCATGCCTAACCCCAGATAGCAACTCGAGTTCTCTGTCGAAATCAGGTTCCATAACTATACGTCTTCCTGGGACTTTTATGGCAACCATCACTCCCCCAGAAAATTCCCCCCGGTAGACTGTTCCGAAACCTCCTACACCAAGGACCCTATCAAAGGCATAAGAGTTTGTAGCTGCCCGAAGGCCATCCGCAGCATAATGTATCGGTTGCCATGATTCAGTACTACTTTCATACGGAAGACTCCATGATGAAGCTGCAGATTCATAAACAGTCGGAGATGGAGGCGGATTTCCAAACAGAGGCGGAGGCGGACTTCCCAGACCACCACTAGGCTGACTACTAACAGGCTGCGAACCTACCGATGCCTGTGGACTACCAACAAGCACCGGACCTCCCTGACCACCACCAGGTGGCTGTTCACTACCAACAAGCACCGAAGGCGGCGGTTGACTACCAGCAAGCACCGGAGGCGGCTGTTGACTACCAGCAAGCACCGGAGGCGGCGGTTGACTACCAGCAAGCACCGGAGGCGGCGGTTGACTACCAGCAAGCACCGGAGGCGGCGGTTGACTACCAGCAAGCACCGGAGGCGGCGGTTGACTACCAGCAAGCACCGGAGGCGGCGGTTGACTACCAGCAAGCACCGGAGGCGGCGGTTGACTACCAACAAGCAACGGAGGCGGCCGTTCACTACCAACAAGCACCAGAGGCTGCCGTTCACTACCAGCAGGCGGCGCACCTCCTCTATTACCTTGTCTCAACCTCATAATCAAATACCCTACGACAAATATAAGGAAAACAACACATACGAGAATAGCCCCCAATATTCCGACGGTCAGAATAGAAAGTAGTGACTGATGAGGTGGTGTGTTGTTGAAGATGGCCGGTGGCGAGTGGTTGAAGATGGGTGATGGTGTGTGTTTAAAGTTGGGTGAAGCTGGTGGTACTGTTTGATTGAAGTGGGGTGGTGATTGTGGTAGGTGGTTGAAGTGGGGTGGTGACGGCGGCGTGTGGTTGAAGTGGGGTGGTGACGGCGGCGTTTGGTTGAAGATGGGTGGAGGTGGTGGGTGGTTGAAGTGGGGTGGTGATGGTTAGGGTTGTAAACGAACCGAACGAACACGAACAAGGCCTTGTTCGTGTTCGTTCGTTAAGGAAATAAATGTGTTCACGAACGGTTCATGAATATTTACCGAACGAGATTTTATGTTCGTGTTCGTTCATTAAGGAAATGAGCGTGTTCGCGAACGGTTCACGAACACAAATAAATTTGGTGAATGCGACGAAGGATAAAGATAGATGGCCCAGAGAGTAGCACTCGAACTTGAATCCCATATTGTGGAACGAAGGTCGATTGTCTTCGTAGATGTAAACAATGAGAAATGAAAGGGAAATGATGCATAAACAAGGTAAAAGTGGGTTTCCTAGTTTAATTGTTAGGGAAATAAAATAGATAAAAGTTTAATAATATGAAAAGTACAAATAAAATATAAGAAAGTACAATGATCTTCAATTAAAACACAAACATGCGAACATAAACGAACGCAAATCAACGAATGTTCACGAACAGGTTCACGAACGCCTTACCGAACGTTCACGAACACAATCGAACGAACGAGACCTCTGTACATGTTCGTTCATTTAACTAATCGAACGAAATTTCTTGTTCATGTTAGTTCGTTTATTAAACGAACGAACATAAACGAACTTCCCGCCGAACGGTTTACGAACTGTTCGCTGAACGTTCGGTTCGTTTACAGCCCTAGTGATGGTGGTGGGTGATTGAAGTGGGGTGGTGACGGCGGCAGTGGCGGACCTAGAAGAAAAATTCAGGGGTATCCTTTTTTTTTTACCTAGGCTCGTCCCTCCCTGAGAATTCAAAGGCCCCTAAAGGGCCTTGTGTGTCTTAAAAATGGCCCCGTAGACAGGGGCGGAGCTACCTTATGTCGGGGGGCAACGCCCGCTATGGCTTGGAGTGGAAAAATTTGGAAAAATTAGTGTAAATTTTGGAAAAATTTGAGGTTTTTTCGATTTCGTTACGGCTTATTTATAAAACGTTACGGCTTGGCGGATTTTCTAGATCCGCCACTGCCCGTAGATTTTTCTTTTATATAAGGTCATCCATAAGAATTCGAAAGCTAAAAAACTTTCTTTATAGATAAAAAAATTTCTTCATGTTTATATAATATTTATTTACATTTAAACAAAAATGACAATTTATTAATCATATATTCCGAAACAACTATTTTAATATTTTTTCTGTATTAATTTAACTTTTAATATTTTTTATTTAAAAAAGAACCAGCAAGTATAATCTGTGAAAACTTAGATGCATGTCATTTGTAAGGAAACTTTTGTGTATGTAAAATGATAGATTGTTAAAAGTAAAAAATAAAAACAAATAAGTAATTTTTACAGTAAATTAACTAAAGTAATAAATGGTTTGATATAAATTGAAAAACAAATAAGTAATTTTTACACTAAATTAACTAAAGTAATAAATGGTTTGATATAAATTGAAATTTGACAAAACGTAGACTTCTGACATGCAAAGTTTTTCTTTTTCATTTCCGATGCTCATATTAATATAATTTTATCTTTTCCATTTTTCTAGAAAACACTCCATCTTCTCACCTCTTTGACAATGAGCCTCTGCAACTTTGGGTCTACCGGAATTTTTTCATTTCCATCGACCGGAATTCTTGTTTCAGTTTCTAAAATTTTTTTTTGAGGGGTGTCCTAGTAGTTGTTGAGGGGTATCCTTAGTATAAAAATCGGAAATTTTTTTTTTTTTTTACACTACCGGTTAGAAGTTGAGCCGTAGCCCGGGCTCGCCTCCGAGTACACTAGGTCCGCCCCTGGACGGCGGCGTGTGGTTGAGGATGGTTGGCGGTGGGTGGTGGAAGTGAGGTGGAGGTGGAGTGTGCCGGCGGACAAACATGATTCCGGCAAATACAGCGTGCAGATACCAAAAACCCTAGGGTTTTTCACGTAAAATGAACACTCAATGTCTGAGTGACAAGTGTTTTGTGAGTTGATATTTGAAGGCCCTAACTATCTGCACACCCAGTTTGCCTATCTGCACACTTAGGGTTTACCTACGCTGCGTATTGACCTATACTCAGCGTATATAAACCATGGATCTCAGTGCCTAATAACCAATCATTGCACAGAAAACAAGGTATATATACGCTGTGTATAGCTCTCTACGCAGCGTATATAAACCATTAGACTTTTTTGGGTCATTTTGGTAGGTTTGAGGGATCATTTTTTCACAAAGTTTATATACGCTGCGTATTGACCTATACTCAGCGTATATAAAGGTCTGAAAATGTCATTTATACCCTTGTATTGAGGCTATACGAAGCCAAATACAAGGGTAGTTGTGTCATTTTTGTCTTATATGCTGCGTAGTGATCTATAAGGAGCGTATATAAAGCTCCATTTTTGTATTTTTTTTTTTGTGTATTCCTTTGTTTATTTATAAAAAAAAAAGGAAAATAACACCCGATACGATACTATACGATACGATATAACACCTGTATAGGCCTATAGGTGTGATTTAGGTCCCGTATTGACCTCGTATAAGCCTATAAGTGTGATATCGTATCGTATAGGTGTAGTATAGGTCACGTATTGACCTCGTATAAGACTATAAGTGTGATATCGTATCGTATAGCATAGTATATGTCCCGTATTGACCTCGTATAAGCCTATAAGTGTGATATCGTATCGTATAGCGTAGTATATGTCCCGTATAGGCGTATAAGTGTGATATCGTATCGTATAGGTGTAGTATAGGTCTCGTATTGACCTCGTATAAGCCTATAAGTGTGATATCGTATCGTATAGCATAGTATATGTCCCGTATTGACCTCGTATAAGCCTATAAGTGTGATATTGTATCGTATAGCGTAGTATATGTCCCGTATAGGCCTATAAGTGTGATATCGTATAGGTCACGTATTGACCCCGTATAAGCATATAAGTGTGATATCGTATCGTATAGCATAGTATATGTCCCGTATAGGCCTATAAGTGTGATATCGTATCGTATAGATGTAGTATAGGTCACGTATTGACCCCGTATAAGCATATAAGTGTGATATCGTATCGTATAGCATAGTATATGTCCCGTATTGACCTCGTATAAGTCATTTTTGTCTCATACGCTGCGTAGGGATCTATACGAGGTCAATACGTGACCTATACTACACCTATACGATACGATATCACACTTATAGGCTTATACGAGGTCAATACGGGACCTAAACCACACCTATACGATATATCACACTTATAGCCTAATACGGGACATATACTACGCTATACGATACAATATCACACTTATAGGCTTATACGAGGTCAATACGGGAACTAAATCACACCTATACGATACAATATCACACTTATAGGCTTATACGAGGTAAATACGGGACCTAAATCACACCTTTAGGCCTATACGGGTGTTATATCGTATCGTATCGTATCGGGTGTTAATTTTTTTTTTTTATAAATAAACAAAGAAATACACAAAAAAAATGGAGCTTTATATACGCTGCGTATAGATCCCTACGCAGCGTATGAGACAAAAATGACACAACTACCCTTGTATTTGGCTTCGTATAGCCTCAACACAAGGGTATAAAGGACATTTTCTGACCTTTATATACGCTGCGTAGTAGCGTATCGTGTTGCATCGTATCATATAATATATTTGTACTAGGTTAGAACCCCGTGTATTACACGGGTTGAATAAATATAACTTTATACACTAAGTAATAAAATAGTTACATCTTTTAAAAACTCGTGTATTGCACGATTTGAATAGACACATGTCTTACACGAATAATGTAATCCGTTAACACATTTAGTCATCAAGATGTGTTTTCTAAAAAATGAACTTTGAGGTACTATTTACTTATTGTAACATCTCACTTTATTTTTTATTAGGTTAGAGAGTTGTGTATTACAAGGTTTATAAAATTTTACTTTGTTTTTTTATTTATTATTAGGTTAGAAACTTACGTATTACTTGATGTTGGATAATCAGCAGAAAAAAAAAAGAAATATTTTAGTAAAAAATATTAAATACACAAGAGATAAGTTGGATATTATGATGTAATATTATTATTTCATTGGAGTGTAAAACGGGATAATGAAATCCTTTATTAAAAATATGATTCTAATTATACCACATGTATAAAAAATATATGTTCTACATGTATTGAATAAATCCTTTTAACGAAACAGTTGATTAGAATAAATATTTTTATTATCTTTATCTTTATAAATATTTTAGTTAATTACATAGTTAGTCCCTGTGGTTTGCACAAAGTAACATACTTAGGTACTATAATAGTTTAAAATCACATTCTAGGGTATTAACTTTCATTTTGTAACGTTTGGAGGTATTAACGTTATTTGTTTTTAAAATCACATTCTATTAGTACCTAAGTATGTTATTTTGTGCAAATCATAGGGACTAAGTATGTTAATACCCTAGAATTTAATACATTCAAACGTTACAAAATGAAAAGTTAATACCCTAGAAGGTGATTTTAAACTATTAGTATCTAAGTATGTTATTTTATGTAAACCACAGGGACTAACTATGTAATTAACTCTAAATATTTAAAACGCTAATATATTTTTTTTAGATTTTAATAGTTAATATATGATTATAATAATTAATATAATATTATCAGTTATCTTTGTCTTTATCTTTAAATCTCTTTCATAAATTTTAAATTTAATATTATCACATAATTAAATTTCCATAATAAATATTAAAAAAATAATTAAGAATGCCTCATAGAGCGCCATGTGTCCATAACATGGTTTCTTTTATTATATAGTATAGATTATTTACCAATAATATTGTTTTTTATAAATAATTTTCATTTTTAATTTTTATAATTCATAATAGTTGTATTATTTTTAATTTTTATAATTTATATTTGTATTATTTACCAATAATATTGTTTTTTATAAATAATTTTCTTTTTTAATTTTTATAATTCATAATAGTTGTATTATTTTTAATTTTTATAATTTATATTTGTATTATTTACCAATAATATTGTTTTTTATAAATAATTTTCTTTTTTAATTTTTATAATTCATAATAGTTGTATTATTTTTAATTTTTATAATTTATATTTGTATTATTTACCAATAATATTGTTTTTTTATAAATATTTTTCCTTTTTTTTATAAATAAACAAAGGAATACACAAAAAAAATACAAAAATGGAGCTTTATATACGCTCCTTATAGATCACTACGCAGCGTATAAGACAAAAATGACACAACTACCCTTGTATTTGGCTTTGTATAGCCTCAATACAAGGGTATAAATGACATTTTCATACCTTTATATACGCTGAGTATAGGTCAATACGCAGCGTATATAAACTTTGTGAAAAAATGATCCCTCAAACCTACCAAAATGACCCAAAAAAGTCTAATGGTTTATATACGCTGCGTAGAGAGCTATACGCAGCGTATATAAACCTTGTTTTCTGTGCAATGATTGGTTATTAGGCACTGAGATCCATGGTTTATATACGCTGAGTATATGTCAATACGCAGCGTATATACGTTGCGTATTGACCAATACGCTGCGTAGATAAACCCTAATTTTGCTAGGGTTTGGTGTGCCAATAGGCACACTCAATTTAAAACAACCAAACAAGTATATATAATATGATTATTATTATTATTATTATTATTATTATTATTATTATTATTATTATTATTATATTTATTATTGACATTCATATCTTTTCAGATAGATCAAGTTGCTGGACTATAAAAGTAATCATCTTATCTGCTATATATAATACTAGGTTAGAACCCCGTGTAATACACGGGTTTATTACATGGGTTGAATAAATGTAATTTTATATATTAAATAATAAAAAAAGTTATATCTTTAAGAACTCCGTGTATTGTACGGGTTGAGTATATTTAATTTTATATATTAATAATGAAAGAACATCATGTATTGTATGGATTGAGCACATGTAATTTTATATACCAATCAATAAAAAGTTATATCATGTTATATTTTTATATACCATGTGTATTATACGGATTGAATAAATCTAATTTTATATACCACATAATAAAAAAATTATACTTTAAAAAACCCGGTGTATTACACGAGTTGCATAAATGTAATTTTGTATAGTAAATAATAAAAATATTACATCTTTAAAAAAACTCGTTTATTTCACCGGTTGAATGAATCTAATAAAAAAATTATATCTTTAAAAAAACTAACGGATATACTTGATAAATAATGGATGGGGTGATTGCGGTGATGGTTTTTATAAATGTCACGTAAACATAGTGAATACCGTATTTGAGTTGAGAGTTGAACACGAAAATAAAAGTATAGAACCAATAAACAATGATTAATAACTCGCTGACATCAAAACCCAACCATTTATTAAACTACCTGATTAAGGGTTAGATTGGTATCAAATCGAGACCCGTTGAGTAGAAAGTCAACGTTTCTAATACCGACATTTACTTGCTCGTAATACGCCATTAAAACCTTCTTTACAGGTTTATCTCTGTTAACCTTGAAATAACACCTATGGTTATGCTAAAGAGAAAAAAACAAAAAAGTTAAACTATGCATATTAGTAAAGTTTATGAAAAAATAATAGCTCATATATTTTATGCTTATTAATAACGTAAATGTCAATTTTATGCTTATTAGATTTGATTAAATATTATTAATAATAAGAATTTGTATTAGATTAGATTTTAGATTTGATTAAATATTATTAATAATAAGAATATGTATTAGATTAGATTAAATATTATTATTATTATTATTATTATTATTATTATTATTATTAATTTTAATTAATTGAATGAGAGAATGACAAGTGTCCCTAAAGTGGTTTCTTTTATTATATAGTATAGATCAGTATATGACATTCTTATCGAACAGCTTCAGATCAAGTATTCAATCAATTCTCCAAAAAAATACTGATTTCCTTTAACTTTTTACCAAATACACTAATTCAAGCATGCATATCGACATGTTAACATAAGCTTACCCATTCCAATTTCAAGTGTGCCTTCCTCCTTGCTGGCATTGTTTTTCTCCGCACCTTCAGCTATCAAAGAACCTACAAAATCGAAACCATAAAATTTTAAACAAAGTTTTAAATCTCATACTCAACAACAATGTATAAGTATAACAGCTGACGAAACAAGATTCCTAAATTCCTGAACCATCGCACAGCCTACTCATACAAGTCTCTAGGTCTACGCCCAACCAATCGAGCAAACAAATCAAACAGACACTTTATACCTCAATCAATAACCAATGGCGATCAAATTACAGGATCAGTCACTTAACTACCATCAGATAATAAACAAACCTGAGCTCAATCAGTAACCAATGGCGATCAAATTACAGGATCAGACACTTTATACCTCAATCAATAACCAATGTCGACCCATGACCCGGACTGAAGCTGAAACCATACATCACACCTGAACCGATAACCGAACGGATCTGAGCACCACATTGGTTTCTGGTCTAACCAAAATTTGAACCGAAACATACCCGATAACCCGTACGCCACCACCATCTGGTGGTGGCCGGCCGCTCAATTTGGAGGTAAGTGGAGGTGGTTCAGGGATGTAGGTGTGTTTTGGTCGGCCGGAACATGACTCCAGCAGCCGGTGAAGGAGTGAGTAGGAGAGAAGAGAGGGGGGGGGGGGGTTGTGAGTGGTGTGACGTCGTCGGCAAACACGGGTGGCCGAAGCTCCGGCCGAACCCGGCTCCGATCGCTCTTTATGGCAGAGAAAGAGGGAGAGATGCAGGGTCTGTGGGTGTGGTGGTGTGTTTAGGGTTCCTTCATCTTGAAGAATAAACAGCAGAGGGAAAAGGGAAGGGGTCTGGTGCGCGCATTTTTGACCTAGGGTTTCAAATGAGGAGGGATTGTTATAAGTTTGGATTTTTATAGGTTTTATTGTGTAGGCTGGGCCCAAGGCCCGTTAGTGTGTTTTGGAGCGGCCCACTAATAATTCCGAAGCCCCTTTTTTGAACCCGAACTTTTCAAAACGTCGTAAATCATAATTTTAAAGTCTAAACACTCGAAATTACATCGGAAATCAATATTCTGAAGCATACTTTGTCGATTGCGTTAAAACGCGTAAACTGTTTCGGTTGTCAGTTCTAAATCCGTTTTCGTCAACTGTTTCGGTTGTGACGTTCGAGAGCACAATAAATCCATAAAACCAATCTCATATATATAAAATATATGTAAAAAATTTGTACTTGTCGGCGTTGTCAGTATTTTGTACGGTGTCAGTTTGTTATCGCTTAACGCTCAGTAGATTTCCCGAAAATCACCATACGCGCACTGTAATGTTAGATAAGCATTCCTAGGCATTCCAATAGCCTAATTAAGCTAATTCGTTTCTTAAACGGTATTTGTTATCGCCTAAACGTTTGTTAATCGCGTAATTAGGAGCCGTTAATTACCGGTTGTCACAAATTTGTCATTTCACATCAACTTAACGGAGAAAACTAACCGTCATCCACTCCAGGGACTATCCAAGTAACAAACTGTCAAACCACAGGGAGCACCGGTGTATTTTCCAAAAGTTGGGGACTATAGGTGTTATTTTGCAAAACTACAAGGACTATCCGTGCATTTACTCTTCTTGCCGCCCCTCCCACACCGCCCCCTTGGGCTCGGCTCCTTCCAAACCGGCGAGAATTGGCCGCCCTTGCCACTCCAACTTTTCACACATTTCAAAATATTAACGTTGGCAACGGCTAGTTTAAAAAAAAGGGTTATTTTTTAACTTTAAATACACATCAATCCCCCATTTTTATACCACATTCAACCAAAATCTACCCACTCTTCTCTTCAACTTTATAAATCCCTCATCTTTTTTATAAAAAAAAAAAACATGAATCATTTCAACCCAAACAACCCGAACCCGTTCAACCCGAACAACCCGAGCAACACGAACCCGAATCCTAATATTTTTTTGAGGACCGGTTACACTCCGGCTATCGACCCCTCTTGGGCGACACCGCAATTTACCTTTTCGGGATTCCAACAATCACCGAACGCGTTCCATTCCATGTCTCAAGTCCAACAAATGCATCAATATGAAGCACTCCAGCAAATGATGCTACGCAACCCGTTAGTATCTCAACCACCGTTCGAATCTCAACCACGTTCATCTCCGGTTCGACTTGACGATGACGACGAAGTCGTCCCCGAATCCCCACCGCAAACTAAAGGACGCAAAAAAAACAAGGGGAAAGCGGATCAAGATGGTTCGAGCTCCAAAGCAAAGCCGAGACGTTGGTCTAAAATGGAGGAGGAAGCGCTAGCAATGGCGTGGGTCAAGTCATCTACTAACCCGGTTGTCGGTATGAACCAAATATTTTATTTTTAATTTAAAATTTAAAAAGATTTAATTTTTATTGTACTAATGTTGATTCTTTTTAAAATTTAGGGACCAACCAAACGAGTACTAGCTTTTGGAAAAATAAAACGGAAATATTTAACAAAAATCATGGAGCAAGCCCCACCGCGCGATCACGAGTCCGTCTCTTCCAAGTGGCGGAAAATGATCCATAAAATAAACCGCTTTAGCGAAATTTACAACCGCTATTACACTAATCCTCCTGGCGGGGCAAACGAAGCTACCCTTCTCGACCTTACTTTGGAAAATTGGGATCCGAAGGGTAGAACCGCATTCCCACATCTTCGAGCTTGGAAAATTTTGAAGAAAGAAAACATATGGAAACCGGTTCCAAACGAAGTGGCGTCCGCCAAACGGAGTAAAACTTCCGAGTTCTGAAGTTATAGTGCGGGAGGCTCCACCGCTCGTTGTCGCATAGACATAAACGACGAACCGGAATTTGACGAGGAGGAGTTTGAGGTGCAAGAGTTGGAACGTCCCGTTGGAAGAGACAAGGCAAAAAAAGCGGCGGCGGCCGAAAAGAAAAAAACGGCGTCTTCTGGTGGTGGTTCGAAAATGGAAGAGTTGATAGCCGAATTCCGTTCATTCAAAGAGATCACGGAGAAAAAAAATGACTATAAAAAAAACTTGTCGGCCGACTCTGCTGGAGCGGAGGATTTTAAAATTATGAGGTTGGATCTCGATTCGGTTTCGGAAGATGAACGAGAGGTTTATCGGAAGATGAAAGAGGACGTTAAAAGAAAGTGGACCTCGTAGTTTAATTTTTTTTAGGATTCGTAATTTTATAAAACTAAACTAATAAAAACTAAAAATTAATTTAATATTGGAGTGGGGTAGGCCCATCCTCCACCCCTTTCATTTTGCTAGGAGGGCCATCCCTTTGAGGATGGGGATGTGGCGTCCTACGTGGCGGCTCATCCCCATGGGGATGACCCTCCCCATACCCTCTGGTCTGATGGTTATACCTTTTAGTGACCCGGTCAACATGGAAGTAGGTTGGTTCCTGCAAAGCAACGGTCGTACTCACTGGCCCATTTCCAAGCAACTAACTTACTATTATGGATCCAGGGATATGGTGTGGTAGTAAGGTGTCTCCCATATATCCTAAAGGTTAGAGTTCAAATCATGCAAGGTCCAGCTAGGGGTGTGAATTTATGGCACGACACCAACGTAGCACGAAACTCATAGGTTTGGACTTAGTAATTTTAATATGCGATGTTTGTTTGGGTTTAGTCTAAACTTTGTGGGTTTGTTGTAAATTTTTTTTTTTTTTTTGAACGGCCAACAAACATTCCCGAGCACTCTCGGGGCACCCACTGGACAAACGGAGTACTCCGAGAGTAACCCGAGTCCACCACCAATTCCGGGGAAAACCTAGTAACCCACCCGCCCGTAGGCACGACAGTGAAATTACCGGTAAAACCCGTTTGGCTCAAGGATCCAACCCAGGGTTCCCTGTGTCTCCTATCATTGTCCACCAGTGCCTCACTCTGCACCAAGTGGGAGTCGAACCTGCATCTCTCAAGAGAAATGCAAGCCCTCCACCACTTGATCTAGAGATCATTGATGTTGTAAAATTTTAAATTTAAAATAAAGATATGCGAAAAATAAAAACAAATCTAGGTCAAACAAATTGTCTTCGGGTCAACCCGTGAATATTCGTGTTTGTTCGAGTTCATGTGTCTCATAAGATTTTTGGGTTCGTGTTAAATTTCCATCAACCCGCAAACACAACCCGTTTGACGCCCCTAGTTGCAAGTATTAACCATTAACCATTATAAATAAGCAACAAGGTTGGGCTTGGGTGGGTTGTAACTTGTGCTTGGGGAGTGTTTCAAAAAAAAAAAAAAAAAACAAGTTGCTGCATATGTTGTTTGTACTTTGTGCTTTAGTAATGTTCTAAGCTAAGTTGCAGTGATTTTGAAATAATTCATTCATCTGTGTATATGTGTTTCAGACGGAATTATTGTGTTCGTTATTGGGGATGAAGAAACAGTACATCATTTTTATTTACTAATCTCCAGTAATTTTTTAACCTTGAATCCTGTGACTCTGGAAGTCTTCTTTCTCAAGGTTTAAATATTTATGCAAGCCAATCCTCTGGCCCAAACGAGAACCTAGTAACACTTCCTTTTCTTAAGAATCATAGATAATTAGTTTCAGCCTGGTTGGGCTGACTTTCTTTTTCTAAAGTTTTCAATAACATTTAGCGTGTCAAATACAATAACAGAAAATTTCAGTAGTAATCAGATATATTTAATGGTCAATACAGGTTAGGGTGACCCAAATCTCAAATTCTAAAATGGGTGCGGGTCGGGTTAGGCTTGTCAACTAGATTACAGAAAATTTTAATAATATTAGGTATGTTGAATGGGTTGAAATGAGGTATTTAGCATTTCAAATAGATTACATAATTTTTTTTAATAAGAATTAGGTATTTTTGATGGGTCGGGGTGGGTTAGACCAACTCAAATCGTTCCTTTCCACTTAAGTTTTTGATAATAATTAGCGTGCCAAATTCGATTACAAAAAAAAAAAAATGATTTTTCTAATAAAATGATTTGCTGGTTATAAGGTAATATTCGACATTATATGTTGTTAAAATGTAGGTTGATTTCCAGAGGATGTTAAATACTACACCTGTGCTGCAACAATTGGCGTGTGATATTGGGAATATGATAGATCTAGAAAACTTGGTTGGATGATGGATGTGGGGGTTGCCGTAAAACCAACGGAGGAGGTCATTTTGATGCATGTAAGACCCATCCATATTTGTCACGAAACTCATTAACTTTGACGATTGTCCATCTGCAACCAACAGCAGCAGCACTGCAACTTGGCTTGCTTCCCTATCTTTTAATGACAACCTTGTCTCTTGATCCTGAGCATTAGTGAGGAGCTTTGTTCTTTTTTATATCCATATTTGAAACCATGTTTTGGTATGTGGAATTTTATTTTCCTTGGAAATGTTGTAACCCAAGTTTTGCTAAAAAAAATTGTTAAAATTTATCCGTCTTTTCCACTTGGATTTTTTAACAATGCCAAAGTTGGATCATACCAGGACAATTCATTAACCCTGAAATGCAAAAAGACAAAACTTTATGAAATGTTGCGGTTACAATCTAGATGTTTAAGTTGATACTATAAGGTGGAATTTAGATTCTAAATTTGGTTGAGAAATGCAATTGAAACGTATTCGCTTAATGGTGAGTTTGGTTTCTGATTTAACGCTTTGTCCCGCCGCCGCAACGCGCGGACGACAAAATTCTAGTTAGTGATTAATAAGAGCAACTTAGAAGTAGGTTAGTTTTCCTTTACAAAATGTATTCATGCTTGTGAAACAAAGCCAAGCCCATAACAAGATACAACATCCGCTACATAAGGTACAGGTCATAATTGCATGATTGGGACTAACAAGTAACAACCATTCCAACATGCAAATCTTGAACCCAACATCCAAAAAAACAGCAGAAATCTAACATTTAACTCAAATAACGAGGATAAAAAAAAAACATCTTTATTCTCATCACATACTAATTTAGACCCAAATCTCCACAAATTCCTGGCCATTTTGCATCCTCAAACTCCTAAAGGCATGCATAATAAGAGAAGACGAAAATAGGGACACATGAATTAGTGAATAAACGAAAAGTAATCTAACTAGACACACGAATCTAAAAGTCGTACGTGAATCAAATTTGCCTATCACGTAAACCCCTTACATTCACATGGTATATTCCGGTTCTTGTATGAGAATTAGTGAAATTTACAAGTGATATTGCATCATGTACAACATATGTATGCTTCATTCTAAGGTACGTGACTCGCTTCCATTGACAATATCAATGTAAATGTAAATGTAAATAAACAACGTATATACTACATTTCGTCAGACATGACAACGCCCGTGAAATTGTTCTGACATGATTATAGACGACGTATAACACACCCAAAAAATAATTATTTTCATGAATGGTGATTTTCACTAACAAATAAACCTTGTAAAAGACTAGAAACCTAAGACCGTTGTGCAAACAAAAAAGAAACAACACCTGATTATAAACTCACTCCTATTCAACTTCAAGTTATTACGAAACCAATGGCAATTTCACATCTATACAATACCGCAATTCGAGTTGGACCCGTTGAGATGAGCCTCAACTTCACCCAAACTTGAACATGAAGATCTGCATAATTCACAAGTATATTTTGAGTGGATCGACTTGATGTCTTTGATGAAAGATGCCGATTATATTCAAATTTTTATATATGTTCGTTTCTTTTCATGAATGCTTGTTTGTATTTGTATGTATTAAAATGTGTTCATGAACATTCGTTTGTGTTTGTTTCTGTTCATGAACGATTTTTGTGTGTTAGTCTATATTCATTTGTGTTCATCAACGTTGTTTGTGTTCATTTATCCTCATGAAAGATTTTTGTGTTCGCTTGTTTTCATTTATGTTCACAAACGTTCGCTTGTGTTCGGTGACTACAATTAAAGAACGAACACGAACATGTTCATTTGAGGAAAGTGAACGAACACGAACATAAAATCTCGTTCAGTAAGTGTTCATGAACTTATTATTTCCTTAACAAACGAACAAAGCCTTGTTCGGATATCGTAATGTGATGGGTTTTCCCCTTCTCATTGATCTGATTATATAAGAATACAACTTATAGAACGACCCCTCTAACAATGCTAATAATTACATAACAAATATAACTAGTCTAATACACCCCCACAGTCTAAGGTAATGTGATGGGTTTTCCATTTGTAGAATAAACGACCCTTTTGGACCCGAACCCATCATGACCCGACCCATCTTCGGATAACTCACACTTGAGCACGATTAAATTAACTATAGAGTTCTCCTCTCATTCACAATTCATTTACTCAAATTGCGTTGATGATATGTGAGGCTAGAAATGAAATAACCCGATTTTAATCTGTCATCTTATAATGATTTAGACGATTAATTATACTCCTAATGAATATGCTATATGGAAATTTATTTTATGCTAATGTGATGCTCAAAAATCCAACTTGCTATACAACATGTGGACAAGTGGGGCTAAGGCATCAGACCATGCATTCTGTTCAGTTGATTTAACATTGTAATGATAGGATGGGTCAGAAAGCTTTCATTGTAATGAGGAAATGATCAGGATTGACCCAACAAATGAATGGCAGGGAATTCAAGAGGGGTTCATGAAGGAGGAAAGGTTTCTTGTACGTTTATGTTTGTTTATTAATACCTTAAATGAACATAAACGAACACAAGCAATATGAACACAAGCAAATGTAAACAAATAAATGTAACGAGCACCAATTATAAGTAATTGTTGGGTGGGGGTTGGGTAATGGCAAGGTTTTGTAGTTAATCATGGGAGGTCAAGGGTAAATTACTATTTTGGTCTATGTGGTTTAACTAGTTTAACTCTTTCATTCTCAAAACGAATCTTTTGATATATCAGACCCTAAGATTGTAATTTATAACGGTTTTGGCCCCTAATACTAACTATGTTACTTTTTTCCAGTTAAGCCTAAGGGTATTACGGTCCTTTTATAGCTTAGGGGCTGTTTATCTTTTTTTGTTTTGAATGGCAAACGGAACTTTTAATTTCAAACAGACAAAAAACGACCCGATAACAAGAAGCTAAGGAAGCCAATAATACAAAAAAAGGGGTGAGGCCCGGGTTTCGAATCAAGAGTTCATCGGAATATCGCGTATGCCGGTGCGGTGTTCCATACAGTGGCGGAGCTTGAACGAAAAAAAATCAGCGGAGGCTAGACTCTCATAATTCAAATCAGTGGGGTCAGACTCTTAAAAATAAAATATTTTTCATTAAAATAATTAAAAAAATCAGGGAAATAAACAATATGTGCGAAAAATCGGTGGGAGCCGTGGCATCTCCTCCTGGCCACAATAAAGCTTCGCCAATGGTTCCACAATATTCTTTTCTTAGTAAATTAGCTAACCAAACTAATGTTGTATGCATTTCTTACATCGTGCATAGAAATAAGGTTGATTGTAATATCTATTTGATCAGGAGGGTATACAAAATATTAAACGGAGAAGATAAAATAAAATTTATTAAACACATCAATTATCCTTTAATTGTTAAAAAGTTGAATAATAATAATAATTGTATATAAACAAAAATGAATAGATTGGAGAACAAGTAAAGAATAACTAGTATACTCACCTCATATACACTCACTCACTGCATGTATATAGTATCGTATGCGTATACATGAAAATTGCACTATCTCCTAAACCATTGGATTAGTATCGTATGTGTATAGATGAAAATTGCAATATCTCCTAAACCATTGGATTGCTTACCCATCTGTCAAAAAGAATCTGTTGCAATACCAAGTAAATCTCAGGCATTAAAGACTTATTCTAGAAGGAAAAAGAAGCAAATCGAGACAGCTGTGAAAAACCAGCAATTCAATGCTATTTTTGGCAGTCTGTTTAACCCATTCGGTTATATTTAGCAATGAGCTCAAACGGGATCAATTATCATAATTCTAGGATCAATTGCACCTTAATTCTAGGATCAGCTACTTTTCAATTATCAGCATAAATAGGCAGACTAGTTCATTGTTCTATGATCCGATTATTACTTTTTACTATCATTTTGTATTTGGAGACCTTGCCCCTCTCGAATCGGGCCTTATCCTTTCCATTGAAATAAAAGCTAGTCTGCAATTGTTTTTCTTATTTTCTTGTTCCTATCATTGGTTCCATTGTCGTCCATGAAAGAAGACCTCGCAGCACTGAAAGCAGGAGATAACTCAAGAGGAAGCCGAAATGAAGAAGGAGAAAGCCATTGGAGGAATAGGCAACATTTCCGCCCATACAACAAAATTGATTTCCCTACTTTTAGTGGGGGAGATCCACGCGGCTGGTTATTAAAGGCGGAAAAATACTTCAGGTACTACCACATTCCTGAGGAAGACAAAGTAGAAGTAGCCTCATTGCATTTGGAAGGAGACGCTCTAGATCTCTATTCTTGGTTTGCCAATGACCAACCCATAACCTTTTGGGAAGAATTATCACAAATTTTTACAAAAAATTTTGGTCCAGCCGAGTTTCAAAATCCAGACGAGTACCTTTGTAGTGTTAAGCAAACGGGTACGGTTAATGAATATTGGCAAGAATTTGCTAAACGCTCTTCCCGAGTTTCAAATTGGCCGGACCATTGCTTATTGGGGGTGTTTCTAAATGGGCTTAAAGATGAATTAAAAGCTGATGTGAGGATACATAAGCCTAGAACCGTTTACAACGCAATGAGTTTAGCCCTGGAGTTTGAATCTAAACTCACTCATTCGCGATCGGTCCGAAATACAGCCACTTCTACCAACAACAAAACTCCATACTCTGAGTCCCGAACAACTACTCCTTCAAACCTTAACCCTACTACCGTTCCAGCCCGAAATAATCGTATATCGGACACCGAGAAACAACAAAGATTTTTAAAAGGTGAATGTTTCAGGTGTGGCGATAAGTATGCTCCTGGGCATAGGTGCAAAACCGGAACACTCAAGGTGTTGGAGGCAGAAGAGGAAGGGGAAGAAACTTGCGTAGATGAAGCCGGGACTGACTCAGATCGTGATAATACTGCTGAGATCAGCCTACATGCTATATTGGGAAAAACCCACCCCACGACTATGAAAATCAGAGGTATGTTACAGTCAACCGAGGTCTTGATTTTGGTAGATGGGGGGTCTACCCACAACTTCATCTCTGATATTCTCATTAACGAGCTCCACTTGGCTACTCAACCTGTTGCACCTTTTGGGGTACAAATTGGTAATGGAGATATCATCCGTTGTAGTAAGATATGCAAAGGTTTGAAACTGGAGGTAGATGATCTTAAAATTGTCCAAGATTTTCACCCATTTTCATTAGGAGGGGCGGATTTGGTATTGGGGATCCAATGGTTAGCCACCTTGAACACGGTACAAGCTAATTGGAAGGAATTGTTTATGGTTTTCACGATTGAAGGAAAAAAATACAAGTTGCGCGGCATTGAATCAGGCCCTCAAAAGTCTTCAAGTTTCCAACACTTAGCTGTTGAACCCATCTCTACACCTACAATACACACCCAGTTACAGCCTATTGTTGACCAATATCGAGCTGTTTTTGAAGAACCTACACAACTGCCACCTACACGTTCCCAAACTCATTCCATTTCCTTGCTACCCAACACCAGCCCACCCAACATCAGACCTTATAGGTACCCGTATTCTCAAAAAAATGAAATCGAAAAGCAGGTATCTCAACTCTTGTCTGATGGTTTCATACAACCAAGCACAAGCCCTTTTTCTAGTCCAGTATTGTTGGTAAGAAAAAAGGATGACTCCTGGAGGATGTGTGTGGATTATAGGGCTCTTAACAAAGCTACCATTGCTGATAAATACCCGATCCCAAATATTGATGAATTATTAGATGAGTTATATGGCGCAACTATCTTTTCAAAGCTGGATTTGAAATCTGGTTATTACCAGATCCGAATGACACCAGAGGACATTGAAAAGACAGCTTTTCGAACTCATTCCGGGCATTATGAGTTCAAAGTTATGCCTTTTGGCCTAACAAACGCCCCTTCAACTTTTCAGGCTGTTATGAATGACCTATTTCGACCATTCTTGCGTCGTTTCATCCTTGTTTTCTTTGATGATATTTTAATTTACAGTGCCAACATGGAGCAGCATCAAGAACACTTAGCTCAAGCATTGAAGTTATTGCAAGACAACAAATTCTTTGCCAAGATGTCAAAATGCTGTTTTGGTCAAGACCAAGTTATCTTTTTGGGCCATGTCATCACTAAAAGGGGAGTACAAGTGGAGGAAGAAAAGATAGCAGCGGTTCGGTCGTGGCCTATACCAACAAATGTCAAGCAAGTAAGAGGATTTTTGGGGCTGACCAGATACTATAGACGATTTGTCAAGAATTATGGTATCATAGCCCGCCCACTTACAACTTTGACCAAGAAAGACGGTTTTGTGTGGTCGGACGCAGCACTAGCAGCTTTTGAGGCTTTGAAACAGGCTCTAATGTCTACCCCTGTACTAGCCCTACCAGATTTTTCAAAACCCTTTGTGGTTGAATGTGATGCATCTTCAGATGGTATCGGTGCTATCCTGTCCCAAAATGATCATCCGGTGGCGTATTTCAGCAAAGGTTTTTCCCCTTCAAACAAGTTCAAATCTGCGTACGATCGAGAATTGTTGGCTCTGGTGATGGCAGTCCAAAAATGGAGCCATTACTTGTTAGGGCGCCACTTTATTATTCGGACAGACCACTACACGTTGAAATTTTTGTTGGAACAGCGGATTACCACCACTGAACAACAAAGATTGTTGTTAAAATTAATGCCTTTTGATTTTTCTATTGTTCACAAAGCAGGAAAAGAAAACAAAGGAGCAGATGCATTATCAAGGCGACCACATTCAGGAGAGTTTTTAGCACTGATAATTCCCTATTGTGTTGAAATTGAAGAGATCAAAGCAGGCTTACACATTGATCCGGTGACTAGCAGCTGGATCCGCAGGGTAAAGGAGGCTCCGGATAATGACACTGAATTTACTTTGGTTAATCAACTCTTATTCTACCAAGGTAAATTAGTGATACCCGACATTCCAGCTCTACGGCTCAAACTGTTGCAGGAGGCACATGATACCCTGAGCGGTGGACATGGAGGATTCTTAAAAACTTACAAAAGGCTGTCCACACGGTATTATTGGCCAAAAATGAAAAATGATATCCGTCTGTTTGTACAACAATGTGTAGTGTGCCAACAGCAAAAGTATCAGGCCCTATCTCCAGCTGGTCTTCTTCAACCCTTACCCATTCCCGAGCGGATTTGGGAAGATGTGTCAATGGACTTCATTGTGGGCTTACCCCCTTCTAACCGAGTTGATACCATCCTGGTTGTGGTGGACCGTTTAAGTAAATATGCACATTTTATGTGCTTATCACACCCGTACACAGCCAAACATGTAGCTGCTGTTTTTTGCAAAGAAGTTATTCGGTTACACGGGTTCCCGAGATCTATTGTCTCGGATCGTGATGTGATTTTCCTCAGTCATTTCTGGCAAGAACTCTTTCGTTTGAGTCAAACAAAACTCAAACTGAGCACAAGTTATCATCCACAAACAGACGGCCAAACGGAAGTTTTGAACCGCTGTTTAGAAGCATATTTGCGCTGTTTTGCCTGTGAACAGCCGAAGAGATGGGGTGAGTATCTAGCTTGGGCAGAATACTCATATAACACGGGATATCATACATCAACGGGCACAACCCCATTTGAAGTGGTGTATGGGCGGGAACCTCCACCTTTGGTACCTTACATGATGGGAGAAACTCCAAATGCTGATTTAGAACAGCAACTGATCGATCGGGACCATATGTTAAAACTTCTCCGTGACAACCTACAAAAAGCCCAAAGCCGCATGAAAAACCAGGCCAATACGAAGAGAAGAGACGTTTCTTTTCAAGTTGGAGACTTTGTTTTCTTGAAATTACAACCATATCGACAGAAAACACTCGCTAAGAGGAAATATGAGAAACTATCACCCAGGTTTTTTGGCCCATACCGCATCAAAAAGGTCATTGGCCCGGTTTCGTATGAGCTGGAACTCCCTCCGGATGCACGGATTCACCCAATTTTTCATGTTTCAATGCTTAAATTGGCCCATGGTGACTTTTCCTCTACGCCAGCTCCTCCATTACCTATCACCAACGATTGGGAGTTACGTGTACAACCAGCCTCCATTCTGGATCATCGTTGGAGCAGTGAAGCAGGTAAGACTGTTTTGGAAGTCTTGGTTTCTTGGAAATCTCGTCCAATTGAGGAATCCACTTGGGAACCATACGATTTGTTAGCTGAGCAGTTCCCCAATTTCAGCCTTGAGGACAAGGCAAATTTCCAGGAGGGAAGTAATGTTGCAATACCAAGTAAATCTCAGGCATTAAAGACTTATTCTAGAAGGAAAAAGAAGCAAATCGAGACAGCTGTGAACAACCAGCAATTCAATGCTATTTTTGGCAGTCTGTTTAACCCATTCGGTTATATTTAGCAATGAGCTCAAACGGGATCAATTATCATAATTCTAGGATCAATTGCACCTTAATTCTAGGATCAGCTACTTTTCAATTATCAGCATAAATAGGCAGACTAGTTCATTGTTCTATGATCCGATTATTACTTTTTACTATCATTTTGTATTTGGAGACCTTGCCCCTCTCGAATCGGGCCTTATCCTTTCCATTGAAATAAAAGCTAGTCTGCAATTGTTTTTCTTATTTTCTTGCTCCTATCAGAATCATTACTCTGATCTTTCAAATATCAACTCACAAAACACTTGTCACTCAGACATTGAGTGTTCATTTTACGTGAAAAACCCTAGGGTTTTTGGTATCTGCACGCTGTATTTGCCGTAATCATGTTTCTCCGCCGGCACACTCCACCTCCACCTCCACCTCACTTCCACCACCCACCGCCAACCATCCTCAACCACACGCCGCCGTCACCACCCCACTTCAATCACCCACCACCATCACCACCCCACTTCAACCACCCACCACCTCCACCCATCTTCAACCAAACGCCGCCGTCACCACCCCACTTCAACCACACGCCGCCGTCACCACCCCACTTCAACCACCCACCACAATCACCACCCCACTTCAATCAAACAGTACCACCAGCTCCACCCAACTTTAAACACACACCATCACCCATCTTCAACCACTCGCCACCGGCCATCTTCAACAACACACCACCTCATCAGTCACTACTTTCTATGTGCCTCCAATGTATGCCCAATCTAAAACCCTATCTTGATCTAACAGGGTCTTTGGCTTCTAGGGTTTCAATCCATATGTTGACAGACACACTCTCTCGTCAAGCGTGTTGATCCGGTATGACCCGTTGACTGTCGTTGATCGTGTTGACCCGAACTTTGACCAAGTTTCCGGAATAGTCCAAGTTACCAAATCGTCCCAAATACCATCACGAGAGCCAATCTATGCGCGCAAAGAAACAACACACAATATAAAACAAAGTGGTCGGAGTTTTGCCGGAGTTTATCAAAATACATTCTATACATAAAACTCACCTACAATGGCTGATCTACACGATCAGAAGTAGTTTGAATAAAAATGAAGTCGTCGAAACTTTGCCGGAGTAGGGATGAGAATTTTTTTCCAATACCCGTACCCATACCAGTACCAATTTTGGGTATTTAGTACATGTATCGGTACACAATTTATTGATATCGTTATTCAAAGGTAAAAATGGGATTGGTACTAATTTTATATAAAATTCTAGAGTTTTTTTATGTTATGATTTTGTTCGTATTACGGTTTTTATGGTACTCGTACCAATTTTATCTATTTGGTACCAGTTGGTATTGGTACTTCCAACAATCTTACCTATTTGGTACTTGTTTGAGTGCTAAAAAAAATAAATAAAAATAAAGTGATACCAAAACGTGTACCATACCAAAATACCGGTATCGATACCTGTACCCGACCGTACCAAAATATTTGGTACTTTTTCGGCACCCATATTTGTTCAAATTCGATACCGGTATTTTCAGTACCGGTACAGGTATGGATATGTGTAGTGTACCGATCCCATCCCTATGCCGGAGTATGGATCTTCATGAAAATGCATGTGGGAGTCCCAAAAGCTCTGATCTAAAGGTACATGGAAGCAAAAAAAATGAAAAGTAGCTCGCCAGAATTTGGCTTGAACTTCGCCGGAGTTTGTTTTGGCGTCTTCATCGTTTCGAATTTGCAAAAACCAACACCACCACGAGATTTAGAATGCTAAAATTAGGGCGGTAGGGTCGTGCACACGCCGGACGGCCACCGCCGCCGCCACCTACACCACCCTGGTCGGCCATCGGTTTCTAGAGAGAAGGGAGAGAGGTGTGAGAGAGAGAAAGTAGGAAGGTAGAGAGAGAAAGTGGAGTTAGAATTTAGTGGAAGTGTAGAAGTTGTATTTATAGCTAGGATTTTGGAATGGGCCCAAGCCTCGTATCATGTATCAAAGTGCAGCGCGTCCAGCTCGTTTCGCTTTCTGACTCCGTTTTCGCCCGATAAAATTTGTAATAATTTATCTTATGAAGTATATTAATTATTTTCAAACCAATGTATATATTTTCCCGGAAAATGAATTAAATACGCACACATATGGCGTTGCGCTATTAAAATCGTGTAGGAAGATCCGCCCGCAAATTGTTTCCGTTTAACGATCCGAATACTATTGTAAATAGCTACCATTTCCAACCTATATATTCAAAGAAATTTTCTTTAACAAGATTGTTCATGTATCATCGGAACTATTTTATGTTTGGGCTGGCAAACTAGACCAAAATATCATACTTTGGGTCATTATGGGCATTTATCATGTCGTGTTCGACCACTTCCATGATGTGTTAGTTTAGGTTAAAAAAACAAGTCAAAGGTGGGGTTTGAATGTTCCCTAAAGTGCATCTGTAAATTGTAATGGAACCTCATCTTTTTAAAGAAAACACCAGGGATTATTATAGTTGAAGAAATTTAACTTTTGGGATCATATTTTTCACACCACTAACCATATATATATAAATGAAAGGGGTCGAAATTTTGTAAGGAAAGTATATATCATGGTCAATCCCTGCCAATATAACCAACATGAAGGAAACAAATTTCACAGCTGCAACCAAGCGGTTTCACAGCTGCAACTCTTATAAATAGTTGGGGGGGTACAAACAAAGCGCACGGAACAATCACAAAAAATACACTGGGGACCTGAGAAGGAACAATCACAAAAAATACACTGGGGACCTGAGAAGGAACAATCCCAGTCTAAATTTACGAGTTTTCACTCAGGTAAAAATACGATTTTGCCCCCAGTTCAAAATAAATTTATGGTTTTGCTCCCAGCTAGATTCCTGCCAAATTTCGATTTAGTTCCCAGTTTAAAATTACGATTTCACCACAATTGAAAATAACTACCATATTTATTTACCTACAATTTGAACTTTGATTATCAGTAGCAGGCTGCTGCATGGCAGCCTGCTATTAGTTAGCTTTTTTTTTCTTTTTTATTAACTTTTTTATTTTAGTTTTAACCTTCAACATTTAGTATTTGCACTTATAACCCTTTAACTTTCTAAAATTTATATAATCATGTTTTACGTTCTTATATTTATATATGTGTCGATATAAATTCAGGTTGATTACGGTTTTTTTTCCTTTTAGTATTTTTTTTTTAATTTTAGCCTTTATCCTTCAAAATTTAGTATTAGCAATTACAACCCTTCAACTTTTTAAAAAAAATATAATTTTTTACATGTTTATATTTATGTACATATCGGTATAAACTCAAGTTGATTATGTTTCTTTGAAAATAGTAGACTCAGCTATAATCTGTTTTTCCATTTTTTACGATTTCAGTTAATCTATGTTTTAGCATAAATTTAGTTTTCAAACAAGTCGGGTCAAATATAATATGTTTTCATTAGACTTTATAAATTCGGCTTACTTAGTGCCATTTTAAGTTAAAAAAACATATTTTTAACTTATTTTTATGTACGTATCGATATAAGATCAGGTTGGTATTCGACATAAATTTCTTTCGCAAAAAAGTCGAGCCATGTATAATACGTTTCCATAGTTATTTTTATGTACATATTCAGTTTATGGACGTTTTGACGTAATTTTTGTTTAGAAATGGTTCAGGTCTTTACTGCACAAATACAAATTACTTTACATTTGAACCCGACGCATCACGCGGGGTGATTTACTAGTTATATACAAGAGGGGCCAAAAACAACTACCATATTATATATATTAATTAATTAGGGGGAGGTAGGTATCATATTATCCTCTAAATGTGGCAAGAGATTATGTTGGGTAGGTATGGCTTTCTTATATAAATGAAATGTGTAGATAGATGCAAACATTTGGGGTTCGAAAGTTATTTAAATTGTTCATTATCCTCTAAATGTGGCAAGAGATTATGTTGGGTAGGTATGGCTTTCTTATATAAATGAAATGTGTAGATAGATGCAAACATTTGGGGTTCGAAAGTTATTTAAATTGTTCATTCAAGATTAGTTCGAATAATTTTTAAGTTGAATCAGGTTAGCTTTATAATTTTTAGTCAACGTAGCTCACTTAAGTTAAGTAAATCATTTAAGAAGCTAAAAATATATAAGAAAAATACTCACATGCCTTGTTTGCTATCATCCGTTCAATCAGTGTCTTTAAATCACTGGTCAATCGACATGTCCATATATAAAAGAATACAATTCAAAGTTTTGATAATATTGGTCAATCGACATATCCATGTTCATATGTAAAAAAAAGTTACCATTTAAAATTTTGAAAATATAAGAGTCACCTCGTCTAGCCGTGAGTTTTTTCCAAGCCAAAATTTGAACTCAAATTTTAGCTTGTACTAGTCTTAAGCCAAGCGGGTTTGTTTAATCTCAACCTTGAGCCGAAGGCTAGCTAACTAACCGATACAATTAAAGGTAATTGTAATATGGCATCATATATTGTAATTTTCAAAAGAATTTGTTTAACTTGTCCACACACTTATACTTTATTAATATAGCACCAACTCTTTTTTATGAATATGAGATTAGTGTTATAGGATTTGTCATTTTCTTAATTATATACAATTTAGGATTTTTCATTTTCTTAATTATATACAAGTTATAAAAGAAACTACCAAATGTGGAAAGGAAACCCGGTAAAACAAAAAAAGAATTACGTACACTAATGTAACTTAAGTTTATATGAATTATGATCACACTTATTACATGGAGTGGCGGATTTTAATCAACAAAACACATAGTGGAATGCCATACAATTCTCATTTCAATGAAAAATGAGAAACTTAGCATCCAAGAAATAAGGTTTATTAGTAAGAGTGAGATCAACGTTGATGACCTCTTGGCTTAGTGACACTACTTATTTGTGTCCATCCAATTGGTGTGAGTTCAAATCCTACAAAGCATGCAATAGATGCTTTTTAGGAGTAGATTTTAGAGGTGTGTGTTAAAAAAAGACTAACATCAACAAAAAGTAACTAGTTGAGTACCCGTCCGTAGGCCGGGTACCTTAACGGCATAATGACGTAAATACCCATAGAACATAATAAAGAAAACGATAACATGTATTTATAATGTTATTAAACAAATAACCAAACATTCAAATGAACAAACCAAAAGAGCGTAGTTAATGGAACTAAGTATTTGGTGAAGCAAGAGTCTCCGTGGAACTACATATTAAGTTTTTCGGGACGAAAGCGGCAATTTTTTGTCTCTACAAGAGACAAAGATAAAATAATTACTTTGAACATATAAATAAGGTGTTTTACAACTTGATCGAAGAAGATAACCAACAATTTCTTTTCACGGACCATAGAGTATATGAACTCTACCCAAACAAACGATACAGTATACCAAACCCCATACTGCATATCTGTTTCTTCTTCGGTGTCATTGCATTAGTACCCAACTTTAAAAATTACAATTGCTACCATATCACTACTAGAAAATAGTCATTTTGCTACAAAAGTTTCCAACGCAAATAAAGGCGTCACAAATTCCACCGGGTTTCCTTCGAAGCTGATTGAAGAGGTTGCCACTGTTGCTCTCTCGATCAACTCCGCCACTGCGTTCAAGGACAAATAGTCCGACCAGTATTCGGTCTTTGAAAAGGTTTGAAGGTTTTTTGTTCGTTTATTGTGTATATGTGCCCTAGGTAGATTTGATTGACGTTCGTTAGGGTTTACGTGTTCGAATTCTTGTAATCGATGTTGTTTTTGATCATTTTGCAGGTGTTTTGTTCGTTTATTTTGTGTTTTTGTGCCCTAGTTAGATTTATTTAACATTCGTTAGGTTTACTTGTTCGAATTCGTGTAATCTATGTTGCTTTTGATCGATTTTGCAGGTTTTTTGTTCGTTTATCTTGTGTTTTTATGCCCTAGTTTGTTCTATTTGGCAGTTGTTAGGTTTTACCTGTTAGAAATTCGTGTAATTGATGTTGTTTTAACCCGATCCGACCGTTTGCCAGGTCTACTTAAAACTCATATTTAACCCTTTGACTTGTGATTGTTACTATTTAGGAAACGAATGTCGATTCAGAACTGAAACACTTTCATGAATTAGTAGCTCGTTTGAACAGTCGCATCGTTGGAACTAAGTTGGTATATTTTGTCATTTCACATTTCATAATTATTTTTGTTCAAGTTAATTTTCTTTTCATTTGTATATGGCATTAATTCTTCTGGGCTCTAATTATTTATTTGCATGATTTGTCATCCTAAAAACTTTCACTTTTAGGCGACAGTCTCGGAGCTCTGGCACGTAGGTAGTCCCTTCGTTCTGATTACATCAAGACCTTTGCTCTTCACGAGGCTGATGAAATGCTTTCAATGGGGTTCAAGGATCAGGTATATATGGTATATATATATATATTAGAATACTAAATATTTGGTGCAATTCATGGTATAATGACAAACAAAATTTGTGAGATAGTTAGATAAAATATAATTTGGGGGACATCTTGAGGAGAGCGGGGATTTCTGCGAAGAAGGAGGCCCCTGTGAATTTCCTTACAGACCCCATGGAAGGGAGATCTACACTGAGACCAGCGGATCTGCTCGTCTTTGGCTGGGCGGGAGGGAAACATGCTTGTGTGGATCTCACGGGAGTCTCCCCCTTAGCTGGTTAAAGGGAAAGCGGGATTGTAGCAGGACAAGCTATAAGGGGAGCAGAATTAAAAAAGGTGGATAAACACGCTAAAGCATGTGCTGATAACCAACATGCATTTGTCCCCTTCACCTTCGACACCTTTGGCTCCCTAGCTCCAGAAGCTATCCGTTTGTTGACTAGGGTCCAAAAGGTTGTCCATAACAGTTGCTCATCAACAGGGGGGCATGGGTTTGTCTTTAATAGGCTAGGGTTTGCTATTCAGAAAGGGGTAGCGGCGCAGCTTGTTGCTCGCTTACCTGCGATATTGATGTAAAGTGCACTTATTATTAATGAAAATCGTTAGTAATAAAAAAAAAAATTTAAATCAACTTTTTTACCTAAAAAAAAAAAAAAAAGATAAGCACAAATATTCCCAACGTTAACCTATATAGCTTTATAATCCACTTTATTAGTTTTATATCTAAACATATAAGTGTGATGTTTATATTTTTTATTATGAGTTTTCCTTATTTTTAATAATTATATTTTTTATTATGAGTTTTTCTTAGTTTTAAACTTTTAATAAAGAGTTTGTTTTTTTTTTTTATATTTTCAGGATTGGATTTGGAGTTGGGCTAGAATATAGATAATATTTTACTTGCTGGGGTCAGGAGGCTAGTTGCTGGGCTGAAGACTATTACATGCTGTTGTTGGGCTTTGTGGATCTGGTCAAGTTCTCAAGCTAGGGTTCCAGTATAAAAGAGTAAAAGACTATCAGCTGTAGAGATCCTTTTTTCCAAAAATTCCAGATCGTTCAACTCTCGTCTTGGGGTTTCATAGCATATTATGATGAATTGTTCTCATTAGTTTAAACCAGAGATCATAATCTTTATTGCAGTTTGAAGAGGTAGGGGGCTAGCTTCAGGATGTTGAAGAAGGGAATGAGCAAATTAGGTCAGTTTTGTTAATAACTAATCTACCTGGTTTTAGTTAACAATAAGTGTTCATTTGTTGTTTTCCTTTGTATTTTTTGTTTAAAAAAGGCGGTTAACATATGAGGGCTTTTTGTAACTAATCTACCTGGTTTTAGTTCCTGAAAATAAGGAACACCCTTTTAACCATCAATTGATAACTTGCACTTTTCTAGGACCCATGTTCTAATAACGCATTCTGATTGGTGCATCTTGATAAACTGCAGGAAACTGCAAGATCGTGGGTGAGAGAGTGCTGAACTGCCTTGAACTGCTCCTTCTAGAAGGAATTTAGAGACTTTAAACGGCTGAGATTAAAAGTTGATGACTTTCTACGGCTGTAATTAGCCCAAATAGCAGTTACAAACAACGGGAACAATATAATATAGAATAAATAAATAAAAAGAAAAACAAGTTTAGATTCATATTGTTGTTAAAAGGCAAAAAGATTCACAGTGAACTTCAACTGTTTGAAATGTTTAAAACCCTTCGCAAGCAAACACATTGTTTACATATTTGAAATTCAAAAACTAGGGAGCAGGCTTCCTCCTGGAATAGGACCACCATTCACATGTAATACTGCTTCAACCGGAAGGGTATCTTCAAGCACCTGGACGATCATTTCCATACTTGGACGGAAATGATCGTCCAGGTGCTTGAAGATAGGTTGAAGCAGTATTACATGTGAATGGTGGTCCTATTCCAGGAGGAAGCCTGCTCCCTAGTTTTTGAATTTCAAATATGTAAACAATGTGTTTGCTTGCGAAGGGTTTTAAACATTTCAAACAGTTGAAGTTCACTGTGAATCTTTTTGCCTTTTAACAACAATATGAATCTAAACTTGTTTTTCTTTTTATTTATTTATTTCTATTGGTGAGATTCCTTGACTGCAAACCTTAAGTCAAGTTCACAACCATGTTGGTGAGATACCCTTCTGGTTGAAGCGTATTACATGTGAATGGTGGTCCTATTCCAGGAGGAAGCCTGCTCCCTAGTTTTTGAATTTCAAATATGTAAACAATGTGTTTGCTTGCGAAGGGTTTTAAACATTTCAAACAGTTGAAGTTCACTGTGAATCTTTTTGCCTTTTAACAACAATATGAATCTAAACTTGTTTTTCTTTTTATTTATTTATTTCTATTGGTGAGATTCCTTGACTGCAAACCTTAAGTCAAGTTCACAACCATGTTGGTGAGATTTGTGATCTCATAATGACGTGATCTTATAAGCATCATTGTCTTCCTTTCGATACCATGCCATATATATAAGGTGTAAAGGTAGTGGTTCTTCGTTTAAACTTTAAAAAAAAGCGAATATGTGGATGTTTGAGATTTATACAGTTTGGTTCTGATGGTTTGGTGGTATGAAACTTGTAACTAGTCGTTTAACTTATTTACTTTAAAAAAAAATTCAGTTATGAATTATATTTATTAGCTTCCTGTTATTTTATAGATTTTAATATTTACCAACGATTTAAAACATAAACCGACAATTCAAATCATGAAGCCGTCAAAACCGAACTGTCAAACCGTCAAGAATCTCTCTCTAACTCACGCCACTGCATCCCTTGTCACATTGTCGCTCCTCTCCTCCCCTTCCCTTCGCCCCCTCCTCGTTCACCATCTCAAACGTATATGAGCTAATGATAAAATCCACATGTACGGATTACAAAGGATAAAATCCAATTTCCCTAGAAAAGATAATGTTGAAAATGTAAGAACTAATGAAAGATGGATGGATTATTTGGAAAAAAATCAATGTACGAGTGATGGGTGAAGAAGTTGCTAATGTGTGATGTGATGTTATTGTGTGGAAAAAACTCCAGGCCTATTAAAGATGGTCTCAAAGCCGAAGGTGGCAAGGGTGAGGCCAGTGGGTATGGGGCACGGCTTGAGGCCAGGCCTCTTCTTGCCGCCCCACCCACACCGCCCCCTTGGGCTCGGCTCCTTCCAAACCGGCGAGAATTGGCCGCCCTTGCCACTCCAACTTTTCACACATTTCAAAATATTAACGTTGGCAACGGCTAGTTTAAAAAAGGGTTATTTTTTAACTTTAAATGCACATCAATCCCCCATTTTTATACCACATTCAACCAAAATCTACCCACTCTTCTCTTCAACTTTATAAATCCCTCATCTTTTTTATAAAAAAAAAAAACATGAATCCTTTCAACCCAAACAACCCGAACCCGAGCAACCCGAACAACCCGAGCAACACGAACCCGAATCCTAATATTTTTTCGACGACCGGTTACACTCCGGCTATCGACCCCTCTTGGGCGACACCGCAATTTACCTTTTCAGGATTCCAACAATCACCGAACGCGTTCCATTCCATGTCTCAAGTCCAACAAATGCATCAATATGAAGCACTCCAACAAATGATGCTACGCAACCCGTTAGTATCTCAACCACCGTTCGAATCTCAACCACGTTCATCTCCGGTTCGACTTGACGATGACGACGAAGTCGTCCCCGAATCCCCACCGCAAACTAAAGGACGCAAAAAAAACAAGGGGAAAGCGGATCAAGATGGTTCGAGCTCCAAAGCAAAGCCGAGACCTTGGTCTAAAATGGAGGAGGAAGCGCTAGCAATGGCATGGGTCAAGTCATCTACTAACCCGGTTGTCGGTATGAACCAAATATTTTATTTTTAATTTAAAATTTAAAAAGATTTAATTTTTATTGTACTAATGTTGATTCTTTTTAAAATTTAGGGACCAACCAAACGAGTACTAGCTTTTGGAAAAATATAACGGAAATTTTTAACAAAAATCATGGAGCAAGCCCCACCGCGCGATCACGAGTCCGTCTCTTCCAAGTGGCGGAAAATGAGCCCTAAAATAAACCGCTTTAGCGAAATTTACAACCGCTATTACACTAATCCTCCTGGCGGGGCAAACGAAGCTACCCTTCTCGACCTTACTTTGGAAAATTGGGATCCGAAGGGTAGAACCGCATTCCCACATCTTCGAGCTTGGAAAATTTTGAAGAAAGAAAACAAATGGAAATCGGTTCCAAACGAAGTGGCGTCCGCCAAACGGAGTAAAACTTCCGAAGTTATAGTGCGGGAGGCTCCACCGCTCGTTGTCGCATAGACATAAACGACGAACCGGAATTTGACGAGGAGGAGTTTGAGGTGCAAGAGTTGGAACGTCCCGTTGGAAGAGACAAGGCAAAAAAAGCGGCGGCGGCCGAAAAGAAAAAAACGGCGTCTTCTGGTGGTGGTTCGAAAATGGAAGAGTTGATAGCCGAATTCCGTTCATTCAAAGAGATCACGGAGAAAAAAAATGACTATAAGAAAAACTTCTCGGCCGACTCTGCTGGAGCGGAGGATTTTAAAATTATGAGGTTGGATCTCGATTCGGTTTCGGAAGATGAACGAGAGGTTTATCGGAAGATGAAAGAGGACGTTAAAAGAAAGTGGACCTCGTAGTTTAATTTTTTTTAGGATTCGTAATTTTATAAAACTAAACTAATAAAAACTAAAAATTAATTTAATATTGGAGTGGGGTAGGCCCATCCTCCACCCCTTTCATTTTGCTAGGAGGGCCATCCCTTTGAGGATGGGGATGACCCTCCCCATACCCTCTGGTCTGATGGTTATACCTTTTAGTGACCCGGTCAACATGGAAGTAGGTTGGTTCCTGCAAAGCAACGCTCGTACTCACTGGCCCATTTCCAAGCAATTAACTTACTATTATGGATCCAGGGATATGGTGTGGTAGTAAGGTGTCTCCCATATATCCTAAAGGTTAGAGTTCAAATCATGCAAGGTCCAGCTAGGGGTGTGAATTTATGGCACGACACCAACGTAGCACGAAACTCATAGGTTTGGACTTAGTAATTTTAATATGCGATGTTTGTTTGGGTTTAGTCTAAACTTTGTGGGTTTGTTGTAAAATTTTAAATTTAAAATAAAGATATGCGAAAAATAAAAACAAATCTAGGTCAAACAAATTGTCTTCGGGTCAACCCGTGAATATTCGTGTTTGTTCGAGTTCATGTGTCTCATAAGATTTTTGGGTTCGTGTTAAATTTCCATCAACCCGCAAACACAACCCGTTTGACGCCCCTAGTTGCAAGTATTAACCATTATAAATAAGCAACAAGGTTGGGCTTGGGTGGGTTGTAACTTGTGCTTGGGGAGTGTTTAAAAAAAAACAAGTTGCTGCATATGTTGTTTGTACTTTGTGCTTTAGTAATGTTCTAAGCAAAGTTGTGTTTTTGGTTTAAGTGTTTGTACCCTTAGTCAGTATTTAATCCACTTATTTTAGGGTTACAGCTTCATTTTTTCCACAGCTTTCTTAGGGTGAGAGGGGCACTCCCCTAAGAGGGGAGTCCCCTCTCTTACGCACCACCAATCAGCATATGCCACGTCAACTCCCCTCTTAAACTCCCATAACACCCCAATTTGATGGCGGCACTCCCCTCTTAGGGGACTTGTGTTTTTTTTTATTTGTTGTAAAATTATGCATGTTTATAAATTAAAAAAATATTAATAAAAATTTAATAAAAGACATTTCATTAAATTAAAAATAAAAATTACATTTAAACTAGAAAAATAAAAATTACATTCAAACTACAAACTACTCGTCGTCGGAACTCACTTCAAGGTGAGGTAGATCTAAACGTCCGAGATGCTCAACGAGATCGTGTTTTAGTCTCCAATGCGTTTCTTCGTCAACGAGCTCGCTATAATCTGTATCAGCGAAGACGGGTTCGACTGGAGGATCTTGAATGTGTACCGGTGCTATCGCCCTTCCGTCGTCTTTTATAATCATGTTATGTAAAATAATGCACGTATACACGAGTAACCTTATCTTTTTCACCGTTTTGGAACGCATTGGACGCTTTAGTATTCCCCACTTCGCCTTTAACACACCAAACGCCCGTTCCACATCTTTTCTTGCGGCCTCGTGTTGCCTCTTGAACTTTTTTTTCATTCGGGATGTGAGGATATGGAAAAGACTTCACAAACACGGACCAGCTAGGGTAGATCCCATCAGTAAGATAATACCCGCGTTTGTATAAGTGGTCGTTCACCTGAAATGGACAATATGGCGCCGTTCCGTTTCGTTGAGTAAGAAATAACGGAGATTGTTGGAGCACGTTGATGTCGTTTTGTGAACCCGCCGGGCCACAAAAAGCATGCCAAATCCACAAATCTTGAGACACCACCGCCTCTAACATAACCGTCGGGTATTGATGATCGCCTCTCATATATTGTCCACGCAATTCTGTGGGTCACATTCTCCAGACGAAGTGTGTACAATCCAGACTACCCAACATACCAGGTAGGTGATGTCTCTCCTCATGAGCCTGATACAATAGCGCAACGTCGTGGCTCGTTGGTCTACGTAAGAATTCACCGGCATACATTGCACAGACCGTCTGGCAGAAATATTCAAGGCACTCACGAGAGGTCCTTTCAGACATCTTTAAATACTCGTCGTTTTCGTCTGGTGGGTTACCGGTTGCAAGTTGTTTAATCGCAGAAGTAACCTTTTGCAACGGCGTGAAACTTTTCTTCATTCTCCCGTCCAAGCCCTCTTGAAACCACTCGTCGTTCGCTTCGACGTCACTAACAATTTTTAGGAACAAAGACTTGGACATACGAAACCTCTGACGAAAAATATCGGCATTAAATTTTGGATTTTCTACAAAATAATCGGCCATTAGTGTTTCGTGGCCACCCTCATGATCTCGAGGGACAATTTTTTTTTACTAGACGATGCCGTGTCTAGTATCTCCGCTTGTAAAATGAGATTTTGGAAGAAAATTAAACTACTATCGTTTGACGGAGAACCTTCATCGTCTGGAAAGTCGGGTATGGGAGAAAAAAACGGGAACTTGGAATCCATTTTGTGTTGTATTTGATAGAATTTTTTAGAGTGAGTTTGAGAGTGGTGGGTGTGGTAAAAAAATTATTTGAGAGTGAGTTTAAGTTGGTTATTTATATTAAAAAAAATTGAAATTTTTTTTTAAAAAAGTGACCGTTGCCAACGTCTCTTTCCTTGATCCATGTGCCATTTCATCGCGGTGAACAACCACTGAAACCCCTCCCCGATTCGGGTCCCCGCGGTGATGGCGGCGGTGTTCCCGATCGGGGAATGGGGTCACCGAACCATTCCCCGCTTGGTGCCCCGTTCACCCTTAGATCGAGAGAAGAGAGATACGGTGGAAGGACCACCGTTTCTGGTGGTTAACCCGGCTACGCACCGCAGCGCCTCTCACTTCCGACGCATAAGCGGCGCCATGGCAGCGGTGAGTTGTAAAGTTGTACTTCTGGTGAAGTCCGGTAAGTATTGTATTGTACTGTATGTTAAATTTTCAGTTAGATCTACTACTCTTGATATGTTGTTTGAGACTATTTTTGGTAATACACAATTCTGGAAAGAATCCGGTGAACGAAAGTCTACCTTTTGCTGTTTATCTTCGAATTTTGCTTATCCACCACTGCCGTAGACAAGCACGAGCCCCCGCGAACTACCGATGTCGCCGACCACGATTGCTTATATGGCAGGTAAGATGTTGCTGATGTTGAAATACTTGATTAATTAACGTTTTTTATACTTTATTGTTGAATTCATGGTAGAAAGTAACCTGGTATGTGCTTGAATCACATTCAGATGTCAGTTATTCATAACCCCTAACTTGAAACCCTAGAGTTCCGATCGACATTTGGTTGGTTCCTCAGTTAGTTGACATTTCGTACGGAGGGATTTGTTCGTCTTTTGTTGTCTGACTTTTTGTTGCAGGTTTTTATTACGGTGGTTTTCATTTGAAATTCCGGCAGCCCCATTTGGTTTTCTTGGTCAAAATTTCGTATTGGCTTTTTTACTTTTTTGTTTTACAGAAGATTAATTAAGTGTTCAGGTGTGTGATTTTGAAATAATTCATTCATCTGTGTTTCAGACGGAATTATTGTGTTCGTTATTGGGGATGAAGAAACAGTACATCATTTTTATTTACTAATCTCCAGTAATTTAACCTTGAATCCTGTGACTCTGGAAGTCTTCTTTCTCAAGGTTTAAATATTTATGCAAGCCAATCCTCTGGCCCAAACGAGAACCTAGTAACACTTCCTTTTCTTAAGAATCATAGATAATTAGTTTCAGCCTGGTTGGGCTGACCCAGCTTACTTTCTTTTTCTAAAGTTTTCGATAACATTTAGCGTGTCAAATACAATAACAGAATATTTCACTAGTAATCAGATATATTTAATGGTCAATACAGGTTAGGGTGACCCAAATCTCAAATTCTAAAATGGGTGCGGGTCGGGTTAGGCTTGTCAACTAGATTACAGAAAATTTTAATAATATTAGGTATGTTGAAATGAGGTATTTAGCATTTCAAATAGATTACATAATTTTTTTAATAAGAATTAGGTATTTTTGATGGGTCGGGGTGGGTTAGACCAACTCAAATCGTTCCTTTCCACTTAAGTTTTTGATAATAATTAGCGTGCCAAATTCGATTACAAAAAAAATGATTTTTCTAATAAAATGATTTGCTGGTTATAAGGTAATATTCGACATTATATGTTGTTAAAATGTAGGTTGATTTCCAGAGGATATTAAATACTACTCCTGTTCCTACGAGCCAAGGGGTACCACTATCATTGCTGCAACAATTGGCGTGTGATATTGGGAATATGATAGATCTAGAAAACTTGGTTGGATGATGGATGTGGGGGTTGCCGTAAAACCAACGGAGGGGGTCATTGTGATGCATGTAAGACCCATATTTGTCACGAAACTCATTAACTTTGACGATCGTCCATCTGCAACCAACAGCAGCAGCACTGCAACTTGGCTTGCTTCCTTATCTTTTAATGACAACCTTGTCTCTTGATCCTGAGCATTAGTGAGGAGCTTTGTTCTTTTTTATATCCATATTTGAAACCATGTTTTGGTATGTGGAATTTTATTTTCCTTGGAAATGTTGTAACCCAAGTTTTGCTGCTGCTATTCCCAAAAAAATTGTTAAAATTTATCCGTCTTTTCTACTTGGATTTTTTAACAATGCCAAAGTTGGATCATACCAGGACAATTCATTAACCCTGAAATGCAAAAAAGACAAAACTTTATGAAATGTTGCGGTTACAATCTAGATGTTTAAGTTGATACTATAAGGCGGAATTTAGATTCTAAATTTGGTTGAGAAATGCAATTGAAACGTATTCGCTTAATGGTGAGTTTGGTTTCTGATTTAACGCTTTGTCCCGCCGCCGCAACGCGCGGACGACAAAATTCTAGTTAGTGATTAATAAGAGAAACTTAGAAGTAGGTTAGTTTTCCTTTACAAAATGTATTCATGCTTGTGAAACAAAGCCAAGCCCATAACAAGATACAACATCCGCTACATAAGGTACAGGTCATAATTGCATGATTGGGACTAACAAGTAACAACCATTCCAACATGCAAATCTTGAACCCAACATCCAAAAAAACAGCAGAAATCTAACATTTAACTCAAATAACGAGGATAAAAAAAAACATCTTTATTCTCATCACCGCCGCCGCCACCCATTGCCGATTTTATTCCTTCATCTTTTGTTGCCTACCAAACAACACAAGGTAATGATTCATTCCATTCCCGCATGGTAACCAAACAAGACCATGGAATTTTATTGATTCATTTCATTCATTTGTCCATTCCATCGTCGATTCCATTCCCTCGCCCATTCCATTACCCCATACCAAACAGACCCTTAGGGTTTTCAAAGCATTTGATAAAAGAGAATGACTCACATTGCAAAATTTAGGCTTTTTAGGCCTCCTGGGTTTAAGTCCTGGTTCCTAAATAAACACACAATGTAACACGTATTAGTGTAAGAAACCAAATCAAACTTCAACGATAATCACAAGATCAAAGCCGCAACGTATAAAGTATCAACTTATTCAGGTAGAACTTCAGCTCTTCGTTGCTAGGGTTTTAGATCAATCAGACATGGTATTGTTTCAGTGATTAGGGTTTTGTACACGAGTTTGTGACAGACACTCGGGAACAGAGATTCGAGGAGTATAGAAATTAAATTTTTCGAATTCATTTGTGCAGTTTGAAAGCCCTTGAACTGCTCTATATATAGCTAAAAACATGCCTCGTCACGCCACACGACCAACTCAAAAATCCTTGTCGCGACATGCGAGAAGGCTCTAGGGCTAGGTCAGTACTATCATCGACCTAGACCTCTGTGTGGTCACACGTGGCATCCGGAGAATCCAGTCATCTTCGCGCCACACGACGGTCTAAGACTGTCTTGTCGTTTTCGATTTTCGTTGGCACGTGTCCGGGGTTTTGTTTACAGATTGTGCGGGATCTTTTTGAGAGTTATTACATTTCTTATATTAGACTCACCTATCAATGACACATCAGATCTATTTCTCTCTATATCTTCTCCTATATGTTTGCTATTAGGCTAGTTTCACAATATGCTTTATAATATGCATTGTTAAAAAACTTAAATATTGTTGGTCCTAGATTCATCAACTGATGAATAAAGCAATATTTCAACATATTTGTTTTATGTGGAAATTGAAATTAATACATGCAAGTCTTGGAGATATACAATTTTTATGTTATTATTCATTTTTCTAAGATTTACAAAGAATAATTAAATGTACACAAAAATTCTACCTAGGTGGAACATAATGTGTTCCAGGTGTTTGATGGATGAGAGAAAAGATTTTGAACTGGTTGAAATGCTCTTTTCAAATTAGTTGTCTTCTACATTCGGTTGTATTGTTGTTTATAGGATAAATATTTAAGCATGTGGGATAAATAAACTATATGTTTAATTATCCTAGTTGACACTTTGCTCTTTATCCCTTTGGAGTTCGAGCACAAATTGTCCACTTGCATTGACTTGTTTGCTTCTATAAGGCTTACACTCAGAGTCTTCCATCAGGGAGGCTCTAGAAGTACTGATAGTTTATTCTTCAAGAATCTCATATTCCAATTGCTGGTTTTAACCTTAGTTCAACAACTGATGTCTACTAATGTTTACTGAAGTCTACTAATGTTTATTGAAGTCTCTTGAAGCATTTCTTCTTCGTCTGATAATTTTCTCATTGTTTAAAATGTTTCAACTCGTCTGATCTTTAAATTCAGTCGTCAGATATCTTCTTCTAAGTCTTAGCTGAAGTTCTTTTGCATTAGCTGTATGCTTCCGGAGAATTTTAATTGCAGTCTGCGACTGAGCTGTCTACAGACACTTCATTGCAAAGTTCAGATGACTTGTTCAGTTATGGGATGCTCCTTAGCCACTTATGTTTTTCTTGAACCTTGTTGATCTTTTTTTGTTTAAATATGCATATTCACTATAACTATATTATATTTATCTTTACCGACCAAATCACTCCTTACACTTTCAAAATTAATATTTAACTCCCGACCTTCTAAAAACTTTATAAAACATCATTTTCACTCCCTTGAGTTTCTAACATTTCAACTTTAAACCATGTATTTATATTCTTTAACTAAAAAAAGTTATTTTCTCATGTGCTTATTGTTATGTACGCGCTAGTAAAAAAATGGTGTTTCGAACTAAACGGTATAAATTCACGTTTCACATAAGAAAAAAATTCGGAATCGAGTCGGGTCAAATGAAATACATTTTTAGGGTTTTTTTTCAGGTACGTTTTTAGTTGGTATGCGTTGGCGTAAACGAGTCTAATAAGATATAATACGTGTTCATGTTTTTTTTAATGTACATTTTCAGTTTATCTATGTGTTGATGTAAACGAGTTAGGTCAAATATAATAGGTTTTCAAGTTTATTTTTATATACGTTTTATGTAGGTATACGTTTTGACGTAAATTAAAAAGAAAAACACTATTTTCTCACATCCTTATTTTTATGGATGTGTCAATATAAGTTCGTATTTCGATGTAAACGATATTAATACATATTTCCACGTAATATGTTTAGAAGCGAGTAGGATTTCACATTCGGTATTTATAATCGGATTTCACATTCAAATTCCAAAACAGTTCAATATAACGATATAACAATAATATAAATGTCACGTAATAATAAATTTTAAATCTCCAACTAGGTAGAGAAAAACAAAATTTGTGCACATAAGTTGTTTTAAATTCAGTACCATAAGTTGTTTTAAATTCAGTACCTCAACGTCTTTTCCATGAAGTGGAGATAACCTAACGTCAGATTAGTCAAATATTAGTTTTATAGATTTTATTTTTATTTTTATTTTTATTTTTTGTGGTGACTCATGTGTTTCCGATATCCGATGTGGTTCAGTATGAAAAATCTTTTTTTTTTATAAGACAAATAAACTCCGTTACGGAATTATAAAAATTTACAAAAACAAAGATTTAAATTATTAAAATATTGTTCTGCAATAGAAAGAACTACTTAGGTTGGATTACTTATATAATATTATATGAATAATAACACATTCATATCTATAAAGTGGGTAGTAAATAAAATGATTAATTTGACTCTAAACGTAGAAAAACACAGAACCGGTCTTCATCCTCTTCGAAATCGAAGCCGTTAATTTGAAAATTATACAATGGCAAAAAGGTTTGATTACTGAATGCGATAAACTGTCGTACAATCATAAAACGCATACGATAAAACAAAACTGAAAACTTACTTGATAGAACTTGTGTTAGATGTCAAGCGTAATTCTAGGACGTACAAGAGTTCATCGGAATATCGCGTATGCCGGTGCGGTGTTCCATACAGTGGCGGAGCTTGAACGAAAAAAAAATCAGCGGAGGCTAGACTCTCATAATTCAAATCAGTGGGGTCAGACTCTTAAAAATAAAATATTTTTCATTAAAATAATTAAAAAAATTCAGTGAAATAAACAATATGTGCGAAAAATCGGTGGGAGCCGTGGCATCTCCTCCTGGCCACAATAAAGCTTCGCCAATGGTTCCACAATATTCTTTTCTTAGTAAATTAGCTAACCAAACTAATGTAATTGTATGCATTTCTTACATCGTGCATAGAAATAAGGTTGATTGTAATATCTATTTGATCAGGAGGGTATACAAAATATTAAACGGAGAAGATAAAATAAAATTTATGAAACACATCAATTATCCTTTAATTGTTAAAAAGTTGAATAATAATAATAATAATAATTGTATATAAACAAAAATGAATAGATTGGAGAACAAGTAAAGAATAACTAGTATACTCACCTCATATACACTCACTCACTGCATGTATATAGTATCGTATGCGTATGGGCACTGTCTCCTAAACCATTGGATTAGTATCGTATGTGTATAGATGAAAATTGCAATATCTCCTAAACCATTGGATTGCTTACCCATCTGTCAAAAAGAATCATTACTCTGATCTTTCCTAAACCATTGGATTGCTTACCCATCTGTCAAAAAGAATCATTACTCTGATCTTTCAAATAGAGTATGCCTATTGGCACACCAAACCCTAGCAAAATTAGGGTTTATCTACGCAGCGTATTGGTCAATACGCAGCGTATATAAACCATGGATCTCAGTGCCTAATAACCAATCATTGCACAGAAAACAAGGTTTATATACGCTGCGTATAGCTCTCTACGCAGCGTATATAAACCATTAGACTTTTTTGGATCATTTTGGTAGGTTTGAGGGATCATTTTTTCACAAAGTTTATATACGCTGCGTATTGACCTCGTATAAGCCTATAAGTGTGATATTGTATCGTATAGGTGTGATTTAGTTCCCGTATTGACCTCGTATAAGCCTATAAGTGTGATATTGTATCGTATAGCGTAGTATATGTCCCGTATAAGGCTATAAGTGTGATATATCGTATAGGTGTGGTTTAGGTCCCGTATTGACCTCGTATAAGCCTATAAGTGTGATGTCGTATCGTATAGGTGTAGTATAGGTCACGTATTGACCTCGTATAGATCCCTACGCAGCGTATGAGACAAAAATGACTTATACGAGGTCAATACGGGACATATACTATGCTATACGATACGATATCACACTTATATGCTTATACGGGGTCAATACGTGACCTATACTACATCTATACGATACGATATCACACTTATAGGCCTATACGGGACATATACTACGCTATACGATACGATATCACACTTATAGGCTTATACGAGGTCAATACGGGACATATACTATGCTATACGATACGATATCACACTTATAGGCTTATACGAGGTCAATACGTGACCTATACGATACGATATCACACTTATACGCCTATACGGGACATATACTACGCTATACGATACGATATCACACTTATAGGCTTATACGAGGTCAATATGGGACATATACTATGCTATACGATACGATATCACACTTATAGTCTTATACGAGGTCAATACGGGACATATACTATGCTATATGATACGATATCACACTTATAGTCTTATACGAGGTCAATACGTGACCTATACTACACCCATACGATACAATATCACACTTATAGGCTTATACGAGGTCAATACGGGACCTAAATCACACCTATAGGCCTATACGGGTGTTATATCGTATCGGGTGTTATTTTCCTTTTTTTATAAATAAACAAAGGAATACACAAAAAAATAAAAAAAATGGAGCTTTATATACGCTCCTTATAGATCACTACGCAGCATATAAGACAAAAATGACACAACTACCCTTGTATTTGGCTTCGTATAGCCTCAATACAAGGGTATAAATGACATTTTCAGACCTTTATATACGCTGAGTATAGGTCAATACGCAGCGTATATAAACTTTGTGAAAAAATGATCCCTCAAACCTACCAAAATGACCCAAAAAAGTCTAATGGTTTATATACGCTGCGTAGAGAGCTATACGCAGCGTATATATACATTGTTTTCTGTGCAATGATTGGTTATTAGGCACTGAGATCCATGGTTTATATACGCTGAGTATAGGTCAATACGCAGCGTATATACGCTGCGTATTGACCAATACGCTGCGTAGGTAAACCCTAAGTGTGCAAATAGGCAAACTGGTGTGCAGATAGTTAGGGCCTTCAAATATCAACTCACAAAACACTTGTCACTCAGACATTGAGTGTTCATTTTACGTGAAAAACCCTAGGGTTTTTGGTATCTGCACGCTGTATTTGCCGGAATCATGTTTCTCCGCCGGCACACTCCACCTCCACCTCACTTCCATCACCCACCGCCAACCATCCTCAACCACACGCCGCCGTCACCACCCAACTTCAATCACCCACCACCATCACCACCCCATTGCAACCACCCACCACCTCCACCCATCTTCAACCAAACGCCGCCGTCACTACCCCACTTCAACCACACGTCGTCGTCACCACCCCACTTCAACCACCCACCACAATCACCACCCCACTTCAATCAAACAGTACCACCAGCTCCACCCAACTTTAAACACACACCATCACCCATCTTCAACCACTCGCCACCGGCCATCTTCAACAACACACCACCTCATCAGTCACTACTTTCTATTCTGACCGTCGGAATATTGGGGGCTATTCTCGTATGTGTTGTTTTCCTTATATTTGTCGTAGGGTATTTGATTATGAGGTTGAGACAAGGTAATGGAGGAGGTGCGACGCCTGCTGGTAGTGAACGGCAGCCTCCGGTGCTTGTTGGTAGTGAACGGCCGCCTCCGTTGCTTGTTGGTAGTGAACGGCCGCCTCCGTTGCTTGTTGGTAGTCAACCGCCGCCTCCGTTGCTTGTTGGTAGTCAACCGCCGCCTCCGGTGCTTGTTGGTAGTCAACCGCCGCCTCTGTTGCTTGTTGGTAGTCAACCGCCGCCTCTGGTGCTTGCTGGTAGTCAACCACCGCCTCCGGTGCTTGCTGGTAGTCAACCGCCGCCTCTGTTGCTTGTTGGTAGTCAACCGCCGCCTCCGGTGCTTGTTGGTAGTCAATCGCCGCCTATGTTGTTTGTTGGTAGTCAACCACCGCCTCTGTTGCTTGTTGGTAGTCAACCGCCGCCTCCGGTGCTTGTTGGTAGTGAACAGCCACCTGGTGGTGGTCAGGGAGGTCCGGTGCTTGTTGGTAGTCCACAGGCATCGGTAGGTTCGCAGCCTGTTAGTAGTCAGCCTAGTGGTGGTCTGGGAAGTCCGCCTCCGCCTCCGTTTGGAAATCCGCCTCCATCTCCGACTGTTTATGAATCTGCAGTTTCATCATGGAGTCTTCCGTATGAAAGTAGTACTGAATCATGGCAACCGATACATTATGCTGCGGATGGCCTTCAGGCAGCAACAAACTCTTATGCCTTTGATAGGGTCCTTGGTGTAGGAGGTTTCGGAACAGTCTACCGGAGGTGCGCCGCCTGCTGGTAGTGAACGGCAGCCTCTGGTGCTTGTTGGTAGTGAACGGCCGCCTCCGTTGCTTGTTGGTAGTCAACCGCCGCCTCCGGTGCTTGTTGGTAGTCAACCGCCGCCTCCGGTGCTTGCTGGTAGTCAACCGCCGCCTCCGGTGCTTGCTGGTAGTCAATCGCCGCCTCTGTTACTTGTTAGTTGTCAACCGCCGCCCCCGGTGCTTGTTGGTAGTGAACAGCCACCTGGTGGTGGTCAGGGAGGTCCGGTGCTTGTTGGTAGTCCACAGGCATCGGTAGGTTCGCAGCCTGTTAGTAGTCAGCTTAGTGGTGGTCTGGGAAGTCCGCCTCCGCCTCCGTTTGGAAATCCGCCTCCATCTCCAACTGTTTATGAATCTGCAGCTTCATCATGTAGTCTTCCGTATGAAAGTAGTACTGAATCATGGCAACCGATACATTATGCTGCGGATGGCCTTCGGGCAGCTACAAACTCTTATGCCTTTGATAGGGTCCTTGGTGTAGAAGGTTTCGGAACAGTCTACCGGGGGGAATTTTCTGGGGGAGTGATGGTTGCCGTAAAAGTCCCAGGAAGACGTATAGTTATGGAACCTGATTTCGACAGAGTACTCGAGTTGCTATCTGGGGTTAGGCATGAAAACCTTGTACCATTGCTTGGTTTTTGCCGCGAACCTCAGATGCTTGTGTACGCTTATATTTCTAACTTTTATTTGCATCGTCATCTGCATGGTAAGTGATTAATTAATGTAATATTAGATGCCTTCTTTGAATGTTACTTTGATCGTTTGATTTAACGTGAGTTTTGTTTTAGGAGTGATGCCTCCTTTGAATTTAGCCCGTCGACTGAACATAGCGATAGGTGTTGCGAGAGGGATTGCTCATCTGCATTCCATTCACTACTAGAAAATTTGAAACTTCTTACACCAGTTTTCGTAGGAAATGTGTCATAAAACTGGCTTTTCTACGCATTTATGACAAACACCTGATGTAGGAAAACACCTCGTAGGAAACCCGTTTTCAACGCATTTCCTACGCAACTTCCTACACATTTTCTACGAAACTATTACATCGCAAATTACTACGAATCTCCTTCAATATATTTAATTATTATCTTTTAGGATTTATTTTTTTAGCTACACATTTTCGACCAAAACAAAAAACAAAAAAATTAACAAATTTTTATTTGTGACCCACTTCTGACAAATAAATTAGAAGTGTTGTTACAAATTTATAAGGAAACTGAGTATTTTTTGTGACCCAATTCCGTCAAATAAATAAGAAATGTTGTTACAAATTTCCGAGGAAACTGAGTATTTTTTGTGACCCAATTCCGACAAATAAATAAGAAGTGTTGTTACAAATTTCCTAGGAAACTGAGTCGGCATTTGTGACAAATTTCTGACAAAATAAAGAAAAAATGTCTACTATTTTTGACCGTTTTCCGACAAAAGCTTTTTATGTTGTGACACATTTCCAACCACCTAATTTACTAAATAAAAAAATGCAATAAAATAATTAATATTTCCAGAAAAATTCCTGAAATAATCTGTAATTCTAAAAACCTGTTTTACAAAATTCACCGAAGTTAAGACATAAATTCAAAAATCATGCGTCATAACGCAAGTTCTAATATGTTTAAACCGTAAGCTAATACAATTCAACGTAATTCCAAAAAGATATCAAAAACTACAACTAATTAGAAGGAGGACACCAATTCTTCATAAATTCTTGAAGTTGTTTTTGAAGTTCTTCCCTTGCTTTCCTTTCTTCGTCAAGACGAGTTGCAAGTAGATTCCTTTCTTCTTCAACCCGAGCTTCAAGATCTACCATTCGAAAAAAAAGTCTTATTACACCATAGAAGTTCTCAGTTGGAGCGGGACATATTGACGCATTTCAGTTTTAGCTACCAAATGATGCATATCAAACAACTCATCGACGTTCGTACTAGAAAGATATTACATATGGTATTGATTGATTTAAAATATATACAAGTGTTTTTTATACATAGATTCTGATTGAAATTATAGCAGCACATGTTTCTGTTGCAATTCCAAAGTCACTTTTAAACATGCAAAGTAAAAGCTGCAAGACCAAACCACTTCAGTGTAGGTATTCAATTAACATTAAGATCAACTAACAACAAATGAAGAAATCTTCAGAGTGGGAAGAATGTGTAAATGCCATAATTGTGTACTGGGCATAATTTTATTTAAAAGAAAATGTTGTGAAATCCATGTCATCATATTAATATGACATGGCAGCACACTTGTGCAATTAAACTGGTGACATCAAGTATTCAACTGCATTACAAGTTTCAAGTAAGTATTCACTTTTTTGTATGTTCTATAAAAATATGAATAGTCGTGTACTAACTTCAGAAAGAAATATGACAGTTAAAAAGAAATATGCAAACTTACCCTAAAGCACTCAAACATACGAGCCAGTACATCCCGTGGAATCTGCCTAAATGTCATCCAAACTCCATCGTGATCATCACCATGATCAACCTCAAACCTGCAATATTAAAATTTAAAGGCCCTCACTATTTGCACACCTTGGCAGGCTACACACTTAGGGTTTACATACGCTGCGTAGAGGTCAATACGCAGCGTATAGGGTAAATACGCAGCGTATAGGGTTACCCTATACGCTGCGTATTGACCTCTACGCAGCGTATGTAAGGGGCAGGTACACGACCAGACAGTCAAACCTAGTACCATGTCAAATCAGTCAGTTCTACGCTGCGTATTGACCAATACGCAGTGTATAGGGTTAACAGTATACGCTGCGTATTGACCAATACGTAGCGTATATGTCAGACTGATTTGACACTGATACGATGTTGTCTAGGCACGTGAATAAAGTAATACGGGGAGTAGAGAGCTATACGCTGCGTATTCTATTTATCCATGCATCTCTGTTCACTTCGAGTTTATCTCCTCTGCTTTCTTTTTCATCTTCTTCTTCAGTAAACATCTTGTTCAATCTTGTTAAAATGTCATCATTTTGGAACGAGAATTATTTCGGTAATCGCTATTCTAACGACACATTGGGAGCAAATGATGCCAATGAGGAGGAGGAAGTTGTGTCTGGAGTCCCTGTTGATCAAAAAACACAGTTGCCAGACTTGAACAAGACTCCTACTCCACCTGTTGATAAACCAAATTACCCGGCGCATCAAGGGTATCCGGATTACGGATACGGGTATGAATCTCCGTACGTGCAACAAAGTGGATACGGTGCTGAGAATGCACCTGTTGATGAACCATATTACCCGACGCAACAATCGTATCCGGGTTACGGGGTATACGGGGGTGAAGGTGGATACGGATGTTACAATGGATACGGGGGTGAAGGTGGATACGGGGGTGAAGGTGGATACAGTGGATACGATAGATATGGGGGTGATGGTGGTTACAGTAGATACGGTGGTGAATGTGGATACAAAGGATACGATAGATCTGGGGGTGAAGGTGGATACGAAGAACATGGTGGATATGGTTATGAGCCCCGTAACACATCACTTTATGAACCATCTACCCCGGGCAATCCGTTTCAAATAAATGAGGTATCATATTAAAAGAATTATTATTATTATTATTGTTAAAAATATTATAATTATAATTATATATATTATTATTATTGTTGTTAAAAATATTATAATTATTATTATTATTATTATTATTATTATTATTATTGTTAAAATACTATAATTATAATTGTTATTATTATTATTATTATTATTATTGTTGTTGTTGTTATTATTATTATTATTATTATTGTTATTGTTAAAAATATTATAATTATAATTATTATTATTATTATTAATGTTATTATTATTATTATTATCGTTAAAAATATTATAATTATAATTATTATTGTTAAAAATATTATAATTATAATTATAATTATTTATTATTATTATTATTGTTGTTGTTGTTATAATTATTATTATTATTATTAATGTTATTATTATTATTATTATCGTTAAAAATATTATAATTATAATTATTATTGTTAAAAATATTATAATTATAATTATTTGTTGTTGTTGTTGTTGTTGTTGTTGTTGTTGTTGTATAATTATTATTAATGTTATTATTATTATTGTTAAAAATATTATAATTATAATTATTATTGTTAGAATACTATAATTATAATTGTTATTATTATTATTAATGTTATTATTATTATTGTTGTTGTTAAAAATATTATAATTATAATTATAATAATTATTATTATTGTTAAAAACTATATTTCAATTTAATTATATACGTAACTTTTTTTTAGCGTTTCATGTCTCTAACTGATTTGAAGAATTGGGTACAAGAAACGGGAAAAGAGTATGGTTACGTAATTGTTACCCGCCGATCAAAAAATATTGGCGGTACTACTGGGATGGTATGGCTTGTGTGCGACCGTAGTGGTGAGCACCGAAGTAAAGCAACAGTTAGGAAAGCTGGTAGCAAAAAAATCGGTTGCCCATTTTCATTACTCGCCATCCGGGACGTGACGAATGACACGTGGGAGTTAAAAGTTGACTATGCGAACCATAACCACGAACCTACGACGAGTCTGTTGGGCCACGCTTTTGTGCGAAGATTTACTAAAGCCGAATACAAGCTAGTGGAGCAGCTAACTGCTCAAAACATTGAGCCACGTATCATATTTCAAACCCTAAGAAAGCAGTTCCCCGACTGCCTGCATGTTCAGAAAGACGTGCAAAATGCGGTACAAAAAATTAGAGCGACAATAATGGGCGGAAAGACTCCTATGCAGGCACTGGAAAGCCTGCTGCATGACCACCGATTCATTTACGACACCCGACAGGAACCCAAAACAGATGTCGTAACAGAGATTTTCTTTGTTCATCCTTATTCAATCACTATGTGGCGTGCATTCTCGTACGTGGTGTTGATCGACGCGACCTACAAAACAAACCTCTACAACATGCCATTTGTCCAAGTTGTGGGTATGACGTCGACCAACAAGTCTTTTTGTATCGCACATGTCATTATTTGTAACGAACGAAGGGGTAACTACGTGTGGGTGCTTGAGCGGATCAAGTCAATATTGCATGAATGTATGATGCCGCGTGTGATAGTCACGGATAGGGAGCTTGCCCTAATTAACGCGTGTTCTAAAGTATTCCCGAACGCAACCAGGCTTCTATGCCACTTTCATGGTGATGATCACGATGGAGTTTAGATGACATTTAGGCAGATTCCACGGGATGTACTGGCTCTATGTTTGAGTGCTTTAGGGTAAGTTTGCATATTTCTTTTTAACTGTCATATTTCTTTCTGAAGTTAGTACGACTATTCATACTTTTATAGAACATACAAAAAAGTGAATACTTACTTGAAACTTGTAATGCAGTTGAATACTTGATGTCATCAGTTTAATTGCACAAGTGTGCTGCCATGTCATATTAATGACATGGATTTCACAACATTTTCTTTTAAATAAAATTATGCCCAGTACACAATTATGGCATTTACACATTCTTCTCACTCTGAAGATTTCTTCATTTGTTGTTAGTTGATCTTAATGTTAATTGAATACCTACACTGAAGTGGTTTGGTCTTGCAGCTTTTACTTTGCATGTTTAAAAGTGACTTTGGAATTGCAACAGAAACATGTGCAGCTATAATTTCAATCAGAATCTATGTATAAAAAACACTTGTATGTATTTTAAATCAATCAATACCATATGTAATATCTTTCTAGTACGAACGTCGATGAGTTGTTTGATATGCATCATTTGGTAGCTAAAACTGAAATGCGTCAATATGTTCTCGCTCCAACTGAGAACTTCTATGGTGTAATAAGACTTTTTTTTTCCCGAATGGTAGATCTTGAAGCTCGGGTTGAAGAAGAAAGGAATCTACTTGCATCTCGTCTTGAAGAAGAAAAGAATCTACTTGCAACTCGTCTTGACGAAGAAAGGAAAGCAAGGGAAGAACTTCAAAAACAACTTCAAGAATTTATGAAGAATTGGTGTCCTCCTTCTAATTAGTTGTAGTTTTTGATATCTTTTTGGAATTACGTTGAATTGTATTAGCTTACGGTTTAAACATATTAGAACTTGCGTTATGACGCATGATTTTTGAATTTATGTCTTAACTTCGGTGAATTTTGTAAAACAGGTTTTTAGAATTACAGATTATTTCAGGAATTTTTCTGGAAATATTAATTATTTTATTGCATTTTTTTATTTAGTAAATTAGGTGGTTGGAAATGTGTCACAACATAAAAAGCTTTTGTCGGAAAACGGTTAAAAAATAGTAGACATTTTTTCTTTATTTTGTCAGAAATTTGTCACAAATGCCGACTCAGTTTCCTAGGAAATTTGTAACAACACTTCTTATTTATTTGTCGGAATTGGGTCACAAAAAATACTCAGTTTCCTGTGAAATTTGTAACAACACTTCTTATTTATTTGATGGAATTGGGTCACAAAAAATACTCAGTTTCCTTATAAATTTGTAACAATACTTCTAATTTATTTGTCAGAAGTGGGTCACAAATAAAAATTTGTTAATTTTTTGTTTTGGTCGAAAATGTGTAGCTAAAAAAATAAATCCTAAAAGATAATAATTAAATATATTGTAGGAGATTCGTAGTAATTTGCGATGTAATAGTTTCGTAGAAAATGTGTAGGAAGTTGCGTAGGAAATGCGTTGAAAACGGGTTTCCTACGAGGTGTTTTCCTACATCAGGTGTTTGTCATAAATGCGTAGAAAAGCCAGTTTTATGACACATTTCCTACGAAAACTGGTGTAAGAAGTTTCAAATTTTCTAGTAGTGAATGGAATGCAGATGAGCAATCCCTCTCGCAACACCTATCGCTATGTTCAGTCGACGGGCTAAATTCAAAGGAGGCATCACTCCTAAAACAAAACTCACGTTAAATCAAACGATCAAAGTAACATTCAAAGAAGGCATCTAATATTACATTAATTAATCACTTACCATGCAGATGACGATGCAAATAAAAGTTAGAAATATAAGCGTACACAAGCATCTGAGGTTCGGGGCAAAAACCAAGCAATGGTACAAGGTTTTCATGCCTAACCCCAGATAGCAACTCGAGTTCTCTGTCGAAATCAGGTTCCATAACTATACGTCTTCCTGGGACTTTTATGGCAACCATCACTCCCCCAGAAAATTCCCCCCGGTAGACTGTTCCGAAACCTCCTACACCAAGGACCCTATCAAAGGCATAAGAGTTTGTAGCTGCCCGAAGGCCATCCGCAGCATAATGTATCGGTTGCCATGATTCAGTACTACTTTCATACGGAAGACTCCATGATGAAACTGCAGATTCATAAACAGTCGGAGATGGAGGCGGATTTCCAAACGGAGGCGGAGGCGGACTTCCCAGACCACCACTAGGCTGACTACTAACAGGCTGCGAACCTACCGATGCCTGTGGACTACCAACAAGCACCGGACCTCCCTGACCACCACCAGGTGGCTGTTCACTACCAACAAGCACCGGAGGCGGCGGTTGACTACCAACAAGCAACAGAGGCGGTGGTTGACTACCAACAAACAACATAGGCGGCGATTGACTACCAACAAGCACCGGAGGCGGCGGTTGACTACCAACAAGCAACAGAGGCGGCGGTTGACTACCAGCAAGCACCGGAGGCGGTGGTTGACTACCAGCAAGCACCGGAGGCGGCGGTTGACTACCAACAAGCAACAGAGGCGGCGGTTGACTACCAACAAGCACCGGAGGCGGCGGTTGACTACCAACAAGCAACGGAGGCGGCGGTTGACTACCAACAAGCAACGGAGGCGGCCGTTCACTACCAACAAGCAACGGAGGCGGCCGTTCACTACCAACAAGCACCGGAGGCTGCCGTTCACTACCAGCAGGCGGCGCACCTCCTCCATTACCTTGTCTCAACCTCATAATCAAATACCCTACAACAAATATAAGGAAAACAACACATACGAGAATAGCCCCCAATATTCCGACGGTCAGAATAGAAAGTAGTGACTGATGAGGTGGTGTGTTGTTGAAGATGGTCGGTGGCGAGTGGTTGAAGATGGGTGATGGTGTGTGTTTAAAGTTGGGTGGAGCTGGTGGTACTGTTTGATTGAAGTGGGGTGGTGATTGTGGTGGATGGTTGAAGTGGGGTGGTGACGGCGGCGTGTGGTTGAAGTGGGGTGGTGACGGCGGCGTTTGGTTGAAGATGGGTGGAGGTGGTGGGTGGTTGAAGTGGGGTGGTGATGGTGGTGGGTGATTGAAGTGGGGTGGTGACGGCGGCGTGTGGTTGAGGATGGTTGGCGGTGGGTGGTGGAAGTGAGGTGGAGATGGAGTGTGCCGGCGGAGAAACATGATTCCGACAAATACAGCGAACAGATACCAAAAACCCTAGGATTTTTCACGTAAAATGAACACTCAATGTCTGAGTGACAAGTGTTTTGATATTTGAAGGCCCTAACTATCTGCACACCAGTTTGCCTATCTGCACACTTAGGGTTTACCTACGCCGCGTATTGGTTAATACGCAGCGTATAGGGTTAACCCTATACGCTGCGTATTGACCTATACTCAGCGTATATAAACCATGGATCTCAGTGCCTAATAACCAATCATTGCACAGAAAACAAGGTATATATACGCTGCGTATAGCTCTCTACGCAGCGTATATAAACCATTAGACTTTTTTGGGTCATTTTGGTAGGTTTGAGGGATCATTTTTTCACAAAGTTTATATGCGCTGCGTATTGACCTATACTCAGCGTATATAAAGGTCTGAAAATGTCATTTATACCCTTGTATTGAGGCTATACGAAGCCAAATACAAAGGTAGTTGTGTCATTTTTGTCTTATATGCTGCGTAGTGATCTATAAGGAGCGTATATAAAGCTCCATTTTTGTATTTTTTTTTGTGTATTCCTTTGTTTATTTATAAAAAAAAGGAAAATAACACCCGATACGATACTATACGATACAACACCCGTATAGGCCTATAGGTGTGATTTAGGTCCCGTATTGAACTCGTATAAGCCTATAAGTGTGATATTGTATCGTATAGGTGTAGTATAGGTCACGTATTGACCTCGTATAAGACTATAAGTGTGATATCGTATCGTATAGCATAGTATATGTCCGGTATTGACCTCGTATAAGCGTATAAGTGTGATATCGTATCGTATAGCATAGCATAGTATATGTCACGTATTGACCTCGTATAAGACTATAAGTGTGATATCGTATCGTATAGCATAGTATATGTCCGGTATTGACCTCGTATAAGCCTATAAGTGTGATATCGTATCGTATAGTGTAGTATATGTCCCGTATAGGCGTATAAGTGTGATATCGTATCGTATAGGTGTAGTATAGGTCACGTATTGACCTCGTATAAGCCTATAAGTGTGATATCGTATCGTATAGCATAGTATATGTCCCGTATTGACCAATACGCTGCGTAGATAAACCCTAATTTTGCTAGGGTTTGGTGTGCCAATAGGCACACTCAATTTAAAACAACCAAACAAGTATATATAATATGATTATTATTATTATTATTATTATTATATTTATTATTGACATTCATATCTTTTCAGATAGATCAAGTTGCTGGACTATAAAAGTAATTATCTTATCTGCTATATATAATATCAGTATATGACATTCTTATCGAACAGCTTCAGATCAAGTATTCAATCAATTCTCCAAAAAAAATACTGATTTCCTTTAACTTTTTACCAAATACACTAATTCAAGCATGCATATCGACATGTTAACATAAGCTTACCCATTCCAATTTCAAGTGTGCCTTCCTCCTTGCTGGCATTGTTTTTCTCCGCACCTTCAGCTATCAAAGAACCTACAAAATCGAAACCATAAAATTTTAAACAAAGTTTTAAATCTCATACTCAACAACAATGTATAAGTATAACAGCTGACGAAACAAGATTCCTAAATTCCTGAACCATCGCACAGCCTACTCATACAAGTCTCTAGGTCTACGCCCAACCAATCGAGCAAACAAATCAAACAGACACTTTATACCTCAATCAATAACCAATGGCGATCAAATTACAGGATCAGTCACTCAACTACCATCAGATAATAAACAAACCTGAGCTCAATCAGTAACCAATGGCGATCAAATTACAGGATCAGACACTTTATACCTCAATCAATAACCAATGTCGACCCATCACCCGGACTGAAGCTGAAACCATACATCACACCTGAACCGATAACCGAACGGATCTGAGCACCACATTGGTTTCTGGTCTAACCAAAATTTGAACCGAAACATACCCGATAACCCGTACGCCACCACCATCTGGTGGTGGCCGGCCGCTCAATTTGGAGGTAAGTGGAGGTGGTTCAGGGATGTAGGTGTGTTTTGGTCGGCCGGAACATGACTCCAGCAGCCGGTGAAGGAGTGAGCAGGAGAGAAGAGAGGGGGGGGGGGGGGGGGTTGTGAGTGGTGTGACGTCGTCGGCAAACACGGGTGGCCGAAGCTCCGGCCGAACCCGGCTCCGATCGCTCTTTATGGCAGAGAAAGAGGGAGAGATGAAGGGTCTGTGGGTGTGGTGGTGTGTTTAGGGTTCCTTCATCTTGAAGAACAAACAGCAGAGGGAAAAGGGAAGGGGTCTGGTGCGCGCATTTTTGACCTAGGGTTTCAAATGAGGAGGGATTGTTATAAGTTTGGGTTTTTATAGGTTTTATTGTGTAGGCTGGGCCCAGGGCCCGTTAGTGTGTTTTGGAGCGGCCCACTAATAATTCCGAAGCCCGTTTTTTGAACCCGAACTTTGCAAAACGTCATAAATCATAATTTTAAAGTCTAAACACTCGAAATTACATCGGAAATCAATATTCTAAAGCATACTTTGTCGATTGCGTTAAAACGCGTAAACTGTTTCGGTTGTCGGTTCTAAATCCGTTTTCGACAACTGTTTCGGTTGTGACGTTCAAGAGCACAATAAATCCATAAAACCAATCTCATATATATAAAATATATGTAAAAAATTTGTACTTGTCGGCGTTGTCAGTATTTTGTACGGTGTCAGTTTGTTATCGCTTAACGCTCAGTAGATTTCTCGAAAATCACCATACGCGCACTGTAATGTTAGATAAGCGTTCCTAGGCATTCCAATAGCCTAATTAAGCTAATTCGTTTCTTAAACGCTATTTGTTATCGCCTAAACGTTTGTTAATCGCGTAATTAGGAGCCGTTAATTACCGGTTGTCACAAATTTGTCATTTCACATCAACTTAACGGAGAAAACTAACCGCCATCCACTCCAGGGACTATCCAAGTAACAAACTGTCAAACCACAGGGAGCACCGGTGTATTTTCCAAAAGTTGGGGACTATAGGTGTTATTTTGCAAAACTACAAGGACTATCCGTGCATTTACTCTTCTTGCCGCCCCTCCCACACCGCCCCCTTGGGCTCGGCTCCTTCCAAACCGGCGAGAATTGGCCGCCCTTGCCACTCCAACTTTTCACACATTTCAAAATATTAACGTTGGCAACGGCTAGTTTAAAAAAAAAGGGTTATTTTTTAACTTTAAATACACATCAATCCCCCATTTTTATACCACATTCAACCAAAATCTACCCACTCTTCTCTTCAACTTTAAAAATCCCTCATCTTTTTTATAAAAAAAAAAAACATGAATCCTTTCAACCCAAACAACCCGAACCCGTTCAACCCGAACAACCCGAGCAACACGAACCCGAATCCTAATATTTTTTCGACGACCGGTTACACTCCGGCTATCGACCCCTCTTGGGCGACACCGCAATTTACCTTTTCGGGATTCCAACAATCACCGAACGCGTTCCATTCCATGTCTCAAGTCCAACAAATGCATCAATATGAAGCACTCCAACAAATGATGCTACGCAACCCGTTAGTATCTCAACCGCCGTTCGAATCTCAACCACGTTCATCTCCGGTTCGACTTGACGATGACGACGAAGTCGTCCCTGAATCCCCACCGCAAACTAAAGGACGCAAAAAAAACAAGGGGAAAGCGGATCAAGATGGTTCGAGCTCCAAAGCAAAGCCGAGACCTTGGTCTAAAATGGAGGAGGAAGCGCTAGCAATGGCGTGGGTCAAGTCATCTACTAACCCGGTTGTCGGTATGAACCAAATATTTAATTTTTAATTTAAAATTTAAAAAGATTTAATTTTTATTGTACTAATGTTGATTCTTTTTAAAATTTAGGGACCAACCAAACGAGTACTAGCTTTTGGAAAAATATAACGGAAATTTTTAACAAAAATCATGGAGCAAGCCCCACCGCGCGATCACGAGTCCGTCTCTTCCAAGTGGCGGAAAATGAGCCATAAAATAAACCGCTTTAGCGAAATTTACAACCGCTATTACACTAATCCTCCTGGCGGGGCAAACGAAGCTACCCTCCTCGACCTTACTTTGGAAAATTGGGATCCGAAGGGTAGAACCGCATTCCCACATCTTCGAGCTTGGAAAATTTTGAAGAAAGAAAACATATGGAAACCGGTTCCAAACGAAGTGGCGTCCGCCAAACGGAGTAAAACTTCCGAGTTCTGAAGTTATAGTGCGGGAGGCTCCACCGCTCGTTGTCGCATAGACATAAACGACGAACCGGAATTTGACGAGGAGGAGTTTGAGGTGCAAGAGTTGGAACGTCCCGTTGGAAGAGACAAGGCAAAAAAAGCGGCGGCAGCCGAAAAGAAAAAAACGGCGTCTTCTGGTGGTGGTTCGAAAATGGAAGAGTTGATAGCCGAATTCCGTTCATTCAAAGAGATCACGGAGAAAAAAAATGACTATAAGAAAAACTTGTCGGCCGACTCTGCTGGAGTGGAGGATTTTAAAATTATGAGGTTGGATCTCGATTCGGTTTCGGAAGATGAACGAGAGGTTTATCGGAAGATGAAAGAGGACGTTAAAAGAAAGTGGACCTCGTAGTTTAATTTTTTTTAGGATTCGTAATTTTATAAAACTAAACTAATAAAAACTAAAAATTAATTTAATATTGGAGTGGGGTAGGCCCATCCTCCACCCCTTTCATTTTGCTAGGAGGGCCATCCCTTTGAGGATGGGGATGTGGCGTCCTACGTGGCGGCCCATCCCCATGGGGATGACCCTCCCCATACCCTCTGGTCTGATGGTTATACCTTTTAGTGACCCGGTCAACATGGAAGTAGGTTGGTTCCTGCAAAGCAGCGGTCGTACTCACTGGCCCATTTCCAAGCAACTAACTTACTATTATGGATCCAGGGATATGGTGTGGTAGTAAGGTGTCTCCCATATATCCTAAAGGTTAGAGTTCAAATCATGCAAGGTCCAGCTAGGGGTGTGAATTTATGGCACGACACCAACGTAGCACGAAACTCATAGGTTTGGACTTAGTAATTTTAATATGCGATGTTTGTTTGGGTTTAGTCTAAACTTTGTGGGTTTGTTGTAAAATTTTAAATTTAAAATAAAGATATGCGAAAAATAAAAACAAATCTAGGTCAAACAAATTGTCTTCGGGTCAACCCGTGAATATTCGTGTTTGTTCGAGTTCATGTGTCTCATAAGATTTTTGGGTTCGTGTTAAATTTCCATCAACCCGCAAACACAACCCGTTTGACGCCCCTAGTTGCAAGTATTAACCATTATAAATAAGCAACAAGGTTGGGCTTGGGTGGGTTGTAACGAGTGTTTCAAAAAAAAAAAAAAAAAAAAAAAACAAGTTGCTGCATATGTTGTTTGTACTTTGTGCTTTAGTAATGTTCTAAGCTAAGTTGTGTTTTTGGTTCAAGTGTTTGTACCCTTAGTCAGTATTTAATCCACTTATTTTAGGGTTACAGCTTCATTTTTTCCACAGCTTTCTTAGATCGAGAGAAGAGAGATACGGTGGAAGGACCACCGGCTACGCACCGCAGCGCCTCTCACTTCCGACGCATAAGCGGCGCCATGGCAGCGGTGAGTTGTAAAGTTGTACTTCTGGTGAAGTCCGGCCAGCCTCCGGCGAAGATCCGGTAAGTATTGTATTGTACTGTATGTTAAATTTTCAGTTAGATCTACTACTCTTGATATGTTGTTTGAGACTATTTTTTTTTGGTAATACACAATTCCGGAAAGAATCCGGTGAACGAAAGTCTACCTTTTGCTGTTTATCTTCGAATTTTGCTTATCCACCACTGCCGTAGACAAGCACGAGCCCCCGCGAACTACCCGATTGCTTATATGGCAGGTAAGATGTTGCTGATGTTGAAATACTTGATTAATTAACGTTTTTTATACTTTATTGTTGAATTCATTCATGGTAGAAAGTAACCTGGTATGTGCTTGAATCACATTCAGATGTCAGTTATTCATAACCCCTAACTTGAAACCCTAGAGTTCCGATCGACATTTGGTTGGTTCCTCAGTTAGTTGACATTTCGTACGGAGGGATTTGTTCGTCTTTAATTGCGTCTGTTGTCTGACTTTTTATTACATAGATAATTAGTTTCAGCCTGGTTGGGCTGACCCAGCTTACTTTCTTTTTCTAAAGTTTTCAATAACATTTAGCGTGTCAAATACAATAACAGAAAATTTCAGTAGTAATCAGATATATTTAATGGTCAATACAGGTTAGGGTGACCCAAATCTCAAATTCTAAAATGGGTGCGGGTCGGGTTAGGCTTGTCAACTAGATTACAGAAAATTTTAATAATATTAGGTATGTTGAATGGGTTGAAATGAGGTATTTAGCATTTCAAATAGATTACATATTTTTTTAATAAGAATTAGGTATTTTTGATGGGTCGAAATGGGTCGGGGTGGGTTAGACCAACTCAAATCGTTCCTTTCCACTTAAGTTTTTGATAATAATTAGCGTGCCAAATTCGATTACAAAAAAAAAATGATTTTTCTAATAAAATGATTTGCTGGTTAGGCCATCCGTAGTCATAAAGCCCCTTGTGGGGCGTTATGCGACACGTGTCTTGCCACGTCACACAGGGGCTTTATGGGGCGTTATATCACTTGAGCCCGTAGTCATAACGCCCCTACCCATCATTACCTAATTATTAATTTTCAATTTTATTAATTAATTATAAAAAACTTAAGAATCATAGATAATTAGTTTCAGCCTGGTTGGGCTGACCCAGCTTACTTTCTTTTTCTAAAGTTTTCAATAACATTTAGCGTGTCAAATACAATAACAGAAAATTTCAGTAGTAATCAGATATATTTAATGGTCAATACAGGTTAGGGTGACCCAAATCTCAAATTCTAAAATGGGTGCGGGTCGGGTTAGGCTTGTCAACTAGATTACAGAAAATTTTAATAATTTTAGGTATGTTGAATGGGTTGAAATGAGGTATTTAGCATTTTAAATAGATTACATAATTTTTTTTAATAAGAATTAGGTATTTTTGATGGGTCGGGGTGGGTTAGACCAACTCAAATCGTTCCTTTCCACTTAAGTTTTTGATAATAATTAGCGTGCCAAATTCGATTACAAAAAAAAAAATGATTTTTCTAATAAAATGATTTGCTGGTTATAAGGTAATATTCGACATTATATGTTGTTAAAATGTAGGTTGATTTCCAGAGGATATTAAATACTACTCCTGTTCCTATGAGCCAAGGGGTACCACTATCATTGCTGCAACAATTGGCGTGTGATATTGGGAATATGATAGATCTAGAAAACTTGGTTGGATGATGGATGTGGGGGTTGCCGTAAAACCAACGGAGGGGGTCATTGTGATGCATGTAAGACCCATATTTGTCACGAAACTCATTAACTTTGACGATTGTCCATCTGCAACCAACAGCAGCAGCACTGCAACTTGGCTTGCTTCCCTATCTTTTAATGACAACCTTGTCTCTTGATCCTGAGCATTAGTAGTGAGGAGCTTTGTTCTTTTTTATATCCATATTTGAAACCATGTTTTGGTATGTGGAATTTTATTTTCCTTGGAAATGTTGTAACCCAAGTTTTGCTGCTGCTATTCCCAAAAAAATTCTTAATATTTATCCGTCTTTTCCACTTGGATTTTTTAACAATGCCAAAGTTGGATCATACCAGGACAATTCATTAACCCTGAAATGCAAAAAGACAAAACTTTATGAAATGTTGCGGTTACAATCTAGATGTTTAAGTTGATACTATAAGGTGGAATTTAGATTCTAAATTTGGTTGAGAAATGCAATTGAAACGTATTCGCTTAATGGTGAGTTTGGTTTCTGATTTAACGCTTTGTCCCGCGCGGACGACAAAATTCTAGTTAGTGATTAATAAGAGCAACTTAGAAGTAGGTTAGTTTTCCTTTACAAAATGTATTCATGCTTGTGAAACAAAGCCAAGCCCATAACAAGATACAACATCCGCTACATAAGGTACAGGTCATAATTGCATGATTGGGACTAACAAGTAACAATCATTCCAACATGCAAATCTTGAACCCAACATCCAAAAAAACAGCAGAAATCTAACATTTAACTCAAATAACGAGGATAAAAAAAAAAACATCTTTATTCTCATCACATACTACTAATTTAGACCCAAATCTCCACAAATTCCTGGCCATTTTGCATCCTCAAACTCTTAAAGGCGTGCATAATAAGAGAAGACGAAAATAGGGACACATGAATCTAATAGCGAGATACGTGAAACAAATTTGTGTATCATTTAATATTGTGAATAAACGAAAAGTAATCTAACTAGACACACGAATCTAAAAGTCGTACGTGAATCAAATTTGCCTATCATGTAAACCCCTTACATTCACATGGTATATTCCGGTTCTTGTATGAGAATTAGTGAAATTTACAAGTGATATTGCATCATGTACAACATATGTATGCTTCATTCTAAGGTACGTGACTCGCTTCCATTGACAATATCAATGTAAATGTAAATAAACAACGTAGGAACTGATACCGACATTCATTATTTTAATTTGATTTTCTTTAAAATCTTGTGTTCATGCAAAAAAGGATGAATTAGTTTTTTTCTCAACACTTCGGTACAAATTTTTTATTCAAAATGAAGTATCTTTTTTACATCATATAGCTGCTATACAGGTGTCGGTATCGTGTATTCATTTTTATGATTTTCGATCAATATAAAATATGTGTCAATGTTCTTTTAAGCATATAAAAATTTTATATTTGAGATTTTTCTTTTTCGGCTACTTGAGCAGGTGTATGTATGTACCGTAACGATTAAAAAATGGCGACCGAATTACTATCGTCTAGTGACGGGGAATCCCACTAGTTGTTCTATAATTATAAGGATTATTCTAAATACACGATACTCTAATTTCCATTTACACTATATTCTATTGCATTAATTAGATTTAATTAAAAACCAAATGTAACAAGCCAATTAGACCACCCGTAGTGGTAACAACTTATAATGCCCCCACCATGAGGCATTATCCGACACGTGGCGTCCTAGTCAGCATGGGGCATTATAGCATAAAGTGGTGTAGTGGGGCATTATTCCAATAACGCCCTTCTAATTTAGAAAAAAAAAAAAAACAAAATGGTCAAAAGTTGTCAGACCATTTAATAAAACAAAAGTGGGGTTCAAGTGGGGTTCTCAAAATGGTCAAAGATTGTCGGGGCAACTTTCAAAGGTGATTGGTTAATAACATTTAGCGTGTCAAATACAATAACAGAAAATTTCAGTTGTAATCAGATATATTTAATGGTCAATACAGGTTAGGGTGACCCAAATCTCAAATTCTAAAATGGGTGCGGGTCGGGTTAGGCTTGTCAACTAGATTACAGAAAATTTTAATAATATTATTAGGTATGTTGAATGGGTTGAAATGAGGTATTTAGCATTTCAAATAGATTACATAAATTTTTTAATAAGAATTAGGTATTTTTGATGGGTCGGGGTGGGTTAGACCAACTCAAATCGTTCCTTTCCACTTAAGTTTTTGATAATAATTAGCGTGCCAAATTCGATTACAAAAAAAATGATTTTTCTAATAAAATGATTTGCTGGTTATAAGGTAATATTCGACATTATATGTTGTTAAAATGTAGGTTGATTTCCAGAGGATATTAAATACTACTCCTGTTCCTATGAGCCAAGGGGTACCACTATCGTTGCTGCAACAATTGGCGTGTGATATTGGGAATATGATAGATCTAGAAAACTTGGTTGGATGATGGATGTGGGGGTTGCCATAAAACCAACGGAGGGGGTCATTGTGATGCATGTAAGACCCATATTTGTCACGAAACTCATTAACTTTGACGATTTTCCATCTGCAACCAACAGCAGCAGCACTGCAACTTGGCTTGCTTCCCTATCTTTTAATGACAACCTTGTCTCTTGATCCTGAGCATTAGTGAGGAGCTTTGTTCTTTTTTTATATCCATATTTGAAACCATGTTTTGGTATGTGGAATTTTATTTTCCTTGGAAATGTAACCCAAGTTTTGCTGCTGCTATTCCCAAAAAAATTGTTACTAAAATTTATCCGTCTTTTCCACTTGGATTATTTAACAATGCCAAAGTTGGATCATACCACGACAATTCATTAACCCTGAAATCCAAAAAGACAAAACTTTATGAAATGTTGCGGTTACAATCTAGATGTTTAAGTTGATACTATAAGGTGGAATTTAGATTCTAAATTTGGTTGAGAAATGCAATTGAAACGTATTCGCTTAATGGTGAGTTTGGTTTCTGATTTAACGCTTTGTCCCGACAAAATTCTAGTTAGTGATTAATAAGAGCAACTTAGTAGTAGAGGTGCACAAACCGGTTAATTTTAATAACCGGTTCGGTTAACCAGTTATACCGGTTAATTTGACTTTTTGACTTTAACCGGTTAATGCTTTAACCGGTTATTACTTTAACCGGTTATTTTTTTAACTGGTCCGGTTAATTACTTTAACCGGTTCGGTTAATTAACCGGTTATTTTCGGTTATTAACCGGTTTTTTTGCCTTTTTTTTTGAATTTTTCGGTTATTTTTTTCGGTTAACCAGTCTATCGGTTAAAAAACCGGTTTAAAAAAACGGTTAATAACCGGTTATTATACTAAACACTTATAACCGGTTACTAACCTACGGTTAAAAATAACCACTAACCGGTTATTCCTAAATCGGTTATTAAACGGTTACGGTTTCGGTTAATAACCGGTTACGGTTAATTAACCGGTTATTTTGTGCACCTCTACTTAGAAGTAGGTTAGTTTTCCTTTACAAAATGTATTCATGCTTGTGAAACAAAGCCAAGCCCATAACAAGATACTATTAGCACATATTATTATTATTAGTATGATTATCCTATTTTAGGAAATCCTTGTATAGATTGGTTGGTTTTGTATGTCATCCCTAATATAGTGCTAGGGTAGTTATGGTTTGTATTCTATATATAGGGGCCATATTATTGTAATTGGATTCATTGAAGATTAATACCATAAACCACTTTTATGGTATAAGAGCTTTGGCTCAAACAAACCCTAATAAACAAAATCGCCGGCAGTTTTTTCTTCTTCTTATAGTGCCTTCCGGTTTCGACCATGCCTAAGGAAGACACCCCCGAACCTTCTGCTGCTGCTGCGAAACCCATCCCTTTACATCCGGCCTATTCCGTAACCAATATCCAGTCAAAAGTCCGCACCTTAGATGGCAAACAGGTCACTTACACAGCCTGGACCCGTTTGTTTCGTATGCACGCCGTCGCGTACAAAGTTTTAAACCATATTGACGGGTCTGAAGCCCCTGCAGAAACGGACCCTGAATACGCACAATGGTTGGAGATCGATGCCTTGGTATTGCAATGGATATGCAATACAATTGCCGATAACATTCTGCCACGTATCCTCGGCAAGGTTGACAACGCACGGGCCGCTTGGGTGAAGTTGGAAAAGACGTATCTCAGCAACAAAAAGGCTCGGGCCGCGGCTCTCGAAACCCAATTCTGCAACTTGACTCTCGCCAATTGCTCCTCGGTTGACGATTATTGCCAAAGACTCCAGGAACTCGCCAACCAACTAGAAGATGTTGACCAGCCCATTACGGAATCCCGCCTCGTCCTTCAACTCGTACGCGGACTCCCAGCCGAATACGACACAACCGCTTCCCTGATTAACCAACAAAACGCGGATTGGGATACCGCGTGCACTATGCTACAAGAAGAAGTTATACGCCTTGAGGCTCGGCAATCTTCCAACTCGTCTGTTCTTGTTGCACAACAACAGCCATCACAGCAGCCCTCACACCCACAACACTCTTCTTCAAACCCAAACACCTCCCAGCAGCCACCCACCTATCAGTATTCGTCTCGCGGACGCAACCAGAATACTTATCGTGGAAACAGAGGACGCGGACGTGGAAACGGCAGATCCGGTCAATCTTGGGCTCCTCAAATGCAGGCCTATCCTCAGTGGGCCTGGTGGAATGTCCCGCCATGCCCCTATCCGACCCAACCATCCTGGAAAGCAGGCCCACAGCAGCCGCAAAATCCGGCCCAGCACTACATGGCTTCGGCCCAGCAGCAGCACTCCTCGCAGCAACAGCAACAGCCCGCTTCGGCCCACTACACCGGTTACTCTGCTGCCCAGCCTTCTGCACCAACCGCACAGTTCGGGTATGACGCTTTATGCCCCTCGGACATTAGTGCAGCCCTTTCGGCTATGAATCTGCACCCACCGGACAACACGGATTATATGGACACTGGTGCTGAGGCTCACGCCACTCACAACCAAGGTAAAATTCGAATCCCTTCATCATCTCCTGTTCACACTAAAATTTTGGTTGGTAATGGTGAACTTGTACCCATTGTTCGGTCCGGAACTGGTTTTTACCCAACCCCAAACCGAACCTATATCCTTCCCAATTTACTTTATAGCCCTAAAATTATTAAAAACCTAATCTCGGTTAGACGATTCACTCGTGATAACCAAGTTTCGGTTGAATTTGACCCATTTGGTTTTTCTTTGAAGGACCTCCACAATGGAAGACTACTTTCCCGCCACAATAGCACTGGGGACCTTTATCCATTCACACCACCACAGCTTCCGCCTCAAGCCTGCTTCATCACCACTACTTCTCTTCCTTGGCATGATCGTCTCGGGCATCCAGGGAATCAAGTTTTAGATATTTTAATTCGTAATTTCAATTTTCCATGTAATAAAGACCATAAGTCTAATGTTTGCAATTCTTGTCAATTATCCAACAGTAAAAGATTGCCTTTTCATGCTTCAAATTCTTATACTTTTGCCCCTTTTGACATTGTTCATTGTGATCTTTGGACTTCCCCAGTGGTCAGTAAATCAGGTTACAAATATTACATGGTTCTAATTGACAATTTTTCACACTTTATTTGGGTATATCCCTTAAAATATAAATCTGAAACTTTTCCCACATTCGTCAAATTTCATCGATTAATTGCCACACAATTTAATCGACCCATTAAAACATTTCAATGTGATTTGGGAGGTGAATTTGACAATAATGCCTTTAAAACCTTTGCCCATCAACATGGCCTACTTTTCCGCTTTTCATGTCCCCAGACATCCTCTCAAAACGGCAGAGCCGAGCGCATGATCTGTCGCCTAAATGACATCATTCGCGCTCTCCTCATTCATGCGAATCTCCCACCCGCGTTTTGGGTGGAAGCTCTTCACACTGCCGCTTACCTACACAACATCCTACCCACAAAACGCCTTAATTTCTACACCCCCACCTTTGCTCTTTACCTGCGACATCCGACTTACGAGCACTTACGAGTGTTCGGACGCGCATGCTACCCAAACACCTCTGCTACCCAACCTCACAAATTACACACCCGATCCATTCGGTGTGTTTTTCTTGGCTACCCACCGGACTTCCGGGGTTACCGGTGCTTGGACCCGACCACCGGTCGCGTTCATATTTCCCGACACGTCACTTTTGACGAGTCCTCCTTCCCCTACACCATGCCTGCCCCGGCATTTACTTATCGCTTCCTTGACGACCCACTTCCAGCCCATTTCCAATTTTCTCAACCTACCACTTCCCCTGCGGCCCCACATCCTCATTCCCCAGGCCCACCAGCCTCTGGCCCAGCTTCTGCTCCCTTGCCAAGCCCAAGCCGCACCCCACCATCATCCCACGGGCCATCCACTTCTCACCGGCCCAATACCCCAATCACATATCACCGCCGGCCCAAAAACCCAAACGGCCCATCTGGCCCTCCACCCGGATTTCCGCCTATTCCTCCCCACAGCCAACCAGCTCCACAGACCGCCTCTCAGCCCTTAGCCCAACCTCACCAGCCCGCCACATCTAACACTCACCCGATGAATACCCGTTCCAAAACCGGCAATTTAAAACCTCAAACACCTCTTAACCTATATACCGCTACCATTTCCCCAATACCGAACACCTATGCCAAAGCCTTTTCCGATCCGCAATGGGTACACGCCATGCAAACCGAATTTAATGCTTTACAGGAAAATGATACATGGGATTTGGTACCTAGACCCACGGACAGCCCCGTTATTCGATGCATGTGGCTTTTTCGGCACAAATTTAAGTTCGATGGATCGTTGGAACGTTATAAGGCGAGGTTAGTTGTAAACGGCAAATCTCAAACGGTTGGTATTGATTGTGATGACACCTTTAGCCCGGTTGTTAAACCGGCAACTATTCGTACTGTTCTGTCATTGGCTGTCTCCCGTTCCTGGCCTATACACCAGCTGGATGTTAAGAATGCTTTCCTACACGGTAACTTACAGGAAACGGTCTTCATGCACCAACCACTGGGATTCGTAAACCAACGATTTCCAAACCATGTTTGTCGTCTCAAGAAATCGTTGTACGGGCTTAAACAGGCACCACGTGCCTGGTATATGCGGGTTGCTAATTATATTGTCTCGCAGGGTTTTGCTAGCAGTGCTTGTGATACGTCTTTGTTCATTTATCGGCGCGGGGATCTCACGGCCTATTTGTTACTTTACGTCGATGACATTATCCTTACTGCATCCACGGATGCCTTTTTACAGGAAATCATCGGTTCACTCTCACGAGAGTTCGCTATGACGGATTTGGGACGTCTTCATCATTTTTTGGGGATCAAGGTTACTCAGTCCACTAATGGCATTTTTTTGTCCCAATCACAATATACTAAGGATATTATTGATCGTGCATCCATGACAGCGTGCAAACCGTGTACTACACCAGTTGACCTCTCTGCTAAGCTTAGTGCTTCTGACGGGGCTCTATTTCATGATCCTACGTTATATCGTAGTCTTGCTGGGGCATTACAGTACCTTACATTTACTCGTCCCGATATATCTTATGCAGTCCAACAGGTGTGCCTATTCATGCACGAACCACGCGACCCTCACTTTGCTTTTATGAAGCGTATTATACGCTACCTGCAGGAAACAATTGACTATGGCATACGGATTGTGAAATCAGCGGTCCAGTCACTGGTAGCCTATTCTGATGCTGACTGGGGAGGTTGTCTGGACTCCCGCCGATCAACTAGTGGGTATTGTGTTTTTCTGGGCGATAATCTACTTTCATGGTCATCAAAGAGACAGCCTACAGTTTCTCGGTCTAGTGCTGAGGCCGAATATCGGGCGGTAGCTAATGCGGTTGCCGAGGCAACGTGGATCAGAAATTTATTATTAGAGCTTCATGTCCCGTTACGCACAGCGTCCGTAGTGTATTGTGATAACGTATCGGCGGTTTACTTGTCCAATAATCCAGTTCAACATCAAAGGACGAAACATATTGAAATAGACATTCACTTTGTTCGGGAAAAAGTTCGCCTCGGTCACATCAAAGTCCTTCATGTTCCTTCATCCTCACAGTTCGCAGATATTTTTACCAAAGGGATTTCCAGACAACTTTTTCAAGATTTCAGATCCAGTTTGACCGTTTGCTCTGCGCCCGTTCAAACTGCGGGGGAATATTAGCACATATTATTATTATTATTAGTATGATTATCCTATTTTAGGAAATCCTTGTATAGATTGGTTGGTTTTGTATGCCATCCCTAATATAGTGCTAGGGTAGTTATGGTTTGTATTCTATATATAGGGGCCATATTATTGTAATTGGATTCATTGAAGATTAATACCATAAACCACTTTTAGATACAACATCCGCTACATAAGGTACAGGTCATAATTGCATGATTGGGACTAACAAGTAACAACCATTCCAACATGCAAATCTTGAACCCAACATCCAAAAAAACAGCAGAAATCTAACATTTAACTCAAATAACGAGGATAAAAAAAAACATCTTTATTCTCATCACATACTAATTTAGACCCAAATCTCCACAAATTCCTGGCCATTTTGCATCCTCAAACTCTTAAAGGCATGCATAATAAGAGAAGACGAAAATAGGGACACATGAATCTAATAGCGAGATACGTGAAACAAATTTGTGTATCATTTAATATTGTGAATAAACGAAAAGTAATCTAACTAGACACACGAATCTAAAAGTCGTACGTGAATCAAATTTGCCTATCATGTAAACCCCTTACATTCACATGGTATATTCCGGTTCTTGTATGAGAATTAGTGATATTGCATCATGTACAACATATGTATGCTTCATTCTAAGGTACGTGACTCGCTTCCATTGACAATATCAATGTAAATGTAAATAAACAACGTATATACTACATTTCGTCAGACATGACAACGCCCGTGAAATTGTTCTGACATGATTATAGACGTATAACACACCCAAAAAATAATTATTTTCATGAATGGTGATTTTCACTAACAAATAAACCTTGTAAAAGACTAGAAACCTAAGACCGTTGTGCAAACAAAAAAGAAACAACACCTGATTATAAACTCACTCCTATTCAACTTCAAGTTATTACGAAACCAATGGCAATTTCACATCTATACAATACCGCAATTCGAGTTGGACCCGTTGAGATGAGCCTCAACTTCACCCAAACTTGAACATGAAGATCTGCATAATTCACAAGTATATTTTGAGTGGATCGACTTGATGTCTTTGATGAAAGATGCCGATTATATTCAAATTTTTATATATGTTCGTTTCTTTTCATGAATGCTTAGTGTTTGTATGTATTAAAATGTGTTCATGAACATTCGTTTGTGTTTGTTTCTGTTCATGAACGATTTTTGTGTGTTAGTCTATATTCATTTGTGTTCATCAACGTTGTTTGTGTTCATTTATCCTCATGAAAGATTTTTGTGTTCGCTTGTTTTCATTTATGTTCACAAACGTTCGCTTGTGTTCGGTGACTACAATTAAAGAACGAACACGAACATGTTCATTTGAGGAAATTGAACGAACACGAACATAAAATCTCGTTCAGTAAGTGTTCATGAACTTATTATTTCCTTAACAAACGAACAAAGCCTTGTTCGGATATCGTAATGTGATGGGTTTTCCCCTTCTCATTGATCTGATTATATAAGAATACAACTTATAGAACGACCCCTCTAACAATGCTAATAATTACATAACAAATATAACTAGTCTAATACACCCCCTCAGTCTAAGGTAATGTGATGGGTTTTCCATTTGTAGAATAAACGACCCTTTTGGACCCGAACCCATCATGACCCGACCCATCTTCGGATAACTCACACTTGAGCACGATTAAATTAACTATAGAGTTCTCCTCTCATTCACAATTCATTTACTCAAATTGCGTTGGTGATATGTGAGGCAAGAAATGAAATAACCCGATTTTAATCTGTCATCTTATAATGATTTAGACGTTTAATTATACTCCTAATGAAAATGCTATATGGAAATTTATTTTATGCTAATGTGATGCTCAGAAATCCAACTTGCTATACAACATGTGGACAAGTGGGGCTAAGGCATCAGACCATGCATTCTGTTCAGTTGATTTAACATTGTAATGATAGGATGGGTCAGAAAGGTTTCATTGTAATGAGGAAATGATCAGGATTGACCCAACAAATGAATGGCAGGAATTCAAGAGGGGTTCATGAAGGAGGAAAGGTTTCTTGTACGTTTATGTTTGTTTATTAATACCTTAAATAAATGAACATAAACGAACACAAGCAATATGAACACAAGCAAATGTAAACAAATAAATGTAACGAGCACCAATTATAAGTAATTGTTGGGTGGGGGTTGGGTAATGGCAAGGTTTTGTAGTTAATCATGGGAGGTCAAGGGTAAATTACTATTTTGGTCTATGTGGTTTAACTAGTTTAACTCTTTCATTCTCAAAACGAATCTTTTGATATATCAGACCCTAAGATTGTAATTTATAACGGTTTTGGCCCCTAATACTAACTATGTTACTTTTTTCCAGTTAAGCCTAAGGGTATTACGGTCCTTTTATAGCTTAGGGGCTGTTTATCTTTTTTTGTTTTGAATGGCAAACGGAACTTTTAATTTCAAACAGACAAAAAACGACCCGATAACAAGAAGCTAAGGAAGCCAATAATACAAAAAAGGGGTGAGGCCCGGGTTTCGAATCAAGAGTTCATCGGAATATCGCGTATGCCGGTGCGGTGTTCCATACAGTGGCGGAGCTTGAACGAAAAAAAATCAGCGGAGGCTAGACTCTCATAATTCAAATCAGTGGGGTCAGACTCTTAAAAATAAAATATTTTTCATTAAAATAATTAAAAAAATTCAGTGAAATAAACAATATGTGCGAAAAATCGGTGGGAGCCGTGGCATCTCCTCCTGGCCACAATAAAGCTTCGCCAATGGTTCCACAATATTCTTTTCTTAGTAAATTAGCTAACCAAACTAATGTAATTGTATGCATTTCTTACATCGTGCATAGAAATAAGGTTGATTGTAATATCTATTTGATCAGGAGGGTATACAAAATATTAAACGGAGAAGATAAAATAAAATTTATTAAAGACATCAATTATCCTTTAATTGTTAAAAAGTTGAATAATAATAATAATAATAATAATAATAATAATAATAATAATAATAATAATTGTATATAAACAAAAATGAATAGATTGGAGAACAAATAAAGAATAACTAGTATACTCACCTCATATACACTCACTCACTGCATGTATATAGTATCGTATGCGTATACATGAAAATTGCACTATCTCCTAAACCATTGGATTAGTATCGTATGTGTATAGATGAAAATTGCAATATCTCCTAAACCATTGGATTGCTTACCCATCTGTAAAAAAAAATCATTACTCTGATCTTTCAAATATCAACTCACAAAACACTTGTCACTCAGACATTGAGTGTTCATTTTACGTGAAAAACCCTAGGGTTTTTGGTATCTGCACGTTGTATTTGCCGTAATCATGTTTCTCCGCCGGCACACTCCACCTCCACCTCACTTCCACCACCCACCGCCAACCATCCTCAACCACACGCCGCCGTCACCACCCCACTTCAATCACCCACCACCATCACCACCCCACTTCAACCACCCACCACCTCCACCCATCTTCAACTAAACGCCGCCGTCACCACCCTACTTCAACCACACGCCGCGGTCACCACCCCACTTCAACCACCCACCACAATCACCACCCCACTTCAATCAAACAGTACCACCAGCTCCACCCAACTTTAAACACACACCATCACCCATCTTCAACCACTCGCCACCGGCCATCTTCAACAACACACCACCTCATCAGTCACTACTTTCTATTCTGACCGTCGGAATATTGGGGGCTATTCTCGTATGTGTTGTTTTCCTTATATTTGTCGTAGGGTATTTGATTATGAGGTTGAGACAAGGTAATGGAGGAGGTGCGCCGCCTGCTGGTAGTGAACGGCAGCCTCCGTTGCTTGTTGGTAGTGAACGGCCGCCTCCGTTGCTTGTCGGTAGTCAACCGCCGCCTCCGGTGCTTGTCGGTAGTCAACCGCCGCCTCCGGTGCTTCCTGGTAGTCAACCGCCGCCTCCGGTGCTTGTTGGTAGTCAACCGCCGCCTCTGTTGCTTGTTGGTAGTCAACCGCCGCCTCCGGTGCTTGTTGGTAGTGAACAGCCACCTGGTGGTGGTCAGGGAGGTCCGGTGCTTGTTGGTAGTCCACAGGCATCGGTAGGTTCGCAGCCTGTTAGTAGTCTGCCTAGTGGTGGTCTGGGAAGTCCGCCTCCGCCTCCGTTTGGAAATCCACCTCCATCTCCGACTGTTTATGAATATGCAGCTTCATCATGGAGTCTTCCGTATGAAAGTAGTACTGAATCATGGCAACCGATTATGCGCGCAAAGAAACAACACATCAGGACTGATTGGCACCGATGTTTCTTCGCCTTGATAACCCGAAATTAGCCACCATGGGCATATAGTTGTGGTCGAGCAAGACGTTTTCAAGCTTCATATCTCAGTAGATAATTTCTAAGACATAAAACATAAACATAAAGTGTAGAACGCATGTACATCTATGTGCCTCCAATGTATGCCCAATCTAAAACCCTATCTTGATCTAACAGGGTCTTTGGCTTCTAGGGTTTCAATCCATATGTTGACAGACACACTCTCTCGTCAAGCGTGTTGATCCGGTATGACCCGTTGACTGTCGTTGATCGTGTTGACCCGAACTTTGACCAAGTTTCCGGAATAGTCCAAGTTACCAAATCGTCCCAAATACCATCACGAGAGCCAATCTATGCGCGCAAAGAAACAACACACAATATAAAACAAAGTGGTCGGAGTTTTGCCGGAGTTTATCAAAATACATTCTATACATAAAACTCACCTACAATGGCTGATCTACACGATCAGAAGTAGTTTGAATAAAAATGAAGTCGTCGAAACTTTGCCGGAGTAGGGATGAGAAATTTTTTCCAATACCCGTACCCATACCAGTACCAATTTTGGGTATTTAGTACATGTATCGGTACACAATTTATTGATATTGTTATTCAAAGGTAAAAATGGGATTGGTACTAATTTTATATAAAATTCCAGAGTTTTTTTATGTTATGATTTTGTTCGTATTACGGTTTTTATGGTACTCGTACCAATTTTATCTATTTGGTACCCGTTGGTATTGGTACTTCCAACAATTTTACCTATTTGGTACTTGTTTGAGTGCTAAAAAAATAAATAAAAATAAAGTGATACCAAAACGTGTACCATACCAAAATACCGGAATCGATACCTGTACCCGACCGTACCAAAATATTTGGTACTTTTTCGGCACCCATATTTGTTCAAATTCGATACCGGTATTTTCAGTACCGGTACAGGTATGGATATGTGTAGTGTACCGATCCCATCCCTATGCCGGAGTATGGATCTTCATGAAAATGCATGTGGGAGTCCCAAAAGCTCTGATCTAAAGGTACATGGAAGCAAAAAAAATGAAAAGTAGCTCACCAGAATTTGGCTTGAACTTCGCCGGAGTTTGTTTTGGCGTCTTCATTGTTTCGAATTTGCAAAAACGAACACCACCACGAGATTTAGAATGCTAAAATTAGGGCGGTAGGGTCGTGCACACGCCGGACGGCCACCGCCGCCGCCACCTACACCACCCTGGTCGGCCATCGGTTTCTAGAGAGAAGGGAGAGAGGTGTGAGAGAGAGAGAAAGTAGGAAGGTAGAGAGAGAAAGTGGAGTTAGAATTTAGTGGAAGTGTAGAAGTTGTATTTATAGCTAGGATTTTGGAATGGGCCCAAGCCTCGTATCAAAGTGCAGCGCGTCCAGCTCGTTTCGCTTTCTGACTCCGTTTTCGCCTGATAAAATTTGTAATAATTTATCTTATGAAGTATATTAATTATTTTCAAACCAATGTATATATTTTCCCGGAAAATGAATTAAATACGCACACATATGGCGTTGCGCTATTAAAATTGTGTAGGAAGATCCGCCCGCAAATTGTTTCCGTTTAACGATCCGAATACTATAGTAAAATAGTTAAAAAAAACATATTAGGGAAAAATAAACATACAATAACAATTATAATGATTAAAAATCACGGCAATTCCGCGATCGATTATTAAATAACACTATATATATGTGTGTGTGTGTTTTCTCTGAGTTGCTCTTGCAAATGTATCATGAAGGCTCATTGACCGATCAACTTAAAGCTCAAGCTTTGGCATTCAGAGTCGTTACTCGTTAGAAAGTGCAAGGCCTAATAAAACCGGCTATCGAAAAGATCAAATACAAGTTTCGTAGGTCATAAAAATAGTAAATAGCTACCATTTCCAACCTATATATTCAAAGAAATTTTCTTTAACAAGATTGTTCATGTATCATCGGAACTATTTTATGTCTGGGCTGGCAAACTAGACCAAAATATCATACTTTGGGTCATTATGGGCATTTATCATGTTGTGTTCGACCACTTCCATGATGTGTTAGTTTAGGTTAAAAAAACAAGTCAAAGGTGGGGTTTGAATGTTCCCTGAAGTGCATCTGTAAATACATAATAGGTTGGAGATGGTGAGGGTTCATATGGCATTTTCCTCAAACGAATGTCACCATTTAAAATGGATGGTGGATTCTTTAATGCTATTGGTTATTGTGATCGCCAATATCTACATATAAATACATAATTACATATTAAGGTTTAAAGAGTTTAAATTGAAACATGATAACTGTAGAATAATAACTAGGTTTTTCTTTTTTGTGATAAAGTCACTTATTATTATTATTATTATTATTATAAAGTCACCAAATTTTCATTTGGTGTTTTAATTTTGTGTAATTTCTAGGTTTCAAAGTTACCTTGATGACATATCATGTCAACAAAAAAATATTTTAAGGATTATGTAAATTATATAAATAGTAACTTGATTTTTTAATAAAAAGGTTAAATTTTATTTTTTTCAATTAAGTCAAACCTTCAGTTTTAACCTTCCATTCGTTTCAAACATGTTGAATAATATCATTCATATGTTAAACTTGTTTATTATTATATCTAAAGTTTGTTACAACTAAAGTTTGTTACAAGTTGTTATGTGCAGGTGTAATGTGTTGAAGGGCTTAAATGTAACATTCTGGTAAAGTAGAGGGCTGTGATCATCACTTGCTTATGTTCAGGGTTCCTGATGTAATATTCGAAGGGTCTGATTGTAATATTGGAAGTTGCTGGTATAAAAGAGATCTTTATCTCTGTGCGCAGATTATTCACTCCTCTCATATTCACTTTCACTTTCTCTGTTAGCAATTAGGGTTTGTTATTGTTCATACAAGTTTCCTGTATCATCTCTCATCTGTTAGAGAGATTGTATTTCTGAGATTGATGATCATCAGTGGATGATCATCACTTGTATCTCTGTATCTTGTATTGTTTGAGAGATCTTACTGTTTGTAAGATCTCAGGTATTGGGGAGAACTTTTTGGGTTGGTTTAGTAAGAGTTTTCTCACGTTTTGTCGCTACTTCTGTGTTGTTGTTACATTTCTGTTCGTATTGTTGTTCATACTATCGGTTTTTACATGGTATCAGAGCTATGTAATAACTCTTGAGTCTGATTTTGGGATTTTCCACTATGGTTAGGGTTTAGATCTGTTTCTTTCTTTATCTTTGTCTTGTTGTTCTGTTTTGATCTTTTTATTGACGTGTGCAGGTACAGATCTGGTGAGATCTGTTTGGGTCTGGTGTGATACAAACCCTAATTGAATAGAAATTAGGGTTTTGTAGGCGGTTGAGAAGAAGAAGAGTTATTGTCTTCTGTTTCTTGAAGACCTATGTTAGTCTCTGAAACCCTAGAAGGTTCAGGGCAAACTAACCAGGAGTGTTTGATTGTTGCTTGATCAGATCTTGTAGTTCTTGAAAACTACAGTTCTGGTCTCTCTTGGAGTTATACGCACCCTCTGTAAGATCGTTCTATTTTGTTCTTTATTTTTTCTGTTGTTGAGTTAGTTGATATCGGGGTAGTGAGGACCGGTCTGTCTGTGCTCTTGTTTGTTGTCTCTATTTGCTGATTGTTCTGTGGCTTATTTGTGTATTCTTCCGGTGTTTGTTGTTGTCTATTGTATTCTATTATTTTTTTTAGAGTTGGCTCCTGTATAAAGACCCGTCCAGGCACTATAAGTGATGAACCTGGAATCTGGACACTGATACAGCTTCGCCTTAGGATATTCATCTTGTCTGTGATTGTTCTATTATTCTTGGTGCTGTTTGTTTTGTATTGATTGTTTATCAATATGGCTGGTACTTCTGCTACTCTAATTAGTAAACTTGTTATAGGTGACCCTTTATTCTTACATCCCAGTGACTCTAGTGTGTTAACGATTGTTAATATAAAACTAAAGGGAACTGAAAATTATGTTGTATGGTCAAGTGCTATGAAATTGGCATTAGAAACTAAAAATAAATATGGCTTTATTGATGGAAAATGTGTTAAGTCAGAGGATGATGAGGTCTTAGCAGGTCAGTGGGATAGGTGTAACTCAGTGGTCCTTACTTGGTTGTTGAATTCTATATCTGAGGAATTGTTTTTTGGGGCAAGTTTTTTCTAAACTTGCCTCTAAAGTCTGGGTTGATCTGAAAGAGACCTATGACAAGGTTGATGGTCCAGTTGTATATGATTTGTATAAAAGAATAAACAATATTTCTCAAAATGGTAGTACAGTAGCTGAGTATTATAACAAGTTAACTACACTGTGGAAACAATTTGATGCTATGGTACAACTGCCTTCATGTTCATGTAAGGCAGCAAAAGATTTCAATGATTTTTCTACTTTAATAAAATTGATGCAGTTTCTAATGGGCCTTGATGATGTATATCAGCCTATTAGAACAAATTTGTTAACTAGAGAACCATTTCCTTCGGTCAAGGTTGCTTTTTCAATCATTTCTAGAGAAGAGTCTCATAGGTTGTCTAGTAGTGGATTAAAAGGTCAAAATTTCTTTTGTATAAAAAACTAATCAATCTTTTGATCCAAAGAAGAGAGTATTTAGGGGGTCTAATCCTAATTTGAAATGTACACATTGTAATATGCTTGGACATACTGTTGATAGGTGTTTTGAAATAATTGGTTATCCACCAGGGTTTAAAAGAAGGGTTGGAAATCCAGGGAATAAGGGTAATAATAGTTTTAGTAATGGAAAATCAAATGCATCTTCTAGTACATCTGCTATGCCTTTTGCTTCTGAACAGATTTCCAAACTTCTTAGTCTAGTGAATGAGAAAGATAAAACCGCTTCTGAGCATTCTGTGTCTAACATGGGAGGTAAGTAAGTGAATATTGAGAACAATTTTGTGTTCAATAACATGTATAGTAGTTATATGAGTTGTTCTAGTATTGTTAATCATGCGTTTAATTATAATTGGGTCATTGATTATGGTGCTAATCAGCATACGGTTATGACTGATAGAGATATGTATGATTGTGTTGATGTGTCTGATTATGATCTTAAAGTTTCTCACCCAAATAGAACAACTGCTAATATGTGTTTTAATAGTGTAAATAGTCTTAATCTATGGCATAGTAGACTTGGGAATCCCTCGAAACAGATCCTAGCCATTTTAAAAGAAAGTCTTGATATTGGTATAGTTGAGGATGTGTCATGTGAGGTTTGTCATAGGGCAAAGCAGGTTAGGGTTCCTTTTCCGTTGAGTGAACATAAGACCAAAAGTGTTGGGGAGTTAATTGTAACACCTCGAAAATTCACGTCCTATAATAAATTGACACGTGTCATATGTTTGAACGTTTGAAAGAATGTATAAAAGGACTAAAGTTGACAAACAAGGAAAGTATGTGAATATACGAGTTCTAAATGTCAACAGTGAATAAATACATTGTACATTAACCCTACATGATGCTCATACCTTCAAACGAATAAATCATGGATCATACGAAGCTAAATATGAAAGAAAGTGAGAGATTACAAACTACAGGGGTTAAATATGTCAACATGTTTAATTTATACCTCTGAGTGACCTTTTGACAAACCCGAAGCTTTGTAACGGTTAATTATGCTCACTAGAATACACGATATAAATTTCATAAAGTTTCGTTATCGTATGAGAAAGTTATGATCAAATTCGTATGCGAGGGGTTAAAGCGTCAACGCTGAAAGTTAGGACTTTTCGGGAAACAATAAAGTTAACCGGAGACTTAACAAAATGGGTATAAGCCCTAAAGCTCTTGTAGGTAAAAAAATGGAGGGCTCAAAGTGCAAAATATAAAGGTTAGTTGACCTTTCGGAAGGGCCAAGAGTCATTTATGCAAAAAATGGAAAATGTGAAGGCTGATCAGAAGCCTTGCGCACCGCAAGAACTTATGCTTACGATGCGCAAGGGATGCCCAGCAACAGCAGATTCGCCTGTTTGCTGTTTAAACGCATTTCTGACCTTTCAAACGATTTTCCTCATCTTGCTTGTCCCCTAAACCACCCCTAAACCTCTAGGGACACTTGTTAGTGAGTTGTGGTCAGTGGTAGACTTAGATGTCAACATTTTGTGGCGATTTGATCACTATATAAAGCCCCTAAGTTGCAACATTTCAATAACACCTTCATCTGCACTTTGGATCATTTCTGGAGCTCAAGTCTTCTCTCAAGTGATCACTAATCAAGCTTAGGACTTCAGTAAGTTTGCTAATCCTTTCTTAATTAAGTTTTAGCTTAGTTCTAGCTTAAAAGTCAAACCGTCGTAATTAACGGTTGACTTCAAGATTAATCACTAATGGTCCAGTGATTAGTCGAATCAAAAGTAGTTATAAGTTGGTAATTATGTGGGTAATAAACCCTTAAAAGGGTCCCCTCCTGATTCCCACTCTAACTAGGTCAAATGTCGGGTCAAACTTGTGATAAAAAAGTCAACAGGATACTTAGTTTCTAATTTATGCATAATTAGCAATGTAGAACACATACAACCTGGTTGATCATTAATATAACTTAGTAATTAGTGTAAGAACATGTCTAAACATGTTCAACCCGACAATTTACTGTTTAGACCCGGTTCGGAACCGAAAGTCACAAAGCTTTGACTTTTGCTTTAACTTCAGTTCTGACCCATTTTGGTATGTTTTAAAAATAGCTTAGAGCTTCATTTGGACCAGGTTACATGCTAGTATAACCCTCTATGATTATACACCATGGTTCATTAGTTAACCAATTAATACGCATGATTCCGTTAATTGCTAATATGTTGACCATTATGCCCTTTTCACCTTAAAACGTGATTTTTGGAAATATAAAAGAGTAGAAACTTTAATTACTGATATTTAAACTTGCATCCAAAATTTGACATCAGTTTGAGGTGTAGACTAAGAGTTATGCTCGTTAGCGTAAAATGAAAGCTTTATGTTAATTAAACGACATAATTAGCGTATAGCCTAGTTAAGCCTACTTTTTGATATCAAAATCTTTACCCACTGATGTAATATATTATTTTGGGATTTTTGAAGATTTTTAATTAATTTTAGGCTGAGCATAACTTATAGTCGTATGCTTAATCCGGTAATTGTCGGTTTTGCCCTAACGGGCTATAAAATGAGTTTTACATATCCAATTGACTCCAAACCTTTTGCTACTGATTTTAAATGATAAATAAACTATTTTAATCCCTCTGGAATAATAAAAATATCAGCTTTATGTATAGAACCCGGAAATGGCTTCTAATCGCCTTTTTAAGCGTTTTTAACGCATAGTATGTACTAAGACTATTTTAAACATACAAGGGTTTATACCTACTGATATTTGAGGCAAATTAAAATATTTTAACAGTAAGCAAAAGTTGTTTAACTCAGACTTCGGTTTTGAGCTTTACGGCTTATGTGAAATTACCAAAATGCCCCTACGGTGCATAGTTTGGTTATAATTGATAAATTTCACATATATACTTTACCCTACTGTTATAACTTAGTAAAATAAGTATTTTTACTGATTACATTAGACCTGAAACACAGGTAATTACTTAAACTCTTTTATAACCTTTTAAATGACCAAACTACCCCTACGGGGCATAGTTTGTGTTTAAATTCGTTTCGGGCATAATAGAAGACATCTTACTGATGTCACAACATATATGAAGCATATTAACTTAGGAAACCTGTAAATGGCTCATATGTATACCCGTTACGCATATTACGCGTTCGGTTCGGTTTATGTAACTAGTTTACATAAATTAGCCTAAACGGGTCAAACCTTATCGGTGTTATCTCAAAATCCAGAAAGTGTATTAAATACCCATATTAAGCAAGTCTCCGAACTTGACGGGTCTAAATCACATTCCATCCGGTCTTCGCTTAATCATGCGTTTGAACCGTGTCTTTCGGTAAGACTAACCGGTCTAAGCTTAGGCTTAATTAAAGACCCGTTAGCATGCTAATTGGTTATTTATACCATCATTCCAGACTAGAGCCTTCCGGTAAATGGTACCTACGCTTACTTAAGTGAATACGGCTAAGTTATTAAAATTCTTGCTATTTAAGACAGGAGCTAGCTCAGGTAAATACTCTTAACTTATTTTCCCTATACAGGCTTGGGATACGGTACTATAAAAGTACCGCTTGGTCGGGTATTGAATATTTAATCTTATTGTGGTTAAATTATTGAGGTAACCCGGTTTAATATGTATTGTTTGAAATAAAAGCCTTTAGGGGTTAATGACCATGTCCCGGATATCCTTGACATCATTGTATTATAAAATGGCCACGTCTTAAGCACGGGGTGTAGGCATACACCTGACAGTTGCTTAAGTAATAACGGTATCTCACTCTTTTGTGGGCCTATACTTGTGGTGTGTCTGTTAATCTGACTCGGTTTCTACATCGGGCCCTGAACGTACAACGAACCTGTAAATCTGTATACAAGATTATAAATATAATTGTCCCAAGTATAAAAGATTAATTTTGCCTCTGTGCATTTTAATCAAATTATAAAAGATATTTTGTGCCACGTGCATTCAAATCAATTTTATTAAACCTTTTCAAAATGAGTCGGTTGAGTGTATTTACCAGTGAAAACTGACGTATTTTCCAAAAAGGTTAAGTGACAGGTACTAAACGTAATTGGCTGGAAGCTCGGGGCGCTAATAAGGAATCTTGCAAGTTCTAGGCGTCTAAAGTCTATTGAACAAATGTTTATATTTTAAGATCCGCCTGTGGATCCTTTACTTTCCGTTGTAATACTTGGATATTACTTTATATTCGGATTGTAATATATTTACCTTTTGCTTCCGCTGTGCATTTATATATTGTGTTGTTTGACAATTATGTTGCCAACCACGTCACGATACTCCCCTCCGGGCCCACCGGTGACACGTGGAAATCCGGGGTGTGACAGGTTGGTATCAGAGCCAACACTGAGTGAATTAAACGCTAGCCTTTTGCGTTTAATCTCAGTTACACAGTTGCACATTCTTGAGTCTAGACAAGAACATAGGATAAATTCCAATTCGTTTCATTGTCTTTTAATTACTTCCTTAATTATTTTTCTGATTAGCCTTTGCATGGGCAAGTCATTTTTATTAGAAGTCCCGTTTAGGGCAACTATATACTTGCTTAAATTTTAAAGGAACGATTATGTTTAAAATATCATTCCTATATTATAAGATCTACCATTATAATAAAATGGCAAAATCTAAAAAGGGACAAGACCTAGCCTGGTGTCATTATTAAGACGCAGCCAAGATGGCAGTTCCTCAATTTAGGTTCAGATCCTTATTAACATCCCGAGCTAGAAATTGTTCTGTGTTAATTATTAAAAAGAATCTTAAAGGTAAAACCTAGCCTAAATGTCAATGCTGACATGGCCAAGATGGTAAAACCTAGCCTAAATGTCAATGCAGACATGGCCAAGATGGTAAAACCTAGCCTAAATGTCATTGCAGACATGGCCAAGACGGTAAAACCTATCCAAAATATTCCTAACCCAACTGAATGATCTCTGAATCATGGGTTTAAATCATCAATTAAGATGATCATATTTAGACCATACGTGGTAATATAGTGCCTACGGGCCTTGCTCATTTCCATATGAGCCAAAAGACAGTGGTAGCTATGACTCCCTGTCAGAAAAAGGTAATGGACTATGTTCAAACCTTCATGCCTCGATTCTCTGAAATCCTGGCTTATGATTAAAAAAAAAATTTGCCCTTGTGCTAATATATATTGTTATTGTTTATAATTAGGATAAATTATAATAGAAATCCTAAATATATATGATTAATAAATTAACCAAATATGGTCTCTGCTTACCATGGTTAATGAATTTCCCTAAGGGGCAATTCCGTAATAAACATCCCTTAGAAGGGAAGTGCCTACGGGCTATAGTTAATGTCCTCTGAGACTAAAGACAGTGGTAGCCTACAACTCCCTGTCAAGAAAAGGTAATGAACTTTGATTCAAACCTTAATGCCTCGATTCTCCGAAATCATGGCTTATAAATTAAACTTGTCTACGCGACTAGGCCATTTGTGCTATAATTAATTTATAAATTAGGATTTATGATAAAATCCTGAATAAAATAAATATCCTTCCTTCCCTGCCAGCAGGCATTTTAAAAAGAATCTTAAAGGTGAAACCTAGCCTACGCGGCCAAGATAGTAAAACCTACTCAAGGGATTCAAATCCTTGTTAACACCTAAGAACGTGTTAGCACTCCTGACAAATGTGATTCGATAAAATCACAACAGTCATCCCTATATTGGAAATTTTTAAATTCCTAATTTGCCTTATGATCTAGAAATCATGGCTTATACCATCTTATAAGATGATCATATTATAAACACCCGTGAGTGATGAAGTGCCTACGGGCTAAAAAAATTTTGTTGTCCGATAAGACAACGACAGTGGTGGTCTTTGACCCTGTCTAAAGATGTTGGAATACGGCCAAGCATAATAGTCGGTAGGGTCCGTACGATCTCGACTAATATCATCTGAAAAGATGATCATACCATAAATATCCCTTAGGAGGGAAATACCTACAGGCTATAATTAACGCCCTCCGAGGCTAAAGACAGTGGTAGCCTACAACTCCCTGTCAAGAAAAGATGTTTTGCCTACGGGCTATAATAAATTGTCCATCTGAGACATTGACATTATGATCTTTATGATCCCCTATTCAAAATGGTGGGATTATACCCAAACCTAATAGTTAATATGATCGATGTGATCATGACTAATATCATTAGATACAATAATTATATATAGATATCCATTAGTGATGTTAATTGGTTTACCTTTCTGTCAAGTGAATCGCCTTTCAAGACGATGACAGTTGTAGTCTATGACTCCCTGTCCAAAGGTGAAGAACTATGTTTAAGCCTTAAAACTCTTGATCTAATAAGAATGCAGTCTATCACGGCTGTGGTGAATAAGGCCGCATCAGAATTAGATTCCATAAAGCTGCCAAAGAAGGTGCAACTAAGCCTGGAAAGGCTAAAGGAAGAAATGCATGAACTCACCTGATGAATGCCAAGAGGCAATTCACGAAGTCATCAAGTACGATCCTTATCATTTACCAATGATAATTTCTGCTAAGTGTCCTGATTTAGTACAGGCAATAATAAATCTTCATAAACCATAAGCTTAGCAAACCTTTATATTATCCACAAGGTATAACTTACCAAGGAAACCATAGTAACCGATTCTTCTAGTATCGGCAAGGAATCCTTCCGAAAAATCTAAGAGTACTCTTTCTTCGCATCGAGTACGACAACATATGTTATTTTAATTATTTTTCTCATTGTTTTTCTATCGCCTGCGAATGCCAAACTATGTTTGATAAAAGTGCCATATGAGGATTGGCGTATCCTAGTGTGTCCCATAGATTACTTCCATGCCTGATCAGTATGGAGGTTTAATGCATGGAATCCCTGAGATATCCCAATGGTCATATCGTACCAAAGTCGACTAGTAGTATTCAAAGGAGATATCCAGAATGGAATTGTCCAAGTAAATGTTCCTGATTAAGGAATTCGTGGACTTATGACATAAATGTGTCACTTATTTGACACAAGCAATGATGGATGAACTGGAGCCTGAGATATGGAAAATCTCTGTAGCCTCCTTGTATCTTGATCACCTTCTCCTAAGACTACCCTGTTTACCTCCTGAAAGGCAAGTAGAGTTAAGATTAACATCCCGCTTTGGGTTAGAGTGTTGTAAGAACTCCATGTTGATTATGGAATAACCGAAACCCTGATTAAGTAAATTTTAAGATATAGATTCATATAGCCTAACTCAATATCCGGAGAATTCGGTATAGTTAAATATAAAAGACGGTTCATTTTGCTTATGCATTGTACCGCAACCCTGCTTAGGCAACAATTAAGAATCGTTATTACCTGCCCAGGATCGTCGATTCGTTCGACTAACTGTAAGAGTTAACTATTTCGTAAGATTAGTTAAGCAGTGGTTGGAATAACCATCTCACCTTAAGATAAGCTTTTCTATAATAGTGATGTATAAGCAACAAGGCTGCTCCTTTGGAGACCTTGTATAGATGGAATGTTAAAACATCCATTGTTAATAGATTGGTAAGTCCAATTATCAGGATCCGAAAGTTGCATTGGAAACAACAAATAAGATCACGCAAATTCATAATCGTCTGTAAGATGCCAGTATTCGGCAGAAAATCAAGGATTAATGAAAATAGCAAACCTCCTAAATTCTTGTAAAGGATAAGGTTCAACAAAAGATATCACCCAAGAGGGGTGTGCCGAATTTGTTAAATTATCAGACTAGTTAAGCTCCGAGTATATAGAATCATTCGAAGGAAATCGAATGTATCAAGATCAAATAGCTTACGAGCTAAGACCTAATTAAGGGACTTGGTGGAACGTGCAATGTGACCCACACTAATGATTTAGCGACGTGTCACCAATAAGTCGAAAAGCGCTATCACATAATGATATGCAGGACTATGATAGTATGAGCAACCTGTTTCGATTAAGGATCGACATGATTAGAAGCTCCAAAAAGATACATGTGCCTATTATAAAGGTCAATTGTAGTGCCTTAGAGGCTCAAAGGTACTGGGGAAGATTAAGCCCAATTTAAGGCAGAAAATACTTCCTTTACTTTAACAAATCTCGAGGTCGAGATTTCTTTTAAGGGGGTGAGGATGTAACACCTCGAAAATTCACGTCCTATAATAAATTGACACGTGTCATATGTTTGAACGTGTGAAAGAATGTATAGAAGGACTAAAGTTGACAAACAAGGAAAGTATGTGAATATACGAGTTCTAAATGTCAACAGTGAATAAATACATTGTACATTAACCCTACATGGTGCTCATACCTTCAAACGAATAAATCATGGATCATACGAAGCTAAATATGAAAGAAAGTGAGAGATTACAAACTACAGGGGTTAAATATGTCAACATGTTTAATTTATACCTCTGAGTGACCTTTTGACAAACCCGAAGCTTTGTAACGGTTAATTATGCTCACTAGAATACACGATATAAATTTCATAAATTTTCGTTATCGTATGAGAAAGTTATGATCAAATTCGTATGCGAGGGGTTAAAGCGTCAACGCGGAAAGTTAGGACTTTTCGGGTAACAATAAAGTTAACCGGGGACTTAACAAAATGGGTATAAGCCCTAAAGCTCTTGTAGGTAAAAAAAATGGAGGGCTCAAAGTGCAAAATATAAAGGTTAGTTGACCTTTCGGAAGGACCAAGAGTCATTTATGCAAAAAATGGAAAATGTGAAGGCTGATCAGAAGCCTTGCGCACCGCAAGAACTTATGCTTACGGTGCGCAAGGGATGCCCAGCAACAGCAGATTCGCCTGTTTGCTGTTTAAACGCATTTCTGACCTTTCAAACGATTTTCCTCATCTTGCTTGTCCCCTAAACCACCCCTAAACCTCTAGGGACACTTGTTAGTGAGTTGTGGTCAGTGGTAGACTTAGATGTCAACATTTTGTGGCGATTTGATCACTATATAAAGCCCCTAAGTTGCAACATTTCAATCACACCTTCATCTGCACTTTGGATCATTTATGGAGCTCAAGTCTTCTCTCAAGTGATCACTAATCAAGCTTAGGACTTCAGTAAGTTTGCTAATCCTTTCTTAATTAAGTTTTAGCTTAGTTCTAGCTTAAAAGTCAAACCGTCGTAATTAACGGTTGACTTCAAGATTAATCACTAATGTCCAGTGATTAGTCGAATCAAAAGTAGTTATAAGTTGGTAATTATGTGGGTAATAAACCCTTAAAAGGGTCCCCCCTGATTCCCACTCTAACTAGGTCAAATGTCGGGTCAAACTTGTGATCAAAAAGTCAACAGGATACTTAGTTTCTAATTTATGCATAATTAGCAATGTAGAACACATACAACCTGGTTGATCATTAATATAACTTAGTAATTAGTGTAAGAACATGTCTAAACATGTTCAACCCGACAATTTACTGTTTAGACCCGGTTCGGAACCGAAAGTCACAAAGCTTTGACTTTTGCTTTGACTTCAGTTCTGACCCGTTTTGGTATGTTTTAAAAATAGCTTAAAGCTTCATTTGGACCAGGTTACATGCTAGTATAACCCTCTATGATTATACACCATGGTTCATTAGTTAACCAATTAATACGTATGATTCCGTTAATTGCTAATATGTTGACCATTATGCCCTTTTCACCTTAAAACGTGATTTTTGGAAATATAAAAGAGTAGAAACTTTAATTACTGATATTTAAACTTACATCCAAAATTTGACATCAGTTTGAGGTGTAGACTAAGAGTTATGCTCGTTAGCGTAAAATGAAAGCTTTATGTTAATTAAACGACATAATTAGCGTATAGCCTAGTTAAGCCTACTTTTTGATATCAAACTCTTTACCCACTGTTGTAATATATTATTTTGGGATTTTTGAAGATTTTTAATTAATTTTAGGCTGAGCATAACTTATAGTCGTAAGCTTAATCCGGTAATTGTCGGTTTTGCCCTTACGGGCTATAAAATGAGTTTTACATATCCAATTGACTCCAAACCTTTTGCTACTGATTTTAAATGATAAATAAACTATTTTAAGCCCTCTGGAATAATAAAAATATTAGTTTTATGTATAGAACCCGGAAATGGCTTCTAATCGCCTTTTTAAGCGTTTTTAACGCATAGTATGTACTAAGACTATTTTAAACATACAAGGGTTTATACCTACTGATATTTGAGGCAAATTATAATATTTTAACAGTTAGCAAAAGTTGTTTAACTCAGACTTCGGTTTTGAGCTTTACGGCTTATGTGAAATTACCAAAATGCCCCTACGGTGCATAGTTTGGTTATAATTGATAAATTTCACATATATACTTTACCCTACTGTTATAACTTAGTAAAATAAGTATTTTTACTGATTACATTAGACCTGTAACTGTGACGCCCTAACACGTTTTTACCCTTAACTTGCAGCGGAAAGTACAAACCTAAAATTTCTTACATGATAATCTTTCTTTCCCTTAAATACATCAATCCTTTCATATAAATTAATCAAAAACTAATATACTTATATCAAATTAAGTGACCACATACACCCCCACGTACAATCCATGTCTTGACTCGATCTTCAACCGCGTACACTTCTTGATGAAACATCCAAAACCCTGTACGGCCTGCAGTCCACATTCAATCAAATCATTAGCAACAGGTGACATAATAAAAAGTAAATCTTAACACATGCATAGTAAGGCGTCAACATATCCTGCTTTCTCTTATACCAGCCCCTTCATGCATCCATTCGATCACTAGCATCGGATTGCGGAGTTAACCTTCACTTCCATTGTTAACATGCCTATACTTTACATTAATTCTCAATAGAAACGGTTAGTATCATTAGATTCCCTTCATATGAACATATTCTCGAATACCCATAACTCATCTTATTCATTCAGCATGTAATTAAATACTCACTCAAGCATGTATTCACTTTCTATTTATACATGTACTTACAATTTACATCCTACGCGTATAACTCCTTAAATCATCTTTATGTCTAATTCATTATGTAAGTTCCCTTTCTTACCCAAACTTATCGAATCTCTTTCTTAACCACTCCCAACTCATTTGTACTTGAACTTACTTAGTAATAATATCAATTCATATCTTCTCACACTACATTCAATAATTACCATATATCATAACTATTGTACCAAACAAAAGGGTAAGTTCGGAGTTCACTTACTTCATGCGTCCGAGTTCAAGCATAGCTTCCGTGTTTATCCTTGGCCCGTTGCCCTTCCATGCTTGTGTCCATGTTGACATGACTCCTATCCGTACATGTCATCACATTCATCATAACATGATTAGCATACAATCTCACTTATCATTTTCTTCTAAGCATTTCATCAAACACTTGGTGTGCATATCATTTCCTAAGCATAAGGTACAAGTGCTTTAAGCATGTTCTTCCCTATTTCATCTTATGAACTATCACATTCAAGCAACATCTCATAATCATAAATTCCACATCATGTTTATCTATCTCAGTCTATCATATAACACCTTATACATCACAAGATCACACTATAACATCTACAAGTTCATCATGATCATCATCTTCACACTCATGAAATGGGTTTCATTCTAAATCACCCAATTACTTGAAATTATTCATGGCACAAGTTCTATTTGGTGTTTCTAATACCTCTACATGCTTAATTTCATATAAATTCATGGATTGATCATAACCATCTTCAAACAAGATCATCAAATCTAAGTTTTAAGACATACCTTATGATCCCCTTGTGAAGGTGATCGTTAATTCATGTTCGATTATGAATTTAGACTTCATTTGGCCCTTCGATTTGAAGATTCTTCAAGAACTAGGGTTTGAACCCTTGGTTCTTTCTCCTGGACATCGATCCAGAACACACACAAGTGTGTGTGTTTGTGTGTGTGTTTTCTTTTAATACCACAACTTTCAAGTTGTTCACTTTGGTTCCTCCAGTTTCGTTTTAATTAAATAAGGCTACAACCCTTCGTTTAATACCAACGATATTAACAATCAACTAGGTTAATTATTCCTAGTTAATGTTCATTTACGGGTTCACTTTTATCCCCTAACGGTATTTTACCCGTTCCTTTATATTAACCGGGTTTAAATTACCAAACCCATTTTTGGGGTGTTACAGTAACTCAGGTAAATACTTAAACTCTTTTATAACCTTTTAAATGACCAAACTACCCCTACGGGGCATAGTTTGTGTTTAAATTCGTTTCGGGCATAATAGAAGACATCTTACTGATGTCACAACATATATGAAGCATATTAACTTAGGAAACCTGTAAATGGCTCATATGTATACCCGTTACGCTTATTACGCGTTCGGTTCGGTTTATGTAACTAGTTTACATAAATTAGCCTAAACGGGTCAAACCTTATCGGTGTTATCTCAAAATCCAGAAAGTGTATGAAATACCCATATTAAGCAAGTCTCCGAACTTGACGGGTCTAAATCACATTCCATCCGGTCTTCGCTTAATCATGCGTTTGAACCGTGTCTTTCGGTAAGACAAACTGGTCTAAGCTTAGGCTTAATTAAAGACCCGTTAGCATGCTAATTGGTTATTTATACCATCATTCCAGACTAGAGCTTTCAGGTAAATGGTACCTACGCTTACTTAAGTGAATACGGCTGAGTTATTAAAATTCTTGCTATTTAAGACAGGAGCTAGCTCAGGTAAATACTCTTAACTTATTTTCCGTATACGGGCTTGGGATACGGTACTATAAAAGTACCGCTTGGTCGGGTATTGAATATTTAATCTTATTGTGGTTAAATTATTGAGGTAACCCGGTTTAATCTGTATTGTTTGAAATAAAAGCCTTTAGGGGTTAATGACCATGTCCCGGATATCCTTGACATCATTGTATTATAAAATGGCCACGTCTTAAGCACGGGGTGTAGGCATACACCTGACAATTGCTTAAGTAATAACGGTATCTCACTCTTTTGTGGGCCTATACTTATGGTGTGTCTGTTAATCTGACTCGGTTTCTACATCGGGCCCTGAACGTACAACGAACCTGTAAATCTGTATACAAGATTATAAATTTAATTGTCCCAAGTATAAAAGATTAATTTTGCCTCTGTGCATTTTAATCAAATTATAAAAGATATTTTGTGCCACGTGCATTCAAATCAATTTTATGAAACCTTTTCAAAATGAGTCGGTTGAGTGTATTTACCAGTGAAAATTGACGTATTTTCCAAAAAGGTTAAGTGACAGGTACTATGTAACGCCCCGCTTATTTGTACTTTCCATTTTTAGCAAGTCTTGTACGTGTTTCTATTTTTGAAAACCCTGTGCTCTTGTAATCATTACTTCTTGATAATCGTTGTAAACTCGAGACTTGAATCATGAATGAGAACTTGCATGTCTTTAAATACGTGTTATACATGCTTCATACATTGTACACATTTAATGGTGAAACAACTTGATACTTACTCGTGATACTTACAAACATACGTTGAATTCTTAAATACGCAACATTCATACTTGATACCGCAATTACATACGAGTCCTATACTTAATGTTATTCTTTTGATGCTTGAGGTACACTTGATACATGTCTTATATGCTAAAATACCCTAAAAAGGTCATAAAACACGTAAACTATATCATTGGGACAAGTTGCAAGTTTTAAATCATTAAAATAAAAGATTTCTTGCTTCTGACCATGGCTTGCGCACCGCAACAAAAAAACCCTTACGGTGCGCAAGGGTATCTGGGCGGGACAGATTGTGTTTCTTCGCGAAAATGCACGAAATCCCAACATCTAACCTCACCCAATCACCTCTAATCCACCTCTAAACACCCCCAATCACCACCAACCTCTTCCACTATAAATACAACCCATCTCCACACCATTTTACACTTTCACAACTCAAAACATCTCACAAATTCACTCTCAAAATCTCTTGCAAACTCAGAATTCGGGCAGATTCATACACTTGCACTAAAGTGAGTATAACTTGCTCATTTCTTAACGAAATCACCCGATTCTTCTTCCTACTTGCTTGGATAATCATAGGGTATGATTCCTTGACTTCTCCTTGGAGAAATCAGACCTGGAAATCCCCTGAAATGATCCAAAAACTTTCTGTTTTGATTTATGTTCATTCAAACTTGTTTAAACATCATCAAACTTGTGTCTAACACATCTCATACCTATGTCCCAATGCTTACAACCTCTTCTATGGTTGGTTAGGCTTAAAAACAAGGTTGAGACACTTGAAATCAGAGGATTAAACCTCAAATACTTTCTGTTTTGTTAGGGTATTTAACCCACAAATCATGTCAAGCTTAGATCTTGATGAATGAGTGATTATGGAACAACTTGGGTTGTCCTACATACAATCCTCACATGATTTGATGATTTCTTATAGATTAGATTAATTATATTATTGTACTAATCCTAGTTCGTGACCCTCCTTGGTTGTTTTTACATCAAGTGAAGTGGTGAACATACAAGGGGTTCCTAAACGGAAGCTAGTTCTTCCTACCCCATACTTGACATCCATGACTACTCGTGGTGCCTAAATGAAGATTCTAATCTTCTACCTCCTACATGAATTATTGGACTAAGTAATATGTAATACTTAACCTAAATATGTACATACACTCATTCGAACCTTTTAATATTGAACTTGTGTTTATATGTTAAGAGTAGTAGAATATCATCTAAGACTTTAAAACCATGGTATGATTCTAATGGGTATACTACCCATGAAATACAAAATAACCCTAGTGGTTACATAGTGTCATACAAAGGTTACTAAGTAAAAGATGACTATTTTTCGTATCATATTTTATACTTTATGCTATGTTAAATTCCGAATTTATAATCTTCCGTTAACGCCAAACTCACACACCTATGTTTCCTCATGTAGAAGGACTAGGTGCTCCAAACTAATCCATCCACCAACTCACTCGCGGGATTTCAAGTAGGAAAGCTTGCAACCACCGTGAGTATACTCGTATTTTCCCCTTTTACTTTTACCACTTTTGGGGTGTAACATGTTTGCTTATCAAAAACCCTACACATGAACATTTTGCTTAAACACATGAACATTCCTATAACATGCTTGTATACGTGATGGCTTGATACTTTAAACTTGGGTGATTCTTATGTGTTGAACTTATCATTAACTTCGTACGAGCCAAACCGTGACATATGTAGCGCTATAGGATTAACGACCCGCCCGTAAACTTGAGGTTATGTCATGAGCCTGTTGCGTTTCCTTGGTTTGATATGTTAGACACATGCCATATTTATTGTTTATCTTGAATCACATGCTTGCTATGAGGAATTGTTTAAAACTTATCTTTTGCTATGTACGTACCAAACTTGTATACTCGCCATTGCTTTTGCATTGAACTGTATTTTAAACATGTTACAGGTTGATGATGACGATGCTATGAAAAGAAGTAGCGTTGATGCCTAGATGCACATATAGACGTTTAGGTTTAATATGTTGTATCAAATTTTGCTTATGTTGTTATGTATTACTTTTGGAACTTGTTGTTATTTGAGTTTATGTAATGTTGACAATTTGAAGCTATGAAATGAAATGGGAATTATTTAAATATTGTCACAAATAGTGTTATGATGTCTCGAGCAATCTTCACACTTCGTCTCATCCCGATGTTTCCGCCATTGGTTGGGGTGTGACAGATTGGTATCAGAGCCATAACTATAGGGAATTAGGAAAATTGCCATGCTTTTGCCCTAGTCTATAGTTTTAGGAACTTTGCCTCTTATTTGTTGTTTAAAACTTATGCATTCTACCTTTCATGCTTCCTAGCTACACTTCTTGTTGTTAAATTTACATGCCTTTCCTAAGGCTAACACAAACACACTTTTGATTATTTGTATACTCTTGTAACACAAACGAGACGACTTTACCAAAATAGGCGTGAAACCCACAATTTGGTAAACGACTCTCATTCTACCTTGAACTATTTTTTGCACGAAATTTCACCATTAAGCTAGGAGTGAAATCCACTACTTAATGGTAATTTTCTTTTCAACTCTAGTGGACCCATGTCAAAGTGTCGAAATTTTATTTTGACCCGACAAGTACCAACCACATTTAGGGTACGAAATCTTCAAGTTAGGGGTGAAACCCGCACCTTGTCGATTAAGTCCCACTCCTTGATTTTCGATCTCACCAAAGTCCCGATTGTTTCAATCGATTAGAGACGTGTAGTAACTGGAAGGGTAAGATACCGTTAATCGCTTCTCGACGAGAGTATCTTACCTATAGGCCAAAGCACGTTTTCTCTAATTCGAAAGGACTTTCGACCCACTTTGGAATAGTCGACGTTTCTCTACCCGAAACAATCCAATGTTTTATTGAGCCTCTCTTTTATGTATCTCAATTTATATGTGATTTATATTTGAACGTTCTTCATTTCAAACTTTTAAACTCTTTTCGCACGTCATCGCAACCAAAAACAATAATAATCCTCATGAACAAACTAAATTTATGTACCCTTACGCAATCATATGTGTTATACTTGTTGAATACATGTTGGAAACTTATGCTTTATGTGAACTTTACATGATACATGAACACTTACTTGTTTTTACATGCAAAAAAAAACCTTGTTTTAAAATTATGACCAAGTCTCATCCTTTCCTTCTCTTTCCATCTTTAGATGTCGTCCAACGGTGCGTCAAAGAGAACCAAGTCAAAGAAGGGTTCGACTTCCAACACCATGTCACAAAAGTATTGCATGAGATTCATGGCCAAGCAATTTGCTAAGGTCCTACCCGACATTGTTAGCAAGATTCATACAAACCCCGATTCACCACATGGCTCTGTCGACTCAAAGGCAGACAAACCCAAATCGACTTTCCAGTTTAAGCAATTCATGGCTTGTAAACCCTTAGAGTTTACTGGCAAAAATGGCGCTACCGCCATGATGAACTGGATTGATGCAATCGAGCTTACCTTCCTGCAAAGTGGCTGCCCTGATGAACTAAGAACCTTGAATGCAACTGGGGTGTTTCGTGAAAAGGTACTCGAATGGTGGACAACAGAACGCAACAAAAGGGGAAACGAGGTTGCACATGCTATACCTTGGGGCGAATTCAAACAGCTTATGAAGGATCACTTCTGTCCTCCCCACGAACTCCAAAAATTGGAGAACGAATTTTGGAACCTCACTCAGAAAGGAAGTGACATGGATGGCCTGATTACGCGCTTCAAACAACTCAGTGTCCTCTGTCCCGGACAAGTTGAAACCGTCCCCAAGACCATAGCCAAATTCGTTCGTTGTGTTGCACCTTCCCTAACAAACCACCTTGCCTCTGCCAACCCCCAAACCCTTGAAGATGCCTTTCGTATAGCCACCGAACTTAACAACAACTGTGTTCTTCATGGAACCTTCGACAAGGCTTCAACGAAGAGTGCACGCCAAGCTACCATTGACAATACTACTGACGAGCCCTTACCCTCCCGATCGTCCAAGAAAAACCAGGGCAAGAAGCGGAAGGCTTCAAGCCAAAATTATGCGGTTGTCACTCCGCCAAACCCACAACCCCTACAAGCCGTACCTGCTTCTACCAACGATGAGACTCCACGCAAGGTTTATACTGGAACGCAACCTAAGTGTGATAAATGCCAGTATCATCACCATCCAAACGCTCAATGTCGAAAGTGCGACAAGTGTGGCCGAAATGGGCATACTTCTCCATACTGCCGCAACCCACCACCGGCCTATCGAAACCAAGCCCCTTTAGCTCCAAATCAAGTCGCTCCTGTGCGAGCATGTTTCACATGTGGTGATACCAACCATATGGCCAACTACTGCCCTCAACGATACCAACCGCAACAGCCTCGACAAAAACAACCACAGCCACAACAACAACAACAGGCTCTACAACCCGCTCGAGGTCGAGCTTTTGTTCTCACCACTGCTCAGGCTCAAAATGCGAACGACGTCATTACTGGTACGTTTCTTTTTAACCATATTTATGCTTCATGCCTATTTGATACTGGTGCCGATAAAAGTTTCGTATCGTTAGAATTCGAGTCTTTGCTCAAGTGTAAACGCTCTAAGTTGCCAAAATCTTTCGCTGTCGAAGTCGCTAATGGTAAAACTGTCGCTGTTGATTCCGTTCTCTCCAATTGTTCTTTAATCCTTAACGATCATACGTTTTCAATCGATCTCATACCTATGCAAATGGGTAGTTTCGACGTCATAGTAGGTATGGACTGGCTTAGGCGAGTTCGTGCTGAAGTTGTCTGTTCTGAGAAGTTTATTCGCCTACCTCTTCCAAACGGTGACTCCCTACACGTCTATGGTGAAAAGCCTTCTCAAGGCCTTAAGCTTATGTCGTGTATCAAAGCAAACAAGTGCTTACGCAAGGGTACCTTCGCCTTTCTCGCCCATATTGTGGAAAAGAGGGACAAAGGCCCAAGCATAAGCGACGTTCCCGTTGTACGTGACTTTCCCGATGTATTTCCTGACAATCTTCCTGGTCCGCCTCCTGCTCGTTCTGTCGACTTTCGCATCGATTTAGTGCCTGGCGCAACGCCCGTCGCTAAATCTCCTTATCGTTTAGCACCCTCCGAAATGCAAGAGCTCTCAAGTCAACTTCAGGAGCTTCTTGATAAAGGCTTTATACGCCCTAGTACTTCTCCTTAGGGCGCTCCCGTTTTGTTCGTCAAAAAGAAAGATGGGTCATTCCGAATGTGTATTGACTATCGTGAGCTCAACAAGCTTACCATCAAGAACCGATACCCTCTTCCGCGCATCGATGATCTCTTCGACCAGTTGCAAGGCACGACCTGCTTTTCAAAAATCGATCTTCGTTCTGGATATCATCAACTTCGAGTTCTCGAGGAAGATGTGCCTAAAACCGCCTTCCGTACACGTTATGGTCACTACGAATTCGTGGTCATGCCCTTTGGCTTGACCAACGCACCTGCGGTATTCATGGACTTGATGAACCGCGTGTGCAAAGCATATTTGGACCGTTTCGTGATCGTTTTCATTGACGATATTCTCATCTATTCCAAGACCCAAGAAGAGCATAAACAACACTTGCGTCTTATCCTCGAACTTCTTCGTGCTGAACGTCTATACGCCAAATTCTCCAAGTGCGAATTTTGGTTAAAAGAAGTTCAATTCCTTAGTCATACTGTCAACGAACTTGGTATTCACGTTGACCCCGCTAAGATCGAAGCTGTGAAGAATTGGATCACACCTAAATCTCCATCTGAAATTCGTTCGTTTCTTGGTCTTGCTGGTTACTATCGTCGCTTCATCTCCAACTTTTCGAAAATCGCCGTCCCCTTAACCTCCTTGACTCAAAAAGAGAAGACTTTTGTTTGGGGTCCTGAACAAGAGGAGTCCTTTCGAACGCTCAAGGACATGCTATGCAATGCTCCTATCCTTACACTTCCTGATGGAAACGACGACTTTGTCGTATATTGCGATGCTTCCCGCCTTGGTCTTGGTTGTGTGCTTATGCAACGAGACAAGGTCATCGCTTATGCATCAAGGCAACTCAAAATACATGAGAAGAACTACACTACTCACGACCTTGAACTTGGCGCGGTTGTTTTTGCGTTGAAGATTTGGCGACACTACCTTTATGGTACTAAGTGTGTGGTCTTCACCGACCATAGGAGCCTTCAACACATCTTCGATCAAAAAGAACTGAACATGCGTCAACGTTGTTGGGTGGAACTATTAAACGACTACGACTGTGAAATCAAATACCACCCAGGTAAAGCGAATGTAGTAGCAGACACCCTTAGTCGTAAAACTCATGTCAAAAGTACCCGTTGCTTCCAACTCGTCCATGATCTTCAATGCCGTATACGTGAAGCTCAGTACGCCTCCATTAACGAAGGTAACCTCTCTGCTGAGGTACGAGGCGCTAAGGAACATGAACTCGTGTCTAAGTCTGATGGTATTTTATACTATCTCAATCGTATCTGGATTCCTGATCGCGATAATCTTCGCAAGTTCCTGATGAAAGAGGCACATAATACGAAGTATTCTATTCACCATGGTGCCGACAAGATGTACCATGACATGCGTACGTCCTATTGGTGGCCTGGAATGAAGAAGGATATAGCCACTTTCGTCTCGAAATGTCTCACGTGTTCAAAGGTGAAAGCTGAACATCAACGTCTCTCTGGATTACTCGAACAACCAAGAATTCCTATATGGAAATGGGAGAGCATTTCCATGGATTTTATCACTAAGCTTCCCCGCACTTCTTCTGGCCATGACAGTATTTGGGTGATCGTTGATCGATTAACCAAGTCGGCTCACTTCCTTCCCATCCGTGAAGATTTCAAAGTCGCTAAATTGGCTCAAATCTACACTGATGAAATCATCTGCCGCCATGGTATTCCCGTTGACATCATTTCCGATCGTGAAGCTCGTTTTACGTCTCGCCTTTGGCAAACTTTTCAATCTGCTATGGGTACTGAACTTAACCTTAGCACTGCCTTCCATCCTCAGACAGACGGTCAAACCGAGTGTACTATCCAAACCTTAGAGGATATGCTTCGTTCTTGCGTAATAGATTTTGGTGGCAACTGGGATAGACACTTGCCCTTGGTCGAATTCTCGTACAATAACAGTTATCACACGAGTATTAAAATGGCACCTTTCGAAGCATTGTATGGTCGCAAGTGCCGTTCGCCTATTTGTTGGCACGAGATTGGAGACGCTCAAATCTCTGGTCCCGAGCTCATACAGGAGACGACGGAAAATATTTTACAGGTTCGAGACAACTTACTGAAAGCCAGGCACCGACAAAAGATCTACGCCGATGAGGATCGTAAACCAATGGAATTCGAGACAGGCGACTTCGTGCTTCTCAAGGTATCCCCTTGGAAGGGTGTGGTTCGCTTTGGCAAGAAAGGGAAACTCGCACCTCGCTACGCGGGTCCTTTCAAAATTCTCGAAAGGATTGGCAAGGTTGCGTATAAACTGGACCTGCCTGAAGAACTCAACAATGTACACCCTGTCTTCCATGTATCCAACTTGAAGAAGTGTCTAGCTGACGAAGGACTACATGTCCCTCTCGAAGACTTACAAGTCAACGAAACACTTCACTTTGTGGAGAAACCGGTCGAAATCATGGACCAAGGAGCCAAATTATTGCGGCGCAGTAAAATTCCTATCGTTAAGGTTCGATGGGAAGGTAAGCGTGGCGCCGAATTTACTTGGGAATGCAAGAGCGAAATGAAGGAGAAGTATCCACATCTGTTTCCTAAGTCTTCTTCAATTTCGGGACGAAATTCCCAAAAGGAGGGGAGACTGTAACGCCCCGCTTATTTGTACTTTCCATTTTTAGCAAGTCTTGTACGTGTTTCTATTTTTGAAAACCCTGTGCTCTTGTAATCATTCCTTCTTGATAATCGTTGTAAACTCGAGACTTGAATCATGAATGAGAACTTGCATGTCTTTAAATACGTGTTATACATGCTTCATACATTGTACACATTTAATGGTGAAACAACTTGATACTTACTCGTGATACTTACAAACATACGTTGAATTCTTAAATACGCAACATTCATACTTGATACCGCGATTACATACGAGTCCTATACTTAATGTTATTCTTTTGATGCTTGAGGTACACTTGATACATGTCTTATATGCTAAAATACCCTAAAAAGGTCATAAAACACGTAAACTATATCATTGGGACAAGTTTCAAGTTTTAAATAATTAAAATAAAAGATTTCTTGCTTCTGACCATGGCTTGCGCACCGCAACAAAAAAACCCTTACGGTGCGCAAGGGTATCTGGGCGGGACAGATTGTGTTTCTTCGCGAAAATGCACGAAATCCCAACATCTAACCTCACCCAATCACCTCTAATCCACCTCTAAACACCCCCAATCACCACCAACCTCTTCCACTATAAATACAACCCTTCTCCACACCATTTTACACTTTCACAACTCAAAACATCTTACAAATTCACTCTCAAAATCTCTTGCAAACTCAGAATTCGGGCAGATTCATACACTTGCACTAAAGTGAGTATAACTTGCTCATTTCTTAACGAAATCACCCGATTCTTCTTCCTACTTGCTTGGATAATCATAGGGTATGATTCCTTGACTTCTCCTTAGAGAAATTAGACCTGGAAATCCCCTGAAATGATCCAAAAACTTTCTGTTTTGATTTATGTTCTTGCAAACTTGTTTAAACATCATCAAACTTGTGTCTAACACATCTCATACCTATGTCCCAATGCTTACAACCTCTTCTATGGTTGGTTAGGCTTAAAAACAAGGTTGAGACACTTGAAATCAGAGGATTAAACCTCAAATACTTTCTGTTTTGTTAGGGTATTTAACCCACAAATCATGTCAAGCTTAGATCTTGATAAATGAGTGATTATGGAACAACTTGGGTTGTCCTACATACAATCCTCACATGATTTGATGATTTCTTATAGATTAGATTAATTATATTATTGTACTAATCCTAGTTCGTGACCCTCCTTGGTTGTTTTTACATCAAGTGAAGTGGTGAACATACAAGGGGTTCCTAAACAGAAGCTAGTTCTTCCTACCCCATACTTGACATCCATGACTACTCGAGGTGCCTAAATGAAGATTCTAATCTTCTACCTCCTACATGAATTATTGGACTAAGTAATATGTAATACTTAACCTAAATATGTACATACACTCATTCGAACCTTTTAATATTGAACTTGTGTTTATATGTTAAGAGTAGTAGAATATCATCTAAGACTTTAAAACCATGGTATGATTCTAATGGGTATACTACCCATGAAATACAAAATAACCCTAGTGGTTACATAGTGTCATACAAAGGTTACTAAGTAAAAGATGACTATTTTTCGTATCATATTTTATACTTTATGCTATGTTAAATTCCGAATTTATAATCTTCCGTTAACGCCAAACTCACACACCTATGTTTCCTCATGTAGAAGGACTAGGTGCTCCAAACTAATCCATCCACCAACTCACTCGCGGGATTTCAAGTAGGAAAGCTTGCAACCACCGTGAGTATACTCGTATTTTCCCCTTTTACTTTTACCACTTTTGGGGTGTAACATGTTTGCTTATCAAAAACCCTACACATGAACATTTTGCTTAAACACATGAACATTCCTATAACATGCTTGTATACGTGATGGCTTGATACTTTAAACTTGGGTGATTCTTATGTGTTGAACTTATCATTAACTTCGTACGAGCCAAACCGTGACATATGTAGCGCTATAGGATTAACGACCCGCCCGTAAACTTGAGGTTATGTCATGAGCCTGTTGCGTTTCCTTGGTTTGATATGTTAGACACATGCCATATTTATTGTTTATCTTGAATCACATGCTTGCTATGAGGAATTGTTTAAAACTTATCTTTTGCTATGTACGTACCAAACTTGTATACTCGCCATTGCTTTTGCATTGAACTGTATTTTAAACATGTTACAGGTTAATGATGACGATGCTATGAAAATAAGTAGCGTTGATGCCTAGATGCACATATAGACGTTTAGGTTTAATATGTTGTATCAAATTTTGCTTATGTTGTTATGTATTACTTTTGGAACTTGTTGTTATTTGAGTTTATGTAATGTTGACAATTTGAAGCTATGAAATGAAATGGGAATTATTTAAATATTGTCACAAATAGTGTTATGATGTCTCGAGCAATCTTCACACTTCGTCTCATCCTGATGTTTCCGCCATTGGTTGGGGTGTGACAGATTGGTATCAGAGCCATAACTATAGGGAATTAGGAAAATTGCCATGCTTTTGCCCTAGTCTATAGTTTTAGGAACTTTGCCTCTTATTTGTTGTTTAAAACTTATGCATTCTACCTTTCATGCTTCCTAGCTACACTTCTTGTTGTTAAATTTACATGCCTTTCCTAAGGCTAACACAAACACACTTTTGATTATTTGTATACTCTTGTAACACAAACGAGACGACTTTACCAAAATAGGCGTGAAACCCACAATTTGGTAAACGACTCTCATTCTACCTTGAACTATTTTTTGCACGAAATTTCACCATTAAGCTAGGAGTGAAATCCACTACTTAATGGTAATTTTCTTTTCAACTCTAGTGGACCCTTGTCAAAGTGTCGATCGGTATAATCGCGGGTGCACACGGGATTATAGTGATGGGCGTATGAGAACCATAGAGTGTACTACTGCGTATGGTAAGACACGGAACGTAACATGACACCGAATACGAGACCGACGTCACATGGTCAAAACATGGTGGATACGCCGTTGGTACTTCCTATACATAAGTGTTTTCATCATGTTACCAAACTTTCGTAAAACGTGCCATGAGAAATTCAGTGTCTTACAGACCTTTTGGACTTGATACAATCTTTAAACAACTCACAAACGCGTTATATCCGATTATCCACGACGAGACTTCATTCTTAGCACGCTACATTCGTCTATCCAATACTTATGCTATTCTTATACTCGCATTCGTTCATTCACTTTTGTACTCCCATTATACTCCATTATTCTTTTTCTTTTAAACGAACACTCTTACAAACCTATCTTTTCGTCCTTCAAAATTTCAAACTTTTTTAAAACGTCTCAAACTTCAAGGTCTCAGTTTTAAGCAATTCCCTTCTGTCTGCCAAAACCCCGGTAAGTCTTCCTTTTCAATAAATTTCGGGACGAAATTTTCTAAAGTAGGGGAGACTGTAACATCCGTCAAAAACAAATATCTAAATCCGACCCGTTTTGAGATTCGGATCCTAACCTCGAAATTCGAAAGCTTCGTGAAACAAACAATCGTTACCCGTAATTTAATTCATTATAGAAATGGCTACTCATTGGTTAATTAATTAAATTAACTAAATTTACAAATTAAAAAAAAAGTTTCATTCTTTTATTTTTCTTTATCAAGTTAGTCTCGTTAAGTTTCAAGTTAGTTTAAGATAATACAAGTAACCTAGTTAGTTTTATTGTTAAGTTAGTATTTTTTTTATAACATAACTTAACCTAACTATTTAAACCTCCCAACGTCATCTTTTGCATTTGTAGAAAACCCTAGCCCCCACCCATGTTTTCTCTGCTCTCTCCCTCCCTCTAGAATCCGGTCACCGGATTAGGGTTCCGGCTACCCTTTCCGGTGAGCCACACCCAACAAACCAGACAAGCTCCATCTCTCTCTCCTACTCTCTCCTACTCTCGCTCTTCTCTCCCTCGCTCCAGACGAACGGCCAGCCACCATCTTGGGTGGCGGCACATGACAAACAACGGCAACAGCCGCATCAAACGACGGCCAGGTGGGAGTTGAGTGGTGATTCAGGCGACAAACGGCAAAGGTCGGTTTTCCGGCAACTCAGGAAGCCGCACCGGTGACGGCGTCGGCTGTGGCCGACTCGTTTTAGTTCAGCACAAGCCTGGTTCCTCGAGTCATGTTTATCAGTTCAGTCCGGTTCCAGCAGTTCAGGTCGAGTCTGGTTTGACACCAGATTGTTTTCAGTTTTGGTTTCGGGTTCAGGTTCCAGCCGACGTCGATCAACTCCGGACAACAGTTAGGTTTGTTTTCTTTTCGGGTTTTAAACTCAGTTCTAGTTCGGGTGTTTGCTTAGTATAAATTTCGATTCGAGTCCCATTGATTTTGTCGTTTCAGGTGGCTCGTTTCGGTTCACTTCAGTTTTGGAGCTCGGGTTCGTGTTTGTCTCGGTCTTGTTTCGGGATTCATTTTCTTTAGCTTAAAGCTCAATTTGGTTCGAGTTCGCGTCTTGGTTCCGTGCAGGTCAGAATTCATGGGTTTAGATGACGGCTCGGGTCACGGTCCGGTTTGGTTTCAGTCAAAGCTCGGGTCAAAGCTGGTCAATCAGGTCCACTCTGGTCAACTGTCGGGTCGACATAAGTTTCGGTATGAAATAATGACTCGAATATTAGTTTTAGTGTTTTTCATAATTAGTTAATATTTTTAATCACGACTCCGAACTTGTTATAACTTGTATTGTTTCTACATAGAAATCTTATATTTACATTGTGTTATCAAATTGTTTATTGAGTTTTGACAATTTTATCGACACTTTAGTTGTCGGGATCGTCCAAAAACAAGGGAAACTCTGCCCGTTTTTCGTAAAATTTCATGAAACGAAACAATAATTTTTATAAAACGAAACCTATCAATTTCGATCAATTTTTATAAAATAGATATAAATATATATTTATTTTGACGCCATGTCCACAATACTTTGTATAAACTTAATTTAGATTATTACTGAAACTATATAATATATATATATATATATCTTATACCTTTCGCCAAACTATAAATACATATATACCAAATATGCTTTTCGTCAAATATATACATATATATATATATATATTCATCATTTTGACAACACACCTACAACCCTTTTTATGAAATCAATTTAGAGTTTTCTTTCATAAACGGTGTTAATTATATACGTACATTCTAACTCCAATTCAAGTCCTCTGTCTTAGTTCCGATCACTCATACACCTTCGTTCGCTCATATAGGGAGACCTCGGTACTCCATCCTTCAAATCTCGCACACTCGTCAACGTTTGGATAACCGGAAGACTTAGCAATTATGTGAGTATACTCGTATTTCCCCCTTTTTACTTTTACCACTTTTGGGGTGTAACATGTTTACTTATCAACAACTTACACATGAACATTTTGCTTAAACACATGAACATTCCTATAACATGCTTGTATACGTGATTGCTTGATACTTTAAACTTGGGTGAAACTTTATGTGTTGAACTTATCATTAACTTCGTACGAGCCTAACCGTGACATATGTAGCGCTATAGGATTGACGACCCGCCGCCCGTAACTTGTGGTTATGTCATGAGCATCTTGCGTCTCTTTTGGTTTGATATGTTAGACACATGCCATATTTATTGTTTATCTTGAATCACATGCTTGCTATGAGGAATTGTTTTAAACTTATCTTTTGTTATGTACGTACCAAACTTGTATACTCGCCATTGCTTTTGCATTGAATTGTATTTTAAACATGTTACAGGTTGATGATGACGATGCTATGAAAAGAAGTAGCGTTGATGCCTAGATGCACATATAAACGTTTAGGTTTAATATGTTGTATCAATTTTTGCTTATGTTGTTATGTATTACTTTTGGAACTTGTTGTTATTTGAGTTTATGTAATGTTGACAATTTGAAGTTATGAAATGAAATGGGAATTATTTAAATATTGTCACAAATAGTGTTATGATGTCTCGAGCAATCTTCACACTTCGTCTCATCCCGATGTTTCCGCCATTGGTTGGGGTGTGACAGTTATAGTAATAATGTTAGATTTTTTCTTGGTTCCAAACACGAATAAGAGGTTATCGTTTATAACAATCAAAGAAGGGAAAAGGGCCCCTAAATTTTCATTTTGCCTTAGGCCTCTAAAAAGGTTAGAACGGCCCTGATCACAAAAAAATGGATTTTCCGTCTTTTTCTCCGAATAAATATTAGATATACATGTGGATTTCTTCTCTGGAGAAATATATAACATCTTATTTAAAATAATGTTTTTAAAAATATTTATATAACATGTGTAATACATTGGTCTCTAAACTAGTATAATAATATTGTATGTTTATATTGAATGTCTAGTTTATTATTAACTTTTAATAAAACTAGGTTTATGACTTTGTCGCGTTGCGGCGAATTTCTTTTGTCTGTGTTTACATGTGTTTTAAAATAACTACGAGCGCGTTGTGCACGGAACTGCTAACAAGAATAAAAAGAAAATGTAGAAAAAAACACGAAAAAAAATCAACCAAAAAGATGTATGGTAATGATGTTGTTCGTATGAAACCTGTGGTCAAAGATGAGCAAATGGTACTGGGTACTGGTACCGAATTTCCTGAACCGAAAGATCTTAAGTACCAATTCGGTACCGACTTTTGGCGTTACTGGTACCGCTTCAATACCGATTTTTACCTTCATATACCGGTACCGTAACCGGTATCTTCGGTGCCAGTACCAATTCGGTATCGGTTGACACCGAGCTCATCCTACCCCTGAAACTAAAAAAAAAGAAATAATTAAAAGTTGAAGAAAGAAAACTAACAAAAAAATTGTATGATACCGTCGTTCGTATAGTATCCGTTATCAGGAATGAGCAAATAGTACCAGGTAGCATTACCGAATTTCTCGAACTAAAATATTTTCAATGTTGTTTCGGTACTGACTTTTGGCGTTTTCTAACTTTTCTGTACCAGGCTGGTGCCGGTTTTACCTTCATCTACCGACACCGAACAGGATTGTATGGGTATTTTCGATACCAATACTGGTTGACACCAAACTTATCCCAAGTCCCATGATAAAAATCATTAAAATTAAGAAAAATATGAAAATGTATTTAATTTAATTAGTACCGATTCAATGCAGGTTGAAATCAAGCCTATCACAGTCATGATACTAAAAAGAAATCATTTAAGTTAAGAAAAAATATGAAAATTTATTAAACGTAAAAGGTAAAGAAAATAATGATTATTATAACATTATAATTATAACATTAGAATAATAAAAGTATAAAAAATTATATATAATATTAAAGTTACTATTCATTTCATTGGATTCTATAGATAACCAGTTAATGCTCCGCCCGCGTGCGGGGCGATAGGCTGAATATTTTTCAACTAATTAAAAAGCACTACTATAGCTTTGTTAGATAAAAAACCTAAAACGATGGCAAAATCATAATTTTGAGTTCAGGCCAAGACTGTAATTTGTCAGGATTAACGAGCGAATGTTAAGCAGCTCATTGAGACGAAAGAAAAATCAAATCGAGTCAACAAATTAAAACAAACACTTCTATAGTTTTGCTAAAAAAACTAAAATGATGGCAATAATGTAATTTTGAACGGAGGGAAAAATTATAATTTTTGACTGGGGTAAAATCATAATTTGCCAAAAAATAAAGCGATGGCAATACTGTAACTTTGAACCATAGGCAAATTCGTAATTTTAAACAGGGGCAAATTCGTAATTTTTAACTAGGGTAAAATCATAACATACCAGGGCCAATGTGGGAGTGCCATGCAACAGTCTGACACTATTCCCCCACACACCTTTTTAAAGAAACCAAAACGATGGCAATACCGTAATTGTTACCTAAGGGAAAAATCGTAATTTTTGGATGGGGTAAAATTGTAATTTACGAAAAACTAAAGCGATGTCAATACTGTAATTTTTAACTAGGGGAAAACCGTAACTTTAAACAAAGGGCAAAATCGTAATTTTAAACTTGGAGGTAAAATCGTAATATACCCGAACCAATAAGAAAGTCCCAAGTAAATATACAATCTGAAAACAGAAAAAAAAAAAGGAAAAAGGCCACCGCACTTTTCCTCCACTTGTTATAAACAACTATTCCCTTATCTTGGTTTTGTTGTTATAGAGAATATATAGATAATAAGATAATAATAATAATATGATAGAATTATTTAACCTATTTCAGTTTATTCTAATATGATCTATACTATATAATAAAAGAAACCACTTTGGGGACACTTGTCATCATATTAGGCCATCTCTTATAGATAATTATTATTTTAGTTTAATCTCTTCTAATTAATTATAGATAATCCTCCTATTAACTATTATTTAGTTTAATAACTTATAGATAATTATTATTTAGTTTAATCTCCTTCTCATTTATAATATTATTTAGAGTAAATTGCAATTTTACCCCCTGAGGTTAGGGGTGATTGGCACTCTTACCCCCCCTAAGGAAATAATTGCAATTTTACCCCCCACTGTTAACTCTTATGTCGCAACATTACCCCCTATACTCAGTCAAAGGTAGTTTGACCCTTATATGTAAGGGTATTTTGGTAATCTTACCCTATATTTATTTTTATTATTATTTTTAATATTATTTATATTATATATAGACTAAACTGCAAATATCATCATCATCTTCAACAATTATCTGAACCTCCATCATCATAGTCTTCAACCATCACCGCCACAACAACCACTGCCGCCACAACCACCACTGCCGCCACAACCATCACCATCACCGTCGCCATCATCACCACCCCCGCCACAAACCTCCATCATCATCATCTTCAACCATCACCGTCGCCATCTGAACCGCCACAACCACCACTGCCGCCACAACCATCACCGTCGCCATCATCACCACCCCCACCACAACCAGTGACGGAAGAGGTTTGAGAGACGAGAGCGAATACAAGAGATATACAAGAGAATTTGTTCATGTTGAGTCAGTTGATTCTGCTCAAATGGATGTTAATTCGATTGATCAGGTGATGATTTGAGACTCTGTTGTGAAAACCTAGATCACACATTTTAGGTTTAGTTGCAGTGATTGTGTATAAGTTTATTTATGTTGCACCTCCTATAAATTCACACATTATCCTCAATCAGTATAGAATCCACACAAAGCACAATTTTAAAGGAAATTACAGAGGAGTTAGAAGTCATAATTGTCCAGAAAATGAATTTCATAATAAACAATCAGTTTCATAGCAATAAAAAGCTTCCATAGCTCAAACCCAAATTTAAAAATCTTAATTATTCAAAAACTGATTTTCATATTGAGCAATCAATTTCATAACAACAGAGTTATCAATCAATCCATAGCATGTTCAAAAACAACACCAAAATACCATACACTCGAAACATGAATTAAGTAACGATAAATGGACAATCATAAAGAGGGAACCATTTACTTATAAGAATCGATGGCAATTTAGTTCATCAGATTCGTTAATTATTAGGTGAAAAAGTAACAAATTTAAATATTCTGGGGGAAAAGAAAGGATATTTGACCGAGTTTGACGATGCAACGAATTGGGGATTTGAGTTTGATATCAGTTTGTTTCGTCTCCATTCTCTTTTCCTCTGCTACTTCAGTTTATTGCTATGCTCTGTGTGAAGAACAATCTTGGTAGTTGGTACTTTTAATTTTGTAAAGATGATACAAAATACCCTTTTATCTTGTGGAAGATGATATAATCTGACTGAGGTTTTATTTAATTTAATTAATAAAATGTTATAATAAATTCAGAGGTGGCTGGATCAGTACTCGAAATGGATTGGAGCAAACAACCTGGAGGTGGGTGAGATTTGAGTTAAATGGACAGCGGAGAGAGAGAGAAGTGGTTGAGAGTGTTGGAGGGTGGTGGCTGGAGGTGGTTGAGGGTGGTGGCTGGAGGTGGCAGTGGTGGTTGTGGTGGTGAATGGCGGTGGCAGGGGGTAAAATTACAGAGTAAACAAAACACAGGGGGTAAAATAAAAGGGTAAAATAGTCATTTCACCACCAAGTCAACAGATTAGTCAACAAAATTGAGTATAGGGGGTAATGTTGCGACATAAGAGTTAACAGTGGGGGGGTAAAATTGCAATTATTTCCTTAGGGGGGGGGGGGGTAAGAGTGCCAATCACCCCTAACCTCAGGGGGTAAAATTGCAATTTACTCTATTATTTATTTGAATTAATTAGAGTTAATTACTGTATTTGTCCCTGTGATTTGTCAAAAATCACTATTCAGTCAATTAGTTTAAAAATTACGATTTCAGTCCCTATGGTTTCACTTTCGTAACTATTTCAGTCCACGTCGTAACCATTTCAGTCCCTGTAATTAACAGAATAATGGATTGGAATTGTAACGAAATTGAAACCATATGGACAGAAATGGTTACGAAAGTGAAACTCCAGGGACTGAGATCGTAATTTTTAAACTAATGGACTGAAATAGTGATTTTTGACAAACTACAGGGACAAAAACAGTAATTAACTCAATTAATTATTACTATTATATTTATCTATTTACTTCAAATTCAAACTTAGTTATCTAATTTGATCTTAACTATATATTTGAACGTTTTGTTTAGTTTTGTATCAAATAGATTTTACGAAAGTTGAAATAAAATTAACTAATATTATTTATCATTTATATATTTACGGAGTTTTAAATAAAGGGTTACATTATTGAGACTTCGTTTTGTTTAGTTTGGTATCAAATAGATTTTACGAAAGTTGAAATAAAATTAACTAATATTATTTATCATTTATATATTTACGGAGTTTTAAATAAAGGGTTACATTATTGAGACTTCGTTAACAAATTTTGCAACAACAAAATAATCTATTTTTATCACGAAAACCAAACTTTGTATTAATATATTAAATATTTTTATTTTCACTATACAAAATTATATTTACTCGACCCATGTAATACATGAGGTGTTTTAAGATATAACTTTTTATTATTTGATATATAAAGTTAGATTTATTAAATTCGTACAATACACGGGGTTTTTTAAGGATATATATATTTTTTTATTATTTAGTACGGAAAATTACATTTATTCAAACCGTGTAATACGCATATTTTTAAAGATGTAATTTTTTTTATTATTTGGTATATAAAATCACATTTATTCAACCCGTGTAATAAATGAGGTTTTTTTTTAAGATGTATTAGTTTATTATTTAGTAAAAAATATTACATTTATTCAACCCATGTAATACACGTGGTTTTAAAGATATAACTTTTTTATTTGGTATATAAAATTACATTTATTCAACACGTACAATATGGTTCTTATAGATATAAATGTTTATTATTTAATATATAAAATTATATTTATTCAACCTGTGCAATAAAGTAGGTTTTTAAATATATATTGTTTTATTATTTAGTATATAAAATTTATTTATTCAACCCGTGTAATACACGGGGTTATAACCTAGTTTATATATAAATTAACTTACGATTGTTTGGTTTCTAAGTATTTAACCTATTTCAGTTTATTCTAATATGATTTATCTTTTTTTAAGGCAAATTTCATTCAAACATCAAACAAGATGGACATCTCCAAGCTAGAGATGACCCGCCAAAACAAAAGTTACATCACAGGAAAAGAAAATTTATACCAATCCTTCCAAAATATGTTAACCTTCCTACTTCTACTTCTATACCAAAGAAAACCCAAAGATTTTACATCCGAAACAATTTGAACCACTTCCGTATTAGAACCTGAGAAAGCCTTCTCATTCCTAGCTTTCCAAATTCACCAACAAGCTAAGATAAGAACACCATATGGCGCCTCTTTCATAGTATCCGAACCACCCAAATAATTAACTAATTGAAGGATGTCATTAGTTAAGAACACAAAGAAAGGCGAGATCTTACACCAAGTCGATATGCCCATCCAAACTCCACACGCCACGCGACAAGCCAAAAATAAATGGTCCGAGGTCTCTTCCGCGTCACCACAAAGAAAACATAGACCATCTCTCACACAAATATTCCTCTTTCAAAGCGCACTCTGAGTAGGGATCCTATCCATGTTAGCCCTCCACATGAAGATATTACATTTATCAGGTAACCATTTACACCAAGAAAAACCAATACTATCGTCCGTCAATTCATTGCTTCTTAACCATTTCCTTGTCTCCTTAACCGAGAAGTCAACATTGTCCTCTTGGTCCGGAATAATGGATTTTAATAATCCAAACTTTCACCCATTGGCCGGCAACGGACCCAACTTCAAAAATAACCGGTGGTGGTCCCAACTTTTCGTATGTTGTAAACCAATGGACTTTTACTAAAAAAACATTAATTTCTTTTTGTCTCTTTTTCCTTTTCGATTTAGTAAAGGTCTATTGGTTTACATTATATGAAAAAGTTTCCGAAAGGATAAGGAGACAAAAAGAAATTAAGGTTTTTTTAGTAAAAGTCCATAGGTTTACAATACATGAAAAGTTGGGACCACCACCGGTTATTTTTGAAGTTGGGTCTGTTGCTGGCCAATAGGTGAAAGTTTGGATTATTAAAATCCATTTTGCCTCTTGGTTCCAAACCCAACTGTCTTCTTTTGGTTGTAAACAAACGGCCACAAGCTTCCTGTGAACCTCAATGAGGTTATTAACTTTAACAATTGAGGAAGGATATGTCTTCCATTCCCAAGCAATGATAGGACCATTACTTCCCATAAGAATCCTATCCGCCACCGATCATCATTTATTAACCTCAAGACGAAACAAATCCGGGTACATTGTCTTTAACGATTCACTTGTTAGCCACATGTCAATCCAAAACTTCACCTTATTACCATTACCCACAACCCCACGAATCATATTCACAAAACTAATACCTTGAACCTTCAACCGAGAACCAAAGGTCACCAATTTACTCCATGTACCAGAGAAGCGTTTATTACACGAAAACGCTTCCCATCTTCCATTCATTCACCGTGTCAATAACCTTCCTCCAAAGCGCATCATGCTCTAACCGATATCTCCATAACCATTTTAAAGCTAACGCATTGTTGGTCTCCTCTAGTCTACTAAGGCCCAAACCCCCATCTCTTTTAGATTTCGTAACCTAATCCCAAGCAACCCAATGTACTTTATTTCGTTCATCATTCCCACCCCATAAAAATCGCTTGACAATCGCTTCAAGCTTATTAATAACGGCTAACGGAGCTTTATACAATGAAAAATAATATGTCGGGAGACTCTCTAGAACCGCCTTAGTAAGAACCACCCTTCCACCCATAGATAAAACATTAGACTTCCACATCGACAATCTTTTCTTGAACACATCAACCACTAAATCCCAATTGCCCATTCGACTCATATTAACACCGACTAAAATACCCAAATACTTGAATGGAATTGCGCCCGAACTACATCCCAGCCCACACGCATTTGAACCCACCTCTTCCATGTTTTTACCTACCCCAAATAAGCTCGATTTCTGTATATTAATCCTGAGACCAGAGCATAAGTGGAAGATTCGCAAAATCCTCTTCAGAGCTGAAAAATTAAATTGGGACCATTCACCCATCACCATCACATCGTCTGCATACAACAGATGGGAAATGGTCGGGCCCCCGTTAGGAAGACGAACCCCATCAAAAACACCACTATCGCATGCCTTGCGAATCATGCAAGACAACGCCTCCATCACAATAATAAAAAGAAAAGGTGAGATCGGGTCCCCTTGACGAATACCCTTCTCACAATTAAACTCAAACGTAGGGGTGCCATTAACCAGAATAGAAGAACGGGCCGACGATAATATTCCTCTAATCCACCTACACCACATATCAGGAAACTTCATTTGGCGCATCACCGATAACAAGAACTCCCAATGAACATTATCATAAGCCTTCTCGAAAACAATTTTGAAAAGAAATAATTCTTTTCCCGTCCTATTCGCCCAAGATAAATTTCATTGATGATTAAGGGACCGTCAAGGATATACCTTCCCGAAAGAAATGGCGATTGTGTTTCAGAAGTAATTTTCCACATAACCGTCTTGAGTCTATTAGCAAGAGTTTTAGAAATAACCTTACTAATAACCCCAATAAGATTAATTGGACGATAGTCACCAAGATGAGCTGGATCATTAACCTTAGGAACCAACGTAATAAAAGAAGACCCGACACCCCGATTAATAGGACCAGTTTCCGAGAAGTATTTAATGATCGCTACGAAATCAGCTGCAAACAACGACCAAAACCGCTTCACGAATCTAATATGATTTATCTATAAATTAACTTGCGATTGTTTGGTTTCTAAAAAAGACAGAACATGCACGCAATTGTATTTATCTTCTTTTTCACGATATTTCGGTGTAAAATTGTTAAAAACGAAGTTGTATTCAAATAGTGACAAACCAAAGCGGTTATGAACGAAAACCATCCGTACCAATATCCGTATTGAAGTAACTGATACCGACGTTCATTAATTTAATTTGATTTTTCATTAATTACTTGTTTTCTTGAAAAAAACAAAAGTTGAATTGTTTTTTTTCTCAACATTTCAGTACAAATTTATATTTAAAATAGAGTAGTTTTTTGCATTATATAGCTATACAGGTGTCGGTATCATGTGCCGTGTGTTAGTTCCTATGATTTTTATCAATATAAAACATGTGTCATATTCTTTTAGGCATATCAAAACTTTATATTTGGGGTTTTCTTTTTCGGTTGCTTTAGCAGGTGTATGTACCGTAACGAATCAAACAATGGCGATTGAATTACTGTCGTGTAGCGCAGGGTAATCCCACTATTTATTTATAAAGTTAAAAAAATGGTTCCAAAATTTCAAGATAAGTTGGAGTTAGCTTAATATGTTTGTTTTCGATATGTTTATTGTTCATATTAGAACACTTCATATTGCTACAAATTTACCATTGACAATGTTCTGCTGTTCGTGTGTTCGGGCCGCGGAGATTACAAGATTTCAGATAATTCTTCATTTTGGGTTTGGTATAATTTAAAAGTACTATGCAAAACTAACTTTTTTTAACGGCAAATTTCATTCAAAACACGGCCCTCAGTGGCGGATGTAGCATATACCGGGGGGCAACCCCCGCTACGGCTTGGTGCGGAAAAATTTGACGTTTTTAGTGTAAATTTTGGAAAAAATTGATGTTTTTTCGATTTCGTTACGGCTTATTTATAAAACGTTACGGCTTGGCGTGAATCCTAGATCCGCCACTGACGGCCCTAGCTGAAAGTAAATGATTCCCTTGATTGAATACGTAAACAATAATCCCTATATAATACAAGCTAGAGGAGTAAAACTAGGAAACACAAATCTCTGCTAATTACACAATATTTACGAACATGCCAAATAATATGTGACCGGCTAACACTAGCAAGGCGCTAGGAGCAAAGCGAGACTTACAAGGAAAAATTACAAGATTTACATAGAGATTTATTTCTAATCCACAAATACCCAAGAGATTTAATACCTTTGAATACCTCACATCCTTATTTGAAAATATGACCCCGTTCCTTGTCTTCCATATACACTAACATGCCGTCATTATGATTCCAAGAAAAACTTTATTTGTGATGCAGCCCGGATAAACATTGGGTTATGTCTTCATACTTATAATGACAAGTTAAACCTCATCCTTTTTATGAATTTATTAGAACACAATATTTATTTGTTAATTTTATGCAAAGATGTACTGTTTTATACTTTTATAACTATGATGAATCAATTTATATTATATGCTGATGGTACTAAATTGGTTCATCATATTGAAATTTGACGTGTCTTCTTATAAAACTGACCCACCATGATACATGTGATTTATAGTTATGAGCCTATGATGCATTGAATTATTATATATGATTGTTATGATCCCACTAACTCTAATCGTCTTCCAAATAGTTCATCGCCATTGGATCAGAGATGAAACCGTGCCCGTTTAAACTCAATTATAACCGCTGTCTCGTCAGTTCATCAGTTTTACAGCCTCCTCTTTTTCCTTCCACACACGACGATTGAAACGTCCAAATCATCTTCCTCCCCCCGTTCCACCTCCCGTCGTCAGAAATTTTATACACTAAAAAAATCAGAAATTTTCGGTAAAATTAACGCTCAGAGCGAAAAATCGATGATGTATATCCCGTATAAACACCTCATGTTAATGTGTATCGTGTACAAACCCCTACATGAATGTATGAAAATGCCTTACATTACAAGAAATGCAATAATACGGAAAATTAAGTCAGGGCTAATGACAATGTATAACTAGGGATGTGAATATGAAGCGTGATACAAATTAATACAAAATTGGTGGATTTGAGTTTAGTTTAAACTTTAAAGAGGTTTGGGTTAATTTTCGATCGAACATGTGAGTATGTTTAGTTAAACGTATCATGTTCAGATCGACTCATTTAACCCATTTATTTTTTAATTTTGAAAATGCGTATTTAATTTAATAACTTCGACTTTGTATTCTATCACAAAATCTTAAAATTTATAGGTATATAAGCATTAGGGGACTGGGGGTGGTGTGTGATGAAACTCCCATCACTCGTGGAAAACTTTAGCACACCGCCGCCACCACCTCCCATCACTCGTGAACTTTACCACTCGTGGAGTTTTCCACGCGTTGATGTCCATTCCGTGATAATTGATGTGAGGGGGTGTAGGGATTTATTGTTGGGTGTTGTGAGTGATGACCACCGCCACTAAAAAAGGTTGTGAGTGATGAAATAATGGTTGATGACATGGCGGAACTTGATTGGATATTGTGAGTGATAGAATTTGTACCACCCCCAGTCCCCTTATGTCATATGGTTTAAACGTTATTACTCCGTACGTATCCGTATTCTTTGTTGAACATTTATTTATAAGGTATTAATATGCAAAATAAATTAAAAAAATAACAAAACAAGTTTCAAATTGATGAATTGTATTGATATCAACCCATAGGGCTGAAAACGAACTGAACGAGACATTGTTCGTGTTCGTTTGTTAAAGAATATATATGTGTTCATGAACAGTTACCGAACGAGATTTTATGTTTGTGTTCGTTTGTTAAGAAAATAAACTTGTTCGTGTTCGTTTGTGTTTGTTTGTTAATGTTAGACAACGGATGAAAACGAACGCTGATGAATACAAATGAAAATAAACAAACACAAACACGCGTTCATGAATAGATCATATAAGACACTAACACTTATTAAATATTTTATTTGTCGGGATCTTGTAATATTTAAATAATATATAAAAACAAAACACTAATGAACTATCAAACACAAATGAACGAACGTGATCTTTGTTCATGTTTGTTCATTTAACTACACGAACAAAATTTCTTGTTCCATATGAGATTTTTCTTAACCCATGAATAATTTCGATGAATAAAATTAAACATTACGAGTTCCATATGAGATTTTTCTTGTATTTTGTTGTGAACACTATACACCTAAGCCCATCAGACCCAGTCAATGAGTCCAACAAGCTGAAGCATCTTCGGTGATAGTAGGATATAAATTTCGATTACGTAATTTGATTTACATCATTCGCAGAGGTGTCACTGAGGATTTAAATGCCCTGAACCGCTAAAAAATACCCCCCCCCCCCCCCCTCCCGTGTATTTTTTTTAAAGACAATTAAAGTTATTCAATGTTTTAAAAACCGGTTTTTGAATCGTACCCGGTTAGGCTCAGAAATGGTTGAACCGGGGTGTTCAACCGGATTGACAAATTAACCCATAAATCCATAGAATACAATTTCAACTCAAAAAATAATCCAAAACTACATTATTCCAAAATAAAAAATATTCTAAAGTTTAATCCATAATAAAAAAATAATCCAAAATTTCACTATTGGTACCTTTTTGGGTACAAGGTTTTACTAAGAAGGTAAATCGTCACATTTTTAAGTCAATAAAAGACTAAAAGTCCAAATTTTAACCTTTGCACTGGTACCGGTAAACGGTTTAAACCGGATAACCCAATTTACCAGCGGTACAACGTCATTACCTCAGTTTACCGTTATGATTCTTGCCGGCCAATCTTCCGGTTTAACCGGTTCAACCGAACAGTATAAACCGGTTTTTAAAACCTTGAAGTTATTAACAATAAATATAGAAATTAGCAAAATACTATATTAAATGGGCCTGGTTTAACTTGTTGAGTCGTGAATGGGCCTATCTAAGTATTAAGTCTTTTATCTTCTAATTGGGCCTACGTTAAATGAGTTTTCTATATAAACAAAATATATATAGAGGAATTTAAAAATAAATTGTGCCCTGGTCGGGGTCCTCCTCGGACACCCTCATTACCGCCCCTATCATTCGGTTCTTACATCCGGCTCGACCGGCTTTCCGGTTCGATCATCAGTCACTTATACAGCCGGCTGGTTACATCTCAAACCGGTTTGATACCATGAACCGAACCGGCCAGACCTCTGGTTCCTGGTCCAACTAGCTAATCTGGTGTGGTTTTCAAAACCTCATGTTCTGTTTATTTATTTGAGATCATTCTACATTTCCATCTAGAATAAAAAAGAAAATTAGCATGGTAATATTATGGAACTTTAACTTTGACTATTCTCCATTTCTTCTTGAAAAGCTTTGATTTATTGATAACCCATTTAATTTGTGTAACACATTTTTTTTACTAATTGGATATAACTAAGGATTTTGGTCGTCGCGCGCTTTTGTTGTTGTGTTTCAAGTTGATTAGTCATGTCTGTAATTGGTAATTACGGTTCAATATGTATTCGACATAGTGCTGCTTATACTTGCAACCGACAAAAATCAATATATCTTGTACGGTTTGAAACAACTTAGGCGAAAAAAGGGTTCTACAGGGAAACCATGGGTATGTCCTAAAAGGAAATGATAAATCAAGCCGAGCCATCGTTAAAGTGTGTACCAAATCCTTTACATTCTCTCAACCTTTGTTTAGTGCAAATTAAAACGAAGAAGTTAAAAGTAACAAAGAAATGATATGGACTCACGTTTACTGTGACAACTGGCATTTTTCCATGTATTTCTTACAATATAAACAGTAATTTGTACCTTAATGACTGTGCATGATTGAACTAATGAAATGAATGATTTTCTGATTACTGTCATAAACATACAAATGCATTATATGTTGCATGATTGCTTACCATTATCAAATGCAACCCGGAATAGTTCAATTAGTGCACAAGACGAGACTAGCACAATAATCAGATAAACTAGAAGTACTGACGGGAGTTCAGAACTCAGACAGACATGTTGTTAGAACACAGAATGAGCCCCGGAACCAAGAGTTACACTAGAATATTATGTAGGAAAGTAGGGACTATAAAACTGCCTTCCGATTGATGATTTAAGTGCCAGAAAGTGCCCGAAACACACTAAAACTGCAGAATTCTGCAGAAAACAGCAAAATTCAGCATTTTAACCTCAAAATATAATACAGAAATGTGCTTTAATGGTCCAGAATACCTTGATAAGTGTCGGGAATCAAAACTGTCATAAAAGGCATCATATTGCACACTAAACTACACAATTTAGCACCTTAACGAACCGGAACCAAACAAACAACCGAACACTACCCGAAACACCAAAATTCAACTAGAAGCATTGTTTTAATGTTACAAAGCTAGTTATGATCACTATATATCATAGGGTAGGGATAGTGTACATTAATTCAGAAGTGTGAGAAGTGTAAGAAGTGTATTATAACACTATATATAACACTATATAATACCATATAAACACCGTATAACACTATGTAACACTATATAACACTATATAACAATATATAACACTATACATCTATCATAGACATGCTATCAGACAAAATATAGTGTTATATTTGTTATATAGTGTTATATAGTGTTACATAGTGTTATATGGCATTATATGGTGTTACATCGTGTTACACGGTGTTTATATGGTGTTATATAGTGTTATATATAGTGTTATAATACACTTTTCACACTTCTGGATTAATGTACAGGATCCTCTACCATTCATCATATTACTACTTAAAACATATAAACCCAATTAAACTCTAACTAGAACACTTACATTTCAACTAAATCACTTAACTAGAGATTGAAACCAAACTAGACCCCCCCTAAACACATGATCTAGCAAGTATGAGGATAGATCTTGAAAAATTTATGTGGATCATCCTTTATGTGAACTATGAACTTGAAGATGAACATGATTTAGTGTAGGATGATGAATCCTACAAGTTATATATCTTGAAATTGTAATATTTCAAAAATAATATTTTCAAGAAACTAAAGTTTACTTCAAGATTTAACAAGGATTGATTTTTGAAAGAAAGAAAACATGTTTTGATGGTTAAATGGAACTAGTAATGTGTAGGAAACAAGAAAAATACAAGAAGATTAATTTTTGTAAAATCAACTTACAAGTTGTAAATGATGAAATTTTACAAGAAAGAGTTTTATAAAATAAAAACCATGTTTTTAGTATTGGATAAGCTTACTAAACAACATGTTAAAATACTACAAAGTTTTACAAACTTCAAGTTCATGTCATAATGTAAAAATGCATATTTTTGGCTTATGGTAAGTTATATTGAGATTGTTGTTGATTGATGATGAATTTTTAAAAGAAAATGATATGCTCTTAAGCATGGAAACCTCCATTTTTAAAGGGAAACTATGGAAAAAATTTTGTAAAAATTAAACGCTTAGAAAAATACTTTTAAACAAGTGTTTACAAGTAATTTTTGATATTGGTTTTAATATAAAAATTTGCCATAATTTTTGTTATAAAAATTACAAATATTGGAGGTTGATTTTTGATAATAAAAATGACTAAGTATATATTTAGGAAAATATATATTTAGATGTCACAAAATTATGTGCTACTTGTATATTGGTTGTATTAGTTATATTAAAAATTAGGAACCTTGAAAATAATATAACACACCAAAATACCAAAAATTGTAATATAAAATATTACCAAATTCACAAGAAAATAAATATATAATTTATACCTGAATATTGGACAAATCGGACAAAGGACATTGGACTATGTATATATGTAAATTCCGGAAATAAATTCGTAACACGACAAACGTGACAAACGGTATTTTTGAAACCGAAGAAAACGGCAAAATATGAATTTTTACAAATAGCACAAAGTATATCATATTTTGTCAAAGTAAAAAATATATTATTTTTGAAGTAGAGAAAAATATATATTTTCTTAAACAATTCAAAAATATATTATTTTGGTGAAAACTAAAAATATATATTTTTCTAAGTTTAATCTTAAAAATATATTATTTTTAAGATATATTTGAAAGTATACATATTTTTGCCAAGTAAAATTTATAGATATTTTTCTATAAAAATTCTCTTAAAATATGTATATTTTAAGAATATAAAATTGGTGATTTTTAATTATATAAAAATAATATTCCGGGAAATTATACACAAATTAAGTATAAAATACTTAATAAATACGAGAAGATACGTATGAATACATACCAGAATACACCACCAATACTTGGCAAAATACGCAAGTACAAGTATACCTATACTTGGGAAAAATATATAAGTGAGAAATATATGATAAGTAAAGTTAAAAATATATTATTTTTAACAATATTCCAAATAATTGGATAGAAGATAATTTAAGTTAAGATATCCTTATTTTAACTAATAATTATATAATTGGGAATTATATAATGTACATCAATCGTATAACTCAAAGCATACTAAATTCCAAAAAAAAAAATAAGTCTTAATAAATAACTAAGACTAAGAGTCGTTACACGACCTAAACGTCTAATAAAACATAGCACGTGTGTAGGTAGTTGTACGACTCGTGAGGAGGATCTTTGAGTTACAAGACTGCGGACGCAAATTTGTGAGTTCATGTCCCCCTTTTCTTTTAACTGTTTTCGGATTTATAACTCTTGGGGGTGGAATACATGTTTCAAATATTTCAATGGTATGGTTTAGCTAAGGAATGAACTGTTAGATCATGTGGATGATGTATTATCTCTCCTAAGTGCCATTAATCTAGTATAGACCGAGGGGCAGGAGTGGTAGATTTATCGGGTGTAACGAGCCCCACTCATGGGTCCTTGTGTGGCCACATGTGGTGACTATGTCGTTCCCGCCGGATGGACCGGAAAAATTCGCTAGGTTTGAGCACTTCCTACGCACCACACATATTAATGTCCTTGCAAAACATTAATGATCTGTTCATAGACGCTTACATACCGGTTTACAAAAGGATTCTCTCAAATGTTTACAAGTTTATTCAGAACTCATACAAAACGCATGAACTCGCTCAACTTTTGTTGATGTTTTCAAATTACATGTATTTCAGGAAATTAGATGGATCCGGCAGCTTTGAGAAAGGTTTCTAGAAGTAATTTCAAGTTTGATGTCATCCTACTTTTGAAGGGTTTGGTTTGGATATCTTATCTTAGATAAGACATACGGATCAAAGCCTTGGTTTAAAATGTCTTTTGTTTAAAAGTCCTTTATGGAACTTATTTCTACTTTGAATGACTTGTAACCTAAACATGAAGTGTGTTGGTTGGAACTGAACAACTTGTGTTTGTATTATTTTTAAAACTTATGAATGGATGAACATCATGTTTTAATCATATAGTTGTTTGTTATGATTGAATGCAATGATATTAATCAAGTCACACATTACAAGCTTCCGCAAAAAAGTCAGGGTGTGACATTTACATTTCAAAACTCGACTTGTGCATCTCAAATAAATGGTCAAGAATAATTAGTACCGAATATTTAGTTTTTATTGAAATATAGCCGAATCGCTATACATGTCCAAAGGCATAATACATGGATGACTTCTGCATAGTGTTTACATTTATACTTGTTATATAGCATTGCATTCAAATATATAATATATAAAACAATATAATAACATATGAACCTGCTAAAACAATCATACATTTGTGCTTAAGACTTAACTTGATACATGAGAGCAGCTTTATGTTTTCTTCATGTTGTTCAATCTTCTTCTATGCGCAGTTATGCTAGAAATCACACTTCTCCCTACTTGCAATTAATACAAAAACAAACTGGAATTAACTGAAGTAGTGTCCAATTGCGAGTAACATAAATTAGAAGTAGACATAGTAAAATGAGACATACCTAATCGAAACCACAAACAAGGGTTTTCCCGCTTGTGAGCTTAGGGGGTAGTGCTTTCACGGTAGGTCAGGCTGCTTCGGGTAAAGTGACCAAACACGAGAAAGCGTGCGTGCCTTGAGAACCAACACGTGTTTATCCCATTTGCTTTTGATACTTTTGGTTTCTTGGCGTCAGAGGCTGTGGACCTACTTAGTCGAGTTCAAAGGGTCATGCATAGTAATGTTATGACCCTAGACGTAGTTTTTAAAAGACTTAGGTGCTGTTTGTTTTTTCTGTAGGAAAAGGTCTGCAGTCTGCGGACCACATCTGCAGGCATCTGCAGGAGAAGAGGTGGACCAAATGTCTGCAGTCTGCAAGGAGAAGAGGGTTTGTTTTTTTTTTTATATAAAACCTCTTCTAGAACACACACCAACACACAGTACTCTCTCTACTCTCTCTCTACTCTCTCTCTACTCTCTCTCTCTACTCTCTCTCTACAATTCTGCACCACCGCCATCATCACCACCGCCACCACTTCACCACCGCCACCACTTCACCACCGCCATCATCACCACCACGGTCACCACCTCCGATTGTAACAGATCGATGATGCAACCACCACCACCATCGTCGTTCCACCGCCTTCATCTTCACAACCGCCTCCGATTGTAACAGATCCACGGTCACCGCCACCACTTCACAACCGCCTTCATCTACCACCGCCATCATCGTCGTTCCACCACCGCCTTCGTCGCAACCACCACCACCGCCTTCGATTTTGGGGGTTTTTTGTTCGATTTTGGGGTTTTTTGTTCGATTTTGGGGGTTTTGTTCGATGGTCTCCGACGACGATGATGGTCTGCCGCTCCTTCTCTCTCTCTACGGTATCTCTCTCTCTCTCTTCTTTCTCTCTCTCTCTCTCCGGTCTTTCCCTCTCTCTCTACGGTCTCTCTCTCCGATGATGATGGTGGTGGTGATGTATCAGGTGGCGGTGGTGGCGGAGATGTGGTGGTGGAGGTGGAGGTGGTGGCGGGGATGTGGGGGTGGAGGTGGGGAAGAAGGTCTGTGCGGTGAAGAGGTAGAGGTCTGTGTGGCACAGACTTGGGACAATGTCTGCTTGGTGAAGAGGTCTCGCAGACCTTTTTTAATGAAAGGTCTGCGAGAAAACAAACAAGCTGCAACATCTAAACGTCTGCGCGCGTCTGCGCGGCGCAGACATAAGTGGCCAGAAGTGCTTCTGGCCAAAAAACAAACAGCACCTTAGTTTTGCTATTCAAAAAGGGGTAGCGGCGCAGCTTGTTGCCCGTTTACCATCTATCTCGATAAATTGTAAAACGTGAATATATCTAGAAGAAGCTCAGAGCATATGTAAATAGAGTTTAGGTGTCATCACCGCCCCGTCGATTCACAATTTTGTTTATCTCAGATGACGTTTTCATCATCGTCATGATCATTTCGTCATTTGATGGCGTAGAGATAAGGTGGTCAACCAGGTGGCAACGGTGAACCAGCAACGAATATGATGGCTGGCGATGGAGGTTAACAAAATTTTGAGAGAGAGGGTCCATGATAATGATGTCATTTTGAATTGTTGGATTGAAATTGGATGGAATGCTTGTGTAGTGTGTGAACTGGATGTTATAACCACAAATTACCGTCTTTTTAGGGTAAGTAAGGTCCAAGGAAAGCAAGCCTTATGGTATGTGACTGAGTAAAAAATAAAAAATAAACGATACAGAGAAGACTCAAACCTCCGATAAACAGGCGGCTCGCAAACCAGTGAGCAAGAACTCAAGACATGTCATTCTATAAACAACATATGTATATAAACAATGACAAGAGCCAAATAAAGGAAAAAAAATAAACAAATAGGAGGATGCCATGTGACACTGCTACTGTTCACAAGGTTTATAAATTAATAGTATATATATATGATAATCTATCGGTATGAATTTATATATCTTAAGTTTTGTCAACAATGGAATAATTAGGCTATGTGGTGTGGTATAAAGTTTCTAAAGGCTTTATCATGCCACATCAGCGCCACAAAACCGAAAGCCTTTATCGTTAACATGTACAGTGTGAGATAACAGTATAACACCCTTTTTAAAGCCTTTTATATATATAAAATTAAAATAAAAAAGAAATTACAAAGAAAATGAATTTGATTGGTTTAATACATGTGGCCCCCATCACCATTCCTATAGCACTCACCAAGGAGTTAACGAAATTGCCCATAACACCTCCAATAGAGTCCAGGAAATAGGGGAGTGGCGCCATGGAGCGCCAAAAATGATGAGGTGGTATGGGGCGTTGAGCCACACCGCCTGGTCTTAGACTCTTGGAGTAACCTTGTTTCGTTTTTATTTCTTATTTTCAAAAGGTAAATCTAAACGGCAACCTATATATTTAGGGTATAAGAAGTGGTTAATCACTTGAGAGTGATAAACTTAAAAATCAACCAATCAGAGTGTGCCACGTCAATCAGTGAAAAGTGTTGGCAATGGTTAAACACTTGCTGAAGTGGTAAAAAAAATTTTATTTTTTATTTTTTTTAATTTAAGATAAAATGGAAAAAACATCAGGCTTTTATAAATAAAAAAAACCATTACATTAAAATCTAAGTTTAAAAAACCTAAAAATTACAAGGCCATCCATATTTTTTTGCGATCTCACGTTTTCTAGCGAGTGTGATTTCCAACATCGAAGGGTGAACATTGTCGGTAGGCCGATTAAACGTCTCCAAGTACTTGTCGTACATTGTTTGTCGCAACGCCTCTCGTTGCTCATCCGCCGAGTTGGGGATGAAACGGCACACTAGAACCACCCAAACCACCGCGTTTATCTTGAGCCCTCGCCTTCGAACCAGACCCTACATTTTTTTTCTTGCCTTCACCTTTGTTTGAACTTTCCATTTTTTTGAAAAGATTTGAAAGATTGAGTGTGAAATGTAGTGAATATGGAGGTTGAGTTTGTTTGGTGAAAATGGAAATGAATTTGTTTAATTTATAAAGTTAAAAATTGATTTTTTTATTAATGTCAACGACTATATAGCTGTTTGAATCATCTTTCCCGAGCGGCATTTGGTCCCCGATCGACATTAACACCGAGCGGCAAAGGGGGGTAGGCGACGGTGTTTCCGCACGGCAAACCCCTTTGCCGCTCCACTCCTTATCCCCTTATATGTTGATTTTATCGATAGACACATAGTTATTAACAATGTGTTATAGTTTTGATTGTGTTCATCTATGTTGATTTCAAAACTTTTGAACAAAACTTTTGAAAACAATCGAAACTGCTTCAAATTTTGAAATCTTGACTTATTTATAAAACATGACGATGAGCAAACAAATAGAACCAAAATCCGTGTTCTTAGGATGTATAGTAGATAACATGTGACAAGAATTAAGACGTTTAAACATTTGCCATTATAATATAATATAATATAATATAATATAATATAATATAATATAATATAATATAATATAATATAATATGGGTAGGGATAGTGCATAAAGTGTCTAAAGTGTAAGAAGTGTTTTAAACCATTAGTTCAAAGATCTAATGGTTGAGATCAATAGAGACCAAATTATAAATTGTGTTTTAATTATACGGACTGATTTGAAAATTGTAGGGGTAATAGTGTCTTTGTATATGTTTCAAATTAGGTAAACTCTCCTAAATTCTAGTGATTCACTCCTAAATTATAGCGATTCAAATTTAACTGCTAAATTATATCGATCCTAAATTCTAGAGTTAAATGGCATTTTAGTCCCTGTGGTTTGAATCATTTTTCCAGTTTAGTCCAAATGTTTCATTTTTAACCTGTGGGTCCAAAAGGTTTCACTGTTGCTATTTTAGTCCACTGGGTTAACTTCATCCATTATTTCTGTTAACGAGAAGGGCGATTCGGTCATTTTGTATGGCCGAATTGTCTTTCTAGTTAACAGAATTACATATAAAATGATCGAATTGCCCTTCTGGTTAACAGAAAAAATGGATGAAGTTAACCCAGTGGACTAAAATGGCAACGGTTAAACCTTTTTGGATCCACAGGTTAAAAATGAAACCTTTGGACTAAACTGACAAAATGACTAAAACCATAGGGACTAAAATGGCATTTAACTCTAAATTCTAAAAATACAGAAATATGTAACTGCTACAAGAAATGTATCACACTATACATCCATCGTATAACACTATACATCCATCATATAACACTATGTAACACCATATAACACTATGTAACACTATATAACAATATATAACACTATACATCCATCATAGACATGCTACCAGAACAATATAACACTATGCATCCATCATATAACACTATATAAACCAAAGAAAACTATATAACACCATGTAACACTATACAATACTATATAAAAATATATAACACTATACAGTTCTGAATGGTGGTTGCACTACAGATAGGGATGAGCATTTGGTATAAAATACCGATCTCGATCCAATCCCGTCCCGATCCTGATCCCGAAAATACCGTACCGAATTTTTTCGGTACCGAAAAAGGTATCCACTTTTTGGCATTTTCGGTATCGGTATTTTCGGGATCGGTACCGGTACGGTACGTTACCGATAAAATACTGACTTTTACCTTCAAATACTGCTACCGTACCGATACCATACCGATACCATACCGTACCGACATATTTCGGTATCGGTACCCAGTTTGGGCGAAATTCGGGATCGGGACAGGATCGGGATTTGCTCATCCCTAACTACAAAATTAATAATTGATGGTTCTATAGTGTTTTTTGGTGGTTGCACTACAGAATTATATAACACCAAAAACCATTTTATAACACCATATAACACCATGTAACACTATATAACACTATATAAAAATATATAGCACTATACAGTTCTAAATGGTGGTTGCACTACAGAATTAATAATCGGTGAACGAGATGACACAAATTCGTAGATTAATTCTTAAATTCGAATTCCTGTAATAAAGGGTGTCGGTTATTTTTGGCAGTTATCTTTTAATCAATTAATTGAAAGAAATAGAAAATTACTAATTCACTCTTTTGAATTAATTTAGATACAAGACACTTGTCATCACCACATTATTCCTCACCCTTCTTACAATATTAGATTAATGTACAGGATCCTCTACATAATATAATATAATATAATATAATATAATATAATATAATATAATATAATATAATATAATATAATATAATATAATATAATATAGTATAATATAGAGTAAATTACTAGTTTGGCCCATGTGTTTTAACCAGTTTAACCCTTTCAAATAAAAAATGAATCTTTTAACATATCAGACTCTAAGATTGCATTTTATAACGGTTTTGCCCCCTAACACTAACTATGTTACTTTTTTCTAGTTAAGCCTAAGGGTATTATGGTCCTTCTATAGGTTAGGGGCTTTTTATGTAAGTTATAAAGTTCTTTTAATATTTTTATTTGTGTAATTATGTCGCAACCCCCGACCCCTTGCCCCGAGGGGCGAGCGACCACGAGATCCAGATTATTGGTATCGGTGTTTATTAATTTGGCAGCGGAAATTAACATCAGGACCATAGTTAGGAAATTGTTTATAAGAGTTAAAACACCACACTTTTGTAAATAATAAATACATGGGAAAAACCTAAGTTTCCATTATAATATTTTTATAGGGATAAACCCTAATTTTTTGAAATAAAACTTCATTCTTATTTAGGTAACTTTTATAGCCACTTTACCAAGCCTTCAGTGCCCTCAAGCTGGCTTCTATTTGGCTTTCACATTTTGTTACCTGAAACGCGTTTTAAAAACATTTTATCAGCAAGAAATACTGGTGAGTGGCGGCAGCTCGCGACCGTCAGAAAAGCTACGCTGATAAGGGCAGGAAACCGCTCGAGTTCCAGGTTGGGGATCGAGTACTACTTAAAGTCTCACCTTGGAAAGGTGTGTTTCGTTTTGGTAAACGGGGCAAGCATAATCCGAGTTATGTCGGACCTTTCGAAATCACTGAGAAAATCGACAAGGTTGCCTACAGATTGAATTTACCCGAAGGACTCAGTGGTGTTCACAACGTATTTCATCTGTCGAATCTGAAGAAGTGTCTGTCAGATGAGACCCTTATCGTTCCTTTCAAGGAACTCACTATCGATGACCAGTTGCGTTTCATCGAGGAACCGGTGGAGATTACGGACCGGGAAATCAAAACTCTTAAACGAAGCAAGATACCTAAAGTTCGAGTTCGTTGAAACTCACGTCGTGGCCCAGAGTTTACCTGGGAACGAGAAGACCAAATAAAGCGCAAATATCCTCAGTTGTTTAAGGAAGATGAGTCCAGTACTAAAGCTACTACTGAATTTCGGGACGAAATTCCAAACCAACAGGGGGATGATGTGACATCCCACGAAAAAGCTCAACCGCACTAGCTTCTTCAGCGACTGTTTGCAAATTTCGGGACGAAATTTCTTCCAACTTGGGGATGATGTGACAACTCGTGCTCGTGAGGTTAGCATTGTTCGCTTCACTTTTCTTTTAAATCACTTTATGTTACCCGTTACTTTTCCACGAAACCAAATTTTACACAATTATCCTATTTATAGTGTGTAAATGATTATTCAAAACCAAATCCTTACCGTGTTGAACCGACTCGAACCGTTTGAACTGTGGTATAACTCGAGGCTTATAAGGCCCGAACCATAACTTCATTATTACTTTTTTTATTAGTTGAGTTGACTAATCATAATTTTATAATTAGTTGGAGTATATGTAATAATAATAATAATAGTAAATGTGTGTATGTAATGTGAATCTAGCACATTTGCTGTAATAAAAAAAATCATGTGTTCCAATTGTGTGCAGCCATTGAACGGTCCAACTTCCCTCAATTGCCATCTTTTTTTTATTATTTCATATCTACGGCCCAAGAAAAGAAGCAAGCCCACATCCCCCTAACCGTTTCCTCTTATAATTCGTATAGGAGCATGAGTTTTTATAAAACTCAAAATCTTATCACAACTTCAAAACCAAAATATCACGAATCCAAACCAATCTCCCTCTTTCCCTCATCTACGGTGGACGAAGATCAGGTCCAGAGAATCAAGAAGATAGTCGACATCTAGGCTTAATCAATCTCCAATCATAAATAGGTATCGTATCTTGCGTTTTGTTGTTAGTTATATCATTCGTGCATGATTTCGATTGCTAAGTTTCTCGTATCTTGCTGCGTTTCTGGATTTCCTTACATGATTCTTGATGTTTTCTTTGATCACATGTAGTGTTTGTTATTAATGGTCACGCGTATATGATGCTCAAGTCGTTTTCAGGTCCGGTTAAGTCGCTAGGGTTTTAAGAATGGGTTGAATCTTATGAGTAGTGATGAACTGGATATAAATAACCTATAATCTGTTGTAGTTGATGTTACAACTGATCGGGTGCGCTAATGAAGCGTTTTAGGGGTTCAGGGAATGAAAACAGCTTCTGTCCAGGAAGTTACAGCCAACTTTAGTTGCCTGTAACGGGGTCATAATTTAACGAAATCTGGATTTTCTTGAGTCTATAACGTGTTATTTCGAAAAACGCTTCAAATGGCACTGGAATCATATTTTTTTTGAGGTCGTTTGCTATTTTTAAAGGTCTGTTTTGTACAGCAGCAACAGCTGCGTTTTTTTTGCAGAAAATGTGTGTTATGTTTTTTGTCATAACTTGAAATATGTGTAGAATTAGGTCATGAAATTTGTACTGTAGATGGCCACTGATGTCGTTGTAGTTCTCCAACTGGAATTTCGTCAATCGGACTTATGATGAATTTTAAATGAATTTTTCCCTGGACAGCAGTCAGAAAGTGACGAATCTAATTGCAGTCCGGTAAATGAATTTTTATAAAATATTGGTAATGAATTGGATCCCGATAATTTTACACAATAATATTTCGATCGTTTAAAACACTCTGAAAAAATTTGGGAATATTTTGGAATAAGTTAACTATTTTATTAAAATGCCCGAAAATAGCTCAGTTTTGAATGTTAAAGCTGAAACGACATAAGTAGTAATTTGCGCGTCTAAATGTCGGGTAGGTTATCTGAGAATGATCTAACGTGTTATATGTCAATGAAAGTGTTATGTGCAATATCGTATGTTTGCTTTTGAATGGTTATAGATGGGATGTTTATATGGGCGTGAACTGTTAACGTGAGTGCGTGTTATGTGATAGATGCGTGTAGAAACTTTGTATTTTATTTAAAACCATTAACAAACTAAATGGTAATCATATTAGGACACGATTGACCAAACCTGACCGTTAGCTATTTTAAGAGTTCAACCGAGCAACCAAAGGTGAGTTCACACATTTATAAGGCATGGGATTCCCGGTGGGTTGGGAATGGGTTAAGAAGCTAAAACGGAACCTACATATTCACCTCTAACAGAATATGTACCTCCGTCCTCGGTTGGGAAGGACGACTACATTTAACCTGCGTATTCTCGGTTGGGTAGAGTACGTACCTCCGTCCTCGGTTGGGAAGGACGACAACATGTAAATTACTAGATAAAACTCTATCATGAAGTCCTTCATTTTTATATCGACTTAATCGCCGGGCCAATGGCGAGCGGGTCATTAGTTAATAGCGCTATTAGGGTTGACAAGCCTCACACCGTGCCGGTAGGACGGGCGTGTACTAGTGGATCTGGGCACTTAGTCAATGATGATAGACATTGACGTAGGGCACAACTTCCTCTGTCAGTTGTCTATATGGTAACGGTCTAGTGGTTTACAACATGGGGTAGCCCCCACTGGTTATGGTTTGGGAAACAAGGAAACTAATTAACTACTGGTTTTCGAATGAACTTATGGTTTTTGAAAACAACTTTAAACTGGACAACCAACTGTGAACTCGCTCAACTTTGTTGTTGACTCGTTGTTACATGCCTTGCAGGTCGATAGGTACTTAGCAGGAGCTTGCATGGGAGGTGTCGTTGTGGAGCATGGACATTGAGTGTTCATGATGAACTTAAACACTTTTAAATTATGATTTGGGTTTTGAACTACTTGATTCCGCTGATTACTTAGACTTGTTAAACTGTTTTTAAACACCAATTATATTGTGTGGTTGGACTTTTATTTACTTTATTTTATTGTTCAATATGATTGGTGGCTTGATCCTGGTCAGTCGCGCCTCCTGCGGTGATACTCCGCTTGTGGAATTTGGGGGTGTGACAGATTGGTATCAGAGCCATTGGTTATAGTGAACTTGGTTTTAAAAGGAGGAAAAATCTTTTTGATATAAAACCAGACTATAACCTGTTATGTGCTCGACGATCCACAACGACGCTTCACTCCACGTGCAAGGCTCAACACTTTAGGTGGTATGATTTAAGTTTATATTGCCTACTTGCTAGATTACTTTTGCATGATATGCTGTTTATTGTATGTTTATGTAGCATGGTAGCATGCGGTCTATTAACCCTGATGCGTTCTATATGACACCAGAATGTTTACTTGAAATTTGACAAGTGGTGGTCAAATTCTTTTCTGTTCCCTCGTCACCCCACTATGACCATTGTTTAGGTGTTCAAGCTAGTCATACGCTTATCTCGACATGACGTCGCCATCTGACCCTCCGTACATTCGGATTGTACGTCAACATTCACGAAGATCAGACCTGGCTCAAATGAACTCGGGTTTAGTAGGACTATACCCACGCATCCCTGTTGACGAACCTTATCATCTTTGACGGTCGTCGTCACTAGAAACGAAGCAGTCACAGTTACACGAATTCGTCGTTTTACAGCTCGAAACCCTACCAACCAAATTTTGTTTTGGACAAGTGATGTACTTCCGCGACCGTGATGCAACAAACTTCTCTTTCGTGCCGTGCCGCCATACACCACTACTGGAAATGCCCCTAGAGAACAAATTAGATGATCGAATTTCCGGTTATTGTTTAACTCATGTTTTCACTTAACTCTTCATATGAACCTCACTAATCCCCTGTTTCTTCGATCGGCAACCGATTTAACGAAACGCTAACAACCATACCACGATTCCCACCGATCACAAAGATTACCCTCATTACCCTGTTGGATGGATAACTCTCATTCTACTTTGATTTACACCTTCGTATACCTAACTTAACAAATGGATGCTTCTTAATGTTGGGATAGCCTTCGGGACATTCGTGAACGGAGATATGGATCACTCAACCTACAGACGAACACGATAATCTATACGTTTACCTTACCCCTTACACCACAAGAGTCGTATTCTAATTCCATGATAGCCTTCTTAAATACGCGGAACCTTTGCACTAGCTTTTGTACCGACACATGATTGTTGATTAATGATATGTCTAATTTCTACCATTGGCTTAGGCCAAACCATCACACTCTTACCACAGTGACATTACGTTCTCGCTTCTCCATGCTGAGACACTGAAATGAACACCTCTAGCTTAGAGAATTTGGAAGGCTCGACTCTCGATCATTGGTGATCACTCCCCGAAACTTTGAGGGTGGTGATGTATTGTTGATACGATCATACTCTCTAGAACACGTTTTCGCGTATTTTCTTTGGAACCTCACGACTACGCAGGCGTATCTTGGATTCATTCGCACGACCGAAGGGAAATTTCCCCGAATTTGGTTACTTATCGACTCGATGAATCACAGACCCATCTAAGTTCATTGATCTAGGTGAATTGCTCCTCCTTCGCATGTGGGCGAGTCTAACAACTTTTGGCGAAGGACTCAGTGAACCTTCACACTACAAACTTACACCATAACCACGCTACTACGGTGAATTCTTGTTATCATTGATCTATCCGCGTGACATCTCTATGTGATCAACGACAAACTTTATCTTAACTATACCCAACTTGCGTACGACCAGCTGTACCTTCGACATCAGGTAAAACCCCTGCTGTGGATTCTTAAACACTTATTCGTCGATTGCGACTACTCTTTCTCATGTTTCCGCATCCATATGAGATACACTTTTGGATCCTATGATCCTAACAACATCCCCCACGAATACTCGCTTGGACAAATTACACTCTACGAACATTACTCGATGAGCATTGGGCCACGAATATGATGATACCATAAGTACTGTTCTTTGATCTTGAGATGACCGATATGGACTCTCAGACACGACGCTCGAATTTAGTCTAACCTGACGGATATGTCATTTGTTTTTCTTCGACGACATCTGAATCTAGTCGAAGAGCTAGTAGGAATCCGAGCGATACCTACACCTTACCGTGAAGCTCCTACGACCCAAACAACCCTATGTTTCCAACGAGCGACTATTGGGAATTGCGAAACCCGTTTTCTTGATTGTATGCACAAACCCTCGCAAGTCTAAAGCTTGCTCAGGACTCCGCGTTTCAACAGTTGAAGGTGGAACTCTGTAGTACACCCATTCTTTCGTTACCAGAAGGCGCAAGTGATTTCGTTGTTTATTGTGATGCGTTTATTTAGGGACTTGGTGGTGTGTTGATGCAACGTGAGAAAGTCATTGCTTACGCATCACGCCAACCTAAGGTTCACGAAAGGAACTACACTACCCACGACTGGGAGTTGGGAGCAGTAGTGTTTGCACTCAAGATATGGAGAAATTACTTGGACGGTACCAAGTGCACCATTTACACCGATCACAAGAGTCTCCAGCATATCTTCGATCAGAAGGAGTTGAACATGCGACAGCGTCGATGGGTCAAACTCCTTAACGACTATGAAGGCGCAACCAAGTACCACCCAGGCAAGGTCAATGTGGTGGCTGACACCCTCAGTCGTAAAGAAACTAAACCTAAGCGTGTACGTGCGTTACAGCTTACTATTCACTCTAGTCTTCCTGCCCAAATCCGTAATACCCAGGTTGAAGCATTGGAAGAAGGGAACCTTTTAGCTTAGCCCATGCGGGCCATGGAAAAGCGACTTAAAACCAAGGAAAACGGTACCCACTACTTCATAGAACGTAACTGGATTCCATTCTTTGGAAACTTACGAGAGCTTGTGATGGACGAAGCACACAAATCCCGCTACTCGGTGCATCCTGGTTCTAGCAAGATGTACCAGGATCTCAGAACTCTTTACTGGTGGCCCTACATGAAAGCTAACATAGCGACCTATGTAGTAAATGTTCGACCTATGCGAGAGTCAAGGTCGAATACCAGAAGCCATCAGGCCTACTCCAACAACCAGAGATCCCGACCTGGAAATGGGAGCAAATTTCCATGGACTTTGTTACTGGCCTACCTAGATCTCAACGAGAAAACGATACCATTTGGGTGATCATAGATCGACTGACCAAGTCTGCACACTTTCTAGCCATCAAGGAAACAAATAAGTTTTCTAAGCTCGCAGACATCTACCTTAAGGAAGTGGTCGCTAGGCACGGGGTGCCAACTTCCATCATCTCTGATCGTGACCCGCGTTTTGCGTCCGATTTGTGGCAAGCGATTCACAAATCCTTTGGCTCACGTCTAGACAAGAGCACAGCTTATCGAGACTCTCAAAGACATGCTTCGAGCATGTGTAATCGACTTTGGTAACGACTGGGAAAGGCACTTACCTCTAGTGGAGTTTTCGTATAACAACAGTTACCACACCAGCATCCAGGATGCTCTGTTCGAGGCGTTATACGGACGGAAATGCCGATCACCTCTTTGTTGGGCAGAAGTTGGTAACAGCCAAATCACTGGCCCAGGACTTGTCGTCAACAAAACGGAAAAGATTGCCCAAATACGACAACGAATGGCGGCAGCTCACGACCGTCAGAAAAGCTACGCTGATAAGGGCAGGAAACCGCTCGAGTTCCAGGTTGGGGATCGAGTACTACTTAAAGTCTCACCTTGGAAAGGTGTGTTTCATTTTGGTAAACGGGGCAAGCATAATCCGCGTTATGTCGGACCTTTCGAAATCACTGAGAAAATCGGCAAGGTGGCCTACAGATTGAATTTACCCGAAGGACTCAGTGGTGTTCACAACGTATTTCATCTGTCGAATCTGAAGAAGTGTCTGTCAGATGAGACCCTCATCGTTCCTTTCAAGGAACTCACTATCGATGTCCAGTTGTTTTTCATCGAGGAACCGGTGGAGATTACGGACCGGGAAATCAAAACTCTTAAACGAAGCAAGATACCTATAGTTCGAGTTCGTTGGAACTCACGTCGTGGCCCAGAGTTTACCTAGGAACGAGAAGACCAAATAAAGCGCAAATATCCTCAGTTGTTTAATGAAGATGAGTCCAGTACTAAAGCTACTACTGAATTTCGGGACGAAATTCAAAACCAACAGGGGGATGATGTGACATCCCACGAAAACGCTCAACCGCACTAGCTTCTTCAGCGACTGGTTGCAAATTTCGGGACGAAATTTCTTCCAACTTGGGGATGATGTGACAACTCGTGCTCGTGAGGTTAGCATTGTTCGCTTCACTTTTCTTTTAAATCAGTTAATGTTACCCGTTACTTTTCCACGAAACCAAATTTTACACAATTATCCTATTTATAGTGTGTAAATGATTATTCGAAACCAAATCCTTACCGTGTTGAACCGACCCGAACCGTTTGAACTGTGGTATAACTCGAGGCTTATAAAGCCCGAACCATAACTTCATTATTACTTTTTTTATTAGTTGAGTTGACTAATCATAATTTTATAATTAGTTGGAGTATATGTAATAATAATAATAATAATAATAATAATAATAATAATAATAATAATAATAGTAAATGTGTGTATGTAATGTGAATCTAGCACATTTGCTGTAATAAAAAAAAATCATGTGTTCCAATTGTGTGTAGCCATTGAACGGTCCAACTTCCCTCAATTGCCATCTTTTTTTTATTATTTCATATCTACGGCCCAAGAAAAGAAGCAAGCCCACATCCCCCTAACTGTTTCCTCTTATAATTCGTATAGGAGCATGAGTTTTTATAAAACTCAAAATCTTATCACAACTTCAAAACCAAAATATCACGAATCCAAACCAATCTCCCTCTTTCCCTCATCTACGGCGGACGAAGATCAGGTCCAGAGAATCAAGAAGATAGTCAACATCTAGGCTTAATCAATCTCCAATCATAAATAGGTATCGTATCTTGCGTTTTGTTGTTAGTTATATCATTCGTGCATGATTTCGATTGCTAAGTTTCTCGTATCTTGCTGCGTTTCTGGATTTCCTTACATGATTCTTGATGTTTTCTTTGATCACATGTAGTGTTTGTTATTAATGGTCACGCGTATATGATGCTCAAGTCGTTTTTGGGTTTGGTTAAGTCGCTAGGGTTTTAAGAATGGGTTGAATCTTATGAGTAGTGATGAACTGGATATAAATAACCTATAATCTGCTGTAGTTGATGTTACAACTGATCGGGTTCGCTAAGGAAGCGTTTTAGGGGTTCAGGGAATGAAAACAACGTCTGTCCAGGAAGTTACAGCCAACTTCAGTTGGCTGTAACGGGGTCATAATTTAACGAAATCTGGATTTTCTTGAGTCTATAACTTGTTATTTCGAAAAAAGCTTCAAATGGCACTGGAATCATATTTTTTTTGAGGTCGTTTGCTATTTTTAAAGGTCCGTTTTGTACAGCAGCAAAAGCTGCGTTTTTCTGCAGAAAATGTGTGTTATGTTTTTCGTCATAACTTAAAATCTGTGTATAATTAGGTCATGAAATTTGTACTCTAGATGGCCACTGATGTCGTTGTAGTTCTCCAAATGGAATTTCGTCAATCGGACTTATGATGAATTTTAAATGAATTTTTCCCTGGACTGCAGTCAGAAAGTGACGAATCTGATTGCAGTCCGGTAAATGAATTTTTATAAAATATTGGTAAAGAATTGGATCCCGATATTTTTACACAATAATATTTCGATCGTTTAAAACATTCTGTAAAAATTTGGGAATTTTTGGAATAAGTTAACTATTTTATTAAATTTCCCGAAAACAGCCCAGTTTTGAATGTTAAAGCTAAAACGACATAAGTGGTAATTTGCACGTCTAAATGTCGGGTAGGTTATCTGAGAATGATCTAACGTGTTATATGTCAATGAAAGTGTTATGTGCAATATCGTATGTTTGCTTTTGAATGGTTATAGATGGGATGTTTATATGGGCGTGAACTGTTAACGTGAGTGCGTGTTATGTGATAGATGCGTGTAGAAACTTTGTATTTTATTTAAAACCATTAACAAACTAAATGGTAATCATATTAGGACACGATTGACCAAACCTGACCGTTAGCTATTTTAAGAGTTCAACCGAGCAACCAAAGGTGAGTTCACACATTTATAAGGCATGGGATTCCCGGTGGGTTGGGAATGGGTTAAGAAGCTAAAACGGAACCTACATATTCACCTCTAACAGAATATGTACCTCCGTCCTCGGTTGGGAAGGACGACTACATTTAACCTGCGTATTCTCGGTTGGGTAGAGTACGTACCTCCGTCCTCGGTTGGGAAGGACGACAACATGTAAATTACTAGATAAAACTCTATCATGAAGTCCTTCATTTTTATATCGACTTAATCGCCGGGCCAATGGCGAGCGGGTCATTAGTTAATAGCGCTATTAGGGTTGACAAGCCTCACACCGTACCGGTAGGACGGGCGTGTAATAATGGATCTGGGAACTTAGTCAATGATGATAGACATTGACGTAGGGCACAACTTCCTCAGTCAGTTGTCGATATGGTAACGGTCTAGTGGTTTACAACATGGGGTAGCCCCCACTGGTTATGGTTTGGGAAACAAGGAAACTAATTAACTACTGGTTTTCGAATGAACTTATGGTTTTTGAAAACAACTTTAAACTGGACAACCAACTGTGAACTCGCTCAACTTTGTTGTTGACTCGTTGTTTCATGCCTTGCAGGTCGATAGGTACTTAGCAGGAGCTTGCATGGGAGGTGTCGTTGTGGAGCATGGACATTGAGTGTACATGATGAACTTAAACACTTTTAAATCATGATTTGGGTTTTGAACTACTTGCTTCCGCTGATTACTTAGACTTGTTAAACTGTTTTTAAACACCAATTATATTGTGTGGTTGGACTTTTATTTACTTTATTTTATTGTTCAATATGATTGGTGACTTGATCCTGGTCAGTCGCGCCTCCTGCGGTGATACTCCGCTTGTGGAATTTGGGGGTGTGACATTATATCTACCCAATTACCACCCACGGTACTGTCAATCCAGACTTGTGGTCATGTTACTATTCACAGTATAGTAACAAGTAATGTATACAAAACCCCAACATACCAATAATAATTGTAGAATACATAGACTCAATCACTGTTATTATAATTTAAAACAATTGAGGTTTGTATAAAAAGGTTTGTAAAAATAGATGTACTTACATTGCTGTTTTAGATAATACTACTGCTTTCTGGTGACTTCCTGGTTATAATCTATTAAAAATAAACAATGCACACGTGTTAGTAAGATAACCCAATTTACATTAGCCATACCCCCGAGACAGAACTCCAACGACTGAGTCAGGCAGAGCCTTAATTTTTTTTAATTGATTTTTATTAATATAAAAGGGTATTTTAGGCTTGTTTTTTCGTATACAGAGTATATTTTAAGATGCGTAGGAGTATTTTAATGGTTCTGGGAGAGTTGTTATAAATTACTTAATTTTTTATTTCTTTATTTCACGATTATTTAACAAAATACGTTTTAAATATACAAATAAATACATATTTCTTTAACAATTTGTTTTTCTTATAAATGTCGTTTTTAAAAACATTTGTTTTTTAACCTTTTTAAAACCGTCTATCATTTCTGCCCAACAGACTGGAGTTCGGCACTTTCGTCCATAGAGTGTTTCGAATGGTGCAACATTGATACTGGTATGATAGCTGTTATTGTAGGAAAATTCTATTAGTGGTAAACGATCGTCCCAATTTCCTTCGAAATCAATTACACAAGCTTTAAGCATATCCTCCATTGTTTGAATTGTCCTTTCACTTTGTCCGTCCGTTTGAGGATGATAGGATGTGCTTAGGTTTAACTTGGTTCCCATTGCTTTCTGGAAACTAGTCCAAAAATGAGAAGTAAAACGGCTATCTCTATCAAAAACAATAGATAAAGGAATTTCGTGTAATGAAACTATTTCATTTACATATAACTTGGCTAATTGTTCCATAATGAAAGTTTCCTTTATAGGTAAGAAATGAGCAGATGTGGTTAATCTATCTACAATCACCCAGATTGCATCATTACCTTTTCGTGTCTTGGGTAATTTAGTAACAAAGTCCATTGTTATCAATTCCCATTTCCATATTGGCATTTCTAATTGCTGCAATAAACCTGAGGGTTTCTGATGTTCAGCTTTAACCTGTGAACAGGTTAGACACTTAGCAACATAGGTTGCTAATGCGTGTGTAGTGTTATATCTTTTTATGTATATTTTAAGCCCTTTTTAACACTTTAGTCAAGTTTTAAATTTATAAAACACGATATTTTACTAACACTAAACACACATATGGGCAAGTGCACCCATCGTGAGCGTAGTATAGCGTTGGTAAGATACCGAGGTCGTCCAAGGACACAAGAGCTTTTAGTACCGGTTTATCCTCAACGTCTAATCAAATCAAAATTTTAGAAAAATGTTTAAAAATGAAAATAAAAACTAAAAATGCTGAAAATAAAAATAAAGATAAAAAAAACAGATAGACAAGATGAATCACTTGGATCTGACTCGCCTTTAGTGTAACCTTTGATTATTTCCGCACTTTTGCACTTTTTAAGAGATTATCTTAGCTATAGTAGTAGGCCCCTCTTTTGAAGGTGACGTTACCCTCAACCCAGTAGTTTGAGTCTGCAAGGATACAATCCTAAAGGGTTGTATTATTGAAAGATAATTAATTAAGTTATTAATGCGTAATGTGGTAGGCCCCTCTTTTGAAGGTGACGTTACCCTCGGCTAAGTAGTTTGAGTCAGCAAGGATACAATCCTAATTGCCGGGTTAATGTATTAATAGTAGTTTACATATGAGGGGATCAAGAAATTCGCACCCCCGCCATCCAATACCAGTGGGTATTGAGGGATGTCCTACTAAGCTTGACCCAGGTCCTTGCAGGATCTATACACTGAACAAGGCAAGAACCTTACCAAACCATTCCCTTAACCCCCGACCAGGTAGCCAACATATCTCTATATAGACCGTAGAGATATGAATGGTGTAATTCTTTTATTTTATATAGACAGTAAAACAACGCCAAGACACCACGGACAAATGATAAGGAAGTTTCACCTTCAACATAAGAAACTAGTTATTAAAGTCATTAATACAAAACTAAATAAAAAGTGCGAAAATATTAAAAATAAAAAGTATTACACTAAATGCTTGTCTTCACCAAGTGATGTAAGAGACTTAGGCAAACATGACCTTTGATTGTCAAGAACTCTTACTATCAATCTTGGATCCCGAGACTACTACACAAACTCTATGATGGATGATGGATGATGGATATGGTGGTGGATGTGGGTTGTGATGGTGGTGGTGGGTGGGTGAAGTGTGAGAGAGGTGGTTTGCCAAGGGATGCCTTTGAAGTGACCAAGCACCTCTATTTATAGCCTGCACAGAAGCCCGGACACGGCCACGTGTCCACCAACTTTCTCTTTCTTCATTAATTGCAGTTTGTCTGCATTAGTTGACCACGCCCCCGTGTCCGCTGGGCACGGCCCCGTGTGCATAAGCATATCTGTACTATCAAGATTTGCTTGGATTCTGCGAATCTTAGCGTTGACCACGGCCCCGTGTCCGCTGGGCACGCCCCCGTGTTGGGAAATAGAAGCTTCTACAACTTTGTCTTTTCTGCAGACACTTGGGCACGCCCCCGTGTTCAATGAGCACGGGGCGTGTTCAGCCCTCTGATCTCTTGTTTTTGCTTGGGAAGATGCTGTCGAGGGGTCGGGCATGCCACATTTATTCCTTTTCTTGTATTATTGTTAGATTTGGCTGTATTTTTGCTTCTTTTGTTCATTTAAGCTCATTTATCCCTGAAATTACAAAAGGAAGACAAAATCACACTTTTTCCAACATTAGTACTAAAAAAGGGTTAGTTTTATGCCTCATTTGATGTAATTTATATGTTGCATTTTACACACATCAAATACCCCCACACTTGAATCTTTGCTTGTCCTCAAGCAAAACTCTTTACAATGTGGCTTACACACCCAAATGGAATAGGTAGAAGAGAAGGTTTTGGGCTTGTCTTGAGTTTCGGGATTCCAAGATCTTTATTAGGTTTAATTTTTATGTTTTATTTACAATCCTATTCGTTATGATTTATTTAGAACATTACATAAGAGAAATTACTTATTTAGGCATAACATGCCTTTTTTAAAATTCCATTTATATACAAGTTCACATACCTCACGGGAGATCACTCAACACTCGGCCGAAGATGTATTTTTGTGAAACACTCGGGACCGGTATGGAACTTACTTCTACCATATGCTTGCCAAGCAATCAATCCTCCTCATTTTTAACTATACACCTTTGTAAATATCAAGAGGACTTTGGGAAAGGGTTAGGCTTGGGTTAAAGGTAGGTGGTTTTGGGTTAGTGGTTAGTAGAAAAGGGCGAAAGGCGTAAAAAGCGTCGGTTTTCGTAAAAAAATTATTTTTGTGACTTTTTATTCTAATGAAGCATTTTTCAAATAAAGTTCCTTTCTATGAACTTGCTTGTTTATTACTTGACTTCATAAAAAAAATCGATAAGAAACGTCACATGAAAAACCGAGCTTTTTACTAAAATAAAGGGTTTAAAATGAAAAAGGGTTTTGGTGGGTAAAGGGTGTTTATTTTGTGGGTTTAGAAATGAAAAGGTTTAGGCTCAAATGGGTTAACTAGGGGGATTTTGGGTAGGTGGTAAAAAAAAGAAAAATAATGGTGTTGAAAGAAAAAGGGGTTAGTCCTAATGCCTCTATCATTTACTTACTTGGGTTTAAGTTGCTAAGGACCGGGAATGTATCGTTATGGCAAGTTCTAGAGTCGTAAGAAACCAAGCGGCTATTCACATAAGAAACGAAAAATGAACATTTAGTTTAAAGATGTGTATTTGTATGCTCAATAAAGGCTCAAAACTCACTTTTTGTGGGAATGGGTTTTTATGTGATCAAGTATATATAATCAAATTTTAACTAGATTTGTCATGCTGTTTCATAATATTCTTATGTTGGTTCTTTTTATCACGACGCTATCGGTTGTAAATTTGTAAAAAATATAACCTTTTTAGAACTTGTTATTCCCAAATTAAACGAAAAGTTTTTGAAAAAATTTGGGGTGTTTAGCGGTTCCAATAGAGTTTTGTGTAAGGCTTGTAGTTAGGACTTGCAAAATTCAAGGTTTTAGCATCCCCCCACACTTAAATTACACATTGTCCTCAATGTGTCCCAAAAATAAGTTTTTAGGTTGATTGAATGTGTAAAAGGTGTGTTAAAAACAAAATTTTTATGTTACTGGGCGTCTGGACACGGCCCCGTGGTCAGATTGCCAGTAACGATGACTTACAGAAGGTGGACACGGGGGCGTGTCGGCTGGGCACGACCCCGTGTTGGCACAAGTTAAACACCAATCTGCAGAATTAAACAAACAGCAGGTCTGGGCGGTGGGCACGGGGGCGTGTCGGCTGGGCACAACCCCGTGTGGACAAACTGTAATCATTTAAAACAGTTTTCTGCCTTTGGTTTTGCTTCCCCGGCTTTATTAGCACTAGTATCTAGTGCTTAAAGCCTCGTAGGTACCTGTTTTACTAATAAATACCACACCAAACAATAACAAACATCCTAAATTACCAGAGTTTAATCATCCACACCACAAGTTAAAAAAACAAAAGAAATGCAGAAATTAAAAAGTGTTAAGGAAAGTAAATTGTTCAACAAATGGCACGCAGGCCATGAAATTGTTCATGAGATAAGGGGTTAACCTGTGAGACCTCCAACCGTGTGATGCTACCTCCAACTCCTCCCGCTCAATCCATGTCCTCGTCTTCATCATCATCACCTACTCCGTGGTCTGCCATATACTCCCAGATGTTTCCAATGTCATCCTGCATGTCGGAGATGTTCCTCTCTATCACTCCGACCCGGGCGTATATGTTGCTGGCCATGTTGTAGGTGTTCCTGGTGCACATAAGGTTTTCCTGCAATAAATCATGTAAGCTTTGAAAGTTAGGAAAACCACCTCCTTGTGAGGAGGATTGACACGGATCACCATGGTGCTAGTAGTGGTACTGGGGAGGAGGAGGGATGTGTGGAGCGTGTAGGACTAGAGCTTCTTGAGGGTTCCATGCATGCCCTTGAACCGTTTGAAATCTGATCGTCCAGTCATCTGCTTCATAAATCAAGTTCATGGAGCGGCAAGTGACCATGTCCACTCTTCCCGACCATGGGCTCTTTTGAAAAGACCTTGGCATCCTAGCAACAAAGTGTTTGAAAAGGCGGTAAATCCACCCTCCAAAGAAGATAGGAGTCGGGGGAGTAGCAAGTTGGTTCCAGTGCATGTTACGGAGTAGCAGGTATGGAACATCAAGGTTGACACGGTTGTGGATGCAATGGAGGACTAGCAGATCCCGTAACCCTACAACACCGCTGCTATCGTGTCTTTGGCTAAGAGAGTAGGTGAGGACCCTGTGGATGTAGCGGTAAAGAGGGTCTCTCAACTGTGTGCTCTTAGTTCAGCTCGGGTTATAGTTGCCTTCCCCGATTTGAGCCCAAGCAGCTTGGCGTTGATTTTCTGGAATCTCACGGAGACCGCCGGTGTCTCTTCATCTCCAGCATCCTCATCCGCGTACAATCCAACTATTGCCCCAAATTGTGCGATTGAGATCGAGTATACGGTCCCTCCACAACGGAACTCTACCCCATCATTGTCAAACAGATCAGCTCTTGTCTTGAAGGCGAACGTGCTGTAGAATTCCATGTTGTATTCATGCACGAAGTGAAGCCGAGTGCAAAGGGCAGCTCGTAGTGGGCCGGTGATAATGTTGTTGAAGCGGTCTATCTGGTTCACTGTTTCTAGAAGATCCATGCATACTTGTCATGGGTACTCCTCGGGCCTAGTATTACACTAAATGCTTGTCTTCACCAAGTGATGTAAGAGACTTAGGCAAACATGGCCTTTGATTGTCAAGAACTCTTACTATCAATCTTGGATCCCGAGACTACTACACACGCTCTATGATGGATGATGGATGATGGTGGTGGATGTGGGTTGTGATGGTGGTGGTGGGTGGGTGAAGTGTGAGAGAGGTGGTTTGCCAAGGGATGGCTTTGAAGTGAACCAAGCACCTCTATTTATAGCCTGCACAGAAGCCCGGACACGGCCCCTTGTCCATTGGGCACGGCCCCGTGTCCACCAACTTTCTCTTTCTTCATTAATTGCAGTTTGTCTGCATTAGTTGACCACGCCCCCGTGTCCGCTGGGCACGACCCCGTGTGCAGAAGCATATTTGTACTATCAAGATTTGCTTGGATTCTACGAATCTTAACGTTGACCACGGCCCCGTGTCCGCTGGGCACGCCCCCGTGTTGGGAAATAGAAGCTTCTACAACTTTGTCTTTTCTGCAAACACTTGGGCACGCCCCCGTGTTCAATGAGCACGGGGCGTGTTCAACCCTCTGATCTCTTGTTTTTTCTTGGGAAGATGCTGTCGAGGGGTTGGGCATGCCACGTTTAGTCCTTTTCTTGTATTATTGTTAGATTTGGCTGCATTTTTGCTTCTTTTGTTCATTTAAGCTCATTTATCCCTGAAAATACAAAAGGAAGACAAAAGCACACTTTTTCCAACATTAGTACTAAAAAGGGGTTAGTTTTATGCCTCATTTGATGTAATTTATATGTTGCATTTTACACACATCAGTTGCTATATCCCTTTTCATTCCTATCCACCAGAAATTTTTCTTAAGTCTTGATACATTTTATCATTACCAGGATGTATCGTATACTTAGATTTATGGGCTTCTTCTAAAATTCGGTGGCGTAGGTTGCCTTGTTTGGGTATCCAGATTCTTTTCTTATGGAATCTCCAAATTCCATATGTTCCTTGTTCTAATTCCTTAATCATTCCTTTTAATTTTTCAGTATCGTACTTGATTACTGTTTCTTGTATTTCTCTAATTTGCTCGTTTAAATCTATCTGAAGATTTAACTTGAGAGAACATACTCGTCTTGGCTTTTCATGATACTTTCGACTTAAAGCATTAGCTACTACATTAGCTTTTCCTGCATGATACTAGATATCACAATCATAATCACTAAGAATCTCCATCCAGCGTCTCTGTCTCATATTTAACTCCTTTTGCCCAAAAACATATCTTAGACTCTTATGATCGGTGAAAACAAAACTTACTACCGTAAAGATAGTGTCTCCAAATTTTAAGGGCAAAAATTATAGCTCCTAACTCTAGATCATGGGTTGCATAATTCTCTTCATGATTCTTAAGTTGTCTAGAGGCATAAGCTATAATCTTTTGACGCTGCATTAACACACATCCATAACCTAACTTAGAAGCGTCACAATAGACTACCAAGTCTTCAGTTCCTTCTGGTAACGTTAGTATGGGTGCGTTGGTTAAATTTTGCTTTAAAATCCTAAAAGCTTCCTGCTGTTTTGGTCCCCATTCAAACTTAATGGATTTGCAGGTCAATTTCGTTAAGGGAATGGCTAATCTAGAAAAATCTTGAATAAAACGTCTATAATAACCTACCAGTCCAAGAAAACTTCTCACCTCCGTTGGTGATTCAGGGACTTTCCACTTAGTAATTGCCTCGATTTTTGTGGGATCTACATGAATTCCTTCATGATTAACCAGGTGTCCAAGGAATTGCACTTCCCTTAACCAAAATTCGCATTTTGAAAATTTAGCGTAAAGCTTTTCTTTTCGCAGCAAATTTAAAAGTATAAACAAATGCTCTGCATGATCCTCTTTACTCTTAGAGTAAATAAGAATATCATCTATAAAGACAATTATGAATTTATCCAGATATGGTTTACATATTCTTTTCATCATGTCCATAAATGCAGCTGGGGCATTGGTTAAACCAAATGGCATGACTGTAAATTCATAATGACCGTACCTTGTTCTGAAAGCAGTTTTAGGAATGTCCTCTTCCTGTACTTTCAATTGATGATATCCTGAGCGTAAATCAATCTTAGAAAAGAATCGAGCTCCTTCCAATTGATCGAACAGATCATCGATTCTCAGTAGTGGGTACCGATTTTTACTCGTAACCTTGTTCAATTCTCGGTAATCAATGCACATAGGCATTGATCCATCCTACTTCTTGACAAACAAGATTGGCGCTCCCCATGGCAATGAACTAGGCTGTATGAAATTCTTCTCCAGAAGTTCGTCCAACTGTTTCTTCAGTTCTTGCATCTCGGCTGGTGCTAAACGGTAAGGTGCCTTGGCAATCGGTGTTGTCCCTGGTATTAGGTGAATTCTGAATTCAACATCTCTATCTGGCGGTAATCCAGGTAACTCTTCTGGAAAAACATCTGAGAATTTAGATACTACGGGAATATCTTTTAATTCTTTTCCTTTAGTGTTAATGATTATGGAAATCATATACACTAGTGATCCTTTCCTTGCATAGCTGGCTGTTTTCATCACAGAGATGAATTTTGTGGATCTGGTTGGCTTGTCTCCTTTAATTGTGATATTTTCACCCTTTGGTGAATTTACTTATACTGACTTTTGATCACATAGAATGCTGGCGTGATTGGCTACTAACTAGTCCATTCCTAATACAATATCAAATCCAGCCAGATTCATTGGATAAAGGTTAGCAATAAAATTATGGTTTAAAATTTCTATTCTTGCTCCATCCAAGATTTCAGTAATCTTAATGGATTCTCCATTCGCCGTTTCTACCAGACATTCTTGTTGAAGTTTAGTTAATGGTTGATTGAGATGTTTGCAGAATGAAGTATTAATAAAACTTTGGTTTGCACTAGAGTCAAATAATACTTTAACAAAAATATCATTAACTAAAAACGTACCGGCAATCACATCCGGAATCATCTTGGCTTCTTCAGCTGTCAGATCAAATGCCCGAGCATTCTTGGTAGTTTTGCTGTTTGTGCTAGAGCTGGTTTCGGGCAGTTCGGTTTGATATGTCCTGTTTCTCCACAGTTGAGGCATAGCTTATTGTTGGGTTTCTTCCTACAGTCTTCTTTCTTGTGTCCAGATATTTTGCAGAAGTTGCAGTATATTGAGCATCTTCCTGAATGTTTTTTCTTGCAGTACTTACAGTAAGGTGCAGAAGTAGAACATGTACTTTTCCCACGGTACTTATTTCCATAACGAAATTCTTGGGTAAGTCTTTGGGCTAGGTTCTTTCTCTAGTTTTCTTCTTGAGTACGTACCAATTCATCAGTCAAGGTATTGGCTAATTCTACTGCTTCTTCTATGGTTTGTGGTCTAGCTGCTTTGACTACATGTCTGATTTCACTAATTAATCCCCAGATGTAACGGGAGATTAGTACTGGTTCTGGTGAAGCTAAGGTTGGCACTATCCTAGCATATTCGAAGAATATGGTAGTGTAACACTTGCAGTCTATTCCAGTCATTTTAAGATTTAAGAACTTATTAGCAATTTGTTCTTTTTCATGAGGAGGATAAAATTTCCTTTCAACTATGCCTTTAAAATCAGTCCAGTCAATATTATAAATTTTATCACTTCCTCTAGATTGGAGAATAGTATTCCACCATTCTAAGGCTACATTCTTAAAAAGAAGCAAACATAATCTTATCTTCATCTGCACATTTGCTTATTTTTAAGACTGCCTCTGTCTTTTCTATCCAACGTAAAGCTGCAATGGCTCCTTCATTAACAAAGAATTCTATTGGTTTGCAAGACCATAATTCTTTGTAAGAACAACCATATGACATGGTTCTTCTTCTTTTCGGAATTGGTAATTGGAGTAGCGGTCCATTATTCACGCTGTGACTGGGTTCACTAGGTGGTCGTTTACTTTCACTTTTATTATTTTCTGCTTCTTTAACAGACTTGATAATATATGGCATAGCATCTATAATTCCTTGTGCTACTATATGTTGGATGGCACTGTTATCTACTTGATTTCCATTATTATCGTTATTCTGGTTTTCCAGATTTACTTTGTTGTCCATCTGGATTATAAACATTTATCAGGTATTAATATCACAGAATAAAATTTAATGCAAACAACCATACAAACAATTGATCAAAAACGTCAAACATTGCGACTTTTACTCTTTTCATATATATAGGGTTGGGTTATATGGAAAACCCCATCTTTTTGAGAAAACCTTGGAAACCCAACCTCATCCATTGATTTTGTTTCATCCAAGTAGATCAATGGTTGAGCTTTTTTTTAGTGTCTTTTACATTTAAATAAAACCATAAATTATACACAAGTAAAGGAGAAGGGCATTTAAGGTATTGAAAATCTGACTTTTCTCTCACACACATCAACTTTATTTCTCTTACACACACATGTTATCTCTCTCTCTCTCTTCTCTCCTCTGTCTTCAATCAAGATCATGATGAACACCAAACACAAGTTTTGATCTTCAAGTTCAGATCTACATCGTGTGAAAGAGAAAATGTTTGAAGATTGTTGTTTTAGAGAGAGAAAGACGGCAGGATGAAGGTTTTTAGAGAGAGGAATTTGTTGTTTTAGAGAGAGAAACAACAATCTTCATCATGTTCATCTATAACACCAAGAACACACATACAAGTGTGTGAGAGAGAAAAAGTTTGAAGTTGTTTTAGAGAGAGAACGATGGCACGATGAATGTTTTTAGAGAGATAAATTTGATGTTTTAGATAGAGAAACAACAATCTTTATCACAAAGACACACGCACAAGTGTGTGTGAGAGAAGAAGGTTTGAAGATCTTCTTCGTGTTCATCGGACGGTTCTATATCTGGTAAGTGTTCTTGAAATATCATTTCACACTTGATTTTTTGTTGAAATGGCTGTTAATATGTTTTTATGGGCTGAAAGTGTTCTAGTAATGGTTAATGTTCATGTATTTTAAATAAATTGAAAACTTTAGGATGAGATTTTGAACGGGTTTTTTTGTTGGTTTGGTTGCTTGTTTGGGGATTTTGATCTTAACAATAATTGTTTTTTTTGTTGGTTTGGTTGCTGGTTTGGGCTTTTGATCTGAACAGTAAGTGGTTTTTTTGTTGGGTTGTTTGATTTACAGAAACAGACCCATAACATGTGTCAAGCACCTGTTAGAATGATATATAACGTGTGTTGATTTACAGAAACAGATCCATAAAGATATTCAATTGACAAGCTGGATGGATGTAGGCGACGTTAATGCGGGGACATTGAATAAGTCAAATATTTTGGGAAAGAACTCTTCGTTCGTTTTTAACATGTGTTAGTGGTTCATGCTGTAACAGAACACCATGATGTAACCTGACATGTGTTCATGTATAACATGTGTTAAGCCCCTGATAGAATGATATATAACGTGTGTTAACCTTTGTTAATTAAAAAAAACAAGTAATATCTATTTTATTTTTATTGATGTTTAAAATATCCGATAATGTGGATACCGAGCGTAATACTTGTACAATTATTACATGTACAAGTTAGTATGTAACGTGTAATATTAAACGAGCCATTTATGGTAACACATGTACCGGTAATTTTGGAATATATAATATGAAACGGGTCATTTGTTGTGCACATTTTGGAATATATAACATGTGTTAAGCCTCTGTTATAATCTTTTTGTAAGTTTAACTTTAGGGCCTTAACACTGATGTACATGTAGTTACATTTGTGTTAATAAGTTTAACTTTAGGGCCTTAACACTGATGTACTTGTTTTGTTCATAGGTGAATGGATGTCTATGTTCAAAATAAAGATGGTTATCAAGACGCAAAGCGTAGCTAGATTTTTTAACCTTTATGATAGTTTTTGGATCATCTTTATATATTTAAGTTTGTATAAACATTTTTGGTACCTTTAAGTATGATTGTAATGCGTGCAATTACTAACAACCCATGATGACAAGTGACTTTTGTTTTGATTAACATTTGTAAATGTTGGTCACTTCATTCCTTTGGTACACATGTGTTACATACGTTAACATGGCAACGTTACATATGTAACAATGGTCGTTACATATGTAACAATGGTTGTTATATATGTAATATATTTAATGAAAAATAATAAACTACTATTAAACGTATGAGCTATTGAATATCACCCTGTATGCAAGATATATTACCCCGAAGTGTAACACATGTTACAACATATAAGACAAAGTAGATCATGCCCTACATTCAACAATGTAACACTTCTTACCCCGAAGTGTAACACATGTTACAACAGTATATGCACATCATAGTGTTAGGATCAGTATATGCACATCATAGATTACGATGGATGCTTAACACATGTTATCATATGTATACAAGTCGGGTTACAACAAGATTACGATATTAACTAAGCTCACCATTAAACCCATCGCCTCCGTCGACTGTTTTCACCCTTATAACATGTTAAGCAACTACATGTTCCAAACAGACAAATTGTAACACATGTTAGATCAGTATATACACATCATGGTGTTTTGTAAGTGAGCTTATACAAGAATACATGTCAGGTTACAAAAAGATTATAACAGAGGCTTAACACATGTTATATATTCCAAAATGTACACAACAAATGACCCGTTTCATATTATATATTCCAAAATTACCGGTACATGTGTTACCATAAATGGCTCGTTTAATATTACACGTTACATACTAACTTGTACAAGTGTTACGCTCGGTTTCCACATTATCGGATATTTTAAACATCAACAAAAATAAAATAGATATTACTTTTTTTTTCTTTTTTTTTAAATTAACAAAGGTTAACACATGTTATATATCATTCTAACAGGGGCTTAACACATGTTATACATGAACACATGTCAGGTTACATGAAGGTGTTCTGTTACATCATTACCACTAACACATGTTATAAATGAACGAAGAGTTCCTTCCCAAAAAATGTGACTTATTGAATATATTTTTTTAACACATGTCCCCGTATTAACGTCGCCTACATCCATCCTGTTAGGATCGTAGGCTCTAATGATTGTGCTTGTTTGTATAATTTGAATAAATCAAGTAGAAATGAATATATTTTAAGTGCAGCGAAAATGAACAACAAACTTTGTAAATACAATCAAAGAAAGAAACAGTTTTGATAAACAAATGCTTTTCATCAGTCGAAAAGTTACAAAGCAAATCAAAAGATTACAAGCATGCTTACAAACTAAACTCCCCCTCAGCTTGATACTCCAATGGTTGATTGCACAAGATGAAAGGATTGAATTGAGGAGAAGAACTCACTCAAAACGATTAAATGTAACAGTGCAGGGTACTGCTCCATTTATAGACAATCCAAACCACTGAGGCATCTCAACTGACGTCACCATGAAAGCGACGTCTAACAGCCTAACAACCTGTAACAACTGTTCCTATACAAACATTGCTAATGTTAACCACTGATTCTACATAAGACAAGTAATATACTAAACTACTGCTATCTTCTTTCATCAGTGCTTTCATCAAGGTTGATCAGTCCTTGAGTGAGCAGGGCTTTGTCATCAGTAGATAGAACCAGCAGTGTTTTACTTCTTCAGGGCTTTGTCAGCAGTTGAAAGGGTATCAACAGTTGTATACGGACAGTGGATAGAGAGCTATCAGTTGTTATAAACACTTTCAAGGGGAAAGCCTAATGTAAACAGCTGCTTATTGTGAATCCACTGTTATGATCCAGTTTTGGCTTTTATTATATGTTCCTCTAGTAGGGTTCAATCCCAATAATCTCCCCCTGGAACAGATAATGCCAAAACCCTTCATTATTCTAGATTTTTATTTCTCATCAGAAGCTCCTTAACTTGCCTTTTAAATTCTACTTCAAAGTCCTTGGAACTTGAGTCATCCTCATCCATGCATAGTGAAAGTTCAAGGAGATCCTGCAAATCTTCAACACCAAGACCTAGTGCTTCTTTCCTTGATATATACTTCACTTCGCCATTGGATCTAACTAGAGTCAATACGTGGGTCTTTTGGTCAGACATCCACTTTAGTACTTTTAAACCCAATGGGTTTCTTGGGAGAGATTTATTCAGTGATGAGTTTGGAGATGTTGGCCTTGTGAAAAGTTGTAAACTTTCAGACATTTGTTTGAAGGCCATTTCGATGACATCATTTGTTGCAGCTATATCATCTGCAATTTCTCTTTCAATCAGCTCTTGCCTCTCAATGTCTGTCATGTCTGTTGAAGTGTTTGGTGATGCAGGTTTGGTTAATACCTTTTTAAAAAGGTTTTGAAGTTTCACTGAGCTATCTTCTTTTAGATCCATTTTCTTGATGGCATCTGTGAAGTACTCAGCTTCCTTTTCTTTTTATTCTTCACTGGTCAACAGTTTTCCTTTCTCTTGGTTTATCACAAGGCTCGGGTTAACTGTTGATGTGATCAGTGTTTTAAGAGCGTCAAGCTGCTGTTCTAGCTTTTTGTAGTCAGGCCTTTTGGAAGTGTCTGGGACTGTTATCCTCCTTTTCTTCAGCCTTTCATAAGCTTCGTCGGTATACTGCTTTGTCCATTTTGCTATGGCTTCAGCAGTATCCACCCTAGCATCTATCAGCTCCTCCTTCTTTCTTTTATATTCAGATGTTAGGTCAGCAATGAGCTTTTTGTATTTGTTCCAATTTGGAGCTGTCTTCTTCCTTTTTGGATCATTTTTAATCTTTTCAATTCTGTTTGCCTCATGCTTTAAAGCAACTATTGGCCATTCTTCAAATTGTTTTTCTTCAGCTGGATAGAATTTCTCCTTCATTATGTATGAGAGATATTCTTTTCTTATTTCTTTTCGTTGATCTGCCTTTTCTTTGTTCAGATCTTGTGCATAGTCTTCCATCAGCTTGACTTTGGTAAGCAAGAATTCCAATGTTTCAGAAATGGCTTCGTCACTTTGACCTTCACATTCAACTTTAGCTCTTATCTTAGCCTGCCTTGCTTTGAGCTTAAGATATTCATCCATATTTTCTAGGACTACAAAGCCTATGAGAGAGGGGAATCTTCTTGTTGAAGGATCATCATTGGTGTAGAATTGTCTCATCTCATTTTTTACAGCTTCAAGTTCCAGTGGATATTTTGCAGCATTAGGATCATATTTGTCTTCATCTGCCTGAGTTATTTTTCTTTTTCTGGTATACAGCTTTGTAGGAGAAGGAGGTTTTGATTATGATGTAGGGATGTTGAGAACAGTGGTGGATGATTGACTAACAGCTGTTGAAACAACTGGTGTTTCAACCTCTGTTGTCATTACAACTACTGATGTGTTAGTAGATGTCTTCTGCTTTTGAGCAGGGGTTGACGGTTGCGAAGTTGTTTTTGATGGTGGTGGTGATGGAGAATCATCAGGTATAAAGATCCTTCTCCTTTTTATTGTAGGAGAGGCTGATGATGTCTTGAGTGGATCAGTGGTGGTGGTTTGAGAGGTGGAAAGTGTCTGACCAACAGCTGTTGAAACAACTGGTGTTTCAACCACTGTTGTCATTACAACAGATGTTGTAACATCTGCTGTCTTCTGCTTTATAGCAGGAGGTAATGATGATGATGGTAGGACAGTGGTTGTGGTGATGTGTGATGAAGTGGTGTGTGTTGAAGAGATGGCAGCTGTTTGGCTAGCAGTGGTTTGAGGTTTGGAGCCTTTGGAAGATTTAGATGTCTGTTTTTCTTGTTCTGGTTCAACATACAGACCATCTTCAATTCCCTTCTTCTTCAACTGCTTGATTTTCTCCCCCTTTTTGGCATTATCTGCAAGGGGGTTATTCATGAAGAGGATAGTAGAAGGAAATTTTCCAATGGTGCTTTGGATATGAACCTTGATAGCTTTGATGTCTGCTTGAGTATCTTTAAATCTTGACTCCACCATGTTTGTCAGCATTTTCACATGTGTTGCATGCTGCTGATCAGCCATTTGTTTTTGTTTTTCAAGCAGGGGTTGAAATACATTCCATAGCTCATTTGCCGCAGGTGCAGGTTGTACAGTTGCTTGAGCTGGAACAGCAGTACATTGTGCTTTTTGAGCGTGTAACAACTGCTGCACCATATCCTTTATTTCAGCAACTGATGTTTCAAGTTTTTCAACTCTGCCCGTCAATTCCTGATATTTTAAATCAGGACCCACGTTAATGGGATCATCTGATTCCCCACCAACAGTGGTTGTATCAATGTGTGACTTAGGAACTGAATCCCAAAAATCATCCATTGATGCCCCTTGTTCTTGGTACTGGGGATTTCTTTCTTCAGCACTTGATAACCTTTTGATGTTACCAGTAGTAAAAAAAACTCACTGGTGGTTACCAGAGGTGCTATAGAAGAAATTGCCTTCAAGGGAGTCTTACTAATGAAACAACTGTCCAAATGTAGATCTGTTGATCCAACACTTGTAGTTGCTGCTCCACTTGAACTACTGTCAGGAATTTTTTGTAACTCCTGCAGTGTAACCTCCTCAGTTGTTGCTGGGATAGCAGAGGTATAAGCATCAGACCCAGTCACTTGTTGGAGTGTACTCTCAGTGATAGGTGATGGAGAGGAACTGGTTTGTGTCTGAGCTATAGCAACTGCATGCAACAAAGGTATTATGGATTGTGGTAATATGATAGGTGAGGGTATGGGAGTTGAAAGAGACATGTCCTTGGGATCAGGACTGAGGAAGATGGATCTGATTGAATCCAGAGCTTCATATTGTGGGGTCCTTGTGCTTACAACCTGATCCTTTTGTGAGGATGCAGGAGGAGTATGAGGCAAAGGTGGAGATCTTTCTACCAACTGATGTGAGGAAGTAGCAGCAGTGGTTTGTGGTGACATTTGTGTTGTCACTGGCATTTGCTCTGGGATCTCATCTTCCAGAGTTGCCTTTGTTTTGGGTTTGGGGGGCTTTCTGGATGATTTCTTTTTGGTCTTTTTGGTGATGGCAGGTGTGGGTTTCAAAGCAGTGGTTGTGCTGCTATGATCACCTGGTGCAGTGGGCTCAACAGCTGATACCCGAGGAGCAGTGATAACTGCTAAATTCTGCTCAGGAACCTGTGCTTTTGTTTTTGAAGGTGTTAACATTCTAGAAAATGTTTCAGGTGTTAAACCATTTATTTGAAAATAAGCACCTTGTTTGAGCAAATTTTCATTTTCCTTTCCAATTTTTTGTATAAAATAGTAGCTTAGAAACCTTGGAAAGAGCAGAAATGATTTGCTTTCAACATTTTTTGCCAGGTCATTAAAAATCTCCTGGGAATAGTTATAATTTTCATTTTTCAAAATAGCATAACCCAGACATTGGATTTTTAATGGTATTTCGTTAAATGCAGTTGTTTTATTTGAAACACACATCAAAAGAGTGTGAAATAAAAACCTAGGTGCAGAAGGGAAATAACCTTTTTGTAAGGTATCTCTTTTTGGTTGTTCTGCATACCCTCTTTTCAAGAAATCAGTTTTCAACTCAGTTTTAGAAAAAGAGGTTTTACCTTCCTGATCATCTAGTTTAAAAACTTCTGAAATTGATTTTGGAGTAATTTGAATCGCTTTACCCTGTATAGAGGAGTTGATGCCTATGACGATGTCTTCTTGTTTTTCAAGGGTAGCATTTCTCCAGAACTCTCTTTGAGTTTGTTGATAAATGGGAGCATTTGCAATTAACAAAGTTTTGTACTTTGATGCAGATAAGATGTCGATGATGGAATCGAAGGTTTGGTTGTTTGTGGGTTTTGTGAGTAGACCCAAATAGTTGTGCGGAGATTTGTACGGGATTTCAATGGGTTCTTCGGCCGTTTGAGCGACCTCTTTGGAAGATGATGATGATTTTGATTTTGATTTCGTCATTTTGATGAAGAAATATGAAGAATGCTTTGAAAATGAAGGTTGGAAACTGCTTTGAGAAGAGAATTTTTGGAATTCAATTCGACAGTGTAAAACCCTGTTTGGGTTTTGATGAGGGTTTTATTTAGGAAAAATAAGTGCTGATGTGGTAGCGGTTACAAAGATCTGAAGGCTAAAAACTGATCACGTGTCAACCGCTGATGAAAAGATGCTTTTTGGAGGACAGTTGTTTTGAGAGCCACTGATGAAGCAGGCATCAGTGGTTACAACGGTAATAATGTGATAACAGTGGATGATTTGTACTATCAGTGGATAGCATATCAGTGGATAAGACACTGATTTTGAGTATCAGTGCTTGCCTAAGAAAATGAAGGAATAGGGGTTGACTTTCAGCAGTGGACAACATTTAGGAAACATATGTTTGACCCAAAACAGTGATTAGGAATAAAATAATGGTAAGGATTTGAAATGATAGTATATTAGCAACTATTAGTGCAACAGTGGATAAGCTTTTATAGATTTCTGACAGTGGTTTAGTATCCCAGTGTTTTAAAATCTGTTAGCAATCAACCTTTGATCTGAATTAAAATCAAACTTGAGTTTGACATGACCTTGATCTTGACACATACACCATTTCCTGTTGATCCACTTTGAGGAAAATATCACCAACAAAATAAAGGTTCTATATCCTGACAGGGGATTGACACTTTTACAATCAAAAACCAGTAAAAGTACAAACTATATTATTCTTAAAGAAAAATAAAGAATAATATATCCTGCTTTATTGAGAAATTCCTTTTCCAGAAAAATAATTAAAGGAAATTTCTGAAAACAACACCAAAAGGATCTGGTATATTTTCCAATAAAACTCATAATCATATCATTCACAAGTTTATGAAAATGGTCAGTGGTTTTGCAACAGAGGTATGAAATGGTAAATACATTTTGACCACTGTTTGATTCCATTTTCTTGTCAGTTGATTTCAAACATGAGGACACATGAACACATAAGTTTTTGAAAACCCTGTTCTTAGATTTTGTTACCATGTGATGATTCTGAAAGCTTGTCTAGTCCTCTTTTAAGTTTATTCACTGGAGATACTACTGTTATCTGATCTTTCCTGACCCAATGAATGCACACAGTTGCTTGATGACCATTTTTACCCCAATTTTTGACTCTTAAGTGTTTTATATTTATACTCTTTTCTTTTGACTTCAAAAGTTTTGAGATAAACACACTTCAGAGTTTTTGTGATTTTTCGTCTTCCCTTTTTGCCCTTTCCATTGATAAGTTTTCAAATACTTACTGGAAGGTCCTAAGGGATGAATACTTTGACTTCAGAATCATTTTACGGCAACGTTTTTAAGAAATTTGGTCATTTCTGCACATGCTTATGCCAAATTTCATATCACCAATGACCTGGACATTTTGACAGCTGATTTTCTTATTGTATTCTTAACATAATTGATTTTTGATCCTTTTGAAGGATCCTCAACCTGTTTTTCAATACATAAGATCTAAATGACTAAAGTTTTAATTCCCTCATTATGTGTAAACAAAAACACTAAGGTTTTTATGAACATAGGTTTTGTCGACCTGAGGTACATACTTTAGCTAAAAACACGATAAAACCATCACAAATTTCATAGCAACAATTGAAATCAATTTTGAAAAGAAATGATCATACCATAGTTAACAAACATGTTTTCAGATCTGAAAACTATGGATGACTTGTGCATGACATCACTTGTTGTGTGAAATTTGTGCATCTTATGACATCTTGGTTGTTTTACAGAGTTTTTGAGTAGCAAATTTGAATGTGATCACTCGTTACTCTGTTTTTCAACAAAATGCAATCAACCTTAGTATCAATGAATTTTGAGCTGAACTGTTATGTCAAATTGACTGTTAGATCGAATTTGACTGTCCAGGCTCTGATACCAATTGTTAGGATCAGAGACTCTAATGATTGTGCTTGTTTGTATAATTTGAATAAATCAAGTAGAAATGAATAGATTTTAAGTGCAGCGGAAATGAACAACAAATTTTGTAAACACAATCAAAGAGAGAAACAGTTTTGATAAACAAATGCTTTTCATCAGTCGAAAAGTTACAAAGCAAATCAAAAGATTACAAGCATGCTTACAAACTAAACTCCCCCTCAGCCTGATACTCCAATGGTTGATTGCACAAGATGAAAAGATTGAATTGAGGAGAAGAACTCACTCAAAACGATCAAATGTAACAGTACAGGGTACTGCTCCATTTATAGACAATCCAAACCACTGAGGCATCTCAACTGACGTCACCATGAAAGCGACGCCTAACAACCTAACAACCTGTAACAACTGTTCCTATACAAACATTGCTAATGTTAACCACTGATTCTACATAAGACAAGTAATATACTAAACTACTGCTATCTTCTTTCATCAGTGCTTTCATCAAGGTTGATCAGTCCTTGAGTGAGCAGGGCTTTGTCATCAGTAGATAGAACCAGCAGTGTTTTACTTCTTCAGGGCTTTGTCAGCAGTTGAAAGGGTATCAGCAGTTGTATACGGACAGTGGATAGAGAGCTATCAGTTGTTATAATCACTTTCAAGGGGAAAGCCTAATGTAAACAGCTGCTTATTGTGAATCCACTGTTATGATCCGGTTTTGGCTTTTATTATCTGTTCCTCTGGTAGGGTTCAATCCCAACACATCCAGCTTGTCAATTGAATATCTTTATGGGTCTGTTTCTGTAAATCAACACACGTTATATATCATTCTAACAGGGGCTTAACACATGTTATGGGTCTGTTTCTGTAAATCAAGCAAACCAACAAAAAACAATTACTGTTCAGAGATCAAAAGCCCTAAACAAGCAACCAAACCAAACACAAACTTTTTAACACAAAAATAAAAACCTACAAATTACATAAACATTTACCACTTTTTAGAACCATTTTAACAAAAAATCATGTTCCTCTCTAAAACAGCCATTACACAAAAAACTATAAACAACTATTTTATGTAGGATCGTGATTTGACCCGAATGAGTCGTTCAGAGGCGTTCTTCTATGTTTCAGGTGCGGAATAATAAGAAACGTAGGTAGAAATAGCTTGTTCTTCACTTAATCTACTGTTTTATTGATTTGACAATGATTATAGCTCGATCTTCACACCGGCAGCACTTCGGTATGGAATTTGACAAAGTAACAAATGAGTTCGCTTATGTGGTATTTATAGTGTTGGTAGGTTCCCACATATGGACATGTACACATAAGCGAACCAGGTAGGTTCCCACATATGGACATGTACACATAAGCGGACCTGACACATAAGCGGACCTCCTAGTGACACATAAGCGAACCTGACAAATAAGCTAACCTGACAAATAAGCGGACCTCCTATGTCCATATAAGTGGACCTGTCAGTTTAGACCTATATGCTATCCTATTTTCTCGTAAAATGTGCCCTGATCTAACAATCTAAAACTAAGACTCGATCCAAGACGAAGTCGACAGATGTAGTGCACCAACATTTTAACAAAAACATCAAGTGTGAAAATGATTTTTCAAAATAAAATACTCAAGAGATTGTTGTTTCTGTCACACCCTGACCGCGTAAAACAAAAAATCACGGCGGAATCGTCGGGGAGTGTTGTAACAGAATTGTTGTTTCAAAACACACGGAAATTTGAAGTTTTGTTTTATTAAACATTAAATATTTACATCGTCTGGAAATCTAAATAAACAAGTTAAACATAGTCTATCATTGTTATTAAGTCACTAAGGCCTCGTCCAGTCCTATGTGAGCATGCATCCTAGCAATCAACATCATTCAACAACACCTGAAACATATGTGAAAACAAAGTCAGCAAAGAAATGCAGGCGAGTACATAGGTTTTTGAGGGTGTCAGATTCATGGCTAGTTTACATGTTGCAATACTTAATTAAAAACCTTGTTTTGAAAAGTATAGTATTGCGACATAATTAACCAACTCAAATCAAGTTGGTTATAATTTATAAAATCTCGTAGCCATGATTCTTAACCCAAAACATTTATTTAATTAAATCAAATTGTAAAACATCTCGTAAAAACTTGTTAATAAATCTCGTTAATAAAATTCGTTAATAAAACTCGTTAATAAATCTCGTTAATAAAATTCGTTAATAAAACTCGTTAATAAATCTCGTTAATAAAACTCCTATGGTTTATATCATTTCGAAAACCTCGTTTGTGTGACATCGTTTCAAAATCGTTTACCCAAGTGAACTAAATAACGCCACGGTATGTAGTACGATGAAAACACTTATATATAGGAAGTACCAACGGCGTATCCACCATGCTTTCATCACATTACACCCGTCCCGTTATCTAAACACTAACCAAAAATCAATCGTTTACCCAAATCGTTTAATTCGCTAAAAATAGCTTTAGTCGTTTAAATCATTCTCGCTTTAAATTGTGAAAACTACTTTTGATTGTCTCGCTAATAACATCCAAACCTTCGCAACTCGCCTATCGCTTCTCGCATTAATAAACCACCAAAGGGTAAATTAACAATCACAGATTCAGTCGTTACCCACCTAACCCACACATAACCATGGGTGTAGTCTGATAACGGGATTTGTCAGATCCTATGGTACCATAACCTAATACTGGTCGGTTCAGCCAAAACTAATGAATGTTATTCGTTATGTATATACAACCAACAAGTTTGTTCAATTTATCAAAATCGTTATTAATTTTGTATAAACCATATCATTTATTTTTGAAACCATCGTTAAAACCTCGAAAACATTTAGCACATATGAATCACCCCAAACCAATTGAAAACAGTAAAATAGGGGAACTATGTACTCACCTGAGAATGCTTAGAAGTCTTGAACAACAATCAAGCAAAGCCAGAGGGAGCACGGAATCAATCGGCAACCTAATAACTATATAAATAAACCGGACCTAAGTCGGAAGATCGGATAGGATGAGGTTTTGTAAACCAAATGAGTATTGGAACTCATATGACATGGTTTAACAAAGCCTACATTCTAAATCGAAACCTAACCTAAGTGCTTTCGACCCATTGCGACCCATTAAGGTAGCTTACGCTACTTTAACGTGTCGTTCGCGCAAAGCGCGTTCGAGACGTCTAACTAGTCCTATGACAAGTGTTATATGCCTAAACATGTTTAAATATGTTGCATAATAAATTAAGTGACAAAAGTTTGTGTTACATATGCTTAATTACCAATTATGCATGAAAAGGGCATTTTGGTCATTTACCTAAGGCATATAAACTACCTATCATACAACTAATTAAACCTAAGTGACCATAAAGTATAACCTCGGAAGGTTATTCCCTATACAACTATGGTCACTAAACATGCTTGGTCGGATCCTAATGATCGACCAAACGGGTCGAGTTCGAAAGTCTAAGCGGTTGTTTAGACCGCTTGACTTACGACTCTATATAAGCACTAAACCTAAAGTGACGAGCTAAACATGTTAAAACATGTCTAACGAAGTTAGAAAAAAGGTTTTGGTATCAAAACAAACGGTTTTGATACCTAAAAGTAGTTTGGTTACAAAATACGCAACAATACGCATTTTGGCCGAAACTACGACTCGCCACTATGCCTAGATAACGTGGTAATCAGTAGGTATAGTCATAAGAGACTAAAACCATCGTGATTATGCTCACGTTATGAAGTTCAAACGAACTTCGTATTGACCATAAACTGGTCAATACAGAAAGTCAAACAAAGTTTGACTTCCACGCTAAAAATGCATAAAAGAACGAAAGAGGACTTACAAAAGGTCCAAGGAGGTTTGATCCAATTTATTCTCAGGTATGAAGTGCAAGACTTCAACTTAGAGAATGAAAATCAGATCAAATGTGAGTTTGAGAGCAAAGGGGGTGGGGTTTATATAGTTTTTGCACAACCGTTAAGATCGTTCATCGTAAAACGAGCTTCGATCTCATCCGTACACATGTGCCCATGGTTTTGTGAAACCATGGGAGCCCCTAGTTTCATTAAAATCATGTGCAAATGAGGGGAACAGCTGGAACAAGCTGGAATTTAGATTTTTTATTTTGGTCTCTTCCTAAGATAACTATGGCAGAATGTCAATTTTGGTCCCTGAATGTGCAAAACATGGTTTTTGATGCATTTTTGACACGTTTAAGCCCCGTTAATCCCATTTCAAGGATCTAAAATGAAGTTAAAGTATAGGGAACATGAAACATGCTCAAAAATATCTCGGATGTCGGTTCGTTTGGTCGTACGGTTGCGTTGTTCAGTTAATTACGACGAAACACGAACAAATGCGAAAAACGATCCAAATTACGCGACGAATGAAATTTTATCATGAAAATCACTAAAATAAAATATTTTAATGATTACATAAAGTTTTGGATGTCCGGATGTATTCAGAACGTAAGATATGCGCGAAAATGCAAATTTATGCACTTTTTGACACTTTTAGTGCCTGAATGACCAAAAAGTTTATTTTAGCACACCGAACCCCTCAAAGCCTATTTCTAAGCTAATTAAAGGATATTTAGGGTATGTTTAACTTATGGTCATGTTCCAGAATGTTCGTTACAGTACAAATCGGCATACTTTCGCAGTTTGTCGAAATTAGTCCCTGTAAGCGAATAAACTTGATTTCGCCACACCAAACCCTCCAAAACTTATTTCTAAGTTATGTAAAGGTTATTTAAGGTATGTTAAGCCTATTTCACTATTCTGGAGTGTTCGTTGCATTAAACTGGTTATATTTGCGCATCAGTGCGCGTATAACCTTCCAGAAAGCGATTTAAAGCTTGAAATCGAACAAGAATTGATATGTGCAAAAGATACACATATTTATACAAATACCAAGTATGAAATACAATATTTAATTGGTTTGTTATTTGTTTGATGTTCACAGAGGCACAACTGTCACAGTCTCCCCTACTTCAGGAAATTTCATCCCGAAATTTATTTAGAGGAAACTTGTGAGAGCTTGAAACATGAAGTCGAAAAGATAAAACAACACTGGTTAGAGTTCTGAACTTCTAGTAACTTTAAATAACATCATTCTTGCAATGTAAGAGGGACACTTATATACAAGTATATGAAGCGCCATTGGTGCGTCCACCGTACCTCCATTACATTGTTCACGTTTCGTTATTGTTGTCACTATCGGTTCTTACACATGATAAATCTTACTGGGGTTCCTGTGCACTGAATTTCATAATTATGTACGCGTCCATAATTACGTAATTCTTTGCATAGTCCACACAGTGCATTTGATAATGTGTAGGGGAAAACCAAATGAACGAGCCTGTGATGAGTGTGACTGGACCACCATAGGGTCCTTTCAGCTATATCATCACATGCCATTCTTAACCAGATTCTGAAACAATCTTTTAACTAGACCACTCAAAGGGTTTCTTTTTGAATCATGGAATGGTACTATATAATCCAAGGGTCTTAATTATTACATAGAAGCCCATTAAGGATTTAGGGTAGTACCTTTTGAATATCCTAGTATGAATCCCTCTTATGAAGATATGGAAGATTCTACGAGGATTTGGATAACGAAAATCGGATCACACAATAAAAGAGAACACATAAACACATAATCGCATAATCGTTTAACTTGACCTTTAATTTGTTATCTTTGGACACGGGTATTTAAAGCATACTAGGAATCCAATCCGTGGATTTCATTTGGCACTTTAAATATTTTCAAGAATCTAACTATGAAGATAGGAAGATCTTAATAGGAATTCGGTTTGTCCTTATTGAATTGTAATGTACGTATTAAGGTGTACAAGGAATCCAATCAGGGCTTCGATTTGGGCGATAATCATCCTTAAGGATCTAATTGTGAAGATAAGAAGATCCTATAGGGATTTTGAAATTCGAAGAGCGGGAGACGCTTCGAAACCGTGCACTAGATGTGTTTAAGTAGATACACGAGGTAGAATGCTCATGAAGTTGAGGTGCTAGATATGCCTAGGCGACATATGAAGCAGAATTTGAAGGTTGGGTAATATGAGCAGAATGCTTTTCAAAAATTATGCATGGGGTTCTTTTCAAAAATATGTTTAATGTTGTTGAAATCTTACATAATACTTTTGAAATCATAAAGTAGTCGTATTAGGTAAGTATATTTATAAAATGTTTTAAAATCATGCGAGGTAAATTTTTGAAATTATGCATAAGGATTTTGAAAATATGGATAAAGCCTTTGAAATTATGCATTTGATACATCAAGTAAATATACTGTGTTAAAAATCGTTTTCAAACTATATGAAATATTTTGAAATTATGAGGGTCGTTTTGAAAAACCTATACTATGTATGTTGTTATGAAAAATCAGAATGAAATGATATGAGATTGAAGAAAGGTATCCTTAGTTATCTAACCAAGGAATTAAAGTGATTAATCAAATTGCCACTTCGTTTCTTAGAATGAAACGAGCACTTAGAATTTTCGAGGAAATCATGAGCGATCATAAGAATGAGAGAACTACAAATACGGTTCTTTGGTGTAGGTATCGTAGGGGTATGCCATACACACATGAAACTATATTTGTACATCAGAATTGCAAATAAAGATTTATTTATAAACAAAATCGATTGTTTCCGAGTTCAAAGGAAAACACTAGAAACATAAACATAAGATTCGGATTATTCAAAGCAGCAACTTCTTCTAATCGGCCAAATGCTCATCCGTGGGTCAGATTTGCATTAGCAAGTCTTGGGCATTTATTCACGAAATGACCCATCTTGCCACAGTTGTAGCACGATCCAGGTGGAAAGCGAGCTTGAGCAGGATTGTTGATAGCTTGATTTGGTGCAGCTGCAGCTGGGCAAACTCTTGCGGTATGACCTATAAGTCCACAAATTTGGCATCTGCGGCACTTCACACTAGCATGATGATGAAGGCTACATTGGTTGCACAAGGGTGCAGTTCCGTTGTATGGCTTCTTAGCTAGTGGTATTGCTACTTGGCTAGGTCCCGTTTGTTTTGGTGCAACAACTGCGGGATCCTTTGAAGCTTTACGCTTCTTTGACTTTTTCGAAGGCTCTGCTTCTGCTTCTTTCGATGCTTCTTGGGTGGCTTCATTATTGAGACGAGACATGGCGACACCTAAATCCACAGTCTTCAGGATTACTTCGCCTATTCGCTGGGAAAATTTGGCAGTTTGCTCGGACATTTGAGTGTTGTTGCGATGAAGAGACATTCCAGAGGAAATGAAGGACATAGGAGAAAACAAGTGAAATGTTATCGGATAATTAAAACAGAACGACAACGCATAGAAATTGCGATCATTTGTTTGTTACCTAAGGCAAACAAATGAGACGGTGATTAATCAAAGTAAACGGGTCATATTAATGTATCGCTGAAGACATGCTCGCCTATAAGTGAACACTCACCCCAAGAGTTCCCAGGTAAGAGTGACTGGTCCGATACTGCGGATTTGTACGAACACTCTAGCCTTGGACAGAAAACTCAGGGTACAGGCATTCACCCTTCCAGTTTGCACGTGTTCACATTATAAGACCCAAACTTTGACGAGATTTTGAAAACTTAAAGGGTTCAAAACCTTACAATAAATCATCCTAGAACAGATGATTGGTTTTCAAAGCAGATTCGAATTTTCGTATTCTTATTGTGGTTGTCACCTAAGGATAAGTGACGGTATTGTTTTAAAACTAAACACAAGATAACTTGTGTTAGGGTCCTAGGAAGGTTATAGACTAGGTCAAAGCATTACTAATAACCTAATTCCCTATAACCATGGGCTCTGATACCAACTTTTCTGTCACACCCCGACCGCGTAAAACAACAAATCGCGGCGGAATCGTCGGGGAGTGTTGTAACAGAATCATTGTTTCAAAACACACGGAAATTTGAAGTTTCGTTTTATTAAACATTAAATATTTACATCACCTGGAAATCTAAATAAACAAGTTAAACATAGTCTATCAATGTTATTAAGTCACTAAGGCCTCGTCCAGTCCTATGTGAGCATGCATCCTAGCAATCAACATCATTCAACAACACCTGAAACATATGTGAAAACAAAGTCAGCAAAGAAATGCTGGTGAGTACATAGGTTTTTGAGGGTGTCGGATTCATGGCTAGTTTACATGTTGCAATACTTAATTAAAAACCTTGTTTTGAAAAGTATAGTATTGCGACATAATTAACCAACTCAAATCAAGTTGGTTATAATTTATAAAATCTCGTAGCCATGATTCTTAACCCAAAACATTTATTTAATTAAATCAAATTGTAAAACATCTCGTAAAAACTTGTTAATAAATCTCGTTAATAAAATTCGTTAATAAAACTCGTTAATAAAACTCGTTAATAAATCTCGTTAATAAAACTCCTATGGTTTATATCATTTCGAAAACCTCGTTTGTGTGACATCGTTTCAAAATCGTTTACCCAAGTGAAATAAATAACGCCACGGTATGTAGTACGATGAAAACACTTATATATAGGAAGTACCAGCGGCGTATCCACCATGCTTTCATCACATTACACCCGTCCCGTTATCTAAACACTAACCAAAAACCAATCGTTTACCCAAATCGTTTAATTCGCTAAAAATCGCTTTAGTCGTTTAAATCATTCTCGTTTTAAATTGTAAAAACTACTTTTGATTGTCTCGCTAATAACATCCAAACATTCACAACTCGCCTATCGCTTCTCGCATTAATAAACCACCAAAGGGTAAATTAACAATCACAGATTCAGTCGTTACCCACCTAACCCACACATAACCATGGGTGCAACCTGATAACGGGATTTGTCAGATCCTATGGTACAATAACCTAATACTGGTCGGTTCGGCCAAAACTAATGAATGTTATTCGTTATGTATATACAATCAACAAGTTTGTTCAATTTATCAAAATCGTTAATAATTTTGTATAAACCATATCATTTATTTTTGAAACCATCGTTAAAAACTCGAAAACATTTAGCACATATGAATCACCCCAAAACAATTGAAAACAGTAAAATAGGGGAACTATGTACTCACCTGAGAATGCTTAGAAGTCTTGAACAACAACCAAGCAAAGCTAGAGGGAGCACGGAATCAATCGGCAACCTAATAACTATATAAATAAACCGGACCTAAGTCGGAAGATCGGATAGGATGAGGTTTTGTAAACCAAATGAGTATTGAAACTCATATGACATGGTTTAACAAAGCCTACATTCTAATCGAAACCTAACCTAAGTGCTTTCGACCCATTGCGACCCATTAAGGTAGCTTACGCTACTTTAACATGTCGTTCGCGCAAAGCGCGTTCGAGACGTCTAACTAGTCCTATGACAAGTATTATATGCCTAAACATGTTTAAATATGTTGCATAATCAATTAAGTGACAAAAGTTTGTGTTACATATGCTTAATTACCAATTATGCATGAAAATGGCATTTTGGTCGTTTACCTAAGGCATATAAACTACCTATCATACAACTAATTAAACCTAAGTGACCATAAAGTATAACCTCAGAAGGTTATTCCCTATAAAACTATGGTCACTAAACATGCTTGGTCAGATCCTAAAGATCGACCAAACGGGTCGAGTTCGAAAGTCTAAGCGGTTGTTTAGACCGCTTGACTTACGACTCTATATAATCACTAAACCTAAAGTGACGAGCTAAACATGTTAAAACATGTTTAACGAAGTTAGAAAACAGGTTTTGGTATCAAAACAAACGGTTTTGATACCTAAAAGTAGTTTGGTTACAAAATACGCAAGAATACGCATTTTGGCCGAAACTACGACTCGCCACTATGCCTAGATAACGTGGTAATCAATAGGTATAGTCATAAGAGACTAAAACCATCGTGATTACGCTCATGTTATGAAGTTCAAACGAAATTCGTATTGACCATAAACTGGTCAATACAGAAAGTCGAACAAAGTTTGACTTTCACACTAAAAATGCATAAAAGAACGAAAGAGGACTTACAAAAGGTCCAAGGAGGTTTGATCCAATTTATTCTCAAGTATGAAGTGCAAGACTTCAACTTAGAGAATGAAAATCAGATCAAATGTGAGTTTGAGAGCAAAGGGGGTGGGGTTTATATAGTTTTTGCACAACCGTTAAGATCGTTCATCGTAAAACGAGCTTCGATCTCATCCGTACACATGTGCCCATGGTTTTGTGAAACCATGGGAGCCCCTAGTTTCATTAAAACCATGTGCAAATGAGGGGAACAGCTGGAACAAGCTGGAATTTAGATTTTTCATTTTGGTCCCTCCTAAGATAACTATGGCAGAATGTCAATTTTGGTCCCTGAATGTGCAAAACATGGTTTTTGATGCATTTTTGACACGTTTAAGCCCCGTTAATCCCATTTAAAGGCTCTAAAACGAAGTTAAAGTATAGGGAACATGAAACATGCTCAAAAATATCTCGGATGTCGGTTCGTTTGGTCGTACGGTTGCGTTGTTCGGTTAATTATGACGAAACACGAACGAATGCGAAAAACGATCCAAATTACGCGACGAATGAAATTTTATCATGGAAATCACTAAAATAAAATATTTTAATGATTACATAAAGTTTTGGATGTCCGGATGTATTCAGAACGTAAGATATGCGCGAAAATGCAAACTTATGCACTTTTTGACGCTTTTAGTCCCTGAATGACCAAAAAGTTTATTTTAGCACACCGAACCCCTCAAAGCCTATTTCTAAGCCATGTAAAAGATATTTAGGGTATGTTTAAATTATGGTCATGTTCCGGAATGTTCGTTACAGTACAAATCGACATACTTTCACAGTTTGTCGAAATTAGTCCCTATAAGCGAATAAACTTGATTTCGCCACACCAAACCCTCCAAAACTTATTTCTAAGTTATGTAAAGGTTATTTATGGTATGTTAAGCCTATTTCACTATTTCGGAGTGTTCGTTGCATTAAACTGGTTATATTTGCGCATCAGTGCGCGTATAACCTTCCAGAAAGCGATTTAAAGCTTGAAATCGAACAATAATTGATATGTGCAAAAGATACACATATTTATACAAATCCCAAGTATGAAATACAATATTTCATTGGTTTGGTATTTGTTTGATGGTCGCAGAGGCACAGATGTCACAGTTTCTCTCTCTAAAGCAGCAACTTTCTCTCTCTAAAACACTTACCGGATCTAGAACCGTGCGATGAACACGATGAAGATCTTCAAACTTGCTTCTATCTGTGTATTCTTGGTGTTCTTGATGAACATGATGAAGATTGTTGTTTCTCACTCTTGAAATCAGCTTTCAACAAGCATGAGCACACCCGAGATGAAGATGACGACGTGAGATGAAGATGAACACACCCGGAATCAGCTTTCAACAAACAGAGATGAAGTTCATAGAGTTTTGAAAATGGGGGATGCTAAAAGGTAAAGAAATGGAGTTTTGAAAGTACATCTAGATGTGAGGTGGGTAAAGATCGAAGTAAAGACCTTGTTTAGGAAGTTGAATGCTCCATAGTACATTAATGGTGGATCTAGTATTAAAGGACTTGTTTAGGAAGATGAAGATATTTTGAAAAAAAAAACTTTTTAATTTGAAATACACTAAACGAAATGGAGGATGAAGGATGAGAATGATGTGATGGGTACATTAATGATGGTGTCAAATCATGTTGGTCAATAGATCTTTAGGGTGGGGTAGGCATATGTAAATTTACCATAGTGCCCTCAAAAGCAAAAAAAGAGATGAAGTTGGGTGGGACATGTGGCCAAATGTAGGCCATGTGATGGGTTTCCAAGGTTTTCTCAAAATAAAGGGTTTTCTATGTAGCATTATCCTATATATATCTACATTACAATCCTATAACTGAAATTTAAACACACTACTAGTTATCCATCGATAGATATTAGGTTACCTATTTTAGTTGATTTGATATATATATATATTCACACTACACACATTTATATATATTATATTATATTATATTATATTATATTATATTATATTATATTATATTATATTATATTATATTACATTACATTACATTACATTACATTACATTACATTATATTACATTACATTACATTACATTACATTATTACATTACATTACATTACATTACATTACATTACATTACATTACATTACATTACATTACATTACATTACATTACATTATATTATATTATATTATATTATATTATAGGTCTGATCAGGGGCGGCTTGCGCCTCGCGAGAGATAGAAGCAAGGCTTCGAGGCCCGCGAGGCAACTAGGTTAGGGCCTAGCTTAGTCGAGTCAAAGTTCTAGCCTTCACACGTGTTGGGACACGTGGCTGAACTGGGTGCGGCCTGGTGTCACTGGGTCGCGGCCCACGATTCCTTGGCTTAACCAGGTCGCGCCCCGCGTGTCACACCCCGATATTTCCACATATTACCGGTGGGCCCGGCGGGGAGTATCGTGACGTAGTTGATATCATCGTAGTCAATATACACAATAAATAGCACAGCGGAAGGCTTGGCGAATAATTACTATTACAAACCATTGTGTCTGAGTGTCCAAATGAAAGAATATTCAGACTTGGTTGTAATAAAGATCCACAGGCGGATCGTAAAATAAAACACAAGAAACTGAAATAACAGACTTCAGGTCTCTAGGGATTTGCAAGATCCTCTTATTTGACACCTAGTAGCTCCAGCCTATTTACGAGAGGTACCTGTCAATTAGTCTTTGGAAAATACGTCAGTTTACACCGGTAAATACAATTAACCGACTCATTTGAAAACATTTATGAAAATTGATTTAAGTGCACAAGGCACAAACCTTTTATAACTTGGGACAATTATTTAAGATAATCTTGTATACAGATTTACATGTTTGTCTTACATATGGGGCTGGTTTGGAAGCCGGACATTATTAACCGACTCACCACTTATAGAACCCACAAAGGAGTTATCCCCAACATGTGGGTTATATTAGCATTTCCATCTGTCAGGTGTATGCCTACACCCCGTGCATAGGTCGTGGCCATTTTCAAATGAAATGAGCCGAGGATATCCAGGACACGGTCGTATTAACCCCCAATGCTTATGTTATTAAACAAGACAGATTAAAACGGGTTATGTAAATTTATTAATCACAATCCGATTAAATGATTTCATACCCGACCAAGTGGTATTATTATAATAGCATATCCCAAGCCCGTACAGGGGAAAATAAGTTAAAAGTATTTACCTGAGCTAGATGAAAGAGGTAACTCAGACGTATATTCCTAAAGCCTTATGTAGTACCTTCTACTGTAGCCACTCAATCTGTATGAAAGGTTTAATAACCTATTAGGATACTAACGGGTCTTTATTTAAGTCAAGGACTTAGACCGGTTAGTGGGAAAGATACTTTACGGTTCTAAACGCTAGATTAAGCGGAGATCGGAATAGAATGTGGTTTGGACCCGAAAAGTTTGGATACTTGTATAATATGGGTAAACTAAACACATTCTGGAATTTGAGGATTTAATGATAAGGTTAAACCCGTTTCGGTTATTTTACGTAAACTAGTCACATAAACCGATCCGAATGCATAAATGCATAACGGGTAACCAAATGAATTATATACAGGTCTCATATGTTATTATGCTTAGAATATGTTAATACATCAGTAGGATGCTAACATATATGCCCAAAAATATTTAAAACCAATTAAAGCCCCGTAAGGGCATTTTGGTCATTTTAATGATTATAAAAGAGATTTTACAATAAACTAAGATTCTGGTCTTTGGTAATCAGTAAAAATATTTATTTTATCACATTACATCAGTAAGATATTTTACATATGTGAGGTTGATCATTTGTGGCCAAACTATACCCCGAAAGGGCATTTTGGTCATTTCACATATGCTTTTAAGGACATTTTTGGGAAGTCTGAGTTCATGACTTATACTTACTGTAGCAACATTGAAATTTACTTAAAATTTCAGTAGGTAATAAGTCTTAGGTGTTAAATATGGTTTTAAACCATATTATACGCCCAATTGGTGTAAAACTCGCTAACCGACGATAATTAAGATGTTTATGTAAATCTAAGATTTTGATCAGTTTTAAATGCTCAAAATAATTTATTTAATGTATGAAATCAGTAGGAAAAGGTTTGGCATTCAAATCATTTGTAAATCTCATTTTATGCATGAAAAGGGTATTATCGTCTTTTACCGAATTACACAAGAACTCCATGATATGATCAGTTTATAATCTGACCAAAAATCCTATAAATCCTTAGAAATAATATCTTAATAGTAGGTAATGAGTTATTGGTCGAAATCCAAGTTTAAACATGTCTTATGCAAGATATCGCAAATTAATTAATAAAAAGCTTATAATTACGATATCGAGCATAACTTCTGTTTGAGACCAAGAACTGATGTCAAATTTTCGGGACAAGTTTATATATCAGTAACAAAGTTTTTTGTCCTCTCACATTTCTAAAAATCTCAATTATATGTCAAAAGGGCATTTACGACATTTATAAGCATAATAACAAACAAGAGCATATAATTCAAATTACTAAGGACCAAACAATATAACTCCAAGGGGTTATAATACTATATAATATGGTCTTAATGGATGCTTAAAACAAGGGAGAATTAAGCTTAAACGGGTCAGAACTGAAAGTCAAAGCAAAAGTCAAGCTTTTGCGACTTTCGATTATGAACCGACCTTAGACTGATAATTGTCGGGTTAGACAGGTTTAAACATGTTCTAATACTAATTACCAAGTTATTAGAATGCTAAAATGTAAGTTATAACCTCAGGTTTATTAGTTTGTATCATTATTTAAAATCTGTCTAGTTTGACTTTTTTACTCAAAAGTTTGACCCGACAATTAACTAGTCAAACAAAATAATTAGGAGGTGCCCTTTTAAGGGTTATTCACCTACTTTAATATGGTCCCATAACCACTTTTATTTCGGTCAGAGGCTGGACCATTTGTGATTAAACCAAAAGTCAAAGTCTATTTACGATATCTTTGACTTTTCGGTTTTTAAGCTAATAAACTGAGCTAAACAAGGACTAAGACACTTACATAAGGTCCTAGCTATCTTTTCTACACTTCTTGATCCTCTCCTACTGCTGGCTATCTCCATAAATGAGTATTAGAGTTGTTGCAACCAAATGAGCACTTAAACACTTAGACTTAGGAGCCTTTATATACACAATTGGCATAAAATAAGATCAAGGTAGGTGTTAAGGAGGCTTCTAGGATCACCCCAGGTGTCCTAGTGGTATTACAAGACCGACATACAACCCCTGGTAATGGTTCTGACTCGTTTTGGCGGTTTGTGTGGCAGCCAAGGCAAAATTTTAAACTGGTAAGGGTATGGCTACCCGCGACGGGAAAAGCCTTAGCCCTTCATGGGTCGCCACAGCCTCAAATAAGTTTCCAAAGTTGGCAGTTTTACTCCTTATGCTCTAAAACTCAATATAGCTTTCATTTTTGGCATATAAGGCCCTTTTAGTTAGTTTGTAGAGGTTCAAGGGAGTATAACCAACTCCGTTAGGCCCGGTTTCTTTAAAAGATCACCGTAAACACAAGTTTCTTACTATTGACGCTTTTAACCCAAAGTCTTGAAAACATGCTTAACGATCTCGAAACCACATGAAATTTATACTACTTATTCTTGAGAGTATATTTGAATATTTCGAAGCCTTGGGTTCGTTAAAAGGTCACTCAGAGGTAAGAATTAACATGTTGACACGTTTAACCCGTGTAGTTTATAATCTTCCGATTATTTTCATAAACGGCTTCTTATATCCAATTAATCACTCGTTTAAGAATATATTCTTCGTGTATAGTCATTCAGAGGCACAAGTTTGGCATGTTGACACTTTTAGTCCCTGTGGTTTCATATTTTCATCGTTTGGCAACTTTATTCCTTCAAACTCAATCTTTCACATATTTAGAGTTTAGGACACGTGTCTTTACATAATTGGACACATTTTTACGTGGCGTTACATCCTCACCCCCTTAAAAGAAATCTCGACCCCGAGATTTACTGGAATAAGTGAGGGTACTTCTGTCGCATAGTGGACTCAACTTCCCACGTAAATTCGGGGCCTCTATGGGCATCCCATTTAACTTTCACTATAGGCACGTCCTTTCTTCGGAGCTTTTTGACCTGAAGATCCTCGATCGAGATAGGTCTTTCAACAAACCTCAGGCTTTCATCAATCTGTACGTCTTTATGAGACATTGCTAGTGAATCATCAGCTAGACATTTCTTGAGATTACAGATGTGGAACACATTATGAATTCCACTCAGCTCCTCAGGCAAGTTTAGCTTATAAGCTACACTGCCTACACATTCGACAATCTCGAATGGTCCAATATATCTCGGGCTTAGTTTGCCCTTCTTACCAAAATACATCACACCTTTCCAGGGTGATACTTTTAGTAAAACTTTATCGCCCACTTCAAACTTTAGAGGTTTTCGCCTCTTATCAGCATAACTTTTCTGCCTATCCCTGGCAGCTTTCAGGCGATCACGAATTTGAACAATCTTGTCCGTCGTTTCAAGGACTATATCAGGTCCTGATAACTGAGCTTCTCCTACTTCCGCCCAACAAACAGGCGTTCTGCATTTCCTTCCATACAACGCCTCAAAAGGCGCAGCCTGAATGCTAGTATGATAACTGTTATTATAGGAGAACTCGATCAAAGGTAGGTGGTCATCCCAACTACCACCTAAATCAATAACACATGCACGAAGCATGTCTTCCAAAGTTTGAATTGTACGCTCGCTCTGTCCATCTGTCTGAGGATGGTATGCAGTACTAAAATTCAGAAGAGTGCCTAAAGATTGTTGGAAACTTTTCCAAAAGTGAGAGGTGTATCTAATATCTCTATCGGATATAATAGACACCGGCACTTCGTGGAGGGATACAATCTTATCCACATACAACTGAGCTATCTTGTCAGAGCTACGAGTCTCCTTAATGGGTAAGAAGTGTGCTGACTTAGTCAGTCTATCAACTATAACGCATATAGTATCATTTCCATGCCTTGTTTTAGGTAACTTAGTTAAAAAGTCCATAGTTACCATCTCCCACTTCCATGTGGGAAGTTCCGGCTGTTGAAGCAGACCTGATGGCTTTTGATGTTCAGCTTTAATCTGAGCACAAGTCAGGCACTTAGCTACATGTGTGGAAATAGATTTCTTCACACCTATCCACCAATAATTAGCTTTCAAATCTTGATACATTTTGTCACCTCCAGGGTGAACTGAGTATTTGGAATTGTGAGCTTCCTGGAGGATTATATCACGAAACCCTCCATGAATAGGAACCCAAATTCTTCCATTCATTCTAAGGATTCCATCATTGCCAGGTGTTAACTGTTCAACAGTTACACCTAACTTTTCATTTGGAAGGTTAGCTTCCAAAACAGCTTCTTTCTGTGCAGCTAATAGCCTTTCATTCAGGCTATTCTTCAATTCAATGCTCTTGGCATTAATCCTGATAGGTTTAACTCTTTCCTTGCGGCTTAGAGCATCAGCGACCACATTTGCTTTACTAGGATGGTAGCGAATTTCGCAATCATAGTCATTTAGAGTTTCCATCCAACGGCGTTGTCTCATATTGAGATCCTTCTGATTGAATAAGTGTTGGAGACTTTTGTGATCTGAATAGATCACACATTTAGTTCCATACAAATAATGTCTCCACAACTTTAGTGCGAACACAACATCACCCAACTCCAAATCATGGGTGGTGTAATTCTTTTCATGCACTTTTAGTTGTCGTGATGCGTAGGTGATCACCTTGCCTCGCTGCATAAGTACACATCCCATACCGGTGTGTGAAGCATCACAGTACACGACAAATTCTTCTACCCCTTCGGGTAATGACAATACCGGAGCATTGCTCAATTTCTGTTTAAGAATCTCAAAAGATTCTTGTTGTTTTGGACCCTAATCAAATTGTACATTCTTGCGGGTCAGAGTAGTCAATGGTGCAGCTATTCTCGAGAAGTTATCAATGAATCTTCTATAATAACCAGCTAGTCCCAGAAAGCTGTGAATCTCCTTAGGCGTCTTAGGTGCCTCCCAGTTCATAATGGCTTCTATTTTGGCGGGATCTACTTGGATACCTCGTTCGCTAACTACATGTCCAAGAAATTGGACTTCGCGAAGCCAGAACTCACATTTGGAGAATTTAGCATATAACTTCTCCTGCCGAAGCAACCCTAAAATACATCGGAGGTGTTTCTCGTGATCAAGTTGGCTACGAGAATAGATAAGTATGTCATCTATAAAGACAATGACAAACTTATCTAAGTATGGCTTGCAGACTCTATTCATGAGGTCCATGAATGCTGCTGGTGCATTAGTGAGCCCGAAAGGCATCACCAAAAACTCGAAATGTCCATACCTCGTTCTCAACGCTGTCTTAGGTACATCTTCAATTCTAACCTTAAGTTGGTGATATCCAGATCTCAAGTCGATCTTCGAGAAGAAGCTTGCCCCTTGAAGTTGGTCGAATAAGTCGTCGATCCTGGGCAAAGGATAACAATTCTTGATCGTTACCTTGTTTAATTCTCGATAATCAATGCATAAGCACATTGATCCATCCTTCTTCTTCACAAACAAAATAGGAGCTCCCCAAGGCGAAGAGCTGGGTTGTATGAAACCCTTTTCTAGTAAATCGTCCAATTGAGTCCTGAGCTCTTTCATTTCAGTAGGCGCTAGACGATAAGGAGCTCGTGCGATTGGTGCAGATCCTGGCAGAATGTCTATCCTGAACTCAACTTGCCTCTCAGGAGGTAATCCAGGTAACTCATCAGGAAAGACATCAGGATACTCAGAAATAATTGGAATATCTTCGATCTTGGGCTTCGGGTCATTCACTGTTACTTGTGCCATGTAGATGACGCATTCGTTCTTCAGACACTTTGATACTTTGAGAATAGACACATTACTGAGCATACCATATTGTGTATCTCCTTGTATAGTGACAGATTCACCAGAAGGGGTTTTGATGATAACTAGCTTTTTATCGCAGGCAATTTGGGCTTGGTTATGCGACAACCAATCCATACCCAAAACTACATCAAACCCGGCCAATTTCATTGGCAAGAGGGATAGCGGAATAGAAAGATTCTTAATGGATATAAAGCATCCATCAAGAAGAGTTGAAGCTGTTTCTAAGGTACCGTCTGCAAGCTCTACCTCATATTTTATGTCTAGAGTCTTAATATGCAGATTCAGTAACTTACTAAACTTATGATCTACAAAGGACTTATCGGCACCTGAATCAAATAAGACTCTAGCATAAATATTATTAATGAGGAAGGTACCTGTTATGCCGTTTCCATCGTCCACCGCCTCCCTTGCATTCATTTGAAAAACCCTAGCGTTGGTTTTCTTTGCCTCCTCGGGATTCTTAGTGTTTTTAGGACAATTAGTCCTAATATGCCCCTTTTCGTTGCAACCATAGCAGGTTGTATCTTTAATGTTTCGGCACTCAACAGTCTTGTGCCCTTTCTTCTTGCAGATCCCACAAGGTTTAGCTTGCGGTTCCTGATTGCACTTTCCAAAGTGCCTTTTGTTGCAAGTTTTACACCTGGGCTTCTCATCCGACTGCCCCTTTCAAAAACCAGAGTTTCCTTTCTTCTTTTTTGTTCGAGTGATGGGACTGATCATCCTCCCTTTTTCTTTTCCCGTCATCGGTAGTTTTCTTTGCCCTACTCCTCACAACATCAAGAGTAAGGGACAAAGATAGATCTACAGCAGATCTATAAGTAGCAGGCTTAGAAGCCTTGACATTTCCTTTCACTTCAGGTGCTAAACCACCGATGAAACACGCAATGCGTTTGGGTTCTGGGGTGACCAAGTATGGTACAAGCCTCGACATCGAGTTGAAGCTGGTTACATAGGACCTGCAATCTAAATCCTTCATCACCAGAGTGAGGAAATCAGTCTCAATCCTCTCCACTTCATGTTGAGGACAGTAAGTGTCCTTCATAAGATCAACAAATTTGTTCCAGGAAAGGTTATACAGAGAAACCTTCCCAGTGGATTGCACCAAGGCTTTCCACTATGTTAGCGCGTCACCCTTGAAGGACTGAGATACGAACTTGACGATGTCCTCCTTTGCACACCCACTAATATCAATCACCGTCTCCATTTCATCTAACCACTTCATACAATCTATCGCTCCCTTTTCTCCCGTGAAGTCTCTTGGCTTACACGAGACGAAGTATTTGTAGGTACAACCTTTGTTGTACTTGGGAGTCTGGTTTAACACAACCTTCTGGTTTAACACTCCCTTTTCTCCTGTTATGCCGCTTTTAACCCAAAGTCTTAAAAACTTGCTTAACGATCTCGTACAAAAGACATTTTGCCTAGGAGGTGCTTAAAATAACAATCAATTCGATCATGATTTGCCTAGGCTTCAACTGAACCCTAAAGAGCAATCAATAGGATATAATCCTTTATATTTATTAGACAGGGGGTATAAATCACAGCTGTCAATGTCACAAAAGACATTTTCATATAGCACTAGGTTCGTCTCGAAGGACATTTAGATGGCATCAAAAGCCTTGTCACGAGGACGATTAAGCTATAACCAATGATCTCCTGGATCAGTGATCTTTTAAGGGTCGAACATAGTTCATCACCTTTTTGACAAGAAGTTTATAAAACAAAACTATCATTGTCATGAATACACCTTTGCCCGTAGGCATACACCTCAAATGGATGTTTTGATGTATACATCATATTGATGTTTAATAGCCATGATTCACATTGATCACATAGGCTATGATAATGACTTGGAAGGACCCAAGTATATTTAGAAGCTAGTGTGACCTCACAAGTCTCCCAGCCAGGAATGTTAACATGTTTTCAGATGTTAACAGGGAATTATTGTCTTAAAAAGGTTGTACCATCATAGCTATTATTATTTTGGCTAGGTTATACCTCTAAGAACTTTTTGGCAGATCAATTTAAAATTGAAATGATATAGCACGATGATGTAATAAAATACATATTTAAAATTTCAAAAAGAAATTCCATTAAAATACTTAAACTATTACAAGAATGCCCTAAACGGGTCTTGAAAGAAACACACTGTCCACATAGGGACTACAAAAAAAAGAAAATAAGTCCACGCAGGGACTTGGTACTGAAAATAAAATGTCCTCGCAGGGACTTGATTGAAAGACACAATACAAAATAAAGTAAACAACTTTCTATTTCTTTTTGCCTTTGATGAGATTCGCAAGGCCCTTGAGAAAGCTGTTATGCTTCTTATTGGTTTCATCTGCTTTTCGCTCAACCCTGTCCAGCCTCTGCAGAATTTCTTGAGTTTCCTCCTGTTAGGGAGGAGGAGGTTGCTGGTAAGGTGGGTATTGATACCCTTGCACTGGATATCCAGTTGGGTAAACTGGAGGATAAGATGAAGGATAAAACGCATTATACTATGCTGCTGTAAGATATGGATCCTGGGCTCCATAATCTGTTGGATATCCAGATGGGTTATACCCAGGCGAACATGAGTATGTTGGTATTGGGTTGTCAAAACCCACTGGCGGTGGCGGTGGTGCATAAGAAACTGGCGGGGGATTGTCTTTCGGCACTGCATGCGAGGGTCCACCCATTTGGGGGTCCTCGGGAATAGGAGGGTATGAGCTTGAACCTTGAGGGGAACTGAACTGTGGTCCCCCACGCACAGACATTCGTGCATTCCTCCTTCGCCTGGGCGGCTCGGGAGGTGGTTGAGGTGGTTCCTCAACAGGTAGAGGTGGTGGGGTAACCGCTTGAAGATACGGTTCATTCAAAGGAGGTTGAGCAGGAGAGTTATGATATGAAGGGGTGAATTCCCATTCATACATGGCCCACCTTTCGGCAAAAGAATCGGGCCCTTGGTAAGGCGATCCTTGATATGGAGAACCGCTGGATATGCTGATAGGTGACCAGGTGTCCCGGATTGTGGTTCTGGGTCAGGGTCGTCATCCATTTCTATCTCTTGGGAGAAGTGGTCTTCGGGTCCTAAAGGATTGAAACCCAGAAGATTGTCGACATAGTCGTTGGGGTTGAACTGAGCTGGGGAATAAATGGAATCGGAGTGATGGAAAGAATGAGAGTGTAAAGAGTGGTGAGATTGGTGAGAATGGTGAGAATGGTGTGATTCGTGAGAGTGAAGGGAATGTTGGGGATCGTCAGGAATGGGTAGCCCAAAGTATGGAGGATCTGAAGGTGAGGATCCTAGCGAAACAGAGTGCCTCGCCGGTTCGAAGGTATGACTCCAATGATCCCGAGAGTCGGAACTAGAGAAAGATTCTGACGGAGTGCGCCTATGGGAGGGTCTGGCATGGCCAAATGGCCCTCCTCTCATTGGTCCCTTTCCCTTGCCTCGTACACGTGGCGGCATTTTTTTTTAGCTAACCTGTCAAAACAAGTAAAACAAAAATATAAACGATAAAAGGAAAGTTAAGAATAAATCCTAGGTCATATGCCTAGACTCGGAAGTCTAAGGAATGTGCTTATTGTGTCATTGAGATTAAACACAAAAGGTTAGTGTTTAATTCACTCAATGTTGGCTCTGATACCAACCTGTCACACCCCGATATTTCCACATATTACCGGTGGGCCCGGCGAGGAGTATCGTGACGTAGTTGATATCATCATAGTCAATATACACAATAAATAACACATCGGAAGGCTTGGTGAATAATTACTATTACAAACCATAGTGTCTGAGTGTCCAAATGAAAGAATATACACACTTGGTTGTAATAAAGATCCACAGGCGGATCGTAAAATAAAACACAAGAAACTGAAATAACAGACTTCAGGTATCTAGGGATTTGCAAGATCCTCTTATTTCACACCTAGTAGCTCCAGCCTATTTATGAGAGGTACCTGTCAATTAGTCTTTGGAAAATACGTCAGTTTACACTGGTAAATACAATTAACCGACTCATTTGAAAACATTTATGAAAATTTATTTAAGTGCACAAGGCACAAACCTTTTATAACTTGGGACAATTATTTAAGATAATCTTGTATACATATTTACATGTTTGTCTTACATATGGGGCCGGTTTGGAAGTCGGTCATGATTAACCGACTCACCACTTATAGAACCCACAAAGGAGTTATCCCCAACATGTGGGTTATATTAGCATTTGCATCTGTCAGGTGTATGCCTACACCCCGTGCATAGGTCGTGGCCATTTTCAAATGAAATGAGCCGAGGATATCCAGGACACGGTCGTATTAACCCCCAATGCTTATGTTATCAAACAAGACAGATTAAAACGGGTTATGTAAATTTATTAATCACAATCCGATTAAATGATTTCATACCCGACCAAGTGGTATTATTATAATATCATCTCCCAAGCCCGTATAGGGGAAAATAAGTTAAAAGTATTTACCTGAGCTAGATGAAAGAGGTAACTCAGCCATATATTCCTAAAGCCTTATGTAGTACCTTCTATTGTAGCTACTCAATCTGTATGAAAGGTTTAATAACCTATTAGGATACTAACGGGTCTTTATTTAAGTCAAGGACTTAGACCGGTTAGAGGGAAAGATACTTTACGGTTCTAAACGCTAGATTTAGCGGAGACCGGAATAGAATGTGGTTTGGACCCGACAAGTTTGGATACTTGTATAATATGGGTAAACTAAACACATTCTGGAATTTGAGGATTTAATGATAAGGTTAAACCCGTTTCGGTTATTTTACGTAAACTAGTCACATAAACCGATAACCAAATGAATTATTTACAGGTCTCATATGTTATTATGCTTAGAATATGTTAATACATCAGTAGGATGCTAATATATATGCCCAAAAAGTATTTAAAACCAATTAAAGTCCCGTAAGGGCATTTTGGTCAATTTAATGATTATAAAAGAGATTTTACAATAAACTGAGGTTCTGGTCTTTGGTAATCAGTAAAAATATTTATTTTATCACATTACATCAGTAAGATATTTTACATATGTGAGGTTGATCATTTGTGGCCAAACTATTCCCCGAAAGGGCATTTTGATCATTTCACATATGCTTTTAAGGATATTTTTGGGAAGTCTGAGTTCATGACTTATACTTACTGTAGCAACATTGAAATTTACTTAAAATTTTAGTAGGTAATAAGTCTTAGGTGTTAAATATGGTTTTAAACCATACTATACGCCTAATTGGTGTAAAACTCGCTAACCGATGATAATTAAGATGTTTATGTAAATCTGAGATTTTGATCAGTTTTAAATGCTCAAAATAATTTATTTAATGTATGAAATCAGTAGGAAAAGGTTTGGCATTCAAATCATTTGTAAATCTCATTTTATGCATGAAAAGGGTATTATCGTCTTTTACCGAATTACACAAGAACTCTATGATATGATCAGTTTATAATCTGACCAAAAATCCTATAAATCCTTAAAATTAATATCTTAATAGTAGGTAATGAGTTTTGGGTCGAAATCCAAGTTTAAACATGTCTTATGCAAGATATCGCAAATTAATTAATAAAAAGCTTCTAATTACGATATCGAGCATAACTTCTGTTTGAGACCAAGAACTGATGTCAAATTTTCGGGACAAGTTTATATATCAGTAGCAAAGGTTTTTGTCCTCTCGCATTTCTAAAAATCTCAATTATATGTCAAAAGGGCATTTACGGCATTTATAAGCATAATAACAAACAAGAGCATATAATTCAAATTACTAAGGACCAAGCAATATAACTCCAGGGGGTTATACTACTATATAATATGGTCTTAATGGATGCTTAAAACATGGGAGAATTAAGCTTAAACGGGTCAGAACTGAAAGTCAAAGCAAAAGTCAAGCTTTTGCGACTTCGGTTATGAACCGACCTTAGACTGATAATTGTCGGGTTAGACAGGTTTAAAGATGTTCTAATACTAATTACCAAGTTATTAGAATGCTAAAATGTAACTTATAACCTCAGGTTTATTAGTTTGTATCATTATTTAAATCTGTCCAGTTTGACTTTTTGACTCAAAAGTTTGACCTGACAATTAACTAGTCAAACGAAATAATTAGGAGGTGCCCTTTTAAGGGTTATTCACCTACTTTAATATGGTCCCATAACCACTTTTATTTCGGTCAGAGGCTGGACCATTTGTGATTAAACCGAAAGTCAAAGTCTATTTACGAGATCTTTGACTTTTTGGTTTTTAAGCTAATAAATTGAGCTAAACAAGGACTAAGACACTTACATAAGGTCCTAGCTATCTTTTCTACACTTCTTGATCCTCTCCTACTGCTGGCTATCTCTAGAAATGAGCATTAGAGTTGTTGCAAACTTGAACACTTAGACTTAGGAGCCTTTATATACGCAATTGGCATGAAATAAGATCAAGGCAGGTGTTAAGGAGGCTTCTAGGATCACCCCAGGTGTCCTAGTGGTATTACAAGACCGACATACAGCCCCTGGTAATGGTTCTGACTCGTTTTGGCGGTTTGTGTGGCAGCCAAGGCAAAATTTCGAACTGGTAAGGGTATGGCTATCCGCGACGGGAAAAGCCTTAGCCCTTCATGGGTCGCCACGGCCTCAAATAAGTTTCCAAAGTTGGCAGTTTTAGTCCTTATGCTCTAAAACTCAATATAACTTTCATTTTTGGCATATAAGGCCCTTGTAGTTAGTTTGTAGAGGTTCAAGGGAGTATAACCAAACTCCGTTAGGCCCAGTTTCGTTAAAAGATCACCGTAAACACAAGTTTCTTACTATTAACGCTTTTAACCCAAAGTCTTAAAAACTTGCTTAACGATCTCGAAACCACATGAAATTTATACTACTTATTCTTGAGAGTATATTTGAATATTTCGAAGCCTCGGGTTCGTTAAAAGGTCACTCAGAGGTAAGAATTAACATGTTGACACGTTTAACCCCTGTAGTTTATAATCTTCCGATTATTTTCATAAACGGCTGCTTATATCCAATTAATCACTCGTTTAAGAATATATTCTTCATGTATAGTCATTCAAAGGCACAAGTTTGGCATGTTGACACTTTTAGTCCCTGTGGTTTCATATTTTCATCGTTTGGCAACTTTAGTCCTTCAAACTCAATCTTTCACATATTTAGAGTTTAGGACACGTGTCTTTATATAATTGGACACGTTTTTACGTGGTGTTACACCGCGAGAGCCTTAAATTTTTTTTTATTGATTTTTATTAATATAAAGGGTATTTTAGGCTTGTTTTTCGTATACATAGTATATTTTAAGATGTGTAGGAGTATTTTAATGGTTCTGGGAGAGTTGATATAAATTACTTAATTTTTTATTTCTTTATTTCACGATTATTTAACAAAATACGTTTTAAATATACAAATAAGTACATATTTCTTTAACAATTTGTTTTTCTTATCAATGTCGTTTTTAAAAACATTTGTTTTTTAACCTTTTTTAAACCGTCTATCATTTCTAAAATCGTTTCTATTTAAACTGTTTGTTTTTAAAATCGTTCTTTTTTAAGTCCTTCGCTTTTAAAAACTTTGAACAGTTCATTTTTTACCCTTTTTTAAAACCAAACATTTTTTAAACTTTTATTTAAAAAATTCATTTTTTAGAGTCGTTCATTTTTAAAACCGCTTATTTTTAAAGCGTTCCTTTTAGAACCGTTTATGTAAAGCGTTACTTTTATTTTTAAAGCGTTATTTGAATCATTTATCCTTTTTAAAATCCTCCATTTTTGGACTGTTTGTTTGTTTAAAATTCGTTCATTTTTTAAACATTTTGTTTACTAAAATCATTCGCTTCAAAAATCTTATATTCTTAACATAATTTTTTTTAATATTATTCTGTCGCAACCCGCGACCCCTACCCCCGGAGCGGGAGCCGCGAGCACAGTCCGGTGGTATCGGTGTTTATTAATTTGACAGCGGAAATAGACATTAGAATCGTAGTTAGGAAATAGATTTCAGAGTTCCAAAACACCAAACTTTTATATTAAACAAAATGGGATAAAACCCATGTTTCATTCTTAACATCTTTATAGGGATAAACCCTAATTATTGACAACATAAACTTCTGTTGATTTTCCTGATTATTTTCTATTAAAAACATACAAGGCACACGTGTGAGTAAGATAACCCAAATCACATTAGCCATACAACACGAGACAGAACCCCAACGAACGTAGTCAGGCAGAGCCTCGACATGCGTTGGTGGGTTCTAAATAAATCGGGTAGGGTAACGAATTAGTGATCGGGGGTTAAAATACTTACAACGGGGCAGAGATTCATGCTTTAGGGGTATAATATCGAGCTATTTTCGTTCAGAAGTATAGAGAGAAAGAAAAGTGAGCAAGGGTGAAAGGTTGCATGGCTGCTCAAATTTATACGTGAAATCTGGTCCAGTCGCGCCCCGCGACAGCCTGAGGCCCTGCCTCTCGCGGCCCGCAAGGGCACCCTAGCTATGGCTAGGGTTGCCTGATCACAACCGTAGACTCGACACGAAGGGGACACGTGTCACACTGGGTGTTTGTCAAGTAAGGGCTTCTCGCGCCCCGCGAGAAGGTTGAGGTGATCCTGTCGCGGCCCGCGAGCGACACAAAAACCTTATTTTATTTGGTTTTAATAAAAACTAAGGTTATACGAGTCTGGTTTCGGTCACACGGGTTAATTTAGGGTGTTTTCGAGGGTTGTTATATCATTTGTTTTTATAAATGCTGTTTTTTTAAATATTCTAAGAAACCGTTCGTTTGTTTAAAATTGTTCATTTTTTACCTTTCTTTTTTTAACAATCATTTTTTAACATTTGTATTATATAATTTACTAGGTTATTACTCGGGATTGCTTCCCGGGCTCGGGAAACTTAGTTATATTAATTTTTATTTGTTATTAATACGACCTCATTACATCAAGCATCTCATTGGATTCAACAACAATGTCTTCACATCACCGGATTAGATCATGAAACCATATTAGAGGTCAAACAAAAGAGCAACAGGACCACATGAATAACATCATTTCCACTTTTACTTCAATGCACTTACGTGATCAGGTGATTTGTGATTTTGTAAAAATGTTTGTTCTTGTACTTCTTTATAAAATTACATAGAATTCAAGAAAATGAAACACTGACTTAAAGAGCAATAATTTAACACCCAATCTAATCGGGCAAATAGATGTTGACCAAAAGTCAAACAGTTGTTGACCAAAAGTAAAACAGATGTTTAACCAGATCTACTGTCTTCTTATATTTGAGCACTGTTTTCCTCTTCAAAACATTGTTCAACCTAACATGGGTTTCCATCAACTGTTGACCAAAAGTCAAACAGATGTTAAAACCACTGTTTGAGTTATTTAAACGTCTGTTGAATACTAAATGAGATGTTGACCAAAAGTCAAACATATGTTGACCAAAAGTCAAGCAGATGTTGACCAAAAGTCAAACAGAGTGACCCGTACATGATTTCTTATACATATTTAACATGTCTCATTTGATCAATTTCAGTTTTAGTTTGGAAATTGTGGACACCAGTCACGACAAAAGGCGATATGTTTCTTAATATAATCGAAACTGTATGTGTTTCTATTTGCTTGAAATGATTATCAGAGAATAGAACTCGATGTTTTTATTTCTTTAATGGAATAATTAACCAGCTTATCATTGTCAAAGAATAGGGCTTATAACTTTGAACATGATTTTTCTATTAGTTTGTACTACATTTTTTATCAAGGAATCATTTCAAGCGAGTAACTGAGTATATTGTCTTTAGCTTACATCGCCGGTAGTATCTAACTGAATTTATTTCTTGAAGTTTCTTTGCTCAGATGTGTGGTTATACCAGTGTCTCAAAATTCACCAACATCAATACCGGTTTTAAAACTAAGATTAACGGCTGCAAGTTTCTGACTTTATAAAACGGTTATTACAAAATTCAGCATTGGCTGCCCGCATTGTTTCAGTTAGACATGGACCCAATAATTTACATCTACATATATTGTTTTAGAACCACAACTTGAAAACTAAACCATCAAAGTCTACCATCGGTTTCTAAAAGCGAACATCTACAACCCAAAAACTTGGTTCCATCTATCTTTCTGCATTTGCCTTCTTCAATCCCATGAACATTCATCTGAACAATAAAAGCTTTTTACCTTTTACGAAGTTAAGTGTAAATGCTTGACCTGGATCCATGCCTTTATCATTCACAAACTTTCTCATTCCTTGCACATAATATCTTGGTTGACCTCGAGATGAACCTATAGCAACTTGAACATTCCAAATAGCACCTACCACATCCACAATCTTCAAACCGATCTTACGATTCAGTCCGAGATCTTCAGCCTACCTTTTAAAAAGGTGCTGTAACAAACAACAAACAATTCAATAAACAAAGAATTAACACATCTTTAAAATATGACTAAAGTATTATATATGAGTAAACTCATCATCATAAACTTACAAAATGACCGTCCACACGGAAAGAAATAGGTACGATCTGATTGTCTTCATTCACAATAACCATACCACCTTCATTGACATTAACGATGTCCTGTACAGCTTCAATATCTGAACACAGGATAATCTCTTCTACCACCTTTTCTTTAACAACAACACAGACCTCCGGTGGTTGCACTAAATCACAGGTAGCACAATTGAAAACCGTGATATGAAAAGTCTGAAGATCTATCGTCTCAAAGACAATCAGATGATCAACAGTTATTGACAAGTCATTCATTATCTGCTTCCATCCGGTAGTTATGTAAAGTTCATTGTTGAAATCTTCCATCCGTACAGACCAGTTCTGCTTTGCAGATCCTTTAATAAGAACCGGATATGAAGGAATAGTGTTTAACATCTTGTGATGAACAAAAGAACGATTAATACTCTACAATCCGAAAAAAACACATTATATACTACGTTAGTAAAAATATATCAGAAAATTAAGTAAATAAATAAAAAACAACAATTAAACAACTGTATCTCCAAAAAAAATTACATGATGAATATTGTTTGAAGTTAGATACCACATAATCTTCGTTACCAGACATTTTGTAGTAAAAATGATCACAAGGAGCAAGAGAAATGTCTTGATAAAAATATAATATTCTGAAACTTTCCAATTCTTCCTCATAGTGAAATATCAACCATGAATCTGAAGGTATTTTCAAACTGTCTACCAACTGACACCAACCATTATAGAAATAATATATTTGGTAGATAGATCTAGACTTTAAAAACGTTTCCAGTTGTGGTCCGGATGTTTGTATTTCCAGTTGGATAATTAAACTGTTGAATCCATTTTTCATACTGTTTTGGCAAAATCTAAGCATAAAAAATAAAACACTTTTATTGCTAGATATCATACGAAAAAAAATAAAATTAAGTTTTAAAGTAAGATCGGATAAAATTCCTAACCAAACATTTCCTTTTACTGTCTTCAAGGTAACACGGAAATCCATAAATCACTGTCACGTAATACTGTAACAGTATCAATTATATACAATCAAAATCAATAACATTAAGAAACAAATGAATACAGTCCATTAAGGTATGCAATACATCTAAATAAAGGATGATACAACTAATATATATCAAAATAACAATAGACAACATCGAAAAGGTGAGAATACATGTATTTTCTTATCATATCAAAATATATATATTTTTTACAGCAAATCATATAATTAAAACTTAAAACCTACTTTTCCGATTAAGTATCACAAATAGACATGGAGGATCATCAGCTGAATAAATTGTATAGAAAGACAGGATAGTGACTACTAATCAAAATAAGTTCAACATTACAAATACACATGAGAATACATCAGTTAAAATCGGAAATTTATATCATACTTCAGAATAACATCGTTACATGAACAACTGTATAAACAACTTTACAAATAAACATGAGAATACATCAGTATAGATTGAAATTTTATATCATACATTAGAATCACATGAACAACTTTATAAATAACTTTACAAATGAGAATACATCAGTAAAGATCGAAATTTTATATCATACATCAGAATAAGATAAATACATGAGCAAAGTGAAATCCAATAAAATCAACAATGGATAAGATATATGGTAGATACACCAAATGCAGATCACTTTTTTTAGAATCATATATGTCTATCATAACATGCATTATAACTACATAGTAATCGGATATAAAAAAAATTAGGACTACCAGAAGTTGTTCGAGTATAAACCGCAACAATAAACGCAATCATAACCAACAATGGATTGAAAAAAAACAGGGAGATACATGAATACACCACCGTCGATTACAACTTCTTCATTAAAACAACAAGAGCCATAATCGGCTATGGAATTCAAAACTAAAAGAATAAACATGAAAAAGTACAAAACAAATTAGATTATTTAACAATACCTTTGTTATTATCCAAGATGATATTGATGAAGATCGGAAGAAATCGAAGAAGATGAGAGTTTTTCTTGGACAAAGTGTACGAAGATACGTGGAGAGAGAAAGGAACCGAGATTTTGTAAGGATCTTGAAAACGTTAGAAGGTTTAAATTATTAAATATATACCATGTAACCGGGTCAGATCATCCCATTTAGTTTTGGTCAACATCTGTTTGAGTTTTGGTCAACATCTCATTTAGTATTCAGCAGAAATTTGAATAACTCAATCAGTGGTTTGAACATATGTTTGACTTTTGGTCAACAGTTGGATGGAAACCCATGTTAGATTGAACAGTGTTTTGAACAGATGTTTAAACATCTGTTTAGAATTAAACAGATGTTGGGGCTTAAACAGATGTTTGGCCTTCTATATCAATTGTTTGGACTTAAACAGATGTTTGAGCTTAAACATATGTTTTGCCATAAACAGATGTTTGGCCTTAAACAAATGTTTGACCTTAAACAGATGTTTGGCCTTAAACAAATGTTTGACCTTAAACAGATGTTTGCCCATAAACAGATATTTGGCCTTAAACCAAACATCTGTTTAAGGTCAACATCTGTTTGACTATTGGTCAACATCTGTTAACATATAAACACTGTTAACATAAATTACAAATAATTAGCTAATAGACGGCACACATTTAGCATCTTAAATCATCAAGACCCTTAACAATTTGACCATATGATTTAATCGTGTGTTTTATCTTAGATGGGATAACTCGAAAAGAAAATTAACTACAAGGATAATATATTAAACGGGTCAAAAATGCTCAAAGTGTATTTTACTGCATAAATACTGTTACATATAAACACTGTTAACATAAACACTGATGCAATATCTGCTGTTGATGCTGAACTACTATTGTTGATGGGCAGTGGTTCACCTTTGGTTGATCAGGCCTTTGGCTATTTCTTGTAGCTTTGCTAAGTCATGATTTTCTACCAACATCTGCTTGATGGCCACTTTAAATAATTCGGATTGTTGTTGCACCTCTTCTTCTTCATCCATCTGTTTTTGCCTCTTTGTTTGATAGACAGTAAGAGCAGATGGAACAGTGGGTTTAGCAGATCTTTTAGTTGGTAGGGTCTGTTTGATTGAAACCGATGATGCTAGATAATCTGGCCTTTTAGGAACAGAGGGGTCTTTCTTTCTTCTTTTTTCCAATTTTTTGTATGTCTCTATCACTTTAATCTCTGTCCACCTTGTGATTTGATTCCTTGAGCCATAGTTATAAGCTCTTCATTCATTCTCTTCAATTTCAAAGCCCTTTCAGGTATATTCTTTTTATACTGGGACCAGACTGGGGGGGTTGGTTTTATTGTTGAGTCTTCAAGCATCTTTTTTATTCTTGCAATTTCTTGCTTGAGCTCACTTATGGTCTAGTCTTTGAATTGATACCTTTCTGCCTTGTATTTCTTGTTTTGTATGATGTGCTCAATGTAATCTTTCCTTAGGCTTTCATCATCTCTTTCTGATAACTGCTGACAAAGATCTTTTGAAAACTGCTCTAATGTTCTGACTTGGATGAGCAGATATTGCAGATTTCTCTGTATTTCTTTATCAGATTTTCCTTTTGTGTCTCTTTTTGAGATATCCTCTACTTGTTTGGCTTTCAATTGAAGGTATTCATCAATGTTCTTTGGCAAAGGATACCCTTGAAGAGATGGAAGATTCCTCTTTTCAGGATCATCTTCAGAATAGAAGGATTTGATCTCCTCCCTAACTGCTGGAAGATCCAGAGGAAATTTCACACTGAAAGGAACCAAGGCAGTAGTTTGGTCAGGGGTTAGAATTCAAGCAGTTGAAGTAGGTTTTTGCACAGTTGATAGGATCAGAGGTTGTGAAGATATTGGAAGTGGAGAAGGTACAGTGTCATCTTCAAGTATGACATTTGTTATCCTCCTTCTTTTGATTTTTGGTGTGGTTGGAGGTGTTGAAGTTGGAGTTGTATTTGTGGATTGAGTGGTGGTTGGTAAAGTGACAACAACATTTGTTGTGACAACATCTGTTGAAACCACTGATGTATCAACAGCTATTGATATAACCGGTGTCTCAACATCTGTTGGCTTTGTGGTTTGAGGTGAGGAACTTTTGGGGATTTCAAAAGGTGATGTATCAACCACTGATGTATCAACAACTGTTGATATAACAGGTGTGGAAGTGGGTTTGCTGAACTTTCTGGTAGTTCTTATTCTTTTTGAAGTACCCTTTTGTTCCATTCTCTCTTTTCTATCTGCTTTTTGTTCAGCAAAGGCATTGAGAGTCACATCAACCTTCTTTGTACCATCTGGCCTTGGAATTTCTACAACAGGTTTAGCCTTTGGATCAGGTTCTTGATACAAACCATCCTTTCCTTTCTCCCCCTTTTTGGCATCATCAGGGTTTTCTACATAGACGATTGTAGGAGGAGAAGTACCAGTGGTTTGAAGTAAATAAGCTTTGATGGCTTTAATTTCAGCTTGAGTATCCTTATACCTTGCTTCCAGAAGGTCCTTTTTGGTGGGTTTGGGGAGCTTTTTGGATTTTTTTCTTGATGGTCTTTTTGGTGATTTTTGGTGATTTTTGGTGGGGGTTGCACAGCAGAGGTTGTGCTGCTTTGGCACCAAGAGCAGTGGACTCAACAGCAGAAACCTGAGGAGCAGATATGGACGCATCTAAAGTTTACTCAGGCTCCTCTGTTTGTGTTTTTAAATCTTTTGTCTCTGACATCCTTGTAAAAGTTTCAGCAGACAAACTATTTAAAAACCTTGGAAACAACAGGAATGGTTTTTTCTTTTCTTTTATATTATTGACATTTTTAACCAAATTATTGAAAATCTATTGGGAGTAATTGAAATCTTTTTTAGCCATAATAGCATATCCTAAGTATTTGTAAGACCCAACTTAAATAACGAGATTAATGATACAAGACAAGCATTTAGTACTAAAATATCGAGTTTACAAAAGCTTTCATGATTTTAAGACCATATATGATCATAATATTCAAGTTAAAAACCTACCAATTAAACATACAAAACATAACTTCAAGTGTCTACTAGATAACTTTTAAAAACATAGTTTCAAGTATCTACATATTACTAATACAAAATAGATCAAGTGCGGAAGCTTTGTTTAGTGCGTTCGGTTCTTGTCAATTGCTTGATCGCCATCCGGATTTAGTCCGTCATCACCTACGGTCAAAACCATGAAAATAATTAGTTTTGACCCTTTAAAAATCGAGTAAAAACAAGTTCCATGTTCAAACATATCAAAAACAAACAAAATTCACGATCTGATACGGTCGCGCCACGCGACGAGGTTAAGGATCGGCCGTCGCGGCCCGCCAACACCGTGGCGTCACGCGCCGGTGACCTGGTTTGTCCGTGGCGTGGCGCTACGGGGTAATTTTGACAGAATGTTGTTATTTGGAGCTGCAAATTCAGCCCAACACCATTTTTCTCAATTCCAAACTTTAAATCGACATAACTTTTGACTCGGGCGTCCGTTTTAGCCGATTCTTTTTCCTACGCGACCGTAATATAATTACGGACGCGTTTATTGACACCATTTACATAAAATTTCATTTTTATAGCTATTGGCCTTTAATTTGGCTCCTTGTTTATTCAACCCGTTTGTTTACAAGTTCAACAACTTGTTTTATTGTCAACACATGTTTACAACCAATTTACCCCAATCCTGGGTTTTCCGACTATGACGTTTCGCTTCCCTTCCGAGGGTTGCTTACGCAATAATCGTCATGCTTGTTCAAGGATTTTAAACATGCTTTTTAACACGATTCGACAAGAATAAATTTCAACTTGCTTTGACCCGTTTTGATTGTCTATGGCACTTCGCCACTTCCATGATTTAACGGGTTTCCTTGTTTGCCAAATTTCAATGTAGCAAGCTAAATCTAACATTTAAACATAATGTAACGAAACCATAAGTCGCGTACCTTTAAAGTGCACCCTTCAAGCGTGTATCACCTCCGGCTTGTCCACTTGACGATCCGGATTCTTTACCTAAAGAGTTTCATTCACAACCAATTTAGAACTCTTTTATAAGCAATAACGGACAATTCATTATGACATTCAAATCTGCGCTTTTGTCCGATTTTTAACATTTTACTCCTCACTTAGGTGTTTCAACAAACACCTAGCGGGTCAGATTCTTACATAATCATTACTAGGTACTTGATATGTTATTTTCATCTACATTCACTTCGATTAGGCGATTTGCAAAAAATTTCAACATCAATAATACTGAATTTAACACATGAATTCAGTTTTCACTAGAATAGTATTCACAATCCTAGTGCTTATCTAGTCTCTACAAACCCAATAATCACCTACAATGGTGATTATAACCTCTAGAATTATCATACTAAATTTTAACAAGAATTCATCTAGGGTTTTATCCCTAAACATCATGTTACTTCTAAATTCATCCATGCAACATATATTCAAGCTCAATTTTTGATTTTCTCAATTAACCTAAAACTGAACAAGAATCAAAATACCAAAATTTTGCATACCTTTTGATCCCTGCAACGAGGTGATCACTAATTCGTGTTTGAAACTTGATTTAGAGCTGATTATGGTCTTCAATTTGTGAGTTTTTGTGAGAATTAGGGTTTGAAGGGGAAAGCCCTGATCGCCCCTTGTTCTGATCGACCCAGATACGCACACATGTGTGTGTTTGGTGTGTTAATTGTTATTTTACCATTCAAGTTTCCTTCTTTACAAGTTTGGTCCCTTAGCTTTATTTAACTTATAATCTAGATGTTTTAACCTTATTATATGCCTCTACAAGGCTCGTAACTAACTGGGTTGTAATTTCCTAGTTAGCTGGTTCTTGTTTGATTAATACTTTATAATTCTGATTTAAAGTTTTATAAATTCCGGGTTGTTACAGTATTGAATTTTCAATGGAATTTCATTGAAAGTTGTTGTTTTGTTTGAAACACACATGAGTAAAGTATGAAATAAAAATTTCATGGGAGGTGGGAATGCTCCTTTTTGCATAGTAGCTTTGGAGCATTGCTCTTCATACCCCCTTTCAATCAAATCTCTTTGATACTCTTCTTTAAGGAAATAGTTTTTACCTGTATGATCGTTCATCTCAAAAACCTCAGATATGGTTTGTGGAGTAATAGCAACCTGAATCCCACCAACTGTTGATGTAATAGCCGAAGGCTTCTTGTCTTGAACTTCTAATTTTGCATTTTTCCAAAATTCTCGTAGGGTTTCTTGGTAAATAGGTGCGTTGCAGATCAACAAAGTTTTGTACTTTGAGGATGAAAGAGCATCAATGATTGAATGGAAATCTGTGTTTTTACTTGTTTTCTCAAGTGTACATAGATAGTTATGAGGGTTTTTGAGAGCAAGAGCCATGGTGATTCGAAGGAACTTGTGAGAGGAAGAATAAGATGAAGCGTTTGAAGGAATTTGATGGCAACCGCTTTTGAAAGAATTTTGGAATTCAAAATGACAGTTAAAACCCTGTTTGGGGTTTTGATCAGGGTTTTATAAAAGTAAAAAGTGAATGTTGATGTGGCAGCGGTTACAAAGATCGGACGGCTAAGAACTGTCCACGTGACAACCTCTGATGAAAATGGATGACAGTTGTTTAGGGAAACCACTGATGGTCAATATCAGTGGATGTCAACAATAAAAATGTGAGCAGTGGCTGTTTTTTAACTATCAGTGGATAGCCAACAGTGATTGAAACACTGATGTTTGGACTTAAACAGATGTTTGACCTTAAACAGATGTTTGGCTATAAACAGATGTTTGGCCTTAACCCAAACATCTGTTTAATGTCAACATCTGTTTGACTATTGGTGAACATCTGTTTGACTTTTGATCAACATCTGTTTGAGTTTTGGTCAACATCTCATTTAGTATTCAACAGAAATTAGAATAACTCAATCAGTGGTTTGAATATCTGTTTGACTTTTGGTAAACAGTTGGATGGAAACCCATGTTAGATTGAACAGTGTGAATGAATAAACACTGAAGTATCATAAAACTGTGAATGAATATACCCAATCCGAAATTGTTATACATTTTCATAAATCTAACAACCATCATCGAACCTGTAACAAACTCTAAACACTGATACACTAAACACTGTTACATAAGAAACACTGATACATAAATACTGATGTTGTCTTTAACAGGGCTTTGTCTTCAACAGTGGATAGGCCTCATCAGTCTTTAAGTCCATCAGTCTTTATAAGGAGCAGTGGTTAGTTATAACAGTCCTTAGCATGACCAGCTGTTATAACCACTCCATAACCTTTTGAGAGGAAGCAAGTGTCGGTCTATTCAATTAAGAGGAATCACTGAATTACATCCATGTTGAAAAACATAATCGATAAATTTAGGGAAAATGGGGTTGAAAGATGATAACCCAACAGTGGAGGATCTCATTCTACAGCTTCGATAAATTCAGGGTTATTCTCAAATAACGGTTCCTAGATGTTTGAAGACCGACAAATGTCCAAAGTGTTGAGAGGAGACCTTTACATTTTAGGTTTGTTCCTTATTTTGATTAACTGTTGATGATGTTGAGAGTTTTTATTGACACTGACATTTTAGAATATGTTAAGATGCATGTTGAGATTATTAAAATAAACTATTACATAGAAAAATAGAAATTTAATGAAATATTTATAAACTATTACATGCTAGAGTTAACACTTGCTAGGATTTCGTAGACTCTGGCCTTTCTCCATGTGATTTCATGCTCTCTTTTGTTTTTCAGGTCAGTTAGCATGTTGCAGATTTTCTGATCCTGTTTTAGTAGTTGTGTCAGAAACTCATCTGTATTCTTCTGGAAATCTGATGGAGGAGAGTGGAGGACTTCATCGAGCAATGCTATGTTGTTCCAGGTTTTCTTGTAATTAATGTCATTGATTATGTCGACTTTCCTGTTTAGTTCTTCGTCTGTTCTTTTTTTCTTTGAGTGACCACATCAAGAATTGTGTTTTAACATCGATGGTGTCTGACCAGTGATAGAAGCAGAAGTTTGCCATGTAGATTTTTGTTGGATTTTCTGATGTGGAACAATTTTTCACAGACAGTGATTTGTAGTACAATTTGTTAATGTTTTGAATCAAAAGTAATCATCGGTCTTTTATAGAGTTTAAAAACGCGTCTACATGGTAAATGAAGAGGTTAATTGTAATTATGTGTACACCACGTAAAAACGTGTCCAATTATGTATAGACACGTGTCCTAAACTCTAAATATGTGAAAAATTGAGTTTGAAGGACTAAAGTTGACAAACAGTGAAAATATGTATGCGAAGGGACTAAAAGTGTCAACATGCCAAACTTGAGCCTCTGAATGACCATACGTGAAGAATATATTCTTAAACGAGTGATTTATTGGATATAAGAAGCCGTTTGTTAAAATAATCAGAAGATTATAAAACTACAAGGGTTAAACGTGTCAACATGTTAATTCTGACCTCTGAGTGACCTTTTAATGAACCCGAGGCTTCAAAATATTCAAATATACTCTCAAGGATAAGTGATAAAAATTTCACGTGGTTTCGAGATCGTTAAGCGAGTTTTCAAGACTTTGGGTGAAAAGTGTCAACTTGATGAAACTTGCATTTATAGTGATATTTAACGAAACCGAGCCCAACGAAGTTTGTTTATACATCCTTGGGCCTCTAAAAACTAACTACAAGGGCCTCACATGTCAAAAAGGAGGTTATATAAGGTTTATATTGGCCAGGGACTGATTCTGCCATGTTTGAAACAAGTTTAACCTGAGCAGCAGGTCTAGGCGGGCCGTGTAAGCCCCTTATCAAGCCAACGCGGGCCGCGTAGAAGTCCCCAGCGCAGAATTATGTTGACAGGTGCAGGTTTCAGCTGCATAACCGACTCAATCTCATTTGTATCGATCCCATGGGCGGTTAAACGGTTTTATTAATCCACTAGGACACCTGGGGTGATCCTAGGAAGTCCCATTACAGCTGCAAGTGATCCATGAAGTTGGATTTTTGTATATAAGGAGCATTAGTTCTTAGTTCCTATGCTCACATTTGCAAACAACTTTCAAAAGGACTCATTTCTGGAGCTTGCAAGGATTAGGGGAAGAATTACAAGTGTAGAAAAGATAGCAAGGACCATTAGTAAGAGTCTTAATCCCTGCTTAGTCATTTTAATTAGTTTAAAAACTGAAAAGTCAAACTTATCGTAATTAGGCTTTGACTTTAGGTTTAATCACAAATGGTCCAGCCACTGACCGAAATGAAAGTGGTTATGGAACCATATTAAGATAGGTGATTAACCTTTAAAAAGGGCACCTCCTAATTATTTCGTTTGACTAGTTAATTGTCGGGTCAAACTAGTTTGACAAAAAGTCAAACTGGACAGAAAGTTTAAAAATGAATTAAATTAATAAAACAGAGGTTCTAAATTATATTTTAACATTCTAATGACTTGGTAATTAATATAAGAACATGTTTTATCAGTCCTAACCCGACAATTATCAGTCTAAGGTCAGTTTATAACCGAAAGTCGCAAAAGCTTGACTTTTGCTTTGACTTTCAGTTCTGACCCGTTCAAGCTTAATTCTCCCATGTTTTAAGCTTCCATTAGGACCACATTACTTAGTAGTATAACCCTCTGGAGTTATATTGCATGGTTCTTAGTGGATTGAATTATATGCTCTTGATCGTTAATATGCTTATAAATGCCGTAAATGCCCTTTTGTCATATAAATGAGATTTTTAGAAATGTGAGTGTACAAAAACCTTTGCTACTGATATATCAGCTTGTCCCAAAAATTTGACATCAGTTCTTGGTCCCAAATAGAAGTTATGCTCGATATCGTAATTAGAAGCTTTTTATTAGTTAATTTGCGATATCTTGTATAATGCACCTTTAAACTTGGATTTTGAACCAAAAATCATTACCTACTGTTAAGATATTATTTTTAAGGAATTTTAAGATTTTTGTTCAGATTATAATCTGTTTAAAACATAGAGTTCATGTGTAATTCGGTTAATGACGATAATACCCTTTTTAGGCATAAAATGAGATTAACAAATGATTTAAATGCCAAACTTTTTCCTACTGATTTCATACATTAAATAAATTATTTTAAGCATTTAAAACTGATCAAAACCTCAGATTTACATAAACATCTTGATTATCGTCAATTAGCGAGTTTTACACTAATTAGGTGCATAGTATGGTTTAAAACCATATTTAACATCTAAGACTTATTACCTACTGAATTTTTAAACAAATTTAAATATTATTATAGTAGTTATAAGTTATGAACTCAGGTTTCCAAAATGCCCTTAAAAGCCTATGTGAAATGACCAAAATGCCCTTTCGGGACATAGTTTGGTCATAAATAGTAAATTTCACATATGTATAATATCTTACTGATGTAATGAGTTAAATTAAATATTTTTACTGATTTCAAAAGACCAGAACTTCAGTTTGTTATAAAATCTCTTTTATAAGCATTAAAATTACCAAAATGCCCTTTCGGGACTTAGCTTGGTTTAAATTACTTTTTGGGCATATATGTTAACATCCTACTGATGTATTAACATATTTTTGGACAAAAACCTTTGCTACTGATATATAAGCTTGTCCCAAAAATTTGACATCAGTTCTTGGTCCCAAATAGAAGTTATGCTCGATATCGTAATTAGAAGCTTTTTATTAGTTAATTTGCGATATCTTGCATAATGCACCTTTAAACTTGGATTTTGAACCAAAACTCATTACCTACTGTTAAGATATTATTTTTAAGGAATTTTAAGATTTTTGGTCAGATTATAATCTGTTTAAAACATAGAGTTCATGTGTAATTCGGTTAATGACGATAATACCCTTTTTAGGCATAAAATGAGATTAACAAATGATTTAAATGCCAAACTTTTTCCTACTGATTTCATACATTAAATAAATTATTTTAAGCATGTAAAACTGATCAAAACCTCATATTTACATAAACATCTTGATTATCGTCAATTAGCGAGTTTTACACTAATTAGGTGCATAGTATGGTTTAAAACCATATTTAACATCTAAGACTTATTACCTACTGAATTTTTAAACAAATTTAAATATTATTACAGTAGGTATAAGTTATGAACTCAGGTTTCCAAAAATGCCCTTAAAAGCCTATGTGAAATGACCAAAATGCCCTTTCGGGACATAGTTTGGTCATAAATAGTAAATTTCACATATGTATAATATCTTACTGATGTAATGAGTTAAATTAAATATTTTTACTGATTTCAAAAGACCAGAACTTCAGTTTGTTATAAAATCTCTTTTATAAGCATTAAAATTACCAAAATGCCCTTATGGGACTTAGCTTGGTTTAAATTACTTTTTGGGCATATATGTTAACATCCTACTGATGTATTAACATATTTTTGGACAAAAACCTTTGCTACTGATATATAAGCTTGTCCCGAAAATTTGACATCAGTTCTTGGTCCCAAATAGAAGTTATGCTCGATATTGTAATTAGAAGCTTTTTATTAGTTAATTTGCGATATCTTGCATAATGCACCTTTAAACTTGGATTTTGAACCAAAACTCATTACCTACTGTTAAGATATTATTTTTAAGGAATATTAAGATTTTTGGTCAGATTATAATCTGTTTAAAACATAGAGTTCATGTGTAATTCGGTTAATGACGATAATACCCTTTTTAGGCATAAAATGAGATTAACAAATGATTTAAATGCCAAACTTTTTCCTACTGATTTCATACATTAAATAAATTATTTTAAGCATTTAAAACTGATCAAAACCTCATATTTACATAAACATCTTGATTATCGTCAATTAACGAGTTTTACACTAATTAGGTGCATAGTATGGTTTAAAACCATATTTAACATCTAAGACTTATTACCTACTGAATTTTTAAACAAATTTAAATATTATTACAGTAGGTATAAGTTATGAACTCAGGTTTCCAAAAATGCCCTTAAAAGCCTATGTGAAATGACCAAAATGCCCTTTCGGGACATAGTTTGGTCATAAATAGTAAATTTCACATATGTATATATCTTACTGATGTAATGAGTTAAATTAAATATTTTTACTGATTACAAAAGACCAGAACTTCAGTTTGTTATAAAATCTCTTTTATAAGCATTAAAATTACCAAAATGCCCTTATGGGACTTAGCTTGGTTTAAATTACTTTTTGGGCATATATGTTAACATCCTACTGATGTATTAACATATTTTAAGCATAATAACAATTAAGACCTGTATATAATTCATTTGGTTACCCGTTACGCGTTTATGCGTTCGGATCGGTTTATATGACTAGTTTACGTAAAATACCCGAAACGGGTTTAACCTTATCATTAAATTCTCAAATTCCAGAATGTGTTTAGTTTACCCATATTATATAAGTATCCAAGCTTGTCGGGCCTAAACCACATTCTATTCCGGTCTCCGCTTAATCTAGCGTTTAGAACCGTAAAGTTTCTTTCTAGCTAGCCGGTCTAAGTCTTTGACTTAACTAAGGACCCGTTAGCATCCCAATAGGTTATTAAACCTTCTATACAGATTAAATAGCATCCAGTAGAAGGTACCATCAAAAATCTTTAGGATTATACTGCTGAGTTACCTTTCACATTAGCTCAGGTAAATACTTTTAACTTATTTTCCCTTATACAGGCTTGGGATATGGTGTTATAAAATACCACTTGGTCGGGTATGAAATCATTTAATCGGATTGTGATTAATAAATTTACATAACCCGTTTTAATCTGTCTTGTTTGATAACATAAACATTGGGGGTTAATTCGAGCGTGTCTTGGATATCCTCGGCTCATTTCATTTGAAAATGGCCACGACCTATGCACGGGGTGTAGGCATACACCTGACAGATGCAAATGCTAAAAATATAAACCCACATGTTGGGGATAACTCCTTTGTGGGTTCTATAAGTGGTGAGTCGGCTAATCATGACCGGCTTCCAACCGGCCCCAATTGTATGAGAAACATGTAAATCTGTATACAAGATTATCTTTAAATAATTGTCCCAAGTTATAAATGATTTGTGCCTTGTGCACTTAAATCAATTTTCATAAATGTTTTCAAAAGAGTCAGTTAATTGTATTTACCAATGTAAACTGACGTATCTTCTAAAGATTGATTGACAGGTACCTCTCGTAAATAGACTGGAGCTATTAGGTGTCGTATAAGAGGATCTTGCAATTCCCTAAGATGCCTGAAGTCTATTATTTTCCGTTTCTTGTATTTTATTTATGATCCGCCTGTGGATCTTATTACAATCCAGTCTGTATATTCTTTCGTCGAACACTCAGACATTATGGTTTGTAATAGTTTATTCACCAAGCCTTCTGCTATGCTATTATATTGTGTGTATTGACAATGATGATATCAACTACGTCACGATACTCCCCGTCGGGCCCACCGGTAATATGTGGAAATATCGGGGTGTGACATTATGATAATCTGCTTTTGTTCTTTGACCTTCGAAAATTTGTCCCTTGGGTTTCTTGGTATTTAATTTTAAATTTTTCCCATAAAAGTTGGGGTTTGAAAAGGTTTTTGCATTAAAAGACTGCTGTTTTGAAATATACATTAATATGTTTATATTAAATCTACACGTTTTGATTTATTAAGTATATAAACTCATAGCCACTTCACCTGTTTTTCATCACTATTTCCTACGAAGATATCATACTTTTAGGAAAGTCGAGTAATATAGTTTATTGAAATGGCGTCATTCAATTCTGTAAAATCAGATGATTTAAAGCAGCGTTTTGTCAGGAAAATCGAGGAACAAGTGTATGAAGATAGGGCTACTCTTCAAGAGCTGAAGATATGTTTTGATGGATTGCAAGTTGGCCTGTTCACAAGAGAGCAGGTTTCCAGAAATCTTATGCGGATGCCTTCAACTTCCGTTCGTGAGCTTTGTGTTGTCAGTAATATAGAGTGCGGTGATAGAGATGTGGAGTTCATGGCGATGCTGAAGGACATACATCGAGAGGTTTAGCAATCGATGGAGTTGAAGTTAAAGTTTTTTAATTCTTGTTGTTATTGTTAGATTCGAAAGTTTAGTTGTTCAGTATGTTATGTAATTATTGGACTTTTAATGTCATGAATAAATGAATAAATTTTAATCTTATGAATCTATGTTGCGTTTGTAGGAAAAAAAAGAGAGAGAGAGAACGTCAATTTTAAATTACCATTTTGCATATTTTGAATTTCAAAAGTTATTGATATTATCAGTAATTACAGATTTGATTTGAAAGCAATTGTCATCATGACTTTTCTAATTTTTATTTTAACTTTAATTAAGAGAAAATAACCGTCAATTTGAAATTCCCATTTTGCATATTTTCAATGTCCAAAGCTCAAGAAATTAGCATTAATTACTGATTTGATATGCAACAAATTGTCATCAACAGTTATTTTTATTTTTTTATTTTAACTTTAATTTTTATCACCAAAACAATGTTGGAGGAACTCTTATCTCATTGAAATGTAACGATTAGGTAAAATGGTAATTTCATTGTAATTCTAGTTTTCATTTGATAATTTCATTCTATCATTAATTAACCATATCAACAATAAAAATGTGAGCAGTGGCTGTTTTTTAGGGAAACCACTGATGGTCAGTATCAGTGGATGTCAACAATAAAAATGTGAGCAGTGACTGTTTTTTAACTATCAGTGGATAGCCAACAGTGATTGAAACATTGATGTTTGGTCAGTCAGTGGTCAACATGAAGAATGAAGAAACAGAGGTTGTCTTTCAGTAGTGGATAACTTTTAACAATAAGATGTTTGAACCAAAACAGTGGTTGTAACAGACTTTTAAGGATTAATGAAAACTATCATTTTTAACTATTTTGAAGAGTCTTAAAAACTTAAAATATGAGAAGACAGTGGATCTGGTTAAACATCTGTTTAGACTTAAACAGATGTTGGGGCTTAAACAGATGTTTGGCCTTCTATATCAGTTGTTTGGACTTAAACAGATGTTTGACCTTAAACAGATGTTTGGCCTTAAACAAATGTTTGCCCATAAACATTTGTTTGCAAAAAAAATGACCAATTTCAAGAATACTATACCCAAACAATCAAAATGATGAGCTTAATAATCACCCAAGTGTACTTCATTTTTATTTATTAGTATAAAGATCAAACCACTGTTCTATTTATAGTACAGATAACACCACTGAGGTGATGTGATAAATACTGTTACATACAAACACTGTTGTGATAAATACTGTTCTATTTATAGTATAGATAAAACCACTGAGGTGATGTGATAAATACTGTTACATATAAACACTGTTGTGATAAATACTGTTACATATAAACACTGAAGTGATATGACATCTAACAACCTAACAGACTATAAAACACTAATGTGATAAATACTGTTACATATAAACACTAAAGTGATATGACATCTAACAACCTAACAGACTATAAAACACTAATGTGATAAATACTGTTACATATAAACACTGTTAACATAAACAAAGGGAGAATATCTGCTGTTGATGCTGAACCACTGTTGTTGTTGGGCAGTGGTTCACCTTTGGGTTTGTCTAGGGTTTGTCTCGAGAGATAAACTCTAGGGTTTGTCTCGAGAGATTGTATATACATAACATACCATTAAGCGAATCAACATGGGCAACAGTCAATCATGGAACCAACATAATTTTCATCATAAACACTGAAGTATCATAAAACTGTGAATGAATATACCCAATCCGAAATTGTTAAACATTTTCATAAGTCTAACAACCATCATCGAACCTATAGCAAAATCTAAACACTAATACACTAAACACTGTTACATAAGAAAAATTGATACGTAAATACTGATGTTGAATCCGCTGTAGATGCTGAACCACTGCTGTTACTGACCAGTGGTTTTCCTTTGCTTGATCAGGCCTTAGGTACATAAGTGCTTGTCTTTAACAGGGCTTTGTCTTCAACAGTGGATAGGCCTCATCAGTCTTTAAGTCCATCAGTCTTTATAAGGAGCAGTGGTTAGTTATAACAGTCCTTAGCATGATCAGCTGTTATAACCACTCCATAACCATTTGAGAGGAAGTAAGTGTCGGTCTATTCAATTGAGAGGAATCATTGCATTACATCCCTGTTGAAAAATAGAATCGATAAATTTAGGGAAAATGGGGTTGAAAGATGATAACCCAACAGTGGAGGATCTCATTCTACAGCTTCGATAAATTCAGGGGTATTCTCAAATAATGGTTCCTAGATGTTTGAAGACCGACAAATGTCCACAGTGCTGCTTCTTTGGACATTTGTCGGTCTTCAAACATCTAGGAAGCATTATTTGAGAATACCCCTGAATTTATCAAAGCTGTAGAATGAAATCCCCAATTGTTGGGTTATCATCTTTCAACACCATTTTCCCTAAATTTATCAATTCTATTTTTCACACCTCCCAAAGCCACCTATCCGCCTCCAAAGAGATCGAGACAGCTTGAAGCATGACCTGGATTTGCTGTAATTCCACCAGTTCAGTATTTAATCCCAATATACCAACTCAATACAAATAACAAATATTTGGTGTGCTACACATGTAAATAACTCAGGAAACAAATTTGAAACCATAAATATGGATTATAAAGATCTAAGAATGAAACATGGGTGAATAAACCAACAAAACAGATTGTGAAAAACAAAAACTACAAACATATCAAAATCAATCTACTCGTAATCACATGGTACACCAATGCAAGCATCTGAATAAACAATAACAAATCAAAGACAAAATCAAAAGCTACAAACATATCAAACAAATTACATAGAATCATGAAAGAAATTAGGTCACGGATTGTTACCAGATTTAGCGAGAGAAGAATCGATGGAAGCATTGGAGAAGATGACGATTTCAAGAAACTTCAATCTGGAAAAGATGACGGCGAAGCAGAAGACGATTTCAAGAAATATAAGATCTGTATACAGATTTTAAAATCTAAATCTAGATTATAGAGATCTATGAATGAAACATGAATCATAAAATAAAAAATTACCTTCATGATATTAAGCAGATCGACTTTCAAATTGGAAGAATTGTAGAGGAGGCACCTGATTAGATAAACAATCGATTTGAGAAGAGGAAAGATTGGATCCGATAAAAATGTCTACACCTGTAATAGGTTGAATCAGAACATATTATATTGAAATTTGATTTAACACCCATGATTAAACACTTTTAAGAATTATAGCATACAAAATGAGAAATTAAGATCCATTTTCCATAAACATACCAACCACCACATTCCTCACATATTAAGTTTTATAACATGCTGGTTGCTGCACATTAAACACAATAATCAAAATAAAAGAATAACAAACAGACTCAAGAGTAACAATAGAAGTTAAACATCAATAACAATTATTTTGTTTACCTTATCATAGATAATAACAACGATCAGCAAGAAAATGGGCGGACTAAACGATCAGGTGCAGTGAAGATTCTGTAGATTTGTGTTTGAGATGAGGGAAACGATGAAGATTTAGGGTTTGCTTTTATTTCAGAAGGGAAAGAGAGAACATTGCAGACCAAATTTAGATCCATATACAAAACCTATAAAAACCCCTATATATAACATTGAATTGTCTGAAGCTTCAAAACTAAATAAAAAAAACCAATAGAAAACTAATCCTATGAATTTCAAAATTCACGATGAGAAATATCATACCTAACAATGGATAAATCTGTTAATCTGAACTAAGTGTACAGTTTCTAATCCCACAAACGATTAAACTAAAAATATAAACAATACCTGAATCCTGTCCAAAAAATCCAAACACATGCAACAATAAAAAAACAAAAACCTTCATAGTCGGATCGGATAATCAATAAAAAATGATCGAAGATGAATGTTATACCTGGATTTGATCGTATCTTTAAAGAAATATTGTTGATGGTAAAATATACCTGAAAATAAGTGACGGTGATAAAATTCCGTCCTCACCGGCGTCACCGACGAACATGAACAGTTCAGATCTACAAAATTCCGTCAAAAATCAGCTAGATCAGTTGCTAAAATCACTAACAGTGTCCATAAACCGATCAATAAGCATCAATTAACCGCAATATAGAAGAATCGGAAACATATATAACGATTAAAAGATGAATACAAACATGGCAAGTCGAATCAAGACTCGGATTCTCATCCTTCTATGTTGCATCCCACCCTCTCGTTGCTCCTAACCCTAATCTTTCACCTAAACGAAAAACATAACCTTGCCTTGAAGATAGATTGCAGAGGATTCAAGAAGAAAGAAGGGGAAAATCAAGAAAGAGCGAAGGAGATTTGAAAGAAGGGGAAGCCTTAAATGCGAGATGAGATAGATAAAAGAGGAGAGTGATACTGTTGGGTGGGAAAATGGGAAAATAGTAGCCCTAATTTACTGACACGTGACCCAAATAACTTTCATTTATTATATATAATAGATTTATTGCCGAATTCAAAAATAAACTTCAAAAAATGAACAATTTTAAAAATCAAAAGAATTTACAAATGAACGATTTTAAAAATCAAAGAGATTTAAAAATGAACAATCTTAAGCAAACGAACGGTTTTTTCGAAGATCTAAAAATGTCGTTTATAAAAATAAAGCAAAAGATGCTAAAATTATGTTAAAAATATTAGGTTTTAAAAGACGTATGGTTTTAATAAATAAAAGGTTTAAAAAATGAACGAATTTTGAACAAACGAACGGGGTAAAAATGAAAGATTTCAAAAAAGATAAACGATTCGAATAACGCTTTAACAAAACGTTTTACAAAAATGATTTTAAAAGGAACGCTTTAAAAAATAAACGGTTTTAAAAATGAACGACTTTAAAAAATGAATTGTTAAAAGACGTATGGTTTTAAAAAGAATGGTAAAAAACGAACTGCTCAATTTAAATAAATAACGGAGGACTTAAAAAGGAACGATTTTAAAAACAAACAGTTTAAAAAGAAACGATTTTATATAAGAATGACGGTTTTAAAAAGGTTAAAAACAATTTCTTTTTAAAACGGCATATATAAAAATAATAAATTGTTTAATAAATATGAGTTTATTTGTATATTTAAAACTTATTTTGTTATTTATAATCGTGAAATAAAAAAATTAAGTAATTACACGTATATAAAAATAATAAAAGAGCTTTATAACTTACATAAACAACCCCTAAGCTATAAAAAGACCAAAATACCCTTAGGCTTAACCAGAGAAAAGTAACATTGTTAGTGTTAGGGGTCAAAACCGTAATAAAATACAATCTCAGGGGTCTGATATGCTAAAAGATTCCTTTTTAGACCGAAAGTGTTAAACTGGTTAAACCAAAGGGCCAAAATAGTAATTTACTCTATAATATAATATAATACAATACAATACAATACAATACTATACTATATAGTAGCTTACATAATATCTGTAAAGATTAAATAAAAATAGGTCTTAACATAGAAATTGGGTTCTATCTACTTAAGTATAATGTTTAATTGCAAAATATAAAAAAAAACGTGAATTTAGTCTAGTAGAGTATTTACTAGTGTAAAAACATATTTTTTTAGATTCTCTGACTAAAAATATGTGTTTGACAATACGGGAAAAAACAAAAGTATTAAAAAGATGTCTCTTTCCCTTCTAACGTTAAGCCCAATTTATATGTTAAGAGAAATTTATACTGAAACCTAACTCTATATATAATATAATATAACATTTGCACTAGCTACTTAAAAGTAAGATCATTAAATTAAATATAACATCTGTTATAGCTACTTAAAAGTAAGATCATTAAATTAAATATGATATTTTCTTTGTAGTTTTCAGCCTTTTATTGGCTCTTTATATATATATAAAGTGTGGTTGCTGTTAAAAAAAAATTAAATACGACATTTGTGTTTTATGATTAAAAAATAAATATAAACGAAATATACGGATACCTGTCATGGGTTTCATGCACTTCCAATAAATTTGTAACTATTTTTCATTTATTGGCATGAAGGTACGACAGAAGACAACAAGGAAATCAAGTGAAAATTTAGGATGAATGTTTGGCGGGATGAAGTCCATGAGACCATGAAAATTACCTTTTATTTTATTTTTTTCTTTATTTCTAAACGGGCACATGCCTACTCTCTTAGAGAGCAGTGGCGAAGCTTGAGATTTCCGACTGGGGGATCGAAGATGTATATACCAAAAATTTCTTTAAAATTGGGCGGTCAAAAACGTATATACCCAAAAATTTATATACGAAAACTATATACTCTCCACTACTAAAAGTTTGGGGGGTCGGTCGCCCCCTCACGCCCCTATAAAGCTACGCCCTTGTTAGAGAGAAACATCTTGATATCGCTAGACTACATACTCTTTATTTATTTGTATTAAGACATGTTAACAAGTCAATGACGATTTTCAAGTTGTGACTGAGTTGTAATCAAGTTTTAAACGAGTTTGGAAGTTAAATGCATTGATGGGTTGTAACTTCTAAGAAAAACAGGTTATGACTGAACAGTAATCAAGTTTTAAACGAGTTCGAAACTTAAATGCATTGATGGGTTGTAACTTCTAATAAAAAGTATAAACCGGTTAGAATGAAAATCATTAAAACTCATGTATTAATTCACAAGTTGCCCAAACACATAACAATTTGCATTAACAAAGTCAACAAATAAAAAATAAGCAAAAGTACTATTTTGACCCTTTCCCCACCCCCACCCCCATTGAATTAAACCACCATCTTCCTCATGAGAAAAAAGCCTGTAAATTTAATGAACTCATGGACTTCTCTTGATACCACATTCAACCTATATAAAGAAATTAAAAAAAAAGTACAACTATTATTGCCATTTGTACAACTAGCTTTTATCATATATCTTCTTAACCTATTTCCATTCTTGTTTTTGCTGCTTCCACACCAACATGTTGCATACTTGCATATCATCCACCATCAATGCCTTCATTTAGGAATTCAAATTCAAGAACAAGAATGGAAATAGTGATTATACGACTACATTCATAAGAAAAAAAAAACAAAAATATTAAAATGAAAAAAAAAACATGCAAATTGTAAAATCTTGATCAAGAAACAGGATCTTGAAATCATGTGTAGTGAAAAAGATTGAGAATTTTCAATTGTGAAGTGGGTTTGGACCAGATGGGACTAATCTTTTTGCTACGCCGTATCTTGGGTCGATTTCTTCCGGCGACGGTGGTTGCGGTGGTAGTGGTGGTGGCCGGAGAAGGTGGAGTCTTTGGGATTGGAAGGAGGGAGGAGGTGGGTGTTTTGGGGTGGTGGGGCAATGTTGATCATGGTGGGGATGAGGGTGTTGGAGGGAAGTTTCCAGCGAATCGGTGGCGATGGCGGTGGCGGCGGTGGTAAGGATGTGGAGGAGTAAGAGTAGGAGAACTTTCCGGCGAGTTAATGAGAGAAAGTTCTTCATTTTGTTGGGAGAGATGGTTGGTTATGTTATGATGATGAAGGGAGTATTTATAAGACCTAAGGATGATCTTGTAACTAATTTAAATTTAATGGTTCACCCTCATTTAATTTTTTAATTTGTTTAAAAGATATATACAAAAAAAAAAATTTCTTTAAAAGATATATACTAACTTAGTGATACTAACATACTAACTACTAACCTGCTAGAGAAACCATGGGTGTGGTGAGTGATGAATATTTCCACTAAAATCCACCACTAGGATGGAACAAAGCTCGATGACGTCGCGAAACTTAATTGGATGTTGTGAGTGATGAGATATGGACGCCCCTAACCCTCACTTAGTATCATCATAAACATACGCCGATAAAAAAAATGTTTGGGAAAAAATGAAATAGTCAAAGTGATAAATGTGTATACGAAAAAAAAAGTGTCAAACCCTCGTGTTGGGATATGGCGTAAAACCGTAAAAAAGAGTAATGTCAACACGTCGTCGTATTTTCGTGTGTTAAAGGGAGTGTTGATAACTATATAATGGTTAAAATCACTATTTTTAGAGTCGGACTAATACTCGGGTCGAGACTCGAGAACCATCTATTTAACCGGTGTGGTCAAGTACTTTTAAACTTCCATTGTTGGGTCGATCAAATATGGGTTGGGCCGGTTGCATCGACAAAGTGGATTGTGGTTGACAAGTTTTCAAATTTGTTTATTTTTTTTTTCTTTTAAAATCTCATTGCATCAACAAAGTGGATTGTGGTTAGGGCTGTAAACGAACCGAACGTTCAGCGAACAGTTCGTGAACCGTTCGGCGGGAAGTTCGTTTATGTTCGTTCGATAAGCTTAACGAACGAACACGAACAAAAAATTTTGTTCGATAAGCTTAACGAACGAACACGAACAAAGGTCTCGTTCGTTCGACTGCGTTCGTGAACGTTCGGTAATATGTTCGTTTATGTTCGTTCGTTTATGTCCGTTTGTGTGCGGCTTTTTATGTTTATTTTTCAAAAAGTTTTTAATGTTTTATTAATTTTTTACTTTCCCCATATGTATTATTTCTCTCTCTCTCTGGCCCTTTCCCTCTTTTGATATAACGCTCCTTCATTCAGTTTATCTCCAATCGATTGAACTCAATATTATCCATCCCTTCAATCTTTAAATGGTTATATTTAACTTCTTTCGTTGTGTCAATGTTTAAGATTAACGGTGCGTTTTTAATTTTCAAAATTAAAGTTCATTTGTGTTCGTTTGCGTTCGTGGTTAATGTTCACGAACTGTTCGCGAACAACCAAAATTCCTTAACGAACGAACACGAACACAAACTTCTGTTCGTCATGTGTTCGCGAACAGTTCACGAACATCCAAATTTCCTTAACGAACGAACACGAACATAGCCTTGTTCGTGTTCGTTCGGTTCGTTTACAGCCCTAATTGTGGTTGACAAGTTTTCAAATTTGTTTATTATTTTCTTTTAAAATCTCATTTACTGATTTGTATATTATTTCAGAATTGTATTTTATTTATTTCAAACTTTCATAGATTGTTCAAAATCAAATTCACACCAAATTTTCTTTTAAAATCTCATTTACTGATTTGTATATTATTTCAGAATTGTATTTTATTTATTTCAAACTTTCATAGATTGTTCAAAATCAAATTCACACCAAAAGATAACATAGTCTCCATATTTTGTTTTTATTTACTTGTATGCGTGGCACACATATAATTTTCAAACTATTTATATAATTTTCAAACTATTTATAACTAGAAGTAATCATGCGCACGTTGCGAAGCGCTAAATCGTCAAAAAAAAAAAAAATTAACGTCCTCGAAACATTAATAAAGAAAACTATAACCTTTACATAAACTCACCCCGCAACTTTGCGGACGTCAAATTGTGGAAAACTGATGTCGAATATGTATACAACTTTCACGACCATGGGCGGACCCACATAGAGCGGGTCGGGGTCCCCGGACCCTAATGCTTTTAAAAAATTAGTAGATCCGGTATATTACATTTTATAAGGATCCCATAAATACAATTAGGTGGACACCATAGAAAGGAACGGAAAACTGGTGTAGTTGTAAATCCCCTTCTTTACCAACAAGAGATCATGAGTTCAATCCTTGTATAGCCCTTTTTTTGTTTATATTTTAATCTAATTCAAACCTCGCTCTGATCGGACCCGAAAATTTTAACGTTTGGTTATGAAAATTTTGAACACCGAAAAAAATGGACCCCAATGGAAGAAAATCCTGGATTAACGTTTGGTTATGAAAATTTTGAACACCGAAAAAAATGGACCCCATTGGAAGAAAATCCTGGATCTGCCACTGTTCACGACACGTACATAAGACTGAAGGGAGTGGGGCGTCCTCAAAAGAGGGCGTCTTGCGACATGTGGCGTTTGGGGGCGATTTGGGGCGTCTTCAAAAAAGGGGGCGTGGTGTTCATGGCAACTCAAGATGCCCCTCCAAGACTTATGATTGGTTGTTTGAAAAAGGAAAGTTTTTTGATTGGTGGATGAAAAAGAAAAGCAAATGGGGGTGGCGATCTGTGGGAGACGCCAATGATGAAGTTGCTATGGAAGTTGCCTAAGGGGCGCGGTGTTTGGGGCGACTTAGGGCGACTTGGGAGGGGGAGTCGCCCCACTCCCCTCAGTCTAAGTGCTTAGATAGTTTGTATATTATCACATTTTAACTCCGTATTTAACTAAACTTATACTGAAATGTGGATATAAATATGAACACATTGTAATGGTGTATTCTGAATTTTATAAGTATAAGTTATAACTGAAAAACAAAAAATAAAAAGTTTATGCAGGACATGTGTCAACATGTTGTTGCCCAAATAGTTAGAAAAAAAAATATTTGAAAAAGTGAATGATTTAAATGGTAAATTTATTTAGAGTAAATTGCCATTTTAGTCCCTGAGTTTTGTTTAAATTTGCCATTTTGATCCAAATAGTTTTTTTTTTCGCCTGTGGGTCCCTGACTTTTCCATTTTGTTGTCATTTTGATCATTTTGTCTAACTCCATCCAACTCCATCCAATTTTGTCTAACTCCATCCAAAAACCCAGTTTGTACATAGTCACTAATGTTTTCAGTTGCCATTTTGATCCAATTCCAAAAAATCAAAAAAATTCTAAAAAATCTAAAAATCAAAAAAATTCAAAAAAATCATAAAAATTCTAAAAAATTCAAAAAAAATCTAAAAATCAAAAAAATTCTAAAAAATCATAAAAATTCTAAAAAATCCAAAAAATCATTAAATGTTTCGGCACGAACCGTTTCGAACCGTACCGTTTCGAACCGAACCGTTTCGACCCGTACCGTATCGACCCGCACCGTTTCGACGACCCGTACCGTATCGAACCTAACCGTTTCGACCCGTACCGTATCGAACCGAACCGTTTCGACCCGTACCGTTTCGACCCGTACCGTTTCGACCCGTACCGTATCGAACCGAACCGTTTCGACCCGTACCGTATCGAACCTAACCGTTTCGACCCGTACCGTATCGAACCGAACCGTTTCGACCCGTACCGTATCGACCCGAACCGTTTCGACCCGTACGGTACGGGTCGAAACGGTTCGGTTCGATACGGTACGGGTCGAAACGGTTCGGGTCGAAACGGTACGGGTCGAAACGGTTCGGGTCGATACGGTACGGGTCGAAACGGTTCGGTTCGATACGGTACGGGTCGAAACGGTTCGGTTCGATACGGTACGGGTCGAAACGGTTAGGTTCGATACGGTACGGGTCGAAACGGTTCGGTTCGATACGGTACGGGTCGAAACGGTACGGGTCGAAACGGTACGGGTCGAAACGGTACGGATCGAAACGGTACGGGTCGAAACGGTGCGGGTCGATACGGTACGGGCGAAACGGTTCGGTTCGAAACGGTACGGTTCGAAACGGTTCGTGCCGAAACATTTAATGATTTTTTAGAATTTTTATGATTTTTTAGAATTTTTTTGATTTTTAGATTTTTTTGAATTTTTTAGAATTTTTATGATTTTTTTGAATTTTTTTGATTTTTAGATTTTTTAGAATTTTTTTGATTTTTTGGAATTGGATCAAAATGGCAACTGAAAACATTAGTGACTATGTACAAACTGGGTTTTTGGATGGAGTTAGACAAAATTGGATGGAGTTGGATGGAGTTAGACAAAATGATCAAAATGGCAACAAAATGGAAAAGTCAGGGACCCACAGGCGAAAAAAAAACTATTTGGATCAAAATGGCAAATTTGGACAAAACTCAGGGACTAAAATGGCAATTTACTCTACTCATTTATTTAAGACTAAACTTCAGTTTTCCTTCCTGTGGTTTGGTTGTTTTAACGGTTTTTCCCCAAACCTTAAAAAATAGTCATTTTACTCCCTGATCTATGAAGTTTATCACCATTTTGCTCCCCGCCCCTAACGCCGTTCAAAATGTTTGTTAAAAATAAGGGTAATTTGGTAATTTTACATATAATGAGAAGGGTGCTTTAGTAACTTTACAAAAAGAATTTAATTGTTTTTAATTATAATCAATAAAAAACATTCCTACCTTCATCACTATGTGTCTCTCTCTTTCTCCCTTTTTGTAACAATCACCAGTCATCACCAGCACCATTAAACACCACTACCTCCAACCGTAACAAGTCCGACCACAACCACAACCCCAAACCCAACGGACTACAACCACGACCCCAAATCCGATTGCAACCACAACCCCAAATCCAACCGTCACCACCGCAACTCCAATCTAGCCGTCATCACCTACCTCCTCCCTCGGCCGCACCAACCCTGGAAAAAACGGCAAAACCAGTTCAAGACTCTACCTCTGCCAGCCGCACCGACACTGAAAAAACCGTCATCACCTACCTTTGATTGGGTTTATTCGAGATGGGTGAACCAGATTTTTACAAAGCGACATTATCAACCCATTTGCCGCCTGCTTTTTCTCTCCTCTGCGACTCCGTTTTCTCCAGTAACACCTCACTTTATTCCGGCCATTTATTTCTCACCTTTAATCTCCGCCGATAACCATCACTAACTCAGATTCACATCTCAATTCTCTTATTTGATCCATTTTTTACTCAACGCTTGCATTCAAAACCCTGATTAGGGTTTTTTAGTTTAATTTCAAGTAACTTAGAAAGTTAATAGGGGGGGGGGGGGGTTGAAGCACCAACATTAGTTGCAGTGGCCAAAGAAGGTGAACCAGCGACAATATCAGACCACCCAGGTCTTCAGGAGAAATCGATTTTCAGATCTAGTTGTTTGGGGAGAAATCCCCTTTTCAGATCTGGTTGTTTTGGGGAGAACTCAAATTTCATACCGGCGAAGGGGAGGAGGTGGTGATGGGGTGGTCGGCAGGCGGTTGTGATCGGTTGGGTGGTGGTGGTTGGTGAGGTGGTGGTGGTGACTGGTTGCAGAGAAAGTATAGAGAGAGGGGGGAGGGGTGAACGAGGGAGAGATGAGTTTTTCATTATATATATATATATATATATTAATAAATGGATTTTAGAAATCAATTAAATACATATATATAGAATTATCATAATACCCTTACATATAACAAACATTTTAGACAAAGTTAGAGGCGGGAAGTGAAACGAAGATAAGTTAAATAGATCAGGGAGTGAACTAGCTATTTTTAAAGGTTTAGAGCAAAATTATTAAAATGACCAAACCACAGGGAGCAAAACGAAAGTTTACTAAGCTTAATATGATTTGTATCAATTGCATACACTCCATTTTCACTATTCAATGGAAAGTGAAATGCAATCAGAAGCTTTATTTGCTAATTGTTGTTACATTAATATCATCCAATTTTTTTAACCAGCCGTCTGACTTGTGAACTAGAAAAACAAATTATTTAATGATCAATTCGGTTATGAAAATATTGGATTGTTTATAGAATAGCAAGTTATTCAACTTTATAGAATTCCAAGTCTAGATAGAAAAATAACTATTATTTAATAGTATTATCCCTTGTTATTTATTAAAAATAAGTTCTTTATTAAAAACAAGGTTAGAAACTTGTATTTCATACAAGTTGAATAATGAAAACAATATAATTTATAAATTTTTAAATACCTCTTATTAGGGATGTGCAGATGAAACCGAATCGATATTGTCACATGTAACACCTCGAAAACGGGTTTGGTAATCAAACCACGTTTATACTAAAAGACGGGTAATTTACCTTTAGTGGTAAAAGTAACCCGGTGAATATTATGATTCATAAATAAACAAGAATTTACTAACTAGGAATTCTAACCTAGTTAGCTAATAGTCTAGAAATAACTTATAATAGGGTTAAAAACAGCCAAACTATAAGTTATACAAAAGAGGAAGGGTTAATCTTGTAAAAACTGAAACTAGAATTAATTAAAACAAAAACCAAACACACCATTTGGTGTCTGGTCGATCAGGAACGCAGGAGGAGCGACCAAAGCTTCTCACCAAACCCTAACTCCACAAATTTGATCAATTGAAGGTTAATTCCTGTCCCAAATCGAAATCTGAACATAGATTCGTGATCCTCATCACAAGGGGGTTACAAGGTATGTGAAATTTGGTGCTAATTCTCTGTTTGAAATTCTCATGAAATTAGGAAAATCTGAAATTCATGGTTGCATGTTTGTTTTATGATGAATTAGGAACCATATAGTGTCTAGGGACAAACCCTAGACAAATACAAGTTGAAATCATGTGAAATTTTAGTGAAACCTATGAACACCATTGTAGGTGATTAGTGGGTTATGTGTAATTTGATGAACACTAGGAAATAGAGTGTTGATCTAGTGTAATTTGACAATTTTGAAGTGATTTCATAAATTTAGAAGTTAACAATCATGTAAAATGGTGGATTGGGGTGAAATTAGGGCTAAGTGACGAGCTAGAAATTTGCTATATAACCATGTAAAAATCTGCCCCTAAAGTGTTTGTGAAAATGCATCAAAGAAGGCTTAAAATTGAAATTTAAAGTTAAAACGCATGATTGTAACGATTTAGCGAATTATGCGATACATGATTGAAAAAGGGTTCTAAACGGATTGCGAATTGAACTCTTTAGGCGAGGAATCCGGATCGTCAAATGGACAAGCCGGTGGAAATACGCGTTTGGAAAGGATGCTTAAAAGGTACGTAACTACGGTTCCGTTACATTATGCTAGATTTCGTATTTTCGTTAGTAGACTTTAAATTAGCATAATACATTAAATTGACATTTAGTTGAAGTGACGAAGATCACTAGGTAAAAAAACGGGTCAAAAGGTGAAATTATCACCCTTTGACAATATCGACTAATGGTTTGTCGAGTTACATGTTTATAGGAATAAATATCAAATGGTTACGCACATCGCTATTGCTTAGCGGCTACTAATTCAAGGTATTGAAACGGGTCAATATATTGATCCGAGCCAGGTATGTATAATGATTCAACCCATCATGTAGAACTTGAGGTTTTCTAAGAGTTAAACAAGGTCAAATTGGATATTTGGTTATCTTAAAGATAAACCGAATAATTCAAGTTATAATTGTAGTGTTTTAGAAACATAATGGCTTCTAAACAAGGTTATAGTTAAAAGATCGAATTTTTGGGTCAAACAAGTATCTGAAAGTCCTTTGTCGTAAAAGAAGGACCAAAATTGACCAAAATGCCCTTGTAGGTTAAATTGAACAAACAACCCTTAAAGGTTGTTTGGAAACGAGTTTCATGATTAAATAAATACTTAGAATAAGTGGAGAAGTTGAAAGATGTAATACGTTAGTCAAATAGCTCTATTTGAGTCTTGCCGTAAAATAACAATCCGAAGCGTAAAACTCGGAACATATAGATATACACATTGAAATCCAACACACAAAGAGTTGTAGTTGAATATTACTTGATAAGAAATGTAGGAATAAGATGCTAGAAATGAATGAAAGCGATTTCAAGCTTTAAAGTGCTTAAATACCCTTAACGGGTCAAAATAAGCATACGAGCGAAAACGGGTTTAAATTGTGTAATAAACCTATGATTAGAACCTAATATAGTAGGTAACATTAATTTGAAGAAGTTTATGAGATATAGGAATCAAATAAATACGTTTGTTTGATAAAATGCATAAACGGGTTAAAATTTGGTGAAAAGGTAACGAGTCGAAGACTTAGAAGTCTCAAAATTTCTTATGTTGGATGTAGGATTTTAACTCCATTAGATGGAGGATTAAATTACGGACGCGTAGGAAAAAGAATCGGGTAAAACGGATCAATAACGAAGAAGTTATGGCCGTTTCCGTGAAATCAGGTCGTGCAGGGAATGTACAGCAACAGCTGAAGGCAACAGTCTGTGAAAACAAGGGCTAGGCGTGACGCCTAGGCCCTTGGCGTCACGCGACGCCCCTAACTCCGGAAAATTTTTAAATTTTGTCATTTTAACCCCTGTACTTGTTTGAACTTAATATTTGACTATCAAAACTAACTTTTAAGTTGGTTTTGATCATAGGTGATCGCCATGAGTGCCCGGATGAAGATCAAGCTCGATGAGGAACCGAACACAATAAAATACAAGCTTCCGCGCGGCGTTTCGTTGTATCTTTAAAACGACGAATCCAATTATATTAAGTAGTATTTTTGAAATGTTGTTAACATGTGGAAATGTTAGTATGAAAAGTTTTTGTAAAGTCACATTTTAGCATTTAAATGTGTATTTTATTAATAAAATCTTGATTTATTAAGTCGGGTGTTACATCACACTCTCAATTTTCACTTAAGGGGTTTCATCGCGAGGCGCGTGACAAGACAGGATCCAAGACACTAGTCATATAAATTGACCTCTATATGAATAAAATCCGTTTTCAAACCATAAATGAAAATGCGGAAGCGTAAAGTAAATGTAAAGTAAAACCGTGCGCAAAACAAATGCCCAAAATATATAAACAATGTTCATTTACTATGAGTCCCAAACAAGATCCGGATCACAGTGATGGTGTCACACCCTCAAATTCCACATGCGGAGTTCTACCAGGAGACATGTGACAAACCAGAATCATAGTCATTAGTCATATTGAACGACCACTATATGGGTTTTAAAAAAATATTTTTCTGTTTGCTCATTCACGAGAAAATACTGTTTATACAAATTAGTTGCGGAAGCGTAAACAATTACAAAATCATAATAGCTAATGTAGTTTAAAGTTGTGTCTAAATATTTGATGAAAACAATGCGACTCCAAGATGCATCCTAGTCCTGATGTGTGCTACCTTAGTACCCTGATAAAGACATGCAAGAACAAGTGTCAACACATAATGATGAGTGAGTTCACAAGTGTTTGATTATCATTATAAAATAAGTTGTTGTTTCCCAAAGGTTTTCCACTATTTCAAACCCGAAACAGTAAGTTGTAGTGATTAGCAGTTACTTGTTATATTTGTAGGTAGCTAACTTATGTTACGTCACCAAAGAGTTCGAAACCAAAACCGACTGTTGTTGCCTCTGTTTGCCAGGTCTATCACTGACCATGGCGATAAGTTAAGCCAATTCTACACCTATTGACCATTCCAGGTCTAGCTAGCGCGACTAGCTCGAGTGGGGCTTGTCGGGCCCAGTAGTACTACTCAAAATTCCCCCGCTATCCACCCAATACTAACGGTCCGAGGTTTGTAAGGACTTTATGTGATAAATGCTACTTTGTGACCATAACAATATAACAAAAGCCCTAACAGTTGTAACGTTACTTTACCATATCATTATGAAATTTCTTTACCGTAATGTAGCGCGTGCTTTCTCCCCCTGTGTTTTAAAAACATTTAAAAGAGTAGGGGCCGTGAACTCACCTGGTTTGCAAAGCATACTATTCCATATAGCAAGTAAAGACAAGCAAAGCCTGAAGCTTGAAATATCCAACTTTCTCGTGCCCTACTACAAATAAAGGACACCTTAAAGTCTAGTGGAAATTGTCTGTAGTTTCACAACTTGGTTATAAAGATAGTTTATTCAACTACCTAGTCTAGATCAAAACACTATTTGATTTAGACAGTTTAACTTGACGAACCGATAGGGACTTAGTATGGTTTTCAAGTGAATATATTTATATAAAATAAAATATATAAATATGACAAAATGTTTAAATCGCGTAGTTACAACTTATTGTATAAGAATTATTTTGGATTAATAAAACGGAAATGTCAGATGGGTCTCGAGTCGTAACTCGTCTTATAAATATGGACAATTATATGTAACTTATATATTCGCTTTGAGGAATTATATATATATATATATATAATAAATAGTTTATGAAAATATCGACATGAACTGAGTTCCCATTCTAAAACGTTTTAAAAGATCTTTGACACTCTCGTGTAAGAAAATACGAATAAACCTTATGGTTTAGTTTTATAAAAATTTGGGCAAAGTTTCCTCTGTTTTTGCACAAACCAGACAACACAAGCTGTCTATATTTTCCAAAAGTCAATGCCCAACGTTCATTACACAGTGTCGAATTATTAATGACATTAATACAAGCCAACACGTTTCGTGTTTTTAGTAATTTACGGGTGCATGTTCATATAACACCATTTGTTTTGTTAATAAATATGTGTAACTAGTGTCCAACAAGTCGATAGTCCCATAAACAACACCTTTTTATCCCTTCCCAAGCGTCAATTATCGTCACACCGTTACATAATTCCAAGTCGGTTCGTCTTGTTCAATTCACAAGTTAACTCTCTATTTTATACAATAACGTTATATAATATAATTACACAGAATATAAGCAATCTGTCACACCCCAACCGATGGCGGAAACGTCAGAGTGAGTCGAACAAGATTGCTCGAGACTTCATAACACTAAATATGACAAGTATTTAATAAACATTTCATTTCATTGCTAATATCAATTACATTGTTTGAAGTCGAATACAACAAGTTGAAACAAAATGAATTACATTACAACAAGTATTTAAAGTTTAAAATGCGTTTCTAGGCATCCTACTAAGTTTCGTGCATCATCATCATCATCATCATCATCAAAATCCTGCAACATGTTTTAAAGTATAGTTCAATACAAAAGTATTGGCGAGTATTCAAGTTTTGGAATACTAGCATATAAGTATAAAAGATTGTCTCAAATCCAACATGGCAATTTATATACAAAGTTGAAGCTAGCGTGCATAACTATAGGCCAAACCCGAGTGTCCACAAGAATAATGTGCATCCCTCGTCACCGAAGTGAACGAGACCGTAAAGTATAATAACTTAACAATACCCCGACGGGTGATGTGCTACTCCTATAGCGATATAATTGTTAAGGTGGGCTAGCTAAGTTATTGAAAAATAGAGAGCATGAAAGTATTCTAGCATAAACAACCTAAACATAACAAATAACATGTTTGGCAGATTGAGTGATTGAATATGTGTGATTATGTGTATTGTGAATTTTGATAGTTGAAACATGTTATACCAAAAAATGCATTAAAGCGTAAAAAGGGTAAAGTATACTAACGGTTTGCGAAGAAATTTCCACTTAGTGAGTTTAACGAGTCTTAAGTTGTTGGAACACCGAAGTTACCAATTTTGGTTCTTGAACTTTTTGCCCAAAGTTGAAAATCTTGGAGATTTGAGAGAGTTTGGAAGTAATTTGGAGGTGTAGCAAGTGTTTGGAAGGTGTTAGAGTTGGTATTTATAAGAGGGTTAAGTGGTTGGGGTTTAAATGAAGGTGGTTGGGGTTTAAATGAAGGTCGTTGGGAGTTAGGACGAGTATCAAATGAGTTGGTTGGAGGTTAGAAGGTGGGTTTGGGGTATTAAATGAGTTGATTGGAAGTTAGGACATTAAAGAAAGTGGTTGGGGAGATGAAAATTTTCAATTTTAGTCCTTGCACTTGTATTGTTGGTTATTTTATGCTATAAAGGTGTATGCAGATATATTATAAGTATGATACGTGTATGAATGTGATTCCGAGAAAATATAATCTCGATGTATGTCTCGGTTTTAAATTAAAACGTGTATTTCGCGACTGATTACATATTATGCATGTATGATTAAACAAGGTTGATATAAAAATACAATTTCCATTATGATCAAAGTCTCGAGATTACAAGGATTGAAATGAAGTAAGAATACAAGTTTCTAAAAATAAAAATGTGAATACAACTTTCTAAATATGGAAAGTACAGAAAATGCGGAGCGTTACAGTCTCCCATACTTTAGGAAATTTCGTCCCGAGATTTATTCAAGAGGAAGACTTTGGAAAATGGAATTTTGGTTAAAACGGTTGGCTAAAATCGCAATTTTTAAGTTTAAAGTCTACGTGAAGTTCATGTATAAGTGTGTTAAAAATGCACGGAAATTTTGAGGGATGAAAAGAGGTAGGTTTGTAAAAGTAGTTCGTTTGACTAACGTGATTTGAGGCACTCGTCGTAAGTAAAACGTGCATGTGTGTATAAGAAGTGAGTTTGACCAAGTTGAATAACTCGATGGGAGAAGTATTTTAAAAGGATGTTACCTAAGAAGAAAAGTTTTCGTATAAAATAGAATATATTTTGATGAAAAGTGTGGCCCGCACCGTAGGTTGTAAGAAAAGTTTTTTCGATTTTAAGGCGTATTAATACAATCACATGTTTGTAGAAAATTGCTTATTTGTGGAAAAACTGGAATGGTAGGATTTATGTTTTCAAAAAGGCTTTGGTGGTAATGGGCCGACTACGTAAAGTTTGTGCATAATAAAGTATGGAGGGTAGCCTTAAAAGTAGAGAAGTGTTTTAAGGGATGGAACGTTAGACCGATTTATTGTAAATAAGGTTTGGATAAAATGTCTAAAGAATAATTGGGAATAATCGTGGTATGAGAGTGAACGAACAATTCGGTAGATGAATACAAGGGTAGGAATGGTATGATTATCGGATATAATGCGAATATGAAGTGTTGAGAAATGCTAGTGATAGTTGTAGTTGTTGCAGCTAACGATTATGAGGATGAGGTTTCGTCATGGATAATCGGATATCGCGTGTTTAGCAGTGCGTTTGTAAGTTACTAAAGTTTGTTTAATCGCGTTTAAATAAGGTCTGGGAAAACACAGAATTTCTCATGGCACGTTTTACGAAAACTTGGTAATATGGTAAAAACACTCATATATAGGATGTACCAGCGGCGTATCCACCATGTTCTAACCATGTTACGTCCGTTTCATTATTTGGTGTCAGGTTATGTTCTGTGTCTTACGATACACAGTAGAACACCCTATGGTTTTCATGCGCCTACCACTATAATCCCGTGTGCACCCGCGATTATGTTGGTCATTGCATGATCCGCATAGTTTGTACTAGCAGTGTATGAGTCAGGGTATGCAGTAACATTAAAAGTGAGTATGTGTGCGTGTGATAGGGTATGAAAATTAAGCATGTAAGTATAATTTTTTTAAGTATGTATGTGACCAACGTAAGAGAACCACTCGGGTTATGCTCACGTATAGGTTCGAATGTATGAGTATGAGTATGAATGATGACAATTTGAGTATATAGTCTAAATTGAAGCATAATGAGTTTAAGCATATAAGATGATCTTGTAAATTTTGAGTGTGCAAAAACGAAATGTAATGATAATATGCGTGAGATTGTCATGAAACATTGATTAAAACGTGTACGACGATATGCATGTGTAATTGTTTGAGCAAATCGTTGAGTTTATTGAATCAAAAAAAGATTGAGTTTGTCGGGAATGGAGAGTTAGATTTGTGAATGTCAAAAGAATATAAAGTATCCATTTGTTATGCAAGATGTGTTTTGTAAGAATAAAATGCTACTTTTGTTTAAAAAAGAAATGGATTTACGTGTGTCGGAGAGTGTTTGCTCCTATGAAGTTTTCTTGCCCATGTGTTTGGATTTAGAATTGTGTATTAGTGGTGTCTGAAAAGATTTTTGAAAACAGTGGGTTTGCTTCATTTAAATTATTTTGTATTAAAATACGAAGAGCTGTACTTCGGAAATTTTCGTAAAACTTTGGTCTTTGAAAAGAATTTAGCAAAATGAACTTATAGATAGTCGATCTAAACGAAACGAAAGTGTACCACCTAAGACATCAACACTGCTAAAAATCACAACCAACACTACCAAGATATCCTAAATGTGTCGGATCTAAACGAAACGAAAGTGTACAAGATGAAGCCAACAAGTTTGAGTTCATTATACTCACCAAGAAGACTAGATCTAATGAAACCTCGTCGAATCTTACGGAATCTCCCCGGAAACTGTGTCCCGCCGCTGAACCATGACTGCCGCTGCTGAACCGTGGTTGCTGCCACCGCTCCCATGCACCCCTACCCTGCTGCCATCACCACTACTCCACCATGATGCCACCGGTCCCCGACAAGCCCCCATCCGTTGTTCGCCATCAATAACCGACCAACCACCACTATCACTCTCTACTGCCACATCTCAGCCCAAACAAAACGAAAACCACCACTTCCGACCACTGAAACTCCTTCGTCAAACACTGCTGCGAATTTTCATGCGCCGCCATGGCCGCCGTCGAGTGCCACCATGGCTGGTCATCTCTGTCTCTCATAGCGCTCTCACTCTCTCGGTTTTGTTTCTCTCTCTAAGGTTATGTGTAGTGGGGCGCTATATGCCTTCATAAAGCCCCTATAAAGCCCCAAACACCACTACGGGGGGCTTTATGAGACAAAAAAAGTTTGGTGGCGCCATATATATAGCGCTGGTGATGGGGGTTGTTTTCAAAGTTTGGACCAATCAAAATAAAGAAAAGTTTTTATAATTAATTAATTAAAACGAAAATTAATAATTAGGTATTGATGGGTAGGGGCTTTATGACTACGGGCTCTAGTGATATAACGCTCCTGTGTGACGTGGCACGACACGTGTCGCATAACGCCCCACAAAGGGCTTTATGACTACGGATGGCCTAAGGCCTTCTCTCCATCTCACTAAAATCTGAACGTGAATGTGTGTTTTAGGTAGAGGATAGGGTTTCTGTAAATGGGGAAGGGAAAAAAGAAAGAGGGGTTATAAGGATTGGGTTTGGGTAAGTGGGTTGGGCTGACATCGCGTATACGAACCTGTTTGACGTCACAAGTCTTGCTTAAAAAATAAAGATTATATTATAAACGATATTATCGAGTAATTATATATGTATATATTTAAATTGCATTTAAAATATAGATTTGAAATATATATATATATATATATATCTTATGAGGTTATATATATATAAGTTAAAACGATACCGCTCAACCAAAGGTGACAGTTAAACAACATGTTTCGCTCGTCGCAGGTTATTATTATCTATAAATAATAATAATAATAATAATAATAATAATAATAATAATATACTTTAAATATGTACCCCTTTTCCGATAATTAGGGCCAAAAGTACGAGTTGTCACATTCTCCCCATGTTACAGAAATTTCGTCCTCGAAATTTAGGCTACATTAAACTCTAGACTCCAATTACGAGTTCGTCAATAGCATGTTACACGTATATAAATACGTTTCACGAAGGTTCACTAAATAACATATAAGTCACATAACATATAAAGTCACATAGCAGTCACATAAATTTATATTCATTTGTTTAGGAAATATTGTTCCGATTATTCATCAACGTTCGGGTACAAACCCATGTGTAATCCTGTAATTCCCCGAATTACTGTTACGTGAGTGTTTGTGCAATAACTGACACACTTAATTAACTCTAATCATGTGAAATACATAGATGAATGTTTGAAGTAACGGAGTTTGTGTTAACGGTGTTAACCCAAAAATGCCGGGTGGCACATCATCCCCATGTTGAAAGAATTTTCGTCCTCGAAATTTAGATTATGATATTCTAGGACCTTGGTTGCAAGTTCATTGCTAAAGAGAGTGTCAAGATATATGACGGTACAACGAGATGAGATAAACCCATACTACACGATTGAGATGACACTTAATGACAGATAAGATTTAATTGTTCATTCGAATAAGTTACAAAGGATTATATATAGGTATAGAATAGTCAATTGTCGAAGCAACAAGTCGACTTCAGCAAGAGTAGGTGCACATAAGTGTGACTATCAAGAACTATAGGAAGTCGCTTACAATGTAGGTATACATCAAAGTAAAAAGATGACACAATTTTCAAGATGGTATCATGGCATTGAAGTTTGGTGGTCCAGTTTCCTTTTCATAAATAATATGGAATAACACACCGCCTAGTAACCACGTGTAGCTATTGTCGTGGGGGTGACAACAATGTTAAGAATTTTAGTAGGTGAAACCACTATGGCTTGAAGAGGTCGTGATGTATCGAAGTGAATTCTTACATAGGGATTTCGAATGAAGATAAAGTTAGGCTATCAAGGAAAACACTATACATGTCAATTTGTATTTGGTCTTAAGTAGATATATAAGTTGGGTTAATAGGAGTTCTATGATAAAGAATGTTCATCTTCTCCTTTTCTTTCTGTCTTTACTTCTTTTTCTTCACTCTCCACATTTCCCCATAGCTTCTTGTCACGACCCTCGACCATACCCTGGACGGGAGCCGTGAGCAGTCAAGTGGTACCGGTGGTAATTTTAAAAATATTGCAGCGGAAAATTTCATCAGGACCGTGAGTTAGGAAAATACCAGAGTTTAGAAACACCAGATTTTATTTATTAAACAGATGGGAATAAACCCATATTTTACAAAGGTAGCTTTAATATGGGATAAACCCGAATGTATGAAACAATGTTTTCTTAATTTAATTTAATTGATAAAATAAGCCACTTCTTTAAGCCCTTTGGTGTCGTATCATCACTCTTATTCCAATCTACTGTAATCACCTGAAACACGTTTTAAAAACATTTGGTCAGCAGGAAATACTGGTGAGTTCATTCATTTTGTACACAAAGACATTTGTTATAATTCACAGTATTATGAGCGATTACAATGTTTTTATATCAACCAATTACCCAAATGGTATTTGTCACTCGACCGTATCTGTGACTATGGTCATATCACCCATTGGCTAACCCGTTGTCCAATGGTGACGGTTATCAATTAATGTATACAAAACCCCACATACCGGCTGTAATTGAAGATTACAAAGACTTAATCCCTTTAATTATAACTTTGAAAATAAATAGGATTTTGGAAATAATTTGGTAAAAAGAGAATGACTCACCTTGTTAGCATATAGTCTTGATTTAACAGGCCTCCTGATCCTAAATCTTCTCATAACTAAGCATCTACTTTAGAGTTCTGAATCTTCTGATGATTAAACATCTTGTTTGATTGTATAGTGCAGAGTTTCTGGTAGTTAAACATTTAGTTTAACAGAGTGGAATACGTATTAGTGTTAAACCCAAATCAAACCTAACGATGGTCACGAGATCAGAACCTTAACAAAATTCACAAAGTATAGTCTTATTTAGACAGCACTTTGGCATTCGTCCGTTGGTTTCCGAATCGATCGGACAGAATATCGTATTGGTGATTTTTGGTTAGAACACCAACGTATAGAGAAAATAATAGAAATGAGCAAAGAAAAATGAATCCTAAGCTTCCTATTAATAGGTAAGGAGTATGAAATTTCTAGGGAGTTTCCTATATACTTTCTAGGAAATTACATATACTTTTCTAGGAAGTTACCTATACATTTTCTAGGAAGCTTCCTACCCACATATATATATATCCTCTTACACCTTCCTGTCAAACCCCGATATTTCCACGTATTACCGGTGGGGAGTATCGTGACATAGTTGATATCATCATAGTCAAATAATCACAGTTCAATGCACAACGGAAGTCTAAAGTAATAATAATACAAACCGATTCGAAAGTATAATAAAGTATTACACAACGGTTGCATATGGATCCACAGGCGGATCTTAAAACAGAAATATAAACACTGTTCAACAGACTTTAAACGTTTAGAACTTGCAAGATTCCTTATTAACGCCTTGAGCTCCTAACCAATTACGTACAGTACCTGTCACTTAACCTTTTTGGAAAATACGTCAGTTTACACTGGTAAATACAATTAACTGACTCTTTTGTAAAGTGTTTATAAAATTGATTTAAATGCACAAGGCACAAATATTATTTTATAACTTGGGAAAATTATATTAATAACAATCTTGTATCAGATTTACATGTTTCTCCAACATTTAGGGCCGGTGTTTAAACAAACCGATCAAGATCAATCGACACACCACAAATATAAACTCACAAGAAGTTACCTCACGAGTGAGTATATCTTTTACATACGCAACAGGGAGGTGTATGCCTACACCCTGTGCTTAAGTTGTGGCCATTTACGCTTTTTAAATGAGCCAAGGATATCCAGGACACGGTCATTAACCCCCAATGTTATTTGTTATCAAGCAATACTGATTAAAACGGGATTATGCAATTTAATCATCTCCGATTAAAAGGTTTCTACACCCGACCAAGCGGTATTTTTATATACCGTATCCCAAGCCCATATAACGGAAAATAAGTTAAAAGTATTTACCTTAGCTAAAATGTAATTTTATTCTCAGCCGTATATTCAAATCAGCAAGCACAAGTACCTCTACTGGGGCTCTCAATTTGGAACGAAGGTTTTATTAACCTATTAGATTCCTAACGGGTCTTATTTAAGTTGTAACTTAGACCGGTTAGTTTTAAGGAAAAGTTTACGGTTCAAAACGCAAGATTAAGCGAAGACCGGATTAGAATGTGATTTAGACCCGACAAGTATGGAGACTTGTATAATATGGGTAAACTAAACACATTCTGAATTTTGAAGTGAAAAATGATAAGGTTTGACCCGTTTCGGTTAATTTATGTAAACTAGTTACATAAACCATACCGAATGTGAAAAATGCATAGCGGGTAACCAAATGAGTCAAGAACAGGTTCCACAAGTTAATAGGCTTTAAATATGTTGTGATATCAGTAGGATACCTTCCATTATGCCCAAAACGAATTTAAAACCAATTTATGCCCCGTAGGGGTATTTTGGTCATTTTAATGTTTATAAAAGAGGTTAAATAATAATCTGAGTTTCTGGTCTAAATAATCAGTAAAAATATTTATTTTATCAAGTTATATCAGTAAGATATCTCACATATGTGAAATTTATCATTTATGGCCAAACTATGCACCGTAGGGGCATTTTGGTCATTTCACACATGCTTTAAGGGCTAATTTTGGAAATCTGAGTTCAAAACTTCTATTTACTGTTAAAGTATAAAAATTTATTCATAACACCCATAGGTATCAAGCTTTAGGTGCCTAATATGGTTTTAAACCATACTATGCGCCTAAATCGCATAAAAGTCGGTATTTGACGATATTCGGTTTAAATAGGGAAATCTGAGATTTTGACTAGCCTTTACAGTTTAAAATAACTTATTTACTATATAGAATCAGTAGAAAAAGGTTTGACATGTAAAGGATGTATAAAACTCATTTTATTAGGAAAAAGGGCGTTATCGTCAATTACCGAGCCTATGCGAGAACTCTATGTTATGAACATTTTAAAATTTAATAAAAATTTCCAAAAATCCCAAAATATTATATTACATCAGTAGGTAAAAGGTTTGATGTCAAAATTTGAGTTTAAATAGGATTTATATCAAATATGCCGTTTAATTAATAAAAAGGCCTTCATTTACGATATTGAGCATAACTCTCATTTTAGACCATAAACTGATGTCAAACTTTTAGGACATAAATAAATATCAGTAATAAAGGTTTTTGTCCTCTCACATTTTCAAAAATCTCGTTTTAATATCAAAAGGGCATTATGGTCAACATTTAAGCATTTAACGGGAACATGCAAATGAATCGGATTAATAAGGAACCATGTAGTATAACCCCAGAGGGTTTTACTAACATATAATATGGTCCTAAAGGAACCTTAAGGCATATCTAAAACAAGCTAAATCGGGTCAGAACTGAAAGTCAAAGCAAAAGCCTACTTTTGCGACTTTCGGTTGCGAACCGAGCCTAAACTCAGAATTGTCGGGTTGAACATGCCTAGACATGTTCAATTAATATTTACCAAGTTATTAAAGTGACAAAACTGATTTTATTGCCTTTACATCATTAGTTATGAATTTTATTTAAAAACTGACTCGTTGACTTTTATTTTAATTACTTTGACCCGACAATTAACTAAGCAAACATGGTAATTAGGAGGTGCCCTTTTGAGGGTTTAATACCTACCTAATTACGATCACATAGCCATGTTAGTTGCGAACAATGGCTCGGCCGTTTAAAAGTCAAAGCGTTTATCGCGAATGCTTGACTTTTCGGCTTTAAGAGCCAAACAACTTAACTAAGCACGAAAGGAACACTTACAAGTGGTCCTTAGGACTAAAAAGAACTCAAAAGGAGGCTCCAAATGATCAGGATCCTCAGATTTGAGATAGAGAGCAAGAACCCAAGAAGAAGGTGTGAATTTCAAATGAATTCAAGGCCCCCTTATATAGTTTTCGGGATTGCATAGGATCGTGACAAGTGTTGGGAAGGATAACCAGATCATAACAAGTGTATTCCGGTTTTAGAAAACAATGGACAAGCCCCTAGATTGTGTTTGATGGTTTAGAGGTTCAAAAAAATGAAAACAAACAACAAAACAGGCTGTTGTTTGCTGCTGTTAAGTGGGTCGCGGCCCGCATAAGTGGCCCAGGTGGGCTTACACGGCCCGCCTAGACAGCAGGCCCAGCCACAAGTTTGGCAGAAATGCCGAAATGGTCCCTGTCTTCATGTAAGTGCATATTCAGGTTATATAAACCCATATATCTTATAAAAAACATATTTAGTCCCTCTGACTTCTGAATCAGATGGACACCGGTTTAAAACAACTTTTGGAAGTTGTCAAGGTCAGAAACAAGTTTGCTGAATTACAAATTCAACCCTTGCACATGTTAAATGCCATTTCTGACATATTTAAGGCCCGTTAAGCCATTTTCAAGGCTCTACCATGATGCCTAAGCATAAGGGATATGAAATATGCTTAAAAATATGTCGGATGTCGGTTCGTTTGGTCGTACGATCACGTTATTCGGTTAATTACGACGAAACACGAACGGACGCGAAAAACGATCCAAATTACACGACGAATGGAATTTTATCATGCCAATAACTAAAATAAAATATTTTAATGATTACATAAATTTTTGAATGTCCGGATATATTCAGAACGTAAGATATGCGCGAAAATGCAAACTTATGCACTTTTTGACGCTTTTAGTCCCCATTGATCAAATAAGTTTATTTTTGCGCACCAAACACCTCTAAGCCTATTTCTAAGCTATGTAAAGGATATTTAGGGCATGTTTAACTTATGATCATATTCCGGAAGGTTCGATACCATACGAATCGATAGACTTTTGTAGTTTGACGCAAATAGTCCCTTTAATGCGCAAACTTGCGCATATCATCGTTTAATAACATCGAAGCCTTATCTATTCCATATTAGGCATTCTTGAGAGTATTATTAAACATCACGAGGCTTTGGATTCATAAAAAGGTCATTCAGAGGTATAATTAAACATATTGACGATTTTAACCCCTTAAACTTGCAAAGTTGCGCGTAACGTCACTTAAAGGCATAAAAGCCTTAGATGGCCAATATTTGGCATCCCCGAGAGTATAATCAACCATCATGAAGCTCTCGGTTTGTTAAAAGGTCACTCAGAGGTAAGAATTAACATGTTGACGCTTTTAACCCTTCATCGCGCAAACTTTCAATTAATTACGCAAATGGCTACTCTTGATCAACAAGTGGCTCATATGTGAATAGGAGCACCATGTAACGTCATTCGAAGGCTTATGTTAAGCACGTTGACACTTTTAGTCCTTTCGCATTCAAAGTTTTTGATTTCACAAAATTAGTCCCTCATAGTCAACGTTTGACTTTATTAGGGTTTATTACACGTGTCAATACATCATTGGACGTGCTTTTACGAGGTGTTACATCCTCACCCCCTTAAAAGAAATCTCGACCTTGAGATTTGCTAAAATAATGGAAGTACTTTTTGTCGTGTAATGGACTTAACCTCCATAGCATATCTGGGGCCTCTCCAAGCACCCAAGATGACCTTTATAATAGGTACATGTATCCTTTTGGAGCTTCTAATCTTGTCGATCCTCCATCGATGTTGATTTCACCACAAACTATAAGTTTTTGTTAATCCGCATATCATTATGTGACAATGCTCTTGACTTATTGACTAGCCATATCTTTAAATCACGAGTGTGGAACACATTGCGAGCTCCACCAAGCTCCTTATATAGGTTTTAGCTTATAAGCTACTTGATCTTGATATATTCGATTTCCTCGAATGATTCTATATATCCTGAGCTTAACTAGCCCAGATAATTAAAAATTCAGCACACCCTTCTCAGGGTGATACCTGCAATTGAACCTTATTCCTTATTAAGGACTTAAGAGGGTTGCGAGTTTCGTCAATCCTTGATTTTCCGCCGATTACTGGCAACTTTCAGACGATTACGAATTTGTATGATCTTATTTGTTGTTTCCAAGGTAATTTTCAGGTCCTACTAATTCGGACTTACCAAACTTCTGTCCAACAATAGATGTTTAACATCCCATCTATACAAAGCCTCCAAAGGAGCAGCCTTGATACTTATATAACAACTATTAGTTATGGGAGAGCTTATTTAAGGTGGGATAGTCTTTCCAAATACTGCTTAAAGCAATCTTAAGGAATAGCTAATCCTCACAGTTATTCGAACAAATCGACGATCCTGGGCAGCTGATGGCGATTCTTAATTGTTGCCTAAGTAGGGTTGCGGTAATTAATGCATAAGCATAATGAACCGTCTTTCTTAATTAATAATATCGGAGCTCTCTGAATTACGAATTAGGCTTTATGAACCTTTATCTTAAAACTCACTTAATCAGAGTTTCGATTATTCCAATAATGATGGTACTAATCGTCATGGAGATTTCACAATAATGCAGCCCTATGTGGGATGTAAATCTTAACTCTATTTGCCTTCGGAGGTAAACAGGGTACTTCTTTGGAGAAGATAGTCAAGACGCAAGGAGATTACAGAGATTTCCCAAATCTCAAGTCCTGGTTCCACTATCTTTGCCTGTGTCAGATAAGTGACACATTTACTTTACAAATCCATGGATACCTTATTCAGTGACACTTATTTGGACATTTCGCTTATGGATATCTTCTTTGAATACCATTAGCTGACTCTAGTACAACATGACCATTGGGATATCTTAGTGGTTCCATGCATTAAACCTCCATACTGATCAGGCATGGAAGCAATCTATGGAACATATTAAGATACACTAATCCTCATATGGCGCTTTTGTCATACAGTCTGGTATTCGCAATTGATAGAAATCAAAGAGATATCAAACTACATATACTGACGTACTTCATCTGGAGAGAGGGTACTCTAGAATTTTACGACTGAAGATTTCTGACAGGAACAGAAGAAATGGTTCCTACGATTTTCGTCTGTAAGTTTTACCTTACACTTAATCTCTGGGGTTCTTATGGAAGATTTTAAAAGTTTGCTATACTTACAATTTATGAAGGATTTATTGGTACCCGAATCAAAACAGATCTCTTAGCATTTATTTTACTGATAAATGATAAGGAATGTACCTGATGTCATTATTGATGTGAACTGCCTCAGGCATTTATCGGGAGAGTTTAAGTGCTTTCATTCTTAGGCTTTCTATCCTTAGCCGCACTTCCCTTTACAGATTTAGGGCATGTAGTCTTGATGTGGCCTTTCTCGTTACAGCCGAAACAGACTGCATCCTTAATGTCCTTACAATCCAATGTTTTATGCTCACTTGATTTGCAGATCCCACAAGCCCTGGGCTGCGATTGGGATTTTGATTCGAACCTGCACTTCCCTAGATGGCGCTTCTTGCAGGTCTTGCATACAGGTTTCTTGTTGGACTTTTGTTTGTTCTTATTGAACTCAAGCTTACCCTTTTTCTTAGAAGTCTGGGAGTTATCTTCCTCCCTTTTCCTTTTTAGTTCATTCTTTGTATCTGAGGCATGAACAAGATCCTTCTCGTGAGTAAGGAAGTGTGGTTTTAAATGGGATTTGGAGCAAGTAGCATTGGGCTCTTTGAACTTTTTCACGACCTTCCTCACAGCTTTTCCAACAGCTGCGTCTATCATACCTTGGAGAACATCTTTGTTAATTTTGAGGTTCACAATTGTAGCATCATTAGCATGTGTCGCATTATCAATGACGTGATTTCCGGTTGTCTTATCCGAGTTTGTCATACTCGAGACTTGGTCCCTAACACCAAATGAAACAATTACTTAGTTGCAATCCAACAACCGCTATTCATCATCCTGATGACCTAACATATACTAACCATGGTATCATTAAACCATACAGGCTAATATAGTACGAACATTCTTAATGAATGTTATTTAAATATATATCAATTATATTTAACCTAGGCCATAAAAGACCATCATTGGCATTTAAGGTTTGGACCTAGTCCATCACCCTTTAACAGGGGATCAAAATGTCACATCTGTCTTTATCATATTGATGATTTTGGATAGCTTGAAAGCTCATCACAAGGATATCGGAAAAGAGTGATTCCTCATAGATATAAAGTATCCATCTAAAATTGATGAAGCAGTTTCTAAAGTATCATCGACCAATTCTACTTCGCGTTATATGTATAGAGTCCTAACAGGCGGATACAACAGTTTACAACATTTATTGTCCACAATAGACTTATCTGTGCCAAGAACAAAATTCTAGCATAAACCTCATTGATAATGAAGGTCCATGTTATGACGTTATCATCCTGTACTGCCTCCTGGGCGTTCATCTGGAAGACTCACGCGTTTGTTTTCTTGGCCTCTTCAGGCTTCTTTATAAGTTTTGGGCAGTTGGTTTTGATGTGCCCTTCGTCGTTACAGTTGTAACGAGTCGCGTTCTTCAACTCCTTGCAATCTAAAGTCTTGTGACCCTTAGTCTTGCAAATTCCACACAATTTAGCACGTGGGTTAATCGTACATTTTCCAGAATGTTGCTTTCTACAGTTACTGCATTTGGGTCTGTTATTAGACTGACTCGAGTTTTTCCTAAACTCGGAATCCTTCCTGTGCTCAGAACTTTCCTTTTTCTTCTTGTCAGATCGATGAGAGTTCTCCTCTTCTCTATTCCTTTTTCCCTCATCAGAAGACTTAACAGACTTATTCCTGATTGCATCTAAAGTGAGAGATAAGGATAAGTCCACCATGGACCTATATGTGGTAGGCCTAGATGCCTTGACATTTCCCTTAATTTCTGGTGCTAGGCCTCCAATAAAACGTGCTATACGTTTAGGTTCAGGGGTGACTAAATAGGGAACTAGGCGGGACATAGTGTTGAAACTCGACACATATGTCTGACAATCTAAATTCTTCATGACCAGAGTCAAAAAGTCTGTTTCTATCTTTTCTACCTCATGCTGAGGACAAAAGTTTTCCTTGATCAACGCAACGAATTGATCCCAAGATAAGTTATAAAGTAGGATCTTCCCCGTGGCTTGGATCAATGATCTCCACCATGCCAATGCTTCTCCTTTGAATGATTGTGAAACAAACTTCACAATATCCTGCTCTGCACAACCACTGATGTCTACTACTGTGTCCATCTCATCCAGCCATGTCATACAATTGATGGCTCATTTTTCTCCTCTGAAGTCTCTTGGTTTGCAAGAGACAAAGTATTTATAAGAGCAGGTCTTAACACGTGGCTCCTGATTGAGCACAATTTGTCTGGATGGAACACTTCTCTGATTTGAAGAATGATGAGAATCATTCTTATAAGACGTATGTATCTTAGAAGGTGGTTTTGTGTGAGGCACAGATTGGGTCCCACTACGAGCACCACTTGAATCTTTGAACTGCATGTCAATGGCTTGAGTGACAGCTTTATCTATCTTTGTCTGTAATTCTGCAGCCGTTACATTCATCCTTGTATTGTCATTCCTCATATTGGGATGACTGTTGACTTCATCTGATTCAGACATGCTGAAGCTTGTTTTCTATAAAACAATTGTCAATAATTTTGCTTAGAAGTCTATTTTGGAATCATCATCTTCGATGATTCATTAACCATGGTATAAATAGACCATATTTGGTTAATTTGATAATCAGGTTTATTTTAAATTTTTCATTATAATTAATCCGACTATAAGCTATTAAGGATATTGAAATTGCACAAAAGGCCTTATCACGAGGACAGTTTTGAATTTATAAGCCATGACCTTATAGGATCGAGGCATTAAGGTTTGAACGTAGTTCATTACCTTTCTTGACAGAGGGTCAAAGACTACAACTGTCTTTTGTCTTTTAGGACAATAGAGATAGCCCGTAGGCATTTCATCACTAAGGGATGTTTATGATATGATCATCTTATCTGATGATTTGAGCCATGATTTCTAAATTACTAGGCTAGATAAGAAATTGGAAGAATCCAATATAAGGATGACTATTGTGATTTTCTCGAACCACATTTGTCAAGAGTGTTAATACGTTCTTAGGTGTTAACAAGGATCTATTATCTTAAAAATGCTTTACCATTTTAGCTATGTCGAAAATGACATATAGGCTAGGTTATACCTTTAAGATTTTCTTTGATATATAATGGCAGAGCAATCATAAATTGAAACGACGTTCTGATTTAGGACATAATACATATGTATACTGTTTAATGCCAAAGTAAAATTCAAAATAGGAAACTTTTCATAGAAAGTCTCAAAAAAATACAATAATTGCCCTAAACGGGTCTTACACAAAGAAATTCGCCCACGCGGGGACCTAAAAGATATATATGTCCTTATAGGGACTACTATAGAAATGAAATATAACAAGGAAGTCCCTTCTTCATTCTAATTCTGAAAGTTTTCTCCTTGGTTCCATGAGTGCGGTACGGGTACTGAATGTTTTTATGGTTAGTCGAAATCTTCTATATTAGGAATCTTTGCAAAAGTGGAATCCAAGGATTCTATGGTTAATGAATAATATGAATCATGAATAAGGTCAGGACAGGTATAATCCAAGTTTGGGATTCCAAGACTTGGAGGTAAGAAATATGAGTCCTTTGGGGTCCATAGGTGTTATCTTTAGAGCGGGAGTTTCAGGGACAGCTGGTATGAACTCCTCCGATGTTGGCTTCTCACTTTAAGTTTCAAAAGTCTTGGGTACAGAATTTGAAATATGGTTAATGGGTTCAAAAGGTCCTTTCTCCATACTGGTCGTATGCTAATTCGAGCTGTAGTACGAAGCTTTACATTCTTAAACTTCGGATTTGGAGAGCCTCCACCAATGGCAGCTTTGCTCGGTGACACGATCCTGAGATGCATAAATATCGAAAACAATGTATACATATATCAGGGATAAGATCATTCCTAGTTCAAGTCTAGACTCGGAAGTCAAGGAATGTGCTACTGTGTCATTGAGATTAAACACAAAAGGCTAGTGTTTAATTCACTCAATATTGGCTCTGATACCAACCTGTCACACCCCGATATTTCCACGTATTACCGGTGGGCCCGGTGGGGAGTATCGTGACGTAGTTGATATCATCATAGTCAAATAATCACAGTTCAATGCACAGCGGAAGTCTAAAGTAATAATAATACAAACCGATTCGAAAGTATAATAAAGTATTACACAACGGTTGCATATGGATCCACAGGCGGATCTTAAAACAGAAATATAAACAATGTTCAACAGACTTTAAACGTTTAGAACTTGCAAGATTCCTTATTAACGCCCTGAGCTCCTAACCAATTACGTACAGTACCTGTCACTTAACCTTTTTGGAAAATACGTCAGTTTACACTGGTAAATACAATTAACTGACTCTTTTAAAAATTGTTTATAAAATTGATTTAAATGCACAAGGCACAAATATTCTTTTATAACTTGGGTCAATTATATTAATAACAATCTTGTATCAAATTTACATGTTTGTCCAACATTTAGGGCCGGTGTTTAAACAAACCGATCAAGATCAATCGACACACCACAAATATAAACTCACAAGAAGTTACCTCACGAGTGAGTATATCTTTTACATACGCAACATGCAGGTGTATGCCTACACCCTGTGCTTAAGTTGTGGCCATTTACGCTTTTTAAATGAGCCAAGGATATCCAGGACACGGTCATTAACCCCCAATGTTATTTGTTATCAAGCAATACTGATTAAAACGGGATTATGCAATTTAATCATCTCCGATTAAAAGGTTTCTACACCCGACCAAGCGGTATTTTTATATACCGTATCCCAAGCCCATATAACGGAAAATAAGTTAAATTAGATCCCTAACGGGTCTTATTTAAGTTGTAAATTAGACCGGTTAGTTTTAAGGAAAAGTTTACGGTTCAAAACGCAAGATTAAGCAAAGACCGGATTAGAATGTGATTTAGACCCGACAAGTATGGAGACTTGTATAATATGGGTAAACTAAACACATTCTGAATTTTGAAGTGAAAAATGATAAGGTTTGACCCGTTTCGGTTAATTTATGCAAACTAGTTACATAAACCGCACCGAATGCGAAAAATGCATAACGGGTAACCAAATGAGTCAAGAACAGGTTCCATAAGTTAATATGCTTTAAATATGTTGTGATATCAGTAGGATACCTTCCATTATGCCCAAAACGAATTTAAAACCAATTTATGCCCCGTAGGGGTATTTTGGTCATTTTAATGTTTATAAAAGAGGTTAAATAATAATCTGAGTTTCCAGTCTAAATAATCAGTAAAAATATTTATTTTATCAAGTTATATCAGTAAGATATCTCACATATGTGAAATTTATCATTTATGGCCAAACTATGCACCGTAGGGGCATTTTGGTCATTTCACATATGCTTTAAGGGTTAATTTTGGAAATCTGAGTTCAAAACTTTTATTTACTGTTAAAGTATAAAAATTTATTCATAACACCCGTAGGTATCAAGCTTTAGGTGCCTAATATGGTTTTAAACCATACTATGCGCCTAAATCGCATAAAAGTCGGTATTTGACGATATTCGTTTTAAATAGGGAAATCTGAGATTTTGACCAGCCTTTACAGTTTAAAATAACTTATTTACTATATAGAATCAGTAGAAAAAGGTTTGACATGTAAAGGATGTATAAAACTCATTTTATTAGCAAAAAGGGCGTTATCGTCAATTACCGAGCCTATGCGAGAACTCTAAGTTATGATCATTTTAAAATTTAATAAAAATTTCCAAAAATCCCAAAATATTATATTACATCAGTAGGTAAAAGGTTTGATGTCAAAATTTGAGTTTAAATAGGATTTATATCAAATATGCAAAGGCCTTCATTTACGATATTGAGCATAACTCTCATTTTAGACCATAAACTGATGTCAAACTTTTAGGACATACTTAAATATCAGTAATAAAGGTTTTTGTCCTCTCACATTTTCAAAAATCTCGTTTTAATATCAAAAGGGCATTATGGTCAACATTTAAGCATTTAACGGGAACATGCAAATGAATCGGATTAATAAGGAACCATGTAGTATAACCCCAGAGGGTTTTACTAACATATAATATGGTCCTAAAGGAACCTTAAGGCATATCTAAAACAAGCTTAATCAGGTCAGAACTGAAAGTCAAAGCAAAAGCCTACTTTTGCGACTTTCGGTTGCGAACCGAGCCTAAACTCAGAATTGTCGGGTTGAACATGCCTAGACATGTTCAATTAATATTTACCAAGTTATTAAAGTGACAAAACTGATTTTATTGCCTTTACATCATTAGTTATGAATTTTATTTATAAACCGACTCGTTGACTTTTATTTTAATTACCTTGACCCGACAATTAACTAAGCAAACGTGGTAATTAGGAGGTGCCCTTTTGAGGGTTTAATACCTACCTAATTACGATCACACAACCATGTTCGTTGTGAACAATGGCTCGACCGTTTAAAAGTGAAAGCGTTTATCGCGAACGCTTGACTTTTCGGCTTTAAGAGCCAAACAACTTAACTAAGCACGAAAGGAACACTTACTAGTGGTCCTTAGGACTGAAAAGAACTCAAAAGGAGGCTCCAAATGATCAGGATCCTCAGATTTGAGATAGAGAGCAAGAACCCAAGAAGAAGGTGTGAATTTCAAATGAATTCAAGGCCCCCTTATATAGTTTTCGGGATTGCATAGGATCGTGACAAGTGTTGGGAAGGATAACCAGATCATAACAAGTGTATTCCGGTTTTAGAAAACAATGGACAAGCCCCTAGATTGTGTTTGATGGTTTAGAGGTTCAAAAAAATGAAAACAAACAGCAAAACAGGCTGCTGTTTGCTGCTGTTAAGTGGGTCGCGGCCCGCATAAGTGGCCCACAAGTTTGGCAGAAATGCCGAAATGGTCCCTGTCTTCATGTAAGTGCATATTCAGCTTATATAAACCCATATATCTTATAAAAAAACATATTTAGTCCCTCTGACTTCTGAATCAGATGGACACAGGTTTAAAAAAACTTTTGGAAGTTATCACGGTCAGAAACAAGTTTGCTAAATTACAGATTCAGCCCATGCACATGTTAAATGCCAATTCTGACATCTTTAAGGCCCGTTAAGCCATTTTCAAGGCTATATCATGATGCCTAAGCATAAGGGATATGAAATATGCTTAAAAATATGTCGGATGTCGGTTCGTTTGGTCGTACGATCATGTTATTCGGTTAAATACGACGAAACACGAACGTATGCGAAAAACGATCCAAATTACGCGAAGAATGGAATTTTATCATGCCAATCATTAAAATAAAATATTTTAATGATTACATAAATTTTTGGATGTCCGGATATATTAAGCATAAGGGATATGAAATATGCTTAAAAATATGTCGGATGTCGGTTTGTTTGGTCGTACGATCATGTTATTCGGTTAAATACGACGAAACACGAACGTACGCGAAAAACGATCCAAATTACGCGAAGAATGGAATTTTATCATGCCAATCATTAAAATAAAATATTTTAATGATTACATAAATTTTTGGATGTCCGGATATATTCAGAACGTAAGATATTCGCGAAAATGCAAACTTATGCACTTTTTGACGCTTTTAGTCCCTATTGATCAAATAAGTTTATTTTTGCGCACCAAACACCTCTAAGCCTATTTCTAAGCTATGTAAAGGATATTTAGGGCATGTTTAACTTATGATCATATTCCCAAAGGTTTGATACCATACGAATCGATAGACTTTTGTAGTTTGACGCAAATAGTCCTTTTAATGCGCAAACTTGCGCATATCATCGTTTAATAACATCGAAGCCTTATTTATTCCATATTAGGCATTCTTGAGAGTATTGTTAAACATCACGATGATTTGGATTCGTAAAAAGCTCATTCAGAGGTATAATTTAACATATTGACGATTTTAACCCCTTAAACTTGCAAAGTTGCGCGTAACGTCACTTAAAGGCATAAAAGCCTTAGATGGCCAATATTTGGCATCCCCGAGAGTATAATAAACCATCATGAAGCTCTCGGTTTGTTAAAAGGTCACTCAGAGGTAAGAATTAACATGTTGACGCTTTTAACCCTTAATCGCGCAAACTTTCAATTAATTACTCAAACGGCTACTCTTGATCAACAAGTGGCTCATATGTGAACAGGAACACCGTGTAATGTCATTCGAAGGCTTATATTAAGCACGTTGACACTTTTAGTCCTTTCTCATTCAAAGTTTTTGATTTTTCACAAAATTAGTCCCTCATAGTCAACGTTTGACTTTATTAGGGTTTATTACACGTGTCAATACATCATTGGACGTGCTTTTATGAGGTGTTACACTTCCTTCCACCTTCCTCATATATATCTATTTTCATGTATATCTATTTAGGTGTTTAATTTACTTAGTTAATTAATCTCACTTAGCTGATTAATTAATCTTACTTAACGGATTAATTAATCTTACTTAGCTTAATTAATCTTACTTAACTGTTAAGCTTACTTATCTATTAAGTTTCTTAATTGCTAAGTTTTACTTAACTATTAAGTTTAATTAATTGCTATGCATTCTAGTTAAACAGCTCCCTGAGTATGAGTTATAATTCTAGATACAATGGAACTCGTATTAGCGTAATTACCCAATTCAACTTTAACGATAATCACGAGATCAAAACCCTCACAATAAATGACAAAGTATAGCCAGATATTGGCAGCACTTAAACATCCATCGGATCGGTTTCAATCGATCGAATAAAGTATCGTACCAGTGATTAGAGTTATTACCCTAATAACAGGCAGAGTTTCGGGGTTTAGAAGTTCTGACATTAAAATGACAGAACAAGAGAGCAAGAGAAAGAAATGAATTGAACGATTTGAAATGAAGCCGAAAACCTCAATATATAGGCTGACATTGGGGCGAGTCGCGGCCCGCGAGGAAGTATAGGTTGGTTGAGTCATCGAGTAGTCTTGACACGTGTAACGACGCATGTCACGCAACATGTTTGGATCAGCTTGAGGCTCTCGCTCCCCGCGAAGCCTTTCCTTAACTCTGTCGCACCCCGAGACAAACTAAATTTTATTGTTTTCTTGGTTTTCTGTAAATAGGAAGGATATACGGGTTCGGGTTTTCACTTACGGAGCGTTTTAGGACATTTATGTGCGAGTCGTTACATCCTCCCCACCTTGTTTAAAATATCGTCCTCGAGACTTACTGGAACAATTATGGATATTTTCTTTTCATTTCTGATTCTAGTTCCCAAGTATATTCTGGTCCTTGCTTTGAATTCCACCTTACTTGACCAGAACCATTCTCTTTGCTTTGAGATTCTTATCTTTGACTTGTAAGGTCTTTCAATTCATTTACCTCTGTATAATTTAAAGATTTATTAGCTAAGCATTTCCTTAAGTTTTATACCTGAAATAAATCATGTATACCTGCCATTTCCTGTGGCAATTTTAACTGATAAGCTATTGGTCCAATTTGTTCAATGATTCCAAATGGTTCAACAAATTTTAGACTTTAACTTTTCTTTCTTGCCACATCGGACTTTTCCCTTTTCACGGAGAGACTTCTAGTATCATTCTTATTCGGTTTTGAAATTCTAATAGTTTGCCCATCTTATGACCTGATAGTTGCTTTCCTCTTATTTCTGTCCAACGTACTGGATGGTACCTGCTTCCATAAAGTGCTTCAAACGGGTAACAGTAATACTTATAGGCCAAATATTGGAGAATCTTATGAGTGGTAAATGATAGTCCTACTTATCGCACATGTACTTAGCATCTCTTTCTATGTTTATAATGTTCCTTCACACTGCTCAAAATAAGTCGGGTTAAAATTTTCCCAGAAATGAGAAGTGAAATGACTGGCTTGATTTAATACAATAAATAACAGGATTCTATGTAATGAGACTATTTTGTCCTCACACGACTTAACTAAGCGTTTTATACTAAAGGGTTTTCTTCACTTGGTAGAGATTTAACTGACTTGGTTAGTCAATCCACAATCTTCCAGATTGTGTCGTTACATTTTCTTATGTTGGGTAATTTGGTAACAATATCCATTGTTATCAATCTCATTTCCATACTGTTATCTTTATCGTTGAGGTAAACCTAAAGGGTTCTAATGTTTAGTTTTTATCTTGCAAATAAATTAAATACTTGTAACTTGCTACATTCTTCTTTATTCCTATCTATCCACAATTCTTATTCAAACATTGGTACCCCTTATCGTATACTTAGTTTTATGAGCTTTCCTAAGAATTATGTATGTTTCCTTGGATAGGATTCCAAATTCTTTTCTTATGGATTTTCCAAATTCCATTAGTTCCTTTTTTCTGATTCCTTCATTATTCATTTATAATCCTTCAGCATCATCTTTGATTGTTGTTTCTTGGGTACTCTTTAATTATTTCATTAAATCTATCCGCAATTTAATCTAAGAGCACGCACTTGTTTCGGCTTCTTATGAAACTTTAAGCATCCACTATTACATTAGTCTTAACTTTGTGGTATAACAATCGGTGTGGTTCCTAGTTTCAGATGAATTCTGAGTTTCTCCACACGATCGGGTGATAGTCCAAGTAGATCCTCTGGGAAAACGTCGGTCGGAATTTCTTTCAGTTCCATGCCTCTAGTGTTAATGAACCTCGAGACCATATACGCTATGTTTTACTTTCTTCATAACTCGCAGCTTTCATCACAGAGATGAACTTTGTCGGCTGGCCTGTCTTGACTCCTTGTGGTCACTTCTCCGGTTGGCTTGCAAATCTAAACCTAAGTCAGCAATCACCTCAGGAATCATTGTTGCCATTTTATTCCTTTTTATGAAGCAGACAATAGTTCCTTTCTGTCAGTTCTTTCCATTTCATGGCATACGTCGTGATCATGTGTTTTGAAGATCGGGTCTCACTATCTAAATGTCTAAATTTTGAAGCATACATTACTTTATTCTTCTTAACATATATATATTAACGGTTTGGACAACTTTTTTCCTTTGCAGCCGATGTATTTCATAACAGCTTCTTTATTACTGGTAATCCTTGTAGGATTACAGGTGAAGAGTCTTTGTAAGTGCATCTAGTTGTGGTTACTATTATCTTCACAAGAGTTCTTAAAGAAAGTAGAATTACTCTTATTAGCGTAAGTTTTGAGACGTTTTGTGCCTAGCACAACTTTAGCTACAGGTTTCCTAATGCGTTAACAATCTAAGGTACCGTAGGGGAATTCTTATACTTTCGATGGCGTCCCAACTTAAAGGGTTTACATTGTTTATCTTGTCACGCGAGTTACGAGAAGGATGATCAAATGGAATAATGTTTGATATTAGAATTATGGATACATGAGATTCCTGATAAAGAAATCTGGAATTATTATTGACACACATACTCCTGATTTATTCTAAATTGTCAATACTTATGGTTTTTGGATTTCCTTATAGATATACATATCTATATAATTATATTTTTCACATACTGTAATATACATACCATTCATAAGGTTAATGTATTTAACAGATTCATATTTCCGAAACAAGTCAGACATCAGGTCATGATACTATTTAGGGAATTCTGTCACTTGTTTGACATATCATATACCCCATCTTACCCGGTTCTCGCCGGAGAGGTAACCCCATCTTACCCGGTTCTCGCTGGAGAGGTAATTATCATTGTATTTCCCATAAATAGAATTTTCTCAATTCATGATTTTGAAAATGCATCCTTTATTAGGACTTCCATCAGAGAACAAGGAATTTAGTACTCACATGACGGATCATATTCTAGAAACCAGTAGTACCAATAAATAAGAAATAACAGTGGCCAAGTGTTATTGCTTATTTACCATACTTGCAGCGTTCTAGTTATCATCCTCACGGCATACCAATACCCATCACACTTTATTTATGCAAGTAATTAGCTTATCTCGAAGCTAATACTAAAGTATCTTTCTTAAGTTCAAGTCTAAATACTATCCTTGTTGCTACCAGTTAATAACAATTTCCTAACTCTTTCGTTCAAGCTTAGGTATTATTACAACATCCAATTGCTTAAACCAGTGGCTTGGCTCTGATACTGTCACACCCTGGCTTTGCGGAAGCGTGGTTAATTTTGGTGTGACTTCTTAATACCATAGCTTAATCATAACAAAGCTATATGAATTTAAAAACCATGCAAGTCATCATTAAGTTTAGAAATCAACATACAATACCATTGTTTTAAACATACGACCATAATCCATGTTCAGTAACATTACATCTAATAACAAAACATAAATGAGGGTTAAGGATTGTGTCTTGTCCAGGTAAGAGAACACAACCCCTAATCCTTGATGACTTCATGAAGATTGCAGCGGAAAACGTTCATACCGTGCCAGAATCCGTTAATTTCCTGAAATACATGTGAGTTGAAAAATCAACAATAATGTTGAGCGAGTTCATGTGCAAGTGAGTAAGTAAAACACTTGTAAGTATAAAAGTTTCCTGGTATGTAGCAGTGTAAGAGGACTTGTGATCACCAATGGTTTGCAAGGCCATTAGCATGTCGTGAAATGCAAGTAAGTAAGACACAACCCTAGCCGATTTTGCGTTGGGTACCAAGTCACTCCGGATCCGTTCTGTTAGTCCTCCGAGAGGCCTGTTCTGTTGGACCGGGAGCTGGGCTCGCTACACCCAAATAGATCTATCGCTCGAGTCCCTCGGGGTTCTAACTACCCATTCACATGATCTAAACCTCCTTACGTTATTCATACCGTGTAAAAAGTACTTGTAAACAAAGTAACATGTATTTCACCCCCGCAGTTAAGAAAACTGAAAACAGTTAGAGAAAAGGGGGACATGAACTCACAGTGGATGCGTAAACTCTATCAAGCGTCTCTGAAGCAGTAAGCTGTGCAACGACCTACAAGTGCTAATTCTATTAGACGGACGGCCGTGCTTTAGCTTTACAGTTTATGTTTGCGGGAAATAGTTAGACAACTATTTCGTGTTACATTATGTATATGCTTGGTAGTTATCTTCCTTCCCAAGGATGGGGGATTTAATACATGTGCGTAAGTTACGTTTTATCAATCTTGTGGTAATGTAATTACCGGTGTAACTTATATGTTTATGGAAGCGTTCGCAAAGTTTTGGAATCATTAACGCTTGTAAATATTATTTTCACTCTAAAATAATATTTATGTAATTTCACAAAATAATCATAAACAGTGTTGTGACAAATATATTTATCACGTTAATCTTTGTGAAAATCCCACCTCCGAATATTTAGTAAAATATAGTGCTGGCGAAATTTATGTTTTGAAAACATGTCCAAAAATAGTTCTAACACTTGTTGTGTAAAAAGTCTAAGTGTTAGGTTTTTAGAAAATTTCGCCAGAGTTTCCTCTGTAACTGGAGGTGGCCACGCTTTCAAGCGTATCATTTTCTTTTAACAAATCAACTCAATCAACTTCTTTATTTCAACCAAACAATTTCCGACACGTCAAACTAGTCAACAAATATGTAAATTTGCATAATCGCATGAACTTGCAGTTTTTCCGCATCAATAATGTAAATCACCTTTATATATGTAGATTTCTATATAAAGTAACTTTAATCTTGTAAAAACCTCGTGTTTAGAGAAAACCGTCTTTACAACTTCTAGTAACAAGTGACAAATACACTTCTTTGTCGGATCTCTTTATTTCACAAGTGTCTATACACTTGTGGTTTATAAAATCATACTTATTAGTGTAAGATCCATCTTTAGAAAAATATGATTTCTTTAAAGTGTGGTCTTTCAGAAATACCACTTGCGGATACGTAGATCCGCTAGTTTTAAACACCATTGTACCGGTTAAAATACTTTTACACAAGAAAAATATTTCACACAAGTTCATGTCTCTAAAATGTGGTAGTGTTTCATCTTTAACCCTTGTATCTTTCCAAAAACAAGCTTATGTGATGATACATGATTTTACAAAGTCGGGTTAAACGAAAATCCGAGCTACCACATTATAGATCGGGTCTAGATAAACACAAATTTCAAGTCCTACGACTTTTACACAAGACATGTGCTATTAACCTCCATTTTTTATAGTTTTAGTAGACTTTAAAGATTCAAAACGCGTGTTTACGATATTTCACCGATAAAATTCCTTTTAACCACATTAAACAAGCTTAAATATGAGTTTTACGTGATATACCTCTAGCTCAAGGCTAGGGAAGATCTTTGACGAAAAACGCGTGGATAAAAGCCAACGGTTGAGGTCCTTCGTGTTCCACTTGCACCAAACCTTCTAAAACGTGACCTTGGAGGCTTGTATATGCTTGGAATGCAAGAATCAAAGTTTGAAAATGTGATGGTGGTGGGTATGAGGGAGTTCGGCCGAAGGTTCCAAGGGTGAGAAAGAGTGGGTTTTGTTGGGTGGAATTTAGTGATAATAGTCTCTAATAGGTTAGTGCTATTTATAGGAAAAATGAAAGTGTATTATCCAAGGGTCTTAGTGTCACTATGATATTAGACACATCTAATTATAATAATCATATTTGGTACCTTGGTGGTTCCCCATGTTGGGACCGGTTAGGGAATGGGTGGGGGGGTTGGTTCGATTAGAAGTAGGTTAGTTAGGATAATTAGTTTAGTTAAGTAAGTTAACCAAGTATCTAACCTTGTTAGTTATATAAAGCGCGTTATGACGGGTGTTAGGGTAATCAGGGACCCTAACTGGCTCAGAAAAATAATAATAGTGAAAATACTAATATTTTCATGTCCCGGGTAAAGTCCGGGTGTCCGGTTGGATAGTAATCCGTTAAAGTGTTACAAAAGACTTTAAAGTGTCGTTATTACATCTTTAGTGACACAATTTGTTTTCCCGACACTTTAGAAAGTGTCTAGTAATATTTTCTCATTTCTGGCACTTTACTAGTCAGCTAGAAGCTGGTTAAATTGTTAAAGTGCTGTGTTTGGTACTTAAAGTACGTTCTGGCACATCCGAATCAGTGTATCTTATCCCCTAGAGAGGCGGTAACACAACCCTTATATCCTACACTCACTACCAGTGTAGCCAAAATATATGAGGCTCTTAACAGGCCTTAGAGGCAGTATCTGCCTGATGCTGGTTATATCAGCATGTTCACTGTGTATCCGTTTAGTGCTACTGTGCTTTTTGGGCATCATGTTTGTCACTAGGGTTCAGTATGTAATCAATGTAGTGACAGCAAATAAAGTATGATGCAAGTAAGTGCATGTATCAGTATGCAGGTAGCAGTTTATCAGCTAGTTCAATCAAGCACAGTAATCAAGTAGTAATTAATCATTAATTAAGTCGTACGGATACCTGGTTTTGTGCGGGTTGTCACATTCTCCCCCCGTTAAATAAATTTCGTCCCGAAATTTTAAGTTCTGCTTGTAGATGCAGGGTTCTTGGGAAATAAGTGGGGGTACCTTTCTTTCATCCGGTCCTCACGCTCCCAGGTGTATTCAGGACCATGTCTGGCATTCCAGCGAACCTTGACGAGTTTGACACTGCTCCGGCGGGTCCTGTTAACTTTCCAATCTGTGACCTCGACGGGTTCTTCTATGAAGTGGAGCGTGTCGTCAACATGAATCTCGTCGATAGGAATGGCAACGTCAACTTGAGTTGGACTTTTCTTTAAATTGGATACATGAAATGTATCGTGAACACCATCTAGTTCAGCAGGTAGATCCAACTTGTATGCTACTGTTCCGATTCTTTCCAGAATTCTAAAGGGACCAATGTAGCGTGGATTTAACTTTCCACGCTTTCCAAAGCGTGCTACCCCTTTCCAGGGTGAAACCTTCAATAATACCATCTCTCCGACTTGGAAGTCCACATGCTTCCGGTTTGGATCCGCGTAGGCCTTTTGCCTGTGGCGAGCGGCTTCGATGCGTTTAAGAATTTGCGCGATCTTGTCTGTCGTCTCTTGGACGATCTCGGGACCAGCAAGCTGCCTATCACCTGCGTCAGACCAACATAGTGGGGATCGGCACTTGCGTCCGTATGGGGCCTCAAAAGGCGCAACACCAATACTGGTGTGGTAGCTGTTGTTGTATGAAAATTCGACCAAAGGTAAGTGTTTATCCCAGCTACCGCCCAACTCCATAACGCATGCTCTCAGCATGTCTTCCAAGGTTTGTATCGTTCGCTCGCTCTGGCCATCAGTTTACGGATGAAATGCAGTGCTCAGATTTAATTGTGAGCCAAAAGCTTCCTGGAAGGATTGCCATATTCTTGACACAAACCTTCCGTCTCTATCAGAGATGATTGAGAGGGGCACTCCATGACGTGCTACGATTTCTCTCATGTATATTTCAGCTAATTTGCTCGTGTTATCCTTTTCTCTGATAGGTAAGAAGTGTGCTGTTTTTGTTAATCGATCCACTATCACCCAGATAGTGTCATGGCCTCTTGGCGTTCTTGGCAGTTTTGTAACAAAATCCATGGAGATTTGTTCCCACTTCCATTTGGGAATCTCCGGTTGTTGCAGAAGTCCCGAAGGCCTCTGGTATTCAGCTTTAACTTTAGCGCACGTTAAACATTTGCTCACGTAGACAGCAACGTCGCCTTTCATTCTAGGCCACCAATAATAATCTTTAAGGTCTTGGTACATCTTATCCGCCCCCGGATGAATAGAGTACCGTGACTTGTGCGCTTCGTCGAAAATAACATTCCTTAAGTCCCCAAACAAAGGAACCCAAATCCTTTTCTCAAAACATAACGTTCCTTCCTCGTTTGGTACCAAAAGCTTCTCCATCCCACGGAGATATTCTTCCTCAAGGTTTCCCTCCTTGAGAGCTTCTTTTTGTGCAGTACGAACGCGCGAGGAAAGATCGGTTCGTATGATCATTTCCAAAGCCCTAACCCTTATGGGCTTGATTCTTTCCTTACGACTTAGGGCATCGGCGACCACATTCGCCTTCCCTGGATGATACTTGATCTCGCAGTCGTAATCGTTTAGTAATTCAACCCATCGTCTCTGTCTCATATTCAGCTCTTTCTGGTTGAATATGTGTTGCAAGCTCTTGTGATCTGTGAAGATTGTGCACTTCGTACCATACAGGTAGTGTCTCCAGATCTTTAAGGCAAATACCACGGCGCCAAGTTCTAAATCATGTGTGGTATAGTTCTTTTCGTGCACTTTCAGTTGGCGCGATGCATAAGCAATAACTTTTTGGCGTTGCATCAACACGCAACCCAATCCCTGACGCGATGCGTCGCAGTATACCACAAAATCGTCAGTACCTTCTGGTAGAGCTAAGATTGGCGCGTTGCAGAGCTTATCTTTTAATGTCTGAAACGCTTCGTCCTGTTTGATTCCCCAATCAAACGTCTTATCCTTCTGCGTCAGGAGCGTCAATGGTTGAGCGATTTTCGAAAAATCCTCGATGAACCTTCGATAGTAGCCAGCCAAACCCAAGAATTGTCGAATCTCGGTTGGCGTTGTAGGCGTCTCCCAATTCTTGATTGCCTCGATCTTTGTGGGATCAACATGAATTCCATCCCCATTAACCACATGTCCAAGAAACTGGACTTCGCGTAGCCAAAACTCGCACTTGGAGAATTTGGCGTACAGTTGTTCCTTCTTTAGCAGCTCTAGTATGGTTCTAAGATGTTGTTCGTGCTCAGCCTTCGTCTTTGAGTAAATCAGGATGTCGTCGATGAATACAATCACGAACTTGTCTAAGTATGGCTTGCAAACTCTATTCATTAGATCCATGAATACCGCCGGTGCGTTTGTCAAACCAAATGGCATCACGAGGAACTCGTAGTGTCCGTAACGAGTTCGGAAGGCTGTTTTCGGGATACTTTCCTCCTGTATCCTTAGTTGATGGTATCCAGATCGAAGATCGATCTTAGAGTAGAAGCTTGAACCTTGTAGTTGGTCGAACAGATCGTCGATTCTAGGCAGAGGATACCTGTTTTTAATCGTCAGCTTGTTCAATTCTCTGTAGTCAATACACATGCGGAAACTTCCGTCCTTCTTCTTGACAAACAAGACCGGAGCTCCCCAAGGCGAGAAGCTTGGTCGGATAAAACCCTTATCTAACAGCTCCTGAAGCTGTGTTGACAATTCCTGTATCTCAGATGGAGCAAGTCTGTAAGGTGCCTTAGCTACAGGCGCGGCGCCTGGAACTAAGTCGATGTGAAACTCGACTTGTCTCTGAGGTGGCAGTCCGGGTAAGTCTTCTGGGAAGACTTCTGGATACTCCCTTACGACAGGGATGTCTCCGATCCTTGGCTCGGCAACCTTCTTGCCCACGATGTGTGCCAGAAAAGCAACACATCCCTTCTGCAAACACTTCCTTGCTTTCAAACAGCTGATAATCCGCAACGGCGTCTCACGCTTCTCTCCATGAACAACAATGGTCCTACCATCCTCGGTTGGAATACGAACAACCTTTTCGTGGCAAACTATCTCAGCTTTATTGCCCGATAACCAATCCATTCCTACTACCACGTCGAAACTTCCCAATTGGACTGGTAGTAAAATCACGTTCTCCGAGTTCGATCACACAGCCTCTGATAACTTCATCGGCTTCCACTAACTTTCCATTAGCCAATTCGATTGCGTACGGGACATCTAACTTATTAGCGGCTAAACCAAGTATATTCTTAAATTCTAATGATACGAAGCTATAGTCGGCACCAGTATCAAATAAAACAGATGCATAGCGTTGATTTACAGGGAACGTACCAGTGACAACGTTGGGATCCTGGCGCGCTTCCTGTGCACCGATTTGGAACACTCTTCCCCGGGCTTGGTTCAATCCCGGGCAGTCCCCCTTGAAGTGCCCAACGTCACCGCAATGAAAACATCCTAATCTTTTTCCACTTCCCGCACCATCCCCAACTGGCGGGTTGTTTTGATTGGCATTTCCGGCTTGATTGGCATTGTAGCCTTGATTATTCCCTTGTGGGCGATTTCCCAAACCACCACGATTATCGTTTCTATTCATATATCCTCCCTGGCCTCCCCGGCCCGCACTAGCCCAGCATGATTCCTTTGAGTGGCCCGGTTTTCCACAAGATTCACAAACTCTCACGTTACAATGGCCAGTATGGTGGCGTTGGCAGTTGTTGCATTTGGGCTGGGTGCCCTGGTACCCTTTTTCCTTCCTTGGTACTGCCAGCTGATTTTCCTTTCTTTACTGCCATACTGACGCCTTGTTTGAATTTTGAAAACTTCCTTTTGTTATCTCCTGAGGACTCAACGTGAGTCTCTGTCTTCTTCGTCTTGACTTCATCAAACTTGTTTAAACGAATTGCCTCCTCGGTGAGAGCCACGCTCAAATCAATGGCTTCCGTGAGAGTTGCTGGTTTGGAGGAGGTTACCATGCTTATTATTTGGGGTGCCAAACCCCAAATGAAGCGCTCGATTCGCTTGTATTCTGGCGTAACCATGTAAGGAACTACTTGCGATAAGTCGTGAAACCTCTGGACGTATTCTGCAACCTTTGGTCCATCCATCTTTAGGTGCCAAAATTCAGTCTCCAACCTTTGAATTTCTGCGCGGGAACAGTACTTCTTGCGCATAAGCTCTTTCAGCTCTGTCCAGGTCAGTGCGTAGGCGGCAGCTTCGCCTAACGTCTGGACTTGTAAGTTCCACCAAGATAGGGCTCCGTCTAGGAACAGCCCTGAGATGTAAGTGACCTGCTGGTCGAGCGCACATTTGCTCATGCGGATGGTGGAATCAGTCTTCTCGGCCCAACGAGTAAAAGCGATAGCGCCTCCGGTGCCATCGAAGTTGGTGGGCTTGCAGTCTAAGAACTGCTTGTATGTGCACCCATGTGGTGGATTATTGTTGCCCTGGTTAATACTTCCGCTCGTTCCGGGCTGAGATGCTGCATACTGTGCTATGGCAGCGGCAATGATTTGTTGTAGTTCTGCCTCGTTAGTGGGCATGCGCGTTTCGCGTCTTGGCGGCATCTTCTAAAAGACGTTTCACATAGTTTAGTGAAGGGTACGCATGCATTCAACAATACCAACACATAACATTTCATGTTATCAACAAGTCAATCACATAACCCCTTATGTTATAAGACATAAACAATTGATTGAACATGTGATGAGAATACTGCGATTGTATTGCTACAATTCGAGACCACAATGTAAAGCTCACAAATGCACTACTATATCATACTACATCAATGACTTAGTAGGGGACGACCCTAGACAAGTCGTGCGATCACTGGACATGTTCAGGAGTCTCTGGTTCGTCCATTCTCAAATTCCAGGACTCCACGTCAAGTTTCTGAGTTTCAGTCCTAAAACAACATTTCTTCTCAATCGTTTCCTTGAGCTCGTCCCAGCTCAGTGCATAAGCAGCGTCTGTGCCGAGGGTTTGAACCTAGAGGTTCCATAAGAGAGTGTGCCATCTAGCAACATCCCCGAGATATAGGTAACACTCTGTTGGGGCGAACAGTTACTCGTTCTTAGAATGGAGTTGGTCTCTTCGGACCAACGAACAAATGCAACGGTGCCTCCTCTTTTATCAAAGTTCAAAGGCTTGCAGTTCAGGAGCCGTTTATAGGTGCAGCCAGTTGGATGGTTACTCCCAGTAATGCCATCGTTGTACTTAGAGCGGAGGGCTTCATGTCGTGCATTTATTGGTGAGATGCGCTCTTGCAGCTCGGCTTCTGTCCTTGGCAACGTACTGGTGTTTGTGTCACGTCTGGGTGACATTCCCTTTTGTCGAAATAGTGTGAAGCGGGTTGGACAATGTTTCAATTGTCTATGGGGTATATATATAGCAACGTAAGCCATCATGTAATCACCCCATTTCACACGCAAATATACTCACTGTATAAGTGGGGAAATAAATTCCTGAGCCTTCACATAGGCTTGTCAACTTGGCTTGTTGCTTGTAATAGAATGAACTCGAGGCTACATCGCCTAGGTCATTTGTGTTTAGGTTATCATTAGCTTGGCCTGCAGAGTCCACCAGGATTCCTGTGCACTACAAATCGTTATTACGTGGGCCCCCGTAATAATAAATTGTCTTGCACAGTTAACCCAAATTTTCTCTCATTCAAGCAGATGATCAGTCAAGGAGCAACAGCCGGTGCTTTGGCATGAACAGGGTCAAACTCCAATGCGGGGTCAGGAGCAATGCCTGGCTCAGGGGCCACGGCTAGCTTCGAATCGAAAGCTCCATCTCAAAATCAGCTGGATCAACAATCACAGGGGTTACAGGATCCCCCAAGGGCTGGTCTAAGTGCATGAACTCAATGTCATGGTCTGGATCAACACCAGGCGGAAAAACAGGATTATCCTCAATATCGCGATCAAACTCAAAACTGTGTGCGGGATCCGGTGCAGCTAATGATGCCCTATCAGGGTCAGCGTCGTGTAAGTAGTGCTGCATTCCCTGTATGTGCGAAGATGCGGATGTTAGAAACTCAAATGAGTCTGGGATAGGGGAATGGACATGAGTTTCCCCGTACAGGAGCGTCCGCATGCAGTAGTCTAATATCAGCAGCAATAGGGCCTCGCCCTCAAGTGGGTCCTCCTCTTAGTAGTTCGACATCGTCTTCAGAGACAACGTCGGGGGCATATCAACAACGAGATAAGCGGCAGGGGGCAAATTCCCAACAAGGTAGCCATTAGTAGGCTCTGCTACGACTTTAGGCAGCGCACAGAGGGCTGAGAGTCGTCGTTGTCTGTGCCGGTAGTATCAGAAATGTACACCTCGTGCTTCGATGAAACTATGTCGTCTGATACTATGGTCATGGGATTTGTAGTGTCCGTCTTTCTAGTACTTGATGAAAGCATGACGTTTGTAACACAAACACATATACGTATAATAATCAATCATATAGTCATATAAACATGTAGTCACCACGTAACATTCAAATTATCCTTCTAGTCCCACTAGCCAACACTTCTAGTCCCACTAGCCAACACTTCTAGTCCCACTAGCCAACCCTTCTAGTCCCACTAGGCAACACTTCTAGTCCCACTAGCCAACACTCCTAGTCCCACTAGTCAACACTTCTAGTCCCACTAGTCAATACTTCTAGTCCCACTAGATCAACACTCCTAGTCCCACTAGTCAACACTTCTAGTCCCACTAGACCAACACTCCTAGTCCCACTAGTCAACACTCCTAGTCCCACTAGACCAACACTCCTAGTCCCACTAGACCAAGCCTCAGCCTCCCGACTGGGCCTAAAATAATGAATAAAATGTGCTCAACATTTGTTTGTAAAAAGTTTTGGATTCTGGACTTAAGTGGTATGCAGTAAAAATGTTTTCGTGAGAGCCCTAGTGATCATAGTCTAGACTCGAGGATGAATCCTAGTTCGCTATGATCAGAGCTCTGATACCAAGCTGTCACACCCTGGCTTTGCGGAAGCGTGGTTAATTTTGGTGTGACTTCTTAATACCATAGCTTAATCATAACAAAGCTATATGAATTTAAAAACCATGCAAGTCATCATTAAGTTTAGAAATCAACATACAATACCATTGTTTTAAACATACGACCATAATCCATGTTCAGTAACATTACATCTAATAACAAAACATAAATGAGGGTTAAGGATTGTGTCTTGTCCAGGTAAGAGAACACAACCCCTAATCCTTGATGACTTCATGAAGATTGCAGCGGAAAACGTTCATACCGTGCCAGAATCCGTTAATTTCCTGAAATACATGTGAGTTGAAAAATCAACAATAATGTTGAGCGAGTTCATGTGCAAGTGAGTAAGTAAAACACTTGTAAGTATAAAAGTTTCCTGGTATGTAGCAGTGTAAGAGGACTTGTGATCACCAATGGTTTGCAAGGCCATTAGCATGTCGTGAAATGCAAGTAAGTAAGACACAACCCTAGCCGATTTTGCGTTGGGTACCAAGTCACTCCGGATCCGTTCTGTTAGTCCTCCGAGAGGCCTGTTCTGTTGGACCGGGAGCTGGGCTCGCTACACCCAAATAGATCTATCGCTCGAGTCCCTCGGGGTTCTAACTACCCATTCACATGATCTAAACCTCCTTACGTTATTCATACCGTGTAAAAAGTACTTGTAAACAAAGTAACATGTATTTCACCCCCGCAGTTAAGAAAACTGAAAACAGTTAGAGAAAAGGGGGACATGAACTCACAGTGGATGCGTAAACTCTATCAAGCGTCTCTGAAGCAGTAAGCTGTGCAACGACCTACAAGTGCTAATTCTATTAGACGGACGGCCGTGCTTTAGCTTTACAGTTTATGTTTGCGGGAAATAGTTAGACAACTATTTCGTGTTACATTATGTATATGCTTGGTAGTTATCTTCCTTCCCAAGGATGGGGGATTTAATACATGTGCGTAAGTTACGTTTTATCAATCTTGTGGTAATGTAATTACCGGTGTAACTTATATGTTTATGGAAGCGTTCGCAAAGTTTTGGAATCATTAACGCTTGTAAATATTATTTTCACTCTAAAATAATATTTATGTAATTTCACAAAATAATCATAAACAGTGTTGTGACAAATATATTTATCACGTTAATCTTTGTGAAAATCCCACCTCCGAATATTTAGTAAAATATAGTGCTGGCGAAATTTATGTTTTGAAAACATGTCCAAAAATAGTTCTAACACTTGTTGTGTAAAAAGTCTAAGTGTTAGGTTTTTAGAAAATTTCGCCAGAGTTTCCTCTGTAACTGGAGGTGGCCACGCTTTCAAGCGTATCATTTTCTTTTAACAAATCAACTCAATCAACTTCTTTATTTCAACCAAACAATTTCCGACACGTCAAACTAGTCAACAAATATGTAAATTTGCATAATCGCATGAACTTGCAGTTTTTCCGCATCAATAATGTAAATCACCTTTATATATGTAGATTTCTATATAAAGTAACTTTAATCTTGTAAAAACCTCGTGTTTAGAGAAACCCGTCTTTACAACTTCTAGTAACAAGTGACAAATACACTTCTTTGTCGGATCTCTTTATTTCACAAGTGTCTATACACTTGTGGTTTATAAAATCATACTTATTAGTGTAAGATCCATCTTTAGAAAAATATGATTTCTTTAAAGTGTGGTCTTTCAGAAATACCACTTGCGGATACGTAGATCCGCTAGTTTTAAACACCATTGTACCGGTTAAAATACTTTTACACAAGAAAAATATTTCACACAAGTTCATGTCTCTAAAATGTGGTAGTGTTTCATCTTTAACCCTTGTATCTTTCCAAAAACAAGCTTATGTAATGATACATGATTTTACAAAGTCGGGTTAAACGAAAATCCGAGCTACCACATTATAGATCGGGTCTAGATAAACACAAATTTCAAGTCCTACGACTTTTACACAAGACATGTGCTATTAACCTCCATTTTTTATAGTTTTAGTAGACTTTAAAGATTCAAAACGCGTGTTTACGATATTTCACCGATAAAATTCCTTTTAACCACATTAAACAAGCTTAAATATGAGTTTTACGTGATATACCTCTAGCTCAAGGCTAGGGAAGATCTTTGACGAAAAACGCGTGGATAAAAGCCAACGGTTGAGGTCCTTCGTGTTCCACTTGCACCAAACCTTCTAAAACGTGACCTTGGAGGCTTGTATATGCTTGGAATGCAAGAATCAAAGTTTGAAAATGTGATGGTGGTGGGTATGAGGGAGTTCGGCCGAAGGTTCCAAGGGTGAGAAAGAGTGGGTTTTGTTGGGTGGAATTTAGTGATAATAGTCTCTAATAGGTTAGTGCTATTTATAGGAAAAATGAAAGTGTATTATCCAAGGGTCTTAGTGTCACTATGATATTAGACACATCTAATTATAATAATCATATTTGGTACCTTGGTGGTTCCCCATGTTGGGACCGGTTAGGGAATGGGTGGGGGGGTTGGTTCGATTAGAAGTAGGTTAGTTAGGATAATTAGTTTAGTTAAGTAAGTTAACCAAGTATCTAACCTTGTTAGTTATATAAAGCGCGTTATGACGGGTGTTAGGGTAATCAGGGACCCTAACTGGCTCAGAAAAATAATAATAGTGAAAATACTAATATTTTCATGTCCCGGGTAAAGTCCGGGTGTCCGGTTGGATAGTAATCCGTTAAAGTGTTACAAAAGACTTTAAAGTGTCGTTATTACATCTTTAGTGACACAATTTGTTTTCCCGACACTTTAGAAAGTGTCTAGTAATATTTTCTCATTTCTGGCACTTTACTAGTCAGCTAGAAGCTGGTTAAATTGTTAAAGTGCTGTGTTTGGTACTTAAAGTACGTTCTGGCACATCCGAATCAGTGTATCTTATCCCCTAGAGACGCGGTAACACAACCCTTATATCCTACACTCACTACCAGTGTAGCCAAAATATATGAGGCTCTTAACAGGCCTTAGAGGCAGTATCTGCCTGATGCTGGTTATATCAGCATGTTCACTGTGTATCCGTTTAGTGCTACTGTGCTTTTTGGGCATCATGTTTGTCACTAGGGTTCAGTATGTAATCAATGTAGTGACAGCAAATAAAGTATGATGCAAGTAAGTGCATGTATCAGTATGCAGGTAGCAGTTTATCAGCTAGTTCAATCAAGCACAGTAATCAAGTAGTAATTAATCATTAATTAAGTCGTACGGATACCTGGTTTTGTGCGGGTTGTCACAGATACCACATCTGTCACTGTTTTGGTCAAAAATTACCGAAGCAATTAAGTGATCAAATTAGTTAAGTGAGGTAGTGTGCTAGAAATGTGTGTCAAAAATATGTTAATCGAGTTATTTGAAAAAACAGTTTCAGGATACAGCCCGGGATATAAAGCTGTATCTATGATCAAACAATGAGCAAAAGAGTAAAAGGTGACACGAGATGTACGAGGAAAGCCCTTGATCAATCTAGATCGCCGGCACAAAACCTCGGGAGCTGACAATCGCAGCTGCCTTGTTCTTCTATTACTTCAAATATCACGATACAGTGTAGGATATGATGCGGATCCACTAGGTGTTACAATGTAATTTGAGTACAAGTGTTTGTGTGTAGTGATTGCTAGTAGCTAGAGAGTAAAGTGTGCGAAAGAGAATGAGTGACTTAATCTGATCCGATCAATCTATTTATAGTTAAACTATAACACCCTAGTTACTAATTAACAGTTTTACATGTAAATACCAAAGATTAGATGTATAGTTAAGACTACACATGCTATCAAAATACGGGTTTATTAAAACTTTTACAAATCATAAGTTATTTAACGTAACGTGATCGGATTCGTCGTTTAAGTTTACGACGAAGCAAGGTGCGGAAGCATAAATCTTTATCGTGTTCGGTTCTTCGTTGAGCTTGATCGTCTTTCGGCATCCAAAATGTACCTACATTTCATAAACATGAAATGCTTTAGTCATACGGGAATTAAATCGTATCTATACAAGTCCGGTAACGATAATGGAAAGAAAAAAAATCCCAACGTGAATCTCTTGATCTCAAAAGACTAAATTTTGAGCTGGCCTCCACCGTAACTTACGGTGGCACCGTAAGTTACGGTGGCCACTGAATGTCAAATCCCCCACCGTAAATCAGTGGGCAACCACCGTATCAATATCATCCCCACCGTAACTTACGGTGGCACCGTAAGTTACGGTGGTCCCTGTATTCAGCCTTTCCATTTTGCCATTTATTGACACGAAAACTTTCGTATCTTTCAATCCGCTCATCCGTTTGACCTACCATTTCCTCCTATGTGTTTGTAATTTGATCCCCCATCACATGGAGTTAAAATCCAACATCCGGATTAACAAAATTTAAGACTTTTAAGTCTTCGGCTTATTACCCTTTTTACCAAATTTTGACCCGTTCGTGATTTCATCTAACAAACTTGTTTGTGGCCCTTGTTTCTTTTGTAAACATATTATTATGATTATTTCCCCAAGCTTTCACCTAGCTCGTTAAGCGTCAACTATTATCAACATTTACAAGGTGGTTAGATTAGTCATTAACAATCACGACTATTCCACCTTACTTATTTACTTTGTCGAAACTACTATTCGACTTCATCACTATTTAGTTTGACTTTCTAAAGTCAACTACCTTTAATCATATAATATGCATAATTAAGGCAAATCAACATTATGATTAGAACCCGTTTTATCCCATGTCTCATGTAATTAGTCAAGCTTGCCAATTACGCGTTTCACTTGAATTCCCACACTTTACTTCTCATTTAGACATTTTAACAAACACCTAATGAGCATAATTTTACACATTTGCTAACTAGTTCATAACTAGTCATTTTTACCAAGATTAACATCAAAATTTAACCATCATCACTTATGATCAAATACTCATACTAGCAATTTGTTTAAGTATTTCTTGATTACTTAACATGCATGATGATTCTAAGCATAGTTATATCATCAATTTCATCATAACATTAAAACCCACTTATCTAAGTGTGTTAATTCATCAAATCCTTCAAATCATAGCATGTTATGTATGATTTTCACTTAGGGTTTCGTTCCTAAGCAAGTATACATCACTAATCTAGTAATAGCTTCTCTAATCCGTGCCTAATTCACGATTAGGATGATTATCCAATTTTTACAACTTCAAGAATGTTAGAAATTCGACATACCTTACGATCCCCTTGACTTGGTGACCGTTTCTATGTGTTCAAATCCGAATTTGACCCTTGTTTGATCCTTCAATTTGAGGGTTTTGTTGAATTTTAGGGTTGAGCTCCATGGGAGCTTGCTCCTGCTCGATCTCAAACACACACTGTGTGTGTGTTTGTGTGTTTTGTTTCTTTTTAAATAACCTTTCTAGTTATCCAACTTTAACCCCTCGTGTTTGGTTCGTTATTAAGTAGGCTACAACCTACAAATTTTAATAACAATACTCCAACTTATTAACTAGGTTAAACATTCCTAGTTAACTTAGTGGGTTCAGGGAATTTATAACTAAGCTTATTTTAAGTCTCGTTAGGTCGGGCCTTCTATAAACTTTATTTCCTCAAAATCCTTTGTACTACTTTTATTTAATATTAGGTTTATTTACTTAAAATCCTAATATTCACCGGGTTACTCTTACCACTAACGGTACTTTACCCGTCTTTTAGTTTTAACGTGGGTTAATTACCAAACCTGTTTTCGGGGTGTTACAAGTCTACCCCCCTTAAAGAGGTTTCGTCCTCGAAACCTTTTCTTACATAGTTTATTTAGTTTCAAACCCAATGTACATAAACTGAGTAACCTTCTAAGCATTACTCACACTTTGACCATTTGTTAGTGTTACCAGACAAATATGGTAACATCTTTTAATTACACAACATATGTACCTTTTATGCGAATTAATGAAACTCAGGATAACGCCATCTTGTTATTTCGACTTGTTTGATTAACTTAGCGAAATCCATTGCTTTTATACTTTCGGATTCTTTGTGAATCTGTTATTTTCACCCATTTGGATGTTTCTAGGGAGATTTTTCACTTTTACAAACAGACCCTTTCCTTTACGAACTTATTCATTTGGTTCATTCATACAAAATTCGCCACAAAATGAATTTCCTGATTTAAATATTGACCTTAGCCAGTCTCACTGACTAGACTTATTAGTCCAGTTACTTTTTACCGCTTGCTTGGTTATAATGTGGTTCTACTTCACATTGCATTTCTTGACCGTGATCGTGTCACATCATGTTTAATTTATATCAAAAGTTCATATTCGAAAATATCACTTTTCGGATATAACGTCTTGCGCCTATCAGTGTCAAGACTTGAACCTTTCCTGCTTAATATTCAATTTCCTATCAGGATTCATATTTGTAAAAATCGTTATTTCTTACTAAAACCAAAGTTTTAGTTTAGGATCTTCTCTTTATCTTTTGTCAAGTATCCGTACCAGGATATTGGCAGTCCGTAATTTATTCTTTTACAGTCTTAGTTTTATGTGGGAATTTTCTATTGGTTCCCTCGCTCGTCTAAGTAATCCGTAGATTCTTTCACTTAGCCTCGTAGGCTATTTCTTTGGGCTTTCACCTCTTTAGGGTGTTGCCTTTATGATTCTTTTCCTTTTTATTCATGACCCATGGGTCAGTTTAGTCCCGTAGACCATTACACTGTTTATAACCCGAAGGTTATAATGTTCCCATAGATCGTCCTTTTTATATTCGAAAATCATTTGTTTTTGCATCAAAATTTCGTTCACTCCGACTGTGATTCACGTCCTTAATCATTTCATATTTAATTCCGACCCGTTATATGGGTTCATTAATATCTCGCGCTTTCCTTTATTCGGTTTGCGCCCATATTTGTATTCAATCTCGTCCCATTACCGGGCTCATTATTCTTTTCAATGTTACGTTTTATCTAATCCATTTTAACTTGTTCGTGTGAAAATTCGTCACTTATGAATGTCAAACTTCAATATTTGTTCGACCCGTTCAACTTTAAAATAGTTGAACATGATTTATCAAAACTTCTATTTACTTCATCTTGTCTTCCTTTAGTCATGACTCAAAATCCAAGTCTTTTAACTTTTCATCCGAGTTCTCATTTCTCGGTCTGCGCATGTGTTTAAATCCTTACCCACCAACCGGGTGTTTTATCGAAGTCGTTATTATTGCAACCCTTACGGTATGCATTATGACTTCGTTTCGCTTTTATTTTCCTACTTTGCTCTCAAGTTTGGCGTTTTACATAATCGGCCCGTTAAGAGTCATATTTGCATTCTCCGGGTTCGAGTGTAAGCACACCCCTCCCAATGCATACCTTAATCGTTTTACATTAATCTTTGTCCCTTCACTCGGGCTCATCATCCTAATGTAATACGCTTCCGTCGCCCGGCTGTGCATTTACATTATTATCAAATATTTTGCTCATTTGATTCATTTGGGTACTTTTAAGTTAGTCCCATTCACCCTGCCCTTACTACATCGGATGTAAATGTGTCCGCTATAAGAAACTCATGGTATCATATGCCACTACTTACTTGGCCAGAGTAAGCGATTAATATATGACATACACGACCTTTTTATAGTTTTCACATTACGCCCTATGTAGTAACGTCTCTATTTAGTTTTCTTGGAAATAATATCCTGGATATGTATTTCTATTCAGGTTTTCCAAGTTTCTAAATTACCTATGCAACAATCATTCTCTACTTGTTTATTGCATATTGCTATTTATGCGATTATATTTAAAAGCGTGCACCTGGTAACGCTTACCCCGACGGGCGTTCCTTGCCATTAACCTTGTTCGCGGTCGTTACGCGATTTAGTCCTTGGTTAGCATGCTCCTCTTGTCATACTTCGGACTGTTGCTCTATCATATACTTAATTTGTTCAACTCTTTTCATCTTTAAATGCAAGTGTCCTTCAATCAAGCCATTCACAAAAGTTAGTAATGTCAACTTCGATAATCGCCTGTATTATAATACAAGGCTTTTTATACTATACGTGTCAAAGCACAAAATTTCATCAACTAATTCAATCATTTAATTAGGGTAACGTGTATTACACGATAACCCTATGTGTTGTTTACAACACCTTAACACGCTAATCATTAACATACATGTACTTACCGGAATTGCGATCAAGCCTCGAACCGAACACCAATCTTTGTCAAGAGCATAAGGTTTAAGTCCAAGCATGGTTTTTCCCACCCTACTTGAATCTCTTAAACCAAGGCTCTGATACCAACTTGTAACACCCTAGTTACTAATTAACAGTTTTACATGTAAATACCAAAGATTAGATGTATAGTTAAGACTACACATGCTATCAAAATACGGGTTTATTAAAAATTTTACAAATCATAAGTTATTTAACATAACGTGATCGGATTCGTCGTTTAAGTTTACGACGAAGCAAGGTGCGGAAGCATAAATCTTTATCGTGTTCGGTTCTTCGTTGAGCTTGATCGTCTTTCGGCATCCAAAATGTACCTACATTTCGTAAACATGAAATGCTTTAGTCATACGGGAATTAAATCGTATCTATACAAGTCCGGTAACGATAATGGAAAGAAAAAAAAATCCCAACGTGAATCTCTTGATCTCAAAAGACTAAATTTTGAGCTGGCCTCCACCGTAACTTACGGTGGCACCGTAAGTTACGGTGGCCACTGAATGTCAAATCCCCCACCGTAAATCAGTGGGCAACCACCGTATCAATATCATCCCCACCGTAACTTATGGTGGCACCGTAAGTTACGGTGGTCCCTGCATTCAGCCTTTCCATTTTGCCGGTTATTGACACGAAAACTTTCGTATCTTTCAATCCGCTCATCCGTTTGACCTACCATTTCCTCCTATGTGTTTGTAATTTGATCCCCCATCACATGAAGTTAAAATCCAACATCCGGATTAACAAAATTTAAGACTTTTAAGTCTTCGGCTTATTACCCTTTTTACCAAATTTTGACCCGTTCGTGATTTCATCTAACAAACTTGTTTGTAGCCCTTGTTTCTTTTGTAAACATATTATTATGATTATTTCCTATTGCACAAGGTTCAAATCACGGGTTATTACACATTCTTAACCCGTTTCGCTAATACTTCTATTTTGACCCGTTAAGGGTATTTAAGCACTTTCGAGCCTAAAATCGCATTCGATTGCTTCTAGCATTCCATCACCACGTTTCTTCTCCTATAATCTCCCACCACAACTGTATTTATGGTGGGTTTAATGTGGTGATCTATAAAAACCAAATTTTACCTCTCGACTCTTTATTTTACGGCAAAAACTCAAATAGTGCCATATGACTAATAAAGTACCTCTTTCAGCTTCTATACTTATTCTAAGTAATTATCTAATCATAAAAGTCAGTTCCAAACAACCTTTGAAGGTGGTTTGTTCGAATTAGCTAACAATGGCGTTTTGGTCCTTTTTAGTCTTTCAATTACGACAAGGTCTTTTGAGAGCATGTTTGACCCATAATTCTTCTTTTGTGTTATGATCTTGTTCGAAAAGTCATTATGCTTTTCAAAACGCCACGACCCTCTTTTAAAACATTCGGTTCACCCATTTAAGTAACCCATTGTCTATCTAAGACTTCATTTAATACTCATTGAACCTTACGTTCTAAATGTATAATTACTCTATTACACATACCTGGCTCGGGTCAATGTATTGACCTGTTTTAATGCCTTGGTATAATATTCGCTAAATAATAGCGAGGCAATTATCATTTCTACATTTATTCCTGAAATCATATAACTCGATTACCTTGTTCCGTACGTTTACACGCCGGAACATCATATCTCAATTATGTATTTATCTTATTCGTAACTAATACGATAAGAGAATATTCTAAAATATAAGACTAGTGTAAGCTATACTTAACTTGCATCCGAAATATGCTTTTTCCTTCATTCTTGATTCGTTTGACCCGCTTCCTTCCCCAAGCTTTCACCTAGCTCGTTAAGCGTCAACTATTATCAACATTTACAAGGTGGTTAGATTAGTCATTAACAATCACGACTATTCCACCTTACTTATTTACTTTGTCGAAACTACTATTCGACTTCATCACTATTTAGTTTGACTTTCTAAAGTCAACTACCTTTAATCATATAATATGCATAATTAAGGCAAATCAACATTATGATTAGAACCCGTTTTATCCCATGTCTCATGTAATTAGTCAAGCTTGCCAATTACGCGTTTCACTTGAATTCCCACACTTTACTTCTCATTTAGACATTTTAACAAACACCTAATGAGCATAATTTTACACATTTGCTAACTAGTTCATAACTAGTCATTTTTACCAAGATTAACATCAAAATTTAACCATCATCACTTATGATCAAATACTCATACTAGCAATTTGTTTAAGTATTTCTTGATTACTTAACATGCATGATGATTCTAAGCATAGTTATATCATCAATTTCATCATAACATTAAAACCCACTTATCTAAGTGTGTTAATTCATCAAATCCTTCAAATCATAGCATGTTATGTATGATTTTCACTTAGGGTTTCGTTCCTAAGCAAGTATACATCACTAATCTAGCCATAGCTTCTCTAATCCATGCCTAATTCATGATTAGGATGATTATCCAATTTTTACAACTTCAAGAATGTTAGAAATTCGACATACCTTACGATCCCCTTGACTTGGTGACCGTTTCTATGTGTTCAAATCCGAATTTGACCCTTGTTTAGTCCTCCAATTTGAGGGTTTTGTTGAATTTTAGGGTTGAGCTCCGTGGGAGCTTGCTCCTGCTTGATCTCAAACACACACTGTGTGTGTGTTTGTGTGTTTTGTTTCTTTTTAAATAACCTTTCTAGTTATCCCACTTTAACCCCTCGTGTTTGGTTCGTTATTAAGTAGGCTACAACCTACAAATTTTAATAACAATACTCCTACTTATTAACCAGGTTAAACATTCCTAGTTAACTTAGTGGGTTCGGGGAATTTATAACTAAGCTTATTTTAAGTCCCGTTAGGTCGGGCCTTCTATAAACTTTATTTCCTCAAAAGCCTTTGTACTACTTTTATTTAATATTAGGTTTATTTACTTAAAATCCTAATATTCACCGGGTTACTCTTACCACTAACGGTACTTTACCCGTCTTTTAGTTTTAACGTGGGTTAATTACCAAACCTGTTTTCGGGGTGTTACATAAACAAAATCAACTAACTATCCTATTAAACCGGGATGCTTCGAATATTCCTCAAGTGAACGTTGTTGTCCACTTCTTCCGGGTTCAATGTCTCTCATATAATTGGTTTGCCCGAGTCTTAAGGAGAAGAGGTCCACTTTACCGTTAGGGACCCGCACCTTCTAATCTGCACGTGGTTAAATTAGTCATTACCAGGATATCACATCAGGATGTTACCAATATCCTGATCCGGTATCCTGATCACAAATAAACAATCAAAAGCAGAATATTAGTCAGGATATATGTTCAGAAAATGGCCCATAACAATTGTCCCCAAATATATCTGTTGGTATACCAATCCAACGGATATATTTTAAAATCTTATCTCGTAAACCGAGGAAATTAAAACGAAATGACGGTCAAGATAGCACTATGTAACTTCCAACGCGCTTTTCACTCGATGGATATCCATTACGCCCCTATATCTTCTCTCTTCTTGTTTGAGAACCAGATATCATCAAAAGAATCTCCAGGTAATCACTCATCCTTTCCTCATTTTCTGTTAATTTTATTTTTCCTCTAATGGCCACTAGAGTCCACTCTCAAACCAGTGAATCGTCGGAATCCTTCGTTCAGCAAAACCTTCTCAAAAATCCCGAGAAGGAGATCTGCGCTTTTGATAACGCAGACAATGCAGCGTTGAGAGTCTCCGGCGCTTTCCCCGATGGCACGATTTTCAGACCATTTGATCGATCAATCCGATCAGATGTTTCTTCTGCCGATTGGGTCTGTTTTCCGGCATACCCTTTCTCGCTAGGTCTTCGGTATCCATTTCCCGAGTTCATGATGCAATTCTTTCGAACTACTGGTATTTCCTTTGCCCAAACCATGCCCATGGTTTGGAGAGTATTGATTGTGCTCAACCAAATCAAAAACCTTCACTGTCCCGATCTCTGCATCGAGGATATGACGATTGGTTACCGCCTCCGATCACACGGTTCCAGTCGGTTCTTGCTCTTTTCAACTTCCAGCAAACCCCTTATACTCAAAGCCACAAAAAACGAGGATGGATGGCAACGCAAGTTCTTCTTCGTTAAATGAGACTCCATCTATGAGGGTGCTAGTCTTCCGGTGGAGTGGTTAACCACCGGTAGGGTCTAGAATCTCCCCAGATGCTTCTAAACTTTTATCCTGTGATAATATCTTCTTATTTGATATTTTTGCAGTGAACTTTAAGGAAGTAGCTCCTCCTACTGCGGAATCTGAAAAAAGAATCGAGGAAGTTTACCAGTTACCGGCAAGTGACAGGAGTTTTACTACACACATCCCCAGTTCCAGCCAATATTCGTCATTTGAAATGTCTGGTAAGAATTACTTCGTAAATGACTGATTAGTGTAATATAATGAAGAGTAATAAGGATGTAAGACTTTTTCCTTTATGCAGCACCAGCCAAGATCCCTGAGGTTTTCGACCTTGATGAGCTGGACAGTTATTCCGATCATGTCCAGGTCAAGAAGGAGCCCAGTCCCAAGGCCACGGCCTCATCCAAACCCAGCAGCTCCAAAGCCATCATCATTCCCAAGCCTTCTCCAGCTACTAAGCCCCGGAGTTCAAGTTCTTGCAAAAGGAAAGAAACTGACTCACCTGCTATCTCTGATACGTTCCCTTATGAGAATCATGGGTTCATTGAGGCAAGCGGATTCATGACTTTTTTTCTCAACCAGGTTAGTATCCTTGAGCTATATCCTGCACCATATGCTGGTTATAAATGTTTATTTAAGACTAATACCTGTTTTCTTATTTTGCAGGGTCTCGAACGTCTGGTTCATTTATACCAGGAATCCTGTGGGCTCAACAAAACGCTCGAGTCCAAGTTGAAGAAAGCCAAGGTCACCATCTCCGACTAGGGCATGATTGCAGCCGCCAAATCTCAGCATTACGAGGACAAGTTTAAGGCTAAGACCAAAGAACACCAGGCCGCCCTCAACAAAGCCGCTCTTGAGGCCCAAGCGGATCTTGACACTGCCCATGCTTAACATGAACAGGATATGATCAGCTACCGGGAAGGCCTTAAAAGTTATGTTGTTACTTCCCTTCTTCAGGCCAGGTTAAAGATGGCCCACGAAGCCAAGGCACTGGGCTTCGAATGCCCTTCTTGGGATGTCAATGCCTGGGAGACAAAGCTAAGGAGTCTCGGCAGCAATCCTGTTAAACCTGCAGCTGAAGGATCTTCCAAGGCGGTTGAAAAACCAACTGATGCTGAGAGGGACGCTCAAGCTGATCCTGAAACGGATGCTGTCGAAAATGCCATGAACGAAGAAGGCGCTGCCTCCTAAAACTTATTTCCCTTAAATTTGCGATTTACGTTTGTTTGAACAATTTTATTTTTTGTCCTTTGAACAATTTTCTTTCCCTGAATTAAAAAAATTGATAACCAAAGGTGGATGGGTCCTAGGTTTTAGGATGAAGCCTTTGGTTATCGACTAGTACCGCCTATTTAAATAATACCGCCTTCTTTTAGCTTATTCGTTGTTGCCTTTTAGTTTTTTGTCATGCATTACTTAGTTTAGATTTTAGTTTTGCAAAATTAGCACAATTATCTTTTGAAAATATCCTGATCAATATACTCAGTGGTATCCTACGAAGACTTTCGTCAAATAGGACTTCTCAAAACCCAAACAATTTAGACAAAGTCTCTAAAGAATAAAAGATAGTTTATTTTTCAAAATCCGTGTTGATAACACTTGTTTGACCAGAGTACTAATTCTCAACCCAAGTATTATTTCCCAAATATCCCAATCAAATATCCTGAAACGTATCCCGAAAACACATTTTGAGAACATATCCTAAAGATATATCCTTATCAGGATATTCGAGCCTTAAACACAGTTTCAAAAGTTTAAACAACTTATGTAAGGTTCACAAAGGAAAGATCATACCAGGAGTAGAGTGTAACCCTAGTATCGAACTTCAATCCTTTTGCAACTTCTTCAACTAAGATGTCCCCAGTCCGAGATACCTAGTATACTAGGTTTGAGTTTGATTCCTTGAGCCTTACATAATCGCCTTAGGAGAAATATCCCCTGTGCATAAAGCCTTCGAATCACTTAGAAATTTTTTTGAATTCAAGTTCTAACTGTTTGGATAGTTCTTGTGTTACTGGGGTAAAACCCAAAAACCTACTGGAGATAAATCCTTAGTATCCTGGGGAAAATCCTATATTTTCATGCGCTACAGGCGGGAGTGTATAAACTCCAAGACTTAGAAAGGTGATAACCTTTAAACCTTAGAGAGTATGAAAATACCCTTCCGTGAGAGAGGGTGATCAATCCTCATATACCTTGAGAATCCAGGATATAACCAATAGTGACGAAATTGTCAGCCACTTTTACATGAACTGGTCCCGCCACCTTGAACTATCCCTGGATAACTTGCGCTCCAGGTGGGGTGTTTAAACCTGTGAAAGGATCAGGATCCCTTAAACGTGAGAGAGGGGGCCAATCCTCTAATCTTTCGAAGTATCCTGAATGTATATCCTGGAGCTATATCCCGAAGCATATACTGCAAAACAACTGTAAGCTAAGGTGGGTGTTAGCCTGGCTAACACCCCTCCGATGCTTAAGTCAGTAATGGGTTCAAAACAATAAATAATATTAAAATTTAATAAAAGAGATAGAATCCATACCATCCTGAGTATTTCATCAAAGAAGAATAACACTCCTTTGCTTCCTGCTGATCACTTTCCACCTTGACAACTCCCCAAGGAGTAGGGATCTTGATGCATTGATGGTAGGTTGATGGAACAACTTTCATATCATGGATCCAAGGCCTACCCAGTATAATATTATAGCAGGATAAAGAGTCCATGACACAAAACCGCTGCATTGAGTTGACCCCTTGAATATACACGGGCAACTTTATCTCTCCTACGGTATTCCTGGCTTCTCCACTGAAACCAACGAGCATAGTGGACTTCGAAGTAATGTCCATCGGAGATACATTCATCCTCTTCAATGTTTCCAGCTAAATTATGTTGACTGAGCTGCCATTATCCACTAATATCATGCGTACAAAATGGTTAGCAACATATAACGTTATCACTAAGGCGTCATAATGGGGATCCTGGACAGCATCCCTGTCATCATTATCAAATGTGATGACTTTGTCAGTTGTGAGGGTTGACATCCTTGTCGGCTTTTCTCCCCTCTCTGCTTTGGCTTCCTTTGCGTGTCTTTTTGCCGCAGAATATGATGTGCCGCAGATGTTGGATCCTCCTGAAATAAAGTTAATTATTTTTGCATCCGCAGGAGGTGATGTTGCCCGTTCAGGATCCTTCTCAGGATCCTGAGCCTTATTCTTCTTTCTTCCCAAGAGGTCCTTCAGATATCCCTTGCTCAAGAGATAGCTTATTTCTTTTCTCAAAGCGATGCAATCCTCAGTAACATGCCCGAAGTCCTCATGGAAAGCACACCATTTGGACTTGTCCTTCCAATCAGCCTTTTGTTGATTCTTTCGGGGCCATCTTGCTTTGTCTCCTAAACCCTGCATAGCATACATTAGTTCAGGTATGTTAACAGAAAAACAATATTCAGACAAGTCAGGATACTCCTCAGGATCCTCGTCTTCAACAGCATTCACTTTTTTGCTATCATTCCTGCCATATGGCTTTGAGCGATATGGTTTATACGAGGATTCTGATTTCCTATTGGTTGACTCATAGGTTGTGGACGAATTCATTCTCTCTTGCATCTTTTTATCATCCTCCAGCCGAATGTATCTTAAAGCCCTGTTACGAGCTTCATCTAGATTTCTGCAGGGATTCATTACAAGATCCTGATAAAATTGAGAATCCTTTTGCAACCCCATCTTGAAGGCTTTCACAGCTGTTGCAACATCAAGATGTGGGATATCTAAGGATTCCCAACTAAACTTGTTCACATAATCCCTCAAGGATTCCTGAGGTCCTTGAGTTATCCTGTAAAGATCACTGATTAGTTTCTCAAAACTCCGGCTGCAAGAAAATTGACTATTAAATAAATTAACTAAATGAGCAAAAGAAGTAATTGAGTGAGGAGGAACATTTAACAGCCATTTTAAGGCTGATCCTGTTAAGGTAGAACCGAAACCCTTTCACAAGCATGCTTCTTTGAGGTCTGGAGGGATAGGGTTGATTTCCATCCTTTCCCTAGACTGGGCAATATGCTCATCAGGATTCGTAGTTCCGTCATAGAGCTTCATGTTGGGGGTTTGAAATCTTTTTGGGATTTCAGCATCACAAATGGGATATGCAAACCGGGATATCCTGTGGCTGTCCTGGGATACTTCAGGAATTGGCTGAACCACCCCAGGTACACTGGATATCATGTCCTCCAGTTTTTGAAGCTCCCTGGAAAATGCTGACATCATACCTGTATCCTGCAAGGATCCAACACCATTAGTAGCAAGAGTATTATTATTATTAGATACATTACCAGCTTGGGGGGTTTTGGCCATATCCTGAAGCATATCCTCAGCTTCTCACAGTTGATACCCTTACTGAAAAAGGTATCTCAGGAGTATGATTTTGGGAATGGCTAGGCACAATATTCCCCCGGTTATCCTCAGTATAAACTGCAGAACTGAAGTTCAAAGCCCTGGGTTGCAAGGGAGTGACAGTATCTTCAGCAGGCCTACTCGGGCCAGATTTCAAGAGTTGTATCTCTCTTATCAGCATCTGATTAGTTTCCTGCTGCTGCCTCATCTGTTCCTATACACTAACAAACAAATTCATAATTTCTTCGTTAGAAGCCAAAACAGGACCGGATCCCTGGACATTGCGAGCAGGGATAACATCCCGAGCCACGTGACTTTCAGTTCCCTGTGAAGAGGCTTGCATTCTCGGAGGAGGTGGTGGAAGCACCGAACCAATTGTTGCAGAGGTTGTAGCAGACACGGTGGAAGAGCTCATGTTTGATCTTGAGGCCATTGAAAATAGTGTAGCAAAAAGTTTTGAAAATAGAAAACCATGTAACGATTTTGCAAAAGCTTTTAGTAGAAATAGCACCACTTGCCCCACGGTGGGCGCCAAATTGTTTTGGTCAAAAATTACCGAAGCAATTAAGTGATCAAATTAGTTAAATGAGGTAGTGTGCTAGAAATGTGTGTCGAAAATATGTTAATCGAGTTATTTGCAAAAACAGTTTCAGGATACAGCCCGGGATATAAAGCTGTATCTATGATCAAACAATGAGCAAAAGAGTAAAAGGTGACACGAGATGTACGTGGAAAGCCCTTGATCAATCTAAATCGCCGGCACAAAACCTTGGGAGCTGACAATTGCAGCTGCCTTGTTCTTCTATTACTTCAAATATCAGGATACAGTGCAGGATATGATGCGGATCCACTAGGTGTTACAATGTAATTTGAGTACAAGTGTTTGTGTGTAGTGATTGCTAGTAGCTAGAGAGTAAAGTGTGCGAAAGAGAGTGAGTGACTTAATCTGATCCGATCAATTTATTTATAGTTAAACGAAATCAACTAACTATCCTATTAAACCGGGATGCTTCGAATATTCCTCAAGTGAACGTTGTAGTCCACTTCTTCCGGGTTCAACGTCTCTCATATAACTGGTTTGCCCGAGTCTTAAGGAGAAGAGGTCCACTTGACCGTTAGAGACCCGCACCTTCTAATCTGCACGTGGTTAAATTAGTCATTACCAGGATATCACATCAGGATGTTACCAATATCCTGATCCGGTATCCTGATCACAAATAAACAATCAAAAGCAGAATATTAGTCAGGATATATGTTCAGAAAATGGCCCATAACAGTCACGACCCCCGACCACACCCTGGACGGGAGCCGTGAGCAGTCAAGTGGTACCAGTGGTTATTTTAAAAATATTGCAGCGGAAAATTTCATCAGGACCGTGAGTTAGAAAAATACCAGAGTTTAGAAACACCGGATTTTATTTATTAAACAGATGGGAATAAACCCATATTTTACAAAGGTAGCTTTAATATGGGATAAACCCGAATGTATGAAAATGTTTTCTCAATTTAATTTAATTGATAAAATAAGCCATTTCTTTAAGCCCTTTGGTGCCGTATCATCACTCTTATTCCAATCTACTGTAATCACCTGAAACGCGTTTTAAAAACATTTGGTCAGCAGGAAATACTGGTGAGTTCATTCATTTTGTACAAAACACATTTGTTATAATTCACAGTATTAAGAGCGATTACAATGTTTTTATATCAACCAATTACCCAAACGGTATTTGTCACTCGGCCGTATCTGTGACTATGGTCATATCACCCATTGGCTAACTTGTCCAATGGTGACGGTTATCAAGTAATGTATACAAAACTCCACATACCGGCTGTAATTGAAGATTACAAAGACTTAATCCCTGTAATTATAACTTTGAAAATAAATAGGATTTTGGAAATAATTTGGTAAAAAGAGAATGACTCACCTTGTTAGCATATAGTCTTGATTTAACAGGCCTCCTGATCCTAAGTCTTCTGATAACTAAGCATCTACTTTAGAGTTCTGAATCTTATGATGATTAAACATCTTGTTTGATTGTATAGTGCAAAGTTTCTGGTAGTTAAACATTTAGTTTAACAGAGTGGAATACGTATTAGTGTTAAACCCAAATCAAACCTAACGATGGTCACGAGATCAGAACCTTAACGAAATTCACAAAGTATAGTCTTATTTAGACAGCACTTTGGCATTCGTCCGTTGGTTTCCGAATCGATCGGACAAAATATCGTATTGGTGATTATTGGTTAGAACACCAACGTATAGAGAAAAGAATAGAACTGAGCAAAGAAAAATGAATCCTAAGCTTCCTATTTATAGGTAAGGGGTATGAAATTTCTAGGAGTTTCCTATATACTTTTTAGAAAATTACATATATTTTCTAGGAATTTACCTATACATTTTCTAGGAAGCTTCCTACCCACATATATATATCCTCTTACACCTTCCTTGCACCTTCCTCATATATATCTATTTAGGTGTTTAATTTACTTAGTTAATTAATCTCACTTAGCTGATTAATTAATCTTACTTAACTGATTAATTAATCTTACTTGGCTTAATTAATCTTACTTAACTGATTAATTAATCTTACTTAGCTTAATTAATCTTACTTAACTGTTAAGCTTACTTATCTATTAAGTTTCTTAATTGCTAAGTTTTACTTAACTATTAAGTTTACTTAATTGCGAAGCATTCTGGTTAAACAACTCCCTGAGTATGAGTTCTAATTCTAGATACAATGGAACTCGTATTAGCGTAATTACCCAATTCAACTTTAACGATAATCACGAGATCAAAACCCTCACAATGAATGACAAAGTATAGCCAGATATTGGCAGCACTTAAACATCCATCGGATCGGTTTCAATCGATCGGATAAAGTATCGTACCAGTGATTAGAGTTATTACCCTAATAACGGGCAGAGTTTCGGGGTTTAGAAGTTCTGACATTAGAATGACAGAACAAGAGAGCAAGAGAAATAAAAGAATTGAACGATTTGAAATGAAGCCGAAAACCTCAATATATAGGCTGACATTGGGGCGAGTCGCAGCCCGCGAAGCACATCAGCTTCCCCTTGGCGGCCCGCGAGGGAGTCTAGGTTGGCTGAGTCATCGAGTAGTCTTGACACGTGTAACGACGCATGTCACGCAACGTGTTTGGATCAGCTTGAGGCTCTCGCGCCCCGCGAAGCCTTTCATTAACTCTGTCGCGCCCCGCGACAGACTAAATTTTCTTGTTTTCTTGGTTTTCTGTAAATAGGAAGGATATACGGGTTCGGGTTTTCACTTACGGAGCGTTTTAGGACATTTTTGTGCGAGTCGTTACACTTCTCCTCATCAGTAAGCTCGGGGATCACTATCTCCTTGTAATTCATGCTTCAAACTATAATCCACTCATCATCGTCGCCCCACTGTATTTGTTGCTTCCGCTCTCGGTTTCCCCAACGCATTTCCAACCGAGCAGCGATCACACATTCTTCATACCAGTGCAGTCCACCACATTCTTCACACCTTGGATCCCTTTGCTGACTGAGGATATTCTCTATCATTGGGTCTATTAGCCCGATCATTCGATCAATTATGTCGACCTTTTTTGGAAACCTTGGATCCCCCTACTCCTGAAATTCTTTCATCTTCCACACGACAATCAGAAATATTTCCATGAATGTAAACACGTGGGAAAGCCACTCAATAGTATTTGTGGAATTCCCTTGCGAAGAATATTGCTAGGGCTACATAAAGGGGTTAATATAATAATCTGCAGAGGACCCCTCATATTGCAGACATTTAACTGTAAAATGGGGCCCTCCACAAATTTCACACGTATTTACTAAACTCAAAATAAATACATAAATAAAAAATAAATAAAAGACACAGACAATTTGACTCCTATGACTCAATATACAAAAATTAGCACATACGAGATTCAGCAAGTCTAAACAGAGTAGTTAACACAATTGCCAAAGAGTCCCCGACAACGGTGCCAAAAACTTGATGTGCTAAAAGTTGTCAAATAAAAACTAACTAATATTAACCTAAACTAAACACTCTAAGTTTTAAATTTATAAAAACTAAGACTCTCTGTCATGGCCCCCGACTCGTACCCCGGTTCGGAAGCCGCGGGGCAGATAACAGTGGTACCAGTGTTTATTAATTGGCAACGGAAATCTCATCAGGACCGGGTGTCAGGAAAAATTTATCAGAGTTTCAAAACACCGAATTATTTTATTTCATAACCGTGTGGTAAACCCCGTATTTACAGAAAAGGAATTTCACTGGGGAAATCCTTTAATTACAGAAAACACGTTTTATTTCTAATTTACTAAGCCACTTATTTAAGCTGAAGTGCTTCACAACACTTTTCCTTTCTTCACAGTAAATCACCTGAAACGTGTTTTAAAAAGATTTGGTCAGCGAAAAATACTGGCGAGTGCATTCAATTTGTACAAAAGACACATTGTTATAATATACAGTATTAAGGGCGATTACAATGTTTATATCAACCAATTACCCCAAATCGGTATTTGTCACTCGACCGGATCTGTGACCATGGTCATATCACACATTGGCTAACCCATTGTCCAATGGTGAAGCTTATCAAGTAGTGTATACAAAACCCCACATACCGGCAGTAATTGTAGATTACAAAGACTTAATCACTGTAATTACAACTTTGAAAACAAGTAGGGTTTTGAAAGCGATTTGATAAAAATAGAATGACTCACATTGCAGATTTAGATTGACAGAGCTTGCCTACTGGTTAAGCTGATAGACCTAATTAAATATACAATGCAAACAAATTAGTGTATTAACTCAATACAACATTAACGATAATCACGAGATCGAAACCCCACAACGAATGACAAAGTATAGCCGGGTATCGACAGCACTTAAACATCCGTCGGATCGGTTTAATCGATCGGATATAGTACAGTAGCAGTGATCGAGTTATTACCCTGATATCGCAATAGAGTTTCGAGACTTGGTTTGTAATTTCGAAAGAAATCGAGATTTGATCAACGTAACGAACGTATTTTAACGTCGAAGCATGCAAACTGATCAAGTGCCAAACCAGTGGCTTTATAGACAAAATTGTTGCCTCCCGCGTGTCGCGCCAGTCTCCCCCGACCCTGTCGCGTGTCGTGGGGCAGGTCTACATAGCCTGTCGAGTTTAGCCTGGAAATGTGTCAAGTTCGAGTAATACATGTTCACAATTCGTTTCGCGAGTCACGGAAGATTTAGGGGTCCCCCCATGAGTCTCCGGGGGCCCTCGTTGTTGGTTTCGTTCGTTTTTCTGTTTCGGGTCGCGCTGTACAAGTTGGGGGTTTCCTTAGTGTGCCTTTTAGGAATAGGAGAAATTTGTGAGGATGTTAGACTCTGTAACCTAGACCACACAACTGGCTAGTGTACCGGTCAATGTAGTATAGCCTGAGTAAGTCCGAGTATCGAACCCGCGAGACTCTCTAATTACGTTTACTAACTTCTATCTATACTTATACTGACAGTCTGACACGGACTCTAACTATTTTTATATTTGAGGGGGGTTTTCTAAATTTCCTAAAATTGCGATTAATATAAACTAATTAAATTAAACAACTAAGATGCGACTTAAACGAGATTTAGATCAGAGGTGACGAACAACTACCTAGACTTGTATCCCGGTTTCCATCAGTAATGATATTATTAGGATATTAGTTACTATGGAACCGGGATCTTCTAATACTAAACCAATCGAAGTACCGAACAAGACCCCCGACCCTTCTCACGAAGACACTTATGGCACTCTAAAGGCTGTTATGAATACCGGTTGGTCTAGACTCCCTCACAGGACATCAAAGGGATTTACGAAAGTACACTAATTTTATTTACTCTCTCACAGGACATAAACCTAGGATAGGCTCGGGTTCTCAATTTGACTTGTTAGACAACGGTCAATAGGGAAACTAGTTCAGACTCCTCACGAAGCTCCTACCTAGCAATTTAATGACTTAGACCTAACAATAACCTCGCACCTCACAGCTATTGAGATTAGTAGAACACTTAAATTTATTTGACTATCGATTATCACTTCTAAGGTTTAATGATCACTTAACCCTAAAGATTATAATTTTTTTCCGTGATATAGACACTCACCAAAACTTATAACCTAGTATGAATCTATTATGTGATATAGACAGTCATCAAGAATCATACGAAGCAACAAAAGACAATAAAACACTTTTAAGCGCATATACATCAAAACAATAACCGAGTCGACTACTTTTGTAAATAGTCCATAAACAACTAAGTATCCATAATAAAAATCAAAACTTTACAAACCAATCATCCAATCTAGGTAGTTAAAGAAGATCTAGCCAAGCAAAGTCATAGTTTTAAAACAAATAAACAAGGTTTAAAATCTGAATTCATTGACATAGAAACAAATAACTAAGAAAACAAGAAAGAACCGAATAGATAGAACCCGCTTAATTCTTGATCTCTAAGCTTCCACTTCAACCCCAATAATTTTCTAGCCTTGAACCCTTGCCAATAATGCTTTAAAAATCCTCCAATAGATCTCGTCCAAGCTGATGTTTCATCCCCATATTATTATGTTCGCCCCCTCTTCCTTGTTTTTGTCGAACATAATGATATATATATAATTCTCTTTTTTTAGGGTTTTGTTAACATAATATATACTTTTTTTTTTGAAAATTAACTATTATTCACAGGCTCAACAGAGGGAAGCCAAAAACAGAAACCACTTGCATCACATTGAAAGAACACCAATCTCTCCAAAGAATACTCCTATTTTTAGATCTATTGTGAAACCAATGAAATCCTAAAACTTTTATATCTTGGAAAATATCAAGAATATCTTTTCTATTGTAAACTTAGCAATATATACTTAGCAACATTCAAAAAGCCCAATTTCCACACTTCACGTAAACTTGCTGGACATCGTGCCTTCCATTGGCCCTTTGAATTTCATCCATAATCATCATGTGGTCACCTCTGATGTATGGTCCTTGTTCTCCAAGTGTATGGCTCGTTAGTTTTTTTTTTCTTATAATATATAACATTGTCCACTTAATTAATTCCCATGGCCCTTTGGCGGCCCCTTTTACTACTAATAATAACTAGTGAGATTCCCCGCGCTTCGCGGCATGAATTCGATCACTATTTGTTTGGTTCGTTAGATATCAACACTCGCTATATTAATTGAAAGGAAAAACCTTGCATCAGTTGAAAACAATAAAAGTGGATCAATGTTGTTTAGTTGGTACCGGTTCGGTTAGTTTGCATTCTATGTTTATTTTTTCTGGCATTGCAATATAAATTTTATTGAAAACGAATATTTTGTCGTTCTCATACTAAATCGAATCGAAACAGGCTGAACAACATATGTAGTGGTATCGGTATTTATTTTTATTCTTTTTTGCTTTCGATAAACTGACATCGTATCGCTACCATAATGTACCGAATCGAACAACATTGGTACCGATATGTATTCATTTCTATGGTTTCTTGTTTGATAACGGATATTGTGTCGTTAGCGTTGTGCACCTAATCAAAACCAAATGAACAACATTAGTTCCAATACCAAATTTTTTTTCTTTCGATTAACTAACACCGTATTGCTACCATATCGTAGCGATCAACATGGGTCCTGGTACTCGTATTCATTTTTCGGGTTTTTGGTTTCGAAAGGTTTTCATTTATACAACTTTGTCTGTGACAATAAATGAATATCGATACAATTGCCATGACAACATGAACTGATCGATACCGTTCGAACAACATTAGTGTTGATTCCGGTGTCCATTTATATCGTTTTTAGTCAATGTAAAACACGTGTTGACTTCTACACCGAGTGAATGTATCGTACGAGTATTGTAACGAACCAAATCAATACTGATCCAATGTCTGCGCTAACATACCATCGCAATACACTGGCAAATAAGTTGAAATGTTATAATAAGAAATAAGCGTATATGGTTATGAATTTAGAATTTAAAGTTAAATTGAATGATAAATAAAAATATTATTAATAACAAAAAGAGAAAACAAATACTCAAAAAATTATCGCTTGCTATTTAATTATTAGAAAAAATACTTACAAAAGAATAATAAATAAAATACAACAAAAAAACAAAAACCTAAAACCTAAAATTGTCATCAACTATTCATGAGCACTTTGAATTATACATTATACATATTATTATTATTATTATTATTATTATTATACATATTAAAAGAAGCTTTTGATGAATAGTAATTTATATTTTTTTATTTTTGTTTTTTTAGTAAACTAGGTTTTAATGCTGCGCGCCGCGTTGCGGCGCGACAAAACTAAGTCATTGTAAAACTATTTATTGCGACTAAATACTTGGCTGTTATTAAAGCTGTGCTATTTAGTGTCTTATTTTTAAGTTGACAAGTGGAGTTTTCATACAACAGAGCCGTTGGTAGCAAGCGAGTTAGTAACTCCCGGCGATGGCGACTATTGCGATGTCTAAGCATCCACTAACCCAACAAATAAGGAATAAGAATTGTATAAATACAATCAGAAAAACGTGTGAAAGAGGAGAAAAATGAAGATGACTTGAAGTTATGTAAGCATAAAATAGAAAAAAAAAGACCCCATGATTTGAACTTGAGTCTCTTTAAAACACATACAACCACAAAACCACTCCACCATGATAAATAATCTACCTAACTTTGAAGAAAATGGATATATATACACACTTAAAAAGGGTATATGGGAAAAAAGTCAACAAAAGATGACTTGAAGTTATGTATATTTACTATTAATGACAACCAATAAGGAAAGTTTACTATTCATTATTATGTGACAACTACTATTCATTAGCTTTGTTTTTTAATATATAGGATAATAGTAATTTATATTTTTTTATTTTTAGTAATAATCTTTATTATTGTTATACAATTTGTTTTTAGTGAAATAGTGGTTGATAGTGTTTAAGAATTTGTTTTATTTTTATTTTTATTATTTATTATTTAATTTGATTTTTTAGTAATAACTTACATTCATTAACTATAAAAAAATTCAAATTCGTATCTATGTTTATTTATTTTAACATTTCAAGTTATTTGACCGCGTGTGTGATGGTACATTAACGCGTACATTATATGGATTTGGTTCGTTATAGTACCGATACGATATATGCACTCGGTATAGAAATCAACAATTGATTTATATCATCCGAAACGATAAAGACGAGCAACAGTACCGACACCGATGGATCGAGCGATTCAGATTATCACGATACTTGTACCGATATTTATTCATTGTTGTAGACAGAGTTGTATAAAAAAAATCATTTTTGAAATTCGAAAACCATAAATGAATACAAGTATTGATATGCGTATGTGTTGTTCAGTAAGGTAGCGGTACGGTGTCAGTTTATCGAAATAATAACACTAAAAAATATTAGTGTTACCCAAACCAATGTTGTTCATTTAGTTCGCTACGGTAATAGCATGATATTCGTTATCAAACCAAAACCCGTTGAAATGAGTACATACAAATACCGATATTGTTCGGTTTGGTCTGGTACAATATGATAGCGATAGAGTGTCAGTTTATCGAAAGAAAAAACAATAAAAATAAATATAGATACCGATACATATGTTGTTCAGTTGGTTTCGATACGGTTTGATATGATAGCAGCACTCGCCGCAAAGCGCGGGATAATATCACTAGTTCATATAGAATATATATATAGGCCGCCTTTAATAGATAACATAGAGATAGCGGGCTCGGCTCACTTGAGAAAAATAGCGGTAAACTTTACTTCGGTCACTGGTGGTCTATTCTACTCAACTGGATGGTTATTTCCTTATTATTCGTTTTCGCTCCATTTGCCCCAGAACCTGCCAAAAAACAAAATAATATAATATAATATAATACTAAAAACTAAATAAAAACTATACAATAAATATACACTTTACACGGGATAAATATGTGTATTTTACCACACATCAAATATCCCCACACTTAACCTTTTTTCGTTCTTGAGAAAGACTTATGCAAACGGAATCATAATCAGAAATATTCGGGTTCAAAAATCTAGATTACATATTAAAATTAAAACTCATGTTAACCGCGATTGCAAGTATATGTGTCCACTTAAACCCACACCCGATTCCAAGCCCTTATCATGCAATTTATGTTCAAGTTTAGTCAATCTACCTAGGGTCTCACACTAGAATATGCAGTTTCACCTAATCCCACCTCAAGCTCATGAAACAAAAGGAACAATCACTAAGACTATTTCCTAACCGTTTTATACTAAAATCAAAAGAATTTAACATCAATATTTTTTTCTTTTTATTTTTTTCTTTTCTTCTTATTTTTTTCTTTTTAAGCACTAGACTTTGCATACCTAACCCAGAGGTTGTCTCAACCAGAGTCACCATCCTCGAGAGCGACAACGTAGGCGTCGATAATTTTTCATTTTTTTCTTAACATAACCTAGAGGCAATCTAAATCAGAGTCACCATCCCCAATAGAGATTACACGGGCCTCGTTTTCTTTTTCAATCTAGCTCAATTATTATATTTTTTTCTTTGATAAAAAAATTCTAACAATTTTAGCTTATAACGATATTCCTTATACTATTTTGACGGTTTTGGCTTCCCTACTTTTCCTAGATGAGAACCCACTAGCAATCTAACAATAAGGTATATTTATATCAAAGGAACCTAGAAACTGGATCGGGCCTACTCACGTATCCCAAATTAGACACAAGCTTAACCTTTTATTCTCATATTATTATTATTTGAAAACCGAACAAAATGTGATTTTCTATCATTTTCCGTTTTTATTTTTCAAACATCTAAAACAAGAGACATTTTCAATTTTTTTGGATTTTTTTTTTATTTTTTTTTTGTATTTTTCAAAAATTTATAACTCAAAACTCTACTAACTAAGACACTAAACGATAGGTTCCCATCCTCACACTTAAACTCTACATTGCCCTCAATGTAGAATAGAAACCGACTCAAAATACTAAAATAAATAAGAAATAAAAGACAAAGGGAAAAAATAGAAAGGACTTAGCTGGTTTTATAACGCGTATGCTCCAAACACTCTCGCCCAATCCAGCTCGATCGTATAGCATTTTGGTCGCGATCGGCTTGCTAGGTATCGGTAAATGCCTGATATCTGAAAAGCAGCTCCGAAATCACCCGAATGAAGATTGAGTACAGGTGGTACTATTCAAACCTGCATAGACAAAAACAAGCAAAAACCAACGCAATACTGACTCTAAACAAAAACCGACTCAAAAACTACCAACTTAGACTCATGGGACAAAATAAATGATTCAAAATACAAGTAAACACATACCGTAAATGAACCGAATAAATAAATAAATAAATTTAACAAACTCTACAAAACCTCCTCACACTTAAATTAATCAGGAGGTTTTTCTTTGATATGGACCTTATCTAACCCATTTAATTCCACCTGGTCCTCAAAAATAACTAAAAATTTATTGGCGGAATAATAAAATACTTTAAAATTTTTGAATGGGCCAGACCACCAGAATTTAAACTTACCTAGAAGTCACTCAATAGTATTTGTGGAATACCCCTGCGAAGAATATGGTTGCGGCTGCATAAAGGGGTTAGTATAATAATCTGCAGAGGACCCCTCATATTGTGGACATTTAACTGTAAACTGGGGCCCTCCACAAATTTCACACATATTTACTAAACTCAAAATAAATACATAAATAAAAAAAAATAAAAGACACGGACAATTAGACTCATATGACTCAATATACAAAAATTAGCACGTACGAGATTCAGCAAGTCTAAACAGAGTAGTTAACGTAATTGCCAAAGAGTCCCCGGCAACGGCGTAAAAAAATTGATGTGCTAAAAGTGGTAAAATAAAAACTAACTAATATTAACCTAAAAAACAGTCTAAGTTTTAAACTTATAAAATCTAAGACTCTCTAACCAAGACCACACAACCGGCAAGTGTACCGTTCAATGTAGTATAGCCTGAGTAAGTCCGAGTATCGAACCCACGAGACTCTCTAATTATATTTACTAACTTCAATCTAGAGTTAGACTCTAACGAGATTTATATTCCCACGAGACTGACACCGACTCTAACTATTTTTATATTTGAGGGGGGGGGGGTTCTAAATTTTCTAAAATTGCGATTAAAATAAACTTATTAAATTAAACAACTAAGACGCGACTTAAAAGAGATTTAGATCAGAGGTGACGAACAACTACCTAGACTGGAATCCCGGTTTGCATCAGTAAGGATATTATTAGGATATTAGTTATTATGGAACCGGGATCTTCTAATACTAAACCTGTCGAAGTACCGAACAAGACCCTCGACCCTTCTCAGGAAGACACTTATGACACTCTAAAGGTTGTTATGAACACCGGTTGGTCTAGACTCCCTCACAGGACATCTAAGGGATTTACAAAAGTACCCTAATTTGATTTACTCCCTCACAAGACATAAACCTATGATAAGCTCGGGTTCTCAATTTGATTTGTTAGACAACAGTCAATAGGGAAACTAGTTCAGACTCCTCACGAAGCTCCTACCTAGCAATTTAATGACTTAGACCTAACAATAACCTCGCACCTCACAGCTATTGAGATTAGTAGAACACTTAAATTTATTTGACTATCGATTATCACTTATAAGGTTTAATGATCACTTAACCCTAAAGATTATAAATTTATTCCGTGATATAGAGACTCACCAAAACTTATAACCTAGTATGAATCTATTATGTGATATAGACAGTCACCAACAATAATACCAAGCAACAAAAGACAATAAAACACTTTTAAGCATGCATATACATCAAAACAATAACTGAGTCGACTAATTTTGCAAATAATCCATAAACAACTAAATATCCATAATAAAAATCAAAATTTTACAAACCAATCGTCCAATCTAGGTAGTTAAAGAAGATCTAGCAAAGCAAAGTCATAGTTTAAAAAAATAAACAAGGTTTAAAATCTGAATTCATTGACGTAGAAACAAATAACTAAGAAAACAAGAAAGAACCGAATAGATAGAACCCGCTTAATTCTTGATCTCTAAGCTTCCACTTCAACCCCAATAATTTTCTAGCCTTGAACCCTTACCAATAATGCTTTAAAAATCCTCCAATAGATCTCGTCCAAGCTGATGTTTCGTCCTCAGATTATTATGTTCGCCCCCTCTTCCTTGTTTTTCTCGAACATAATGATATATATAATTCTATTTTTTAGGGTTTTGTTAATACTTAATATAATATATATTTATCATTTATCAACATTCAAAAAGCCCAATTTCCACACTTCACGTAAACTTGCTGGACAAAGTGCCTTCCATTGGCCCTTTGAATTTCATCCATATTCATGTGGTCACGTCTGATGTATGGTCCTTGTTCTCCTAGTATATGGCTCGTTAGTTTTTTTTTTCTTATAATATATAACATTGTAATTCCCATGGCTCAAAGACCTATTCACGCACACTAATGGCTGATACCCATTTTGGCGGCCCTTTTACTAATAATAATAATAATAATTATAGGCTGCCTTTAATAGATAACAGAGAGTTAGCGGGCTCGGCTCACTTGAGAAAAATAGTGGTAAATTTTACTTTGGTCATTGGCGGTCTACTCTACTAAACTGGCTGGTTATTTTCTTATTACTCGTTTTCGCTCCATTTGGACCAGGACCTGCCAAAACACAAAATAATATAATATAATACTAAAAACTAAATAAAAACAAATAAAAAACTACACAATAATTATACACTTTACACGAGACCAATATTTGTATTTTACCACACATCAAATATTCCCACAGTTAACCCTTTTTCGTCCTTGAGAAAGACTTATGCAAACGAAATCAGAATCAGAAATATTCAGGTTCAAAAATCTAGATTACTTCTTAAAATTAAAAATCATGTTAACCGCGATTGCAAGTATATGTGTCCACTTAAACCCACACCCGATTCCAAACCCTTATCATGCAATTTATGTTCAAGTTTAGTCAATCTACCCAAGGTCTCACACTGGAATCTGCAGTTTCACCTAATCCCGTCTCAAGCTTATGAAACAAAAAGAACAATCACTGGACTATTTTTTAACCGTTTTATACTAAAATCAAAAGAATTTAACATCAATATTTTTTTCTTTTCTTTTTTTTCTTTTTGAGCACTAGACTTTGCATATTTAACCCCGAGGCTGTCACAACCAGAGTCACCATCCCCGAGTGCGACAACGTAGACGTCGGTAATTTTTCATTTTTTTTTCTTAACTTAACCTCGAGGCAATCTAAATCAGAGTCACCATCCCCAAAAGAGATTACACATGCCTCGTTTTTTTCAATCTAGCTCATTTATTATATTTTTTTTCTTTGATAAAAAAATTCTAACAATTTTAGCTTAGAACGACATTCCTTATACTATTTTTGGCGGTTTTGGCTTCCCTACTTTTTCTAGATGAGAACCCACTAGCAAACTAACAACTAGGTATATTTATATCAAAGGAACCTAGAAATCGGGTCGGACCTACTCACGTATCCAAACTTAGACACAAGCTTAACCTTTTATTCTCATACTATTATTATTTGAAACCCGAACAAAACCTGATTTTCTATCATTTTCCGTTTTTATTTTGCAAACATCTAAATCAAGAGACATTTTCAATTTTTTTTTTTGAATTTTTTTATTTTTTTTTGTATTTTTTCAAAAATGTATGACTCAAGACTCTACTAACTAAGACACTAAATAATACTTTCCCATCCCCACACTTAAACTCTACATTGCCCTTATTGTAGGATGGAAACTGACTCAGAATACTAAAATAAATAAGAAATAAAAGACAAAGGTAAAAAATGGAAATAACTTAGCTGGTTTTATAACGCGTATGCTCCAAACACTCTCGTCCAATCCAGCTCGATCGTATAGCATTTTGGTCGCGATCGGCTTTGACACTGACTGGCTGACATGCTCGGTAAATGGCTGATATCTGAAAAGCAGCTCCGAAATCACCCGAATGAAGATTGAGTACGGGTGTTACAATTCAAACCTGCATAGACAAAAACAAGCAAAAACCAACGCAATACCGACTCTAAACAAAAACTGACTCAAAAACTACTAACTTAGACTCATGGTACAAAATAAATGACTCAAAATACAAGTAAACACATACCGTAAATGAACCGAATAAATAAATAAATTTAACAAACTCTACAAAACCTCCCCATTCTTAAATTTAATCAGGGGGTTTTTCTTTGACCTGGACCTTATCTAACCAATTTAATTCCACCCAGTCCTCAAAAATAATTAAAAATTGGGTTTTTTACATATTTCTCCTTGCTAAGATCCCTTATTACATATTTACCCAACTCACAAAATCAATTACATATTTCCCTTTTTTTCTATGAAATTACCCACTTACCCTTATCTTTTTTAATCCCTTCCTAAAATCAATTATCACTAGGTTTGCTTGCGCTTCTGCTTTACTTTTGACTCTTTAAACATGCAAGGTTTTTTATGTATTCTAAAATGAAGAAATAGCTTACGCCTTTGTAATCATCATGCTTTTTAATCACATATAAAAGCTCAAAACTCCATGGATGATGATGTCATGATGAGATATTTTGATGCTAGATGGATATTGGGGTTTGAATTAATAAAGGAGTTTTCTAATGGCAAACCCCCTGTCTATCTACACACATTTTCAATTCAATACGCATCGTATAGGCCTATACGATGCGTATTGAATTAAAGTAAAAAACATGACAGACTGACAGGTGCAGGTTATGTCTGGCGGCGGGCCTGATACGAATCGTATAGGCCTATACGATGCGTATCAGGCCATTGTTTTTTGAATTTATTTTTTGTTGTGTTGTGTCGAATGCGAACCCGAGAAACGAAAGGAATTTCGAGCAGTTGGTCGATGATATGATTGATAAAGATCTTGACACGATTATTTCCATTTTCAAGTATTATTAAAACAATTCAAGCCAACCAGTCTACAATGTGGTTCCCAATTTGCGGAACATAATCCCAGATTGTCTAAAGAAACGCTTTTATCATGTGTCATGTGGTAAACAAATACCAAGGGTGTATACAGATCTCTATTCGGTCATCTTTCCAAGCTTTTACACACGAATATGTGGTTCCCAATTTGCGGAACATAATCCCAGATTGTCTAAAGAAGCGCTTTTTTCATGTGTCATATTAGATGTGTTATGGTGAGATTTTTCAAGTTTGCACAGTGGGAGAAAAGACCAGCACTTCTGTCGGTATTGTCCTTTAAATTCACATAAACATATATTCGTTTCATAACCTCCTCCTATAAATCAACCACAACTCACCCAACACGTCTTCTCTGGATCACACATGATAAAAGCGCTTCTTTAGACAATCTAGGATTATGTTTCGTTTCTTCAAGATTTACGTCTGATGTCCAAGTTTGATTACATTTGACTTCATCTGTGGCAGTCCAATGACTTTCTTGAGTCACATATCCGACAATAGGGCCCACGGATCTTATGCCCACCCGAGACCGACCTCTGGATCACACATGATAAAAGCGCTTCTTTAGACAATCTGGGATTATGTTCCGTTTCTTCAAGATTTACGTCTGATGTCCAAGTTTGATCACATTTGACTTCATCGACGGCAGTCCAATGAATTTCTTGAGTCACATATCTGACAATAGGGCCCACGGATTTTATGCCCACCCAAGACCGACCTCTGGATCACACATGATAAAAGCGCTTTTTTAGACAATCTGGGATTATGTTCCGTTTCTTCAAGATTTACATCTGATGTCCAAGTTTGATCACATTTGACTTAATCTGCGGCAGTCCAATGACTTTCTTGGTTCAATAATCCGACAATAGGGCCCACAGATCTTATGCCCACCCGAGACCGACCTCTGGATCACACATGATAAAAGCGCTTCTTTAGACAATCTGGGATTATGTTCCGTTTCTTCAAGATTTACGTCTGATGTCCAAGTTTGATCACATTTGACTTCATCTGAAACAGTTAATGAAGCAATGAAGATTGAATGTGGAAAACTGCAACCGTTTTTTACTACGGAAACGGTGGCTATGGGAAATACAAACCTAACACGAACCACAATGGACTCAGACTCATACTACCCTTGCCGTTCCGTATTTTCTCCTTTTTCTAATTCTCGAAGAATCTCATAACTACCGATATCTCATCCTTCTGTTGTTCACTACTTCCGAGACGATTCAAGTGAGTCTTGTGAAGCAAGTGTCTGTTTATTCAGTTGAGAGTAATCATTGCATTACATCCCCGTTGAAAACAAATTGTGCCTGTCTGAACCAACCGAAATCCATAAATTTCCAACAATTAACAGGACATTGTTAAAAGGGAAAATCTAATCGAACACCTGATTGAGAGGAACTTCTTCGAGCTAATTGCCGATATCTCATCCTTCTAGTGTTCAGTACTTCCGAGACGATTCAAGTGAGTCCTATGAAGCAAGTGTCTGTCTACAAATTCCAACAAATTGTGGGTTAATAGATTCCGAAGGTGTTATTTCAGTTATTTCTTTTGATTCAGTACTTCAAGGCATGCATGTTTGATTCAGTATTTCAGTTATCTCTGTTGATTCAACTCTTCAAGGTGTGTACGTTAAATACCATTCACCGCTTTTTTAGTTGCTTCTCTTGTTAAGTGAGACATTTCAAAGAGAACAAGTTCACAGCAGAATGAAATTTTATTGAAAACTTCTAAAAATGTTAAGTGTTTAAGGCATGCCTGTTTGATTCAAGTAAGTCCTATGAAGCAAGTGTCTGTCTATTCAATTGAGAGGAATCATTGCATTACATCTCCGTTGAAAACAAATTGTGTCTGTCTGAACCAACCGAAATCCACAAATTTCCAACAATTAACAGGACATTGTTAAAAGGGAAAATCTAATGGAACACCTGATTGAGAGAAACTTCTTCGAGCTAACTGCCAATATCTCATCCTTCTTTGAGAGGAAAGATGACCGAATAGAGATCTGAACCAACCGAAATCCACAAATTCCAACAAATTGTGTCTAACGCAAGGATCTTCGAATTAGTTGCTTCTCTTGTTAAGTTTCTGAACCAAACGCTTTTTTAGTTGCTTCTCTTGTTAAGTTTCTTAACCAACCGAAATCCACAAATTCAAGTGAGTCCTATGAAGCAAGTGTCTGTCTATTCAATTGAGAGGAATCATTGCATTACATCCCTGTTGAAAACCAGTGGTTGTAATGATGGAACCCTTGATTTGAAAAACATTTTTGAGAAATTTATAGTTCAATACGCATCGTATAGGCCTATACGATGCGTATTAATCGATGATTTTACTGAAATACCCCTGGTTTTTTGATAAATTCAGGGGTATTTTTGAGAAAATTCAAAGTTTAATACTAATCGTATAGGCCTATACGATTCGTATTAAGCTGATATACGATACAACCTAGGCCTATACGATCGTATATGCCATTATTTCAAATTTAGTGTTATCGTGTTTCCCTCGGTTCGACGGGTATACGTCTCGTTTTTTGCCGAACTTTCGCATATTTTGTCGTTTTATTATGTATACCTTCAACATAAGTCGTTTCGGTGCCGTTCGGTTGCGTGCGAATATCGTATTCTATGATTACCTACAGTTTTGTTTGAAATCCACTTGTACTCCATAGTGTCGTATTATATGTATACGTGTGTGGAAATATCGTTAGTCGCGTACTTTGACGTATTTTTGTGTATTTTGACGTATTCTAACATATTGTTGCGTATTTAATAGTATTTTTGACGTATTTGAGCGTATTCTAATGTATTTTAGCTTATTTTAACTTATTTTAGGGTATTTTTACGTATTTTAGCGTATTTTAACGTATTTTAGAAACCGGTGGTATTGAACCAACATTTCCTTCAAACATTCTAAACCCTACAAGGATGTTGGGAATTAAAGGCATTTACGTGACAAAACAAGGATCGTTCTAATAGATTAAAGAGAATAAACCAAGTACAAAATCATCTGCTTTCTGAATCTGAATCTGAATGTTAACTTTGACTCATAAAACCTTGATTCCCAACGCTTCTATGATGATATCAGCGTTGTTTATCACCCTGTGTGAGCATTGGAAGCCCGACCACTAGCAGAAGAACCCTATACGTCTTCTATGATGATTCGAAACATTCACGAACAACAATGGATTCAGACTCATTGTTGCGAATTTGGTTTCTTCGGGACCCTTGATTTCAACGCTTCTCCTTGCAACTCTCATCAAATGCCTCACCGGCTTATGTTGATGGATAATGCAAACAAGTTCTCCACAGTTTGTTATTCAAATCTCTATTCGGTCATCTTTCCAAACTGCAACAAATGATAAGTTCTCCAAAAAAATGCATACACAAATAGTACCGGGACCACTGGAATAGACACATGCCCAAACTGCAACACACGATAAGTTCTCTAGAACACTCGTAATCCTCAACCGGCTTTGAAACCGGACGGAATCTACGAAGAAACTGTTCGATTTCATGGTGAGTGGAGAAATTAGCGACGGAGAAACTGTTGGAATTTGTGAATATTTCGGTTGGTTCAGATATACACAATTTGTTGGAATTTGTGGATCAACAGAAATAACTGAAATAACAGCTTCCTTTTCTCTCTCTGACAACTGATTCATCTTTTTTACTCCTTTTCCTTCAATTTCGAGAACCTTCTCCGTAACATGAAGACGTGTCGGGTTCTTCTACTAGTGGTATTTTAATGAAGTATTGAAGATTGAATGTGCAAACCGCAACCGTTTTTTACTACCGAAACGGTGGCTATGCGAAATACAAACCGCAATCATTTGTGACTATGGGAAACACAAGTTTTCTTTTTGAGCTTGATGGATGTCCGTTATCTCAGTTGAGGCGTGCATTGTTTAAATCTGAATATAACTAGATGTTACGTGTAACTTCATTAAACCAAGAACAAAGCCTATTTAAAAACACATGTGTTCGTATCAGCGTTGTTTATCACCCTGTGTGAGCATTGGAAACCCGACAAACAGTCTTTGACAACTGTGACAGCTTATCTATCTGTGTGTGTCACATCCATCCTGTTATAGCAATCCCTATGATTAATTTTACAGATTTTTTTCTAATTAGCGTTAACTACCAAAAGAATGCATACACAAATAGTTCTAGTGGACGAAGCAAAGAGACTGCCTTGTTAATTTTAATGAAGCAATGAAGATTGAATCTACAAACCGCAACCTTTTTTGACCACCGAAACGGTGGCTATGCGAAATACAAACCGCAATCGTTTGTGACTATGGGAAACACAAGTTTTCTTTTTAACCTTGATGGATGTCCGTTATCTCAACGCTTCTCCTTACATTATTGATCTGGAATTGGAGAACCGTTGTTAACAAAAGTATGTTGTTCCAAGATCAATTCCAAGATTATTGATGGTAACAAGAGTATGTTGTTCCAAGATTAATTCCAATTGCAGTTGATGAAACAAGTGTCGGTCTATTCAATTGAGACGATTCAAGTGAGTCCTATGAAGCAAGTGTCGGTCTATTCAATTGAGAGGAATCATTGCATTACATCCCTGTTGAAAAACATAATCGATAAATTTAGGGAAAATGGGGTTGAAAGATGATAACCCAACAGTGGAGGATCTCATTCGACAGCTTTGATAAATTCAGGGGTATTCTCAAATAATGTTTCCTAGATGTTTGAAGACCAACAAATGTCCAAAGTGCTGCTTCTTCGTTCGCGTGACGGAAAGCTACCGCGTGACAGGAAGCTACCTTGCAAAAATTAAAAAATTAAATCGACACCCTCAATACGCATCGTATAGGCCTATACGATGCGTATTACTTTTTGGCAGGGGACAATGGCAGCCTTTGGCAGGCATAGAAGTTTGAACCCACCTCAATACGCATCGTATAGGCCTATACGATGCGTATTGAGGGTGTCGATTTAATCCCCCAAGGTGTGCCAATAATACGACCCTTAATAAATTGATGAGATATTTCAATGTAGAGGGATATTGGGGGTTTAAATTAATAAATGTTTGCATCGAGTTGAATGTTCCTTTTAATATTAAGTTGCAGTAATATAATTCTGTAATCCTTTTTCATAGCCTTTTAATAGAACATTGAAAATAAAGTAGATGTAGATTTATTATAATGACAATATTCGTATTTTACTATAATCCTCTCTATAACTCGAAAGAGTTCTGTAAACGAACCGAACGTTCAGCGAAGAATTCATGAACAGTTCGGCGGGAAGTTCATTTATGTTCGTTCGATTAGCTTAACGAACGAACACGAACAAAAAAATTTGTTAGGATAGCTTAGCGAACGAACACGAACACAAGTCTCGTTCGTTCGACTGCGTTCGTGAACGTTCGGTAATATGTTCAGTTACGTTCGTTCATGTTCGTTTGATAATATTAAAAAATAATAAACCTTTAATCTAAACATATTGAAAACTTGAAATCCTAGTTAGCTAAAATTTGGACATTCTAAGACATTTTTGGGGATAATTATATATAAGTTAGTTAAACTTGATTCATCGTTTGGTGGTGTAGTAGACTTCTTGTGTTTTGATTTATCATTTGATGGTTGTATTAATTACTTATATCCAATGTTTAAGGATAACAATGTTTTTACTTTTTATTATTTTCAAGTTAAATGTGCGTTTGCGTTCGTTTTTATTTGCTTGCGTTCGTTTGTGTTCGAGGCCAGTGTTCACGAACTATTCGTGAACAACTGAATTTCATTAACGAACGGACATGAACATAAACTTATGTATGGTATGTGTTCGTGAACAGTTTGCGAACATGTTAAAATCCTTAACGAACGAACACGAACATGGCCTTGTTCGTGTTCGTTCGGTTCGTTTACAGCTCTACGAAAAAGAAATTGGAAGAGCAGAAGATTATGAGATAGTATCGTATTATTTTGGAAGAGCAACAATAAGAGAAATTGAGGAAATATAATTGAGGAAATTAGAAAAGGGAATATGTAAATAGCTATTTAATAAGTTCATTAAGGCTAAAATAGTAATTTAATGTGAATAGTTTTAATGGAAAGGGGAAATATGTAATATGTATGGTTTAGGAAGGGAAAATATGTAATTAATTTTATGGGTTGGGTAAATATGTAATAAAGGATCTTAGCAGGGGGAAATATGTAAAAACCCCTTAAAAATTTATTGGCGGAATAATAAAATACTTTAAAAATTTTGAACGGGTCAGACCCCCGGAATTTAAACTTACCTAGAAGAAACCGGATGCATGACATGTAACGAGAAGACTGGTCGTGCTTGAACGACTCCTTCCTCTTCCTCGTGTACCCGCCTTCGATCCGCAACCAATTCCGATCCATTTTTCTTATTTTCTTTGCCCTCTCTTGCGGTTTTATCGATTCTGAAGTTTCATCTATTATTATTACCACAGGCCAGCTATGGTGTTCTTCCTCTTCCACCACTTCTTCTTCTTGTTTGATGTCCGTCATTGGGCTTCCTTCAAGTAAAGCTTCTAAGTAAGCGAGGTCTCCCCCGGATCAAACTCCTTTACCTCTTCATCTACCAACAACTCATCTAGTTCTTCCCTAATTCATTTTCCCAGGACATCTGATCTTCACTAGATGGTTGCTTAACTTCTTCTTCCTCTTCTCTTTTTCTTTCAATCTCTACTTCTTTTTCTTCACTCTCCACATTTCCCCATAGCGTATCCTCATCAGTAAGCTCAGGGATCACTATCGCCTTGTAATTCATGCTTCGACCTATAATCCACTCATCATTATCGCCCCACTGTATTTGTTGCTTCCGCTCTGGTTTCCCCAATGCATTTCCAATCGAGCAGCAATCGCATATTCTTCATACTAGTGCGGTCCAGCACATTCTTCACACCTTGGATCCCTTTGCTGACTGAGGATATTCTCTATCATTGGGTCTATTAGCCCGATCATTCGATCAAGTATGTCAACCATTTTCGGAAACCTTGGATCCTCGTACTCCTGAAATTCTTTCATCTTCCGCACGACAGTCAGAAATATTTCCATGAACGTAAACACGTGGGAAAGCCACTCAATAGTATTTGTGGAATACCCCTGCGAAGAATATTGATGCGGCTGCATAAAGGGGTTAGTATAATAATCTGCAGAGGACCCCTCATATTGTGGACATTTAACTCTAAAATGAGGCCCTCCACAAATTTCACACATATTTACTAAACTCAAAATAATTACATAAAAAAAAGACACGGACAATTAGACCCCTATGACTCAATATATAAACAATTAGCACGTACGAGATTCAACAAGTCTAAACAGAGTAGTTAACGCAATTGCCAAAGAGTCCCCGACAACGACGCCAAAAACTTGATGTGCTAAAAGTGGTCAAATAAAAACTAACTAATATTAACCTAAAAAAACAGTCTAAGTTTTAAATTTATAAAAACTAAGACTCTCTAACCTAGACCACACAACCGGCAAGTGTACCGGTCAATGTAGTATAGCCTGAGTAAGTCCGAGTATCGAACCCACGAAACTCTCTAATTACATTTACAAACTTCTATCTAGACTTAGACTGACACGGACTCTAACTGTTTTTATATTTGAGGGGGGGGGGGGGGTTACTAAATTTCCTAAAATTTCGATTATAATAAACTAATTAAATTAAACAACTAAGACGCGACTTAAACGAGATTTTGATCAGAGGCGGCGAACAACTACCTAGACTGGAATCCCGGTTTGCATCAGTAATGATATTATTACGATATGAGTTATTATGGAATCGGGATCTTCTAATACTAAACCTGTCGAAGTACCGAACAAGACCCCCGTCCCTTCTCAGGAAGACACTTATGGCACGCTAAAGGCTGTTATGAACATTGGTTGGTCTAGACTCCCTCACAGGACATCTAAGGGATTTACGAAAGTACCTTAATTTGATTTACTCCCTCACAGGTCATAAACCTAGGATAGGCTCGGGTTCTCAATTTGACTTGTTAGAAAACGGTCAATAGGGAAACTAGTTCAGACTCCTCACGAAGCTCCTACCTAGTAATTTAATGACTTAGACCTAACAATAATCTCGCACCTCACAACTATTGAGATTAGTATAACACTTAAATTTATTTGACTATCAATTATCACTTCTAAGGTTTAATGATCACTTAACCCTAAAGATTATAAATTTATTCCGTGATATAGGCACTCACTAAAACTTATAACCTAGTAAGAATCTATTATGTGATATAGACAGTCACCAAGAATCATACGAAGCAACAAAAGACAATAAAACACTTTTAAGCATGCATATACATCAACACAATAACCGAGTCGACTAGTTTTGCAAATAATCCATAAACAACTAAATATCCATAATAAAAATCAAAACTTTACAAACCAATCATCCAATCTAGGTAGTTAAAGAAGATCTAGCCAAGCAAAGTCATAGTTTTAAAAACAAATAAACAAGGTTTAAAATCTGAATTTATTGACATAGAAACCTATAACTAAGAAAACAAGAAAGAATCGAATAGATAGAAACTGCTTAATTCTTGATCTCTAAGCTTTCACTTCAACCCCAATAATTTTCTAGCCTTGAATCCTTGCCAATAATGCTTTAAAAATCCTCCAATAGATCTCGTCCAAGCTGACGTTTCGTCCCCAGATTATTATGTTCGTCCCCTCTTCCTTTTTTTTGTCGAACAGAATGATATATATCATTCTCTTTTTTTAGGGTTTTGTTATTTAATATATATTTATCAACATTCAAAAAGCCCAATTTCCACACTTCACGTAAACTTGCTGGACATCGTGCCTTCCATTGGCCCTTTGAGTTTCATCCGTAATCATGTGGTCACGTCTGATGTATGGTCCTTGTTCTCCAAGTATTTGGCTCGTTAGTTTTTTTCTTATAATATATAACATTGTCCACTTAATTAATTCCCAGGGCCCAAAGACTCTCTATTCACGCTCACTAATGGCTGATACCCATTTTGGCGGCCCCTTTTACTACTACTAATAATATATAGGCTGCCTTTAATAGATAACTTTAATAGATAACAGAGAGATAGCGGGCTCGGCTCACTTGAGAAAAATAGCGGTAAATTTTACTTCGGTCACTGGCAGTCTACTCTACTCAACTGACTGGTTATTTCCTTATTACTCGTTTTCGCTCCATTTGCACCAGGACCTGCCAAAAAACAAATATATTATAAGATAATACTAAAAACTACATAAAAAAAATAAAAACTATACAATAATTATACACTTTACACATGACAAATATCACTACAAGAAAAGACCACTTTTACCGTTGATCATTATTCTGATCTAACGGTTGGGGATTAAAGAGGCAATACCGGCGACGTATTAGGGTTAATAGCGGCGACACCCTTTCTCCGCTAAAGGTAGGTGTCCCACTTTAATCCCCAGCCACACAAATCTTATCCTGGTTAACCCTGGTTAACCTAATAGCGGCGACAAAGGAACCAGTAGCGGCGACAGCCCGTCGCCGGTAAAAGTGTTTCCGTAAAAAGACTATACAGCGCCATTTCTTCCCTCCTCCTTCACTTTTCCCCCCAAACTCTTCATCTACCGCCGGAGAACCGAGTTTCTTCACCAAATCGGTTAGTTTAACTTATTTTTTTTGTTAAATCTCTTCTATATTTTGTTATTACATGTTATAGGCTTTAATCTTTGCTCGTTTTTGTGTATATTTGTGTTTATGGAAGAATATTCGGATCACCACCATCTCTTCTCCGGTCACCACCGAAACTTCTCCGGCACCACCTCGTCTCAGCGGCGACACCTACTTGAAACCTGAAAAAAACGGTTAGTTTTATATGTATTTTTTTTAAAGTTTAGAAATTCTATAATTTTTTGTTTAGGATGTAAATATGTTGGTGAAAATGTGTATGTTAGTATGTATAATTTTGACGATTTATGTTAGTATGTATAATTCTAAAATGTGTATGTTAGTATGTATAATTTTTAGTTTAGGATGTAAATATGTTTAGAAATTGTATAATTTTTAGTTTAGGATGTAAATTGTATTATGTTTAGTTTAGAAATTGTATAATTTTTAGTTTAGGATGTAAATAAGTGTATGAATGAATGTATGTATGTAGGTGTATGTTAGTATGTTGGTGAAAAATGTGTATGTTAGTATGTATGTTTGTATAAAGTATGCAAATGTGTATGTAAGGATGCGTTATACAAATAATTATTCCACTGTCCTATTTCGGTGCAAGTGGTTTGATACTGGAAGGGGTGTAAATCATGACAATAATATCACCAGTATAAGCACTGAACGTGAATGGGACAAAGACGATCAACTCATATTTGCTTCGCAAGCCAAACAAGTGTTCTTCATCCAAGAAACGTCTCGAAACCAAAAAAACAAACATAGGTGGGTAGTCGAAAATGTTAATCATCGAAGAATTTGGGATCGGCCATTAAGTGATGATGACCGCGTCAATAAGGTTCAAAATGTTGACAAAGGCTTAGAAGATAATGACGTTGTCGACAACAACTCTTCATCTGACTGTCCACTTGTCATTGACTTGACCCAATACTTTCAAATTGGATCTTCTCATGTTACTGCGGGTGAGCCTTCAATTGAAGTTGATCCCCCAACGGCTACCGTCGATGAAGTGTTTGAGGTCGAGACTGATTGTGATGAGGTCGAGGCTGATTGTGATGAGGATGATCCCGATTATGTGGAGTCTGACTAAAAGAAAAGTTATTGTAATTTATATTGATTTGTAATTGATAAACACTTGTTTGAAATATTTATTTGAATTTGAGTTACCGTTGTTGTACTTTCGCTTAATTTGTATTAGATACACATGCTGTAACATTTGTAACTTTATAGGGATTATGTTTTCGGTATTGTTGATATTCGCGTATCTGATGGCTGATGTGGCCCCCTGGGGACATGGGGGTGACGGCGCTGGTGATCCACCGCTTCCTCCTAGTGGGATTCGTGGCACACACGAGACAGACGGTAAGTTTTTTACTAAATTATTTTGTAGTCCTTATATTTTATATATTATAAATGTTGTTACTAATTATTTTTGTTTTAATTGCAGCGGTTCCCCGAAAGAAGGTTAGGGGGAAAGCTAAAAACGAAGCACTACGGCGTCTAGTAAAAGCGGGGGGGCCTGTGTCGCTTACGTTTGATCGACAGGTCACGTTTACCCCTGTTGGTAGATCAAGAGACATGTTTTCAAGGGAGGCCGGCTTGTATATGTGGCGGGCCATCCCGTTTGATAAAATTGGATGGGATGCTGTTGAACCACATTACAAGGATGCCGTCATGAACCACTTACGGGTAAATAAGTTATATGCATAAAATTTTATAGTGTTAGTGCATGGAATGTCTGTTGACTTCGTCTGCATTAGGTCTTGTGTCTAGATTGATTGAAAGAACACATTAGGGTTTAATTAGGATTTGTTTAGGTTAATCTTGAAGATTTCGCTTGAAACATCTTCAAGCGAAATCAACACATGATGATTTCGCTTCAAGCATGCTCAAGCGAAATCATCCTCCTATATATATGTGTTGTGTGTTTCATTTGAGAGAGACTAGGTCATTGTGTGTGACACGAAGTGCTGACGGATTTGTATTAGAAAACGTTGTACAAGCACTCAAAGTAATCAGAAAAGAAAGATTAAAAGGATTAGAGCTGTTATGACTTAGTTTACTTTGATTCCGCCTCTGTAAACTGAGATGAATTGCCTTGACTGACGTTTAAGGGTCATACAACGGTCCAACAAGTGGTATCAGAGCTCAGGACGAGGAGTTCATACCATAGCAGCTTGATTCTACCGGATTTTCTTATTTCTACTCACTTTTTCTCTTACTTTTCTGATCTGAACTAATTCCAATGGTCGAAATGGTCTGATTTCAGAATATAACGTGTAAAACCGAGTTTTAACAAAGCCTACAAAGTTTCAGATTAAAATTCAGACTAAAACATGTTAAATTTGACCTAAAACAGGGTCTCGCTTGAAAAGGTTTCGATATTATAGATAGATTTCGCTTGAGATCAGACATTTTGGATTGTATTTGGACTATTTCGCTTGAGGAGTTCAAGCGAAATTGAGTTGTTCAGGTTTTCGCTTGAAATCTGCTGAAGCGAAATAGACTTTCTTGGATTTCGCTTGAGTTTTTCTGAAGCGAAATAGTGGTTTTCGCTTGAACAGTTGAAGCGAAACTGTTCTTTTAGGTTTCGCTTGAAGCTGTTTAATTTGATCTTGTGGGATTTCGCTTGAAGGTCTGGTTAGCTGAAGCGAAATAGGACATCTGATTTCGCTTGAAGCTGATTACTTCAAGTATTTCGCTTGAAGTGGCTGAGTGTTCAAAACTTAAAATTTTACAAAAGTGTTTGTTTGTTTGTTTTGTTTGCAGGTGATATCAAAATGTTTGACGAAAAGGAAAATGAGAATCTTGAAAATCTGAATAACTGGAAAAAGGAAGCTTGGAATGAGAGATTAGATGATAAGGATGGTTATATTAAAAAATGGGAAAATTTTGTATGCAAGAAGAATGAATCAGTGGAGGAGTTAAAAGAAAGGTTTTATAATCTAATCATCAAGTTAGAAAGACATAAGATATATCATTCAAAAGATGAAAGAATCTCAAAATTTGTTGATGCTTTACCTTTGGAATGGGATAAATTCGTGAATGAACTGAGACGGGATTCTAGTTTATCACGCTTTGATTTAAGAGATTTCATCAATAAAATAACAAATCATAGGATTCATAAAGATTCAAGAAAAAAGGAATTATTGGATGAAATAAAAGGAGAATCAGCAAAGATAGATTTGGATGTGTTCATTGAAATGAGAAAACGAATCACTGTGTGTCTTGCAGCAAAAAATGTTATGAGATACGATATTAAGAGGGGTTGTTATATTGATGAAAATATGAATCCTCTTGATTTTGTTAAAATTTTCTGTGCAGGAACATACATGAAGGAAACAAAGAAAGAAGCTGATAATGAAGAGATGAATGGAAAATGCTCGAAATGTGAAAAATCAGAAATAGACAGTGTGAAACTCTTGAAAGATGTGGAGAATTTGACATTGGAAAACAAAGCTTTGAAAGACGAGAAGAAAGCTGATAATGAACAGATTTTGGATTTGCGCTTGAACTGCGAAAAACTAAAATCTGAGAATGACAAACTTTTGAAGAATATTGAGAGTTTGTCATTAGAAAACAAAAATTTTGAAGAAAAAGAAAAGGATTTTAAAATTGAAAAATTAAAGATTGAAAAAGATTTTCAAAGTCAAATAAAAATTCTTGAAAATGGGAGATCTGTTTTTAGCAAGAACAATGTTGAAAAGCAAAAGGTAATCAATTCCCATCGTCAGACGATTATTCGACTTGAAAAAGAAGCCGGATGTGATAGAAAGAAAATCAAAGATTTAGAGAATAAATTGAAACGTTTTGTGACTTCTGCATCATATGTTTGTCCAAAACCGATCAATTCTATTCCAATAAGTGATTCTGTCACAAACTTTGACACTGTCAAAGTTGAAGATTGTGATGAGAAAACTGATGATAATGAAACATTTTTGAAATTAAAAGAAATGTTTAAAGAAACTGTTCTACATTCTACTGAGAAAGGTGAATGCTCAAAGCAAAAACCTGTAAAGAAGAATGTGGAACAAAAACAAAAGGATAAAAAACCGAAAAATGTTCAAAGTGAAAATAAAAGTTCATCAGTTAAGTCATCCAATCATTTTGAAAAATCACAAAAATCTAAAAATGTAAACTCAAAAATAGTTGGTAATGAGTGGTGCAGGTCGGACCACAGAGCTCAAAGGCCAAATCCAGCTTTCAGAAGGAGTGACGATTACCACAGAGCCAAACAGTGCTATGACTTGAATGTTTGGACTGAAGGTGGTACATGGTACGATAACAGAATGTGTTACAGATGCGGTTATCAAGGACACATTGCTGTTAACTGCCAGAGTTGGAGTTATGAGACAAGAAGATGCTATAACTGCCAAATCAGAGGCCATATTGCTAGAGATTGCCCAATGAGATCAAAAGGAAGATCGAGGGTTGAATCTCAAAGAATGGCAAAGAAGCCAGTCAAGGTCAAGTCCCATGAACAGAAGGTTCTAAAACCTAAAGTTCAGGATCAGACAATTCAAGAAAAGAAAGTTAAACTTTCACAGGGGCAGAAAGACAGACTGCGAAAGAAAAGGAAGAAAGCGAGAGAGTATCTCGAAAGAATTTTGTCCTCGGATACAACTGGTAATCCGTGAAAAAGTTCTGATGAATTGCTTTCCTCAACTAAAAAGGCAAGTAAAACGAATTCATCAGATACAATCTGAGGACAGAAGAGAGAGTGAAGAAAGAGAAAGTTGGTGGTGATGAATTTGTTTCTTTGGAAACAAAGGAGCCATGTGTTGGCGATGAATCTGATGTCTTAAAGTCAGACAAGCCACAATCAGGCAATGATTCTGGTTCGTCAAAACCAGAAGAGCCATCTGTTGAGGTAAAAGTTGAAAAACCCAAGGCTGGTCAGGCTTGGGTAGATCTTTTCAAATGAAAAACCTGACTTGCCGGAGTTCCCAGGTTGGTAAGCGTGGAACATGTATCGGCACATTTCTTGAGAAATTCACAGGATGGTAACTGTGATATTTCGACTTACAAGTGATAAATCAGGGACATTAAGTTGTACTTGATTTTCTACTAGTGTTTGTTGTTGACAAAGGGTCTTAATTGTTAATTTTTTCAAAATGGTTGAAAAAGAACAAGGTGATGAAACCCCAAGTTTGTGAAAAGACAAACAAAACTAATTTTCCGGAAAAACCATTTGATTAAAACAAACTTAAGTGTTTTGAAATCTAAATGGGAAAATAGTTTGTTGTCAGGGGGAGTTCTGATTGTTTATGCCAAGTGAATGGCGAATTGAAGTGATTTGATATCAGTTTGTCACGTTTCTTGTATAGTTTGTTTTCAAATTTTCTCAGAAAATCAAAATTGAAACATATTTTGATTTTAGGGGGAGAAAAATTTAAAAAAAATTAGAAAATTTGAAAATTTCAAAAACATTGAAAAAGCAAAAATGAGTTTTGTTGAGAAAAGAGGAAATGATAGTAAATCAGTGAACTATCACAGCATGCTAAGGATATGAAATATGAAATGTCAAATGTGATAAGCGGTCTCACTAAAGATGTGACGGTAGGCTCAGCTAGACTAGTAGATTTGCAATAACGATACAAACCTAAATGAAAAAGCCTAGTTCTAGTGGAAAACACGGTTGAAAGCATAGTACTTAGTTTTGTCCTTCTTGACTGTGTGCCTACTCAGTAATCGCTGATTGTCGAAAGACATAAAACTGGTTAAGTTTGTGAACTTTCACAACTTTGCTAAAAAGTCGCTGTGATTGTGCATTTCATTTTGCAAAGATTTAAACTTGTTTTATTTCTTTATTTTGTTTAAGCATCGGACATCCTCTGCGTATACGTGAGTATCGACCTGGATGTTGTTGCCTAAACGTTCTGCTTTATTTTCTTTGGTGTTTCGTTTAAGCTTTGGATCACCTCTGCGTATACGTGAGTATCGACCTGGTGGTTAAAGCCTAAACAACTTCAACTTATTTTTTATTTTCTTATTTTGTTTAAACATTGGACTTTCTCTGCGTATACGGAAGTATCGACCTGATTGTTAATGTTTAAACATTCTGCTTTGTTTTCGCACAAATCACAGTTGATAAAAGTTTAAAGGCATTACTTGAGTCAGTGTATTACATGATGAGGGGATATGCTGAGATCGTGGGGTCCATAAGAATTTTAGTGCTATCTTAATATACCTTAAAGTATCGGTAAGCAGATTGAAAGTTTTTAGTTTGAGTTTATGTGGACAACAATATTGTCAATCTATGTGAATCGTTTAGAACTTAAAATGATTAAAGCTTAACGGTGCTAGTGATTTGTTTCATAAACTGATATGATCCTCTTACACAAACTCACAAAAATATTGTTTGTACATATTTGTTTACTGTATTTCTTTAAGATCAAAAATTCAAAAAGATTTTCGACAACTGATGTTGAAGAGCTGATTTTTTAAAATTCCAAGTGCTAAACTTGATGAACAGGGTTGGGAGAGTTTGTTGAAAACTTTGAATGCTATATACAAATGTTTTGAAAGATTGAGTGATAAGTTAATCAAGGTCATTCGTTTGAACTTGATGTAACTAGTATGTTTGATGAATGAATTTTGTCTACCAGTAAGTTTTTAAATTTAATGGTTATAAATTTGTGAAACTTATATTGTGGTAGAGGATGTGCAGGTTAAACAGGTTTGGACTTCATTATTCCCAACGGCAGCTAAATGACAAAGCTTGAACCAGATATCTCAGATTCTAGCATATCGAGAGAGGGAGTCTGTGAAAGGGGGAGTCTGGATCAACAGTCAAAGGGAAGATTGAAGAATGGAGTCAGGATGTGATCCTAAACCTGTGAAGAATGCTTATGATGTGAAGACAGAGAGTTGGAGAAAAGACCAAGACTGAAGACTCAGGAGCCGAAGACTTCGTCAACATCCAAGGGGGAGTCTGTTCGTGCATGGAATGTCTGTTGACTTCGTCTGCATTAGGTCTTGTGTCTAGATTGATTGAAAGAACACATTAGGGTTTAATTAGGATTTGTTTAGGTTAATCTTGAAGATTTCGCTTGAAACATCTTCAAGCGAAATCAACACATGATGATTTCGCTTCAAGCATGCTCAAGCGAAATCATCCTCCTATATATATGTGTTGTGTGTTTCATTTGAGAGAGACTAGGTCATTGTGTGTGACACGAAGTGCTGACGGATTTGTATTAGAAAACGTTGTACAAGCACTCAAAGTAATCAGAAAAGAAAGATTAAAAGGATTAGAGCTGTTATGACTTAGTTTACTTTGATTCCGCCTCTGTAAACTGAGATGAATTGCCTTGACTGACGTTTAAGGGTCATACAACGGTCCAACATATAGCACATGCAAATATAATTTATATATGATATTTTAACTCTTTTATTTAATTTGTAGGAAAATTTCAATCTTGATGAAGTGGAACGTGATTATGACGCGAAAAACTTGAAGGGTGGTATAAGGACTGTGCTTATGAAGCGATACAATGACCGCAAGCATGAAGCTAGACAATTATTTGATAGCCAGGGAGGTTACGATGATCTTGAGAGTGCAAGGGCACACCATCCCAAGGATATGCCCTATGAAAACTGGTTGAGAACCATCGAAGGTTTCCGGCAAGAAGATTATATTAAAAGAAGCAAGGCCAACAAAAAAGTACGCGAAAAACAACAATTCCCATACCGTGGGGGGACATCTTCGTACGGTAGCACCGCCTATAAAAATGTAATGTTTTATGTATGTGTGCGTGTGTGCAAGCTTTTGTTTATTTAATGTCTAATCTAAGTGTAATGTTAAACAGAATTTGGATTGGGTACCTACGTATGCTAAAACCCACACGGACAATCAAGGGAATTGGGTTGATCCGATTGCTGAACAAAATTACGTAAGTATTTCTTTTAAGTATTATTTTCTATAACAAATATATATATATATATACACACACATATATATTTAATCATCTTCGTAAAATACAGCGTAACATACAACAGGCCACAGATGAATGGAGCGGCGATGGTCCTCCAATTGCCCCGTATCAAGAAGCGTTGGGAGAGCGCCGAGGATGGTATCGCGGGATGGGGCCTAAACCTTCTTCCAACACGTCCTCGCACTCGTCATCTAACATGTCGTCTTCGCAAGCTCGGACGCAAGAACCCTTTTCCGAGGTAAACTACGCAATTTATAAAATGACAAACGAACGCATGTTTCCTTGTTAAATATATGTTGGTAGCGTTAGTTAATATGCTAATATACGTTTTGCTATCTATTATTGTAGGATTTTGTTAACAGCTTGTTCCAAACCCCGTCATTTTTGAACCAACTTAACAACTATCTTGCTTCACAAGGAAAAGGAAAAGGAAAGTCAAAAGACTACGATTCTGACAACTTATTCGATAATGAATCCGACGATGAACCCAACGATAACGATGACGATGAGTGACTTGTTTTTAATGTATGATTTAATTAAGCTTTGTAGGATTATAATGTACGACTTAAACGTAGTTTTTAACTATATTTCTTTGAGTATATGTTGATTATGTTCATGTTAGAAAACGTGTATGCTTGCGTTGTTTGAAAATTGGCAGGTTTTGGTTTTTCGGCCAAAAAACTGGCTGGGCAGCTGGTAATACAGCTGCTGTATTAAAAAAAAATTTGACCTTTAGCGGCGACACGTGTCGCCGCTATTGCTCTTGAACCTTTAGCGACGATAGTCAATACCGACGACTTGTTAGCGACGACAGTTGTCGTCGCTAAAGATTGACCACCAATACCGGCGACAGGAACCAATAGCGGCGACAACATGGCAATAGCGTCCCAGCAATACCGGCGACGCAATACCGGCGACGTGTCGTCGCTAATACCAAATAGCGGCGACAAAATGCACCAATAGCGGCGACACCTGTCGCCGCTAAAGGTACCCCGTTCTTGTAGTGTATGTGTATTTTACCACACATCAGTGATTCAGGTAAATTTATCAACAGACTAGGAGTAGAAATTTTATCATGCTCCTACACTTGCTGAACTTAAATATGGTTCGTTGCTCACTGAGTAACGTTCGTAGAGAGTGATTTAGCCAAGCGAGGATTAGCGTATAACAGGGTTAGACAAGAACTATGGTGTTAATTCTAGAATAACGGAATGAGATGTGAAGAACATACCAAAAAGTGGTTGACGTCAATGAGTTCCACCTTATTGTTTTAGAATCCGATGATGAGGATGTAGTTGATCGTACGCAAGCAATATAAATAGAAATAAAGTGATGCTACCGGTTGATAGTAACACTATGCTGAAGGTATTGGCAAATAAGAATTATGTAGGAAAGTGATGGTTGGTCGAATTTGTAGTGCTCAGGTTCAATCAAAGCGCTCTCCACAGTCGTCGAGCTTGCCCGTATGCGAATAAGAATAGATTCACTAAGATCCCTTTATATAAAGTCGAACATGTATGCAAGCAAATTCAAAAGATTTGGCTAAAACGTGTGCATGAATTAAGAGCATCACATATGTCGGAAAGAGATTCCATTACAAGGACACAAAAATAGGTTCAAAATGGTATGGTTATGATAACAATACATCACTATCTTCAAAGTTCCAAAAAATGATAACAAAGGATCAAGACGGCAAGTTTGTCGAGTTCTTTTAAATTAGAGCATAATGTTATCGGAGTTTATGCGTAGAAAATCGAAGATGTAGCATGACGATGACAATGGAATGATAGATTTATCTACGTTGACAAAAGTAACTAGCGAACACATTAAATAGTAAGCATCGACCAGTGCAAAGGCTAGGGAATAGACTCGCTCATGAAATGACGACTCTAGCAATATAAGAGGTAAGATTATTGGGTAGGTTATCGCGTTCATCTCGGTGTGGACTAACTTAAATCTCCGTTTTCCAATGTCCCTGAGATGATGGAACCACCTTGTGGAAATTTGTTTTCAAAGTTAGATATGTTGGGATGTAAATTGGGTTAGACTAAGGATTAGTCACATGACGGAGGAATGGGGCCAAAGGAAAAAAAATTACAGGTGAGCGTAAACGATAAGGTGTAAGCGTACGAGGGATTCTTCATATTTCGATTATATGCTGATGTTGAAAGGCTTATCCTTCGATTCTGGTAGGGTTTCGATCAAAGTGACAGGTTCTGGTGGGAATCTTAGTTTCATTAAGATACTTACATTGGTTAAAACAAATAATGAGGGATTTCATTGATGAAAGCTTAGTGTGCTCGAGAACATCTTCACTCCGATAGTTGCATTTGTCAACTACCAAATGGGTTTAATGGTACCAGTTAGTCGCTGAGTAGTTTACGAGAACTTCTACTACCAGCGAAAGTTTTAAACGTGAAATTCACAGGTTAAGACAATTCATCCACATACAGGGTTTCAGAAGGACTAACATGCATCACAAATTACTATTACGTGTGCACCCGTAATGGTAAGTTGATTTGCATGCTCACCCGAGCTCCACCTATATTGTGTCAAAATGTCCCTCTGATTGAAATGTCGAGTACGGAGTGTTGTCAAAATGGTAGGGTCATCAAAAGCTTAGTCATCAACCAAATGTTGATCATCTGGGGCTTATATCAGAAAGAGTAGTCAGGAATCGGTTGATCTGAGGATTCACTCAAGTTGAAACACACCATGAGAATCCAATTCAGCGGATTAAAGATGTAAAAATGCGCATCGAACATACATGCATATGAAATGTGACTTCGAGAGATGAAACTGGTTCATTGACATATGTTACTGGAGAAAGCATATTAGTCGTTAAGCCGTCCGAGTTAGAAGAGAGTTCGAGTATGCAGGGAGCAAGGTGCTCCGACTTCATGGTCAATCCATCTTCCAAAGAGTATCAACAAAAGATGCAGACATGTGTCTCGGGAAAATGATGACATCTCAGCGTCAACGGATTTCTGTAATGTCGTGTGTAACGGTCTGCCTTAATGCTTGCCTTAATGCTGGGGTGCCTCACTCGGGGCCCGCATGCTCAGGTTGAAGGAAGGTAAGACTAGTGGGGTCAAGGTGTTGTCATTGGCAGGTAGTGAAGGGACTCGTTTTCGATGAACCCAACTCCCATGAGATATGTGTCAACGTTGGATGTCGTCCCAAACATGGACCTGAGAAAGCTCATCTACCCGATAGTACCGTTGGTAGGCTCAAGCTGGTGTTTTGGTCAGCGCTGTGGTATAGGAAAAGGTGCAGATGATTGTGATGTTAGAAGCTTCTCCAGAGGCTCTGTCTAACAGTCATCACACAGGAGTAGATACTGGTTGTTGGCGATCCCATGGACGTCGCCACTCGGGATGAAGATTCAAAGAGATTGATGTGATCCTCGTCAGTAGATATTGAAGAGGATGATGTCGACGTGCCCACAATTTTAATGTATGTTTTGATGCCATGTGCGTAGACATATCATGTACGAGTGTTCTTGTATGTCATGTATGAGTGTCTGTGTTGGTGTATGACTAGTGCAGTGTTTAAGGCTATAGACTAAGTCTACTTTCTAATGCAAACCTAGTTCACTATAACCATTGGCTCTGATACCAATCTGTCACACCCTCAAATTCCACATGCGGAGTTCTATCGCGAGGCATGTGACAAACCAGGATCACAGTCATTAGTCATATTGAATGACCACTATATGGGTTTAAAAAAAATATTTTCCTGTTTGCTCATTCATACTATTTATACAAATTAGTTGCGGAAGCGTAAACAATTACAAAATCATAATAGCTAATGTAGTTTAAAGTTGTGTCTAAATATTCGATGAAAACAATTCGACTCCAAGATGCATCCTAGTCCTGATGTGTGCTACCTTAGCAACCTGAGAAAGACATGCAAGAACAAGTGTCAACACATAATGATGAGTGAGTTCATAGGTTTTTGATTATCATTATAAAATAAGTTGTTGTTTCCCAAAGGTTTTCCACTGTTTCAAACCCGAAACAGTAAGTTGTAGTGATTAGCAGTTACTTATTATATTTGTAGGTAGCTAACCTATGTTACGTCACCAAAGAGTTTGAAACCGAAGTTGACTGTTGTTGCCTCTATTTGCCAGGTCTATCACTGACCATGATGATAAGTTAGGCCAATTCTACACCCGTTGACCATTCTCGGTCTAGCTAGCGCGACTAGCTCAAGTGGGGCTTGTCAGGCCCAGTAGTACTACTCAAAATTCCCACGCTATCCACCCAATACTAAAGGTCCGAGGTTTGTGAGGACTTAATGTGATAAATGCTACTTTGTGACCATAACAATATAACAAAAACCCTAACAGTTGTAACGTTACTTTACCATATCATTATGAAATTTCTTTACCGTAATGTAGCGCATGCTTTCTCCCCCTATGTTTTAAAAACATTTAAAAGAGTAAGGGTCGTGAACTCACCTGGTGTGCAAAGTATACTATTCCATATAGCAAATAAAGACAAGCAAAGCCTGAAGCTTGAAATATCCAACTTTCTCGTGGCCTACTACAAATAAAGGACACCTTAAAGTCTAGTGGAAATAGTGTGTAGTTTCACAACTTGGTTATAAAGATAGTTTATTCAACTACCTAGTCTAGATCAAAACACTATTTGATTTAGACAGTTTAACTTGACGCACCGATAGGGACTTAGTTTGGTTTTCTCGTGAATATATTTATATAAAATAAAATATATAAATATGACAAAATGTTTAAATCGCGTAGTTACAACTTATTGTATAAGAATTATTTTGGATTAATAAATCGAAAATGTCAGATGGGTCTCATGTCGTAACTCGTCTTATAAATATGGACAATTACATATAACTTATATATTCTCTTTGAGGAACTAGAGTTTGAGGATTTATATATATAGGGTATGGTAGGGTAGGGTTCATGCGAGAACCACCTTTATTGCGAGAACCGCGAGAACCAGTGTGAACACATGGCATTATTGTAAATAGATAGAACTTTCAAAATAACCGCCTCACATCCCTGATTCTCCTCTAGTTTGGACTTCAAACAAACATTAAATCATAATACATCAATTATTCACGTCCGATACATCCGATAACCTACAATCATCATCAATACGTGCAATTCATCCTACAAAATCAAGATATACGCTCCACGATATCAGATACCAGCAGTTCGTCATCAAAATTAGTCGATTTCAGTGCATTAACAACATAATCATCGATCGCACATTCGTATTCCAATCTAAATTAGGGCAAAACGATCGTAATCATCGAGGTTTGTTGCACAGATAGGGATCATCGGAAGAACACACGTCGTCTAACGGACTATCGATTATCTGTTGCACCATTCCCTGAATTTGTAAGTTTGTACACCTTGTTTTGTAGTCGTATATGATAAAACAACTATTAACCGTCGATTCAGACATGTTATTATGTGGTTATTACATTTAAACAGTTGTTTCATAAATGAATTATTGAAAATTGTGGTATATATATATGTTTTTTAGTGAACAGAAGGGCTAATGTTGTGATGAACTATATGTAATGCGGTACTGATGTGTTGTTTTATATATTTTTTTATTAAGGAATGATGTTATGTGCATAATGTTGGATATGATTGGCAACACAGAAGTTGATTTGGTAAATGATAGGGTTTTTACTACTGAATTATGACTGTCGACAAGTTATGTGGTGTTAATGCACATGTGCATTAACACGACAGAATAGGCTTATACTGAATAGGCAGAATAGGCATATACGGAACAGGATAATAAGATAATTTTATGATCTATACATTTAATGCACATGTGCATTAACATGACATAATAGGCTTATACGGAACAAGATAATAAAATAATTTTATGATTATTGATATTATTTTTTAGTATTTTATTAATTTTTTGCTTTGTATATTATTGTAGATCAACAATGGGAAAAATCGAATAAAGTAACTTTTGTTTTGAAGTCAATGGATGAAGGGTCAAAAAAAGGTCGGATGCAATGGAAGATGATTATGCGACAGGCAATGGAAGATGATTACGCGACAGTTAAACAAAGAGGTAAAAATCGAAGAAAGTAACTTTTGTTTTGTCTATTATTTTTTATCGAAGCAAACATGTTGATAAGCTCAGTCATGTTAATGCACATGCATAGTTATGCACAAATGCATATTTTGCCAGATTATTTCAATTAGGTCAGTCATATGGATGCAAATGTGCAGTTAGGCACATGTGCATAATTTTTCAGAATATGTTAATAAGGTCATTCATGTTGTTGTACATGTGCATAGTTTGCCAGAATATGTTAACAATGTAATTTATGTTGATTCACATGTGCATAGTGTATATAGTAATGATAAAGTTAATGTTAATGCACATATTCATTGAGATTTTATGTTTGTTAATCATATGTTTTTTTGTTTTGTTTATTATCGTAGATCGATAACGGAAAAAAATCAAAGGAGGTAACTTACGTTTTGAAATCAAGGGATGAAGAGTCAAAAAAATGTCGGATGCAATGGAAGATGATTACGCAACGGTTAAACAAAGAAGTAAAAAAGGTTGACCAATATTCGATAATGCAGTTGGGAGTTTATGCACATGTGCATCCCTTTATTACTTTCATGTTAAATGATATCATTTATGTAAACACATTAAATATATCACATGTAGGTGCACAAGAAGAAACAAAAAGCATAAAGAGGAGGACAAGTGAGCGAAATCACTATGAAAAAATTGAACAAGTAAACGAAATCCCTTTATTACTTCACAGATTGCGGGTTGTTCGCTATACGACATATGGAGATGTATAAAGGGAGTGTTGAGAAGTTTGATTGCATATTCAACAAAGATAAAGAAATTCAAGACCTGCAACTTAAGAACATGAGGGTGAAGATAGCAACAAAAAACTGTCGTTATCAGAGGCGAATGATCATGTTCATGAATATATGATGTATTATGTTGTTTGGTAGAGGGAATGTTGGTACTACACATGTGCATAGTTTGAAATAACATACATATTGGTATTGTATAATGTATTACAGATTGTTATATTTGTTAATTTAGGATGTAATATGTTGTTTGGTATAGTATATGTTGGTGGTGCATATGTGCAATAATGATTGTTGATCGGATTATGTGATTCTTATAATGAGGGTGTTATATTTACTTGTTGTAACTGTGTTAATGTTGGTAATGCACATGTGCATTAATAAAAAACAATAAACATGTCGGTAATGCATGTGTATATTTTGAAATATTGTACTTTTGTTTATATCATATTACGTATGTGGTACCCTATTACATATGGGGTACCACATTACATATGTTGATGTATATGTAAGGAAAACGGATTACATATAATTAAAAAATATACATGTATGCACATGTGCATTGTTCGAAACAATAACCATGTGTAATGAAATGGTAAACATGTATGCACATGTGCATTGGTAAAAAAAGCAACGATGTGGAGTGAAACAGTAAACATGTATGTACATGTGCATTGTGCGAAACAGTAACATGTCAATATAATGCACACGAGCATTATCATTTTATATATAACGACATTTTTTTAACAAAACAAGATGCCATATATTCAAACCAGAACTCTAGCCTGGGAACTAGAGAAGTACGCTTACAATAAACATATAAACTCCTGATTTTCTATTACATTCACACCACTAGTGTACCACTCTTCAGTCACTAAATTCTCTATTTTGGCTCTAGTTCTCCATTTTGGCTATGACTTTCATCCACAACTGAGTACACTCATTGACTTGTTCCAGTCTTCTAGCATTTGAAATCTGCACGACTTTCAATACCTTCTCATTTCTGCTCGACCATTGATCCATAATGTAGCCATCACTATGCAGTTGACTGCCTTTTTCTTCTTCTTAGAAATCTCCAGCTTACAGGAAAATCTTTTACTCCCAACCATGCTCCGACCATCCACTATAGCGTTTTCGACATCAATCACGTAATGAGAATGTGTTCAGTAGTTTCTTGCTCGTATTCGCAAACCGGGCACAATGCGTTGCTGGTCTGAATTATCCCTTTTTTCCAGCTCTGTCTTTGTCGGTAACCTGCCTTCGACGCCTTTCCATGCTAACATATTGGCTTTAGGTGTAGCCCAGCCGTTCCAGGTCATTACAAAGCCACTCGACAGGTCCCCGCTTGTTACACACAAATCCTCTCTAACAGTTTTAACATTATAAGTTGACTTATTTTCCGAGTGCCGACCCCACCCATCTTGACCCATCTTCATTCTGGTGTCTCTCAGCAGTGCCAAAAGTTACCTAAACTCCACCCATGCCTCCCCGGTTATCAGCTTGTTCTTCCGTTGCTAATCCCACACAGTCACCTCCCCTATTTTTTTGTAGTTGTCCGCCACCCAAGACCATTTGTTTGCTGCCATTCTGCACATAATTGGATAATTCTCCATAAGGCACTTGTTCAGAATCCATAAATCAACGACATAGTCTAATTTTCAACATAATGTACATGTGCATATAATTTAATACAATATCATTTACAATCAACATAATGCACATGTGCATATAATTTAATACAACATCCTTTACAGTAAGTATAATGCACATGTGCATATCATTTAATACAATATCATTTACAAAGTATATACATCATTTACAGTCAACATAATACCTTTAGTCACAAATCAAGTGAATTGCAACTCTTGATGTTATGTATATGTAGGTGTATTGTGACTGTCAACTGTATTATCAGCAGATGGACCAACAATGTCACCAACAATGTCCGCATCAGATGTATGAGGAGGATTATCAGAGAATGTATGAGGAGGAACATCAGATGTAGATGGTGATGTAGAGGATGCCGTAAACAGAGGATTATCAGAGAATGTATAAGGAGGAACATCAGATGTAAATGGTGATATAGAGGATGCCGTAAACACTGTTTCCGGCTACAGCCGCCGTGAAATCCGGTGAGTTACGTGATCGTCGTCGGCCGCCGTCGTAAACACTGTGCCAACTGCAACCACCGTGAAATACGTGAGCACCGACTATCCATATGCGGTGAAAACCACGTGCACGACTCTCCGCCACCGTGAAACCGCCGTGAATGTCTCTTAGCCGAGTGTGGAGACCATAAACTGAGTGTGGAGACCATAAACTGTTGAACTACTGAAACCCTAAAATGGAGACAACAGTGATATAAGAAAAAAAGGAACGCTGGAAAAAAAGAAACGCGTGTTTTTTTGTATAAACATAATATAATTACAAAAATGCCATGTGTTCACACTGGTTCTCGCGGTTCTCGCAATAAAGGGTGGTTCCTAACGGATCCTTATCCTATATATATATAGGCTAAAGATAAAAAGAAAACCACTTTTATTGAGAAAACCCGGGAAATTCTAAGCTCCCGACTTTTTTTTTTGAAAAAATTACCACACGTAATATACATGTTTTTAAGAGTTTTGGGCAAAAAAAATTGAAAAAGCGCCGAAGGATTATTTAAAAAAAAAACAAATTTCAGCAACTTTGTTGACTAACACGTGTTAGGCAAAAAATGCTGAAACTTGTTTATTTTTTTCAAAAAAAATTCCTTCAGCGCCTTTTTTGTTTTTTTTGGCCCAAAACTTTTAAAAACATGTATATTACGTGTGTTATTTTTTTCAAAAAAAAAATGTCTGGAGCTTTGAGTTTCCCAGGTTTTCTCAATAAAAGTGGTTTTCTATATATCCTTACCATATATATATATATATATATATATATATATATATATATGGAGAGGATTATGAGAAAACTACATCTAAATGAGAAAACTAGAAAACTAACTAAAAAAGCCTTAAAAAAGCTAAAAAACATACCAATTTTTTTTACAAATTTTTATAAAAAAATTGCTAATTTTTATATATAAAAAAATTCAAAAAAATAAAAATAAAAATAAAATTTTTTTGTTATACTGCACATGTGCAATACAACATTTTTTTTTTGAATTTTTTTCATACATAAAAATAGCGATTTTTTATAAAAAAAATTGGTATGTTTTTTAGGCTTTTTTAGTTAGTTTTTTTTGTTTTCTCATTTAAACTAGTTTTCTCATGATCCATCCCCTACATGTATATTACTTAATTACCTAATATATTTAGAATCAATTTTAGAAACGTCAAACTTTGTATTACCTACTATAATACTTCTTTGAAAAAAATAATATAATTAAGAGTTAAGTTTTAATATTTTAACCCAATATGGTTCAACCCACTAGTTAAAAATGAAATTGTTCTCGTAAATCCAGAAAGTTTATATTTTGATTAATTTATTTCTTTAAACTTTTATTTATCCATCTTTTAATTTCAAAATATTATATTCAATAAATTTAACAGAAGTTTATTTTAATATACTATTACTATTATTATTATTATTATTATTATTATTATTATTATTATAAAAGGGTGAATAAAGTTATGGGAATAAGCTTGCTAATTGGTACCATCGGTTATATAATTGGATTTTTATAAATTAAAGATATTACAAAATGATTTAGTATTGTATATATATATATATATAGGGGAGGGTTATCTTGAGAACGCTAAATATTGCGAGAACCGTGAGAACGAATAAAAAAACCAATCAAAACCATTTTTTTAATACAAATCCCATTGTAATTAAAATACAACATCAAAAAAAGAATTTACAAAATTAAATAATTCATTTCTCCTCTCAAAATCACTTTTATTAGAATTTTTACACACGTGTAAATATAACAAATTTACACATGTGTAAATGGCAAATTTACACATGTGTAAATTTTCTTTATTTACGAATTCATGTAAATTTAAACGTATAAATGAAATTTATAATATTGTATTTGAATAATAATGATAAGTGTAAAAAGAAATTTTGAATTTGAATTGTTTTTGACAAATTTCTCGCGGTTTTTTGATTCGTTCTCACGGTTCTCGCGATATTTAACGTTCTCATTTAAACCCTCCCCTATATATATATATATATATATATATATAGGAGATGGATCATGAGAAAACTAGTTTAAATGAGAAAACAAAAAAACTAACCAAAAAAGCCTAAAAAAAACCTAAAAACATACCAATTTTTTTTATTTTTTTTACAATTTTTTTTATAAAAATCGCTACTTTTTATGTATGGAAAAAAAATTTCAAAAAAAAATATATATATATTTTTTTGGTTGTACTGCACATGTGCACTAATACATAAAGCTTAAACCACTTAACCCACCCCCCCACCGACACCCCCAAAAAACCTAAACCCCCCACCCCCACCCCCAAAAACCTAAATTCACCCTCCCACCAAAAGCCTAACCCCCCCACCCCCCAAAAACCTAAACCCCCCACCCCCCACCCTCCCGAAAACCTAAAACTAAACCCTAAACATAAACCCGAAAAAAACCTAACCCCCCCACCCCCACCCCCCAAAAACCTAAACCCCCCTCCCCCCACACCCCAAAACCTAATCCTAATCCTAAACCTCCAATAAAACTAACCCTAAAAACTAAACTAGACTCAAAAAGCTAATTTTAAGCATGTAATGCAATTGTAGTACATGTTATATTGCACATGTGCACTACTATAATAATAGTATTGAAAACAAGACGACACCATAAATCTTTTTTTATGTCATAAAAAATATGCTCGAATATACTTGAATGAAAGATACAAAAAATTGTGATCTTATGGTGCCATTTTTGTTTTAAAATGATAACGTATGGAGAAATGGGAAATGTTTGAAAAGTTATATATTTTTTTTCCAATTTTACCCCTCCTTCATTAAAAGTCCCCCCCTCCTTCATTAAAAGTCTCCCCATCCTTTTTAGTGTTTTTTTGGTTAGTTTTTTGGTTTTCTCATTTATATCTAGTTTTCTCATGATCCTCTCCATATATATATATATAGGACAAAGATCCGTTAGGAACCACCCTTTATTGCGAGAACCGCGAGAACCAGTGTGAACACAAACAGTAATTCCTAAAAAAATCTAAAACACACCCGAAATTTTTTTTTTTACTATTTTTTTTTGAAAAAGTCGCTATATTTTGTTAATAAAAAAAATAAAAAAAAAATTTCAAAAAAAAAAAAAAAAATTTCGAGTAACATTTATCCATGCACATGTGCATATGTATTGTTTCTTTGTCAAATTCCGTAATTCATTACAAATAATAGTCAATTGCACTTTCATTTACACTACCACGTGTAATACACTACTTTTTACGTTAACAATGTTAGAAATGCACATGTGCATATATATGTATTAACATGAAATAAGGTGTTTTGGTACACTACTTTCTCTTTCATCTATCATTCCACCCAAGCATGCACAAGTTCTCGCGGTTCTCGCAATAAGGGCGGTTCTCGCAATAAGGGTGGTTCTCGCATGAAAAAAATTTCGGGTGTGTTTTAGATTTTTTTAGGAATTACTGTTTGTGTTCACATTGGTTCTCGCGGTTCTCGCAATAAGGGTGGTTCTCGCATGAACCTTACCCTATATATATATATATATATATATATATATATATATATATATATATATATATATATTACGTAAGTTTTGATATTAACTAGAGATTTGAAATTTTATGTTCCTAAATAATAAATATACACATATATGCTTATACGTAATAGAATACCTAATATAATAATCAAATATCTTCTGTAAGATAAACATAAGAGAAAATATCACTGGTAATTCATATGAAAAATTGAAGTCATTATAAAGATGAGTCATGAAACGTGTTATGTTTTGAAAATGTCATCTATCTCAATAAAACATTCATTGATACGGGATCTAATGTTATATAAGCGTGAATAAAGTTAGTTGTAAGCATACTCATCACATCGAACCTAGTCATAGAGTCAATGGAAACAATAATATTTTGTCAAAACTCCATTTTCCAAACAAAAGAAAGTCACAACCATAATAATATCTATGCTTAACCAAAAGAGTTAGGATATTGATATTTACTGATAACACCCAGGATAGTATTTAGGCTTGAACCTAAGAAAAATGCCTTAATATAAGCTTCGAGATAAGCTAATTACTTGCGTAGATAAAGTGTGATGGATGTTAGTATGCCGTGAGGATGATGACTAGAACATTGCAAGTATGATAAATAAGCAATAACACTTGGCCACTGTTATTTCTTGTTTATTAGTACTACTTGGTTCTAGAATATGATCTATCATGAGAATACTAATTTCCTTGTTTCTTGATGCAAGCCATAATAAATGATGCACTTTTAAAATCATGATTCTATTTATGGGAAATACAATGATAATTACCTCTCCGGCAAGACGAGGTATGGTGTAGTAGACTCTCCAGCTTGTCCGAGTAAGATGGGGGTACCTCTCCGGCGAGACCGGGTAAGATGGGGTATATGTTATGTATATGGAATTCCCTAAATAGTACTGTTAGGGATGGATTTTCTAAACCTAAGGATCACGGATCCTCAAGTGCAGCCAGGATCATGGATCCTTAGTTCAGTTTGAATTAAGGATCCTCAGAAGTCGTTGCAGGTTTAAGGATCCATGATCCTCATTGTTATCCTTACACTAACAGTTGTTTCCACTATATTTGAGCTTGTTTTGCAGGAGTATTTGAATGGGACTTGGTCTTGCCGAGATTCTAGGGGAATATGCTCCATTATTCTACACGTGCATGGCTTTTGTTACCGTTATGGAAGTCGTGGGAAGCTAGCAACTTTTGCGGATTGTTAGTTAGATAGTTTATTTCTATTTTTATAAGGGGATAACAAGCTTGATCAGTTAGAACAATTAGCAACACACACACTCTCGAGAACTCTCTGCAACTTATTGGCGATTACACACTTTTTGCACACTAGTGATCCTTGTAACAAGCTTGTTATCATCCCGATTTATAACCTTTACTTGTTTAATATAGTTGGTGATCGGTAGTTTCCATCACCCGAGGTTTTTTGTGCCGGAGTTCATATTCTGATCAAGGGCTTTTTCCTCGTATAAATCCTTGTGTCACACATTCATTTCATTCATATTTTGTTCATACATTTGACCATTTATTCAAGCATCACACCTCACAAAATCGGATTTGGTTGGATTATCCTTGTGTGATTTTTGACCAAAACAGTTTGGCGCCCACCGTGGGGCAATTGGTGCTTCATTTCTGAGAAATTTTGTTCATTTCGATCATTTCTGTTCATCACCTTCAACCACATGGCTTCTCAAGCGAAGAACACTTCAAGTTCCATGCCGGCGGTCACTTCTTCATAGGGCATTCCACCTTTGCCACTTGTCCCTTCTGGATCCCAGAAGAATGCTGAGAATGCTGCGAAGAAATAAACCCCTGTTTTCTCAAAACCAACTTCTGTTGTTACTTCTGGCCCTACTAACAATGATCTTTATTCTTTGATTTTGCAGATGAGGGATTACATGCAACAGCAGGACAAAACTAATGACAGGATCCTATGAGAGATTGATGACATCAAGAAATTGAAGAGATCAGCGGAGGATCACTCTCCTTTGATGCCGAGATCACTGAATTTCGACACTCCAGTCATAACTGCCCAACACTGCCCAACACTCTATAGCATCAGATGTCCAGTATCAGGGTGGACCATTGGGAATGCGTTATGGATCAACGACAATGACTCATGCTCAAGGATCCTACTTTCAGCCTTCAGGATCCTCTCTTCAGCCTCAAGGATCCTCTTTCCAGCATCAAGGATCCTTCACTAGTTCAGGAGGATACATGGGGACGCAGACGGTTCAAGGATCCTACTCTCAGCATCCAGGATCCTCGTTTCGGGTTCAGGGATCCTCATCTCAGGGTTAAGGATCCTCATCTCAGGCTCATGGATCCATGGATTATCCTCCAAGACCCCCAACTTCGGTGTATCAAGGATCCAATGTCTTTCAGGGTCAAGGATCCTTAAGAAGTTCAGAACCCAGAAGTTCAGAAATTCATTTGGGAGACTTCATACCTATGCAGACCATAGCTTTATCTGGTCCCTCTATTGTACCAGAGTCTCGTCAATATGGATTCACATCAGGAATTCCAAACCTGAATCCTTCAGGAGGTAACACTTTGAATAATTCTTATAATGCTAACCATGGCTTTGTGCAGGATACAGGTATCAACCAAGCTATGGCTAAGGAATTATAGAAACTTAAGGATATGATATCCAGCGTTCCAGGAGTGGTTAAGCCCATTCCTGAAATTCCAGATGGAAGCCATAAGATATCTCATTTTGCACCACCTATTTGTGATGAAGAGATACCGAAGAGGTTCCAAATACCAATCATGAAGCTATATGATGGCTCGACGGATCCAGAGGAGCATGTAGCTTAATATAGAGAAAGGATGGAGATCAATCTCATTCCTGGGAGGTTAAAAGAAGCATGTCTATGCAAGGGTTTCGGATCCACACTGACAGGATTAGCTCTTAAATGGCTGCTAAGTCTTCCCCCTTACTCTATTACTTCATTTGCTAATCTAGTTAATCTGTTTAATAGCCAATTCTCATGTAGTAGGAAATTTGAACGTTTAACTAGTGATCTATATAGGGTAACACAAGGTCAAAATGAATCACTTAGAGATTATATCACTAAATTCAGTAAAGAATCCTTAGAGATTCCTAATTTGGACATTGCTATGGCTGTAGAAGCCTTCAAAATGGGTTTACATAGGGATTCACAGTTCTATGATGATCTTGTCATGACCCCTTGCAGGAATCTTGATGAAGTAAGAACCAGGGCCCTTAGATTCATCCGATTAGAGGATGATAAAAGGATCCAAGAAAGACTGGCAGGATCCTCGAAGCAGGAAAAGCAAGGATCCTACTTCAGGAACAACAAGTCTAAAGCATACAACAAGTCAGATACCAGAACGTGCATGCAGTGGAGTGTTTTGGTCAAAAATCACACAAAGATAATGCAACCAGACTTTCTGTTGTGAGGTGTGATGCTTGAATGATTGAACAATACTAAGGATCACTCAGAAATATAATGAATAAGTGACACAAAGATTTATACGAGGAAAAAGCCCTTGATCAATGAATGATCTCTGGCATAAAAAACCTCGGGTGATGGAAACTACTGATCACCAACTCAGATTAAACAAGCAAGTTATTACAACTTCGGATGATAGCGAGCTAGTTACAAGGATCACTATAGTGTAATGTGCAAAAAAGTGTGTAATCGCCAAGTGAATTGTCGAGAGCTGGTGAGAGCAGTTACGAGTGTGTGTTAAGCTAAAAATAGCCAAGTGTTTCTATTTAGCTCGCTATCCCCTTTTAAAAATGGAAAAATATCTAAGCTAACAAACTGTCCGCATTTTGTGCAAGTCCTCCACGACCTCCATAACGTCCATTTCAGCCATGCACGTGCAGAATAAATATGGAATATGCTCCAGGAATATCGCCAAGACCAAGTCCAAGCTCATACTCCTGCAAAACAACTTCATATTCAAAGTAGACAATCGTTAGTATAAGGATCCTTAAGATGATCCATGATCCTGATCCTACAATACTTTCTGAGGATCACTAATTCAGACAGAATTGAGGATCACTAAGCCCAATAGTAAATAAGGATCACTGATCATTGAAAATCCTCCCCTAACAATTGCCCCCAAAATATAAGGAGTAAAATGTAAAATAATGAGTTATATTTTCTTGTTCTTATCCGTAACCAACTAACGGATATATAGCCGTTGAATTCTGACTAGTCGTTGCCATCCTGACGTCACTGAAGTGACTACCCTGCAAGATCATCATTATAAATTGAAGTTAGAGATAAGGGTTAGAGGGCATTTCAATCCGTGTGTTTCATCCTTTAAATCTTCATTCGAAGACTTGATCAGGTAACTCTCTCTCTTTTCCCTCTTCATCTTCTTTCTCTATTCCTTCTTTCCTCATCTTTATGTACAATCAAGATGATGTTGAGATCTTCGCCGGCTAAGGATCACCGTAAGGACAGTCCCTTGAAGTCCCAAGGGATCATCAAAGATTCTGCGAAAGAAAGATGCTGTTTTACCGATCCACAGATGGACAGAATCCGTCATTGCTTTCCGGCAAACACCGTTTTCAAACCATTTGATCCCACTGTTCTAAGTGACTATGTTTCTGAAACATGGGTAGCCTTTCCGGTCACACCATTTACAATAGGATACTCGTATCCTTTTCCAGATTTCACCCAATCCTTTTTCTCTCTCACCGGCATCTCTTACATCCAAGCAATGCCTATGATCTGGAGGGTCTTGCATACCCTTGAAAGAATCATTGAACGTGAAGGTATTGATCTGGGAATGTTGGAGTTTGCAGAGATGTATGACCTTGTTAGCCATGGATCCCACCGATATCTACTCAAACATAAACCTGGTGAAGAACACCCCATCTTCAAAGCCACTAAGAATGACACCAACTGGAAACGACGATTCTTCTTTGTCAGAAGGGATTCTATTCCTGATGGAAAGGATTTGCCTAGAAAATGGACCACCCATGGTAGGATAGAGGATCCTTAGAAGGATCACCAGATGACCTTGTTTCTGCTGAGGATCTCTAACATCCTTTTGTTTCTATTTTGCAGCTATCACTGTCGCACACCTCATTACAACACCTGCCACAAAGGAAAGACTTGCTGCTTTTCAGAGGCTTGATCCTGAAATAAGATCATTTAAAGCAAATACCCAGGATTCTCAAGAGGTATCCTCAGGTTCTGTCACAATGTCAAGTAAGTATCCATGTTTATATGTAATTAATTGCTTAAATTAAAATGAAATAAGGATACTTATATGTTTTTGAATGTGTAGGTGCTGGAAAATCATCGAAGTCTGCTACTCGCTTCAGTGTCACCGATCTCACCACTGTTGGTCCCAGGTCTGGGAAAAAGAAGGCTGCTGCTAGCCCAAGTACTGCCATCCCCAAGCCTACTGCTTCCAAAGGAAAGAAGAGGAAAGCCTCTGAGGCTGACAACCTAGAAGGCCTGCCTTTAATCCGCCATCAGTTCCTTGAATACTTCGCTGATGTAAGGATCACTAATTCTGCTTAGTTATTCTGCCCACTTGAGGATCATGTGATCCTAAACTTTACATTGTCTTTTTGCAGAAATTTGCTGAAATCGAGGATTACGTAGGCAATGTGGAATAGATTGAGCAAAAGTGTGTGGATCTCCAAAAGATCATGCTGGCCAAGGATAAGAAGATTGCTTCCCTCGAAAATGATGTCAATCTGGTGAAGAGGGAACTTGTCTTGGCTCATATCACGGCTGATCAGGAGAAGAATGAGATCACAAATGATGCTAAAGTCTCTGCTGCCATTGCTATGTACAAAACCCAGTTGCAGATGGCCCAAAAAGCTCTGGATCCTGACTTTGACAAGAACAGCTGGGACGTAGAGGGCTGGAAGGCTAGATTGGCTGAGCTGTATGATGAAGAAGAGGCTGGTGAGGTCCTGGCAATTGAGGCGAGTGGCAGTGGTAAGGATCATGCTGATGCTGATGATGCTGGAGGTGATGCAGCAAAGGTGCAGGCTGCAGGGATGGGCGATGAAGGACATTTCTAGACGTAGCCGGAGCCCATTTTTTAGAATTTGGTAGTTTGATTTTGGTTATGGTGTTTTGAAACAATCTCGGGTTGTAATAACTTTAAACAATAGTTTCTAGGGTGAAGGATCATGGATCCTTGGACAATAGGCAGGATAATGGGTGGTGGATGGATCCTCTGTTTGGGGGATGAAGCCACTCGTTATCCTTCCGTCTTTTATTTCCTGCACTACAAAGACCCGTAAACAATGGACACCCTTTACCAACCCATGTGGACGGGCCACATTTTGCTGGTAGAAACGTGGGTTGGCAATTTTGACAACCTTAAAGGGTTTAATCTTTTGTGAATAAAATAACTTTAACTTTTTGGCTATCTCCCGTGTTGTTATCCTTGTAAAAACTTTACTTTTCAATTGTTGAGATACACATTTTGTCTGAATTTATTAAGTAAATAAATATCTTCAAAAAGTTTAGAATATAATCAAGGATCATATATCCTTTGGTAAGTTCTGAAAAGTAATATAGTTTAAGGATCATAAATTCAGTTGTCAAAGGATAAGGGTCACTCAAATGAATAATGAATAAAATCAAAATAGTTAAGGATCATACCTGAGAATCCAAGTTAGGATCCTATCCTTTAACACTTATAATTAGGATAACCAAAAGACAAACCTTAGTAGAAGGTAATGATCAAGGATCCTTGGTCATTTAGCTTCAAAAACCTGAAATAGGATACAACTTGAGACTAAGCCAATATAAGATAAGAGTTAGTAACTGGGGACGAGCCCAACAATTCTGGGGACAAGCCCAATATACTGGGGACAAGCCCAAAAGATAACTGGGGACAAGCCCAAAGGATAACTGGGGACAAGCCCAAAGGATCGTGTGTAAACTGGAGTATGGCCCTCACTGGCGACTATCCAAACTTAGTGACATGAAAATGCCAAAACCTTAGCTAACGTGAAAACGTTAGAAACCTTAGGAACGGATGTATGGTACGTCTACCATTATACGTAGGATCCTGAATATAGCCAGTACAATGAAATTGTCAGCCCCTAAAGCGAGTACTGGTCCCATTGCCATGAACTATACCAGGATCATCGTGCGCTACTGGCGAAACTGGGGACATGCCCAAACTGGGGACTAGCCCAAATAACTGGGGTCATGCCCAAATAACTGGATACTTTTGTGGATACTCAATCCTTTGTTAAGGATACCTGAACCTTCAAAACTCAGAATCAAGTAAATGGAGGATAAAGGATGCAGGATCCTTATCCTTATATAAGATAATTGATGAATGAAATAGTTTGAGATTAGATCATTACCAAAATGAGGATCATCTGTCCTGTAGGGATCCTTCAAGGATACTTGTCAGGTAAGGATCATGGATCCTTGTTACATAAAGTATTTCTTCAAATGGACAGCATTCCAAGCTCTTGGTAGCAAGTCACCTTCCATTGTTAGCAATCGATATGCCCCCTTTCCTGCCTCAGCTTCAATCAAGTAAGGGCCTTCCCACTTCGGTGCCAACTTTCCATCAGCATGATTGGTGGTATTCTGAAATGCTTTCCTTAACACCATATCTCCAACTTGGAATTTCCTGATCCTGACATTTTTGTTGTAGGCTCCAGTCATCCTTTGTTGATAACTGGCCATCCTTATCCTTGCCAAATCCCTGAGTTCTTCTATAGTATCCAAGTCTTGAACCAAGTTTTCAACATTTTCTTCAGGATCACGGATGCTTGTTCTTGCAGTAGGAACCACCATTTCTGTAGGGATCACTGATTCTGCCCCAAATACCAAAGAAAATGGAGTTTGGCCAGTAGCATTCTTGGGAGTTGTCCTATCAGCCCAAAGTACATAAGGTAGTTCTTCTGCCCATTTTCCTTTCTAGGATCCAAGCTTTTTCTTCAAATTGTTGATGATGATCTTGTTGGATGATTCTGCCTGACCATTAGCTTGTGGGTGGACTCGTGTTGATGTTATCATCTTAATCCCCCAGCTGTCACAAAAGTTAGTAGTTCTATTCCCAATAAACTGGGATCCATTATCACAGACAATTTCAGAAGGGATACCAAATCTAGTAATAATGTTTCTCTTAATAAAGGATATAACTTCCTTTTCTCTGACTTGAGCAAAGGCTTCAGCCTCTATCCACTTGGAGAAGTAGTCAGTCATAGCAAGCATGAATACTTTTCCACCAGGTGCCTTAGGAAGCTTACCAACTATATCCATTCCCTATCTCATAAATGGCCAAGAAGAGGATATAGGATGTAAAAGCTCTGCTGGTTGATGAAGGATATTACTGTGTCTCTGACAAGGATCACACTTCTTGGCATACTCCACAGCATCCTTCTTCATAGTAGGCCAATAGTATCCTGTCCTCAGGATCCTTGAGAATAATGCCCTGCCCCCAGTGTGGTTTCCGCAATCTCCTTCATGGAAATCCTTTAGGACTTCTTGGATTTCAGGATCCTCAATGCATCTTAGATGTGGACCTGCAAGAGATCGTTTATATAACATGTTATTCAATATTGTAAATTGAGATACCTTAGTTTTGAAAGCCCTGGGGTTTTCTTCTGTAGGAATCTCTCTGTTAGGGGTCATTTTCTTAACATACGTATCCTGACCAATATCCTGCCTTTGTTTATTTATTTGTGACCAGGATGCTGGAAGAGGATATTGCTAACATCTTGGGTGATATCCTGAAGTTTATTGAATTAACCACGTGCAGGTTAAAGGCTGAGACTTGCTAACGGTCAAGAGGACTTCTTCTCCTCAAGACTCGGACGAGTTTGTTGAAGGAGAGACGTTGAACCCGAAAGACCAGGTCTACAACGTTCGATTAAGGAATATTCGGTGGATCCCGGAAGTTTAGGATAGTTTGTTAGCTTATCTTTACTATAAATAGATGGGGGCGGATCAGTTTAAGTCACACAATCTCCACTTACACTCTCGCATACTTTCACTTTCTAGCTCATTGCAAACACCACACTTGTATTCAAATTTCGTTGTAACACTTAGTCGATCCGTACCACATCCTGCACTGTATCCTGATATTTGAAGCAATAGAAGAACAAGGCAGCTGCGATTGTCAGCTCCCGAGGTTTTGTGCCGGCGATCTAGATTGATCAAGGGCTTTCCTCGTACATCTCGTGTCGTTTACTTTACTTTTGCTCATTGTTTGATCATAGATACAGCTCGATATCCTGAGCCGTATCCTGAATACTGATTTCCTAATTAACTCAACAAGCACATTTTCAAGTACACTTTCTAGCACACTACCTCACTTTACTAATTTGATCACTAAATTGCTTCGGTAATGGCCTCAAGATCAAACATGAGCTCCTCTACTGTGTCTGCTATGACCTCTGCTACTACCGGTTCGGTGCTTCCACCACCTCCTCCAAGGATGCCAGCCTCTTCACGACCTCTGGATATTATCCCTACTCGCAGTGTTCAGGAATCTGCTCCCGTTTTAGCTTCTAATGATGAAATTCTTACTTTATTTGGAAGTCTGGCTCGAGCAGATCTGCTGAGGATAATGTCACTCCCTTACACCTTAGAGTGTTGAACTTCAGTTCAGCTGTGTATACTGAGGATAACAGGGGGAATATTGTGCCCAGTCTTCCTCAAAATCATACTCCTGAAATACCCTCCTCGGTCAGGATGTCAACCATGAGAAGCTCAGGATATGCTTCAGGATATGGGCAAAATCCTCCAACGGGTAACGTGTCAAATAATAATAATACTCATGCTACTAACAATAGTGGATCTTTGCAGGATACAGGTGTGACATCAGCACTTACTAGGGAACTTCAAAAGTTGAAGGACATGATATCCAGTGTACCTGGGGTGGTCCAGCCGATCCCGGAAGTATCCCAAGACAGCCATAAGATATCTCGTTTTGCACATCCTATCTGTGATGCTGAGATCCCAAAGAGATTTTAAACCCCCAATATGAAGCTTTACGACGAAACTACGGATCCTGAGGAGCATATTGCTCAATATAGGGAAAGAATGGAGATTAACCCTATCCCTCCGGAGCTCAAGGAAGCGTGCTTATGCAAGGGATTTGGTTCTACCTTAACAGGATCAGCCTTGACATGGCTGTTAAACGTTCCTCCTCACTCAATTACTTCGTTTGCTCATTTGGTTAATTTATTTAACAGTCAATTTTCTTGTAGTCGGAGTTTTGAGAAACTAACCAGTGATCTTTACAGGATAACTCAAGGGCCTCTGGAATCCTTGAGGGATTATGTGAACAAATTCAGTCGAGAATCCTTGGATATCCCACATCTTGATGTTGCAACAGCTGTGCAAGCTTTTAAGATGGGATTACAAAAGGATTCTCAGTTTTATCAGGATCTTGTAATGAATCCCTGCAGGAATCTCGACGAAGCTCGTAACAGGGCTTTAAGATATATCCGTCTGGAAGATGACAGGAAAATGCAAGAAAGGATGAACTTATCTAACACTTATGAGTCAACTAACAGGAAGTCAGAATCCTCATTCAAGTCATATCGGCCTAAGCCATATGGTAGAAATGAAAACAAGAGAGTGAATACTGTCGAAGATGAGGATCCTGAAGAGTATCCTGAGTTGTCTGAATATTGCTTTTCTGTTAATATTCCTGAATTGATGTATGCTATGCAGGGTCTAGGAGACAAGGCTAGGTGGCCTCGAAAGAATCAACAAAAGGCTGACTGGAAAGATAAGTCAAAATGGTGTGCTTTCCACGAAGATTTCGGACATGTAACTGAGTATTGCATTGCTCTAAGGAAAGAAATAAGCTATCTTCTAAGCAAGGGATATCTGAAAGATCTCTTAGGAAGAAAGAAGAATAAGGGTCAGGATACTGAGAAGGATCCTGAGCGAGCAGCATCACCTCCCGCGGATGCCAAGATAATCAACTTCATTTCGGGAGGATCCGACATTTGTGGAACTTCGTATTCGGCAGCAAAGAGACATGCAAAGGAAGCTAAGGCCGAAAGGGGAGACAAACCTGTCAGAATGACTACCCTCACAACTGACAAAGTGATCACTTTTGATGCTGATGACAGGGATACTGTCCAGGATCCTCACCATGATGCTCTGGTAATAACGTTATATGTGGCTAACCATTTTGTACGCAGGATACTGGTTGATAATGGCAGCTCCGTCAACATAATCCAACTAGAAACTCTGAAGAGAATGAATGTATCTCCAATGGATATCACTTCGAAGTTTACCGTGCTTGTTGGATTCAGTGGAGAGGCTAGAAATACAGTGGGAGAGATAAAGTTGCCAGTATACGTTGAAGAAGTCAACTCGATACAACGTTTCTGTGTGATGGATTCTCTATCCTGCTATAACATCATACTGGGAAGACCGTGGATTCACGATATGAAGGCCGTGCCATCAACACATCACCAATGCATCAAGATACCTACCCCTTGGGGAGTGGTCAAAGTTGATAGTGATCAGTAGGAGGCGAAAGAATGCTACTCATCCTCGATGAAATCCTCAACCAAACCTAGTGCAGCATAGCAATTAAGGACGCGGGCCTAGGATATCGTGGAGGATCCGGAGCAGGATGTGAAGAAAATTATCCTGGACCAGGATAATCCCGATATTTCGGTGCTCGTAGGGACCAATATCCCTCAGGATATTGAAGAACAATTAATTAACTTTTTGAAATGCAGGATGTCAACGTTTGCATGGAAGCATGAGGATATGACAGGCATATCCAAAGATATTATCACTCACAAGCTTGGAATTGATAAATCATTCAAGCCTGTGCAACAAAAAAGAAGGAAGTTTGCTCCCGAGCGGAACACTATTATCCAGGAGGAAGTTGAAAGACTATTAAAGTCCAGAATGATCAGAGAGGTTAAGTTCCCAAGATGGCTAGCAAACGTGGTTGTAGTACAAAAGAAAAATGGGAAATGGAGAGTTTGTGTAGACTACACAGACTTGAACAAAGCCTGTCCTAAAGACCGATTTCCTCTTCCCCACATTGATGCAATGGTAGATGCCACTGCCGGGCATGAAATGCTGACCTTCATGGACGCGTCTTCAGGATTTCAACAGATCCAAATGGAGCCTTCTGACCAGGAGGATACTGCCTTCATGACACCAACAGGTATTTATTGTTATACAGCTATGCCTTTTGGTTTGAAAAATGCAGGTGCAACATACCAAAGATTGGTAAACATGATGTTCAAAGACAAACTGGGGGACACCATGGAGGTATATATCGATGATATGGTGGTGAAATCTAAAAAGGCTGAGGATCACCTCTAGGATATCAAGGGAGCATTTGATATCCTGGATCAATACAACATGAAGCTGAATCCTGCTAAATGCCATTTCGGAGTGGGGGCAGGAAAGTTTCTTGGATATATGGTGACAAAAAGGGGGATAGAAGAAACCCAGAGCAGATCAAAGCTATCCTGGATATAAAATCACCCTCAAATATGAAGGACGTACAAAGATTGACAGGCCGAGTAGCAGCTTTAAACAGGTTTATCTCGAGATCCTCAGAGAAATGCAAAGACTTTTATGATATCCTAAAGAAGAACAAAAGATTCGAATGGGGGGAGAAGCATGAAGCAGCATTGCAGGATTTGAAACGATATCTATCAACCGCACCTCTATTGATGAAGCCTGAAAATGGTAAACCACTATCCCTGTACCTTGCTGTATCAGGGAATGCTGTAAGTGCCGTTCTCATAAAGGATCATGAAGGTCAGCAATATCCTGTTTATTATGTTAGTAAAAGTTTGCTAGATGCTGAAACTAGGTATTCTCATTTAGAAAAATTGATACTAGCATTAGTCATGGCATCAACGAAACTTAGGCATTATTTCGAGACACATAGGATACATGTTAAAACAAATTATCCTGTCAAAAATGTGCTTAGGAAACCAGAGATGTCAGGCAGGATGGCCAAGTGGTCAGTAAAGTTAAGTGCTTATGATTTAGTATATGAACCTAGAAATGCCATAAAATCTCAGGCTTTAGCTGACTTTGTGGCTGACTTTAGTAGTGACATTCAGGATGAGGTAGACCTAGAAGTTCAACAGTTAGGAGAATCCTCAGGATCCTGGACATTATATACTGACGGTGCATCTAATGTAAGAGGAGTAGGATTAGGAATACTACTAAAATCGCCACGGGGGGACATATTACCCCAGGCTATTAGGTGTGAATTTCCTGCTACTAATAATGAAGCAGAGTATGAGGCTTTAATTGCAGGATTAGAATTGGCTAAGAGCATGAGTATCAAAAAATTGCAAGTATATGTTGACTCTTTGTTAATTACTAACCATTTTAATGGATCCTATGCAGTTAAGGGTGAGAAACTAATCGAATATCTCGATATTCTCAAAAAATTAGCAGGATATTTCGATGTTTTTATACTTGAACAGGTACCAAGGGAGGATAATGCTGAAGCGGATGCCTTAGCAAATTTGGGATCATCGATCAGGATACCTGAAGGGACGCAAATACCAATATTACATGTCTTATATCCTGCAATGAATCCTCTGGATAAAGAAGTAGCTGGTATTCAGGATCCTGGAGCAGAACATCCTGAAGAGGATCCTAAATCCTGGACGGCTCCAATCATGAGATATCTCAAAGAAGGACACATCCCCGGAAATGAAAATCCTAAGGCATTTAGGATGAAGGTATCACGATTCACTATTATAAATAATATTTTATACAAGAAATCTCTTGCAGGACCGTATTTGAGATGCTTGGAGGATCCTGAAGCCAAAGAAGTACTTCAGGATATACATGAAGGGGATTGTGGTAACCATGCTGGGGGCAGGTCGTTATTCTCAAAAGTGTTAAGGACAGGATATTATTGGCCAACAATGAGAAAAGATGCCGCAGAATATGTTCGAAGATGTGACGCATGTCAAAGACATAGTAACATACTGCATCAGCCGGCTGAACCATTATATCCTATTGTTTCCCCTTGGCCATTTATGAAGTGGGGTATGGATATAGTGGGAAAGCTACCAAAAGCTCCGGGAGGAAAAGTCTTTATGTTAGCAATGACGGATTATTTCTCTAAGTGGGTTGAAGCAGAAGCATTTGTTCAAGTTAGAGACCAAGAAGTAGTATCCTTCATCAAGAGAAATATCCTGACCAGATTCGGAGTACCAGCCGAGATAATTTGTGACAATGGTTCTCAGTTCATAAGTAAGAGGACCACTGACTTTTGCAAGAGTTGGGGAATCAAAATGATTACGTCTACTCCGGTACATCCTCAAGCAAATGGACAAGCAGAATCCTCAAACAAGATAATTGTCAATAACTTAAAGAAAAGGCTTGGAGCCAAAAAAGGAAGATGGGCAGAAGAACTACCCTTTGTTTTATGGGCTGATAGGACAACGGTAAAAAATGCAACAGGCCAAACCCCATTTTCCTTGGTGTTTGGAGCAGAAGCAATGATTCCAACGGAGATGACAATACCTACTGCAAGATCTATCTTAAGTGATCCTGAGCAGAATCCTCAGGATTTAGACACTATAGATGAGAAGAGAGATGCGGCAAGGCTAAGGATGGCAGCATATCAACAGAGAATATCCAGGGCATATAATAAGAATATTAGGACTAGAAGATTTAAGATTGGAGATTGGGTGTTAAGAAAGGCTTTTCAGAATACTACTAATCCTGCCGATGGCAAATTAGCTCCAAAATGGGAAGGACCATACGAAGTTGAATCAGAAGCTGGGAAAGGAGCATACAGACTCAAGAATATGGAGGGGGATATGCTACCGAGATCTTGGAATGCTATACACCTTAAGCTCTATTTCAAGTGAGTTTAGAATTTAATTTCTAACTCAGGATGGTATGAATTCTACCTTTTTTAAATATGTTTGGTTTAATTTGTTCTTTGTAACCCAATACTGACTTAAGCATCAGAGGGGTGTTAGCTTAGTTTACAATTGTTTTGCAAGATATGTTTCAGGATATAGCTCCGGGATATGTACTCAGGATAACTCGAAAGATTAGAGGATTGGCCCCCTCTCTCACGTTTAAGGGATACTGATCCCTTCACAGGTTTAAAGGTATTCACCTTTCTTCCGAATTGGGTTTAAACACCCCGCCTGGAGCGCAAGTTATTCAGGGATAGTTCAAGGTGGCGGGACCAGCCCATGTAAAAGTGGCTGACAATTTCGTTACTGTTGGCTATATCCTGAATCCTAAAGGTATATGAGGATTGATCACCCTCTCTCACGAAAGGGTATTTTCATACTCTCTAAGGTTTAAAGGTTTTCACCTTTCTAAGTCTTGGAGTTTATACACTCCCGCCTGTAGCGCATGAAAATTTGGTATTTTCCCCAGGATACAAGGGATTTATCTCCAGTACATCCTTGGGTTTTACCCTTGGGACGTAAAAAATTGCCAAGGCAATGGAAACTGACATTCAGTAGATTTCTAAAGTATTTGAAGACATTGTACACAGGGGACATCCCTGCCAAGATGGTGATGTAAAGCTAAAAGGATGAGGCTCGGAACTAATGCACTAAGTACCTTGCACAGGGGACACCATCGTTGGGAGAGTTGCAAAGGGATTGAAGTTTGGTAATAGGTTTATACCCTATTTCTGGTATGATCTTTCCTTTGTAAACGTCGTCTAAATTTTTAGTAACTTTATTTTAAGTATCCTGATATATTCTCAAAGTCCTTTTCAGGATATTTGATTAGGGTGTTTGAAACTAGTATTAGTTTGGAACTCTGATCATTTAAATATTATCAATACTTGGTTTTGAAAAGATAGACTGTTTTTCACTTTCTAAAGAAATTTTTACAAAGTTGAAGGAACGTTTGGAAGTTCTATCTAATAAAAGGTTTTTACAGTATACCGTTGAGCATACTGATCAGGATATTTTATAAGATAACAGTATGAAATTTTTTGTAAAGCTAAGATTTACACTTAGAAAAATAAAAAGATAAAATTATTCGTAAGCAATCAATACTGGTTGATAACCGAAGGTTTCATCCTGAAACCCATGACCCATCCACCTTCGGCTATCAAATTGTTTTGATACAGAAATATAAATTGTTCATAACATAAAATTGTTCGAATGATTTAAAGGAAATAAGCTCTAAGGGGTAGTGCCTTCTTGGTCCATAGTGATTTCAGCAACATCCGTCTTGGGATTCGCCTCAGCATCCTTCTCAGCATCGGTTGCTTTTTCAACTACTTTGGAAGGTTCTTCGACAGTTGATTTGGAAGAGGTGCCGCCGAGGTTCTTCAGCTTGGTCTCCCAAGCACCAACATCCCAAGAAGGGCATTCGAAACCTAATGTTTTGGCTTCATGAGCCATCTTCAACCTGGCTTGGAGGAGAGAAATGACGACGGAACTTTTGAGGCTTTCCCGGTAGCTGACCATATCCCGTTCGTATTGCACATGGGCGGCTTCCAGATCGGCCTGGGCTTGAAGAGTAGCTTTGTTGAGAGCAACTTGGTGTTCTTGGGTCATAGCTTTGTATTTCTCCTCGTAATGACGAGATTTGGTGGCCGCAATCATACCTTGGTCAAAGATTGTGATTTCTGCTTCCTTTAGCTTAGATTCAAGTGTTTTGTTAAGCTTGCAGGATTCTTGATATAAATGAACTAAACGCTCAAGACCCTACAAAGGTAAGAGGACAGGGATTAATATTGTTAAATCTTTGAAAATAATCTAAATTGCAGGATATGATATGAGGATACTAACCTGGTTAAGAAAAGAAGTCATAAACCCGCTAGCTTCATGAACCCGTGCTTCTCATAAGGAAAGGTGTCAGAAATGACAGGGGAATCGGGTTCTTTCCTTTTGCGGGAACTTGAACTCCGGGGTTTGGTAGCCAGTGAAGGTTTAGGAATGATGATGGCTTTGGAGCTGTTGGGTTTGGATGTAGCTGTGGTCTTGGGGCTAGGTTCTTTCTTGACCTGGATCTGGTCAGAATAGCTGTCCAATTCGTCAAGATCAAAGACTTCAGGGATCTTAGCTGGTGCTGCATAAAGGGAAAAGTTTTACTCTTTATCTTATCATTATGCTGTTGTGACTAGTTATTTTGAAAGAAATTCTTACCAGACATCTCGGATGATGAGTATTGACTGGAACTCGGGACGTGTGTGGTGAAAGTCCTGTCTATTGCAGGTAACCGGTAAATAGTATTGATTCTCTCTTCTGACTCAGCAGTAGGGGGAGCAACTTCCTTGAAGTTCACTGCATAAAGATCAAGAAGAAGAGTATTAATAGAAGATAACAATCAAATGGTCTATGGGGATATTTATGATCCTACCGGTGGTTAACCACTCCACCGGAAGGTTGGCACCCTCAGCAATGGAATCTCGTTTGACAAAGAAGAATTTGCGTTGCCATCCGTCTTCGTTTTTGGTGGCTTTGAGAATCAGGGGTTTGCTGGAGGTCGAGGAGAGCAAGAACCGGCTAGAGCCATGGGATCGGAGGCGATAAGAAATAGGTAAATCCTCGATGCAGAAGTCGGAGCAATGGAGGTTTTTGATTTGGTTGAGTACAATTAGTACTCTCCAAACCATGGGCATGGTTTGAGCAAAAGAGATGCCAGTAAATCGAAAGAATTGCATCATGAATTCAGGAAAAAGGTATCGAAGACCTAATGAAAAAGGATATGCTGGAAAACAGACCCATTCGTTGGAAGAAACATCCGATCGGATTGACCGATCGAATGGTCTAAAGACCGTGCTGTCAGGGAAAGCGCCAGAGGCTCTTAAAGCTGCAATGTCTGCGTTGTCAAAAGCGCAGATCTCCTTTTCGGGATTTTTTAGAAGATTCTGCTGGGTGAAGGTCTCGGCGTCCATTGCAAGTAAGGTGAAGTAAATTGACAGGAAGAAAATCAGAAATGGAGAATTACCTGAAGGTTCTGTTGAAGATATCTGCTTTTCAAACAAGAAAAGAGAAGATATAGGGGCATCGTGGATCTCCATTGAGTAAAAAACGCGTTGGAAGTTACGATGTGATCTTGACCGTCGCTTCGTTTTAAATGCCTTGAGTTATGGGATAAGATTTTTGAAATATATCCGTTGGATTGGTATACCAACTGATATATTTGGGGACAATTGTTAGGGGTCATTTTCTTAACATACGTATCCTGACCAATATCCTGCCTTTGTTTGTTTATTTGTGACCAGGATGCTGGAAGAGGATATTGCTAACATCTTGGGTGATATCCTGAAGTTTATTGAATTAACCACGTGCAGGTTAAAGGCTGAGACTTGCTAACGGTCAAGAGGACTTCTTCTCCTCAAGACTCGGACGAGTTTGTTGAAGGAGAGACGTTGAACCCGAAAGACCAGGTCTACAACGTTCGATTAAGGAATATTCGGTGGATCCCGGAAGTTTAGGATAGTTTGTTAGCTTATCTTTACTATAAATAGATGGGGGCGGATCAGTTTAAGTCACACAATCTCCACTTACACTCTCGCATACTTTCACTTTCTAGCTCATTGCAAACACCACACTTGTATTCAAATTTCGTTGTAACACTTAGTCGATCCGTACCACATCCTGCACTGTATCCTGATATTTGAAGCAATAGAAGAACAAGGCAGCTGCGATTGTCAGCTCCCGAGGTTTTGTGCCGGCGATCTAGATTGATCAAGGGCTTTCCTCGTACATCTCGTGTCGTTTACTTTACTTTTGCTCATTGTTTGATCATAGATACAGCTCGATATCCTGAGCCGTATCCTGAATACTGATTTCCTAATTAACTTAACAAGCACATTTTCAAGTACACTTTCTAGCACACTACCTCACTTTACTAATTTGATCACTAAATTGCTTCGGTAATTTTTGACCAAAACACTCTCCATGTTGGATATATCTCATTATTGGAATTATCCATGATCCTGAATGGGATTGTGTATCATCAGTAGGGACAATAGCAGAATCCTCTCCTATCTCCATAGCTACATGATCCTCGATAGCAGGGGTTAGAATGTGGATAATAGGGATTTTGATATCCTCCGGGATCTTCAAGGATGATCCTAGATTGGCTAATGCATCAGCCTCTGTATTCTCTTCCCTTGGTACCTGTGTCAAACTAAAGAAAACAAAAGAGAGTGCCAATTCTTTGACTATCTCTAAATATTTGATTAGCTTTTCACCTTTAACAACATATGATCCATTAAAGTGATTAGTGATTAATAATGAGTCTACATGTACCTCAAGATACCTGATCCTCATATACTTAGCAATTTGCAAACCAGCTATCAAGGCTTCATACTCAGCCTCATTGTTGGTAGTTTGAAATTCACAAGCTATGGAGTGGGGCATTATGTCCCCCCTGTGGCGATTTTAGTAGTATTCCAAGCCCTGTTCCTTTTACATTAGAGGCTCCATCAGTGAAGAGTATCCAAGGATCCTTAGTTTCTTCAAGCTGTTGGACTTCTGACTCAGCTTCCTTTTGCAAATCACTACTAAAATCTGCCACAAAGTCAGCTAAGGCTTGGGATTTGATGGCAGTCCTTGGTTCATATCTTATATCATATGCACTAAGCTTCACTGCCCACTTAGCCATCCTTCCTGACATTTCAGGTTTCCTGAGAACATTCTTAATTGGAAAATTAGTCTTAACAATAATGGCATGAGTCTCAAAATAATGTCTTAATTTAGTAGATGCCATAATTAATGCAAGGATAAGTTTCTCTAAGTGTGAATACCTGGATTCAGCATCAAGTAAACTCTTACTTACATAATAAATAGGATGTTGTGTACCTTGGTGATCCTTAACAAGGACCGCACTTACTGCTTTTGAGGATACTGCTAGGTATAAGGATAATATATCCCCTTTTTCTGGTTTCATCATGGCCGGGGCTGAGGATAGGTAATCCTTAAGAACTTTGAGGGCACTTTCATGCTTCTCAGTCCATTCAAATTTCTTGTTCTTCCTTAGGATGTCATAGAATTCCTTGCACTTTTCCGAGGATTTGGATATGAACCTGTTCAAGGCTGCGATCCTGCCTGTCAATCTTTGCACATCCTTAGCATTGGCAGGAGATTTGATATTCACAATAGCCTTGATTTGCTCTGGACTTGCTTCAATGCCCCTCTTTGTCACCATATAGCCTAAGAATTTACCTGCCTTAATACCAAAATGACACTTGGAAGGATTTAGTTTCATATTAAATCTATCAAGGATATTGAATGCTTCCTCCAAGTCTTTAAGGTGATCCTCAGCTTTATTGAACTTAACCACCATGTCATCAATATAGACTTCCATAGTGTGTCCAATTTGTTCCTTGAACATCATATTAACTAGCCTTTGATAAGTAGCACCTGCATTCCTTAGTCCAAATGGCATAGCAATATAACAGTATATACCAGTTGGGGTCATAAAGGCTGTATCCTTTTGATCGGATGGTTCCATCTGAATATGCTGAAATCCAGATGAAGCATCCATAAAAGTCAACAACTCATGACCCGCGGTAGCATCCACCATGGAGTCAATGTGGGGTAATGGGAAAGGATCCTTGGGACATGCCTTGTTTAAATCAGTAAAATCGACACATACCCTCCACTTTCCATTTTTCTTTTGAACGACAACCACATTGGCTAACCATCTTGGATACTTAACCTCTCTTATTATACCTGCCCGAAGTAGTTTATCTACCTCTTCCTGGATAATAGCATTCCTTTCAGGTGCAAATTTCCTCCTCTTTTTGATGTATAGGCTTGAATGACCTGTCAATGCCAAGCTTATGAGTAATTATATCCTTAGATATACCTGTCATATCTTCATGTTTCCAGGCAAAGGTGGATCTCCTCCTCTTAAGGAAGGATACTAGATCATGCTCAATGTTGCCAAGGATCCCTGATCCTATGAAGACTATGGATTCAGGATCATGAGGATCCATGAGGATTTCTTTTACATCCTGCTCTCTTGCCTCCAAGACATCTCTTGAAGGATACTTTAATTGCTATTGCTCCCTTGGTCTTGAGGCTGGCTTCATCGATGATGTATAACAATTCTTAGCCTCTTGTTGATCACTCTCGATTTTCACCACTCCCCATGGGCTTGGAAGCTTTACACACTGATGATAGGTGGATGGGACTGCCTTCATATCATGTATCCATGGCCTGCCAAGGATAACATTGCAACAAGATAAGCAATCTATAACACAAAATTTTTGATAAGAATGCAATCCTTCAATATAGATTGGGAGTTTAATGTCCCCCAATGTATTCTTAGTTTCCCCGCTGAATCCCACAAGTACTGAGGATCTTGGGACAATATCAGACTCCGGGATATTCATCTTCTTGAGGACATCAAGCTGAATGATGTTCACAGAGCTCCCTCCATCTATAAGGATCCTGCGAACAAAATGGTTAGAAATAAACAATGTAATTACAAGATGTTAGTGCATTACGTCTATTGACTTCGTCTTGTATCATGTAATAGTATGTTTAATGTAATTTAGCTTGAAAGTGGTTATTTCCCTTGAAAATGTCACTTGACAATTTCAAGCTAAATTAAGATTTCTCTTGAAAGTGTCATGTGTCATTTCAAGCTAAATCAAGATTTCCCTTGAAAGTGTCAGGTGTCATTTCAAGCTAAATCAAGATTTCCCTTGAAAGTGGCATGTCATTTCAAGCTAAATCTCCTCCACTATAAATACCATTCAAGCTAAATCATTTGTAACTTTCGGATCTGAGGAGCGAAACTCTGCCGAATCGTCTCCAGGTTGTAAAACAGTATCATATCAATATAAGAGACTTTATAATTACATCGAGTGTCCGTTTCATTGATTCCGCCTCTGATTCGGATAAAAGACTCTTTTGATCGACTCATTTAGGTCGTACAGCGATCCAACAAGTGGTATCAGAGCACATGAGGAAGAGTTTAGCTCGATTGCAATTATTTTCTGAATTCTACACCTTCTTTTTCAAATTGAACAAGATTCCATGGTCAAAATGGATTGAACTTTTCACCGAACATGCAAAACAGTAGTTTAACAAAGCCTTGAAAGTTTGAGACCGAAATTCGCATTAAAAATGACTGAAATGGATCAAAAACCAGATTTCGCTTGAACTAACAGCTGGATTTCGCTTGAATATTCTGATTTAGCTTGAAAAGTTGTTGATTGGTTGAAGCGAAATAGTGATTTAGCTTGAAAAAGTGATCTTGCTTGAGTTGTTTTGAGATTTCGCTTGAAGTGGATATCGGATTTCGCTTGAAAGCTGTTGAGTATTGATTTCGCTTGAAACATCATAAGTTTTGATTTCGCTTCAAACGGGTCAACTTGGAATTTCGCTTGAAAGTTGTTGAGTATTGATTTCGCTTGAAACAGCATAAGACTTGATTTCGCTTGAAACAGCGTAGTCTTGATTTCGCTTGAAAAAGGATGTTTGTCTAAAAGTTTGATTTCGCTTGAACTTCACAAAGTGATTTAGCTTCAAATTTCTGATTTCCGCTTGAAATCAAGTTTTCACTTGATAAGAGGATTTTTTGCATCAAGATTATTTCACATCAAGTTGTTTGAAGATGTCAAGCAGTAAGGTTGATCATGATAGTAACAGTGAAAAAGCCGTCGCTTCTAAAGTTTGTACATTTACGATCAGTGGGAGAAATTTTATGGAACAGCACTGGTATTTCTGTTATACATGTGATCTGACCGTTTCAAAAGGTTGTTGTTCTGTTTGTGCAGATGTATGTCATCGAGGACATCGTGTTGTCTACTCTACATCAAACATATTTTTTTGCGACTGTGGAGCAGGGAGTGTACAGGACAGCAGCTGTCAGTGTCTGAAGCCTAGGAAATTCACTGGAGATGATGGGGATCATGATGATGAAATTGCTACTGGTAATCAGTTGGCAGTGAATGATGATCAAGAAGCTAAGAACATGCCAATATTTGATCATGGTGATTCAGATTCTGAGGAGGAGCAGATTTCAAGTCAAACAAAATGTGAAGTTGTGATGACTGAAGAAGTTATACAAGAAGCTGTTACTGAAAAACAGAAGAGTTTTGAGGAAGTAATTTCAAAGAAAGAAGAATCTGAAAAGTTTGTATCTGAGAAATCTGAACCAGTGATTAAGAAAGAGATTGCAGAAGACACAATAGTCTTTGAGATTGTTGAAGAAGAGAAGAAACAGACTGAAGATATTCAGACTTTGAAAGCTGAAAATGTGACAACTCGAAATTTAGAACCTTTCGCCATATCTCGATGTTACTTGCTGGAATGTTATGTGATTAGTTAACTTGTGTGATTAATGATAAGTGAACCTTCTATGTGACTATGTGTTACATTTATATGTATACTCGTGTGTATAGTACGTGATAGATTTAAGTGAGCCGAGAACCCGACTCGAGACCATGTGGTCTCGAGTGATCAATGCAACATGTGGGCCGGTTGGGCCGCACCTCATTTAACCCACCCGAAACCTACTAGGACTAGAATATATATCATGCTCCTAGCAAACTTTTCCATTCTTTGGACAATCCACACACACACTCTCCTTCTCCCTCACTAAAACCCTAAACCACAACATTTTCTCTCCTTCATTCTCGGATCAAACCGGTGACCACAAGGAGACTCGGTTAAGCTCATCATCACCCGGACACTCCATTTCACTCATTTTCCTTAGCAACTCGGTACCTTCTCGAACCGGTTAGTGATTTATGATTTGATGTTTGGGCAAATGATGTTTTGATTAATATGATGATATACATTGATGATGAGTTAGTGTTCAAGTAATCGATGCATAAATGTTCTATGTTATGTGTTTACATTCGGTTGATGATGATTATATGTTAATGTGTTGATTTCGTTAGGGTAAATAATGTATGCTTGACTATGTATGAGTGTTATCGGCTCTATATGGTGCGGATGTTGATATAAGTTGAAATGATTGATGAATGGAAACCGAATACTTGTAATCGGCTGTGGTATGCGCACGATTAGGACGATTCATTGTGTTGATATCATAGGGTGCATGTTAGTGTTGATAAGTTGTTGATCATGATTTTTTGTTTGGTTAAAGTTTATATGAATATTTGATGAACATGATGAACATATGAAGAACATGATGAATATGAGATGAATGTGGCTTGAATATTTGAAATCTGATTGTTTGATCCATTTTGGGTAGTAATTAGACAAGGAAACATGTTTAAGTGGATGGTACAAACTGTTACATGAAATTGGTTTTCCATTGGATAGTACACTGTGCAGAATCAGCAGATGTCCAGCCGAGACCTTCGGTCTCGACTCGAGACCACCATATGTCAACTCGAGATCACGGTTTCGACACAAGGTTGCGAGTCGAGAACCTCTAGTCTCGACTCGAGACCATGCCTCATCGACACACACATCATGACTCGAAACCACGATTTCGAGTCCGGTTGCGACTCGAGACCAGAGCATGCATGACCCGAGACCTCCTCAGATTGCGACTCGAGAATGTGTAGACTACAACTCGAGACCGCACAGTCTCGACTAGAGACCGCACAGTCTCGACTCGAGACCATACGCATGTGCACGCTGACTTGGACTTGCATATTACGGGCTTAGTTGATGGGCCGGACCTTGGGCTTTGTTTATTTATGTGCTACTGTGTAATCTGTAGGCATTGTTTCAAACTGCCATGTTCATACATGTATGCCATGATTATTACTTGAGTACAATACGTGTAGAACATACGTGCACAACTTGGATACGAACCTGACTTGTATGATACAACTATGTTAGGACGTGGTTGACCCCAATATTGCTTGATTGACCTTTCTGTGTATCTGCCGAGCAAACCAAGGTGAGTTCACACCCTCTACAAAGCATGGGATTCCCAGGGGTCGGGAATTGGGGTTAAGGGACATGGGTTCCTCGTCCTCCTTGGGTAGGACAACAATGGTTCAGGAATGTAATTGTATCGACTTAATCATGAAGTCCCTCATTTTTGTATCGACTTAATCGCCGGGCCAATGGCGAGCGGGTCATTAGTTAGATAGCACTATTTAGGTCTGACAAACCTCACACCGTGCCGCAGAGGACGGGCGTGAACTAATGGATCTGGGGCACGTCAATGATGATAGACATTGACAGTTTCAGGGCACTTAAACATGACTACAGTCAGCAGTCGATATGGTAACGAGTCTAGTGTATACATGGGGTAGCCCCCACGGCCGAAATGCCAGATAACTAACACGGGGTAGCCCCCACGGCTGGATTGCCAGAGTAACCGGGAATAAATAAGTCACGCTTTTTAACTATGGGGTAACCCCCACGGCAGGATGCCAGATAAAGGAAACTGTTTTCGAAACAACTTAAAACGAACACCCAACCGTGAACTCACTCAACTTGTTGTTGACTCGTTACTACATGCTTTGCAGGTCAATAGGTACTTAACTGGAGCTTGCATGGAAGGGAGTCGTTGTGGGACATGGACGGCGGTGTGCCATGTTAAACTTTGAAACAATTAAACTTATGTTTTGATTTAAGACTTATGCTTCCGCTTGCAACTTAACTACGTTTTGTTTGGACACCAATTGTATTGGTTAAACTTTTATATCTCTTAACTTACATGTTCAATATGATTGGTGGCTGGATCCTGGTCAGTCACGCCTCCAAGCGGTAGTACTCCGCAGGTGGATTTTGGGGGTGTGACAGATTGGTATCAGAGCCATTGGTTATAGTGAACTTGGTTTTAATAAAGGAGAAACGTTTTTGTTAGAACCAGACTATAACCTGTACAGTGCTCAACGGTCCACAACGACGCTTCACTCCACATGCAAGGCTCGACATTCTAGGTGATATAATCTGTGTATATATTGCCTACTTGTTAGTTACATAGTACATTACTCATGGTATGCTTGGTTAGTATAACTACTGTTGCTTGAACACGTGTGCACTTACTCACTTCTGACATCGCACTTTCGCGAACCCCTCTCACTCACATTCTTCTTGATATGAAGATCATGTCTGGACGCGTTAACCTGACACAAGCCCAGTTGACGGCTCTGATCAACGAACGAGTTGCCGCAGCACTTGCAGCTGCACACGCAGGAGGTATACCCTGCAGTCCGAACTCATTCTAGGATCTTTAGAATCCTACTCTCGTGAACCAACCTTTGTGTTAAACTCTGTCTTTTCTTTCACCCACGATAGGTCAGCATGCTCAACCACCCGTGTGCACTTTTAAGACTTTCATGGACTGCCGACCAACTACTTTTAGCGGCACTGAAGGAGCAGTAGGTCTCCTACACTGGTTTGAGAAACTAGAATCTGTGTTCGAAATGTGTGAATGCCCTGAGGCGCGCAGGGTGAAGTATGCTACCGGTACTCTCGAGGGTTTAGCTCTCACATGGTGGAACGCTCAGATCCAAATGCTGGGGTTGGTTGCTGCCAACGCCACCCCATGGGAGAATTTTAAGGAAATGATCAAGGAAGAATACTGCAGTCGGGATGAGATTCACAAACTGGAGGTGGAATTCTTCAACCTCAAGATGACGGGGTCGGAAATTGAAGCTTATGTGAAAAGGTCGAACGAACTGGCAATTCTGTGTCCTACTATGGTGGATCCTCCCATCAAACGCATCGAGCTGTTTCTCCAAGGCTTGGTGCCAGAAATCCAGAGTCATGTGACTTCAGCGAACCTCGCCACCTACCAGCAAGTTGTTCAATTGGCTCACCGTCTTACTGACCAGGCGGTGGAGCAGAACAAGTTACCAAAACGCATAGGTGCTGCAACTACTTCTGGTACCTCTAGTGACAACAAACGGAAATGGGATGGAACTTCAAGTAAGGGTTCGACTTCTGTTCAGTCCCAGTCTCAGCAGAGAAAGACTGATGACTACAAGAGCCCTAATCAGCAATCGTCTGGTGGTCAAAGTCATGGTGGGTACAAAGGAAATCACCCCAAATGCAATCGCTGCAGCCTGCACCACAGTGGGCCATGCACCAGGGGCAACTGTCATCGGTGCAACAAGCCTGGTCACGCTGCAAAGGATTGCAGGAGCTTATACCCCGCCAATCAGAATCGTCAGCCAGCTCAACAGAACCAACGCCAGCAGCAACAGCAAGGTGATAACAAAGGGTGCTTTCAGTGTGGAGCTGAGGGCCACTTCAAGAGAGATTGTCCCCAACTGAACAGGAACCAGAACAACAACAACAACAATAACAACAATCAGGGGAATGGTAACAATGGGAACAACAACAACAATGGCGCCAGGGGGCGGGTGTTTGTGATTGGCCAAGGTGAAGCAAGGAATGACCCCAATGTTGTGGCGGGTAAGTTCCTTCTCGACGACTTTTATGTTTCAGTTTTATTTGATTCGGGTGCCGATACTAGCTACATGTCACTAGAAGTTAGTCGAATGCTTAAGCGTATTCCAACACCTTTGAACAACAAGCACACCGTAGAGCTAGCAAATGGTAAGAGTTTAGAAGCCACACACATAGTCAAGGGTTGTAAACTTATTCTCGCTGACCAGACCTTCTCTATCGACCTCATTCCTATTGTCTTGGGTAGTTTCGACGTTGTCATTGGGATGGATTGGTTATCCCAACACCGAGCAGAGATTCTTTGCAACGAGAAGGTTGTCCGTATTCCAGGTCCCGGTGGTGAACCTCTCATGATTCATGGCGACAAGAGGAGTGCTGTTGAGAATGTCATTTCTCTCCTTAAGGCCCAAAAGTGCTTGCGAAAGGGCCACACTGCCATATTTGCTCTCGTTACTGACACCTCAGAAAAAGAGAAGAAGATAGAAGATTTTCCAGTTGTACGCGATTATCCAAAGGTATTTCCTGAGGAATTACCTGGTCTTCCGCCTCATCGCCAAGTCGAGTTTCAGATCGAACTAGCTCCTGGAGCTGCGCCCATAGCCCGTGCACCTTATCGTTTAGCCCCATCAGAGTTGAATGAACTCTCTACGCAACTACAAGAACTCTTGGATAAGGGTTTTATTCGTCCTAGCTCATCGCCCTGGGGAGCTCCAGTACTATTTGTGAAAAAGAAGGACGGTACCTTCAGAATGTGCATCGACTACCGGGAACTCAACAAGGTGACGGTGAAGAATCGTTACCCTCTACCACGCATTGACGACTTGTTCGACCAGCTGCAAGGGTCGAGCTACTATTCGAAGATTGATTTGAGATCGGGATATCACCAACTGAGAGTCCGAGAAGAGGACGTCTCCAAAACAGCTTTTAAGACACGTTACGGGCACTATGAGTTTTTGGTCATGCCTTTCGGGCTGACAAACGCACCAGCAGTTTTCATGGACTTGATGAATCGAGTGTGTAAGCCTTACCTGGACAACTTCGTTATAGTCTTCATCGACGACATCCTGATCTATTCTAAGAGTCGGGAAGAGCATGAGCAGCATCTTCGACTTATTCTGGAACTCCTTCGAACCGAACAGCTTTACGCAAAGTTCTCGAAATGCGACTTCTGGCTTCGAGAAGTCCATTTCCTAGGCCACGTGATAAACAAGGATGGGATTCATGTTGATCCATCCAAGATAGACTCGATTAAGAACTGGCCTGCACCTCGTACACCAAAGGAAATTCGCCAATTCTTGGGATTGGCAGGTTACTACAGGAGGTTCATTAAGGATTTTTCTAAGATTGCACAGCCTCTCACCTCACTAACGCAGAAGGGCATTGTTTATCGTTGGGGAAATGCACAGGAGTTGGCATTTCAGCACCTAAAGGATAGACTTTGTAGCGCACCTATCCTTTCCTTGCCGGAGGGCACTGACGACTTTGTGGTTTACTGCGACGCATCAATTCAAGGTCTTGGTTGCGTGTTGATGCAACGAGACAAAGTTATAGCCTACGCCTCACGCCAGCTTAAGGTTCATGAAAAGAACTACACTACGCACGATTTAGAGCTGGGAGCTGTTGTTTTTGCACTTAAGTTATGGCGGCATTACCTGTATGGTACCAAGTGCGCCATCTACACCGACCACAGGAGCCTCGAGCATATCTTCAAGCAGAAGGAACTGAATATGCGGCAACGACGATGGGTCGAGCTACTAAATGACTACGAGTGCTCAATCAGGTATCACCCGGGCAAGGCCAATGTTGTGGCTGACGCCCTCAGTCGGAAGGACACTGCGCCTAAGCGCGTGCGAGCTTTACAACTCACGATCCACTCTAGTCTCCCTTCCCAAATACGAGCTGCTCAGATAGAGGCACTGAAACCAGAAAACGTCAGGACTGAAGCCCTACGCGGATCAAGGCAACGATTAGAACAAAAGGAAGACGGTGCTTACTACGTAACGGGACGCATTTGGGTCCCACTCTATGGCAACCTACGAGAGCTTGTGATGGATGAAGCACACAAGTCTCGCTACTCGGTGCATCCTGGTTCGGATAAAATGTACCACGATATCAAAGCTACGTACTGGTGGCCTAGCATGAAGGCCCACATAGCAACTTACGTCAGCAAGTGTTTGACTTGTGCAAGAGTCAAGTCTGAATACCAGAAACCCTCAGGCCTACTCCAACAACCAGAGATACCACAATGGAAATGGGAGCAGATTTCCATGGATTTTGTCACTGGCCTACCTAGATCCCAGCGCGGGAATGATACTATTTGGGTGATCGTGGATCGACTCACAAAGTCTGCACACTTCCTGGCTATCAAGGAAACGGATAAATTCTCCACTCTTGCAGAAATATACCTCAAGGAAGTTGTCTCGAGGCACGGGGTGCCCACCTCCATTATCTCGGATCGAGATGCACGTTTTACCTCAGAGCTGTGGCAAACAATGCACAAATCCTTTGGCTCACGATTAGACATGAGCACAGCGTACCACCCTCAGACGGACGGGCAGTCCGAGCGCACTATTCAAACCTTAGAAGACATGCTTCGTGCATGTGTAATCGATTTTGGCAACCGCTGGGAGAAGCATCTGCCACTGGTGGAATTCTCGTACAATAACAGCTACTACACCAGCATTAAAGCTGCTCCGTTTGAGGCATTATACGGACGTAAATTCCGGTCACCTCTTTGTTGGGCAGAGGTGGGAGATAGTCAGATCACTGGCCCAGAACATGTGGTAGACACAACCGAACAGATTGCTCAAATACGAAAACGCATGGCGGCAGCTCGTGACCGTCAGAAAGTCTACGCCGATAAGGGCAGGAAACCACTTGAGCTCCAGGTTGGGGAGCGGGTACTACTCAAAGTTTCACCCTGGAAGGGTGTGGTTCGTTTTGGTAAACGCGGCAAACTTAACCCACGATACGTTGGACCTTTCGAAGTCATTGAGAAAATAGGAAGGGTGGCCTACAGGCTGAACTTACCAGCAGAACTCGGTGCAGTTCACAACGTTTTTCACGTGTCGAATCTGAAGAAGTGTCCGTCAGATGAGACCCACGTAGTTCCTCTGAAGGAACTCACTATCGACGAGCAGTTGCGATTCGTCGAGGAACCAGTCGAAATCACGGACCGGGATGTTAAGGTCCTCAAGAGCACTAGAATACCTCTCGTTCGAGTTCGTTGGAACTCACGTCGCGGCCCAGAGTTCGCCTGGGAGCGCGAAGATCAGATGAAACAAAAGTATCCCCAACTGTTCGCAAACAGTACACCCACTACTGAGGCTGAAGCTACGAAATTTCGGGACGAAATTCCAGACCAACGGGGGGTGGATGTGACACCCCAGGAAAACCAGGTAAAACATACAACTTAACTAGCTTCCTCAGTGAGTGCTTACCAAATTTCGGGACGAAATTTCTTTCAACTTGGGGATGATGTGACAACTCGAAATTTAGAACCTTTCGCCATATCTCGATGTTACTTGCTGGAATGTTATGTGATTAGTTAACTTGTGTGATTAATGATAAGTGAACCTTCTATGTGACTATGTGTTACATTTATATGTATACTCGTGTGTATAGTACGTGATAGATTTAAGTGAGCCGAGAACCCGACTCGAGACCATGTGGTCTCGAGTGATCAATGCAACATGTGGGCCGGTTGGGCCGCACCTCATTTAACCCACCCGAAACCTACTAGGACTAGTATATATATCATGCTCCTAGCAAACTTTGCCATTCTTTGGACAATCCACACACACACTCTCCTTCTCCCTCACTAAAACCCTAAACCACAACATTTTCTCTCCTTCATTCTCGGATCAAACCGGTGACCACAAGGAGACTCGGTTAAGCTCATCATCACCCGGACACTCCATTTCACTCATTTTCCTTAGCAACTCGGTACCTTCTCGAACCGGTTAGTGATTTATGATTTGATGTTTGGGCAAATGATGTTTTGATTAATATGATGATATACATTGATGATGAGTTAGTGTTCAAGTAATCGATGCATAAATGTTCTATGTTATGTGTTTACATTCGGTTGATGATGATTATATGTTAATGTGTTGATTTCGTTAGGGTAAATAATGTATGCTTGACTATGTATGAGTGTTATCGGCTCTATATGGTGCGGATGTTGATATAAGTTGTTGATCATGATTTTTTGTTTGGTTAAAGTTTATATGAATATTTGATGAACATGATGAACATATGAAGAACATGATGAATATGAGATGAATGTGGCTTGAATATTTGAAATCTGATTGTTTGATCCATTTTGGGTAGTAATTAGACAAGGAAACATGTTTAAGTGGATGGTATAAACTGTTACATGAAATTGGTTTTCCATTGGATAGTACACTGTGCAGAATCAGCAGATGTCCAGCCGAGACCTTCGGTCTCGACTCGAGACCACCATATGTCAACTCGAGATCACGGTTTCGACACAAGGTTGCGAGTCGAGAACCTCTAGTCTCGACTCGAGACCATGCCTCATCGACACACACATCATGACTCGAAACCACGATTTCGAGTCCGGTTGCGACTCGAGACCAGAGCATGCATGACCCGAGACCTCCTCAGATTGCGACTTGAGAATGTGTAGACTACAACTCGAGACCGCACAGTCTCGACTAGAGACCGCACAGTCTCGACTCGAGACTATACGCATGTGCACGCTGACTTGGACTTACATATTACGGGCTTAGTTGATGGGCCGGACCTTGGGCTTTGTTTATTTATGTGCTACTGTGTAATCCGTAGGCATTGTTTTAAACTGCCATGTTCATACATGTATGCCATGATTATTACTTGAGTACAATACGTGCAGAACATACGTGCACAACTTGGATACGAACCTGACTTGTATGATACAACTATGTTAGGACGTGGTTGACCCCAATATTGCTTGATTGACCTTTCTGTGTATCTGCCGAGCAAACTAAGGTGAGTTCACACCCTCTACAAAGCATGGGATTCCCAGGGGTCGGGAATTGGGGTTAAGGAACATGGGTTCCTCGTCCTCCTTGGGTAGGACAGCAATGGTTCAGGAATGTAATTCCTCGTCCTCACAGACAGATAACTCGTACTAGACCAAAACTCTATCATGAAGTCCCTCATTTTTGTATCGATTTAATCGCCGGGCCAATGGCGAGCGGGTCATTAGTTAGATAGCGCTATTTAGGTCTGACAAACCTCACACCGTGCCGCAGAGGACGGGCGTGAACTAATGGATCTGGGGCACGTCAATGATGATAGACATTGACAGTTTCAGGGCACTTAAACATGACTACAGTCAGCAGTCGATATGGTAACGAGTCTAGTGTATACATGGGGTAGCCCCCACGGCCGAAATGCCAGATAACTAACACGGGGTAGCCCCCACGGCTGGATTGCCAGAGTAACCGGGAATAAATAAGTCACGCTTTTTAACTATGGGGTAACCCCCACGGCAGGATACCAGATAAAGGAAACTGTTTTCGAAACAACTTAAAACGAACACCCAACCGTGAACTCACTCAACTTGTTGTTGACTCGTTACTACATGCTTTGCAGGTCAATAGGTACTTAACTGGAGCTTGCATGGAAGGGAGTCGTTGTGGGACATGGACGGCGGTGTGCCATGTTAAACTTTGAAACAATTAAACTTATGTTTTGATTTAAGACTTATGCTTCCGCTTGCAACTTAACTACGTTTTGTTTGGACACCAATTGTATTGGTTAAACTTTTATATCTCTTAACTTACATGTTCAATATGATTGGTGGCTGGATCCTGGTCAGTCACGCCTCCAAGCGGTAGTACTCCGCAGGTGGATTTTGGGGGTGTGACAGAAAAGAAAGCTGACGATGAACATATTTTGGAGTTGCACTTGAACTGTGAAAAACTAAAAACTGAAAATGTCAAACTACTGAGTGATGTGGACAGTTTGACATTGGAAAACAAAGTTTTGAAGGAAAAAGAAAAAGAATTTAAAAATGAAAAATTAAAAATTGAAAAAGATTTTCAAAGTCAAATGAAGGTTTTAGAAGATGAAAAATCTGTTATTTTTAAAAATAATCTTGAAAAACATATTGAAATAAATTCTCATCTTCAGAAAATCATTCGGCTTGAAAAAGAAGCTGAAATTGCTCGAAATAAAATTAAGGAGCTTGAGAATAAATTGAAAGGTTTTGTGAATTCTACATCACATGTTTGTCCAAAACCGATCAATTCAGTTCCAATAAGTGACAATGTCACAAATTTTGACAAAGTCAAAATTGAAGATTGTGATGAAATATCTAATGAAGAAAAAGAAAAGAAAAGAAAAATATTTTTAGATTTACAAGAAAAATTTCAAAATACTGTTTTGCAATCTACTGAAACAGGTGAATGTTCTAAACAAAAACCTGTTAAGAAGAGTGTAGAACAGAAACAAAAAGTAAAAAATTTGAAAAATTCTAAAATTGAAAATAAAAGCTCATCAGATAAGTCATCCAATCATTATAGAAAAATACAAAAATCTAAAAATGAAAACTCACAAAATGTTGGTAATAAGTGGTGCAGGTTTGACCACAGTGCTCAAAAGACAAATCCAGCATTGAGGAGGAGAAATGACTATAACCAAGCCAAACAATGTTATGATCTGAAGGTTTGGACTGATAGAAGTGGATGGTACGATAACAGAGTGTGCTATACCTGTGGTGTTAGAGGACACATTGCTGTTAATTGCCAGAATTGGAATTATGAAACAAGAAGATGCTATAATTGCCATATCAAAGGTCACATTGCCAGAGATTGCCCAAGGAGATCGATGGGAAGATCAAGGGTTGAATCTCAGAGAACGGTGAAGAAACCAGTCAATGTCAAGCCCAAAGAACAGATGGTTCTAGAACAGAAAGTGAAGCTTTCTCAGGGGAAAAAAGACAGACTGAGGAAAAAGAGGAAGAAGGCAAGAGAGTACTTAGAGAAGATTTTGTCTTCAGGTTCACCGGTTGGTTCGAATAAAAGTTCTGATGAATCGATTCACTCGACGGCAAAGTCAAGCAAATCGAATTCTTCAGATGAAAATCTGAAGACAAACAAGAAGAAAAAGAAAGTTATTGGCGATGAATCTGGCTTATCCAAGTCAGACAAGCCAAGTTCGGGCAATGAATTTGATTCCATAAAATCAGATGAGCCACAAGTTGAGGTAAAAAAGGAAGAGACAGTTCCATTAATGAATGATGAGAACTTTCCACCATTACGAGCCGCAAACCTAAAATCAAAAGGTGTTGATGCTGGAAAAATGTTTAATAGCAATGTTAAACATATTTTTAGTAAGATGGTTGATGGTAAGGTAAAAGGGGCAAAAGAATTTTATGAAGAAAAGAGAAATGTTCAAAATACACCCAAGACTGGTCAGGCTTGGGTACATAAATCTGTTGGTTGAAATCCTGACTTGCCAGAGCTTCCAGGTTGGTAAGTGTGAAGCAGGTATCGGCATCATTCTTGAGAAATTCACAGGATGGTAACTGTGATATTTCGTCTTACAAGTGGTTAATCAAGGACATTAAGTTGTACTTGATTTTCTACAAGTGATAGTGGTGTTTGACCTAATAATGTTAAATTTTTTTACGAAATGGTTAAAAGAGAACAAGGTGATGTGATGACCCCGAACTCACTAGTGATGGGTAAACAAACTAATTTTTCCGGAAAAACCATTCTGATTAAAACAAACTTAAGTGTTTTGAAATCATTATGGGAAAATAGTTTGTTGTAAGGGGGAATGTTGATTGAATATGCCGAAACCCTCACGGCTGAACAAACATGATTATTTTCATCAGATTGAAAAACGGTTTTCAAACTGTTAAGATCAATGGGTTGTAAATCATGGGGGTATGCTATATTTTCTATAAATCAGTGCATGTGAAGCAGAAAATGGATGGCGAGACAAAGCTATCAGTGTTGGTTGTCAAATTTTCTTTAAATGGTTTTGCATTTTAGGGGGAGAAAAAATTGTCATTAGAAAATCCAAAAACATTTGAAAATTTGAAAAAGTCAAAAACATGATAAAATTCAAAAATTTGAGTTTTGCGTAAAAAGAGGAAATGATAGTACATCAGTAGACAGTTACAGTACGCTAAAGAAATGGAAAGTTTAAATGTGTTAAACGATCTCACCGTGGATGTGTCGGTAGGTTTTTATACATTTAGTAAACTTTTTCGGGATATAAACATAAATTCAAACTTGCTTATTTTGTGGGGAACACTACTTGGATATATAGGTAACCCCTGAAATCTCGTTTGAAAGGTCTTGTATTCTGATATACTAGGTTTTTATACTCAGTGATATCTGGGGTATTATTCCGGGACTTCTGCTTGACGGTAGTTCTGACCTAGTCCTCGAATAATACTTTCTGCAAATGCTTGAAACACAGCATCACCCTCAGCATATATGATAAGACAATAAAATTGCTTAGCAATGCTGTTGTAAAAAAGATCCTCTAAAGGGGACACACCTACAAGTTGAGTCATGATCTCTCTGCTGAACGGTAGTTCTGACCTGAGCTCTCATGATTCTTCATAAATTATTAACCCCTTACAGATATCATTTGTGTTATAACTACCTGTAACACTGAATATTGGGATCTGGATACGGGAGTATATTCAAGAGGTGGGACACATGAATGAGTTTAAGTTCCTAAAATACCTAATTCGTATCCTAAATCAGTTGAAATTTGTATGAAAATTTAAGTGGACAAGTATATCGACAATCTAAGTGAATTGTTTAATTCTTATTGTGTTATTAAGCTCAACGGTACTTGTGACTTATCATAAACTGATATGATCCTCTGACGCATACTCAAACAAAAATATTGTCTGTAAATATGTTTGTACATATTTCGTTATTGCTTTATATTTTCAGAAAATACAAAAAGATTTTGATTTCTGCTTTATTTTCGACAACCGATGTCTGGATGCTGAGTTTCAAAATCTAAGTATGTTGATTGTGTTTCTGAAAATAAAACAAGTTCATTAATTTGAAACTTGAAGTTTTAAAAATAAAAAATTCAAAAACAGTTTGTGATATCTCCAAGGTCATTAATTTGGACTTGGATGATTAACTGTGAGGGATTTGGATGCTTATACTGTTATAGAGCTAGTTTCTGATTCGATTCGATGAAACTGCCAAATTCATGAAATTTGTTTGTTTAAAATGTTTAAGTGAGCCAGGTTGCAATTCCTAGATAGCTGAAATTTGAAATGCTGTTACTTATAAATGTTTGAGTGATTGCAGATGAGATTCCAGACTACGATCCCGAGAGCTGAGTCTAAGGGGGAGTCTGAAGACAAGCTTGAAGCAAAGAGGAGCTTGTAGATGGAAAGCTAGGTGTCGATCCCAAAGCACGGAAGCTTGATGAAAGGGGGAGCCTGAAGCTGATAGAAGAAGAGAAAGATTGTTGGATGCTTACAATGCTACAATCTGAACGAAAGAAAAGGCAGAATGATAAAGACTGAAGAAAGTGTCAGAACAGAGAATAGTCACTGAAGACTTCGTCAATATCCGAGGGGGAGTCTGTTAGTGCATTACGTCTATTGACTTCGTCTTGTATCATGTAATTGTATGTTTAATGTAATTTAGATTGAAAGTGGTGATTTCCCTTGAAAATGTCACTTGACAATTTCAAGCTAAATCAAGATTTCCCTTGAAAGTGTCATGTGTCATTTCAAGCTAAATCAAGATTTCCCTTGAAAGTGTCAGGTGTCATTTCAAGCTAAATCAAGATTTCCCTTGAAAGTGGCATGTCATTTCAAGCTAAATCTCCTCCACTATAAATACCATTCAAGCTAAATCATTTGTAACTTTCGGATCTGAGTAGTGAAACTCTGACGAATCGTCTCCAGGTTGTAAAATAGTATCATATCAATATAAGAGACTTTATAATTACATCGAGTGTCCGTTTCATTGATTCCGCCTCTGATTCGGATAAAAGACTCTTCTGATCGACTCATTTAGGTCGTACAGTGATCCAACACAAGACCATCATGATGAGGATCCTGGACATCAACACGATCATCCTCATCAAAGGTTATAATTTTATCCTGGGTAACAACGGAGGTCCGGACGGGTCTGTCTCCATTATCCATCTTGGTTTCCTTAGAATGTCTTTTTGCTGCTGAAAAGGAGGTACCACAAATGTCTGATCCACCGGATATGAAGTTTATAACTTGTGCATCTGCTGGAGGAGCAGGAGCCCTTTCCGGGATCCTTTCAGGATCCTGGATCCTTGACTTTTTTCATCCCAAAAGTTCCATCAAATGCCCCTTGCTCAAAAAGTAACCAATTTCCTTCCTTAGTGCAATACACTCTTCAGTGAGATGCCCGAAATCCTCATGATATGCACACCACTTGGACTTATCCTTTGTAGCAGCTGGTTTATCACTTTTCCTTGGCCACCTTGCTTACTCACCTAGATTCTGCATTGCAAGGATTAGTTCATTGTTATCAACAGAAAAACAGTATTCAGAAATAGGAGGATAATCCTCATCATCCTCTTCTTGTTCCACTGCATGCACATTTTGGTTATCAGACTTGTTGTAGGACTTGGATTTGTTGTTCCTGAAGTAGGATCCTTGTTTCTCCTGTTTTGAGGATCCTGTCAATCTATCCTGGATCCTTTTGTCATCCTCTAGGCGGACGAACCTAAGGGCCCTGGTTCTTACTTCATCAAGATTCCTGCAAGGGGTCATAACAAGATCATCATAGAACAATGAATCCCTAAGCAATCCCATTTTAAAGGCTTCTACAGCCGTAGCAATATCCAAGTTAGGAATATCTAAGGATTCTTTACTAAACTTAGTGATATAATCTCTAAGTGATTCATTTTGACCTTGTGTTACCCTATATAGATCACTAGTTAATCGTTCAAACTTTCTACTACAAGAGAATTGACTATTAAACAAATTAACTAGATTAGCAAATGATGTAATAGAGCAAGGGGAAGACTTAGCAGCCATTTAAGAGCAGATCCTATGAGTGTGGATCCAAATCCCTTGCATAGACATGCTTCTTTTAACCTCTCAGGAATTGGATTGATCTCCATCCTATCCCTGTATTGAGCTACATGCTCCTCTGGATCCGTTGAACCATCATACAGTTTCATGGATGGTATCTGGAATCTTTTGGGTATCTCAGCATCACATAAGGGTGGTGCAAAACGAGATATCCTATGGCTACCATCTGCAAATTTCAGGAATGGGTTTAACCACTCCTGGTACACTGGATATCATATCCTTCAGCTTCTGTAACTCCCTAGCCATAGCCTGATTGATACCTGTATCCTGCATAGAACCATGGTTAGTGTTATATGAATTATTGTAAGTGTTACCTCCCATTGGATTCATGTTTGGAATTCCAGATGTGAATCCATATTGACGGGGCTCTGGTATGTGTTTTGGTCAAAAAATCTGGTGAGGAAATTGCAACCAAACTCTCTGTTATGGGGTATGATGCTTGAAATGTATAACAATGACAAGGATCACTTCAATGGAAATTGCACAAACAACACAAGGATTTATACGGGGAAAAAGCACTTGATCAAGAGTTGATCTCCGACACAAAAAACCCCGGGTGATGGAAACTACCGATCACCAAGCTCAAATAAATGAATAAATGTTTACAACTTCGGATAGTAACGAGCTAGGTACAAGGATCACTATCGTGTAATGTGTAAAAGTGAATGAAAATGAATGAATGTTCGTCGAGAGCTTCAAGTGTGCGAGTATGAGAGTGTGTGTAGCTGAAAAATGACTAAGTGTTTTTCTACTAGCTCGTTACCCCTTTTTAAAATAGAAATAACTACTAAAACTAACTATCCGACTTTCGTGCCATGCCTCCACGTTCTCCACAACGTCTAGTTTTGGTCAAGCACGTGCGGGATAGTCTGGGAATGTTCTCCAGGAATGTCGCCAAGACCAAGTCAAGCTTGTTACTCCTGCAAAGTAACACAAAACACAAATAAACAATCGTCAGTACGAGGATCCTTAAAGTGATCCATGATCCTGATCCTGAAGCTCTTCTGAGGATCACTATCTGCCACAGAAGTAAGGATCATTAATTAGGATAACGAATAAGGATCACTAATTGTTAGAAAATCCTCCCCTAACAATTGCCCCCAAAATATAAGGAGTAATTTGTAAAATAAGCGAGTTATATTTTCTTGATCTTATCCGCAACCAACTAACGGATATATAGCCGTTAAAATAGAACTAGCCGTTGCGATCATGACGTCACGGAAGTGACAATCCTGCAGAATCATAATTATAAATAGAGATATAGATAGGATCAATATGCATTCAAATTCGAAAGAAACTCCCTTTATATTCTCAGTCGAAGATCAATCAGGTATCTCTTTCTTCTCTTTTTCACTTTCTTACTCTGTTTTTCTTTCTTTACCACCATCGCTCTAAGAACGATGCTCCGAAGCTCACCGAGCAAGGATCACAAGAAGGATAGCCCTTTGAAGAGTCAAAAGATCATCAAAGACTCAACGAATGAGAGGTGTTGTTTTAACGATGCACAAGTAGATAAAATCCGTCACTGTTTTCCGGCGAGTGCCTTCTTCAAACCCTTTGATCCCACTGTTCTTAGCGACTATGTTTCTGAAACATGGGTTGCCTTTCCAGCTACTCCATTCACTATAGGGTACACCTATCCTTTCCCAGAATTCACACAATCCTTCTTTTCCCTGACCGGCATATCTTACATCCAAGCCATGCCGATGATTTGGAGGGTTTTATATACCCTAGAGAGGATCATCGAGCAGGAAGGCGTTAATTTAGGAATGTCAGAATTGGCAGAACTGTATGATCTTACTACCTTTGGTTCCCATCGTTATTTGTTCAAGCGAAAACCCGGTGCAGAACATCCCCTTCTCAAAGTCACTAAGAACGACAAAGATTGGAAACGTCGCTTCTTCTTTGTCAGGAGGAATTCCATTCTAAACGGAGAGGATCTACCAAAAACATGGTCCACCAATGGTAGGCCGGAGGATCATGAGAATGATCACCAGGTAGTCTTGTTCATTTGATAGGATCACTAATCCCTTTTGTCTTGTGTCATGCAGCTATCTCTGTTTCGCATCTCATCACAACATCCGCAACCAGGGAAAGGCTTGCTGCTTTCTGGAAACTTGATCCTGAAACTAGAACTTTCAAGACTACAACCCAAGACTCTCAGGAGGTATCCTCAGGCTCTGTCACAATGTCAAGTAAGTATCCTTGTTTAAAATTTAAATAAATAGTAAAATGTAAATTAAGAAAAGATACTTATCTTGTTTTGGTTGTGTAGGTGCTGGAAAATCTGCCAAAGCTGCTTCAAGGTTCAGTGTCACCGATCTCACCACTGTCAAATCCTCCAAAAGAAAGGTTCCTGCCAGCCTGACAGCCTCAATCCCCAAGGCACCCCTCAAAGGAAAGGGAATCAAGAGGAGAAAGGCCTCCGAGACTGAGGATTTGCAGGGTCTGCCTCTAATCCGCCACCAATTCCTCGAGTACTTCAATGAGGTAAGGATCATTGTCTCTGCTCATATATCCTGTCGACATATCCTGCTGATATATCCTACTGATTTGAGGATCACTTAATCCTGACCTTATCCTTTATCCTTTTTGCAGAAATTCTCTGAGATCGAGGATTATGTTGGCCACGTTGAGGATCAGGATAAGAAGATTGCCGACCTCCAGCAGGTTGCCGTGCTCAAGGATCTTGCACTTGCTGATCTTCGGAAGGAACTTCAGGATACCAAACAGGAGATGGCCAAGGTGCTGGTTAATTTTGACTATGAAAGGCAGGAGATCACAGATGATGCCAAAGTCTCTGCCGCCATAGCAATGTACAAAACCAAGCTGCAAATGGCCTTGGAGGCTCAGGATCCTGCCTTCGACAAAAGCAGCTGGGAAATTGAAGAATGGAAGGCAAGGCTGGCTGAATTGGGTGATGAAGAGGAGGCTGAAGAGATCCTGACAATTGAGGCTGGAAGCAAGGGTGAAGCTGGTGAAGCAAGTGGAGCCGGAGGTGGTGATGCAGCAAAGGTTTAGGCTGCTTAATTGGGCAATGATGGACATTCTTAGACGCAGCCGGAGCCCAATTTTTAAATCTGGTGGTAGTTTTTTTTGTGGTTGTGATGTTTTAAACAATGATGGTCTGTACTGAACAATAGGTTTTAGGATCATGTATGATCCTTTGGACAATGGGCAGGATTGCAATTGGTGGAGGGATCCTCTGTTTGGGGGATGAAGCCATTGTGATCCTACCGCCTTTATATTCCTGCACTACTTTTGAACTTATTATCATGGACACCCTTTACCTACCCCAGCGGACGGGCCACGTTTTGCTGGTAGAAGCTCGGGTAGGTAATTTTGACAACCTTTTAAGGGTTAGTCTTTTGTTAATAAATAAAAACTTAACCTTTTGTCGCTTATCTTGTGTTGTTATCCTTTTTAATATCTTACTTTCCAACTGTTGTAATGTTCATTCTGTTTATACTTATCAAGCCTTGAAAAATATCCAAAAAACTTAGGATATGATCAGGATCACATATCCCATAACCGATAAGTTCTAAAAAGTGATACGATTTAAGAATCACAAGTTCAGTTGTCAAGTATAAGGGTTACTCAAATAAATAATGAATAGAATTAAAAATAGTTAAGGATCATACCTGAGGGTCCAAGTTAGGATCCTAACCATAATAAGGATAACTATAAGATAAACCTTAGAATAAAGTAAGGATCAAGGATCCTTAGTTGCCTATCTTCAAGAACCTGAAATAGAGCATAACTTGGGACTAAGCCAACATAAGAAAAGAGTTAGCAACTGGGGGCAAGCCCAAGGATAACTGGGGACAAGCCCAAGGATAACTGGGGACAAGCCCAAGGATAACTGGGGACAAGCCCAAGGATCGTATGTAAACTGGAGTATGGCCCTAACTGGCGACTATCCAAACTTAGTGACATGAAAATGCCAAAACCTTAGCTAACGTGAAAACGTTAGAAACCTTAGCTAACGTGAAAACGTTAGAAACCTTAGGAACGGATGTATGGTACGTCTACCATTATATGTAGGATCCTAAGCATAGCCAGTACAATGGAATTATCAGCCCCTAAAACGAGTACTGGTCCCACTGCCTTGAACTATACCAGGATCATCATGCGCTACAGGCGAAACTGGGGTCAAGCCCAAATAACTGGGGTTAAACCCAAGGAACGAATTGCTTCAGCGGATAACCAATGTTATGCTAAGGATACCTGAACTTTCAAAACTTAAACTCACGTGAGAAATGGATAAAGGATACATGATCCTTATCCTTATATGAGAAAATGAAGAAATGAAATAGTTTAAGTTTAGGATATTACCTAAGTAAGGATCACCGATACTTTGAGGATCCTTTAAGGATAACCCTATCGTGAGGATCATCTTCCATGAGGATCCTAATCACATGAAATATTTCTTCAAGTGAACAGCATTCCAAGCTCTTGGTAGCAAATCACCTTCCATGGTTAGCAATCTATATGCCCCCTTTCCTGCTTCAGCTTCAATCAAATAAGGGCCTTCCCATTTTGGGGCCAATTTCCCATCAGCAGGATTGGTGGTATTCTGAAATGCTTTCCTTAATACCATATCTCCAACTTGAAACTTCCTGATCCTGACATTTTTGTTGTTAGCACCAGCCATTCTTTGTTGATAACTGGCCATCCTTATCCTAGCCATATACCTGATTTCTTCAATAGTATCCAGGTCTTGAGCCAAGTTTTCATCATTTTCCTTAGGATCACGGGTACTTGTTCTAGCAGTTGGAACCACCATTTCTGTTGGGATCACTGATTCTGCCCCAAATACCAAGGAAAATGGTGTTTGACCAGTAGCATTCTTAGGGGTTGTCCTATCAGCCCAAAGCACATAGGGTAGTTCTTCTGCCCATTTCCCTTTCTTGGATCCAAGCTTCTTCTTCAAATTGTTGATGATGATCTTGTTGGATGATTCTGCTTGACCATTAGCTTGTGGGTGGACTGGTGTTGATGTTATCATCTTAATCCCCCAGCTGTCACAAAAGTTAGTGGTTCTGCCCCCAATAAATTGGGAACCATTATCACATATAATCTCAGAAGGAATTCCAAATCTAGTTATAATATTTCTTTTAATGAAGGATATAACTTCCTTTTCTCTGACTTGGGCAAAAGCTTCAGCCTCTATCCACTTGGAGAAGTAATCAGTCATAGCAAGCATGAATACTTTTCCACCAGGTGCCTTAGGGAGCTTACCAACTATATCCATACCCCATCTCATAAATGGCCAAGAGGAGGATATAGGATGCAATAATTCAGCTGGTTGATGAAGGATATTGCTGTGCCTCTGACAAGGATCACATCTCTTAGCATACTCCACAGCGTCTCTCTTCATGGTTGGCCAGTAGTATCCTGTCCTCAGGATCCTTGAGAATAATGCCCTGCCCCCAGTGTGGTTTCCACAATCTCCTTCATGGAAGTCTTTTAAAACTTCTTGGATTTTAGGATCCTCAATGCATCTCAAGTATGGTCCTGCAAGAGATCGTCTATACAACATATTATTTAAAATTGTGAATTGAGATACCTTAGATTTGAAAGCCCTAGGGTTTTCTCCTGTAGGAATCTCTCCATGTTGTAAGTATCTCATAATTGGTGAGATCCATGATCCTGAATGGGATTGAGTATCCTCACTAGGGATAACTGCAGAATCATTTCCTATCTCCATAACCACATGATCCTCGATAGCCGGGGTCAGGATATGGATAATAGGGATCTTGATATCCTCCGGGATCTTCAAGGATGATCCTAAGTTAGCCAATGCATCAGCTTCTGTATTCTCTTCCCTTGGTACCTGTGTCAAACTAAAGGAAACAAAAGAGAGTGCCAAACTTTTGACTATCTCTAAATATTTGGTTAGCTTTTCACCTTTAACAGCATAGGATCCATTAAAGTGGTTTGTAATTAGTAATGAATCTACATGTACCTCAATATACCTGATCCCCATATGCTTGGCAATTTGCAAACCAACAATCAAGGCTTCATATTCAGCCTCATTGTTAGTGGTTTGGAACTCACAAGCTATAGAGTGGGGTATTATGTCCCCCTGTGGCGATTTTAGTAGTATTCCAAGCCCTGTGCCTTTGACATTTGAGGATCCATCAGTATAGAGTATCCAAGGATCCCTGGTCTCTTCTAGCTGCTGGACTTCTAACTCAGCTTCTTTTTGTAAATCACTACTGAAATCAGCCACAAAGTCAGCTAATGCTTGGGATTTGATGGCTTTCCTAGGCTCATATCTTATATCATATGCACTTAGCTTCACTGCCCACTTAGCCATCCTTCCTGACATCTCTGGTTTCCTGAGGACATTCTTAATTGGAAAGTTAGTTTTAATAACAATAACATGAGTTTCAAAATAATGTCTCAACTTAGTAGATGCCATAATCAATGCAAGAATAAGTTTTTCAAGGTGTGAATACCTGGATTCGGCATCAAGTAAACTTTTACTTACATAATAGACAGGATGTTGTGTACCTTCATGATCCTTAACAAGGACCGCACTTACTGCTTTTGAGGATACTGCAAGATACAAGGATAGCACATCGCCTTTTTCTGGTTTCATCAAGGCTGGGGCTGAGGATAGGTAATATTTGAGGGCTCTTAAAGCATTTTCATGCTTCTCAGTCCACTCAAATTTCTTGTTCTTCCTTAGGATATCATAGAATTCTTTACACTTCTCTGAGGATTTGGATATAAATCTGTTCAAAGCTGCTATCCTGCCTGTTAGCCTTTGAACATCCTTAGCATTGGCCGGAGACTTGATGTTCACTATTGCTTTGATTTGTTCCGGGCTAGCTTCAATGCCTCTCTTTGTCACCATATATCCTAAGAATTTACCTGCTTTAACACCAAAATGACATTTTGAAGGATTAAGCTTCATATTATATTTATCAAGGATATTGAATGCTTCCTCCAAGTCTTTTAGGTGATCCTCAGCTTTTAAGAATTTTACCACCATATCATCTATGTAAACCTCCATAGTTTGTCCAATCTGATCCTTGAACATCATATTCACCAGCCTTTGATATGTTGCACCTGCATTTCTTAATCCGAACGGCATAGCAATATAGCAATATATACCAGTTGGAGTCATGAAGGCTGTATCCTCTTGGTAGGATGGTTCCATTTGGATTTGTTGAAATCCAGATGAAGCATCCATAAAAGTTAACAGTTCATGACCCGCAGTTGCATCCACCATGGAGTCAATGTGGGGTAATGGGAAAGGATCCTTGGGACATGCCTTATTTAAATCGGTAAAATCGACACATACCCTCCACTTTCCGTTTTTCTTTTGAACAACAACCACATTGGCCAACCATCTTGGATACTTGACCTCTCTAATCATACCTGCCCGGAGCAATTTCTCTACCTCTTCCTGGATAATGGCATTCCTTTCCGGTGCAAACTTTCTTCTCCTTTGATGGATTGGTTTGAAGGATCTGTCAATGCCGAGTTTGTGAGTGATTACATCTTTGGATATACCAGTCATGTCTTCGTGTTTCCATGCAAAGGTAGTCTTTCTTCTTTTGAGGAAGGATACGAGGTCTTCTTTCATTTCGCCAAGGATCCCTGATCCGATATAGATTTTGGATTCAGGATCATCGGGATCCATGAGGATTTCTACCACATCCTGCTCCCTTGCCTCCAAGACATCCCTTGGAGGATACCTTGATTGCTATTGCTCCCTCGACTTCGAGGCTGGTTTCATCGATGAAGTGTAGCAATTCTTAGCCTCCTGCTGATCACTATCAATCTTCACTATTCCCCAAGGACTAGGGAGCTTCACACATTGATGGTAGGTAGATGGGACTGCTTTCATATCGTGTATCCAGGGCCTGCCAAGGATAACATTACAACAAGATAAACAGTCAATAACACAAAACTTTTGATAAGAGTGTAAGCCTTCGATATATATTGGGAGTTTAATGTCCCCCAGGGTATTCTTAGTTTCGCCACTAAATCCCACGAGCATGGAGGATCTTGGTATGATATCTGATTCAGGGATACCCATCTATAAGGATCCTGCGTCTATAAGGATCCTGCGGATAAAATGGTTAGAAATGAAAAGAGTAATAACTAAACCATCGTGATGAGGATCCTGGATATCCACACGATCCTCTTCATCAAAGGTTATGACTTTTCCTTCGGAGACACTTGATGTTCGAACAGGTCTTTCTCCATTATCCATTTTAGTCTCCTTTGCATGCCTTTTAGCTGCTGAGAAGGATGTGCCGCAAATGTCTGATCCTCCAGAAATGAAGTTTATCACTTGTGCATCTGCTGGAGGGGCTGGAGCCTTCTCAGGGATCCTTTCAGGATCCTGAGTCCTTGACTTTTTTCTTCCCAGCAATTCTTTTAGATGCCCCTTGCTCAACAAGTATCCAATTTCCTTTCTTAGTGCAATGCACTCTTCTGTGAGATGCCCAAAGTCTTCATGGTATGCACACCACTTTGATTTATCCTTAGTTGCAGCTGGCCTATCATTTTTTCTGGGCCATCTAGCTTTATCACCTAGATTCTGCATCGCAAGGATTAGTTCATTGTTATCGACAGAAAAACAATATTCAGAAATTGGAGGATAATCCTCATCGTCCTCTTCTTGATCAATAGAATGCACGTTCTGATTATCAGATCTGTTGTAGGATCTGAACTTGTTGTTCCTGAATGAGGATCCTTGTTTTTCCTGCTTTGAGGATCCTGCTAACCTCTCCTGGATCCTCTTGTCATCCTCTAGCCGAATGAACCTAAGTGCTCGGGTTCTTACCTCATCTAAGTTCCTGCATGGTGTCATAACAAGATCATCATAGAACGACGAATCCCTAAGCAATCCCATTTTAAAGGCCTCAACAGCCGTGGCTATATCTAAGTTGGGAATGTCTAAGGATTCTTTACTGAATTTGGTAATGTAATCCCTTAATGATTCATTATGGCCCTGGGTTATCCTATATAGATCACTAGTTAATCGTTCAAATTTTCTACTACAAGAAAACTGATTATTAAACAGGTTAACTAGATTAGCAAATGAGGTAATAGAATAGGGGGAAGACTTAGCAGCCATTTGAGAGCTGATCCAGTAAGAGTGGATCCGAATCCCTTGCACAGGCATGCTTCCTTTAATCTTTCTGGAATTGGATTGATCTCCATCCTCTCCCTGTATTGTGCTATGTGTTCTTCAGGATCCGTCGAACCATCATACAGCTTCATTGTTGGCACATGGAACCTCTTGGGTATCTCAGCATCACAGATTGGTGGTGCAAAACGAGATATCTTGTGGCTCCCATCTGCAATCTCTGGGATAGTGTAGGTCCCTCTCGAGGATGAGATAAAACCTTATCCTTGTTATATCAAACACACTAGCGAGTGCGGAATCCAAGCTAGCATGCAACCGAGACTTTATATGAGAATAAGCACAAACACAACACACAACATTCAACGATTAACACCACTTGTATTAATGCGTATGAAAGGTTCGGTTACAAGTCCAATGTTCACAGATGTATTCTGCAAACTCTCAAAGTTCTCTCGTGTGTGTGCTCTCAACAGAATGCTCTCTCTGTTTCTCTTGCCTAATCTGTCGAACTGAACACAACACATGGGTATATATACCCGACACAGCAGGTCTGGTCGAAGGATCAGACAGATTGATCAAAAGATCATCTGTCGACCAGAAAGCCCTTCGAAAGATCACATTCACCACGAAGGATGATATCCTTCGTGGTCTATCCTTCGTGGTCTATCTTTCGAGCTCATCATCGAAGGATATAAAACCATCCTTCGATGATACATCCTTCGACACAGCCAGCTTACAACATTTCTCTAACTGTTTGGTCAAGTCAAACCAGGAGGATGGTTGACTTGGTCAAACTTACATCAACCTTACATTAAAGACATCGTTTTGTATCATGACGAAATACAGACAAAGTACAGACACAAGTGCACCAACAAACTCCCCCTTGGCTGTAGCTTTGTCTCGATCTTCGTGTCTTCAAGTCTTCAAGGCCGAGTCGAACCGAGCCGAGTCGCGTCCACACAAAGTGTATAAACAAACTCCCCCTTGGACGCTACTCGTGATGGTTCGTCTTCTGTGACTTTCATGTCGGAGGATCTTCAAAGTCTTCACGCGTCGTAAGTAGAAAGTGTATTAACAAACTCCCCATTTAACTTAGGTAGTGTGTCAATAAACTCCCCCTTAGATTGAACTCTCCATTGAGTCATGCTCGTGAATCTTTTGACTTGTCAATTCTTCAGATCCTTGTGGTGTTGATGAAGGGACAGCGGCAACTCGATCATTTTATCCTTTGAGTGCCTCCACTTCGTGTCTTCATTCCAAAGCTTTTCATCGAACATGTTCTCCTCGCCTTTAGCATCTGCACATGCAAGAAAGCTAAACGCATAATGAGAACACCCGCTTGGAATGTAGTTAACATTTAAACTAACGACACATATGAGATCAATTCTCAATCGAACACCAACCGACAGCAGTTTGAAAGTTTAGAAAAATATTCATTTTAATCCTTTAACTTTCAAAACTCGTTAACTTCGACTGTTTATGAAGATGCAATTGTTTTCCGGCTTGTAATCAGGATTTTGGGTAGGATAGACTTGAGTTCCAACATCGATCAATCAAAAATAGACTAGAAGCAAAATCTTTTTGGATTTTATAAAGTTTAAATTAAAACACACCTAAAATCTTTTTGAAATTTTCATTTTTCAAATGTAAAGATGGAAAGCAATAAATAAATATATACAAAGATGCATAAACAGGAAACATTAAATAAATATTTACAGACATTCTTTTTGCGAGTTTCGAGGGTAAGAGAATCATATCAGTGTACGGTCATGCCAAAATGCTCTTGTTGTTCTTTTAGATAACATTAAGATAAGCATCCTATAACGATTATCGGTATTGTTGACCACTTAAGCTCAGCTTATCATTTGTAATCATGGCGAGGGGATACGTTAAGGTATAATTTATACTTACCGACCGGTGTTCATCCACATCACGACACATTCCCGTATCAAGGTATGCACGAGGATTCATCTTACCGGTGAGTATACCGATTATCATCTGTTTGACCGTATATGGTGTGAGATTCTCACTTATTTTGAATTTGAAAACAAGCCCTATGTGATAGAATCACTTATTGATGAGGAACTTGATTTTCAGATGCATGAGGGCACAGGAGCAAGTCCGTGAACAGGTCAGTACTTTCGTACAGCAGAGAGACGAACTTGACACCCGGAAAGAATTTGTGATATATTATCACTTATTTTGAGGGACATGTGATTGTTGATCACTTATTGAGGTCGTATGCAGTATGTACACGTATGTATAGTATCATGGAAGATCTAGACTTGCGTCCCCGTTATTTTTCGGTAAAAGATACAACCATGATACCCAGATGATAAGCAGCATAAAGACCGAATATCTCAGAACCTCGGCAATCTCTCAAACGAAATTTCGGTACTAAGACCATATGCCAATGAATGGTTCCCACCCAGGTCTTCAGTCGATTTAAGTTTATATCACCCTGCACATTTTAAAATGATTGTGAGCCTACCGATACATCTTATATAGAGCTGCTTATCGTTTTTCATTTAAGGTTTAAAGGGGTTTAGACAGACCACTGATGTACTATCATATTCTCTTTTGCTCGCCAGGAAACTCATTTTTGCTTTTCTATTGTTTTTGTGTTTTTGAAATTTTCAATGTTTTTGGATTTTCAAATTTTTGGATTTACTCCCCCTAAAATCAACAAACTAAAATAAATTTAAAACACAAAGGTATTTACAAAAATTATTTTCCGATGTTGGTTAACTCATGTTTTACCTCAATGCCGTTTACCAAAATTAAGTTTTAATCAGAAATGATTTAGTGAATTTTGGAAAAATCAGTTGGCATGTCGGTAAGCGGTGCGGACCATGACAGCATTGCCTGGTCAAAGAGTGCTGTACGAGATAATAATTCACAAAGCAGCTTAAATATCGACAAGTATAGGAGAGATTAGAAATTTAAAACCGTATCCTGCAACTGCATCGTGCATTGCAAGGAATCTGAGTGCTCTCCCAAACTGAATATCCACCCGGTGTGGATTTCAAGGTCGATTTGTAGCTACTGAAATCCCTTCACAGCAACAAGATCATAAACCTCCGGGTCCGGCTGGTCTTCCACATTGCACCAGCGAAGGTCTTTGTCTTTCTCTTTCAGAAGTAGTGTGCGGTTGTTCAATCCATGCCAAGGCATCCGCACACCTGGATGGTTTGTTCAACAAACACATTTTCTTCAAACACACCACGAAGAAATGTACACTGCACGTTCATCTTGTAGATTGTTGAACTTCAGACGTGCTGCAGGTGCGTACATTTTGATTTGAATCTATCCCGGGGACCCGATCAAAACCTTGAACATTCACATTTTGAAATGATTGTCATTTTGTCGAAGCTTCCAATTTCTTTCACCAGACATTTCTTTTTCCTTTTTCTCTTCCTCTCCATCAAAAGCAACAATTTCTTCTGTCGCCTATCTTGTGCAAGGATGCTCCACTAACAACAATCTTACGACTATCGAAAGTTCCTCCTGGAATATCCTACACACTCACTCAAAAATTAGTTGGAGAGGGGGACCCAAGCCTTTGTGGACTTGGGTCGTCCTTGATCATCAAGAAAGGTGATCTCAATCACTTGATGATTAGGAAAAAGAACCTGTGGTGCTCCCCCTGACTGAATTACCTGTTTTTGTTTCCAAGCTGTTTGTCCTTTACCAGTATTTGTATTAATTGTTTTAGCATTTACTGGTTTTACAGTTTTAGGTTTTGCTTGAACAGGTTTTTCTTCTTTGACCTCTGACTTTAAGGCCCTTTCAATCACCTTTTGATTCTTTTGTTTTAACTTCTTTTCCCTTTCTTTCAAGACACGTGGGTCTTGTTTCGGGGAAAGTGATCGTTTTTGGTAATTGGTTTCTTGGGGAGCACTTGTTTTTGCCTTCAACTTTTGGAGGTATGGGCAGTATCTTACAATATGCCCAATTGTGCCACACTCAAAACACATTCTCCGCTCTACAAACCTCGGAGAAACATGTTGATGATCAGACGAAGAACCAGACAATGAACTTTGTGATCTAGACGTGCTTGGACCTAAATCACATCCGTTGGTGTGTTGGGTGTAATTATTCTGATCATTTCGTTTTAAAATTCTAACTTGTTTTACAAAATCAACGTTAGATTTTTCTTGAAATGTTTCAATTTTATCGGAACCCGTGGACCCAACAAAGTTCATTTTCGGGTCTCGTTTCTTAACAGGAGTTCTTTTGTTCTGCACCTTTTGTTGTTGAGCCTTTGGTTGTTCAGTCTTAGCCTGCTGAACTTTAGGTGCTTGAACCTTCTTGTTCTGAGCCTTCTTTCCCTGTACTTTACCTTTTCCTGAGTTGACTTGTTGTTTTCGCCCAATGGGTAGTTTTTGGTTTCCGTATTGTTTTCGAACTTGTTCACACGGAATTGGATCACATTGAGTGACGGTAATTTTGCCACTTTTGTTCCCCAAAAACTTATCAGTACATCCTTCAAAAATTTGCTCAATTAAATCTTGATTTACATTTTTAATTGGAAAATCTTTGTTAGAGTAGATTTTGCTATCTACTTTGAGCGTGTACAACAAGTTATTCTCTTCACTGCTAGATACAAGGGACTCCATTGGTTTTGACATTTCAGTCTTACCCGGTTTCACTGGTGGATCACACAGGATGTGATTCTCGATTGGAATATCTGTTGTAACCGAGTTAGACTGTTGTTTCACAATTACTTCAGATTCATCATCCGAAGAATCAGCATCCTCAACAATGGGAGGACTCTGTTCCTTAACGCATGATGAATCTGTCACATTCTCAGATTCAGATTCAGTTTCAGATTGACCCGAGGATGATGTACCAGTTGTGAACCCGAGGCCTGCTGCAAAATCGTCTAGATTGAGTGGCACAGTAGGTTCAAAACGGGGCATATCCTCGTCATCAGGCAATTTGGAGTAATTGTGATTCATAGGGGGAGGACATGATTTGAATCCAATACATTTCTTGTCCCCCTTTTTCTTCTGAACATCAATAATGTGATCCAAAACATAGCGGGAATTGGAATAGCTTTCCAATTTCTGCTTAATTGTCTCACATTCACATCGAGCTGTTGCCAACTCTACCATTTGCTTTTCAATTGTGTCAATAAGATTATTGTTAGCATGTTGTTTTCGCAAAACAGCCTTTTGTAATTCTGAAACATCATGTCTTAATGACGCAATTGTTGTTTTAAATTCCTTTTCATTTCTGGTTAAAAACACGTTAGCTTCAGCTGCTTTAGAAAGATCTACAATCAATTCTTGATTGTGTTTGGATATGATTTCAAACTGACTTTCCTGTTCAGCATATTTAACATTTAAACTATCACAATTTTCACAGCTAACTACAGTGGGTTCATCGACACTTACCTGGCTTGATGAACTGTCGACATTAGCCATAAAGGCTGAATGGAGAGAAGACGAAGAATGAGCAGTTTGATCCACCAAATTAGATCCTCTTTCAGTTACTGCTGCAGCTTCCTCCAAAAGCTCATCAATATCTGCATCGACTGACGCACTTGATGTCTCATCCACATGATCATTTCCTGAAGTGGAGGATTCTTCATCTGAGCTTCCACTATAACCAGAACTGTCTTCATCTTCAGAAGATGCAACACCATTGATGGAAGATTCTCCACCACTGGCGTGCTTTAAATCCTTTACGACTTCAGCAAAACACGCTGTTCCACCATTTCCTCCTTCTCCAAGCTGAAGCGACCAATCACAACCCTCATCTATTTGAACCACCAGCCCCCGGTTGGCATTTGATGGTCCTGCTTGAGTTCGGTTGTTGACAGGTATCAACATACGCTCATTGTTCCTGTTCTGGTTCTGCTGATTGCCTTGGTTTCTGAAGGGATTCTGGTTTCCATGCTGAGCTGGTCTTGTGCATTCCCTTTTGAAATGGCCACATTCACCACAGTTAAAGCACATTACAGCTTGCTTGTCGAACCCATACTTGGTGTCTTTCTTGCTATCCAAGTTGGTTCTCCCCGTCCTTTCCATAAACTCCTTAGCTCTTCGAATTGCACTAGCAAGAGCCCATTTGATATCCATCATTTCAAACTCTTCTTTATCCACTTGCTGATAATCTTCATTGGTTAGATTGATATTCCCAATCTGACCTGTGATCAGTCCAGAATAAGCACTAACCAAGGTGTTCAACATCTCCATATGCTCCTTGGCTATTTCGACACTGACTTTGGAAAAATTTGAAGTGTCTAATCTGACTGTGTTCGGATTGGAAGTGGCTTGAAAGTTTGAAGAGCTTCCATAAAACCCTTGCTGTTGCGGTTGTTGCTGCTGTGCTGAAGAAGAAGAATCTGGTCTTGAATACATCATCGTGTATGCTGAAGGATCAAACTGATTTGTTGTGGAAGGACCGGTGTTTGAGATGAAGGCTGTTTGAAGCTTTGCGTGTTGAGAGACTGGTTTTTCTCCACTGATACCTCCTGCAATCCCAAAGTACATCTCTGGATTTTGAGGAGTCAGTGTTCTTTTCGCCTTAAGCTTTTCTTCCACATCCTTGTTCTCCAATCTTTGAATTAACTCATAAACGGTGATTGTGTCTAGAACACCGTTTTCTTTGAGAATTTCAAGATAACTTCTCCACTTTGCTGGTAAGCTATCAGCGAATCTCTTCACCATTTCTTGTGGAGTGGCAGTGACTTTAAAAGCAAACATCTCGCTCAACAAGTGATGGAACCTTGTGGATAAATCTGCCAAAGCCTCATTCTCCATACACGTGAATCCTTCAAACTCTTTCTTCAGTAAATCTTGCTTGATCTTTCTAGATTGAGCATTTCCTTCACATCGTAACGTGAGCATATCCCACAAGCTTTTAGTAGTCGTGCAGTAAACAAACTGGTGGTATATGTCTCTGTGAAGAGCTTGCGTAAGAATCATGAATGCTTTCTTTTCTAACTCAAATTTCTTCTTATCATCTTCAGACAAGGTGCTGTAAGTTTCTGGATTGGATCCTGCAACTTCCAAATCATGTTCAAATGCGGTGAAGAAGCACATCCATAGATCTTGACCTTGCCCCTGAACATAATTTCTCAGCCTTTCTTTCCACCATCCCCAATCATTGATGTGATTTAGCTTTGGCGGTTTTGTGCTTGTACCAGTTTCACTGTCGTTCTGCATCATAGATTGAATGCTGCTGTTTTGATTTGTGACCAATGCCCATTGATTTGCAGTGATCATTGCAGCTTGAGGTGGGGCAATAGCTTGCATCCATGCAGTTTTGTTGAAATCTGACGCCGATTGCGTAGCTGATGATTGTGGAGTCGAAGTTATTTGAGTCCACGCGGTTGGATCCCACTGGCCGTTTGTTCCCATTTTATGAAAATTAATATATTAAGTGAAAATTGATTTAAAAAGAAAACAAGTTTTTTTTTTTTTTTTTTTTTTTTTTTTTTAAAAAATTAATTTTCACAAACTATGTTAATTTCAAATGATAACAACCAGCTGAAAGATCCTTGATCGAAAGACCTGAAAACACAAACTGTTAAACTAAAACAAACAAGGATCGAAAGATCAAACTTTGTTCGAAGGATCAACAGTGTTCGAAAGATCACTGTTGAGTTTCGAGCAATGACTTCGAAAGACTCTCCAAACGAAAGATCCTTGTCTTTCGAATAAGACCTGTAGACCGAAGGATGAACACGAAAGATGACTTCGAAAGACTCCCCAATCGAAGGATCCTAGTCTTTCGAAAATGAGCAGAAGACCGAAAGATGTATGTTTCGAAAATATTCCTTGGTTCGAAGGATAAGTCTCACACTTCGAAGGATGCTCGAATGATGACTATCTGTCGAACCTCCTTTGGTCGAAAGATGATCTTTCGACTTCGAAGGATATCTTTCGATCTTCTGACACAGTTGACAACGGGTGACAGGTTGGTGAAAAAGGTGATGGGTTGGTAAATCTTTCGGCAGAAAGTATGGTCAGACCATGATTTTCTGCAAAAACAGATTTTGTTTGATTATTTTAATCAGCTCACCCTATCCAATACACCAACAACTTTCGAAAATAACCTAAACAAGATCAAAAGATGTAAACTTTGAAGAACACTTGAAGATATTATGAACACAAAGGGTTTTCCGGTAAAACTACAAACTTCCGAACAAGATTTAAACCCGATAAAACAAAGTTTTTCAGAAAAAAAACTTTTCAAAACCCGAAAAACACCCAAGAACACCTCGGTTTTAACAAGGAGAAGAGCCAAAGCTCTGATACCACTTGTAGGTCCCTCTCGAGGATGAGATAAAACCTTATCCTTGTTATATCAAACACACTAGCGAGTGCGGAATCCAAGCTAGCATGCAACCGAGACTTTATATGAGAATAAGCACAAACACAACACACAACATTCAACGATTAACACCACTTGTATTAATGCGTATGAAAGGTTCGGTTACAAGTCCAATGTTCACAGATGTATTCTGCAAACTCTCAAAGTTCTCTCGTGTGTGTGCTCTCAACAGAATGCTCTCTCTGTTTCTCTTGCCTAATCTGTCGAACTGAACACAACACATGGGTATATATACCCGACACAGCAGGTCTGGTCGAAGGATCAGACAGATTGATCGAAAGATCATCTGTCGACCAGAAAGCCCTTCGAAAGATCACATTCACCACGAAGGATGATATCCTTCGTGGTCTATCCTTCGTGGTCTATCTTTCGAGCTCATCATCGAAGGATATAAAACCATCCTTCGATGACACATCCTTCGACACAGCCAGCTTACAACATTTCTCTAACTGTTTGGTCAAGTCAAACCAGGAGGATGGTTGACTTGGTCAAACTTACATCAACCTTACATTAAAGACATCGTTTTGTATCATGACGAAATACAGACAAAGTACAGACACAAGTGCACCAACAAACTCCCCCTTGGCTGTAGCTTTGTCTCGATCTTCGTGTCTTCAAGTCTTCAAGGCCGAGTCGAACCGAGCCGAGTCGCGTCCACACAAAGTGTATCAACAGATAGGTTTGACCACTCCCGGAACACTTGATATCATATCCTTTAGCTTTTGCAATTCTCTGGCCATGGCATGATTGATACCTGGATCCTGCATAAGACCATGGTTAGTAGCATAAGAATTATTAAAAGTGTTACCTCCCATTGGATTCAAGTTAGGAAGAATGGGTGTTAATCCATATTGTTGGGGCTCTAGAATGATCGAGGGACCAGTAGAAGCATTGGTCTGCATTGGAATAAAATCTCCCTGATGGACTCTGAACTTCCTGTTTGCAAATTCCTCAAGGATCCTGGCATCCGGAAGGATCCCTGAAATTGGGACGATCCTGGAACGAGGGAGGATCCTTGAACCTGGGATGATCCTGGAACAAATGAGGATCCTTAAACCTGGGATGATCCTGGAACGAATGAGGATCCTTGAACCTGGGATGATCCTGGAACGAATGAGGATCCTTGAACCTGGGATGATCCTGGAACAAAGGAGGATCCTTGAACCTGGGATGATCCTGGAACAAATGAGGATCCTTGAACCTGGGATGATCCTGGAACGAAGGAGGATCCTTGAACCTGCTGCATTCCTGAATATCCTCCTGAACTCGTGAAGGATCCCATATGCTGAGGATAGGATCCCGCTGGCTGGAAATATGAACCTGATGCCTGGGTCACTGTTGTTGTTCCGTAGTGCACTCCTTTTGGTCCACCCACATATTGAACGTCTGGAACCATTGATGGCTGAGAAGTAATCACCGGAGTATCAAAATTCAAGGATTTCGGCACCAGTGGGGAATGATCCTCTGCCGTTGTCTTTTGTTTCTTGAGATCTCCGATTTCTTTGAGAATCCTCTCATTGGTCTTATCCTGTTGCCGTATCTGATCCTTCATCTGCAAAATTAAAGTAAACATATCACTAGTAGTGGGAGTGTAAGAAGCAGAAGAAGTTGGAGGTTTTGAAAAAATGGGAGTTGGTTTCTTCGCAGCATTCTCAGCATTCTTCTAGGATCCAGAAGGTGGTGGAGGCAAAGGGGGAACGCCTTGTGAAGAAGTGAATGCGGGCATCAAATTTGAAGCATTCTTCGCTGAGGAAGCCATTTGCTTGATTGTAGTGAACTGAAATGAGCACAGAAATGCAAATTTTTCTAAGGATGAAGCACCAATTGCCCCACGGTGGGCGCCAAACTGTTTTGGTCAAAAAATCTGGTGAGGAAATTGCAACCAAACTCTCTGTTATGGGGTATGATGCTTGAAATGTATAACAATGACAAGGATCACTTCAATGGAAATTGCACAAACAACACAAGGATTTATACGGGGAAAAAGCCCTTGATCAAGAGTTGATCTCCGGCACAAAAAACCCCGGGTGATGGAAACTACCGATCACCAAGCTCAAATAAATGAATAAATGTTTACAACTTCGGATAGTAACGAGCTAGGTACAAGGATCACTATCGTGTAATGTGTAAAAGTGAATGAAAATGAATGAATGTTCGTCGAGAGCTTCAAGTGTGCGAGTATGAGAGTGTGTGTAGCTGAAAAATGACTAAGTGTTTTTCTACTAGCTCGTTACCCCTTTTTAAAATAGAAATAACTACTAAAACTAACTATCCGACTTTCGTGCCATGCCTCCACGTTCTCCACAACGTCTATTTTTGGTCAAGCACGTGCGGGATAGTCTGGGAATATTCTCCAGGAATGTCACCAAGACCAAGTCAAGCTTGTTACTCCTACAAAGTAACACAAAACACAAATAAACAATCGTCAGTACGAGGATCCTTAAAGTGATCCATGATCCTGATCCTGAAGCTCTTATGAGGATCACTATCTGCCACAGAAGTAAGGATCATTAATTAGGATAACGAATAAGGATCACTAATTGTTAGAAAATCCTCCCCTAACAGTATGATTGAAGGACCAGAGGAAGCAATGGTCTGCATTGGTATGAAGTCTCCCTGATGAACATCCGAGCTTGGAGGCTGCATACTTCTCAAGAATCCTTGATCCTGAAAGACGTTGGATCCTTGAGGCTGAGATGATCCTTGAACCTGAAAGGATCCTGGAACCATAAAGGATCCTTGGATCTGGGAGGATCCTGGAACCATGGAGGATCCTTGGATCTGGGAGGATCTTTGGACATGGGAGGATCCTGAGGCCATAGAGGATCCTTGAACCGTGTGCATTCCTAAATATCCTCCTGAGCTAATGAAGGATCCCTGATGCTGAAAAGAGGATCCCGATGGCTGAGAGCAGGATCCTTGGGGCTGGAAGTGAGAGCCAAATGCCTGACTCATAGTTGCTGTTCCATAACGCCTTTCTGATGGACCACTTTGATACTGGATGCCCGGAACTGCCGATTGCAAGGTAGTTACAACTGGAGTGTCAAAGTTCAATGATCTTGGCATCAGAGGGGAGTGATCCTACGCTGATTTCTTATGCTTCTTGATATCACCAATCTCTTGGAGGATCCGTTCATTGGTTTTGTCTTGCTCTTGCATGTGATCCCTCATCTGCAAAATCAGATTAAAAAGATCATTAGTAGTAGGTGTTAGGGGAGGATTTTCCAATGATCAGTGATCCTCAATTACTGTTGGGTTTAGTGATCATCACTTCTGTTTGAATTAGTGATCCTCAGAAGTATTGCAGGATCAGGATCATGAATCATCGTAAGGATCCTTATACTAACGATTGTCTGCTTTGAATATGGTGTTGTTTTGCAGGAGTACGAGCTTGGACTTGGTCTTGGCGATATTCCTGGAGCATATTCCATATTTATTCTGCATGTGCATGGCTGAAATGGACGTTATGGAGGTCGTGGAGGACTTGCACCAAATGCGGAATGTTTGTTAGCTTAGATATTTTCCATTTTTAAAAGGGATAGCGAGCTAAATAGAAAACACTTGGCTATTTTTAGCTTAACACACACTCGCAACTGCTTTGACCAGCTCTTGATAATTCACTTGGCGATTACACACTTTTTTGCACATTACACTATAGTGATCCTTGTAATTAGCTCGCTATCATCTGAAGTTGTAATACATTTCTTGTTTAATCTGAGTTGGTGATCGGTAGTTTCCATCACCCGAGGTTTTTTATGCCGGAGATCATTCATTGATCAAGGGCTTTTTCCTCGTATAAATCTTTGTGCCACTTGTTCATTTCATTTCTGAGTGATCCTTAGCATTGTTCATTAATTCAAGCATCATACCTCACAACAGAAAGTTTGGTTGCATTATCTTTGCTTGATTTTTGACCAAAACAGTTTGGCGCCCACCGTGGGGCAATTGGTGCTTCGTTCTTGAGAAATTATTGTTCTGGTGATTGTTAGGGCATGAATTTTATGCTAAGGATCATCTATCCTGAGACTGGGCATGGATCACGGATCCTTAATGGATGATGCAGATAGTCTGTGGATCCAGAGTCTGAGGATCACGCGTCTGAGGATCACGAGTCTGAGGATCAGGATCCTTAACAGAACTTATGTTTTCTAACAATTGTCACGTTTTTAATGTTTAAATGCAGGTAATGGACGTAGTGGACCACTCCTTTGCTGGAATCTCGTGGAATATGCTTTTAGGCACGTGCATATTGAAGAAATAACCGTTAGTGGTGGTCATGGGTGACTTCCACCTTTTTCGGGAAGTTAGTTAGTTGTTTATTTCTTATCTTTTTAAGGGGAAAACAGCTCAATGAAGGCATAAGTCGTACACACCACACCAAAAACACATAACACTCGAATTCTCTGCAAACACTTAGCAAAAACACACACTTACACTAGAAATTCATTGTATTGAGCTTGTTTTCTTCCGAAGTTGTACAAGGATCACTATTGTTTCAGCAATATATTTGGTGATCGGTAGTTTCCATCACCCGAGGTTTTTTATGCCGGAGATCTTCTAAAGATCAAGGGCTTTTTCCTCGTATAAATCTCGGTGTTCATCATCGATTTCATATACTAGTCGTTCATACAATTAACCAAGCATCATACCTCACAAAATCAGATTTGGTTGCATTATCCTTGTGTGATTTTTGACCAAAACAGTTTGGCGCCCACCGTGGGGCAATTGGTGCTTCAATTCTGAGAAATTTTGTTCATTTCATTCATTTCGGTTCATTACCTTCAACTACATGGCTTCTCAGGGAAAACTACTCCAAGTTCTATGTCGGCGGTCACTTTTTCACAGGGCATTCCGCCTTTGCATCATCTCCCCCTTGCATTCCAGAAGAATGCTGAAAATTCTCCGAAGAAGACAACCCCCGTTTTCACAAAACCAACTGTTGTTTCTTCCTCTACACTTACTAACAGTAATTTTTATGCTTTGATTGTGCAGATGGAGGATCACATGCAGCAGCAGGTCAAAACTAATGGCAGGATCCTTCGCGAAATTGATAAAATCAGCAGAGGATCACTACCCTTTGATGTCGAGGTCGCTGAATTTCGACACTCCAGTCATAACTTCCCAGCACTTTGCAGCTCCAGATGTCCAATACCAGGGTGCATCAACAGGAATGCGTTATGGATCATCGGTAATGTCTCAGGCTCGAGGATCCTCTTTCCAGCCTTCAGGATCCTCATTTCAGCATCAGGGATTCTTCACCAGTTTAGGAGGATGCATGGGGACGCAGCCAATTCAGGGATCCTCCTCTCAGGTTCAAGGATCCTCTCAGGTTCAAGGATCCTCTCAGGTTCAGGGATCCTCCTCCCAGGTTCAAGGATCCTCTCAGGTTCAAGGATCCTCTCAGGTTCAAGGATCCTCTCAGGTTTAAGGATCCTCTCAGGTTCAGGGATCCTCCTCCCAGCCTCAAGGATCCTCCCAGGTTCAAGGATCCTCTCAGGTTCAAGGTTCCTCCTTCCAGGTTCAAGGATCTTCATCTCAGGTCTCCGGATCCATGGATTATCCTCCAAGACCTACATTCACAGCACTTCAAGGATCCAACATTTCCCAGGATCAAGGATACTTAAGGAGTGTGCAACCCGGAAGTTCAGATGTTTATCTAGGAGACTTCATACCGATGAAGACCATTGCTTCCTCTGGTCCCTCGGTTATGCCAGAATACCGCCAACATGGATTCACATCTGGAATTCCAAACTTGAATCATTCAGGAGGTAACACTTTGAATAATTTTTGCAATGCTAACCATGGCTTTGTGCAGGATACAGGTATCAACCAAGCTATGGCTAAGGAATTGAAGAAACTTAGAGATATATTATCCAACGTTCTAGGAGTGGTTAAGCCCATTCCTGAAATTCCTAATGAAAGCCACAAGATATCTCGTTTTGCACCAACTACTTATGATGCAGAGATACCGAAGAGGTTTCAGACACCAAATTTGGTTGCTTGTGCAAGGGCTTTGGATCCACACTTACCGGATCAGTGTTAAAATGGCTGCTAAGTCTTCCTCCTTACTCTATTACTTCATTTGCTAATCTAGTTAATTTTTTTAATAGCCAATTCTCATGCAGTAGGAGATTTGAACGATTAACTAGTGATTTATATAGGGTAACTCAAGGTCATAATGAATCACTTAGAGATTACATAATTAAATTCAGTAAAGAATCCTTAGAAATCCCTAACTTAGATATTGCTACAGCTCTAGGAGCCTTTAAATTGGGTTTGCTTAGGGATTCAATGTTCTATGATGATCTTGTCATGACCCCTTGCAGGAACTTAGATGAGGAAAGAAACAGGGCCCTTAGGTTCATCCGTTTAGAGGATGACAAAAGGATCCACGAGAGATTGTCAGGATCCTCAAAGCAAGACAAATAAAGATCCTATCTCAAGGATAACTGATCCAAGCAATACTCCAAGCATGACAACCAGAATGTGCATGCTGTGGAACAAGAGGAAGATGATGAGGATTATCCTCCTATTTCTGAATATTGTTTTCCTGCTGATAATAATGAACTAATCCTTTCTATGCAGAGTTTAGGTGACAAGGTTAGGTGGCCAAGGAAGAATGACAAACTGCCTGCCACCAAATACGAATCGAAATGGTGTGCTTACCATGGGGATTCTGGTCATCTCACAGATGAGTGCATAGCATTAAGGAAGGAGATAGGTTATCTTTTGAGCAAAGGATACTTGAAGGAATTGCTCGGAAGGAAAAAGTCAAGGATCAAGTATCCTGAGAAAGTTCCTGAAAAAGCTCCTCCTCCACCATCCGATGCTCAAATCATCCATTTCATCTCCGGAGGTTCTCAGCAGCTAAGAGACGTGCAAAGGAAACAAAGATGGAGAATGGGGGCAGACCTGTTCGGACCTCCCTCCTTACCCAGCAGAAAGTGATATCATATGATGAGGATAACTATGCGGACATTCAGGATCCTCATCACGACGGTGCCATGGATACATGATATGAAGGCAGTCCCCTCAACGTATCATCAATGTGTCAAGCTCCCAACTCTATGGGATGTGGTGAAGATTGAAAGTGATCAGCAGGAGGCAAGAACTGTTACACTTCTTCATTGAAGCCAACCTCCAAGGAGCAAGACGTCAAGGATATTTTGTTGAACCCAGAGGATCCTGAATCCAAAATTTTTATAGGATCCGGGATCCTAGACAGTATTGAGCAGGATTTAATATCCTTCTTGAAAAGAAGAAAGTCTACCTTCGCTTGGAAACATGAAGATATGACAGGAGAAAGTTTGCACTCGAAAGAATGCCATTATCCAAGAAGAGCACCAGCCCTGATGAAACCAGAAAATGGATAATCGTTATGCTTATACTTTGTTATTTCAGCTAAAGCAGTAAGTGTGATCCTAGTTAAGGATCATGAAGGCTCTCAACATCCGGTATACTATGTAAGTAATATTCTACTTGATGCTGAGGCCAGGTACTCTGATTTAGAGAAATTAATTCTTGATTTAATTTCTCAGGAAACTTCAAATGTCAGGTAGAATGGCAAAATGGGCAATCAAGTCCCAAGCTTTACTTGACTTTGTGGCTGATTTCAGTAGTGATCTACAAAGGGAAGCTGAATTAAAAGTTCAATAACTTGAGAAGACCAAGGATCCTTAGACACTCTTCATGGATGGAGCTTCAAATGTTAAAGGAACTTGACAAGGCACACTACCAAAATCGCCACAGGGGGACATTATACCCCAATCCACTGCATGGAATTCCAAACCACTAATCATGAGTCAGGAAACTGGCAGATTCTTTTGCTTTTTTTAGTCTACCACAGGTACCCAGGGAAGAAAATGCAGAAGCTGACGCTTTAACTAACCTTGGATCATTCCTAAAGATGCCAGAAGATGTGAAAAATACTCATCACCCATGTTTTAACTCCTGCGATTGAGGATCACGTAGCCATGGAGATAGTGGAGGATTCTGCAATCATACCTGGTGATCCTGCACAGTCGAATTCAGGATCTTGGATCCTTCCAATCCTAAGATATATACAACATGGAGAGATCCCTACAGGACAAAATCCTAAAGCTTTCAAAGTCAAGGAGACTGTGGAAACTACACTGGGGGCAGAGCACTATTCTCAAGGATCCTTAGAACAACATACTATAGGCCTACCACGAAGAAGGATGTTGTGGATTATGCAAAGAAGTGTGATGCTTGTCAAAGACACAGTAATATTCTACACCAACCAATATAACATCTGCATCCTAAGAAGAAGATTTTGCTCAAAGTCAGAAAAAAGGAAATGGCCAGTTATCAACAAAGAATGGCTGGAGCATACAACAAGAATGTCAGGATTAGAAGATTTCAAGTTGGTGATTTTGTGCTAACAAAAGCATTCCAGAACACTACAAATCCTTCTGATGGCAAGCTAGCACCAAAGTGGGAAGACCCCTATCTAATTGAAGCTGAATCAGGAAAGGGGGCATATCATTTGTTAACAATGGATGGTGATCTCCTACCAAGAGCTTGGAATGCTGTTCATCTCAAAAAATACTAAGTAAGAAGGATCAGGGATCCTCAGCGATACCGGTATTCTGATTAAGGATCCAGGATCCTCAAAGGATATATGATTCTACATTTGGTAACACATTACTTTCATTTTCATTTTCATTCATTTTATACTTATTACTTATCATAAGTTAAAGATGTTAATCAGTTAACATCTATTTTCACAAAGTTTAAGCTTTTGTAGAGTTGTTATCATTTTACAGAAGATCAAAGTGGTTGGCCAACTCTCCAAAGTTTATGGGCTTGTCCCCAGTTATTTGGGCTTGTCCCCAGTTTCGCCAGTAGCGCACGATGATCCTGGTGCAGTTCAAGGCAGTGCGACCAGTACTCGTTTTAGGGGCTGACAATTTCATTGTACTGGCTGTACCCAGGATCCTACGTATAATGGTAGACGTACCATACATCCGTTCCTAAGGTTTCTAACGTTTTCACGTTAGCTAAGGTTTCGGCATTTTCATGTCGCTCAAGTTTGGATAGTCGCCAGTGAGGGCCATACTCCAGTTTACATCCGTTTATATGGGCTTGACCCCAGTTTACATCCGTTTATATGGGCTTGACCCCAGTTTACATCCGTTTATTTTAGCTTGTCCCCAGTTTGTTGGGCTTGTCCCCAGTTACTAACTCTTATCTTATATTGGCTTAGTCCCAAGTTGTATCTTATTTCAGGTTTTTGGAGACAAACGACCAAGGATCCTTGATCCTTACCTTCCATTAAGGTTTGTCTTATGGTTATCCTGTTTATGATGATAAAGGTTAGGATCCTAACTTGGATTCTCAGGTATGATCCTTAACTATTTTGATTTTATTCATTATTCATTTGAATAACCCTTATACTTGACAACTGAACTTGTGATTCTTAAACTATATCACTTTTTAGAACTTATCGGTTATGGGATATGTGATCCTTGATCATATCCTAAACTTTTTGGATATATTTTTTAATTTTTCCAGGCTTGATAAGTATAAACAGAATGAACATTACAGCAGTTGGAAAATAAGATATTAACAAGGATATCAACACAAAATAAGCCAAAAAGTTCAAGTTATTTTATTCACAAAAGGTTAAACCATTTACGGTTGTCAAAATTGCCAACCCACGTTTCTACCAGCAAAACGTGGCCCGTCCACATGGGTTGGCAAAGGGTGTCCATTGTTTACGGGTCTTTGTAGTGCAGAAAATAAAAGACGGAAGGATAACGAGTGGCTTCATCCGCCAAACAGAGGATCCATCCACCACCCATTATCCTGCCTATTGTTCAAGGATCCCTGATCCTTCACCCTAGAAACTACTGTCTAAAGTTATACAAGTTCTGACGATAAGGATCCTTGATCCTAAAAGCTTTACTTTTCATAGTTTGCTTATTTAGCAATAATTTACAAGGATATAGAATCCTAACTTGGATTCTCTGGTATGTTATATTCTAACTTTTTCCAAGCTGTAAGTTGTCTCTTATCCTTTTTGGTTAGTGATCATTGATCCACATTTGTTCGAACACTTCAAGTTTTCTGTTAAAAGTTTAACATTATCATCAGATTTCCAATAACTTTCCAGTTGTTTGGCGATGATATCTTTGAAAATAGAAAGCATACATGAAAAATAAAGAGGAAAGAAACAACAACAGTTGTAGCTAAAAATGTTTAATGTTATTACCCATTCATTATGTATCAAATCATCTGGCCTGGATTTCACCAGCAAAACCGTGGACCATCCACCCAAGCCGGATAAGGCTATCTAACAGTTAAAGTGTCTATGCAGAAATTAAAGTGCAGGAAGGTTAATAGCAAATGGTGTAGAAGGATTCATTCTCCATGAACGGAAGGATCTTCTGATCTGTAAAGGCATTTGAGGAGTTATCTCTAACTCTATATTTGGCAATGATCATAATAGCAGGTCTTATCAGTGATGACAGGCAATGTAACGACTAGATACCAGCAGCAACGGCTAGTTCGCTTCTAACGGAAATATGACAGCTGTGAATCCTTATCACAACTGCCATATTGGGGGCAATTGTTAGGGCATGAATTTTATGCTAAGGATCATCTATCCTGAGACTGGGCATGGATCACGGATCCTTAATGGATGATGCAGATAGTCTGAGGATCCAGAGTCTGAGGATCACGCGTCTGAGGATCACGAGTCTGAGGATCAGGATCTTTAACAGAACTTATGTTTTCTAACAATTGTCACGTTTTTAATGTTTAAATGCAGGTAATGGACGTAGTGGACCACTCCTTTGCTGGAATCTCGTGGAATATGCTTTTAGGCACGTGCATATTGAATAAATAACCGTTAGTGGTGGTCATGGGTGACTTCCACCTTTTTCGGGAAGTTAGTTAGTTGTTTATTTCTTATCTTTTTAAGGGGAAAACAACTCAATGAAGGCATAAGTCGTACACACCACACCAAAAACACATAACACTCGAATTCTCTGCAAACACTTAGCAAAAACACACACTTACACTAGAAATTCGTTGTATTGAGCTTGTTTTCTTCCGAAGTTGTACAAGGATCACTATTGTTTCAGCAATATATTTGGTGATCGGTAGTTTCCATCACCCGAGGTTTTTTATGCCGGAGATCTTCTAAAGATCAAGGGCTTTTTCCTCGTATAAATCTCGGTGTTCATCGTTGATTTCATATACTAGTCGTTCATACAATTAACCAAGCATCATACCTCACAAAATCAGATTTGGTTGCATTATCCTTGTGTGATTTTTGACCAAAACAGTGATCATTTCGGTTCGTTACAATCAAGCAAATGGCTTCCTCAACAAAAAATACCTCAAGCTCTATGCCGGCAATCAGTTCTTCACAAGGCGTTCCTCCTTTGCCTCCACCACCTTCTGGATCCCAGAAGAATGCTGAGAATGCTACGAAGAGACAAACCCCCATTTTCCAAAAACCACCAACTTCCCCTGTTTCCACTAATCCTACTACTAATGATCTTTTTAATCTGATTTTGCAGATGAGGGATCGCATGCAAGAGCAGGACAAAACCAATGAACGGATCTTCCAAGAGATTGGTGATATCAAGAAACAGAAGAAATCAGTGGAGGATCATTCTCCTCTGATACCAAGGTCATTGAATTTTGACACTCCAGTTGTAACTACCCTACAATCGGCAGTTCCGGGCATCCAGTATCAAAGTGGTCCATCAGAAAGGCGTTATGGAATGACAACTATGAGTCAGGCATTTGGCTCTCACTTCCAACCTCAAGGATCCTGCTCTCAGCCATCGGGATCCTCTTTTCAGCATCAGGGATCCTTCATCAGCTCAGGAGGATATTTAGGAATGCACCCGGTCCAAGGTTCCTCCCAGATCCAAGGATCCTCCCAGATCCAAGGATCCTCCCAGGTCTAAGGATCCTCCCAGATCCCAGGATCCTCCCAGGTCCAAGGATCCTCGCAGATCTAAGGATCCTCTATGCCCCAAGGATCCTTTCAAGTTCAAGGATCATCTCAGCCTCAAGGATCCAACATCTTTCAGGATCAAGGATTCTTGAGAAGTATGCAGCCTCCAAGCTCGGATGTTCATCAAGGAGACTTCATACCAATGCAGACCATTGCTTCCTCTGGTCCTTCAATCATACCAGAGTCCCGTCAATATGGATTCACATCTGGAATTCCAAACACGAATCCTGTGGGAGGTAACACTTTTAATAATTCATATAACACTAACCATGGCTCTATGCAGGATACAGGTATCAATCAGGCTATGGCTAGGGAGCTACAGAAGCTTAAGGATATGATATCCAGTGTACCAGGAGTGGTTAAACCCATTCCTGAAATTGCAGATGGTAGCCATAGGATATCTCGTTTTGCACCACCCTTATGTGATGCTGAGATACCCAAAAGATTCCAGATACCATCCATGAAACTGTATGATGGTTCAACGGATCCAGAGGAGCATGTAGCTCAATACAGGGAGAGGATGGAGATCAATCCAATTCCTGAAAGGTTAAAAGAAGCATGTCTATGCAAGGGATTTGGATCCACACTCACAGGATCTGCTCTTAAATGGCTACTAAGTCTTCCCCCTTACTCTATTACTTCATTTGCTAATCTAGTTAATTTGTTTAATAGTCAATTCTCTTGTAGTAGAAAGTTTGAACGATTAACTGGTGATCTATATAGGGTAACACAAGGTCAAAATGAATCACTTAGAAATTATATCACTAAGTTTAGTAAAGAATCCTTAGATATTCCTAACTTGGATATTGCTATGGCTGTAGAAGCCTTTAAAATGGGATTGTTTAGGGATTCATTGTTCTATGATGATCTTGTTATGACCCCTTGCAGGAATCTTGATGAAGTAAGAACCAGGGACCTTAGGTTCGTCCGCCTAGAGAATGACAAAAGGATCCAGGATAGATTGACAGGATCCTCAAAACAGGAGAAACAAGGATCCTACTTCATGAACAACAAATCCAAGTCCTACAACAAGTCTGATAACCAAAATGTGCATGCAGTGGAACAAGAAGAGGATGATGAGGATTATCCTCCTATTTCTGAAAACCGTTTTTCTGTTGATAACAATGAACTAATCCTTGCAATGCAGAATCTAGGTGAGAAAGCTAGGTGGCCAAGGAAAAGTGATAAACCAGCTGCTACAAAGGATAAGTCCAAGTGGTGTGCATATCATGAGGATTTCGGGCATCTCACTGAAGAGTGTATTGCACTAAGGAAGGAAATTGGTTACTTGTTGAGCAAGGGGCATTTGAAGGAACTTTTGGGACGAAAAACGTCAAGGATCCAGGATCCTGAAAGGATCCCGGAAAGGGCTCCTGCTCCTCCAGCAGATGCACAAGTTATAAACTTCATATCCGGTGGATCAGACATTTGTGGTACCTCCTTTTCAGCAGCAAAAAGACATGCTAAGGAAACCAAGATGGATAATGGAGACAGAACCGTCCGGACCTCCGTTGTTACCCAGGATAAAATTATAACCTTTGATGAGGATGATCGTGTTGATGTCCAGGATCCTCATCATGACAATCTTGAAATAACATTGTTTATTTCTAACCACTTTGTTCGCAGGATCCTTATAGATGGAGGAAGCTGTGTGAACATCATTCAGCTTGATGTCCTCAAGAAGATGAATATCCCGGAGTCTGATATTGTCCCAAGATCCTCAGTACTTGTGGGATTCAGTGGAGAAACTAAGAATACATTGGGGGACATCAAACTCCCAATCTATATTGAAGGATTGCATTCTTATCAAAAATTTTGTGTTATAGATTGCTTATCTTGTTGCAATGTTATCCTTGGCAGGCCATGGATACATGATATGAAGGCAGTTCCATCCACCTATCATCAGTGTGTAAAGCTTCCAAGTCCATGGGGAGTGGTGAAAATTAAGAGTGGTCCATAAGAGGCTAAGAATTGTTATACATCATCAATGAAGCCGACCTCAAGACCAAGGGAGCAATAGCAATTAAAGTATCCTTCAAGAAATGTCTTGGAGGCAAGAGAGCAGGATGTAAAAGAAATCCTCATGGATCCTCATGATCCTGAATCCATAGTCTTCATAGGATCAGGGATCCTTAGCAACATTGAGCAGGATCTAGTATCATTCCTTAAGAGGAGGAAAACTACCTTTGCCTGGAAACATGAGGATATGACAGGTATATCTAAAGATATAATTACTCATAAACTTGGCATTGACAGGTCATTCAAGCCAACTCATCAAAAGAGGAGGAAGTTTGCACCCGAGAGGAATGCCATTATCCAGGAAGAGGTAGATAAACTACTTCGGGCAGGTATGATAAGAGAGGTTAAGTATCCAAGATGGTTAGCCAATGTGGTTGTTGTTCAAAAGAAAAATGGAAAGTGGAGGGTATGTGTCGATTTTACTGATTTAAACAAGGCATGTCCCAAGGATCCTTTCCCATTACCCCACATTGACTCCATGGTGGATGCTACCGCGGGTCATGAGTTGTTGACTTTTATGGATGCTTCATCTGGATTTCAGCAAATTCAGATGGAACCATCCGATCAAGAGGATACAACCTTTATGACCCCAACTGGTATATACTGTTATATTGCTATGCCATTTGGACTTAGGAATGCATGTGCTACTTATCAAAGGCTAGTCAATATGATGTTCAAGGAACAAATTGGACACACTATGGAAGTCTATATTGATGACATGGTGGTGAAGTCCAAGAAAGCTGAGGATCACCTTAAAGACTTGGAGGAAGCATTCAATATCCTTGATAGATTTAATATGAAACTAAATCCTTACAAGTGTCATTTTGGTGTTAAGGCAGGTAAATTCTTAGGCTATATGGTGACAAAGAGGGGCATTGAAGCAAGTCCAGAGCAAATCAAGGCTATTGTGAATATCAAATCTCCTGCCAATGCTAAGGATGTGCAAAGATTGACAGGAAGGATCGCAGCCTTGAACAGGTTCATATCCAAATCCTCAGAAAAGTGCAAGGAATTCTATGACATCCTGAGGAAGAACAAGAAGTTTGAATGGACTGAGAAGCATGAAAGTGCCCTCAAAGCTCTTAAGGATTACCTATCCTCAGCCCCGGCCTTGATGAAACCAGAAAAAGGGGATATATTATCCTTATACTTAGCAGTATCCTCAAAGGCAGTAAGTGCGGTCCTTGTTAAGGATCACCAAGGTATACAACATCCTGTTTATTATGTAAGTAAGAGTTTACTTGATGCTGAATCCAGGTATTCACACTTAGAGAAACTTATCCTTGAATTAATTATGGCATCTACTAAATTAAGACATTATTTTGAGACTCATGCCATTATTGTTAAGACTAATTTTTCAATTAAGAATGTTCTCAGGAAACCTGAAATGTCAGGAAGGATGGCTAAGTAGGCAGTTAAGCTTAGTGCATATGATATAAGATATGAACCAAGGACTGCCATTAAATCACAAGCCTTAGCTGACTTTGTGGCAGATTTTAGTAGTGATTTGCAAAAGGAAGCTGAGTTAGAAGTCCAACAGCTTGAAGAAACTAAGGATCCTTGAAGAAACTAAGGATCCTCAAGTCTGATAACCAGAATGTGCATTCAGTAGAACAAGAAGAGGATGATGAGGATTATCCTCCTATTTCTGAATACTGTTTTTCTGTTGATAACAATGAACTAATACTTGCAATGCAGAATCTAGGTGAGAAAGCTAGGTGGCCAAGGAAAAGTGATAAACCAGCCGCTACAAAGGATAAGTCCAAGTGGTGTGCATATCATGAGGATTTTGGGCATCTCGCTGAAGAGTGTATTGCACTGAGAAAGGAAATTGGTTACTTGTTGAGCAAGGGGCATTTGAAGGAACTCTTGGGACGGAAGAAGTCAAGGATCCAGGATCCTGAAAGGATCCCGGAAAAGGCTCCTGCTCCTCCAGCAGATGCACAAGTTATAAACTTCATATCCGGTGGATCAGACATTTGTGGTACTTCCTTTTCAGCAGCCAAGAGACATGCCAAGGAAACCAAGATGGATAATGGAGATAGACCCATCCGGACGTCCACTGTCACCAAGGATAAGATCATAACTTTTGATGAGGACGATCGTCTTGATGTCCAGGATCCTCATCATGATGGTCTTGTAATTACATTGTTTATTTCTAACCACTTTGTTCGCATGATCCTTATAGATGGAGGAAGCTCTGTGAACATCATTCAGCTTGATGTCCTCAAGAAGATGAATATCCCGGAGTCTGATATTATCCCAAGATCCTCAGTACTTGTGGGATTCAGTGGAGAAACTAAGAATACATTGGGGGACATCAAACTCCCAATCTATATTGAAGGATTACATTCTTATCAAAAATTTTGTGTTATTGTTGCTTATCATGTTGCAATGTTATCCTTGGCAGGCCATGGATACATGATATGAAGGCAGTTCCATCCACCTATCAACAATGTGTAAAGCTTCCAAGTCCTTGGGGAGTGGTGAAAATTGAGAGTGATCAACAAGAAGCTAAGAATTGCTATACCTCATCAATGAAGCCAGCCTCAAGACCAAGGGAGCAATAACAATTAAAGTATCCTTCAAGAGATGTCTTGGAGGCAAGAGAGCAGGATTTGAAAGAAATTCTCATGGATCCTGATGATCCTGAATCCAAGATCTTCATAGGATCAGGGATCCTTAGCGACATTGAACAGGAGCTAGTATCCTTCCTTAAAAGAAGGAAAACTACCTTTGCCTGGACACATGAAGACATGACAGGTATATCTAAGGATATAATTACTCATAAACTTGCATTGACAGGTCATTCAAGCTAATTCATCAAAAGAGGAGGAAGTTTGCACCTGAAAGGAATGCTATTATCCAGGAAGAGGTAGATAAACTACTTCGAGCAGGTATGATAAGAGAGGTTAAGTATCCAAGATGGTTAGCCAATGTGGTTGTTGTTCAAAAGAAAAATGGAAAGTGGAGGGTGTGTGTCGATTTTACTGATTTAAACAAGGCATGTCCCAAGGATCCTTTCCCATTACCCCACATTGACTCCATGGTGGATGCTACCGCGGGTCATGAGTTGTTGACTTTTATGGATGCTTCATCTGGATTTCAACAAATTCAGATGGAACCATCTGATCAAGAGGATACAGCCTTTATGACCCCAACTGGTATATATTGTTATATTGCATTGCCATTTGGACTAAGGAATGCAGGTGCTACTTACCAAAGGCTTGTCAATATGATGTTCAAGGCACAAATTGGACACACTATGGAAGTCTATATTGATGACATGGTGGTTAAGTCCAAGAAAGCTGAGGATCACCTTAAGGACTTGGAGGAAGCATTCAATATCCTTGATAAATTTAATATGGAACTAAATCCTTCCAAGTGTCATTTTGGTGTTAAGGCAGGTAAATTCTTAGGATATATGGTGACAAAGAGGGGCATTGAAGCAAGTCCAGAACAAATCAAGGCTATTGTGAATATCAAATCTCCTGCCAATGCTAAGGATGTACAAAGATTGACAGGCAGGATCGCAGCCTTGAACAGATTCATATCCAAATCCTTAGAAAAGTGCAAGGAATTCTATGACATCCTAAGGAAGAACAAGAAATTTGAATGGACTGAGAAGCATGAAAATGCCCTTAAAGCTCTTAAGGATTACCTATCCTCAGCCCCGGCTTTGATGAAACCAGAAAAGGGAGACGTATTATCCTTATACCTAGCAGTATCCTCGAAAGCATTAAGTTCGGTCCTTGTTAAGGATCACCAAGGTACACAACATCCTGTTTATTATGTAAGTAAGAGTTTACTTGATGCTGAATCCAGGTATTCACACTTAGAAAAACTTATCCTTGCATTAATTATGGCATCTACTAAATTGAGACATTATTTTGAGACTCATGCCATTATTGTTAAGACTAATTTTCCAATTAAGAATTTTCTCAGGAAACCTGAAATGTCAGGAAGGATGGCTAAGTGGGCAGTGAAGCTGAGTGCATATGATATAAGATATGAACCAAGGACTGCCATCAAATCCCAAGCCTTAGCTGACTTTGTGGCAGATTTTAGTAGTGACTTGCAAAAGGAAGCTGAGTTAGAAGTCCAACAACTTGAAGAGACTAAGGATCCTTGGATTCTCTTCACTGATGGAGCCTCCAATGAAAAAGGCACAGGACTTGGAATACTACTAAAATCGCCACAGGGGGACATAATACCCCACTCTATAGGTTGTGAATTTCAAACTACCAACAATGAGGCTGAGTATGAAGCCTTGATAGCTGGTTTGCAAATTGCTAAGCATATGAGGATCATGTATCTTGAGGTACATGTAGATTCATTATTAATCACTAATCACTTTAATGGATCCTATGCTGTTAAAGGTGAAAAGCTAATCAAATATTTGGAGATAGTCAAAGAATTGGCACTCTCTTTTGTATCCTTTAGTTTGACACAGGTACCAAGGGAAGAGAATGCAGAAGCTGATGCATTAGCCAATCTAGGATCGTCTTTGAAGATCCCAGAGGATATCAAGATCCCTATTATCCATATCCTGACCCCTGCTATTGAGGATCATGTAGCTATGGAGATAGGAGAAGATTCTGCACTCATCCCTAGTGATGATACTCAATCTCATTCAGGATCATGGATCCTCCCAATCATGAGATACATACAACATGGAGAAATTCCTACAGGAGAAAACCTAAGGGCTTTCAAAAATAAGGTATCTCAATTTACAATATTGAATAATATGTTGTATAAACGATCTCTTGCAGGACCATATCTAAGATGCATTGAGGATCCTGAAATCCAAGAAGTCCTAAAGGATTTCCATGAAGGAGATTGTGGAAACCACACTGGGGGCAGGGCATTATTCTTAAGGATCCTGAGAACAGGATACTATTGGCCCACTATGAAGAAGGATGCTGTAGAGTATGCCAAGAAGTGTGATCCTTGTCAGAGGCATAGTAATATCCTTCACCAACCAGCAGAGCTCTTGCACCCTATATCCTCTTCCTGGCCATTCATGAGATGAGGAATGGATATAGTTGGAAAGCTTCCTAAGGCACCTGGTGGAAAAGTATTCATGCTTGCTATGACTGATTACTTCTCTAAGTGGATAGAGGCTGAAGCCTTTGCTCAAGTCAGAGAAAAGGAAGTTATATCCTTTATTAAAAGAAACATTATTACTAGATTTGGTATCCCTTCTGAAATTGTTTGTGATAATGGATCCCAATTTATTGGGAATAGAACTACTAACTTTTGTGACAGCTGGGAGATTAAGATGATAACATCAACACCAGTCCACCCACAAGCTAATGGTCAGGCAGAATCATCCAACAAGATCATCATCAACAATTTGAAGAAGAAGCTTGGATGCAAAAAAGGAAAATGGGCAGAAGAACTACCTTATGTGCTTTGGGCTGATAGGACAACTCCCAAGAATGCTTCTGGCCAAACTCCGTTTTCCTTGGTATTTGGGGCAGAATCAGTGATCCCTACAGAAATGGTGGTTCCAACTGCAAGAACAAGCATTCGTGATCCTGAAGAAAATGCTGAAAACTTGGTTCAAGACCTGGATACTATAGAAGAAATCAGGGATTTGGCAAGGATAAGGATAGCTAGTTATCAACAAAGGATGGCTGGAGCCTACAACAAAAATGTCAGGATCAGGAAATTCCAAGTTGGTGATATGGTATTAAGGAAAGCATTTCAAAATACCACCAATCCTGCTGATGGAAAGCTAGCACCAAAGTGGGAAGGCCCTTACTTGATTGAAGCTGAGGCAGGAAAGGGGGCATATAGATTGCTAACAATGAAAGGTGATTTGCTACCAAGAGCTTGGAATACTGTCCACTTGAAGAAATACTTCATGTGATAAGGATCCATGATCCTCACCTGACTAGTATCCTTGAAGGATCCTTACAGGACAGATGATCCTCACTCTGGTAATATTCTGATCTCTTACTATTTCATTTTTTTTTTAATTATCCTATATAAGGATAAGGATCATGTATCCTTTATCCTCCTTTCACTTGTTTCTGAGTTTTGAAGGTTCAGGTATCCTTAACTAAGGATTGAGTATCCACAGAAGTATCCAGTTATTTGGGCTTGACCCCAGTTTGGGCCTGTCCCCAGTTTCGCCAGTAGCGCACGATGATCCTGGTATAGTTCATGGCAATGGGACCAGTTCTCGCTTTAGGGGCTGACAATTTCATTGTACTGGCTATATTCAGGATCCTACGTATAATGGTAGACGTACCATACATCCGTTCCTAAGGTTTCTAACGTTTTCACGTTAGCTAAGGTTTTGGCATTTTCATGTCACTAAGTTTGGATAGTCGCCAGTGAGGGCCATACTCCAGTTTACATACGATCCTTTGGGCTTGTCCCCAGTTATCCTTTGGGCTTGTCCCCATTTATCCTTTGGGCTTGTCCCCAGTTATCTTTTGGGCTTGTCCCTAGTATATTGGGCTTGTCCCCAGAATTGTTGGGCTTGTCCCCAGTTACTAACTCTTATCTTATATTGGCTTAGTCCCAAGTTGTATCCTATTTCAGGTTTTTGGAGATAAATGACCAAGGATCCTTGATCCTTACTTTCTACTAAGGTTTGTCTTTTGGGTTATCCTGATTATAAGTGTTAAAGGATAGGATCCTAACTTGGATTCTCAGGTATGATCCTTAACTATTTTGATTTTATTCATTATTTAAATAACCCTTACCCTTTGACAACTGAACTTATGATCCCTAAACTATATTATTTTTCAGAAATTATCGATTATGGGATATGTTATCCTTGAACATATCCTAAAGTTTTTGGGGATATTTCTTAAATTTTCTTTACTTGATAAGTTTGAACAAAATGAACATCACAACAGTTGGAAAGTAAAATATTAACAAGGGTATCAACACAGGATAAGCCAAAAAGTTAAAGTTATTTTATTCACAAAAGATTAAACCCTTTAAGGTTGTCAAAATTGCCAACCCACGTTTCTACCAGCAAAACGTGGCCCGTCCACATGGGTTGTGTCACACCCCGACCGCGTAAAACAACAAATCGCGGCGGAAACATCGGGGCGTGTTGCAACAGAATTAATGTTTCATAACCATGGATATCAAAAGTGTTTCGTTTTATTAAACATTGAATAATTACATCGTCTGGAAATCTAAATATACAATTTAAACATAATCTATCATTGTTATTGAGTCACTAAGGCCTTGTCCAGTCCTATGTGAGCATGCATCTTATCAATCGATATCATTCAACAATACCTGAAACATATGTGAAAACGAGGTCAGCAAAGAAATGCTGGCGAGTACATAGGTTTTGTGAAAATAAGATTCATGACTTCTGTTTAAGAAAATGTTTAGTCATGAACCTTGTAATTTGCTTTGTCTTTGTAAATCATTTGAAAAATAATAAGTTTAGGTGATATGTATAAATAAGAGAATAATGCATGATTAAATGAATAACCATGTAAATGAGTTTGTATAAGATAAGTTGTTTGTAAATAAATGTCTTGTGAAAAGTATGTTACTTGTATAAAATGTTCTATGTCTCAAACTGAAATGATTCAAATAACGCTACAATATGTAATACCATACAAACACTTATATATAGGAAGTACCAGCGGCGTATCCACCATGCTTGTATCAAATTCCACACGCATTGTTACTTAATCACTTAATCCAAACCAAACCACCAAAGTAATGTTCATGCCCAAATGTAAATCATGTAATATGTATAACCAATGTCAAAAGTGTTTTTGTGTCAAATGTAAACCATGTAATATGTAACCAAAATAATATCGTATATCGCTTTGAAGCCAATCGTTTACCCAATCGTTAAAACATCGTGTGAAAACCTATCGTTTACCCAATCGTTTAATTCGTTTTAGGTCGTGAAACTACTTAAATGGTCGTCTCGCTAATAACATTCAAACCTTCTTGACTCGCATTAATAAACCCTTACCAAAGGATAGATTAACAATTCGCATTAATAAACCCTTACCAAAGGATAGATTAATAACTCGCATTAATAAACCCTTACCAAAGAGTAAATTAACAACTCGCATTAATAAACCCTTACCAAAGAGTAAATTAACAATTACAGATTCAGTCGCTACCCACAACACCCACACATAACTACGGGTGTAGTAAATAACGGGACTTGTCAGATCCTATGGTACCATAACCTAATACTGGTCGGCTTGATCATTGCTAATGAATGTCATTTGTTATGTAAATACAACCAACAAGTTTGTTCACTTTTTGAAATCATTATTAGTTTTGTACAAATCGTCTTAATTGTTTTTGAAACCATCGTTATAACATCGAAAACATTTAGCACATATGAGTCACCCCAAAACAATTGAAAGCAGTAAAATAGGGGAATAATGTACTCGCCTGAGAATGCTTAGAGGTCTTGAACAACAACCAAACAAAGCTAGAGGGAGCACGGAATCAGTCGGCAATCTAAAACTATACAAATAAACTGGACTTAAATCGGGAGATCGGATAGGATGAGGCTTGGTAAACCAAATGATTGTTGGAACTCATATGATATGGTTTAACAAGGCCTACATACTACAATGAAACCAAACCTAAGTGATTTCGACCCATCGCGACCCATTAAGGTAGCTTATGCTACTTTAACGCGTCGTGCGCGTGAAACGCGTTCGGACCGTCTAACTAGTCCTATGACAAGTGTTATATGCCTAAACATGTTACAAAATCAGTTATGTGACAAAAGTTTAGGTTACATATGCTTAATTACCAATTTTACATGAAAAGGGTATTCTGGTAATTTACCTAAGGCATATAAACTACCTATCATACAACTACTTAAACGAAGCGACCATAGGGTATAACCTCGGAAGGTTATTCCCTACCTACTATGGTCACCTAATGTATTTGGTCGGATCCTAATGATCGACCAAATGGGTCGGGTTCGAGGTATAAGCGATTTATTAGATCGCTTACCCTACGACCCTAGACAACGTGGTAATCAGTAGGCATAGTCCCAAGGGACTATAACCAACGTGATTACACTCACGTTGCGAAGTTCAAACGAACTTCGCATTGACCATAACTGGTCAATGTAGAAAGTCAAACAAAGTTTGACTTTCAGACTCGAAAGACTCGAAAAGCAATAAAAGAACGAAAGAATACTTACGAAGGGTCCCCGAATGCTAATCTCGATCCAAGAATCTCAGGTATGAAACAATGGTTTCAACTTAGAGTTCCTAAGATCAAGATTCTAGTGATTTTAGCAATGGGGGTGAATGGGTATTTATAGGAATACCCGAACCGTTAGGATCGTTTCTAGGAAAATGTGATGCGATCTTGGCCATACACTTAGCACACATGGTATTGTAATACCATGTGCCATCAAAACCAGCCCATAGTATTGTTAAAACATGTGCAAAATTGAATTTGGACCAGATTCAAAGTTTCTACACATAAAGTTTCAAAAATGGCAGATTTGGTCCCTGTAGTGTAATAAGGCCTTTTCCGACGTGTTTAAGGCCCGTTAACCCCATTTAAAAGCTCTAAAATGAATTTAAAGTAAAGGGAACTTAAAATGTTATCAAAAATATCTCGGATGTCGGTTCGTTTAGCCGTACGGTTGCGTTGTTCGGCTAATTACGACGGAATGCGCATAAGCGCGAAAAACGATCCAAATGACGTGACGAATGGATTTTTCTTATGGAGAACACTAAAATATAATGTAGTCATGCTTACATAAATTTTTGGATGTCCAGATGTATTCAGAACGTAAGTTATGCGCGAAAATGCAAACTTGTGCACTTTTTGACACTTTTAGTCCCTGAATGACCCAAAAGTTTATTTTAGCATACCGAACACCTCAAAGCCTATTTCTAAGCTATGTGAAGGGTATTTATGGTATGTTTAACTTATGGTCATGCTCCGGAATGTCTGTTACAGTTCGAATTGGCATACTTTCGCAGTTTGTCAAGTTTAGTCCCTGTAAGCGATTTAACTTGATTTTGCCATACCAAAGCCTTCAAAACTTATTTCTAAGTTATGTAAAGGTTATTTATGGTATGTTAAGCCTATGTCACTATTCCAGAGTGTTTGTTGCATTAAACTGGTTATATTTACACATCGGTGCGCGTATAACCTTCCAGAAAGCGATTTAGAGTTTGAAATTGAACAAGAATTGATATGTGCAAATGATACACATATTTTTACAAATCCCAAGTATGAAATATAATATTTCATTGGTTCGGTATTTGTTTGATGGCCGTGGAGGCACAGGTGTTACAGTCTCCCCTACTTTAGGAAATTTCGTCCCGAAATTTATTTAGAGGAAACTTGTGAGAGCTTGGAAATATGAAGTTGAAAAGATCGAACAACATTGGTTAGGGTTCTTGAACTTCTAGTAACCTTAATAACATTATGTTTGCAATGTAAGAGGGACACTTATATACAAGTATATGAAGCGTCATTGGTGCGTCCACCGTACCTCCATTACATCGTTCTCATTTCGTTATTTTTGTCACTATCGGTTCTTACACATAATAAATCTTACTGGGTTCCTATGCACTAAATTTCATAATTATGTACGCGTCCATAATTAGACAATTCCTTGCACAGTTCACACAGTCTATTTTATAATGTGTAGGGTAAAACCAAATGAACAAACCTGTGATGAGTGTAACTAGACCGCCATAGAGTCCTTTTAATTAAATCAATAAATGATCTAAATAGACTATCAAGGAGTCTGTTCAGCTACATCACTAGATGTTGTTCTTTAACCAAATTGTGAATCAATCTTTTAGACTAGACCACTCAAGGGTCTCTCATCGAATCATGGAATGGTACTATATAACCCAAGGGTCTTAACTACTACGTAGAAGCCCATAAGGATTTAAGGTAGTACTTTTTGAATATCCTACTATGAATCCCTCATATGAAGATATGAAAGATTCTATGAGGATTTGAAAAATCGTAACACACAAAAACATAGAGGAGAACACATAAACACATATCATATAACCACAAAATTGTTCGTTAATTTGTCTTGTAAATTGCGTACATGCATTTAAAGCACACTAGGAATCCATTCCGTGGATTTCATTTGGTACTTTAAACGTTACTGTGACACCCTGACCGGAGGCGGAAACGTCGAGGGCATCACGAAACATGGTAGAATGCAATAAGCACATGGTGATTAAATTTAAGTCGAAATATGATTAAGTTGATTTAGAGAATTGCATTCATATCCAAACAGTACTACAAACAAACAACAAATTGTCCACAAAAGTCTTTGATTTTTATTTAGAAACTAAGGCACTTGACTTGCAATCCTATGTGATCAACTTCAAGCATCACCACCTGAAACATATGTTAAAAACAAATTGGGTCAACAAACGGTTGAGTGAATTCATAGTGTTTTATTTGATTTTGGTAATAAACAATAATGTGATATGAAATAAAAGTTAACTTTGTGGCATTTGATATGTTTAAAACAACTAATTGAAACAAGTCCCGCTTGGTTAACATTCAAACCTATGTTGCATGACACGGCAGTGATCACCCAGACCTCGCATAATGTCTAACACTAACAACAACTATAACAATCGTCCGTGAAGTCGGGTGAGGCGTTCCCCCTATAGCGCTATAATGTACCGCTCGGCTTGATCGGAGTTAATGAATGTAAATTAAGCATCAAGTAATCAAACAATTGCAAGAAAACAATCAAGGTAGCCACAACAATGAAAATGAGCTTATATCACATTATTACATATGTTTCACCCCGAAAATGTTGCAAAACAGAAAATGGGGACTATGAACTCACCTTGCTTGTGAAATAAATCCAAATAAGTGTAAAGATGAGAGTTTAGCGGGAACAAGTCTTTCCACGTTACTCTATAGACATGCACCAAACAACAATATGGGGCATAACATTAACAAGGGTAAAACTGAAATTTGTAATAACGGGTGACTAGGTTTTGTGTTGTACGATTTGACAATCTGTTTGGGGAACACTTGGTAATTTGATAAATATGTGGAGTATTTATATAAAATACTAAGTTATACAAATGATAAGTAAAATATTATTATTTGTATATTTAAACAACAAAATATATATGTGTATTTTCAAAATAATAAGATAATTATACAATTTAATTATCTAATAATTATTTTAGGGCAGAATAATTAAAATTAATATTTTAATTATATAATAAGTAAAATTCAGATTTAAAATAATTATCATGGCAGAAATAAATATATTTAAAATAAACAGTTAATTATTTGTTTAAAAATGGAATAACTGAATAATTGTCTAAATAATTGTCTAATTAATTGATTTAAATCAGAAACTTAGAAATATCATTTTTAAAAATTAACATGCAATATTACAGATTTAAAATAAATATTATGGCCTTGAATAAATTTTATATAATAATCTGGAAATTAAGAGGATAATTGCACATAACTGATTTATAAGGTTTATTGACATGCAAAATAATTAAACATGGTTTCTGATTTTTTTAATAATCTCAGCATAACATGTATAAAATTACAAAAATAATTTTTTATATAAATCATAACTCAGAGTATTTAATTTAATTAAATTAACTCTATAAATCATATGATTTAACTGATTTTGTGAAATTAATTATATAAAAATAACATGCAATATCAAAACATGGTTTCTGGATTTTTATAATTTCAGTAAAACATTCACAAAATATAAAAATAAATTTCAGGCCAAAATCATTTAATTATCTAATTAAAAAAATTAATCCTAATTAAGTGATTTATCTGTTTTAATTTATGTAAATAAATCTATAAATTATCAAACAGTGATAAATTTTATACATGCTCAGAATAATACAGGTAATATCATAAAAATAATTTAGGGCATCATTTATATAACTAATTAATTTAACAGATTAAAGTTTAAATTTAATATACAAGTACTTTAACTGTTTAAATTATAAAAATATGAAAACAGTGTCAAAAATTTATAAAAAATTATTTTTACAAGGTTTACTGTTCAAAATAATTACCCTAAAAATTTCATGAATTAATTCAAAAATATCGAATTAATATAATTATTTTAATTCAGAACAGTTTTTAAATTAAATAACATAGAAATATAAATATTTTTCAAACTTTTATATTTTTTAATAAATACACTAATATGTCAGGAATATAAGATAAAAATATCGGATTTTATATCATTAATATCAAATTTATATAAATACTTTTGTTAACTGTTTTAAAATAAAATTTTAAAATACAAATATAAATCATCATCTTCCCCAAATTGATAGTCAACAGAAGTCAACACGTATAATTAGCCTATCAAAGTTGAATCAATTCTAAATTAAAGTTGCATGAACAATGACCGGGTGAAAATATACCGAAGTGTCGAAGAAAAAGAGGTCCGTCAACGTCTCAGGTGTGCTTCCGGCTATGTCCGGCGAGCCTGCAACTCCGGCGAGGTAACAGTCGAAGAACAGAGACGATATAGGTATTGCTTGAGTGTTTCTAAGTGCGTGTGAGGTTCGTAGAGGTATCAGGAACCATTTAACGAGTTTAATTGATTCAAAAACATACGGAAACTGCCAATTCGATTCCCACTATGAATTTTATAAAATTTTCGAATTACCGGGAACATCCTTGCATGGTTTGGTGAAATTGAACTTTTGGACGGTTTCGAATTGTCAAGAAGAACAAGCAGGTGTGAAATGTTGATCAGTGTGCGTTGTTTGTTTGCGGTTTGGAGTGGTTTCGGCAACGTATACGGTGTAAAACCGTTTAAATGAAATGTTACGAGATTAGTCCCTGAAGTTTCAGTATATACAGAACAGGTCCCTCACTTTATAACCAGAATGCCTAACAGAGTTAGTTTTAAAAACATGATTTCTTAATAAAAAGTCTAACCGAGTTAATTAATCCGGTTAAATCATTTTCGAAAATGTCACGAACAGTCCCTGGACTTGTTTAACTGAAAAAGTAAACTGAGTTAGTTTCAAATTTTGAAATCCTTTTATAAAACTTAACCCGGTTAGGGTTTTTAACTGAAAAATGGTTTCAAAATGACAAGAATGATCCCTAAACTATAAGTTTGATAAAATGACCGGATGGTCCTTGGACTTTAATTCAAAACATAAATTTATTTATTTTATATAAAATATAAGTTTCAAAAATTACACTTTTAACCCAAAATTATAAAATTTCAAAAATGACAACTTAGTCCCCGGACTTTTGTACTTTCCAAAAATGACGGTTTTAGTCCTCGAACTCAAAATCAAAGCTTTCAGGCAAGTTTTAGGGAATGACAAATAGGTCCCTTAACTTATACTTTCCACTAAATGACATGTTTGGCCCTTGCAATTAGTGCGGCCTTGTTTACAAGTATAGAACTAAGATAAATTGTAAACATCCACGCGTTCGGGCCGACAAAGCATGCAGCAACGACAAAACTAAACATGTATCAAATAAATTGCATCTCAAAATATGATATGTGTATCAAACAAGTACATGTTTGAAAATCAAGGTTGTTACATTCTCCCCTACTTTAGAAAATTTCGTCCCGAAATTTATTCGAAAGAGACCGTAGAAAATGATTAGAAATATAAACAAGTCATTGTTTGGTGCTGGAAATTCCGAGGAATTTCCGAGCATCATTGTATAGAAATTTGTTTTGCATGGCACTATGCTATGCTGGATTTGTAATGTAAATATTATGCAAACAAATGTGTGTACAAATAAGCAAATAATGGACCATTCATTTCCCGACGGATATTTCTTCAGAAGCGAAAATGAATGGGTAATTCATTTTCCAACGGATACTTCATCAGAAACGGAAATGAAGGATTTAAACAAACTGTCATTCATTTCCCAACGGATATTTCTTCAGAAGCGAAAATGAATGGTTAATTCGTTTTCCAATGGATACTTCATCAGAAACGGAAATGAATGATTTAAACAAACGGTCATTCATTTCCCAACGGATATCTCTTTCAGAAGCGAAAAATGAGTAGCTAGTTCATTTTTCCAACGGATACTTCATCAGAGACGGAAATGAATATAGATGGCTTTAAGTTAACATAAATGGGTCTGGGATAACATAAAATCCTCAAGTGACTTGGATAACGCTATGACAAATAATACAATCAGAACACTTATATATAGGAAGTACCAGCGGCGTATCCACCATGTTCTCATGATATTACAATCGCCTCGTTATCTAATCACTCTAGATTTTATGCCATCACACTTAACGGGACTCACTATGGTTTCCATGCATCGAATCTCATAATTATGTGTGCACCCATAATTACTTGACTCGTTGCACAGTCTGCATAGCTTATCTTGCCAAGTGATAAATTATGGACATGGTCAAAGAAAGATGCTTTGTTTCAACAATTGAAATGGTACGTGTGTAAAACTCTAAGCATGAATAAGAGCGTAAACATAGTATAAGTTTAAGTCAAATAAGCATCACTATAACACAACATCAATTGAATTAAAACATAGATAGCATTGTTTGTTTAACGGTCTATCATGCAAATTACATTTAGAACATGTCGTGAAATGGATCAATTTCAGGCTCAAAACTATCAGGTAGTGGAGGTAGTGGATCCAGTTGCATACGAGCAGCTAGCATACTTTCCAACCATTGATTCCTTTCTGTCAGCCATTGTACTTGCCGTGACAAATCTTGGACCTGATTGCTTAACCTAGCTATTTCAACTACCATTTGATCTGGACGTAGATCCATTTGAGGCACCGTACTTGGGCCTGCTATATTAGTTGTTGGCAGTTGTTCTACTTCGTCCAACCGTGACTGGAGAGAATGTGGCAGAAAAGACTCCGATGCTAACTGTTCTTGAAGCATCAAGTCTTCATAAATTTCTTGCATTATTGGATCCTCCTAAAAAATTATGGGTGAGTGGCCTTGTGAAACGTTAGGTGCTAATGGTTGTGATACGTTAGTGGTAATATGCTCTTGTATGTATGGCAGCAGTGGCTGCATATCAAATTGATAAGAAGATGATGGTGGAAATTGGAAAAATGATTGTTGTAAATTTTGTGGGAAGGTATTCTCTAAGGTAACTGAAGTTCCCTCCGATCGGGATGGTTGAGTTAGTGTGTCAATATGAACAGGGATTAGCCTCATGGTGTAAGGATTTACAATCCCAGGTGCCTTTGGTGGAGATAATCCCTGGATAATCTGATCACTTAAGACACCTAATGATTGTGCTAGCTTTGTGACGTAAGACCCTCCCATGAGACTTTTCAGAGGTTGTGATTTTTGACTAGAAAAATATCCAGCAAGTCCGTGGGCAATATTACAAGGAACTTGCTCAAACATACTACGCAGATAGAAAAGTTCGATTTTTTTAACCCTTTGTGGATTATGCTTGCGCCCCGTGATAGTGTTGGCTAACACACGGTGCATATATTGATAACAAGGGTTTGTGAAGCTCGTAGCACTATTGTGGCCACACCATGCTTTTGATGAATGGCATTGCCAATAACTTACCATATCAGCGGAGGAATAAGAGGTTGATGCCTCCGTAAAAATGGGTTGTTTAGCTTCTTCATTTGTATATATGCCTAGACGAACTGCGAATTCTGTCAATGACATAGTATGATGTTGTCCACAAAGTTGAAAATGAATGGATTCATCGGTAAGGTTTCTATTATATTTATAATAGAAAGTGGCCGAGAACTCATACACCAGTTCATCGTATGATGGTTCTAGGATGTCGAAGAAACGACGCCAGGGCGTATTAGGTAGTAGTGATCTCGCCAGTAAACCACTGGGATCAATCATTCCCATATGTTGCCAATCAATACCACTAATATTAAGAACTTCATGCTGCTTGAGTTTTTGATACCTCTCTTGATAGTGTAATTTAGTAAACTGAAGGAAGGGATGAATGTTTGCTGCATTTGAAGATTCAGCATATGCTGGTGGGAGATTTGCCATGGGGTTTTTGTTGAGCTAAGAAAAGTTTGGGTATGGGGTATTGGATTACATCAGAAATTGTAGTTCTTGTGTAGATTAGCTTGGGTGGTGATTCCCTTAAATAGATAAGGAAATTCCGGATTACACCATAGGATCGGTTAGAGCTTCCCTGCTACGTCCTACAGCTAGTTTGAAAATTTGAATCTGACAGGTATGGTCTCGAGAAAATTTTGAACTTTGAAAAAGAGGGAATCGTATCGTAATAATTTGATAATAGTACAACGTAGGTTGATTAGAACTTGGATTGTTCTGAAACAGAGAAAAAGAAAACAATCCTTTCGAATTAGGGTAACATGCCTTGAGCCTATAGGCATACTGTACTCTCATCGGTAGTTCCCAGGTAGGCAAACGTGTGTCTCGTCGTAGAGGCATCTTCCAAAAGAAAGATCAGAAGCCGGAAAGAAAATTGGTGATGTTAAGTTTTGAAAAAGGAGACGGTGATTGCTGTCAGGTTTAGGCGGCAAAAATTTTAAAAGATTTTTTTTTTTAACGAAATGAAAACTATAAAAAGGATAGGTTGTCCCTATAAAGAAAACCTTTAGTGATGACAGATGGTTATTCGGGTGGCAGTGTGCAAAAATGTTTCTAACTTCATTGTTTATATGTTTTAAAATAGTTTATCATAGCCAGTTTGAAATTTTGATTTTAAACAGGTATGATCTGGAAATAATTTAAATTTGAAAGGAGTTTTGGTAAAACGATTTATATTGTTTATAAAACATCGTAGTCATGTGATAAAAGTTGGTTAGGTTTCTGCTTGATAGTGAATATCTTTAGTAAAAAGATGTAGTGTGATTTGTGTTTCAATGGCTAGGAAAATCATGGGTAAAAGAGTCACTGGACCATCTACATGTCTAGAAGCAGTAGGGGAAAACATAAGGTCATAGGAGTCGAAATGAAATGGAATAGTTTCATAAAATCAATGAAGACGAGAGAGAAAACACAACAAGATGGACATCGTTTATTTGGCAAATAAACAATATCAGTGACTAATCAAAGTAGTTGGGTTCTTATAACTTAATGAAGTCGTGCTTTAGCCTATAAGTGGACACTCATCCCGAGAATTCCCAGGTAAGCACAACTGGTCTCGCGTCTGATGAGATATATACGAAGTGCTTGCCTAGACAGAAAACTCAGAATACAGGCACCCACCCTTCCAGATTGCACGAGTTCGTTATTGGAGCCCAAGACTTTGACGAGAGTTTAAAAATCAGAAGAGGTTTTGAAAATTTTTAAATCACCTGAGGACAGATGATAAGTAATTTGTATAGCCTAAAAGTTAAACGAGAGAAATCCACCGTGACGAGGCTAGGGTTTCAAGAGTAAGAATAGAGATAGAGACAAAGAAGCGGACAGAATATCTAGTGGATAGGGGTCCTAGGTAAGTTATAGTCTAGGTCAAAAGAAATTTCTAATAACCTAATTCCCTATAACCATGGCTCTGATACCAACCTGTGACACCCTGACCGGAGGCGGAAACGTCGAGGGCATCACGAAACATGGTAGAATGCAATAAGCACATGGTGATTAAATTTAAGTCGAAATATGATTAAGTTGATTTAGAGAATTGCATTCATATCCAAACAGTACTACAAACAAACAACAAATTGTCCACAAAAGTCTTTGATTTTTATTTAGAAACTAAGGCACTTGACTTGCAATCCTATGTGATCAACTTCAAGCATCACCACCTGAAACATATGTTAAAAACAAATTGGGTCAACAAACGGTTGAGTGAATTCATAGTGTTTTATTTGATTTTGGTAATAAACAATAATGTGATATGAAATAAAAGTTAACTTTGTGGCATTTGATATGTTTAAAACAACTGATTGAAACAAGTCCCGCTTGGTTAACATTCAAACCTATGTTTCATGACACGGCAGTGATCACCCAGACCTCGCATAATGTCTAACACTAACAACAACTATAACAATCGTCCGTGAAGTCGGGTGAGGCGTTCCCCCTATAGCGCTATAATGTACCGCTCGGCTTGATCGGAGTTAATGAATGTAAATTAAGCATCAAGTAATCAAACAATTGCAAGAAAACAATCAAGGTAGCCACAACAATGAAAATGAGCTTATATCACATTATTACATATGTTTCACCCCGAAAATGTTGCAAAACAGAAAATGGGGACTATGAACTCACCTTGCTTGTGAAATAAATCCAAATAAGTGTAAAGATGAGAGTTTAGCGGGAACAAGTCTTTCCACGTTACTCTATAGACATGCACCAAACAACAATATGGGGCATAACATTAACAAGGGTAAAACTGAAATTTGTAATAACGGGTGACTAGGTTTTGTGTTGTACGATTTGACAATCTGTTTGGGGAACACTTGGTAATTTGATAAATATGTGGAGTATTTATATAAAATACTAAGTTATACAAATGATAAGTAAAATATTATTATTTGTATATTTAAACAACAAAATATATATGTGTATTTTCAAAATAATAAGATAATTATACAATTTAATTATCTAATAATTATTTTAGGGCAGAATAATTAAAATTAATATTTTAATTATATAATAAGTAAAATTCAGATTTAAAATAATTATCATGGCAGAAATAAATATATTTAAAATAAACAGTTAATTATTTGTTTAAAAATGGAATAACTGAATAATTGTCTAAATAATTGTCTAATTAATTGATTTAAATCAGAAACTTAGAAATATCATTTTTAAAAATTAACATGCAATATTACAGATTTAAAATAAATATTATGGCCTTGAATAAATTTTATATAATAATCTGGAAATTAAGAGGATAATTGCACATAACTGATTTATAAGGTTTATTGACATGCAAAATAATTAAACATGGTTTCTGATTTTTTTAATAATCTCAGCATAACATGTATAAAATTACAAAAATAATTTTTTATATAAATCATAACTCAGAGTATTTAATTTAATTAAATTAACTCTATAAATCATATGATTTAACTGATTTTGTGAAATTAATTATATAAAAATAACATGCAATATCAAAACATGGTTTCTGGATTTTTATAATTTCAGTAAAACATTCACAAAATATAAAAATAAATTTCAGGCCAAAATCATTTAATTATCTAATTAAAACAATTAATCCTAATTAAGTGATTTATCTGTTTTAATTTATGTAAATAAATCTATAAATTATCAAACAGTGATAAATTTTATACATGCTCAGAATAATACAGGTAATATCATAAAAATAATTTAGGGCATCATTTATATAACTAATTAATTTAACAGATTAAAGTTTAAATTTAATATACAAGTACTTTAACTGTTTAAATTATAAAAATATGAAAACAGTGTCAAAAATTTATAAAAAAATATTTTTACAAGGTTTACTGTTCAAAATAATTACCCTAAAAATTTCATGAATTATTTCAAAAATATCGAATTAATATAATTATTTTAATTCAGAACAGTTTTTAAATTAAATAACATAGAAATATAAATATTTTTCAAACTTTTATATTTTTTAATAAATACACTAATATGTCAGGAATATAAGATAAAAATATCGGATTTTATATCATTAGTATCAAATTTATATAAATACTTTTGTTAACTGTTTTAAAATAAAATTTTAAAATACAAATATAAATCATCATCTTCCCCAAATTGATAGTCAACAGAAGTCAACACGTATAATTAGCCTATCAAAGTTGAATCAATTCTAAATTAAAGTTGCATGAACAATGACCGGGTGAAAATATACCGAAGTGTCGAAGAAAAAGAGGTCCGTCAACGTCTCAGGTGTGCTTCCGGCTATGTCCGGCGAGCCTGCAACTCCGGCGAGGTAACAGTCGAAGAACAGAGACGATATAGGTATTGCTTGAGTGTTTCTAAGTGCGTGTGAGGTTCGTAGAGGTATCAGGAACCATTTAACGAGTTTAATTGATTCAAAAACATACGGAAACTGCCAATTCGATTCCCACTATGAATTTTATAAAATTTTCGAATTACCGGGAACATCCTTGCATGGTTTGGTGAAATTGAACTTTTGGACGGTTTCGAATTGTCAAGAAGAACAAGCAGGTGTGAAATGTTGATCAGTGTGCGTTGTTTGTTTGCGGTTTGGAGTGGTTCCGGCAACGTATACGGTGTAAAACCGTTTAAATGAAATGTTACGAGATTAGTCCCTGAAGTTTCAGTATATACAGAACAGGTCCCTCACTTTATAACCAGAATGCCTAACAGAGTTAGTTTTAAAAACATGATTTCTTAATAAAAAGTCTAACCGAGTTAATTAATCCGGTTAAATCATTTTCGAAAATGTCACGAACAGTCCCTGGACTTGTTTAACTGAAAAAGTAAACTGAGTTAGTTTCAAATTTTGAAATCCTTTTATAAAACTTAACCCGGTTAGGGTTTTTAACTGAAAAATGGTTTCAAAATGACAAGAATGATCCCTAAACTATAAGTTTGATAAAATGACCGGATGGTCATTGGACTTTAATTCAAAACATAAATTTATTTATTTTATATAAAATATAAGTTTCAAAAATTACACTTTTAACCCAAAATTATAAAATTTCAAAAATGACAACTTAGTCCCCGGACTTTTGTACTTTCCAAAAATGACGGTTTTAGTCCTCGAACTCAAAATCAAAGCTTTCAGGCAAGTTTTAGGGAATGACAAATAGGTCCCTTAACTTATACTTTCCACTAAATGACATGTTTGGCCCTTGCAATTAGTGCGGCCTTGTTTACAAGTATAGAACTAAGATAAATTGTAAATATCCACGCGTTCGGGCCGACAAAGCATGCAGCAACGACAAAACTAAACATGTATCAAATAAATTGCATCTCAAAATATGATATGTGTATCAAACAAGTACATGTTTGAAAATCAAGGTTGTTACAGTTACCAAGAATCCAACTATAAAGATAGAAAGATTCAAAAAGAAAATTCGATTTCGATTATTAGGAACCGAAGTGTTCGAATTAAGGTACATAAGGAATCCAATTAAGGACTCTGATTTGAATGATAATCATCCACAAGGATCTAATTGTAAAGATAAAAAAATCCCATATGAATTTTAGAAGTTGAAGATGTTTTGAAACCTTGCACTGGATGTGCTTAGGTCAAAACATGATGTAAAATGCTTATGAAGTTGAGATGCTTGATATGTCAAGGCGACATATGAAGCAGAATTTTGAAGGTTAAGTCAATGTATGAGGAAAATATTTTTGAAAACTATGCATGGGGTTCTTTTAAGAAAAATGTGTTTAACGTTTTTGAAACCTTATATATAATACTTTTTGAAATCATAAAGTAGGTGTATTAGGTAGATATATTTACAAAAATGTTTTAAAATCATGCGAGATGAATTTTGAAATTATGTATAAGGTTTTTGAAAGACATGAATGATGCTTTTCGAAATCATGCACTTGATCAGAAAATGTATTGTGTTAATATTGTCTTCAGACTATATGAAATATTTTGAAATTAGAAAGGTTGGTTTTGATAACATGGCCAATGTTTTTTGAAATAACATAGACAATGCATCTAGAAAAATTTGTTTTCAAACTATATGAAATGTTTTGAGATCATGAAGATTGTTTTGAAATACTGGTACTGTGTATGTTGAAAAATCAAAACGTAATGGGTATGAGATTTGAAAATACCCTTAGTTATCTAACCAAGGATTTAAAGGCACAGATGTGCGAAAAGCACGATTACTCATAATGTCACTTAATTTTCTGTACTTTGTTTCTTAGAGTGAAACGAGTACTTAAAATTTTTGAGGGAATCATGAGCAATCATTTGAAAGAGAGAAATCACAAGAGTAGTTTGTAAGGTACATAGTTCCTTGATGTAGGTATCATAGGAAAAGCCATACACACCTAGCAGGGGGTTGAGCTGGTTGGTTGGGGACTGCTTTACCATTGTGAGCGACCATGGCGAAGTTCTGAGAAGCCTTTCGCTTCTTTGACTTCTTAGGGGATCGTTCATCCATGGTCTTTGATTCCTCGATTGGTTTATTGGCTGATGGTGTTGTCGCCTGACTAGGTCCTGCCTGTCTTGGTGACTCTTGAGTGGCTTCATCCTGGAGATGATACATGGCAGTAGCTAATTCAACAGTCTTCAGGACTACTTCGCCTATTCGCTGAGCGAATTTTGGCTGCTTGCTCAGATATCTGGGCGTCATCGTGATGAAGAGACATTCTTGAAGAAAAAGAAAGGCATAGGGAGAAACAGATGAAAGATTATTGGACAATCAAAACAGAATGATAACGCATGAAGATTGCGATCATTTGTTTGTTACCTAAGGCAAACAAATGAGACGGTGACTGATCAAAGTAAACGGGTCAAAAATAATGTATCGCGAAGACATGCTCGCCTATAAGTGAACACTCATCCCAAGAATTCCCAGGTAAGCACAACTGGTCTCGCGTCTGATGAGATGTATACGAAGTGCTTGCCTAGACAGAAAACCCAGAATACAGGAATTCACCCTTCCAGTTTGCACGTGTTCACATTATTTAAAACCCAAAACCTTGACGAAGTTTTGAAAACTCAAAGAGGTTCAAAACCATATAATAGAGAGTTCAAAACCTTACAATGGAGGGTTCAAAACCTAGTAATCAATCATCCTAGAACAGATGATTAGTTTTCAAAGCGGTTTTGAAATTTATGTTCTTGTTGTGGTCGTCGCCTAAGGATAGGTGACGGTATTGTTTTATGACTAAACGCAAGTAAACTCGCGTTAGGGTCCTAAGAAGGTTATAGACTAGGTCAAAGCATTACTAATTACTAATAACCTAATTCCCTATAACCATTGGATCTGATACCATCTTTCTGTCACACCCCGACCGCGTAAAACAACAAATCGCGGCGGAAACATCGGGGCGTGTTGCAACAGAATTAATGTTTCATAACCATGGATATCAAAAGTGTTTCGTTTTATTAAACATTGAATAATTACATCGTCTGGAAATCTAAATATACAATTTAAACATAATCTATCATTGTTATTGAGTCACTAAGGCCTTGTCCAGTCCTATGTGAGCATGCATCTTATCAATCGATATCATTCAACAATACCTGAAACATATGTGAAAACGAGGTCAGCAAAGAAATGCTGGCGAGTACATAGGTTTTGTGAAAATAAGATTCATGACTTCTGTTTAAGAAAATGTTTAGTCATGAACCTTGTAATTTGTTTTGTCTTTGTAAATCATTTGAAAAATAATAAGTTTAGGTGATATGTATAAATAAGAGAATAATGCATGATTAAATGAATAACCATGTAAATGAGTTTGTATAAGATAAGTTGTTTGTAAATAAATGTCTTGTGAAAAGTATGTTACTTGTATAAAATGTTCTATGTCTCAAACTGAAATGATTCAAATAACGCTACAATATGTAATACCATACAAACACTTATATATAGGAAGTACCAGCAGCGTATCCACCATGCTTGTATCATATTCCACACGCATTGTTACTTAATCACTTAATCCAAACCAAACCACCAAAGTAATGTTCATGCCCAAATGTAAATCATGTAATATGTATAACCAATGTCAAAAGTGTTTTTGTGTCAAATGTAAACCATGTAATATGTAACCAAAATAATATCGTATATCGCTTTGAAGCCAATCGTTTACCCGATCGTTAAAACATCGTGTGAAAACCTATCGTTTACCCAATCGTTTAATTCGTTTTAGGTCGTGAAACTACTTAAATGGTCGTCTCGCTAATAACATTCAACCCTTCTTGACTCGCATTAATAAACCCTTACCAAAGGATAGATTAACAATTCGCATTAATAAACCCTTACCAAAGGATAGATTAACAACTCGCATTAATAAACCCTTACCAAAGAGTAAATTAACAACTCGCATTAATAAACCCTTACCAAAGAGTAAATTAACAATTACAGATTCAGTCGCTACCCACAACACCCACACATAACTACGGGTGTAGTAAATAACGGGACTTGTCAGATCCTATGGTACCATAACCTAATACTGGTCGGCTTGATCATTGCTAATGAATGTCATTTGTTATGTAAATACAACCAACAAGTTTGTTCACTTTTTGAAATCGTTATTAGTTTTGTACAAATCGTCTTAATTGTTTTTGAAACCATCGTTATAACATCGAAAACATTTAGCACATATGAGTCACCCCAAAACAATTGAAAGCAGTAAAATAGGGGAATAATGTACTCGCCTGAGAATGCTTAGAGGTCTTGAACAACAACCAAACAAAGCTAGAGGGAGCACGGAATCAGTCGGCAATCTAAAACTATACAAATAAACCGGACTTAAATCGGGAGATCGGATAGGATGAGGCTTGGTAAACCAAATGAGTGTTGGAACTCATATGATATGGTTTAACAAGGCCTACATACTACAATGAAACCAAACCTAAGTGATTTCGACCCATCGCGACCCATTAAGGTAGCTTATGCTACTTTAACGCGTCGTGCGCGTGAAACGCGTTCGGACCGTCTAACTAGTCCTATGACAAGTGTTATATGCCTAAACATGTTACAAAATCAGTTATGTGACAAAAGTTTAGGTTACATATGCTTAATTACCAATTTTACATGAAAAGGGTATTCTGGTAATTTACCTAAGGCATATAAACTACCTATCATACAACTACTTAAATGAAGCGACCATAGGGTATAACCTCGGAAGGTTATTCCCTACCTACTATGGTCACCTAATGTATTTGGTCGGATCCTAATGATCGACCAAATGGGTCGGGTTCGAGGTATAAGCGATTTATTAGATCGCTTACCCTACGACCCTAGACAACGTGGTAATCAGTAGGCATAGTCCCAAGGGACTATAACCAACGTGATTACACTCACGTTGCGAAGTTCAAACGAACTTCGCATTGACCATAACTGGTCAATGTAGAAAGTCAAACAAAGTTTGACTTTCAGACTCGAAAGACTCGAAAAGCAATAAAAGAACGAAAGAATACTTACGAAGGGTCCCCGAATGCTAATCTCGATCCAAGAATCTCAGGTATGAAACAATGGTTTCAACTTAGAGTTCCTAAGATCAAGATTCTAGTGATTTTAGCAATGGGGGTGAATGGGTATTTATAGGAATACCCGAACCGTTAGGATCGTTTCTAGGAAAATGTGATGCGATCTTGGCCATACACTTAGCACACATGGTATTGTAATACCATGTGCCATCAAAACCAGCCCATAGTATTGTTAAAACATGTGCAAAATTGAATTTGGACCAGATTCAAAGTTTCTACACATAAAGTTTCAAAAATGGCAGATTTGGTCCCTGTAGTGTAATAAGGCCTTTTCCGACGTGTTTAAGGCCCGTTAACCCCATTTAAAAGCTCTAAAATGAATTTAAAGTAAAGGGAACTTAAAATGTTCTCAAAAATATCTCGGATGTCGGTTCGTTTAGCCGTACGGTTGCGTTGTTCGGCTAATTACGACGGAATGCGCATAAGCGCGAAAAACGATCCAAATGACGTGACGAATGGATTTTTCTTATGGAGAACACTAAAATATAATGTAGTCATGCTTACATAAATTTTTGGATGTCCAGATGTATTCAGAACGTAAGTTATGCGCGAAAATGCAAACTTGTGCACTTTTTGACACTTTTAGTCCCTGAATGACCCAAAAGTTTATTTTAGCATACCGAACACCTCAAAGCCTATTTCTAAGCTATTTGAAGGGTATTTATGGTATGTTTAACTTATGGTCATGCTCCGGAATGTCTGTTACAGTTCGAATTGGCATACTTTCGCAGTTTGTCAAGTTTAGTCCCTGTAAGCGATTTAACTTGATTTTGCCATACCAAAGCCTTCAAAACTTATTTCTAAGTTATGTAAAGGTTATTTAAGGTATGTTAAGCCTATGTCACTATTCCAGAGTGTTTGTTGCATTAAACTGGTTATATTTACGCATCGGTGCGCGTATAACCTTCCAGAAAGCGATTTAGAGTTTGAAATTGAACAAGAATTGATATGTGCAAATGATACACATATTTTTACAAATCCCAAGTATGAAATATAATATTTCATTGGTTCGGTATTTGTTTGATGGCCGTGGAGGCACAGGTGTTACAGTCTCCCCTACTTTATGAAATTTCGTACCGAAATTTATTTAGAGGAAACTTGTGAGAGCTTGGAAATATGAAGTTGAAAAGATCGAACAACATTGGTTAGGGTTCTTGAACTTCTAGTAACCTTAATAACATTATGTTTGCAATGTAAGAGGGACACTTATATACAAGTATATGAAGCGTCATTGGTGCGTCCACCGTACCTCCATTACATCGTTCTCATTTCGTTATTTTTGTCACTATCGGTTCTTACACATAATAAATCTTACTGGGTTCCTATGCACTAAATTTCATAATTATGTACGCGTCCATAATTAGACAATTCCTTGCACAGTTCACACAGTCTATTTTATAATGTGTAGGGTAAAACCAAATGAACAAACCTGTGATGAGTGTAACTAGACCGCCATAGAGTCCTTTTAATTAAATCAATAAATGATCTAAATAGACTATCAAGGAGTCTGTTCAACTACATCACTAGATGTTGTTCTTTAACCAAATTGTGAATCAATCTTTTAGACTAGACCACTCAAGGGTCTCTCATCGAATCATGGAATGGTACTATATAACCCAAGGGTCTTAACTACTACGTACAAGCCCATAAGGATTTAAGGTAGTACTTTTTGAATATCCTACTATGAATCCCTCATTCGGTGGGATCCAAATGTTACAAGGTCATACATCTCTTCCAACTCCGACATTCCAAGAGCAATCCCTTCTTGCTCAATGATCCTTTCAAGGGTATATAAAACCCTCCAGATCATTGGCATAGCTTGAATGTAGGAGATGCCGGTGAGGGGGAAGAAAGACTGGGTGAATTCAGGGAAAGGATACGAGTATCCTATTGTGAAAGGAGTGACCGGAAAAGCTACCCATGTTTCTGAAATATAATCACTTAGAACGGTGGGGTCAAATGGCTTGAAATCGGTGTTTGCCGGAAAGCAACAGCGGATTCTGTCTATTTGTGGATCAGTGAAGCAGCACCTTTCATTCGCCGAATCTTTGATGATCCCCTGGCTCTTAAGAGGACTGTCCTTCTTGTGATCCTTAGCCGGTGAGGATCTTAGCATCATCTTGATTATGAGGAAGGTGAAGAAAGAAGGAGCAGAGAAAGAAAACGTAAAGGAAGAAGAGGAAGAGAGATACCTGCTTGATCTTCGGATATGAATTTAAAGGGAGTTTCTCTTGAATTTAAATGCGGATTGATCCCTATCTCTAACTCCTATTTATAATGATGATCTTGTAGGATAGTCACTTCAGTGACGTCATACTCGTAACAGCTAGTCCGATTACAACGGCTAGTTATCCGTTGATTGATTGCGGATAAGAACAGAAAATATAACTCGTTATTTACACTTTTACTCCTTATATTTGGGGGCAATTGTTAGGGGAGGATTTTCAAATGATCAGTGATCCTCAATTACTGTTGGGTTTCGTGATCCTCACTTCTGTTAGAATTGGTGATCCTCAGAAGTATGGCAGGATCAGGATCATGGATCATCTTAAGGATCCTTATACTAACGATTGTCTACTTTGAATATGATATTGTTTTGCAGGAGTACGAGCTTGGACTTGGTCTTCGCGATATTCCTGGAGCATATTCCATGACTTATTCCGCACGTGCTTACCTGAAGTGGACATTATGGAGTTCGTGGGGGACTTGCATGAATTGCGGAATGTTTGTTAGCTTAGATATTTTTCCATTTTTAAACGGGGTAGCGAGCAAAATAGAGACACTTGGCTATTTTTGGCTAACACACACACTAACAACTGCTCTCACCAGCTCTCGGCAATTCGCTTAGCAATTTCATACACTTTTCATACACCTTTTGCACGTTACACTATAGTGATCATTGTAATTAGCTCGCTATCATCCGAAGTTGTAACACATTTCTTATTTAATTTGAGTTGGTGATCGGTAGTTTCCATCACCCGAGGGTTTTTATGCCGGAGATCATTCATTGATCAAGGGCTTTTTCCTCGTAGAAATCTTCGTGTCACTTGTTCATTACATTTTAGAGTGATCCTTATTGTTGTTCATCAATTCAAGCATCATACCTCACAACAGAAAGTTTGGTTGCATTATCATTGCTTGATTTTTTACCAAAACAATATCCTTTATTAAAAGAAACATTATTACTAGATTTGGTATCCCTTCTGAAATTGTTTGTGATAATGGATCCCAATTTATTGGGAATAGAACTACTAACTTTTGTGACAGCTGGGGGATTAAGATGATAACATCAACACCAGTCCACCCACAAGCTAATGGTCAGACAGAATCATCCAACAAGATCATCATCAACAATTTGAAGAAGAAGCTTGGATCTAAGAAAGGAAAATGGGCAGAAGAACTACCTTATGTGCTTTGGGCCGTTAGGACAACTCCCAAGAATGCTACTGGCCAAACTCCATTTTCTTTGGTATTTGGTGCAGAATCAGTGATCCCTACAGAGATGGTGGTTCCAACTGCAAGAACAAGCATTCGTGATCCTGAAGAAAATGCTGAAAACTTGGTTCAAGACTTGGAAACTATAGAAGAAATCAGGGATTTGGCAAGGATAAGGATGGCTAGTTATCAACAAAGGATGGTTGGAGCCTACAACAAAAATGTCAGGATCAGGAAATTCCAAGTTGGTGATATGGTATTAAGGAAAGCATTTCAGAATACCACCAATCCTACTGATGGAAAGTTGGCAACAAAATGGGAAGGCCCTTATTTGATTGAAGCTGAAGCAGGAAAGGGGGCATATCAATTGCTAACAATGGAAGGTGATTTGCTACCAAGAGCTTGGAATGCTGTCCATTTGAAGAAATATTTCATGTGACAAGGATCCATGATCCATACATGACAAGTATCCTTGAAGGATCCTTACAGAACATATGATCCTCATTTTGGTAACATTCTAATCTCAAACTATTTCATTCTTTTATTCTCTTATATAAGGATAAGGATCCTGCATCCTTTATCCTCCTTTCACTTGATTCTGAGTTTTGAAGGTTCATGTATCCTTATCTAAGGATTGAGTATCCACAGAAGTATCCAGTTATTCGGGCTTGACCCCGGTTATTTGGGCTTGACCCCAGTTATTCGGGCTTGACCCCAGTTTGGGCCTGTCCCCAGTTTCGCAAGTAGCGCACGATGATCCTGGTATAGTTCATGGCAATGGTACCAGTACTCACTTTAGGGGCTGACAATTTCATTGTACTGGCTATATTCAGGATCCTACGTATAATGGTAGACGTACCATACATCCGTTCCTAAGGTTTCTAACGTTTTCACGTTAGCTAATGTTTTGGCATTTTCGTGTCACTAAGTTTGGATAGTCGCCAGTGAGGGCCATACTCCAGTTTACATACGATCCTTTGGGCTTGTCCCCAGTATATTGGGCGTGTCCCCAGAATTGTTGGGCTTGTCCCCAGTTACTAACTCTTATCTTATATTGGCTTAGTCCCAAGTTGTATCCTATTTCAGGTTTTTGGAGACAAACGACCAAGGATCCTTGATCCTTACCTTCTACTAAGGTTTGTCTTTTGGGTTATCCTGATTATAAGTGTTAAAGGTTAGGATCCTAACTTGGATTCTCAGGTATGATCCTTAACTATTTTGATTTTATTCATTATTCATTTGAGTAACCCTTATCCTTTGACAACTGAACTTATGATCCTTAAAATATACTACTTTTCAGAACTTACTAACTAAAGGATATATGATCCTTGATTATATTCTGAACTTTTTGAAGATATTTATTAAATTTTTTCTTTACTTGATAAGTTTAGACAAATTGAATATCACAACAATTGAAAAGTAAAGTACTAACAAGGATAGCAACTCGGGAGATAGCCAAAAAGTTAAACTTATTTTATTCACAAAACGTTGAACCCTTTAAGGTTGTCAAAATTGCCAACCCACGTTTCTACCAGCAAAACGTGGCCCGTCCACATGGGTTGGCAAAGGGTGTCCATTGTTTACGGGTCTTTGTAGTGCAGGAATTAAAAGACGGCAGGATCACAATGGCTTCATCCCCCAAACAGAGGATCCCTCCACCATTTGTAATCCTACCTATTGTTCAAGGATCCATGATCCTTCATCCTAGAAACTATTGTCTAAATTTATTACAACCCATCATTGTTCAACAAAAACATCATAACCAAATAACCAAACTAAAAAAAATGGGCTCCGGCTATGTCTAGAAGTGTCCATCATCGCCCATACATGTAGCTTACACATTCGCTGCATCACCTTCACCAGCTCCACCTGCTTCTCCACCCTGATCCTTGCCACTGCCACTAGCCTCAATTGCCAGAACCTCGTCAGCCTCTTCTTCATCCTCCAACTCAGCCAACCTAGCCTTCCAGCACTCCATGTCCCAGTTGCTCCTGTCAAAATTAGGATCCTGAGCTTCTTGGGCCATCTGCAACTTGGTCTTGTACATGGCAATGGCAGCGGAGACTTTAGCATCCTGCATGATCTCGTGCTTCTCATAGTCAGCATTGATCTGAGCTGCAACCGCCTGAGTTTTGGCATCATTGAGGTCCTTTTCGAGGGAGGCAATCTTGTGATCCTTGAGCACCGCCACTTTTTGGAGATCAGAGTATTTCTCCTCAATCTCTTCGACGTTCCCAACATAGTCCTCGATTTCAGCAAATTTCTGCAAAGAAGACATTGCAAAGCTCAGGATCACGTGATCCTCAAGTGGGCAGGATAATTAAGCTAAGTCAGTGATCCTTACCTCAGCAAAGTACTCGAGGAACTGATGGCGGATCAGAGGCAAGCCTTCTAGATTGTCAGCTTCAGAGGTCTTCCTTTTCTTTCCACCTCTTCCCTTTGAAGTGGTTGCCTTGGGGATCGTGACAGCTGGGCTGGCAGCAAGCTTCTTCTTTGAGGATCGGACAGTGTCAAGGTCAGTGACACTGAATTTGGAGGCAGATCTTGAAGATTTTCCAGCACCTACATATTCAGAACAGATAAGTATCCTTATTCCATTTCTATTTAACTATTTATTTAAACATTTAATTATGCAAAAAACAGGATACTTACTCGACATAGTGACAGAACCTGAGGATACTTCTTGAGAATCCTGGGTATTTGCTTTAAATGATCTTCTTGCAGGATCAAGTCTCCGGAAAGCGGCAAGCCTTTCCTGTGTTGCAAGTGTTGAGATGAGGTGTGCGACAGTAATAGCTGCAAAATAGAAACAAAAGGACGTTAGTGATCCTTAAACAAAAACAAGGTTATCTGGTGATCCTTCTCAGGATCCTCTATCCTACCATGGGTAGTCCATTTTCTAGGCAGATCCTTTCCATCAGGGATGGAGTCGCTTCTGACAAAGAAGAATCGCCGTTTCCAGTTTGTGTCATTCTTAGTGGCTTTGAAGATGGGATGTTCTTCACCAAGTTTATGTTTGAGTAGATATCGGTGAGATCCATGGCTAACGAGGTCATACATCTATGCAAACTCCGACATTCCCAGATCAATTCCTTCATGTTTAATGATCCTTTCAAGGGTATATAAGACCCTCCAGATCATTGGCATCGCTTGAATGTAGGAGATGTCGGTAAGAGAGAAGAAGGATTGGGTGAAATCTGGAAAAGGATATGAGTATCCTATTATGAATGGTGTGACCGGAAAAGCTACCCAGGTTTCAGAAATATAATCACTTAGAACGGTGGGATCAAAGGGTTTGAAATCGGTGTTTGCCGGAAAGCAATGTCGGATTCTGTCTATCTGTGGATCAGTGAAGTAGCATCGTTCTTTTGCAGAATCTTTTATGATCCCTTGGCTTTTCAAGGGGTTGTCCTTCTTGTGATCCTTAGCTGGTGAAGATCTTAGCATCATCTCGATTATAACGGTGGTGAAGAAGAGAAACAGAGTGAGAAGATGAAGAGAGAAAGGAAAGAGAAATACCTGATTAAGTCTTCGAATGAGGATTTAAAGAGGAAACGCACGAATTTAAATGCTCTCTAACCCTTATCTCTAACTTCAATTTATAATGATGATCTTGCAGGGTAGTCACTTCAGCGACGTCAGGTTGGTAACGGCTAGTCCGACTACAACGGCTAGTTATCCGTTGATTCGTTGCGGATAAGAACAGAAAATATAACTCGTTATTTACATTTTTACTCCTTATATTTTGGGGGCAATTGTTAGGGGAGGATTTTCCAATGATCAGTGATCCTCAATTACTGTTGGGTTTAGTGATCCTCACTTCTATTTGAATTAGTGATCCTCGGAAGTATTGCAGGATCAGGATCATGGATCATCGTAAGGATCCTTATACTAACGATTGTCTGCTTTGAATATGATGTTGTTTTGCTGGAGTACGAGCTTGGACTTGGTCTTGGCGATATTCCTGGAGCATATTCCATATTTATTCTGCACGTGCATGGCTGAAATGGACGTTATGGAGGTCGTGGAGGACTTGCACCAAATGCGGAATGTTTGTTAGCTTAGATATTTTCCATTTTTAAAAGGGATAGCGAGCTAAATAGAAAACACTTGGCTATTTCTAGCTTAACACACACTCGCAACTGCTCTGACCAGCTCTTGACAATTCACTTGGCGATTACACACTTTTTTGCACATTACACTATAGTGATCCTTGTAATTAGCTCGCTATCATCTGAAGTTGTAATACATTTCTTGTTTAATCTGAGTTGGTGATCGGTAGTTTCCATCACCCGAGGTTTTTTATGCCGGAGATCATTCATTGATCAAGGGCTTTTTCCTCGTATAAATCTTTGTGTCACTTGTTCATTTCATTTCCGAGTGATCCTTAGCATTGTTCATTAATTCAAGCATCATACCTCACAACAGAAAGTTTGGTTGCATTATCATTGCTTGATTTTTTACCAAAACAGTAGGATTAGTGGAAACAGAAGAAGTTGGAAGTTTTGAGAAAATGGGGGTTTGTCTCTTCGCAGCATTCTCAGCATTTTTCTGGGATCCAGAAGGTGGTGGAGGCAAAGGAGGAACGCCTTGTGAAGAACTGATTGCCGACATAGAGCTTGATGTATTCTTTGCTGAGGAAGCCATTTGCTTGATTGTAACGAACCGAAATGACCACAAAAATATGAATCTTCTTAGGAACGAAGCACCAATTGCTCCACGGTGGGCGCCAAACTGTTTTGGTCAAAAATCACACAAAGATAATGCAACCAAACTTTCTGTTGTGAGGTGTGATGCTTGAATGATTGAACAATACTAAGGATCACTCAGAAATGTAATGAATAAGTGACACAAAGATTTATACGAGGAAAAAGCCCTTAATCAATGAATGATCTCCGGCATAAAAAACCTCGGGTGATGGAAACTATCGATCACCAACTCAGATTAAACAAACAAGTTATTACAACTTCGGATGATAGCGAGCTAGTTACAAGGATCACTATAGTGTAATGTGCAAAAAAGTGTGTAATCGCCAAGTGAATTGTCGAGAGCTGGTGAGAGCAGTTACGAGTGTGTGTTAAGCTAAAAATAGCCAAGTGTTTCTATTTAGCTCGCTATCCCCTTTTAAAAATGGAAAAATATCTAAGCTAACAAACTATCCGCATTTTGTGCAAGTCCTCCACGACCTCCATAATGTCCATTTCAGCCATGCACGTGCGGAATAAATATGGAATATGCTCCAGGAATATCGCCAAGACCAAGTCCGAGCTCGTACTCCTGCAAAACAACTTCATATTCAAAGTAGACAATCGTTAGTATAAGGATCCTTAAGATGATCCATGATCCTGATCCTACAATACTTTCTGAGGATCACTAATTCAGACAGAATTGAGGATCACTAAGCCCAACAGTAAATAAGGATCACTGATAATTGAAAATCCTCCCCTAACATGGAGCAAGAAGAGGATGATGAGGATTATCCTCCCATTTCTGAATATTGCTTTTCTGTTGATAATAATGAACTAATCCTTGCAATGCAGAATCTAGGTGAAAAAGCAAGATGGCCCAGAAAGAGTGATAAGCCAGCTGCAACAAAAGATAAATCCAAATGGTGTGCATATCATGAAGATTTCGGTCATCTCACTTAAGAATGTATTGCACTCAGAAAAGAGATTGGTTACTTGTTAAGCAAAGGGCATTTGAAGGAGCTATTTGGAAGAAAAAAAGTCAGGGATCCAGGATCCTGAAAGAGTTCCAGAAAGAGCTCATGCTCCTCCTGCTGATGCACAAATTATCAACTTCATATCTGGTGGATCAGACATATGCGGCACTTCCTTTTCAGCAGCCAAGAGGCATGCCAAAGGGACCAAGATGGATAATGGGGATAGACCCATCCGAACCTCCACTGTTACACAGGAGAAAGTTATTACTTTTGATGAGGATGATCGTGAGGATGTTCAGGATCCTCATCATGATGGTCTCGTTATTACATTGTTTATATCTAATTATTTTGTTCGTAGTATTCTGATAGATGGAGGAAGCTCTGTAAACATCATTCAGCTTGATGTCCTCAAGAAGATGAACATCCCTGAATCAGAAATTATCCCAAGATCTTCGGTTCTTGTAGGATTCAGTGGGGAAACCAAGAACACATTGGGGGACATTAAGCTTCCCATTTACATAGAGGGGCTTAGTTCTTTTCAAAAATTTTGTGTTATAGATTGCTTATCCTGTTGCAATGTTATCCTTGGCAGGCCATGGATACATGACATGAAAGCAGTCCCATCTACATATCATCAATGTGTAAAGCTTCCTAGTCCATGGGGTGTGGTGAAGATAGAGAGTGACCAACAAGAAGCAAAGAATTTTTATACTTCATCGATGAAGCCAGCCTCAAGACCCAGGGAGCAATAGCAATTAAAGCATCCTCCAAGAGATGTCCTGGGGGTAAGAGAACAGGATGTGAAAGATATCCTGATGGATCCTTAGGATCCTGAATCCAAAGTCTTCATAGGATCCGGGATCCTCAACGACATCGAACAGGATCTAGTATCCTTCCTCAAGAAGAGAAAAACTACCTTTGCCAGGAAGCATGAAGACATGACAGGTATCTCTAAAGATATTATTACTCATAAGCTTGGCATTGACAGGTCATTCAAACCCATACATCAAAAAAGGAGAAAGTTTGCACCTGAGAGGAATGTCATTATCCAGGAGGAGGTAGATAAGCTGCTCCGAGCAGGTATGATTAGAGAGGTCAAGTATCCAAGGTGGTTAGCCAATGTGGTTGTTGTTCAAAAGAAAAATGAAAAGTGGAGGGTATGTGTCGATTTTACTGATTTAAACAAGGCATGTCCCAAGGATCCTTTCCCATTACCCCACATTGACTCCATGGTGGATGCTACCGCGGGTCATGAGTTGTTGACTTTCATGGATGCTTCATTTGGATTTCAACAAATTCAGATGGAACCATCTGATCAAGAGGATACAACCTATATGACCCTAACTGGTATCTATTGTTATATTGCTATGCCATTTGGACTAAGAAATGCAGGTGCTACCTATCAAAGGCTAGTCAATATGATGTTCAAGGAACAAATCAGACACACTATGGAAGTCTATATAGATGACATGGTGGTTAAGTCCAAGAGAGCTGAGGATCACCTTAAAGACTTGGAGGAAGCATTTGATATCCTTGATAAATTTAATATGAAATTAAATCCTTCCAAGTGTCACTTCGGTGTAAAAGCAAGCAAGTTTCTAGGCTACATGGTTACAAAAAGAGGCATCGAGGCAAGTCCAGAGCAAATCAAGGCGATTGTGAATATTAAATCTCCTGCCAATGCCAAGGATGTGCAAACATTGACAGGGAGGATCGCAGCCTTGAACAGGTTCATCTCAAAGTCATCAGAGAAGTGCAAGGAATTCTATGACATCCTGAGAAAGAACAAGAAATTTGAGTGGACTGAAAAGCATGAGAATGCTCTCAAAGCCCTTAAGGATTACCTATCCTCAGCTCCTGCCTTGATGAAACCAGAAAAAAGGGGATATATTATTCTTATATTTGGAAGTCTCTTCTAAAGCAGTAAGTGCAGTCCTTGTTAAGGATCACGAAAGTACACAACATCTTGTATATTATGTAAGTAAAAGTTTGCTTGATGCTGAATCCAGGTATTCACATTTAGAAAAACTTATCCTTGCTTTGATAATGGCATCTACTAAATTACGCCATTATTTTGAAACTCATGCTATCAATGTTAAGACTAACTTTCCAATTAAGAATGTTCTCAGGAAACCTGAAATGTTAGGAAGGATGGCCAAATGGGCAGTGAAGCTTAATGCTTATGATATAAGATACGAACCAAGAACTGCCATTAAATCCCAAGCCTTGGCTGACTTTGTAGCATATTTCAGTAGTGAACTACAAAGAGAAGCTGAGTTAGAAGTTCAGCAGCTTGAAGAGACCAAGATCCTTGGATACTCTTCACAGATGGAGCCTCTAATGTCAAGGGAACTAGACTTGGAGTACTACTAAAATCGCCACAGGGGGACATAATACCCCACTCAATAGCTTGTGAGTTTCAAACTACTAATAATGAGGCTGAATATGAGGCCTTGATAGCTGGTTTGCAAATTGCCAAGCATTTGAGGATCAGGTATCTTGAGGTACATGTAGATTCATTGTTAATTACTAATCACTTTAATGGATCTTATGCTGTTAAAGGTGAAAGACTAATCAAATATCTAGAGATAGTCAAGGAATTGGCACACTCTTTTGCTTCTTTTAGTTTGACATAGGTACCCAGAGAAGAAAAGGCAAAAGCTGATGCATTGGCCAACCTTGGATCATCCTTGAAGATTCCAGATGATATTAAAATTCCTATTATCCATATCTTGGCTCCTGCTATTAAGGATCACGCAGCTATGGAGATAGGAGAGGATTCTGCAATCATACCCAGTGATGATGCACAATCTCATTCAGGATCCTGGATCCTTCCAATCATGAGATATATACAACATGGAGAGATCCCTACATGAGAAAATCCTAGAGCTTTCATAGTCAAGGTATCTCAATTTACAATATTAAATAACATGTTATATAAATGATCTCTTGTAGGTCCATATCTAAGGTGCATTGAGGATCCTGAAATTCAAGAAGTTCTAAAGGATTTTCATGAAGGAGATTGTGGAAACCACACTGGGGGCAGAGCATTGTTCTCAAGGATCCTTAGGATAGGATACTATTGGCCTACTATGAAGAAGGATGTTGTGGATTATGCAAAGAAATGTGATGCTTTCTAGAGACATAGCAATATCCTTCATCAACCAGCAGAGCTCCTACATCCTATATCCTCTTCTTGGCCATTCATGAGATGGGGAATGGATATAGTTGGCAAACTTCCCAAAGCACCAAGAGGAAATGTGTTTATGCTTGCCATGACTGATTACTTTTCCAACTGGATAGAAGCTGAAGCCTTCGCTCAAGTCAGAGAAAAAGAAGTAATATCCTTTATTAAAAGAAATATTATTACCAGATTTGGTATCCCTTCTGAAATTGTTTGTGATAATGGATCCCAATTTATTGGGAGTAGAACTACTAACTTTTGTGACAGCAGGGGGATTAAGATGATAACATCAACACCAGTCCACCCACAAGCTAATGGCCAAGCAGAATCATCCAACAAGATCATCATCATCAACTTGAAGAAGAAGCTTGGATCCAAAAAAGGAAAATGGGCAGAAGAGCTACCTTATGTGCTATGGGCTGACAGGATAACTCCCAAGAATGCTACTGGCCAAACTCCATTTTCTCTAGTGTTTGGAGCAGAATCAGTGATCCCTACAGAGATGGTGTTTCCTACTGCTAGAACAAGCATCCGTGATCCTGATGGAAATGCTGAAAACTTGGTTCAAGACTTGGATACCATAGAAGAACTCATGGATTTGGCAAGGATAAGATTGGCTAGTTATCAACAAAGGATGGCTGAAGCTTATAACAAGAATGTCAGGATCAGAAAGTTTCAAGTTGGTGATATGGTGTTAAGGAAAGCATTCCAGAATACCACAAATCCTGCTGATGGCAAGTTAGCACCAAAGTGGGAAGGCCCCTATCTTATTGAAGCTGGGGCAGGAAAGGGGGCATATCGATTATTAACAATGGAAGCTGATCAATTACCAAGAGCTTGGAATGCTGTCCATTTAAAGAGATACTTCATGTAAGAAGGATCCAGGATCCTTGGCCATCTTTATATTTGATATACATCAAGGATCCTTAGAGGATATATGATCCTCAGTCTGGCAATGATTTGATTCTAATTTATTTAATCCTTTAACTTATTTTGTTACAAGGGGAAGGATCCAGGATCCTTTACCCCTTTTTCACTAAGTTCTGAGTTTTGCAGAAGATTGATGCATCCTTGACAAAGGATCAAGTATCCACAGAAGTCTCCTAAGTTTTATGGGCTTGTCCCCAGTTTTTTAGGTTTATCCCCAGTTTTGGGCTTGTCCCCAATTTCATTGTACTGGTTGTATTCAGGATCCTACTGTTTTGGTCAAAAATTACCGAAGCAATTAAGTGATCAAATTAGTTAAGTGAGGTAGTGTGCTAAAAATGTGTATCGAAAATATGCTGATTTATTTGTTTGTAAAAACAATTTTCAGGATACGGTTCAGGATATCGAGCTGTATCTACAATCAAATAATGAGCTAAAAGGTAAAAGGTAACACGAGATGTACGAGGAAAGCCCTTGATCAATCTATGTCGCCGACACAAAACCTCGGGAGCTGATAATCGCAGCTGCCTTGTATTTTTATTACTTCAAATACCAGGATACAGCGCAGGATATGATGCGGATCAACTAAGTTTTACAATGCGATTTGAATACAAGTGTAAATGTGTTGTGAGTGTTTGCAGCTAGAGAGCAAGAGAGTTCGAGAAATTGTGTGTCCTTATCTGATCCGATCAATCCTATTTATAGTAAAACAAAACTAACTAACTAGCCTACAAATCCGGGATATAACGAATATTCCCTTTGTGAACGTTGTAGTCCACGTCTTCCGGCTTCAACGTTCATATTCCAACAGATTTTCCCGAGTCTTTGGGAGAAGAAGTCCATTTGAACGTTATAGACTTGCACCGTTAATCTGCACGTGAGTTAATTAGTCACTACCAGGATACTATATCAGGATGTTACCAATATCCTGATCTGGTATCCTGATCATAACAAAAGAAACATAGTCAGAATATTGTTCAGGATATATAAGCAGACAACCACCCATAACAATTGTCCCCAAAATATATCTGTTGGTGTACCAATTCCAACGGATATATTTTAAATCTTATCTCGTGAATCGAGGTTATTAAGTTGAAACGACGGTTGAAGTGACACGCTACAACTCCCCATGCGATATTTACTCAATACCCCCTTCTTCCAGCCTATCTTTAGCCGGACTATTCTGCATTATGATCATCACTCTTCAAGCAATTTTTCAGGTATTCTTCCTTTTCTAGCTTTCATTTCCCGCTTTTTCGAACTCACCGGCCTTAGTTATGCTCAGACCATGCCAATGGTTTGGAGAGTTTTAATGGTGTTAGACCAAATTAAATCTCGTCATGTCCCTAATCTTTGTGTCGAAGATCTCCCCATAGCATATCGACTGAGGTCCCATGGTAATAGCCGTTTCTTCTATTCTCCACTTCTAAGAATCCCCTAATCCTCAAGGCCACTAAGAACGAAGATCAGTGGCAACGAAAGTTCTTTTTCGTAAAAAAGGATTCTATCGTCAAGGGGTTTGACCTGCCAGTTGAATGGTTGACTTCGGGTAGGATTTAGGGTTTTAGGAATATCCCCAAATATATTTTAAAACTATATCCCTAACTGACATCTTCATTTCTTGTCCAACAAATTTCAGAGATCTAGCCCCTCCAAGTGCAGAATCGGAACTCAGGATCAAAGACATCTATCGACTTCCTGATAGTGAAAGAACCTTCTCCCTGTCTCTCATAAGTTCGAGCCAAAAATCAAGTTCAGAAATGTCTGGTAAGTATGTTATTAGACCAATTACAGAATATGAGTATTAAGAGTTAAGTATTTCTCCCTTCTTTATAGTGCCTGTTTTGGTCAAAAATTACCGAAGCAATTAAGTGATCAAATTAGTTATGTGAGGTAGTGTGCTAAGAAAATGTGTTAAAAATATGCTGATTAAGTTGTTTGTAAAAACAGTTTTCAGGATACAGCTTAGGATATTGAGCTGTATCTACGATCAAACTATGAGCAAAAAAGTAAAGGGGGTGACACGAGATATACGAGGAAAGCCCTTGATCAATCTAGATCGCCGGCACAAAACCTCGAGAGCTGACAATCGCAGCTGCCTTGTTCTTCTTATTGCTTTAAACGTCGAGATACAGTGCAGGATATTGATCAGATCGCTAAGTGTTACAATGCTTTTTGTGAGAGTGAAAGTTGCGAGAGAGTAAGTGTGAAAGAGTAGTGAGTGTTTCTGTGATGTCCTATTCGATCTGATTTACCCATCTATTTATAGCTATGAGATACAAACTAAAATTCCTACATTCAGGGGATACTCCTGAATATTCCATTATTAACATTGTGGACCGAGTAAAGCGGCTTCCAACGTCTTCCTTTGAACGACTTAGACCGAGTCTTCTGGGGAAAGGGTCCTCACGAACGTTACCAGCTTGGACTCGTACTCCTGCACATAATCCGTTAGTAATCCTCAGGATACCATTCAGGATGTTACCAATATCCTGAATCAGCATCCCGGATAAGAACATATATCAGATAAGCAAGATATAATTTAAAATATTATCCAGGATATGAGCTCAAAATTTCACCCATAACAATTGTCCCCAAAAAATGTTACCGTTTAGTATCCTGGCACTAACTGTTATATTTTTTTACGAATAACGAGGCAATTAAGAGATTAGACTCATGATGTGACCGTTTGCAACCGCGCAGCCTACATTTACTCATTGCTCCCCTATATCTTCTCATGCTTATCCCATTTAACCTTTACCGAAGAGAAAAAGGTAAATACTTCTCTCTCTTTACTCCATCTTCTTCTCACATTCTGTTTAATATTCCGGCGAGAATATGACAAGGCAAACAAGATCAAGCTCCGGTGACTCCGCCCCCTCATTCATCTAGCAGAATCTTCTCCAAGAACCGGAGAAAGAGATATGCTCCTTTGATAGTGCACACTTGTCGTCTCTCAAATCCTCTGGCATCTTCTCGAAAGGGACGGTGTTCCAGCCATTTGATCGGGAAATCCGATCAAATATGGTTTCCGACGAGTGGTTGTGCTTCAACGCTTCCCCTTTCACCTTAGGGTTGCAATTTCCTTTCTCGAACTTTATCACCGAGTTCTTTAATGTGACCAAAATCTGCTTCAGTCAAACAATGCCAATGCTCTGGCGAGTCTTGTCTGTTCTTGATCAGATCAAGAGGAATCATATCCCTGATCTCTCCGTTCATGACCTCCCCCTAGCGTATCGGCTTAGATGCCACGGTTCCTGTAGATTTTTGTTTTACTCTACCTCCGGCGATCCGCTGATACTTCGTGCCACCGGGAATGAGGAGAAATGGCAATCCAAATTCTTCTTTGTAAAAAGAGACTCAATCCCTGGTGGAACGGATTATCCGATGAAGTGGTTGATAAAGGGTAGGATTTAGGGTTTAAGGATGATCCTATCTTGTATCCTGCTTTATATCTTGAGCTAATCAATTTCTTTTTATTGTCTTGTACACAACCGATTTTAGGAAGCTTTCACCTCCCCTAGATGATTCACAGAAGAGAATTGACGCTATCAGACTCCTCTTAGAGGCTGAAAGAAGTTTTAATCCATCTCCACCATCTCCGCCCTCTTTCCAGTGAAAACATGTCTGGTAATGATCCTACACAATATTCTCCATACATGTTTTTAGTTGATATATTTAGGAAAGAATTTTACTCCCTGTACGCAGACTCCAGCAAAGTTCCAATCCTCCTTGATCTTGACGAAATTGACAGTTACCCCACTCCAGTCATTGTCAAGAAAGAGGCTCCTGCTGCTACCAGCTCCAAGCCGCTCCCGGCTCCTAAGGGCAACTCGAGAACTCGTGCTTCCACCGCAAAAAAGAGGAAAGGTTCTGAAGTTAGTGCCCTAGGCTCTGAAGGGTTCTCCTATGAAGAACTCAGCTTTTCTGACTCCTTGGAGCCAATGATATCCTTCCTCAACAAGGTAATATCCTGGGACTATCTCCTGCACACATATCCTGATAGGATATCCTGATAGGATATCCTGACAGGATATCCTGGTTAATACATTTTGACTTATACCTGAATTTTGACTTACAGGGCCTCCAACATCTGCTCCACATTTACACCGACGCTTGTAGCACGAACGCGTTTCAAGAAGCCAGGATCAAGCAACTCGAGACCACTGTTGCCGACCAAGGGGCCATCGCCGAGGTGAAGACTCGTCATTACGAGGATAAGCTGAAGAAGGTTACCCAGGATGCTGAGATCAAACTGGCCACCATCCAAATGGAGCATGAACAGGCCATGGTCTCTTTCCGGGAAGGGATCAAAGCCTCTGCCATCGTCTCTCTGCTACAAGCTCGTATTAAGATGGCTTATGAGGCCAAGGAGACAGGCCTTGAGTGCCCATCCTGGCCGGTTGAATCCTGGGTGGCAAAGCTGGAGGAGAGGCAAGGCTGTTCCCTTTCCTGCTGAAACTGGCGAACCCTCTAAATCAGCAGAGGTGGTGGACAAGGTTGGAGATAAGAAGGATGCTGGGACGGATGCTGGCGAGGATGCTGCGCAGGATGCTGAGGCTGAGAAGACGGAGAAGGCTGGAGAAGATGCCGATGTGTGAGGGCCTTCAGGTGGGCGATGATGGATGTATGTGCCAAGGCCGGAGCCCACTTTTTTAAATTTGATCGTTGGTTTGTAACCCCAAAACAATTTACTTTTTCTGCACTTTACTTTTCCTGCATTTGAACAATATGATGGCCAAAGGTGGAGGGATCCTGAGTTTCAGGACGAAGCCCTTGGTCATCACAGTTAGTATGCTTTGCTTTTGAACAATATAACAGTTGGAGGTGGATGGGTCTTGATTTGAGACAAAACCTTCAACTGTTAAGTAAATATGGTAACGAACTATTCGTGCTCTTGGTGGATGGACCTTGGTTTGAGGTGAAACCAAGAGCACATCTTTTGGTATGTTAATAATATAACCTTCTTTTGGCTTTATTTCTGTTGTTATACCTTTACTACATGAATTTTACTTATAAAAACAGTTTTGTTTGAACATTCTTGGGAACACATTGTAAGTGTATCCTGAAAGATATCCTGTTCAGGATACTGACACGCAATCCGTAAAATTCAAGTGATCCAAATAAAAAGGAGAGATCATACCAGAGATTCTTAAAGAGTCGATTCCAATCTTTAATTATAGAAATGTCCCCAGTGTAGATTTATAAGTTTGAATTCATCCTTTAAACTGTATGGTGTATGTCCCCTGTGTTCAGCATACTTGAAGACTTAGAAATGTAAACATAATTGTACTTTAGCTTTACTGAATAAATCCTGAATATCCTGGGATAAACCCTTAATATCCTGGGGATAAACCCTTAATATCCTGGGGATAAACCCTGATTTTCATGCGCTACAGGCGAGAGTGTATAAACTCCAAGACTTAGAAAGGTGAAAACCTTTAAACCTTAGAGGGAATGAAAATACCCTTTCGTGAGAGAGGGTGATCAATCCTCATATACCTTCAGGATCCAGGATATAGCCAATAGTAACGGAATTGTCAGCCACTTTTACATGAACTGGTCCCGCTACCTTGAACTATCCCCAGATAACTTGCGCTCCAGGCGGGGTGTTTAAACCCAATTCGTAAGAAAGGTGAATACCTTTAAACCTCTGAAGGGATTAGAATCCCTTATACGTGAGAGATGGGGCCAATCCTCTAATCTTTCGAGTTATCCTGAGTGTATATCCTGCAAAACAACCTTATACTAAGGTGGGTGTTAGCTTGGCTAACACCCCTCCGATGCTTAAGTCAGTATTGGGTTCGAAAGAATAAATAAACTCACATATATTGAAAAGAGATAGAATTCATACCATCCTGAGTTAGAAATTAAATTCTAAACTCACTTGAAATAGAGCTTTAGATGTATAGCGTTCCAGGATCTTGGTAGCATATCCCCTTCCATATTCTTGAGTCGGTATGCTCCTTTTCCTGCTTCTGATTCAATCTCATAGGGTCCTTCCCACTTTGGAGCCAATTTTCCATCGGCAGGATTAGTAGTATTCTGAAAAGCTTTTCTTAACACCCAATCCCCAACTTGAAACCTCCTAGTCCTTATATTCTTGTTGTATGCTCTGGATATCCTCTGTTGATATGATGCCATCCTTAGTTTTGCTGCATCTCTTGTTTCATCTACAGTGTCCAAATCTTGGCACAAAGCTTCAGGATTTTGTTCAGGATCCCGAAGGATAGATCTTGCTGTAGGTATCACTATTTCTGTTGGGATCACTGCTTCTGCTCCAAATACCAAGGAAAACGGGGTTTGGCCAGTTTCATTTTTTACCGTTGTTCTATCAGCCCACAAAACAAAGGGTAACTCTTCTGCCCATCTTCCTTTCTTAGCCCCTAGTCTCTTCTTTAAGTTGTTGACAATTATCTTGTTTGAGGATTCGGCTTGTCCATTTGCTTGAGGATGTACCGGAGTAGATGTGATCATTTTGATTCCCCAACTCTTGCAAAAGTCAGTAGTCCTTTTGCTTATAAACTGGGATCCAATGTCACAAATGATTTCAGCTGGTACTCCAAACCTGGTCAGGATATTCCTCTTTATGAAGGATACTACTTCTTGGTCTCTAACTTGAACAAATGCTTCAGCTTCAACCCACTTTGAGAAATAATCAGTCATTGCCAGCATAAAGACTTTTCCTCCTGGAGCTTTTGGTAATTTCCCTACTATGTCCATCCCCCATTTCATGAATGGCCAAAGGGAAGCTATAGGATATAGTGGTTCAGCTGGTTGATGTAGTATGTTACTGTGCCTTTGACATGCATCAAACCTTCGAGCATATGCTGCAGCATCTTTCTTCATTGTCGGCCAATAGTATCCAGTTCTCAATATTTTTGAAAATAACGACATGCCCCCAGTGTGGTTACCACAATCCCCTTCATGTATATCCTGAAGTACTTCTTTGGCTTCAGGGTCTTCCAAGCATCTCAAATATGGTCATGCAAGAGATTTCTTGTACAAAACATTATTCATAATAGTGAATCGTGATACCTTCATCCTAAATGCCTTGGGATTTTCGTCTTTAGGGATGTGTCCTTCCTTGAGATATCTTATGATTGGAGCCGTCCAGGATTCAGGATCCTCTTCAGGATACTCAGCTCCAGGATCCTGAATACCTACTACTTCCTTATCCTGAAGATTCATTGTAGGATACAAGATATGCAATATTGGTAATTGGGTTCCCTCTGGTATCCTAACAGATGATCCTAAGTTTGCCAAGGCATCCGCTTCAGCATTACCTTCTCTTGGTACCTGTTCAAGTGTAAAAACATCGAAATATCTTGCTAATTTTTTTGAGAAGATCGAGGTATTCGATTAACTTCTCACCTTTAACTGCATAGGATCCATTAAAATGATTAGTGACAAGGAATCAACATATACTTTCAAATTCTTGATATTCATATTCTTAGTCAATTCTAATCCTGCAATTAAAGCCTCATATTCTGTTTCATTATTAGTAGCAGGAAACTCACACCTAATAGCCTGGGGTAATATGTCCCCCTGTGGCGATTTTAGTAGTATTCCCAATCCTACTCCTCTGACATTAGATGCTCCATCGGTATATAATGTCTAGGATCCTGAGGATTCTCCTAATTGTTGGACCTCTAGGTCTACTTCATCCTGAATGTCACTACTGAAATCAGCCACAAAGTCAGCTAGAGCCTGTGATTTTATGGCATTTCTGGGTTCGTACACTAAGTCATAAGCACTTAATTTCACTAACCACTTAGCCATCCTGCCTAACATCTCAGGTTTCCTAAGCACATTCTTAACGGGATAATTGGTTTTAACATGTATCCTATGTGTCTCAAAGTAATGTCTAAGCTTCGTTGATGCCATAACTAGTGCTAGTATCAATTTTTCTAAATGAGAATACCTAGTTTCAGCATCTAACAAACTTTTACTAACATAATAGACAGGATATTGCTGACCTTCATGATCCTTTATAAGGACGGCACTTACAGCATTCCCCGATACTGCGAGGTATAGGGACAGTGGTTCGCCATTCTCAGGCTTCATCAATAGGGGTGCAGTTGAAAGATACTGCTTCAAATCCTGCAGAGCTGCTTCATGCTTCTCTCCCCATTCGAACTTCTTGTTTTTCTTCAGGATATCATAAAATTCCTTGCATTTCTCGGAGGATCTTGAGATAAATTTGTTCAATGCTGCAACTCGCCCTGTTAACCGTTAAACATCCTTCATATTTGAAGGTGATTTGATATCCAAGATGGCTTTAATCTGCTCCGGGCTTGCCTCTATTCCTCTTTTGGTCACCATATATCCTAGAAACTTTCCTGCCCCCACTCCGAAATGGCACTTAGCAGGATTTAGTTTCATGTTATACTGATCCAGGATATCAAATGCTCCCTTAATATCCTGGAGGTGATCCTCAGCCTTTTTAGATTTTACCACCATATCGTCAATGTATACCTCCATGGTGTCCCCCATCTTGTCTTTGAACATCATGTTTACCAATCTCTGGTATGTTGCACCTGCATTTTTCAAACCGAAAGGCATAGCAGTATAACAATAAATACCTGTTGGTGTCATGAAGGCAGTATCCTCCTGGTCCGAAGGCTCCATCTGGATCTGCTGAAATCCTGAGGATGCATCCATGAAGGTTAACATCTCATGCCCGGCAGTAGCATCCACCATTGCGTCAATATGAGGAAGAGGAAATGGGTCTTTGGGACAAGCCATATTCAAGTCTGTGTGATCTACACAGACCCTCCATTTCCCATTTTTCTTCTGCACCTACATTTGCCAGCCTCTTGGAAACTTGACTTCTCTGATCATTTTGGACTTCAACAATCTTTCAACTTCCTCTTGGATAATTGTATTTCGTTCATGAGCAAACTTCCTTCTCTTTTGCTGAACAGGCTTGAACGACCTGTCAATTCCAAGCTTGTGAGTGATAATGTCTTTGGATATACCTGTCATATCCTCATGCTTCCATGCAAACGTTGACATCCTGCACTTCAAAAAGTTAGTTAACTGTTCTTCAATATCCTGAGGGATATTGGTTCCTACGAGCACCGAGATATCAGGATTATCCTGATCCAGGATAACTTTCTTCATATCCTGCTCTGAAGCCTCCACGATATCCTGGGCCCGCATCTTTAATTGCTATGTTGTATTAGGCTTGGTTGAGGATTTCATTGAGGATGAGTAACATTCCTTTGCCTCCTACTGATCACTATCAACCTTGACAACCCCCCAATGGGTAGGGATCTTGATGCATTGATGGTAAGTTGATGGCACAGCCTTCATATCATGGATCCATGGCCTGCCCAGTATGATGTTATAGCAGGATAGGGAGTCCATCACACAGAAACGTTGTATCGAGTTGACCCCTTCAACATATACTGGTAACTTTATCTCTGCCACTGTGTTCCTAGCCTCTCCACTGAACCCAACAAGCAAGGTGGACTTCGAAGTGATATCCATTGGAGATACATTCATTCTTTTCAAAGTCTCAAGTTGGATTATGTTGACGGGGTTGCCATTATCTACCAATATCCTGCGTACAAAATGGTTAGCCACATATAATGTTATTACCAGAGCATCATGGTGAGGATCCTGGACAGTATCCCTATCATCACTATCAAATGTGATCACTTTATCAGTTGTGAGGGTAGTCATCCTGGCTGGTTTATCTCCACTTTCGGCCTTAGCTTCCCTTTCATGTCTCTTGGCCGCAGAATACGAAGTCCCACAAATGTCGGATCCTCCTGAAATAAAGTTGATTATCTTGGCATCCGCATGAGGTGATGCTGCTCGTTCAGGATCCTTCTCGGTATCCTGACCCTTATTCTTCTTTCTTCCTAGGAGATCCTTCAGATATCCCTTGCTTAGAAGATAACTTATCTCTTTTCTTAGAGCAATGCAATCCTCAGTTACATGTCCGAAATCTTCATGGAAGGCACACCATTTGGACTTATCCTTCCAATCAACTTTTTGTTGATTCTTTCGAGGCCACCTAGCTTTGTCTCCTAAACCCTGCATAGCATACATTAATTCAGGTATGTTAACAGAAAAGCAATATTCAGATAATTCAGGATATTCTTCAGGATCATCTTCTTCAACAACGTTCACTTTCTTGTTGTCATTTCTACCATACGGCTTAGAGCGATATGATTTAAACGAGGATTCTTACTTCCTATTAGTTGACTCATAAGTGGTGGACGAGTTCATCCTTTCTTGCATCTTTTTGTCATCCTCCAGTCGAATATATCTTAGGGCCCTGTTTCGAGCTTCATCCAAGTTCCTGCATGGGTTCATTACAAGATCCTGGTAAAATTGAGAATCTTTTTGCAGCCCCATCTTGAAAGCCTGCACAGCTATTGCAACATCAAGATGTGGAATGTCTAAGGATTCTCGGCTAAACTTGTTCACATAATCTCTTAAGGATTCCTGAGGCCCTTAAGTTATCCAGTAGAGATCACTTGTTAGTTTTTCAAAACTCCGACTACAAGAAAATTGACTATTAAATAAATTCACTAGGTGAGCAAATGATGTAATCGAATGAGGAGGAACATTCAAGAGCCATTTCAAGGCCGATCCTGTTAAGGTAGAACCAAAACCCTTGCATAGGCATGCTTCCTTGAGCTCCGGAGGGATAGGGTTAATCTCCATTCTTTCCCTATACTGGGCAATATGCTCTTCAGGATCCGTAGTCCCATCATAGAGCTTCATGTTGGGGGTTTGATATCTCTTTGGGATCTCAGCATCACATATAGGATATGCAAAGCGAGATATCCTGTGGCTGTCTTGGGACACTTCTGGAATTGGCTGGACCACTCCAGGTACACTGGATATCATGTCCTTCAATTTCTGAAGCTCCCTAGTAAATGTTGTTGTCATACCTGCATCCTGCAAAGATCCATTATTGTTGGTAGCAAGAATATTATTGTTTGATACGTTACCAGTCTGAGGATTCTGGCCATATCTTGAAGCATATCCTGAGCTCCTCACAGTTGACATCCTGACCGAGGAGGGTATTTCAGGAGTATGATTCTGAGGATGGCTAGGCACAATATTTCCCCTGTTATCCTCAGTATATACGGCCGAGCTGAAGTTCAAGGCTCTGGGCAGTAAAGGAGTGACATTATCCTCAGCAGATCTGCTTGAGCTAGATTTCAAGAGTTGTATTTCTCTCATTAGCATTTGGTTGGTTTCCTGCTGTTGCCTCATCTGTTCCTGTACACTACCAAACAAGGTTAGAATTTCATCATTAGAAGCTAGAACAGGAGCAGATCCCTGAATGTCCCGAGTAGGAATAATATCCTGAAGTTGTGAAGAAGCCTGCATCCTTGGAGGAGGTGGTGGAAGCGTTGAACCAACGGTAGCAGAGGTTGTAGCAGACACGGTAAAGGAGCTCATGTTTGATCTTGAGGCCATTGCAAATAGTGTGGCAAAAAGTTTTGAGAATATAAATCCAAGTAATGATTTCGCAAAAGTTTTTAGTAATGATAGCACCACTTGCCCCACGGTGGGCGCCAAATTGTTTTCGTCAAAAATTACCGAAGCAATTAAGTGATCAAATTAGTTATGTGGGTGTTAGGGAGGATTTTCTAAATCCTAAGGATCACGGGTCCTCAACTGCTATCAGGATTATGCATCCTCAATTCTGTTTGAATTAAGGATCTTCAGCAAGTGTCGCAAGATCAGGATCCAGGATCACTGTTGTTATCCTACTACTAACAATTGTCTTCCTTGTACGTAAACTTCTTTTGCAGGGACGAGAGCATGGCCCAAGTCTCACCGAAGTTCCTGGAGTATATTCCCTCAATATTCCGCACGTGCTTGACCATTGTGAATGTTAGGGGTGGATTTCTAAATGATCAGTGATCCTCATTTACTGTTGGGTTTAGTGATCCTCAATTCTGTCTGAAGTAGTGATCCTCAGAAGTGTTGCAGGATTAGGATCATGGATCATCATAAGGATCCTTGTACTAATGGTTGTCTACTTTGAATTCGAAATTGTTTTGCAGGAGTATCAACTTGGACTTGGTCTTGGCGATATTCCTGGAGCATATTCTATGTTTATTCCGCACGTGCTTGGCCAGAAGTGGACGTTATGGAGTCGTGGAGGACTTGCACCATTTGCGGAATGTTAGTTAGAGTAGATATTTTCTATTTTTAAAGGGGTAGCGAGTTAATTAGAAAACACTTGGCTATTTTTGGCTACACACACACTCGTACAACTGCTCTCACCAGCTCTCGTGAACTTACTTGGCGATTACACACTTTCCTACACAATACACTAAAGTGATCATTGTACTTAGCTCGCTATCATCCGAAGTTGTATTACATTTCTTGTTTAATTTAAGTTGGTGATCGGTAGTTTCCATCACCCGAGGTTTTTTATGCCGGAGATCATTCATTGATCAAGGGCTTTTTCCTCGTATAAATCTTCGTGTCACTTGTTCATTACATTTCATAGTGATCCTTATTGTTGTTCATCAATTCAAGCATCATACCTCACAACAGAAAGTTTGGTTGCATTATCATTGCTTGATTTTTGACCAAAACAGTTTGGCGCCCACCGTGGGGTAATTGGTGCTTCATTCCTAAGAAGATTCGTGTTTTCGTGATCATTTCGGTTTATAACAACCAGGCAGATGGCTTCTTCAGCAAAGAACACTTCAAACTTGATGCCGTCATTCAGTTCTTCACAAGGCGTTCCTCCTTTGCCTCCACCACCTTCTGGATCCCAGATGAATGCTGAGAATGCTGCGAAGAAACCAACCTCCATTTTCCAAAAACCACCAACTTCTTCTGTTTCAACTAATCCTACTACTAATGATCTTTACATTCTGATTTTGCAGATGAGGAATCATGCACAAGAGCAGGACAAAACCAACGAAAGGATCCTCCGGGAGATCGATGAGATCAAGAAACAGAAGAAATCAGTGGAGGATCACTCCCCTCTGATGCCAAGGTCGCTGAACTTCGACACTCCAGTCATAACTTCCCAACACTCAGCAGTTCCGGACATGCAATACTTGGGTTAATTACCAGGAAGGCGTTATGGAACAACAACTATGAGTCAGGCATTTGTCTCTCACTTCCAGCCTCAAGGATCCTCTTCTCAACCATCAGGATCCTCTTCTCAGCATCAGGGATACTACACGTCAGGAGGATATTTGGGAATGCATGCAGTTCAAGGATCTTCCCAGGTCCAAGGATCCTCCCAGGTCCAAGGATCCTCCCAGGTCCAAGGATCCTCCCAGGTCCTAGGATCCTTCCCGGTCCAAGGATCCTCCCTTGTCCCAGGATCCTCTCTGGTTCCAGGATCCTTTCAGGTTCAAGGATCATCTCAACTTCAAGGATCCAACATCCTTCAGGATCAAGGATTTTTTAGAAGTATGCAGCCTCAGAGCTCAGACATTCATCAAGGAGACTTCATACCAATGCAGACCATTGCTCCCTCTGGTCCTTCAATCATGCCAGAGTCTCGTCAATATGGATTCACATCCGCAATTCCAAACATGAATCCTGTGGGAGGTAACACTTTTAATAATTCATATAACACTAACCATGGCTTAATGCAGGATACAGGTATCAATCAGGCTATGGCTAGAGAATTACAGAAGCTCAAGGATATGATATCCAGTGTACCAGGAATGGTTAAACCCATTCTTGAGATCCCAGATGGTAGCCATAGGATATCTCGTTTTGCACCACCCTTATGTGATGCTGAGATACCTAAAAGATTCTAGATACCATCCATGAAGCTCTATGATGGTTCAACGGATCCAGAGGAGCATGTAGCTCAATACAGGGAGAGGATGGAGATCAATCCAATTCCTGAAAGGTTAAAAGAAGCATGTCTATGCAAGGGATTTGGATCCACACTTACAGGATCTGCTCTTAAATGGCTGCTAAGTCTTCCCCCTTACTCTATTATTTCATTTGCTAATCTAGTTAATTTGTTTAATAGTCAATTCTCTTGTAGTAGAAAGTTTGAACGATTAACTAGTGATCTATATAGGGTAACACAAGGTCAAAATGAATCACTTAGAGATTATATCACTAAGTTTAGTAAAGAATCCATGGATATTCCTAACTTGGATATTGCTACGGCTGTAGAAGCCTTTAAAATGGGATTACTTAGGGATTCATTATTCTATGATGATCTTGTAATGATACCTTGCAGGAATCTTGATGAAGTAAGAACCAGGGCCCTTAGGTTCATCCGCCTAGAGGATGACAAAAGGATCCAGGATAGACTAGCAGGATCCTCAAAACAGGAGAAACAAGGATCCTACTTCAGGAACAACAAAATCCAAGTTCTACAATAAGTCTGACAATCAGAATGTGCATTCAGTGGAACAAGAAGAGGATGATGAAGATTATCCTCCTATTTCTGAATACTGTTTTTCTGTTGATAACAATGAACTAATCCTTTCAATGCAGAATCTAGGTGAGAAAGCTAGGTGGCCAAGGAAGAATGATAAACCAGCTGCTACAAAGGATAAGTCCAAGTGGTGTGCATATCATGAGGAGTGTATTGCACTGAGAAAGGAAATTGGTTACTTGTTGAGCAAGGGGCATTTGAAGGAACTCTTGGGTTGAAAGAAGTCAAGGATCCAGGATCCCGGAAAGGGCTCCTGCTCCTCCAGCAAATGCACAAGTCATAAATTTCATATCCGGTGGATCAGACATCTGTGGTACATCCTTTTCAGCAGCAAAGAGACACACTAAGGAAACAAAGATGGATAGTGGAGACAGACCCGTTCGGACCTCCGTTGTCACCCAGGATAAAGTCATAACCTTTGATGAGGATGATCGTGTTGACGTCCAGGATCCTCATCATGATGGTCTTGTAATTACATTATTTATTTCTAACCACTTTGTTCGCAGGATCCTTATAGATGGAGGAAGCTCTGTGAACATTATTCAGCTTGATGTTCTCAAGAAGATGAATATCCCAGAGTCTGATATTATCCCAAGATCCTCAGTACTTGTGGGATTCAGTGGAGAAACTAAGAATACATTGGGGGACATCAAACTCCCAATCTATATTGAAGGATTGCATTCTTATCAAAAGTTTTGTGTTATTGATTTCTTATCATGTTGTAATGTTATCCTTGGCAGGCCATGGATACATGATATGAAGGCAGTCCCATCCACCTATCATCAATGTGTAAAGCTTCCAAGTCCTTGGGGAGTGGTGAAAATTGAGAGTGATCAACAGGAGGCTAAAAATTGCTATACCTCATCAATGAAGCCAGCCTCAAGACCAAGGGAGCAATAGCAATTAAAGTATCCTTCAAGAGATGTCTTGGAGGCAAGAGAACAGGATTTGAAAGAAATCCTCATGGATCCTGATGATCCTGAATCCAAGATCTTCATAGGATTAGGGATCCTTAGAGATATTGAACAAGAGCTAGTATCCTTCCTCAAAAGAAGGAAAACCACCTTTTCCTGGAAACATGAGGATATGACAGGTATATCTAAAGATATAATTACTCATAAACTTGGCATTGACAGGTCATTTAAGCCAATTCATCAAAAGAGGAAGAAATTTGCACCTGAAAGGAATGCCATTATCCAGGAAGAGGTAGATAAACTACTTCGGGCAGGTATGATTAGAGAGGTTAAGTATCCAAAATGGTTAGCCAATGTGGTTGTTGTTCAAAAGAAAAAAGAAAAATGGAAAGTGGAGGGTATGTGTCGATTTTACAGATTTAAACAAGGCATGTCCCAAGGATCCTTTCCCATTACCCCACATTGACTCCATGGTGGATGCTACCGTGGGTCATGAGTTGTTAACTTTTATGGATGCTTCATCTGGATTTCAACAAATTCAGATGGAACCATCTGATCAAGAGGATACAGCCTTTATGACCCCAACTGGTATATACAGTTATATTGCTATGCCGTTTGGATTAAGGAATGCAGGCGCCACTTATCAAAGGCTAGTTAATATGATGTTCAAGGAAAAAATTGGACACACGATGGAAGTCTATATTGATGACATGGTGGTTAAGTCCAAGAAAGCTGAGGATCACCTTAAAGACTTGGAGGAAGCATTCAATATCCTTGATAAATATAATATGAAACTTAATCCTTCTAAGTGTCATTTTGGTGTGAAGGCAGGTAAATTCTTAGGATATATGGTAACAAAGAGGGGCATTGAAGCAAGTCCAGAACAAATCAAGGCTATAGTGAATATCAAATCTCCTGCCAACGCTAAGGATGTGCAAAGATTGACAGGCAGGATCGCAGCCTTGAACAGATTCATATCCAAACCCTCAGAAAAGTGTAAGGAATTCTATGATATCCTGAGGAAGAACAAGAAATTTGAATGGACTGAGAAGCATGAAGGTGCCCTCAAGGCTCTTAAAGATTACCTATCCTCAGCCCCAGCCTTGATGAAAGCAGAAAAAGGAGATGTGTTATCCTTATACTTGGCGGTATCCTCAAAAGCAGTAAGTGCGGTCCTTGTTAAGGATCACCAAGGTACACAACATCATGTTTATTATGTAAGTAACAGCTTACTTGATGCTGAATCCAGGTATTCACATTTAGAAAAACTTATCCTTGCATTAATCATGGCATCCACTAAATTGAGACATTATTTTGAAACTCATGCCATTATTGTTAAGACTAATTTTCCTATTAAGAATGTTCTCAGGAAACCTGAAATGTCAGGATGGATGGCTAAGTGGGCAGTGAAGTTAAGTGCATATGATATAAGATATGAACCAAGGACTGCCATCAAATCCCAAGCCTTAGCTGACTTTGTGGCAGATTTTAGTAGTGATTTGCAAAAGGAGGCTGAATTAGAAGTCCAACAGCTTAAAGAAACCAAGGATCCTTGGGTACTGTTCACTGATGGATCCTCTAATGTAAACAGAACAGGGCTTGGAATACTACTAAAATCGCCACAGGGGGACATAATACCCCACTCCATAGCTTGTGAATTTCAAACTACCAACAATGAGGCTGAGTATGAAGCCTTGATAGCTGGTTTGCAAATTGCAAAGCATATGAGGATCAGGTATCTTGAGGTACATGTAGATTCTTTATTGATCACTAATCACTTTAATGGATCCTATGCTGTTAAAGGTGAAAAGCTAATCAAATATTTGGAGATAGTCAAAGAATTGGCACTCTCTTTTGTATCCTTTAGTTTGACACAGGCACCAAGGGAAGAGAATGCAGAGGCAGATGCATTAGCCAATTTAGGATCATCCTTGAAGATCCCAGAGGATATCAAGATCCCTATTATCCATGTCCTGACCCCGGCTATTGAGGATCATGTAGCTATGGAAATAGGAGAGGATTCTGCAATCATCCCTAGTGATGATACTCAATCTCATTCAGGATCATGGATCCTTCCAATGATGAGATACATACAACATGGAGAGATTCCTACAGGAGAAAACCCTAGGGCTTTCAAAATCAATGTATCTCAATTTACAATTTTGAATTATATGTTGTACAAACGATCTCTTGTAGGACCATATTTAAGATGCATTGTGGATCCTGAAATCCAAGAAGTCCTAAAGGATTTCCATGAAGGAGATTGTGGAAATCACACTGGGGGCAGGGCATTATTCTCAAGGATCCTGAGCACAGAATAATATTGGCCCACTATGAAGAAGGATGCTGTGGAGTATGCCAAGAAGTGTGATCCTTGTCAGAGGCATAGTAATATCCTTCACCAACCAGCAGAGCTCTTGCATCCTATATCCTCTTCTTGGCCATTCATGAGATGGGGAATGGATATAGTTGGAAAGCTTCCTAAGGCACCTGGTGGAAAAGTATTCATGCTTGCTATGACTGATTACTTCTCTAAGTGGATAGAGGCTGAAGCCTTTGCTCAAGTCAGAGAAAAGGAAGTTATATCCTTCATTAAAAGAAACATTATTACTAGATTTGGTATCCCTTCTGAGATTATTTGTGATAATGGATCCTAATTTATTGGGAATAGAACTACTAACTTTTGTGACAGCTGGGGGATTAAGATGATAACATCAACACCAGTCCACCCACAAGCTAATGGTCAGGCAGAATCATCCAACAAGATTATCATTAACAATTTGAAGAAAAAGCTTGGATCCAAGAAAGGAAAATGGGCAGAAGAACTACCTTATGTGCTTTGGGCTGATAGGACAACTCCCAAGAATGCTACAGGCCAAACTCCATTTTCTTTGGTATTTGGGGCAGAATCAGTGATCCCTACAGAGATGGTGGTTCCAACTGCAAGAACGAGCATTCGTGATCCTGAAGAAAATGCTGAAAACTTGGTTCAAGACCTGGATACTATAGAGGAAATCAGGGACTTGGCAAGGATAAGGATGGCCAGTTATCAACAAAGGATGTCTGGAGCTTACAACAAAAATGTCAGGATCAGGAAATTCCAAGTTGGTGATATGGTATTAAGGAAAGCATTTCAAAATACCACCAATCCTGCTGATGGAAAGCTAGCACCAAAGTGGGAAGGCCCCTATTTGATTGAAGCTGAAGCGGGAAAGGGGGCATATCGATTGCTAACAATGGAAGGTGATTTGCTACCAAGAGCTTGGAATGCTGTCCATTTGAACAAGTATTTTATGTGACTAGGATCCATGATCCTCATTTGACAAGTATCATTGAAGGATCCTTACAGACAGATGATCCTCTTTCTGGTAACATTCTAATCTCAAACTATTTCATTCTTTTATTCTCTTATATAAGGATAAGGATCCTGCATCCTTTATCCTCCGTTTACTTGGTTCTGAGTTTTGAAGGTTCAGGTATCCTTAACTGAGGATTGAGTATCCACAGAAGTATCCAGTTATTTGGGCTTGACCCCAGTTATTTGGGCTAGTCCCCAGTTTGGGCCTGTCCCCAGTTTCGCCAGTAGCGCACGATGATCCTGGTATAGTTCATGGCAATGGGACCAGTACTTGCTTTAGGGGCTGACAATTTCATTGTACTGGCTATATTCAGGATCCTACGTATAATGGTAGACGTACCATACATCCGTTCCTAAGGTTTCTAACGTTTTCACGTTAGCTAAGGTTTTGGCATTTTCATGTCACTAAGTTTGGATAGTCGCCAGTGAGGGCCATACTCCAGTTTACATACGATCCTTTGGGCTTGTCCCCAGTTATCCTTCAGTTATCCTTTGTGCTTATCCCCAGTTATCCTTTGGGCTTGTCCCCAGTTATCCTTTGGGCTTGTCCCTTTGGGCTTGTCCCCAGTTATCCTTTGGGCTTGTCCCCAGTTATCCTTTGGGCTTGTTCCCAGTTATCCTTTGGGCTTGTCCCCAGTTATCCTTTGGGCTTGTCCCCAGTATATTGGGCTTGTCCCCAGAATTGTTGGGCTTGTCCCCAGTTACTAACTTTCATCTTATATTGGCTTAGTCCCAAGTTGTATCCTATTTCAGGTTTTTGAAGTTAAACGACTAAGGATCCTTGATCCTTACCTTTTACTAAGGTTTGTCTTCTGGGTTATCCTGATATTAAGTGTTAAAAGATAGGATCATAACTTGGATTCTCAGGTATGATCCTTAACTATTTTGATTTTATTCATTATTTATTTGAATGACCCTTATCCTTTGACAACTGAATTTGTGATCCTTAAACTATATTACTTTTCAGAACTTATCGATTATAGGATATGTGATTCTTGATCATATCCTAAAAATTTTTGAGGATATTTCTTAAATTCTTTCTTTACTTGATAAGTTTAAACAAATTGAACAACACAACAATTAGAAAGTAAAATACTAACAAGGATATCAACACAGGATAAGCCAAAAAGTTAAGGTTATTTTATTCACAAAAGCTTAAACCCTTTTAAGGTTGTCAAAATTGCCAACCCACGTTTCTACCAGCAAAACGTGGCCCGTCCACATGGGTTGGCAAAGGGTGTCCATTGTTCATAGGTCTAACAAGTGCAGGAAATTAAAGACGGAAGGATAACAAGTGGCTTCATCCCCCAAACAGAGGATCCATCCACCACCCATTATCCTACCTATTGTTCAAAGGATCATCCATGATCCTCAACCCTAATTACTATTTTTAAGTATAGACCAACCATTGTTCATCAAAACATCATCAAAATAAAAACCATAACCAAACTAAAAAAATGGGCTCCGGCTACGTCTAGAAATGTCCTTCATCGCCCATTCATTCAGCCTACACCTTCGCTGCATCATCATCCCCTCCACCTCCAGTATCCTTCGCCTGATCCTTGCCACTACCACTAGCCTCGATTGCCAGGACCTCGTCAGCCTCATCCTCATCCTCCAACTCAGCCAGCCTGGCCTTCCAGCCTTCCATGTCCCAGCTGCTCCTATCAAATGCGGGATCCTGAGCTTCTTGGGCCATCTGTAGCTTGGTCTTGTACATGGCAATGGCGGCGGAGACCTTAGCATCCTCCGTGATCTCGCTCTTCTCATAATCAAAGTTGATCAGAATGGCAGCTGTTTGAGCTTTGGCATCGTTGAGATCCTTTTCAAGGGAAGCGATCTTGAGGTCTTTGAGCATGGCTACTTTCTGGAGGTCAGAGTGTTTCTCCTCTAGCTCTTCAACATTCCCAACATAATCCTCGATCTCCGCAAATTTCTACAATAAAGACAATGCAAAGATTAGGATCAGGTGATCCTCAAGTGGATAGGGTAATTAAACTGAGTCAGTGATCCTTACATCATTGAAGTACTTGAGAAATTGATGACGAATCAGAGGTAAGCCTTGGAGGTTGTCAGCTTCGGAGGTTTTTCTCTTCTTTCCACCTCTTCCCTTTGAAGTGGTAGCTTTGGGGATTACAACGGAGGGGCTAGCAGCAGACTTTTTCTTGGATCGGACGGTGTCAAGCTCAGTGACACTGAATTTGGATGCAGATCTTGATGACTTTCCAGCGCCTACACATCCAAAACAGATAAGTATCCTTATCCTATTTCTTTTTAACTATCTATTCAAACATTTAAATATAAAAAGTACAGGATACTTACTTGACATAGTAACAGAACCTGAGGATACTTCCTGTGAATCCTGGGTGTTTGTTTTGAATGATCTTGTTGCAAGATCAAGTTTTCTGAAAGCAGCAAGTCTCCCCTCAGTGGCAGGTGAGGGTATAATATGTGAAATAGTGATGGTTGTACAAAAGAAACAGAAGCATATTAGTAATCATCATCAGAATTGAGCTTACTCAGTGATCCTTCTAAGGATCCTCTATCCTACCATGAGTGCTCCACTTCCTCGGCAGATCCTTTCCATACGGGATAGATTCCCTTCTGATAAAGAAGAACCGATGTTTCCAATTGGTATCATTCTTAGTAGCTTTAAAGATGGGATGTTCTTCTCCGGGTTCACGCTTGAATAAATATCGGTGGGATCCAAATGTTGTGAGATCATACATCTCGGCCAATTCCGACATTCCCAGGTTAATTCCTTCTTGCTCAATGATCCTTTCAAGGGTATATAAGACCCTCCAGATCATTGGCATAGCTTGAATATAGGAGATGCCGGTGAGGGAGAAAAAGGATTGGGTGAATTCAGGGAAAGGATACGAGTATCCTATTGAGAAAGGAGTGACTGGGAAAGCTACCCAAGTTTCGAAAACGTAATCACTCATAACAGTGGGATCAAACGATTTGAAAGTGGTGTTCGCTGGGAAGCAATGCCGGATTCTGTCTATTTGTGGGTCAGAGAAGCAACATCTTTCTTTCGGTGAATCTTTGATGATCCCCTGGCTCTTGAGAGGACTGTCCTTCTTATGATCCTTGGCTGGTGAGGATCTTAGCATCATCTTGGTTTCGAAGAAGGTAAAGAAAGAAGGAGCAGAGAAAGAAAACGTACAGGAAGAAGAGGAAGAGAAATACCTGCTTAATCGTCGGATGTGAATTTAAAGGGAGTTCTCTTGAATTTAAATGTGAAATGATCCCTATCTCTAACTCCTATTTATAATGATGATTCTGCAGGATAGTCACCTCATTGACGTCATGTTCGCAACGGCTAGTCCGATTATAACGGCTAGTTCTCCGTTGGTTAATTGCGGATAAGAACAAAATATAACTCATTTATTTACATAATTACTCCTTATATTTTGGGGGCAATTGTTAGGGGTGGATTTCTAAATGATTAGTGATCCTCATTTACTGTTGGGTTTAGTGATCCTCAATTCTTTCTGAAGTAGTGATCCTCAGAAGTGTTGCAGGATTAGGATCATGGATCATCATAAGGATCCTTGTACTAACGGTTGTCTACTTTGAATTCGAAATTGTTTTGCAGGAGTATCAACTTGGACTTGGTCTTGGCGATATTCCTGGAGCATATTCTATGTTTATTCCGCACGTGCTTGGCCAGAAGTGGACGTTATGGAGTCGTGGAGGACTTGCACCATTTGCGGAATGTTAGTTAGAGTAGATATTTTCTATTTTTAAAGGGGTAGCGAGCTAATTAGAAAACACTTGGCTATTTTTGGCTACACACACACTCGTACAACTGCTCTCACCAGCTCTCGTGAACTTACTTGGCGATTACACACTTTCCTACACAATACACTATAGTGATCCTTGTACTTAGCTCGCTATCATCCGAAGTTGTATTACATTTCTTGTTTAATTTGAGTTGGTGATCGGTAGTTTCCATCACCCGAGGTTTTTTATGCCGGAGATCATTCATTGATCAAGGGCTTTTTCCTCGTATAAATCTTCGTGTCACTTATTCATTACATTTCATAGTGATCCTTATTGTTGTTCATCAATTCAAGCATCATACCTCACAACAGAAAGTTTGGTTGCATTATCATTGCTTGATTTTTGACCAAAACAGTGAACGTTATGGAGATCGTGGGGAGAGTGCACAAATTGCGGATAGTTAGTTAGACTAGTTAATTTCTAATTTAAAATGGGGATGAAAAGCTTGATAGAACACTTAGCTAAATTTTGGCATACACACACACTCGTAACAGCTCTCAGTCAGCTCTCAAGCAATACTTGACGATTTCATACACTTTTTTGCACATTACACACTAGTGATCCTTGTAACAAGCTTGTCATTATCCCGAGTTGTAAATTTCTTTTGATTAATCTTAGTTGGTGATCGGTAGTTTCCATCACCCGAGGTTTTTTATGCCGGAGATCAACTCTTGATCAAGGGCTTTTTCCTCGTATAAATCTCTGTGTCATTTGTTCATTACATTTCTGAGTGATCCTTAATATTATTCATTGATTCAAGCATCACACCTCACAACAGAAAGTTTGGTTGCATTATCTTTGCTTGATTTTTGACCAAAACAGTTTGGCGCCCACCGTGGGGCAATTGGTGCTTCGTTCTTGAGAAATTATTGTTCTTGTGATCATTTCGGTTCATTACAACCAAGCAGATGGCTTCTTCTGCAAAGAACACATCAAGCTCTATGCCGACAATGAGTTCTTCACAGGGCGTTCCTCCTTTGGCTCCACCACCTTCTGGATCCCAGAAGAATGCTGAAAATGCTGCGAAGAGACAAACCCCCATTTTCCCAAAACCACCAACTTCTTATGTTTCCTCTAATCCTACTACTAATGATCTTTTTACTCTGATTTTGCAGATGAGAGATCGCATGCAAGAGCAGGACAAAACCAATGAAAGGATCCTCCAAGAGATTGGTGATATCAAGAAACAGAAGAAATCAGTGGAGGATCACTCTCCTCTGATACCAAGGTTATTGAATTTTGACACTCCAGTTGTAACTACCCTACAATCGGCAGTTCCAAACATCCAGTATCAAAGTGGTCCATCAGAAAGGCGTTATGGAACAGCAACTATGAGTCAAGCATTTGGTTCTCACTTCCAGCCTCAAGGATCCTGTTTTCAGCCATCGGGATCCTCTTTTCAGCATCAGGGATCCTTCGTCAGCTCAGGAGGATATTTGGGAATGCACACAGTTCAAGGATCCTCCCAGGTTCAAGGATCCTCCCAGCTCTAAGGATCCTCTCAGCCCCAAGGATCCTTTCTGGTTCATGGATCCTCTCAGCATCAAGGATCCAACATCTTTCAGGATCAAGGATTCTTAAGAAGTATGCAGCCTCCAAGCTTGGATGTTCATCTAGGAGACTTCATTCCGATGTAGACCATTGCCTCTTCTGGTCCTTCAATCATATCAGAATCCTGTCAATATGGATTCACATCTGCAATTCCTAACTTGAATCCCCCGGGAGGTAACACTTTCAATAATTCTTATAACACTAACCATGGCTCTATGCAGGATACATGTATCAATCAAGCTATGGCTAGGGAATTACAGAAGCTGAAGGATATGATATCCAGTGTTCCAGGAGTGGTTAATCCCATTCCTGAAATTGCAGATGGTAGCTATAGGATATCTCGCTTTGCACCACCTATTTGTGATGCTGAGATACCCAAAAGATTCCAGATACCAACTATGAAGCTGTATGATGGTTCAACGGACCCAGAAGAACATGTAGCTCAATATAGAGAAATGATGGAAATCAACCCCATCCCAGAGAGGTTAAAAGAAGCATGTCTATGCAAGGGTTTTGGATCCACACTCACAGTATCAGCTCTTAAATGGCTCCTAAGTCTTCCCCCTTACTCTATTACTTCATTTGCTAATCTAGTTAATCTGTTTAATAGTCAATTCTCTTGTAGTAGAAATTTTGAACGATTAACTAGTGACCTATATAGGGTAACACAAGGACAAAATGAATCACTTAGAGATTATATCACTAAGTTTAGTAAAGAATCCTTAGATATCCCTAACCTGGATATTGCTACGACTGTAGAAGCCTTTAAAATGGGTTTGCTTAGGGATTCATTGTTCTATGATGATCTTGTCATGACCCCATGCAGGAATCTTGATGAAGTAAGAACCAGGGCCCTTAGGTTCATCCGTTTAGAGGATCACAAAAGGATCCAGGAGAGACTGACAGGATCCTCGAAACAGGAAAAGCAAGGATCCTACTTCAAGAATAACAAGTTCAAGTCCCACAACAAGTCCGACAACCAGAACGTGCATGCAGTAGAGCAGGAAGAGGGTGATGAGGATTATCCTCCCATTTCTGAATACTGTTTTTCTGTTGATAACAATGAACTAATTCTTGCAATGCAGAATCTAGGTGAGAAAGCTAGGTGGCCAAGGAAAAGTGATAAACCAGCTGCTACAAAAGACAAGTCCAAATGGTGTGCATATCATGAGGATTTTGGCCATCTCACTGAAGAGTGTATTGCACTTAGAAAAGAAATTGGTTACTTGTTAAGCAAGGGGCACTTGAAGGAGCTTTTGGGACGGAAGAAGTCAAGGATCCATGATCCTGAAAGGATCCCGGAAAAGGCTCCTGCTCCTCCAGCAGATGCACAAGTTATAAACTTTATATCCGGTGGATCAGACATTTGTGGTACTTCCTTTTCAGCAGCCAAAAGACATGCCAAGGAAACCAAGATGGATAATGGAGATAGACCCATCCGGACCTCCACTGTTACCAAGGATAAGATTATAACTTTTGATGAGGATGATCGTGTTGATGTTCAGGATCCTCATCATGATGGTCTTGTTATTACTCTGTTTATTTCTAACCATTTTGTTCGCAGGATCCTGATAGATGGAGGAAGTTCAGTAAACATCATCCAGCTTGATGTCCTCAAGAAGATGAACATCCCTGAATCAGACATTGTCCCAAGATCCTCAGTACTTGTGGGATTCAGCGGAGAGACCAAAAATACAATGAGGGACATCAAACTCCCCATCTATATCGAAGGACTCCATTCTTATAAAAAATTTTGTGTTATAGATTGCTTATCTTGTTGTAATGTTATCCTTGGCAGGCTATGGATACATGACATGAAGGCAGTCCCATCTACCTATCATCAATGTGTAAAGCTTCTTAGTCCGTGGGGAGTGGTGAAAATTGAGAGTGATCAACAAGAAGCTAAGAATTGTTACACATCATCAATGAAGCCAGCCTCAAGACCAAGGGAGCAATAGCAACTAAAGTATCCTCCAAGAGATGTCTTGGAGGCAAGAGAACAGGATTTGAAAGAGATCCTTATGGATCCTCATGATCCTGAATCCATAATCTTCATAGGATCAGGGATCCTCAGCAACATTGAACAAGAACTAGTATCCTTCCATAAGAGGAGGAAAACTACCTTTGCCTGGAAACATGAGGACATGACAGGTATATCTAAAGATATAATTACTCATAAACTTGGCATTGACAGGTCATTCAAGCCAATTCATCAAAAGAGGAGGAACTTTGCACCTGAAAGGAATGCCATTATCCAGGAAGAAGTAGATAAACTACTTCGGGCAGGTATGATAAGAGAGGTCAAGAATCCAAGATGGTTAGCCAATGTGGTTGTTGTTCAAAAGAAAAATGGAAAGTGGAGGGTATGTGTCGATTTTACTGATTTAAACATGGCATGTCCCAAGGATCCTTTCCCATTACCCCACATTGACTCCATGGTGGATGCTACCGCGGGTCATGAGTTGTTGAGTTTTATGGATGCTTCATCTGGATTTCAACAAATTCAGATGGAACCATCTGATCAAGAGGATACAGCCTTTATGACCCCAACTAGTATATATTGTTATATTGCTATGCCATTTGGACTAAGGAATGTAGGTGCTACTTATCAAAGGCTAGTCAATATGATGTTCAAGGAACAAATTGGACACACTATGGAGGTTTATATAGATGACATGGTGGTTAAGTCCAAGAAAGCTGAGGATCACCTTAGAGACTTGGAGGAAGCATTCAATATCCTTGATAAATTTAATATGAAACTAAATCCTTCCAAGTGTCACTTTGGTGTTAAAGCAGGTAAATTCCTAGGCTATATGGTGACAAAAAGAGGCATTGAAGCAAGTCCAGAGCAAATCAAGGCTATTGTGAATATCAAATCTCCTGTCAATGCTAAGGATGTGCAAAGATTGACAGGCAGGATCGCAGCCTTGAACAGGTTCATATCCAAATCCTCAGAAAAATGCAAGGAATTCTATGACATTTTGAGGAAGAACAAGAAATTTGAGTGGACTGAAAAGCATGAAAATGCTCTCAAAGCTCTCAAGAATTACCTATCCTCAGACCCTGCCTTGATGAAACCAGAAAAAGGGGATATATTATCCTTGTATTTAGCGGTATCCTCTAAAGAAGTAAGTGCGGTCCTTGTTAAGGATCACGAAGGTACACAACATCCTGTCTATTATGTAAGTAAGAGTTTGCTTGATGCTGAATCCAGGTATTCACATTTAGAAAAACTTATCCTCGCATTAATTATGGCATCTACTAAATTAAGACATTATTTTGAAACTCATGCCATTATTGTTAAGACTAATTTCCCAATTAAGAATGTTCTTAGGAAACCTGAAATGTCAGGAAGGATGGCTAAGTGGGCAGTGAAGCTTAGTGCTTATGATATAAGATATGAACCAAGGACTGCCATCAAATCCCAAGCCTTAGCTGACTTTGTGGCAGATTTCAGTAGTGACTTGCAAAGGGAAGCTGAATTAGAAGTCCAACAGATTGAAGAAACTAAGGATCCTTGGATACTCTTCACTGATGGAGCTTCTAATGTCAAAGGAACTGGACTTGGAATACTACTAAAATCGCCACAGGGGGACATAATACCCCACTCCATAGCTTGTGAGTTTCAAACTACTAACAATGAGGTTGAGTATGAAGCCTTAATAGCTGGTTTGCAAATCGCCAAGCATATGAGGATCAGGTATCTTGAGGTACATGTAGATTCATTGTTAATTACTAATCACTTTAATGGATCCTATGATGTTAAAGGTGAAAGACTAATCAAATATTTAGAGATAGTCAAAGAATTGGCACTCTCTTTTGTTTCCTTTAGTTTGACATAGGTACCAAGGGAAGAGAATGCAGAGGCTGATGCATTAGCCAATCTAGGATCATCCTTGAAGATTCCAGAGGATATCAGGATCCCAATTATCCACATCCTATCCCACGCTATTGAGGATCATGTAGCCATGGAGATAGGAGAGGATTCTGCGATCATCCCCAGTGATGATACACAATCTCATTCAGGATCATGGATCCTTCTAATCATGAGATACATACAACATGGAGAGATTCCTACAGGAGAAAACCCCAGGGCTTTCAAAATTAAGGTATCTCAATTTACAATATTGAATAACATGTTATATAAACGATCTCTTGCTGGTCCATATCTAAGGTGCATTGAGGATCCTGAAATCCAAGAAGTCCTAAAGGATTTCCATGAAGGAGATTTTGGAAACCACACTGGGGAAGGGCATTGTTCTCAAGGATCCTGAGGACAGGATACTATTGTCCTACTATGAAGAAGGATGCTGTGGAATATGCCAAGAAGTGTGATCCTTGTCAGAGACATAGTAATATCCTTCACCAACCAGCAGAGCTTTTTCATCTTATATCCTCTTCTTGTCCATTTATGAGATGGGGAATGGATATAGTTGGTAAGCTTCCTAAGGCACCTGGTGGAAAAGTATTCATGCTTGCTATGACTGATTACTTCTCCAAGTGGATAGAGGCTGAAGCCTTTGCTCAAGTCAGAGAAAAAGAAGTGATATCCTTTATTAAGAGAAATATTATTACTAGATTTGGTATCCCTTCGGAAATAGTTTGTGATAATGGATCCCAATTTATTGGGAATAGAACCACTAACTTTTGTGACAGCTGGGGGATTAAGATGATTACATCAACACCAGTCCACCCACAAGCTAATGGCCAGGCAGAATCATCCAACAAGATCATCATCAACAATTTGAAGAAAAAGCTCGGATCCAAGAAAGGAAAGTGGGCAGAAGAACTACCTTATGTATTATGGGCTGATAGGACAACTCCCAAGAATGCTACTGGTCAAACTCCATTTTCTTTGGTATTTCGAGCAGAATCAGTGATCCCTACAGAGATGGTGGTTCCTACTGCAAGAACAAGCATTAGTGATCCTGAATAAAATGCTGAAAACTTGGTTCAAGACTTGGATACTATAGAAGAACTCAGGGATTTGGCAAGGATAAGGATGGCCAGTTATCAACAAAGGATGGCTGGAGCCTACAACAAGAATGTCAGGATCAGGAAATTCCAAGTTGGTGATATGGTATTAAAGAAAGCATTTCAGAATACCACCAATCCTGCTGATGGGAAGTTAGCACCAAAGTGGGAAGGCCCCTATTTGATTGAAGCTGAAGCAGGAAAGGGGGCATATCGATTGCTAACAATGGAAGGCGATTTGCTACCAAGAGCTTGGAATGCTGTCCACTTGAAGAAATATTTCATGTAATAAGGATCCATGATCCTTAGCTAACAAGTATCCTTGGAGGATCCTTACAAGACAGAAGATCCTCATTTTGGTAATGATCTTATCTCAAACTATTTCACTCTTTAATTATCCTATATATAAGGATAAGGATCATGGATCCTTTATCCTCCTTTCACTTGAATCTGAGTTTTGCACAAGGTTTAGGTATCCTTAACAAAGGATTGAGTATCCACAAGAAGTATTCAGTTATTTGGGCTTGGCCCCAGTTATTTGGGCTTGACCCCAGTTATTTGGGCTAGTCCCCAGTTTTTGGGCATGTCCCCAGTTTCGCCAGTAGCGCACGATGATCCTGGTACAGTTCATGGCAATGGGACCAGTACTCGCTTTAGGGGATGACAATTTCATTGTACTAGCCGTATCCGGGATCCTACATATAATGGTAGACGTACCATACATCTGTTCCTAAGGTTTCTAACGTTTTCACGTTAGCTAAGGTTTTGGCATTAACATGTCACTAAGTTTGGATAGTCGCCAGTAAGGGCCATACTCCAGTTTACACAAGATCCTTTGGGCTTGTCCCCAGTTATCCTTTGGGCTTGTCCCCAGTTATCCTTTGGGCTTGTCCCCAGAATTGTTGGGCTTGTCCCCAGTTACTAACTTTTCTCTTATGTTGGCTTAATCCCAAGTTATCTTTCATTTCAGGATTTTGAAGCTAAACAGCCAAGGATCCTTGATCCTTACCTTCTACCAAGGTTTGTCTTATGGTTATCCTGATTGTAAATGTTAAGGGATTAGGATCCTAACTTGGATTCTCAGGTATGATCCTTAATCATTTTGATTTTATTCATTATTTATATAAGTGACCCTTATCCTTTGACAACTGAACTAATGATCCTTAAGTTGCATAACTTTTCTGAGTTTATCGACTATAGGATATTTGATCCTTGATCATATCCTAAAATTTTTAAACATGATTTATTAAACTTGATAAATTCAAACAAAGTGGATGAGTACAACTGGAAAATAAAGAATTCACAAGGATAACAGCACGGGAAATAGCCAAAAAGTTAAAGGTTTTATTTATTCATAGTTAAACCCTTCAAGGTTGTCAAAATCACCTACCCCAGGCATCTACCAGCAATACGTGGCCCGTCTGCTGGGGTAAGTAAAGGGTGTCCATTATTAATAGGTCTTTGACGTGCAGGAAATATAAAACGGCAGGATAACAAGTGGTTTCATCCCCCAAACAGAGGATCCCTCCACCACCTATTATCCTACCTATTGTCTAAGGATCCTTGATCCATAACCCTAGAAACTATTGTTCAAAATACAACCCAACATTGTTTAAAACACCATAACCAAAAACCACTACCAAATCCTAAAAAATGGGCTCCGGCCACGTCTAGAAATATCCATCATCGCCCATTTCAGCAGCTTACACCTTGGTTGCATCACCACCAGTATCATCACCGCCAGCTTGATCCTTCCCGCTGCCACTCGCCTCAATTGCCAAGACTTCAGTAGCCTCCTCCTCTTCGTCCTCAAGCTCAGCCAGCTTTGCCTTCCAGGCCTCCTTGTCCCAAGTGGTCTTGTCAAAGTCAGGATCCTCCGCCTCCTGAGCCATTTGAAGCTTGATTTTGTACATCGTGATGGCAGCAGAGACTTTAGCATCCTCCAGCAGGTCGTGCTTCTCGTGATCAGCATGTATCTGGGCCATGACCACTTCCTGCTTTGCAAGAGCAAGATCCTTCTCAAGGCGGGAGATGGTCTGATCCTTAGCCAGGAAAATCTTTTGGAAGTCCCTTTGCTTCTGGTCAGCTTCCTCAAAATAAGCATCCAGCAGCATCTCAATCTCGGCAAATTTCTACATAGAAGAAGAGGAAAAGTTTAGCATCACATGATCCTCAAGTGGGCAAGATAATCAAGTAAAGTCAGTGATCCTTAGATCAGCGAAGTACTCTTGGAACTGATGGTGGATAAGAGGCAGGCCTTCAAGATTATCAGCCTTAGAGGCTTTCCTTTTCTTTCCCTTGGAGGTGGTAGGCTTTGGGACCACAACACTCGGGCTGGCAGCAGCCTTCTTCTTCCAAGACTTGGGAGCAACAGCGGTAAGATCGGTAACACTGAAACGGGAAGCAGACCTTGAGGATTTTCCAGCACCTGTCAATCCAAAACAACAGATAAGTATTCTTGTTTCATTTATCTTTTAACATTTAATTATGTACAAACATGGATACTTACTTGACATAGTGACATAGCCTGAGGATACTTCTTGAGAATCCTTAGTACTTGCTTGGAATGATCTTATAGCAGGATCAAGACTCCGGAAAGCAAGAAGCCTTTCCTTATTTGCAGGTGAAGTAATGATGTGTGAAACAGAAATAGCTGCAAAATAGAAACAAAGGGGTTAGTGATCCTTAGCAGAGACAGGGTATCTTATGATCCTTCTATAAGGATCCTCTATCCTACCATGAGTGGCCCATGTTCTGGGGAGATCCTTCCCATTAGGGATAGAATCCCTCCTGACGAAGAAAAAATGTTTCTTCCACTTGTTATCGTTCTTGGTGGTTTTCAAGATTGGATGAGGTTCACCGGGTTTATGTTTGAATAGAAAGGGGTGTGAACCATGGCTCACAAGGTTGTAAAGTTCAAACAACTCGGACATTCCCAACTCAATATCCTCATGCTCAATGATCCTCTCCAGGGTAAACAGAACCCTCCACATCATTGGCATAGCCTGGATGTAGGATATGCCGGTAAGGGAGAAGAAAGATTGGGTAAAATCAGGAAAAGGGTAGGAGTATCCTATCGAGAAAGGGGTAACTGGAAATGCAACCCATGTTTCAGAAATAAAATCACTCCGGACGGTAGGGTCAAAGGGTTTGAAAACAGTTCTCGCCGGAAAGCAATGACGAATCCTATCGATCTCAGGATCGGTGAAGCAGCAACATTCCTTCGGAGAATCTTCGATGATCCCTTGGCTTTTTAAGGGACTGTCTTTGCGATGATCCTTAGCAGGGGATGATCTTAACTTCATTGTGATTCGGAAATTTTGAGAAAGAATAAGAACAGAGTATGAAGGAGAAGAGAAAGAGGAAAGAGAAGTACCTGATTAATCTTCGAATGTGGATTTAAAGGGAGTCTCGCTCGAATTTAAATGCACATTGATCCTTATCTCTAACCTGAATTTATAATGATGATTTGCAGGGATGTCGCTTCAAGTGACGTAAGATCAGTAACGGCTAGCTAGATTATAACGGCTATATATCCGTTGGTTTGTTACGGATAAGATCAAGAAAATATAACTCGCCAAAATTACACTTTACTCCTTATATTTTGGGGGCAATTGTTAGGGGAGGATTTTCTAAATCCTAAGGATCACGGGTCCTCAACTGCTATCAGGATTATGCATCCTCAATTCTGTTTGAATTAAGGATCCTCAGCAGGTGTCGCAGGATCAGGATCCAAGATCACTGTTGTTATCCTACTACTAACAATTGTCTTCCTTGTACGTAAACTTGTTTTGCAGGGACGAGAGCATGGACCAAGTCTCACCGAAGTTCCTGGAGTATATTCCCTCAATATTCCGCACGTTCTTGACCATTGTGAACGTTATGGAGATCGTGGGGAGAGTGCACAAATTGCGGATAGTTAGTTAGACTAGTTTATTTCTAATTTAAAATGGGGATGACAAGCTTGATAGAACACTTAGCTAAATTTTGGCATACACACACACTCGTAACAGCTCTCAGTCAGCTCTCAAGCAATACTTGGCGATTTCATACACTTTTTTGCACATTACACACTAGTGATCCTTGTAACAAGCTTGTCATTATCCCGAGTTGTAAATTTCTTTTGATTAATCTTAGTTGGTGATCGGTAGTTTCCATCACCCGAGGTTTTTTATGCCGGAGATCAACTCTTAATCAAGGGCTTTTTCCTCATATAAATCTCTGTGTCATTTGTTCATTACATTTCTGAGTGATCCTTAATATTATTCATTGATTCAAGCATCACACCTCACAACAGAAAGTTTGGTTGCATTATCTTTGCTTGATTTTTGACCAACACAGTGAGGTAGTGTGCTAAGAAAATGTGTTAAAAATATGCTGATTAAGTTGTTTGTAAAAACAGTTTTCAGGATACAGCTCAGGATATTGAGCTATATCTACGATCAAACTATGAGCAAAAAAGTAAAGGGGGTGACACGAGATATACGAGGAAAGCCCTTGATCAATCTAGATCACCAGCACAAAACCTCGAGAGCTGACAATCGCAGCTGCCTTGTTCTTCTTATTGCTTTAAACGTCAGGATACAGTGCAGGATATTAATCAGATCGCTAAGTGTTACAATGCTTTTTGTGAGAGTGAAAGTTGCGAGAGAGTAAGTGTGAAAGAGTAGTGAGTGTTTCTGTGATGTCCTATTCGATCTGATTTACCCATCTATTTATAGCTATGACATACAAACTAAAATTCCTACATTCGGGGGATACTCCCGAATATTCCATTATTAACATTGTGGACCGAGTAAAGCGGCTTCCAATGTCTTCCTTTGAACGACTTAGACCAAGTCTTCTGGGGAAAGGGTCCTCAAGAACGTTACCAGCTTGGACTCGTACTCCTGCACATAATCCGTTAGTAATCCTCAGGATACCATTCAGGATGTTACCAATATCCTGAATCAGCATCCCGGATAAGAACATATATCAGATAAGCAAGATATAATTTAAAATATTATCCAGGATATGAGCTCAGAATTTCACCCATAATAGTGCCGGTTATCAATCTTGAAGGCTTCCAGCTTGATGAGTTAGACAGTTACTCTTGCCTTATGCCTGTTAAGAAAGAAACCAACCCTAAGCCAGCAGTCACGTCAAAGCCCACCGGTTCAAAAACCACTACTGCGCCCAAAGCTCCCACGGCATCCAAGACTCGAGCATCCAGTTCTCGTAAGAGGAAGGAAGCAGATTCTCCAGCCTCATCCGACGTGTTCCCCTTTGAGAATCACGGGTTCACCGAGTCCAGCAAATTCATGACCGGCTTCCTTAATCAGGTTAGTATTCTTATCCTATATCCTGCACACACATATTCAATATACATATCTATATATTGATACTTGTCCCTTTGATCACAGGGTCTGGAACGTCTAGTGTTCCTCTATGAGGACGCGTGTGGTCTAAACACAATGTTAGAGAGCAAGCTGAAAAGGCTAAAGCCACCATTACAGACCAAGTAGCGATTGCCACCGACAAATCAGAGCACTACGAAGCCAAATACAAGGCGATGACCCAAGAGCACCAGCCTGCCATCAAGAAGATCACCCATGAGGCCCAAGCCAAGTCCGATGCTGCCCAGGTTCAACATGAGCAGGATATGGCGTCATACCGGGAAGGTCTCAAGAACTCTGTTGTCATTTCCCTCCTCCAGGCTAGATTGAAAATGACCTATGAGGCTAAGGCCCTGGGCTTCGAATGCCCTTCATGGAACGTTGAGGCTTGGGAGGTGAAGCTGAAAGATCTTGGTGGTAACCACGTGGAGCCTCTTGTGAAGTATGTTGCGGAGGAGCCTGCTAAGGTGGTCGAGAAGGTGGATGATGCTGATGCTACAAAGGATGCTGGTGGCGATGCTGGGAAAGATGCTGGCGCTGATGAAGCCATGGTGGATGAAGGTGCTGCCCCTTGAATGCAACAAAATGGGTGATGATGGATGTTGATGCTGAGGCCGGAGCCCATTTTTTAAGTTTGATGGTTGTAGTTGTTTGAACAATTTCATTTCCTGTCCTTTAAACAATTTACTTTCCTGCACTAAAACAATATGATGGCCAAAGGTGGAGGGATCCTGAGTTTCAGGACGAAGCCCTTGGTCATCAGTTAGTATGGTTTTATTTTGAACAATATAACAGTTGGAGGTGGAGGTATCTTGGGTTCCAAGACGAAGCCTTCAACTGTTAAGTGAATATGGTTAGAAACTAATTGTGCTTTTGGTGGATGGGTCTCGGTTTGAGATGAAACCAAAAGCACAAACTTTTGATATGTTAATAATATAACTTTGTTTTGGCCTTATCCATTGTTGTTCATTTTTACTTTTTTTCAAAGCTTGTTTTGATAACATTTGTTTGACTCGAATACAGTTTTAATTTTTAATCCAAGTATCATGTCCCAAACATTCCAACCAAATATCCTGAAGTATATTCTGAAAATATATTTTGAGAATATATCCTGAGAACATATCCTAATCAGGACATTCATAAATGTTATAATCAAGCTTTTGTCAAACATAGTTTCAAAAATTTAAATGATTTAGATAAGGTTTTTAAAGGAAAGATCATACCAGAGGTAGAGTGCAACCCTATTCTCAAACTTCAATCCTTTTGCAATCTTTCCAACGAAGATGTCCCCAGTCTGGGACACTTAGTGTACTGGGTCCAAGCGTGATCCTTTGAGCTTTGCATAATTGCCTTAGTAGGAATGTCCCCTATGCATTATGTCTTTGAACACTTAAAAATTTTCTGGACATCAATTGCAACCATTTGTATAATTTCTGTATTACAAGGGATAAACCCTAAAATATCCTGGAGATAAATCCTTAGTGTTCTGGGGATAAACCCATAGGTATTCTGGGAAAAATCCCAAGTTTTCAAGCACTACAGGCGGGAGTGTATAAACTCCAAGACTTAGAAAGGTGAAAACCTTTAAACCTTAGAGAGTATGAAAATACCCTTTCGCGAGAGAGGGTGATCAATCCTCATATACCTTTAGGATCCAGGATATAGCCAACAATAACGAAATTGTCAGCCACTTTTACATGGACTGGTCCCGCTATCTTGAACTATTCCTAGATAGCTTGCGCTCCAGGAGGGGTGTTTAAACCCAATTCGAGAGAAAGGTGAATACCTTTAAACCTGTGAAGGGATTAGGATCCCTTAAACGTGAGAGAGGGGGCCAATCCTCTAATCTTTTGAATTATCCTGAGTGTATATCCTGGAGCTATATCTCGAAGCATATTATGTAAAACAACCGTAAACTAAGGTGGGTGTTAGCCTGGCTAACACCCCTCCGATGCTTAAGTCAGTATTGGGTTCAAAAGAATAAATTAATTCAAGAGTAAACTGCCATTTTGGTCCCTGTGGTTTGGCCAGTTTTGCCACTTTAGTCCAAATCTCAAACTTATTACATCCAGGGCCCTGTGGTTTGCATTTTGTTGCCATTTTGGTCCAAAAATCAAATTAGGTCAGATTTCTCAAAAAAAAAACCTTCTATTTTGTCCTTTTCTCAGGGGCAAAATGGTCATTTTTTTATTTTTTATTTTATTTTAAGAAAATAAGTACTCCCTTCTTCTACCTCTGCACATACCCTCTCTCTCTCTAAAAACACCCCTCTTCTCCAATCACCAATCATCACCGTCATCTCCCCACCCAGCCCCCAATTTTTGACAAACCACCACTCACGCCACCACATAAAACCACCTCTGCCACCACTTGTAATCGAATCTTATCAACTGATTATATTTCCTCTTCTTCACTCCATCGATCACACCATTTCTACCGACACATCGTAGTAGATCAACTAACTGATTCAACCACTGAGAGATGAGGGAGATGATCAGCATACACATCGGTCAAGTCGGCAATTCATGCTGGGAGCTTTACTGCCTCGATACATTTTAGTTCGTTTTGAGTAAATCTGTGTGTATGAATGGATACATTTGTTGAATCTGCTGTCAAATACTGTTCGATTTTCGTTCTTTTTGAATAAATCTGTGTGTTGAATCGATTTAGTTTGTGTTTTGGTGAATTTGCTGCCAAATTTTGTTCAGTTTTCGATCGTTTTGAGTAAATCTGCGCATATGAATCGATTTAGTTTAGGTTTTGGTGAATTTGCTGTCAGATTCTGCTGTTAATGTTCATATCGATTTAGTTTAGGTTTTGGTGAATTTGCTGTCAGTAGCAGGTCTGATTTCAGGAGGTAGGGTGGGTGTTGATGGTGGCGGCGGTAAGAAGGGGGAGGAGGTGGCGGTGCTTGTGGTGGTGCTTGTGGCGGTGGTGAATTTGGGGAAGGAGATGCCTTTTCTTGAAGATGATGTTCTTGATGATGAAGTTTGATGGTTGTTGTCTGTATTTTGAAGATGATGTTCTTGATTTGTTGTTGAAGATGATGTTCTTGATGATGAACTTTGATTTGTTGTTGTCTGTATTTTGAAGATGATGTTCTTGATGATGATGTTCTTAACAGTGTTTGGGATTTATAATCTGGGTTTGAAGATAAAGAGGTGGTGTTTGGGATTTATAATCAGAGTTTAGGGGGTGTTTGGGATTTATAATCAGTTTAGGGGGTGTTTGGATTAATAATCATTTACAATAAAACCAAAATGACAAAAATACCCCTGGAGATAAGGACAAAACAGGGGGGTTGAAATTGGGAATTCTAGTCAAATTTCACTTTTGGACCAAAATGGCAACAAAATGCAAACCACAGGGCCCTGGATGTAATAAGTTTGAGATTTGGACTAAAGTGGCAAAACTGGCCAAACCACAAGGACCAAAATGGCAGTTTACTCTTAATTCAAACATACTAAAAGAGATAGAATTCATACCATCCTGAGTTAGAAATTAAATTCTAAACTCACTTGAAATAGAGCTTTAGGTGTATAGCATTCCAGGATCTTGGTAGCATATCCCCTTCCATATTCTTGAGTCGGTATGCTCCTTTTCAAGATTCTGATTCAACCTCATATGGTCCTTCCCACTTTGGAGCTAACTTTCCATCAACAGGATTAGTAGTATTCTGAAAAGCTTTTCTTAACACCCAATCTCTAACTTGAAACCTTCTGGTCCTTATATTCTTGTTATATGCTCTGGATATCCTCTGTTGATATGCTGACATCCTTAACTTTGCCGCATCCCTTATTTCATCCACAGTGTCCAATTCTTGGCACAGAGTTTCAGGACTCAGGATCCTTGAGACTGGATCTTGCTGTAGGTATCACCATTTCTGTCGGGATCACCGCTTCTGGTCCAAATACTAAGGAAAATGGAGTTTTGCCAGTTGCACTTTTTACTGTCGTTCTATCAGCCCATAAAACAAAGGGTAATTCCTCTGCCCATCTTCCTTTCTTAGCTCCTAGTCTTTTCTTCAAATTGTTGACAATTATCTTGTTCGAGGATTCTGCTTGTCCATTTGCTTGAGGATGTACTGGTGTGGATGTGATCATTTTAATTCCCCAACTCTTGCAAAAGTCAGTAGTCCACTTACTTATAAACTGAGAACCATTGTCACAAATTATCTCGGCTGGTATCCCAAACCTGTTCAGGATATTCCTTTTTATGAAGGATACTACTTCTTGGTCTCTGACTTGAACAAATGCTTCAGCTTCAACCCATTTAGAGAAATAATCAGTCATTGCCAGCATGAAGACTTTTCCTCCACTATGTCCATTCCCCATTTCATGAATGGCCAAGGGGAAGCAATAGGATATAGTGGTTCAGCTGGTTGGTGTAATATATTACTATGCCTTTGACATGCATCACATCTTCGAGCATATTCTGCAGCATCTTTTCTCATCATCGGCCAATAGTATCCTATTCTTAATACCTTTGAGAATAACGACCTGCCCCCAGTGTGGTTACCACAATCACCTTCGTGTATATCCTGAAGCACTTCTTTAGTTTCGGGATCCTCCAAGCACCTCAGATATGGTCCTGCAAGAGATTTCCTATACAAAATATTATTTATAATAGTGAATCGTGATACCTTCATTCTAAAGGCCTTGGGGTTCTCATCCTTTGGGATGTGTCCTTCCTTGAGATATCTCATGATTGGAGCCGTCCATGACTTAGGATCCTCCTCAGGATATTCATCATCAGGATCCTGGATACATACTGCTTCCTTATCCTGAGATCTGAGAAGATCCACTGCGGGGTATAGGATATGTAGTATTGGTATTTGGGTTCCCTCCGGTATCCTGACTGATGATCCTAGGTTTGCCAAGGCATTTGCTTCAACATTATCCTCTCTTGGTACCTGTTCAAGTGTAAAAACATCGAAACATCCTGCTAATTTTTTGAGAATTTCGAGATACTCAATTAATTTCTCACCTTTAACTGCATAGGTCCGATTAAAATGATTAGTAATTAACAAGGAGTCAACAAATACTTGTAAGCTTTTAACATTCATATTCTTGGCTAACTCTAATCCTGCAATCAAAGCTTCATATTCTGCTTCATTATTAGTGGCAGGAAATTCACATCTAATATCCTGGGGTAATATGTCCCCCTATGGCGATTTTAGTAGTATACCCAATCCTACACCTCTCACATTAGATGCACCATCAGTATATAATGTCCAGGATTCTAAGTTTTCTCCTGAATGTTGCACTTCTAGGTCTACTTCATTTTGAATATCACTACTGAAATCAGCCACAAAGTCAGCTAGAGCTTGAGACTTTATGGCATTTCTAGGCTCATATACTAGATCATAGGCACTCAATTTTACTGACCACTTAGCCATCCTGCCTGACATTTCGGTTTTCCTAAGCACATTTTTAACAGGATAATTAGTTTTAACATGAATCCTATGTGTCTCAAAATAATGCCTAAGCTTTGTCGATGCCATAACTAAGGCCAATATCAATTTTTCTAAATGAGAATATCTAGTTTCAGCATCTAATAAACTTTTGCTAACATAATAGACAGGATATTGCTGACCTTCGTGATCCTTTACCAAGACAGCACTTACCGCATTCCATGATACTTCAAGATACATGGATAATGGTTCACCATCCTCAGGCTTCATCAATAGAGGTGCAGTTGAAAGATACTGCTTCAATTCCTGCAAGGCTGCTTCATGTTTCTCTCCCCATTCGAATTTCTTATTTTTCTTCAGGACATCGTAAAATTCCTTGCATTTTTTCGAGGATCTTGAGATAAATCTGTTTAATGCTGCTACCTGTCCCGTCAGTCTTTGTACATCTTTCATGTTGGAAGGTGACTTGATATCCGAGATGGCTTTGATCTGTTCTGGGCTTGCTTCTATCCCTCTTTTAGTCACCATATATCCTAAAAACTTTCCTGCCCCCACTCCAAAATGGCACTTGGCAGGATTTAACTTCATGTTATATTGATCCAGGATATCAAATGCTCCTTTAATATCTTGGAGGTGATCCTCAGCCTTCTTAGATTTTACTACCATGTCGTCAATGTACACCTCCATGGTGTCCCCCAGCTTGTCTTTAAACATCATGTTCACCAATCTTTGGTACGTTGCACCTGCATTTTTTAAACCAAAAGGCATAGCAGTATAACAATAAATACCTGTCGGTGTCATGAAAGCAGTATCCTCCTGATCCGATGGTTTCATTTGGATCTGCTGGAAGCCTGAGGACGCATCCATGAAGGTTAACATCTCATGGCTGGCAGTAGCATCCACCATTGAGTCGATATGAGGTAGGGGAAATGGGTCTTTTGGACATGCTTTGTTCAAGTCTGTGTAATCTACACAGACTCTCCATTTCCCATTTTTCTTTTGCACCACAACTACATTTGCTAACCATTTGGGAAATTTCACTTCCCTAATAATCTTGCTTTTTAATAATCTTTCCACCTCTTCCTGAATAATTGCGTTCCATTCCGAAGCAAATTTCCTTCGTTTCTGTTGGACGGGCTTAAAAGACCTGTCAATTCCGAGCTTGTGAGTTATGACATCCTTGTAAATACCTAACATATCCTCATGTTTCCATGCGAATGTTGACATCCTGCATTTCAAAAAGTTAGTCAATTGATTCTCAATATCCTGAGGGATATTGGTTCCTACGAGCACCGAGATATCTGGATTATCCTGATCCAAGATAATTTTCTTAACATCCGGTTCTGAAGCCTCCATGATATCCTGTGCTCGCATCTTTAATTGCTATGTTGCATTGGGCTTTGTCGAGGATTTCATCAAAGAAGAATAACACTCCTTCGCCTCCTGTTGATCACTTTCCACCTTGACTACCCCCCAAGGGGTTGGGATCTTGATGCATTGATGATAGGTCGATGACACAACTTTCATATCATGGATCCACGACCTGCCTAATATAATATTATAGTAGGATAAGGAGTCCATGACACAGAAGCGTTGTATTGAGTTGACCCCTTCAACATAAACCGACAATTTTATCTCTCCCACGGTATTCCTGGCTTCTCCACTGAACCCAACAAGCACAGTGGATTTCGAAGTAATATCCATCAGGGATACATTCATCCTCTTCAGTGTTTCCAGCTGAATTATGTTGACGGAGCTGCCATTATCCACCAGTATCCTGCGCACAAAATGATTAGCAACATATAAAGTTATTACCAAAGCATCATGGTGAGGATCCTGGACAGTATCCATGTCATCACTATCGAACGTGATCACTTTATCAGTCGTGAGGGTTGACATCCTGGTTGGCTTATCTCCCCTTTCTGCCTTAGCCTCATTCGCGTGCCTTTTTGCCGCAGAATATGATCTTCCGCAAATGTCAGATCCTCCTAAAATGAAGTTAATTATCTTGGCATCCGCAGGAGGTGATGCCGCTCGTTCAGGATCCTTCTCAGTATCCTGACCCTTATTCTTCTTTCTTCCCAGGAGATCCTTCAGATATCCCTTGCTCAGGAGATAGCTTATTTCATTCCTCAGAGCAATTCAATCCTCAGTATCATGTCTGAAATGCTCATGGAAGGCACACCATTTGGACTTATCCTTCCAATCAGCTTTTTGTTGATTCTTCCGGGGCCACCTTGCTTTGTCTCCTAAACCCTGCATAGCATACATCAGTTCAGGTATATTAACAGAAAAACAATATTCTGACAATTCAGGATACTCCTCAGGATCCTCGTCTTCAACAGCATTCACTTTCTTACTGTCATTCCTGCCATATGGCTTAGAACGATACGGTTTGTATGAGGATTCTGATTTCCTGTTGGTTGACTCATAGGTTGTGGATGAATTCATCCTCTCTTGCATCTTTTTGTCATCCTCCATTCGAATATATCTTAAAGCCCTGTTCCGAGCTTCATCCAGGTTCCTGCAGGGATTCATTACAAGATCCTGGTAAAATTAAGAATCTTTTTGCAACCCCATTTTGAAAGCCTGCGCAGCTGTTGCAACATCAAGATGTGGGATATCAAGAGATTCCCTGCTAAACTTATTCACATAATCTCTCAAGGATTCCTGAGGTCCTTGAGTTATCCTGTAGAGATCACTGGTTAGTTTTTCAAAACTTCGACTGCAAGAAAATTGACTATTAAATAAATTGACTAAATGAGCAAATGATGTAATCGAATGAGGAGGAACGTTTAAGAGCCATTTTAAGGCTGATCCTGATAAGGTAGAACCAAAACCCTTGCAGAGGCATGCTTCCTTGAGGTCCGGAGGGATAGGGTTGATTTCCATCCTTTCCCTATAGTGGGCAATATGCTCTTCGGGATCCGTAGTTCCGTCATAGAGCTTCATGTTGGGGGTCTGAAATCTTTTTGGGATTTCAGCATCACAAATAGGATATGCAAACCGGGATATCCTGTGGCTGTCTTGGGATACTTCTGGAATTGGCTGGACCACCCCAGGTACACTGGATATCATGTCCTTCAATTTCTGAAGCTCCCTAGAAAATGCTGATGTCATACCTGCATCCTGCAAAGATCCAATACCATTAGTAGCAAGAGTATTATTATTATTAGATACGTTACCAGTCTGAGGATTCTGGCCATATCCTGAAGCATATCCTGAACTTCTCATAGTTGACACCCTAACCGAAGAGGGTATCTCAGGAATATGACTCTGGGAATGGCTAGGCACAATATTCCCCCTATTATCCTCAGTATATACTGCAGAACTGAAGTTCAAAGCTCTAGACTGCAAGGGAGTGACAGTATCCTCAGCGGGCCTGCTTGAGCTGGATTTCAGGAGTTGTATCTCTCTCATCAACATTTGGTTGGTCTCTTGCTGTTGCCTAATCTGTTCCTGTATACTACCAAACAAAATTAGAATTTCATCATTAGAGGCCAAAACATGAGCAGAACCCTGAACATTCTGAGTGGGAATAACATCCCGAGCCACATGAATTTCAGTTCCTTCTGAAGAGGCTTGCGTTCTCGGAGGAGGTGGTGGAAGCACCGAACCAATTGTTGCAGAGTTTGTAGCAGACACGGTAGAAGAGCTCATGTTTGATCTCGAAGCCATTGAAAATAGTGTAGCAAAAAATTTTGAAAATAGAAAACCAAGTAACGATTTTGCAAAAGCTTTTAGTAGAAATAGCACCACTTGTCCCACGGATGGCGCCAAATTGTTTTGGTAAAAAATTACCGAAGCAATTAAGTGATCAAATTAGTTAAGTGAGGTAGTGTGCTAAAAAGGTGTATCGAAAATATGCTGATTTAGTTGTTTGCAAAAACGGTTTTCAGGATACGGCTCAGGATATCGAGCTGTATCTACAATCAAACAATGAGCTAAAAGGTAAAAGGTGACACGAGATGTTCGAGGAAAGCCCTTGATTAATCTAGATCGCTGGCACAAAACCTCGGGAGCTGACAATCGCAGTTGCCTTGTTCTTTTTATTACTTCAAATACCAGGATACAGTGCAGGATATGATGCAGATCAACTAAGTGTTACAATACGATTTGAATACAAGTGTAAGTGTGTTGTGAGTGTTTGCAGCTCGAGAGCAAGAAAGTTCGAGAGATTGTGTGTCCTTATCTGATCCAATCAATCCTATTTATAGTAAAACAAAACTAACTAACTAGCCTACAAATCCGGGATATAACGAATATTCCCTTTGTGAACGTTGTAGTCCACGTCTTCCGGCTTCAACGTTCATATTCCAACAGATTTGCCCGAGTCTTTGGGAGAAGAAGTCCATTTGAATGTTATAGACTTGCACCGTTAATCTGCACGTGAGTTAATTAGTCACTACCAGGATACTATATCAGGATGTTACCAATATCCTGATCCGGTATCCTGATCATAACAAAAGAAACATAGTCAGAATATTGTTCAGGATATATAAGCAGAAAACCACCCATAACACCTACTTATAATGGTAGACGTACCATACACCCGTTCCTAAGGTTTCTAACGTTTTCACGTTAGCTAAGGTTTTGGCATTTTCATGTCACTAAGTTTGGATAGTCGCCAGTGAGGGCCATACTCCAGTTTACACAAGATCATTTGGGCTTGTCCCCAGTATTTTGGGCTTATCCCCAGTTTTTTGGGCTTGTCCTCAGTATTTTGGGCTTGTCCCCAGTTTTTTGGGCTTGTCCCTAGTTTATTGGGCTTGTCCCCAGTTTGTTGGGCTTGTCCCCAGTCACTAACTTTTCCTTTTACATTTGGCTTAGTCCCAAGTTATGTCTCATTTCAGGTTACTAAAGCTAAACAGTTAAGGATCCTGGATCCTAACTTTTTACAAGGGTTTGTCTTATATCTGTCACAATAGTATGCATTAAGGATATAGGATCCTAACTTGGATTCTCTGGTATGACCTTTATATACTTTAACTTTATTCTTGGTTTATTTATGCTACCCGTATTCTTTGACAACAGGATTTGTGATCCTAAAATTATCTAACTTTTTGAACTTTTTGATTATAGGATATTTGATCCTTGTTCATATCCTAAACTTTTTAACACAAGCTAATTGTAACACCTCGAAAATTCAGGTCCAATAATGTATCGACACGTGTCATGAACTTTAAAACGTGTAAAGAATTACCTTGGAGGGACTAAAGTTGACAAACAAGGAAAGTATGTGAATAAAAGGGTTCAAAGTGTCAACAATGGATAAATATACTTTACAATAACCCTACACGACGTTTACACCCTTAAACGAATGAATCATGGATCATACGAAGCTAATTGTGAGAAAAAGTGAGAAATTACAAACTATAGGGGTTAAATGTGTTAATATGTTTAAAGTATACCTCTGAGTGACCTTTTAGCAAACCCAAAGCTTTGTAATGATTAGTTATGCTCACTAGAATAAGTGATAAAAATTTCACAAGGTTTCGATAAAGTATGAGAAAGTTATGACAATATTCGTATACGAGGGGTTAAAAGCGTCAACGTTGAAATTAAAGGCTTTACGGGTGATCATAAAGTTAACCGAGGACTTAACGATGTTTGTTTATGCCTTAGAGCCCTTAAAAGTCAAGTTAGAAGGTTGAAATTGCAAGAAACAAGCTTAAAACCATGTTTGGAAGGACCAAGGGCTGAAATGTAAATAGTTGAAACTTGTGAAACCTGGCCCAGGTCTCATACCGGCCGCGTAAGGTATGTAAGGACCCTTACGCGGGCCGCCTGGCACTGCCAGCATCAGAAAAACTGCACAGGTGTCTGTTCCAGCAAGTTACACCGACTTATGGAGCTTGTTTTCGATTCTATGGGCTTGTTTAATGGTTTTTCCATGCCTAGGGACACTTGGAATGATCAGGAATTATTCTTAGACTTTGTTGGAATGATCTTAGAGCCTTAGAAAACCTATATAAAGGCCATGAGTTGAGTTATTCAAATGCTCATTCACTTGAAATCTTCACAACTCATCTTCTGGAGAATTTTGGAGCTCAAGCACCCTTCCTAGTGATCATTAGTCGTGCATAGGACCTTGGTAAGTGTCATTAACCTTCCTTAATTCAGTTTTACTTAGTTTATTAGCTTAAAGTCAAACCGTCGTAATTAAGGTTTGACTTCGTCATTAATCTTAATTTGTCCAGTCCTATGAGTTGGTAATTATGTGGGTCATAAACCCTTAAAAGGGCACCCTCTGATTCCCACTCTAACTAGGTCAATTGTCGGGTCAAAGCTAACTATAAAAAGTCAACAGAAAGCTTATTTTGGCATAAATGCATAATTAACAATGTAGAAGCTATGCAACCTGTTTTGTCATTAATATAACTTGGTAATTAATGTAAGAACATGTCTAAACATGTTCAACCCGACAATTTTCAGTTTAAGCTCGGTTCGGAACCGAAAGTCGCAAAAGTAGACTTTTGCTTTGACTTTCCATTCTGACCCATTAGAGCATAGTTTAGAAATGCCTTAGAGATTTATTTGGACCAGGTTACATGTTAGTATAACCCTCTGTGATTATACAACTTGGTTCATTAGTTATCCGATTCATATGCATGTTTCCGTTAAATGCTTATATGTTGACTATTATGCCCATATGACCTTAAAACGTGATTTTTGAAAATATAAAAGAATAGAAACCTTAGTTACTAATTTATAAACTTGTACCTAAAATTTGACATCAGTTTGAGGTCTAGACTAGGAGTTATGTTCAATAGCGTAATTAGAAAGCTTTTTAGTAATTAAATGGCGTACTTAGCATATAACCTATCTAAACCCAAATTTTGATACCAAAATTTTTACCCACTGATATAAAATAATACTTTAGGATTTTTGGAGATTTTTATTTATTTTTAGGCTAAGCATAACATAGAGTTCTAAGCTTGATCCGGTAATTGTCGGTTTTGCCCTTTTAGGCTATAAAATGAGTTTTACCAGTCATTTTGATACCAAACCTTTTTCTACTGATCCGATATGATAAATAGAATATTTTAAGCCTTCTGGAATAATAAAAATATCAGCTTTTCTTATAATACCCAGAAATCGCTTCAAACCGCCTTTTTACGCGTTTTAAACGCATAGTATGTATTAAAACCAATTTAGATATATAAGACTTGATACCTACTGATGTTTTAAGTAAGTTTTTATACTTTAACAGTAAGCAAAAGTTTTAAACTCGGATTTCCAGATTTGACCTTTAAACCTTAGGTGAAATTACCAAAATGCCATTTCGGTACATAGTTTGGTTATAAATGATAAATTTCATATATAGGTAATACCCTACTGATATGACTTAGTAAATTAAGTATTTTTACTGATTATATCAGACCTGAAACTCAGATTAATATTTAAACTCTTTTATAACCGTTAAAATGACCAAAATACCCCTACGGGGCGTAATTTGAGTTTAAATTCGTTTTGGGCATAATAGAAGATATCTTACTGATGTCACAACATATTTAAGGCATATTAACTTAGGAAACTTGCATATGACTCATTTGGTTACCCGTTACGCACTTTTCGCGTTCGGATCGGCTTATGTAACTAGTTTGCATATATTTGCCGAAACGGGTCAAACCATATCATTTTTATCTCAAAATCTAGAATGTGTTTAGTTTACCCATAAAAAACAAGTATCCAAGCTTGTCGGGTCTAAACCACATTCTAATCCGGTCTTCGCTTAATCATGCGTTTTTGGACCGTATCCTCTTTTAAAAACTAACTGGTCTAAGTTTAGGCTTAATTAAAGACCCGTTAGGATTCTAATAGGTTATTAAAAACCTTCGTTCCAGATTAGGAGCCCGGTAAAAGCTACGTGCACTTGCTGTTTTTGATTTATACTTTGCTCAGGTAAATACTCTTAACTTATTTTCCCTATACGGGCTTGGGATACGGTATTATAATAATACCGCTTGATCGGGTATGTAGTCATTTAAATCGGATTGTGATTAATGTATTTACATAACCTGTTTTAATCTGTATTAATTGGTGTATGGCCTTTGGGGGTTAAATGACCATGTCCCGGATATCCTTGGCATCATTCAAAGAAATGGCCACGACCTAAGCACGGGGTGTAGGCGTACACCTGACAGTTGAATTATGTAAAAAATGGTAATCCACTTAAAGGAATCAACCTTGTGGGCATTATACCTGTGACGTGTCAGTTAATCTTGACCGGCTCTACCAACCGGCCCTGACGGACTAAGTAAAACTGTATACAAGATTATTTTTAATAATTGTCACAAGTTATAAAAGATATTTTGTGCCTTGTGCATTCAAATCAATTTTCTAAAAACATTTTCAAAATGAGTCAGTTAATTGTATTTACCAGTGTAAACTGACGTATTTTACAAAAAGGCTAAGTGCAGGTACTAGACGAAATAGCCTGGCTACTCCTGGCATCATTAATTAAGTCTCGCAAGCTCTAGATGCTGAAGTCTGTTGAACAACGATCTTATTTATCTTTTGATCCGCCTGTGGATCTATTACAGTCCGTTGTGATACTTTGATATTACTATTTTTGGTTTGTAATGTGATTTCATCTTTTGCTTCCGCCGTGCATTTAAATTGTGTTGTTTGACTATGATAATATCAACTACGTCACGATACTCCCCACCGGGCCCACCGGTAATCCGTGGAAATATTGGGGTGTGACAGGTTGGTATCAGAGCCAACACTGAGTGAATTAAACACTTGCCTTTTGTGTTTAATCTTAATTACACAGTTGCATATTCCTCGATTCTCGAGTCTAGACAAAGAACTTAGGACAAATCCTAATTCGTTTTATTTTGTCCTTTATTTGTTTCCTTGTTATTTTCTGTTTAGCCCCTGCACGGGCAAGTCATTTCAGATAGAAGTCCCGTTTAGGGCAACCATGTACTTGCCTAAATTTTAATGGAATGTTGAATTTAAAATTTCATTATATGCATGAGCATAAAATATGAAGTAAATAAAAACCCTCATTCCTCTTATAAGATCTACCATTATCATAAAATGGCAAAAACTAAAAAGGACAAGACCTAGCTCATGTGTCATCTTAAGACAGGGCCAAGATGGCAGTTCCTCAATTAGATTCAGATCATTGTTAACATCTCAATTTAGGATTGTTCTGCGTTAAATATTAAAAAGAATCTTAAAGGTAAAGCCTAGTCTATATGTCGTTGCAGACATGGCCAAAATGGTAAGACCTGTTCAAAAGATTCCAATCCTTGTTAACATCTAAAAATATGTTAACATTCTTGGCAAAATGTGATTCGATAAAATCACATAAGTCATTCCTAAATTGGGTTATTCCAATTTCCCTTAATTATATAACCATCCCTTACGGATGAAGTGCCTACGGGCTATAATTAACGTCCTTTGGGACTAAAGACAGTGGTGGCCTACAATCCCCTGTCAAGAAAAGGTAATGAACTTTGATTCAACCTTAATACCTCGATTCTGTAAAATCATGATTTTTAAATTAAATATGTCCATGTGACTAGGCTTTTGTGCTATTATTAAATTATAACTAAGGATTATAATAAAGATCCTGAATATATGCATGCTTAACAAATTAACCAAAATAGTTATTAAAAACCATGGTTAATAAATCGTTAAGAACGATAGTACTGTATAGGCTTCTAAATAAACCTCGTCCTTAATTTTCTTTTAGGTAGCAATTAAAGCTACATGGCTAGGTCGGAAGGAGTAAACAGTCATCCCCTGGAGAATAATGAGAATACTAGGATTAATATAACCAGGGAAGAGCTCCGTACACTGATTGGTACAACTGTATCTAAAGCTGTGGATAGGCAATTCAAGGAGTCTAGTGGGACGCACAGTAGAACCTCATCAGCACCCCACACTAACTCTATTCCTAAGACTCATTCAGAGGCTCATAGCAAGCCATCCTCTAAGAAAGATGAACCAAAGAAATAGGATGTTCAACACTCCTCAAATCAACACAGTGTTCCATCTAAGAGAATAGTATTTGACAGGGAACCACGTGCCAAGTCCTGCACTTATAAATACTTTGTCTCCTGCAAACCCAGGGATTTTACTGGGGAGAAAGGAGCGATTGATTGTATGACCTGGTTGGATGAAATGGACACCGTGGTTGATATCATTGGTTGTGCTGAAAGGGATGTAGTGAAGTATGTATCCCAATCATTCAAGGGAGAGGCACTAGCATGGTGGAAGTCTCTCATTCAAGCTGCTGGAAAGATCCCACTCTACAATCTGATTTGGGATCAGTTTGTTGCTCTCATTAAGGAGAATTACTGCCCTCAGCATGAGGTTGAGAGGATTGAGTCAGATTTCTTATCTTTAGAAATGAAAATTTTAGATTGTCAAGCTTATCTCACCAGTTTCAACACCCTGTCTAGGCTGGTTCCATATCTAGTAACACCGGAACCCAAACAAATTGCACGTTTCATTGGGGGTTTAGCCCCAGAAATCAAGGCCAGTGTTAAGGCATCTAGACCTGCTACTTTTAGGTCTGCAGCTGATCTATCTTTGTCTCTTACTTTTGATGCGGTCAGGCTGAGATCGCTTAAGAGTTCGGAAGAAAGTAAGAGAAAGCATGAGGACGATAACTCACGGCGATCTGAGAAGAAGCATAAGGGTTATGTGGACCACAAGAAGGAATCTGGGTCCAACAAAGGTAATCAGCAGACATAGGAAAAGCCAAAGTGCAAGACTTGCCAGAAACGTCACTTTGGGAAATGCAGGCTTGAGACCAAGTCTTAGTCAGGACCTCCTGCATGTGGGTTATGCAAGTCTAAGGAGCACAAGACAGTAGACTGCAAGAAGATTAAGGATGCTACGTGCTATAACTGCAATAAAAAAGGGCACATTAAGACCAACTGCCCTAAATATGCCAAAAAGCCTGAGGAAGCAAAGAAGATCAATGCAAGGGTCTTCCGTATGGATGCACGAGAAGCTGTTCAGGACGATAATGTGATCACAGGTACCTTCCTTATAAATAATGTTTATGCAAGAGTGCTATTTGATTCAGGAGCTGATAAATCATTTGTAGATAATAAGTTCTGTAAGTTGTTGAATTTACCTGTTAAAACCCTAAGTGTAAAATATGAGGTTGAATTAGCCGATGGGACCATAGAAACCGCATCAACCGTGTTAGATGGATGCTTTATATCCATTAGGAACCACTCTTTCCCATTAACCTTACTTCCTTTAAAGTTAGCCGGTTTCGATATAGTGTTAGGCATGGATTGGTTATCTCATAACCAAGCTCAGATTGTGTGCAACAAGAAGCAAGTGGTGATCAAGACTCCGTCTGGTGAGGCACTTACCATTCAGGGAGATACCCAGTATGGATTGCCTGAGCAAATGTCTATGCTCAAGGCATCTAGGTGTTTGAAGAAGGGTTGTGTCATTTATATGGCACAAGTAACTATTGATGAGCAAAAGCCTAAGGTTGAAGATATTCCCGTCATTTCTGAGTACCCTGAAGTTTTCCTGGAAGAACTACCTGGTTTACCACCAGATAGTATTCTTCCATCACAACTAATTGTGTGTTGGATTTAAATTAGATATCTATGTGTTCCGAATTATACCCCTAGGAATGTCATTTTACGGCAAAGACTCATATGGAGTCTTTCGGCCCAAGAATTACATCTTTCACTACTCATACTCGTTCTAAGCTTTTGTTTAATCATAAGACTCGTTTCCAAACAACCTCTAAGGGTTGTTTATTCAATTTAGCCTACAAGGGCGTTTTGGTCGATTTTGGTCCTTCTTTTACAATGAAGGACTCTCACCAATTATTCGACCAAATAGCACTTTTAACTACAACATAAATATGCGTACCTGGCTCGGATCAACAAATAGACCCGATTTATACCTCGCTTTTATTATCACATTTTCTATGGCGACGGGAGTATCTGAATCACTAATCGCTCCTGTTAACACAAGACTTGACAACCACATCAGTCGATATAGTCAAATGGTGTTATCACGCCATTTGACCCGTTTGGCCTATATGACCAAGCATTTTCATAAGTAGCAAAACATGGTTAATAATTACCAATTTGCCCATCCGACCCATTTCGGATTTTTGCCACTAGACCCCTTTTTAACTACACTTTACTTTAGTCGGTACTTGACTAAATTTCCATCTCTACTTATTTTCTCGTTATTAGTTGCACTTTAAAGTTATCTTAACGAAAACTCATTAGTTATTAGTCATTACATGACCAATTTACCAATTTGCCTCTTTCACCATTAATCATGGTTTAAAACATTTTTTTATTGGTTCCGACTCATTTCGTTTCATGTCGGAACCCATGATTCGAACCTAATCCTTTATTGTATTCATCGCTTATAAAATAAACACATATACTACAAGTGGTGTAAGTTTTACTTACCTTGCATCCGGTTATGCTCTTTTCGCGTACACGATCCGTTTGACCCGCTTCTTTCCCAAGCCTCCATCTAGCTTGTTAAGAGTCAAACTATCATCATAATTCGTAAGACGGTTAGATTAGTCATCATTATTATGACTATTTCATCTTACGGATTTTATGTCGAAACTTCTATTCCACTTCATCATTGGTTATTTCGACTTTCTAAAATCAACTACCTTTATTCATATAATATGCACAATCAAGGCAATTCAATATTATGATTAGAAACCGTTTTATCCCATATCTATGTAATTAGTCAAGTTAGCTAATTACGCGTTTCTTTCATAATCCCCTTTTTTTATACCAAACCCAATTCATGGTAATTATGATTTATGTACCCAAACACCTAAATTGTTCAAGTACTTTATATTTACTATCTAATATGATGATTCTAATCGCAAATTAGACACTAACATCATCATATTATAAAAACCCATTTCAAGTCATGTATGATCAACACTCAAACTTGCAAATTGTTCAAGTATCTTGTTTCTACTATCAACTATGATGATTTTAAACATGAGTATATCATCATCTTCACCACATAATCAAAACCCACTTAGCACATAATAGGGTAATTATCAAATTCCTAGTCTTAGTACTAATTCTTCAAGTTTTCAACTAGGGTTTGTTTCTAAGCATGAATTTCATCCTAGTTTCACCCAAACATCAATCATTCAAGCTTGAATTTCGATTTTCACAAGTTCATCAAAAATCTCATATTCATAAACATCAACAATTTGACATACCTTACGATCCCCACGACTAGGTGATCGTTTCTATGTGTTCATGCATCGATTTTGACCTTGAATCAGGCTTCAATTTGATGATTTGTTGAGTTCTAGGGTTTTCACCCTCCTGGTCGCTCCTGGAGATCGATCCACACACACCTAGTGTGTGTGGTGTGTTATTTTTTTTATTAAATAAAACTTGTTTCCTTTTTAACGGTTTTGGTCCCTCGAGTTTAGATATTCATAAATGAAACTATAACTCATAGTTTATTATTTAATTACCCATTACTAACTAGGTTAATTTTACCTAGTTAACTTAGTGGGTTCCGGGAGTTAAAAACCCGTTGTATTTTAAGTCCCGTTGACTCGGGCTCTTATAAACTAAATTCTTAAATTCTTTGATTCGCTTGTATTTAATTATTAGGATTTCTTATTTAAATCCAAATATTTAACGGGTTATTTTTACTGCTAACGGTACTTTACCCGTCTTTTAGTATGAACAGAGTTTGATTACCAAACCTGTTTTCGGGGTGTTACAAGTCTACCCCCCTTAAAGAGGTTTTGTCCTCGAAACCTTTCTTACATAATTCATTGAGTTTTAACTCAATGTATTTGAGCCGAGAATTCTTTTAAACATTGTTTATACCTTTATCCAATTGTTAGTATTACCAGGAAATATGGTATCATCCTTTTGGTTATTATTCATCTACATATCCCCTACGACGTAGTGCAACTCGAAATAACGTAATTTCGTTATTTCTACTAGTTTAGTTATCTTAGCAATATCCATCGCTTTTATATATTATCGAACTCTTTATGAATCCGTTACTTTGACCCGTTTAAAGGTCTTTAGTGAAATCTTTCACTTTTAGCAACCATTTCTTTTGTTTTCATTTTCATTTATTCGATTCAGTTATATTGAATCCACCGCTTACAAGCGACCAATTTTATTTAAATGACCTTAACCGGTCTCACTAACTAGACTTATTAGTCCAGTTACTTTTTACCACTCACTTGGTTATAATGTGATTCTACTTCACATTGCATTTCTTGACCGTGATCGTGTCACATCATGTTTAATTTATATCAACCTTTTATTTTTTTGAAGATATCTCTTTTCGAATATGTCGTCTTGCGCCTATCAGTGTCAAGACTTGTATCTTTTATGCTTACTATTTAAATTCTTATTAGAATTTATATTTGTAAAAACGATATTTCTTATTAAAACTGAAGTTTTAGTATAGCTTCTTCTCTTTAACTTTTGTCAATTATCCATACCGGAATATTGACAATCCGAAAAATTTATTCTTTTACAGTCTTTGTTTTATGCGAGGATTCTCAATTTATTCCCTCGCTTGGTTTAATTAACCCGTAGGTTTTATCACTTTGCCTTATAGGCTATTTTATTAGACTTTCACCTCTTTAAGGCGAGCTCCTTATAATCTATTTCTTTCTAGTCGTGATCCGTGGGTCATTTTAGTCTCGTAGACCTTTCCATTGTTTGTGACCCCAATGGTTTGGTTGTTCCCGTAGATCATTCCTTACTCATATCATTCTTAAAATACATGTTTGGCGCTAAGGCATCCTGTTTTTTTTTTTAAATCATTTATTTTCACTTTGGTATTTTCTTTGACCTTGACCGTAGTCTAAGGCTACATTCGTTTTCTTTCGAATTATCTTTCCGACTTATTGACTTCTAACGTCAATTACACGTCGGTTTGCCCTACACTTACCGTTATCCGGTTCTTACCTATGCTTCTTTACGTCCCATTACCCGGGTTCTTTTATTTTAATGTTTTTAACATTTTTGTTTCGCTAGTTTGCGTTTTTCCTATATATATTCCTTTATGAGCCATCACGTAGGTTCATTAATGTTTCGCGCTTCCATTATTTGGTTTGCGCTTACTTGCACTACCCAGTTTTTTTTATGCTTTATTTATCTCGTTTGACTTGTTCGTGTGAAATTTCATCACTTGTGAACATCAAACTCTATTCTTTATTCGACCCGTTCAACTTTAAAATAGTTGAACGTAATTACCAAAATTTATATTTGCGAAATTTCTTGTCATCTCTTAGTCATGACTCATATTCCGAGTCTTTTGACTTTCTATTTCGCGTTACTGTTTCTCAGTCTACACATGCGTTTAATTCCTTACCCATCAACCGGGTGTTTTACCGAAATCGTTATTATTACGACCCTTACGGTATGCATTATGACTTCGTTTCATCTTTACATTCCTACTTTGTTCTCAAATTTGGCGTTTTACAAAATCGGCCCGTTAAGAGTCATATTTGCATTCTCCGGGTTCGAATGTAAGCACCCCCTCCCAATTGCATACCTTAATCATTTTACATTAATCTTTGTCCCTTCACTCGGGCTCATCCTCCTAATGTAATACGCTTCGGTCACCCGGCTGTGCGTTTACATTATTATCAAATATTTTGCTCATTTGATTCATTTGGGTACTTTTAAGTTAGTCCCATTTCACCCTGCCCTTACTACATCGGATGTAAACGTGTCCGCCATAAGAAGTTCATGGTTTCATATGCCACTACTTACTTGGCCAGAGTAAGCGTTTAACACATGACACACATGACCTTTTTATAGTTTTCACATCACGCCCTATGTAAGTAACGCCTCTATTTGTTTCTCTTGGAAACAATATCCCGAATACATTTTCTATTCGGGTTTTTCCAAGTTTTTTTTTATCTACATATGCAACTTTCAATTTCTACTTATTTGTTGCATATTACTATTTGTGCGATTATTTAAAATGTGCACCTGGTAATCTTTGCCCCGACGGGCGTTCCTTGCCATTAACCTTGTTCGCGGTCGTTACGCGATTTAGTCCTCGGTGAGCATGCTCCTCTTGTCATACTTCGGACTGTTCCATCATCATATCCACAACTCGTTTGACTCTCGTCGTCTTCAAACGCGAGTGTCCTTCAATTAAAACATTCACAAAAGTTAGAAACGTCAACTTCAATAATCGCCCGTATTATAATACAAGGCTTTTTCTACTATAAGCGTCAACGCGCGTATTTTCGTCAACTATTTCAATCATTTTAATTGGGGTAACGTGTATCACACGATAGCCCTATGTGTTGTTTACAACGCTTTAGCATGCTAAACTATTAACATACATGTACTTACCAGATTTGCGATCAAGCCTCGAACCGAACACCAATCTTTATTAAGAGCATAAGGTTTAAGTCCAAGCATAGTTTTCCCACCATACTTGAATCTCTTAAACCAAGGCTCTGATACCAACTTGTAACACCCTTGATATTATTTCAAAGATTTCCGTATAAATAACGAAAATAAACATGTAAATACGATTAAGTATTCTTAGAAAATACTAGTAATCTAAAACTTTTACAATTTAAAAGTTTAGAACAAAATGTAATTAAGTTCGTCATTTAAAAGTAATAACGAAACGTCATGCGGAAGCTTGATTCTTGATTGTGTTCGGTTCTTTGTTGAGCTCGATTATCATCCGGAGTTTCAAATTATACCTGCATTTCATAAACCATGAAATGATTAGTTATACGAGCTTAAAATGGGTTTAGAACAAGTCCGGATACGAAAACTGACAAAAGAATCAAATTTGCCAGCTTTGGGATCTCACGCGGGCCGCGTCAGACTTAACATCATCTTACGCGGGCCGCGTTGTGTCGTCGCGTGGCGCGGGGGTTCACGTTTTCCAGCAGGTCCGGATCTGTGACCTGCATTTTCCCAGCAACGCTACACTTTACGGAAACGGCCATAACTTCTTCGTTATTGGTCCGTTTCACCCGATTCTTTTTCCTACGCGTCCGTAATTTAATTATCCATCTTATGGAGTTAAAATCCGACATCCGGATTAACAAAATTCCAGACTTTTAAGTCTTCGGCTTATCATCCTTTTTACCAAATATTGACCCGTTCATGATTTTATCACACCAACTAGTTTATTTGATCTTTAAACTCATGAAGTTCATTATTTCAATATCTCCTATCATATTACTCTCAAATCAAGGGTTTCTTACATAATAAATTCTCGTTTACGTTTAAATGCTTATTTTGACCCATTAAGAGTATTTAAGCACTTTTAAACTCAAAATCGCTTTCATTCTATTCTAGCATTATAACCTATATTTCTTATCTAGGATTCTTCCATCACAACTAATTGTGTGTTGGATTTAAAGTAGATATCTATGAGTTCCGAATTATACCCCTAGGAATGTCATTTTACGGCAAAGACTCATATGGAGTCTTTCGGCCCAAGAATTACATCTTTCACTACTCATACTCGTTCTAAGCTTTTGTTTAATCATAAGACTCGTTTCCAAACAACCTCTAAGGGTTGTTTATTCAATTTAGCCTACAAGGGCGTTTTGGTCGATTTTGGTCCTTCTTTTACAATGAAGGACTCTCACCAATTATTCGACCAAATAGCACTTTTAACTATAACATAAATATGCGTACCTGGCTCGGATCAACAAATAGACCCGATTTATACCTCGCTTTTATTATCACATTTTCTATGGCGACGGGAGTATCCGAATCACTAATCGCTCCTGTTAACACAAGACTTGACAACCACATCAGTCGATATAGTCAAATGGTGTTATCACGCCATTTGACCCGTTTGGCCTATATGACCAAGCATTTTCATAAGTAGCAAAACATGGTTAATAATTACCAATTTGCCCATCCAACCCATTTCGGATTTTTGTCACTAGACCCCTTTTTAACTACACTTTACTTTAGTCGGTATTTGACTAAATTTCCATCTCTACTTATTTTCTCGTTATTAGTTGCACTTTAAAGTGATCTTAACGAAAACTCATTAGTTATTAGTCATTACATGACCAATTTACCAATTTGCCTCTTTCACCATTAATCATGGTTTAAAACATTTTTTTATTGGTTCCGACGCATTTCGTTTCGTGTCGGAACCCATGATTCGAACCTAATCCTTTATTGTATTCATCGCTTATAAAATAAACACATATACTACATGTGGTGTAAGTTTTACTTACCTTGCATCCGGTTATGCTCTTTTCGCGTACACGATCCGTTTGACCCGCTTCTTTCCCAAGCCTCCATCTAGCTTGTTAAGAGTCAAACTATCATCATAATTCGTAAGACGGTTAGATTAGTCATCATTATTATGACTATTTCATCTTACGGATTTTATGTCGAAACTTCTATTCCACTTCATCATTGGTTATTTCGACTTTCTAAAATCAACTACCTTTATTCATATAATATGCACAATCAAGGCAATTCAATATTATGATTAGAAACCGTTTTATCCCATATCTATGTAATTAGTCAAGTTAGCTAATTACGCGTTTCTTTCATAATCCCCTCTTTTTATACCAAACCCAATCATGGTAATTATGATTTATGTACCCAAACACCTAAATTGTTCAAGTACTTTATATTTACTATCTAATATGATGATTCTAATCGCAAATTAGACACTAACATCATCATATCATAAAAACCCATTTCAAGTCATGTATGATCAACACTCAAACTTGCAAATTGTTCAAGTATCTTGTTTCTACTATCAACTATGATGATTTTAAACATGAGTATATCATCATCTTCACCACATAATCAAAACCCACTTAGCACATAATAGGATAATTATCAAATTCCTAGTCTTTGTACTAATTCTTCAAGTTTTCAACTAGGGTTTGTTTCTAAGCATGAATTTCATCCTAGTTTCACCCAAACATCAATCATTCAAACTTGAATTTCGATTTTCACAAGTTCATCACAAATCTCATCTTCATAAACATCAACAATTTGACATACCTTACGATCCCCACGACTAGGTGATCGTTTCTATGTGTTCATGCATCGATTTTGACCTTGAATCAGGCTTCAATTTGATGATTTGTTGAGTTCTAGGGTTTTCACCCTCCTGGTCGCTCCTGGAGATCGATCCACACACACCTTGTGTGTGTGGTGTGTTATTTTTTTTTTATTAAATAAAACTTGTTTCCTTTTTAACGGTTTGGTCCCTCAAGTTTAGATATTCATAAATGAAACTATAACTCATAGTTTATTATTTAATTACCCATTACTAACTAGGTTAATTTTACCTAGTTAACTTAGTGGGTTCCGGGAGTTAAAAACCCGTTGTATTTTAAGTCCCGTTGACTCGGGCTCTTATAAACTAAATTCTTAAATTCTTTGATTCGCTTGTATTTAATTATTAGGATTTCTTATTTAAATCCAAATATTTAACGGGTTATTTTTACTGCTAACGGTACTTTACCCGTCTTTTAGTATGAACAGAGTTTGATTACCAAACCCGTTTTCGGGGTGTTACATCAAGAAGAAGGATGGATCGATGCGTTTATGTATCGATTATCATGAGCTAAACAAAGTCACTATCAAAAATAGATATCCATTGGCCAGGATCGACGATCTGTTCGACCAATTACAAGGGGCGAGTTACTTCTCTAAGATCGATTTGAGGTCAGGCTATCATCAATTGAAAGTTAGGGATGAAGATGTGCACAAGACTGCATTTAGAACTCGTTATGGTCACTACAAGTTCTTGGTGATGCCTTTTGGGCTCACTAATGCACCAGCAGCGTTCATGGATCTCATGAACCGCGTCTGCAAGCCTTACTTAGACAAGTTCGTCATTGTCTTCATCGATGACATCCTCATTTATTCGAAGAATCAAGCTGACCATGAGAAGCATCTTCGATGCATTCTGGAACTGCTTCAACAAGAGAAGCTTCATGCCAAGTTTTCAAAATGTGAATTCTGGCTTCGTGAAGTCCAATTCCTTGGACATGTGGTTGGTGAGCGTGGTATCCAAGTTGATCCCGCTAAGGTTGAAGCTGTCATGAATTGGCAAGAGCCAAAGACGCCTACAGAGATTCGTAGCTTTCTAGGTTTAGCAGGATATTATAGGTGATTTATCGAAAACTTCTCAAGGATTGCTGCACCCCTAACTTCGTTGACGCGTAAGAATATTAAGTTTGACTGGGGCCTTAAGCAGCAGGAATCCTTTGACATACTTAAGCAAAAGTTGAGCAATGCACCAGTATTGACATTGTCTGATGGAATAGAGGAATTTGTAGTGTATTGTGATGCATCGCACACAGGTATGGGATGTGTGCTTATGCAGAAGGGAAAGGTTATTGCCTACGCTTCTCGACAACTGAACGTGCATGAAAAGAATTACACCACCCATGACTTGGAGTTGGGCGCTGTTGTATTTGCACTAAAACTGTGGAGGCATTACTTATATGGAACCAAGTGCGTGATCTGTTTTGATCACAAGAGCCTTCAACATTTGTTCAATCAGAAGGACTTAAACATGAGGCAGCGACGATGGATGGAAACTTTGAATGATTATGACTGTGAAATAAGATACCATCCGGGCAAGGCGAGTGTAGTCACCGATGCCTTAAGTAGGAAAGAAAGGGTTAAGCCTATAAGAATCAATGCTAAGAGCATTGAATTAAAGAATAGTTTGAATGAAAGGTTGTTAGCTGTAGAAGGAAGCTGTGCTAGAAGCTAACTATCCTAATGAAAAGCTAGGAGTAACTGAAGAACAGTTATCCTATGGCAAGGACGGAATTCTGAGACTAAATGGACGAATTTGGGTTCTAGTTTATGGAGGACTTCAAGATGTAAACCTCCAGAAAGCCCACAGTTCTAAATATTCCGTTCATCCTGGAGCCGATAAGATGTACCAGGATCTAAAGGCAAATTTTTGGTGGATAGGCTTGAAGAAGTCTATAGCTACCTATGTAGCCAAATGTTTGATGTGCGCTCAAGTCAAGGCTGAACATCAAAAGCCGTTAGGTTTGCTACAACAACCTGAACTTCCCACCTGGAAGTGGGAAAAGGTGGCAATGGATTTTATCACCAAATTGCCAAAGACAAAGAAAGGAAATGATACTATATGGGTCATAGTAGATAGACTGACTAAGTCAGCACATTTCCTACCCATCAAGGAGACTCATAGCTCCGACATATTGGCCCAATTGTACGTGGATAAGATTGTATATCTTCATGGCGTACCAGTGTCTATTATCTCTGACAGAGATACTAGATACACATCGCATTTTTGGAAAAGTTTCCAACAGTCTTTGGGAATACGCTTAAATTTTAGTACGGCTTACCATCCTCAGACGGACGGACAGAGTGAGCGTACAATCCAAACTTTGGAAGACATGCTTCGTGCATGTGTGATTGACTTAGGTGGTAGTTGGGATAACCACCTGCCATTGATCGAGTTCTCCTATAACAATAGCTACCATACAAGCATTAAGGCAGCACCTTTTGAGGCATTATATGGTAGGAAGTGCAGAACGCCTATTTGTTGGGCATAAGTAGGAGAAGCTCAGTTATCAGGACCTGATATAGTCCTTGAAACGACGGACAAGATTGTCCAGATTCGTGACCGCCTGAAAGCTGCCAGGGATAGGCAGAAAAGTTATGCTAATAAGAGGCGAAAACCTCTAAAATTTGAGGTTGGCGATAAGGTTTTACTTAAAGTATCACCCTGGAAGGGGGTGATGCGATTTGGAAAGAAAGCTAAGCTAAGCCTAAGGTATATAGGACCATTCGAGATCATCGAATGTGTGGGAACAGTGGCTTGTAAGTTGAACTTACATGAAGAGCTCAGTGGTATTCACAATGTATTCCACATCTGCAATCTGAAGAAATATCTAGCTGATGAATCGCTAGGTATACTGTATACAGATGTGCATATAGATGAGAGCTTGAAATTTGTGGAAAGACCTTTGTCGATTGAGGATCGACAGGTTAAGAAGCTTCGAAGGAAGCATGTGCCAATTGTCAAGGTTAAATGGGATGCCCGCAGAGGTCCCGAGTACACTTGGGAGGTAGAATCCACAATGAAAGAAAAGTACCCTCATTTGTTTCAGTAAATCTCGAGGTTGAGATTTCTTTTAAGGGGGTGAGGATGTAACACCTCAAAAATTCAGGTCCAATAATGTATCGACACGTGTCATGAACTTTAAAACGTGTAAAGAATTACTTTGGAAGGACTAAAGTTGACAAACAAGGAAAGTATGTAAATAAAATGGTTCAAAGTGTCAACAATGGATAAATATACTTTACAATAACCCTACACGACGTTTATACCCTTAAACGAATGAATCATGGATCATACGAAGCTAATTGTGAGAAACAGTGAGAAATTACAAACTATAGGGGTTAAATGTGTCAACATGTTTAAAGTATACATCTGAGTGACCTTTTAGCAAACCCAAAGCTTTGTAATGATTAGTTATTCGCACTAGAATAAGTGATAAAAATTTCACAAGGTTTCGATAAAGTATGAGAAAGTTATGACAATATTCGTATACGAGGGGTTAAAAGCATCAACGTTGAAATTAAAGGCTTTACGGGTGATCATAAAGTTAACCGAGGACTTAACAATGTTTGTTTATGCCTTGGAGCCCTTAAAAGTCAAGTTAGAAGGTTGAAATTGCAAGAAACAAGCTTAAAACCATGTTTGGAAGAACCAAGGGCTGAAATGTAAATAGTTGAAACTTGTGAAACCTGGCCCAGGTCTCATACCGGCCGCGTAAGGTATGTAAGGAACCTTACGCGGGCCGCCTGGCACTGCCAGCCTCAGAAAAACTGCACAGGTGTTTGTTCCAGCAAGTTACACTGACTTATGGAGCTTGTTTTCGATTCTATGGGCTTGTTTAATGGTTTTTCCATGCCTAGGGACACTTGGAATGATCAGGAATCATTCTTAGACTTTGTTGGAATGATATTAGAGCCTTAGAAAACCTATATAAAGGCCATGAGTTGAGTTATTCAAATGCTCATTCACTTGATAACTTCCCAACTCATCTTCTGGAGAATTTTGGAGCTCAAGCACCCTTCCTAGTGATCATTAGTCGTGCATAGGACCTTGGTAAGTGTCATTAACCTTCCTTAATTCAGTTTTACTTAGTTTATTAGCTTAAAGTCAAACCATCGTAATTAAGGTTTGACTTCGTCATTAATCTTAATTTGTCCAGTCAAATTTCAAATTGAAAGTACCTATGAGTTGGTAATTATGTGGGCCATAAACCCTTAAAAGGGCACCCTCTGATTCCCACTCTAACTAGGTCAATTGTCGGGTCAAAGCTAACTATAAAATGTCAACAGAAAGCTTATTTTGGCATAAATGCATAATTAACAATGTAGAAGCTATGCAACCTGTTTTGTCATTAATATAACTTGGTAATTAATGTAAGAACATGTCTAAACATGTTCAACCCGACAATTTTCAGTTTAAGCTCGGTTCGGAACCGAAAGTCGCAAAAGTAGACTTTTGCTTTGACTTTCCGTTCTGACCCATTAGAGCATAGTTTAGAAATGCCTTAGAGCTTTATTTGGACCAGGTTACATGTTAGTATAACCCTCTGTGATTATACAACTTGGTTCATTAGTTATCCGATTCATATGCATGTTTCCGTTAAATGCTTATATGTTGACTATTATGCCCATATGACCTTAAAATGTGATTTTTGAAAATATAAAAGAATAGAAACCTTAGTTACTTATTTATAAACTTGTACCTAAAATTTGACATCAGTTTGAGGTCTAGAGTAGGAGTTATGCTCAATAGCGTAATTAGAAAGCTTTTTAGTAATTAAATGGCGTACTTATCATATAACCTATCTAAACCCAAATTTTGATACCAAAATTTTTACCCACTGATATAAAATAATACTTTGGTATTTTTGGAGATTTTTATTTATTTTTAGGCTAAGCATAACATAGAGTTCTAAACTTGATCCGGTAATTGTCGGTTTTGCCCTTTTAGGCTATAAAATGAGTTTTACCAATACTTTTGATACCAAACCTTTTTCTACTGATCCGATATAATAAATAGAATATTTTAAGCCTTCTGGAATAATAAAAATATCAGCTTTTTTTATAATACCCGGAAATCACTTAAAACCGCCTTTTTACGTGTTTTAAACGCATAGTATGTATTAAAACCAATTTAGATATATAAGACTTGATACCTACTGATGTTTTAAGTAAGTTTTTATACTTTAACAGTAAGCAAAAGTTTTAAACTTAGATTTTCAGATTTGACCTTTAAACCTTAGGTGAAATTACCAAAATGCCCTTTCGGTACATAGTTTGGTTATAAATGATAAATTTCATATATAGGTAATACCCTACTGATATAACTTAGTAAATTAAGTATTTTTACTGATTATATCAGACCTGAAACTCAGATTAATATTTAAACTCTTTTATAACCGTTAAAATGACCAAAATACCCCTACGGGGCGTAATTTGAGTTTAAATCTGTTTTGGGCATAATAGAAGATATCTTACTGATGTCACAACATATTTAAGGCATATTAACTTAGGAAACTTGCATATGACTCATTTGGTTACCCGTTACGCACTTTTCGCATTCGGATCGGCTTATGTAACTAGTTTGCATATATTAGCCGAAACGGGTCAAACCGTATCATTTTTATCTCAAAATCCAGTATGTGTTTAGTTTACCCATAATAAACAAGTATCTAAGCTTTTCGGGTCTAAACCACATTCTAATCTGGTCTTCGCTTAATCATGCGTTTTTGGACCGTATCCTCTTTTAAAAACTAACTGGTCTAAGTTTAGGCTTAATTAAAGACCCGTTAGGATTCTAATAGGTTATTAAAAACCTTCGTTCCAGATTAGGAGCCCGGTAAAAGCTACGTGCACTTGCTGTTTTTGATTTATACTTTGCTCAGGTAAATACTTTTAACTTATTTTCCTTATACGGGCTTGGGATACGGTATTATAATAATACCGCTTGATCGGGTATGTAGTCATTTAAATCGGATTGTGATTAATGTATTTACATAACCTGTTTTAATCTGTATTATTTGGTGTATGGCCTTTGGGGGTTAAATGACCATGTCCCGGATATCCTTGGCATCATTCAAAGAAATGGCCACGACCTAAGCACGGGGTGTAGGCGTACACCTGACAGTTGCATTATGTAAAAACTGGTAATCCACTTAAAGGAATCAACCTTGTGGGCATTATACATGTGGCGTGTCAGTTAATCTTGACTGGTTCTACCAACCGGTCCTGACGGACTAAGTAAAACGGTATACAAGATTATTTTTAATAATTGTCCCAAGTTATAAAAGATATTTTGTGCCTTGTACATTCAAATCAATTTTCTAAAAACATTTTCAAAATGAGTCAGTTAATTGTATTTACCAGTGTAAACTGACGTATTTTCCAAAAATGCTAAGTGCATGTACTAGACGAAATAGGCTGGCTACTCCTGGCATCATTAATTAAGTCTCGCAAGCTCTAGATGCTGAAGTCTATTGAACAACGATCTTATTTATCTTTTGATCCGCCTGTGGATCCATTACAGTCCGTTGTGATACTTTGATATTACTATTTTTGGTTTGTAATGTGATTTCATCTTGTGCTTCCGCTGTGCATTTAAATTGTGTTGTTTGACTATGAAGATATCAACTACGTCACGATACTCCCCACCGGACCCACCGGTAACACGTGGAAATATCGGGGTGTGACACTAATCCTTACATTATTAATTTGCAAGTTCAAAAGCAATATGCAATAATCATTGAAAGGTAAATAATCTCAGAGTGCACAACATAAGATAAGCCAAAAGATTAAAGTTTTATTTATTTATCAAAGGATTAACCCTTCAAAGGTTGTCAAAATTACCTACCCCAAGCATCTAACAGCAATACGTAGCCCGTCCGCTGGGGCAGGTAAAGGGTGTCCATACTAAAAGTTCATTAAGTGCAGGAATTTAAAGGCGAGGGGCACCAAAGGCTTCATCCTCCACAAACAGAAGGACCCATCCACCTTTGTTACCCCCTATTGTTTGAAGGATCAGTGATCCTTAGACCTAATACTATTGTTCACCATACAAACCATTGTTTAAAAACATCAACAACCAAAAAACATTAAACCATAAAAAATGGGCTCCGGCCACATCTAGAAATTTCCATCATCGCCCATTGTTGCAACCTACACCTTCGTTGCGTCGTCATCACAACTAGCTGCTCCTTCCGCTTGATCCTTCACTCCACTGCCACCAGCCTCGATTGCCAAGACCTCCTCAACATCCTCTTCATCATCCAGCTCCGCCAGCTTCCTCTTCCAGGCCTCTTGGTCCCAGGCAGACTTGTCGAAAGAAGGAACCTCAGCCTCCTTTGCCATTTGAAGCTTGATTTTGAGCATGGCGATTGAAGCAGAGAGCTTTGCTCCTTCCATCACCTCCTCATTCTCCTGCTGAGCTGTAATTTGGGTCAGGACCAGCTCCCTCTTCACCAGGTTGATCTCATGTTCAAGGGAGGGGATTTTCTTGTCCTTTTCCAGGAACATTTTCTGGATGTCCAGGTGCTTTTGCTCAGCCTCTTCAGCATGTGAATCTATGAGCATCTGGATCTCATCAAATTTCTGCAAGAAAGAAGCACATGTCAGGATCCGTTATCCTCAGAAAGGGTAGATCAGAATTAAAGATTCAGGATCCTTACCTGACAGACGTACTCCTCGAATTAGTGTTGGAGGAGAGGAAGGCCTTCAAGGGGTTCATAGGCTTTTCTTTTCTTGGCACCCTTGCTCTGTGTGCTCATGCTTTTGGGGTTCGGAACACTGGGGCTGGCAGCTAGTTGTTTCTTGATGCACTTGGAGGAAGCAAACGCGTCAAGATCACTGACGCTGAACCTGGAGGCTGATTTTGAGGATTTTCCAGCGCCTACAAATGCAAAACACAGATAAGTATCCTTATTCTACATTTATTTAAATATTTTATCATACACAAATTTGAATACTTACTTAACATGGTGAAGGAACCGGAGGATACTTCTTGTGAATCCTTTGCTTTGGCTTGAAATGTCCTTACAGCAGGATCGAGCTTCCAGAAAGCAGAAACTCTTTCTTTTGTTGCAGGTGTTTCTTGGATGTGAGAAAGTGAGATAGCTGCAAAAACATAAAGAAGGATCAGTTATCCTCAAAAGAAAAAGATACCTACTATGATCCTTGTCTAAGGATCCCATATCCTACCCTGGGTGATCCACTTTTTAGGGAGATCCTTCTGGTCTGGGATTGAATCCCTCCTTACAAAGAAGAAATGGCTCTTCCAGTGTGTGTCATTTTTGGTGGTTTTGAGAATTGGGTGAGGCTGACCAGGTTTATGCTTGAACAAGAAACGGTGTGAACCATGGCTTACAAGGTTGTATAGTTGACTCAACTCGGACATCTCTATTTCTATACCCTCCTGCTCGATGATGTTCTCTATGGTATAAAGAACTCTCCACATCATTAGCATGGCATGTATGTAGCACATGCCTGTGAGTGCGAAGAAAGATTGTGTGAAAACAGGGAAAGGATAAGAGAACCCTATCAGAAAAGGGGTGGCCGGAAAACTGACCCAAGTGTCAGAAATACAGTCACTCTTCATCGAAGAGTCGAAGGATCGGAAAACGGTTTCAGCCGGAAAGCAATGGCGGATCCGGTCAATTTCAGGATCGGTAAAGCGGTAGAGTTCCAGCGAAGGGTTTTTGGTATCGCCTTGGCTTTTCAAAGGACTATCCTTTTTAGGATCCTTAGCAGGTGAAGATCGAAGAACCATTTTCGCCATGGATGCTCAAGAAAAGAGGATCAGAATAGAAGGATTTAGAGAGAAGGAAAGAAAGAATACCTGTTTGATCTCTGGATGAGGATTTAAAGGGATGGAATACTTGAATTTAAATGCCTTTTGATCCTTATCTCTAACTTTGAATTTATAATGATGAATTTGCAGGTAGTCATGTCGCTGACGTCAGGTTTGCAACGGCTAGTTCAGATATAACGGCTATATTTACGATAATTAGTTCATTGGAGATAAGGTAGAAAATATGACTCATCGAGTGATATTTTATTCCTCATATTTTGGGGGCAATTGTTAGGGATGGATTTTCTAAACCTAAGGATCACGGATCCTCAAGTGCAGCCAGGATCACGGATCCTCAGTTCAGTTTGAATTAAGGATCCTCAGAAGTCGTTGCAGGTTTAAGGATCCAGAATCCTCATTATTATCCTTACACTAACGGTTGTTTCCACTATATTTGAGCTTGTGTTGCAGGAGTATTCGAATGGGACTTGGTCTTGCCAAGATTCTAGGGGAATATGTTTCATTATTCTACACGTGCATGCCTTTTGTTACCGTTATGGAAGTCGTGGGAAGCTAGCATCTTTTGCGGATTGTTAGTTAGATAGTTTATTTCTATTTTTATAAGGGGATAACAAGCTTGATCAGTTAGAACAATTAGCAACACACACACTCTCGAGAACTCTCTATAACTTATTGGCGATTACACACTTTTTGCACACTAGTGATCCTTGTAACAAGCTTGTTGTCATCCCGATTTGTAACCTTTACTTGTTTAATATAGTTGGTGATCGGTAGTTTCCATCACCCGAGGTTTTTTGTGCCGGAGATCATATTCTGATCAAGGGCTTTTTCCTCGTATAAATCCTTGTGTCACACATTCATTTCATTCATATTTTGTTCATCCATTTGTCCATTTATTCAAGCAACACACCTCATAAAATCGGATTTGGTTGGATTATCCTTGTGTGATTTTTGACCAAAACAAGTACCATGACCGGATATCTGACCTATTTTTGGAAATATGAATTTGTTAAATACATTGACCTTATGAATGGTGTGTATATTACAGTATGTGAAATATATGATTATATAGAAATGTATATCTATAAGGAAATCCAAAAGCCATAATGATTGACAATTAGGGATAAATCACGGACACGTGTGTCAATGATGATTTTAGATTTATTTATCAGGAATCTCTCGTATACATCTATAATTCCGATATCGAACACTATTTCATTTGATCATCCGTCTCATAAAACGTGCGACAAGATGAACGACGGGAACCCTTTAAGTTGGGACGCCATCGAAAGTATAAGAATTCCCCTTGTGTTACCTTAGATTATTGACGCATTAGGAAACCTATAACTAAAAGTTGAGCTAAGGCACAAAAAATCTAAAAACTTACGCTAATGGTAGTAATTTTACCTTCATTAAGAACTCTTGAGAAGATAAGAGTAACCACGACTAGATGCACTTATAAAGACTTTCTTCACCTATAATCCTACTAAGATTTCCAGTAATAAAGGAATTGCTACAACAATACATGGGCTGAAAGAACTAAAGTATCCTAACCATTAGTATATACGCCAAGAAGGATGAAGTAATTAGACATTAAAATAGTAAGGCATAGTGTGTATGGTCTCGATGATCATGAATACTAGAGACAAGGAAACCTACCAGAAAGGATTCTCAAAGAAGCTCATAAAACTAATTATATGATGCATCGTGGAGGTGATAAGATGTATCAAGGTTTGAATAAGAATTACTGATAGATAGGAATGAAAAAGGAATAGTCCAATGCAGCAAAAGAGAAAAGTTAAGTCTAAGATTTGTTGAATCATTCGGAATCATTAAATAAATAGGATCAGTAGCTTATCAGCTAAAGTTACTAGAAGAAATGACAGGAATACATGATATATTTCATATATATAATTTAAGGAAATACCTAGCTAACAATCTTTAGTTGTACCTCTTCAAGGTATAGAGGTAAATGAAGAATTAAAAGACCATACAAGTCAAAGATAAGAATCTCAAAGCATAGAGAATAGTTCTGGTCAAAGTATAGTGGAATTCAAAGCAAGGACCAAAATATACTTAGGAACTAGGATCAATGACGAACAAAAAGTATTCCTCCATATTTCAGTGAATCTCGAGGACGAGATTTAAAACAAGGTGGGGAGGATGTAACAATTCCGTTTTTATAGAATAAAATAAAGTATATAAAAACTTTATTATTAAACGGGTAGATTACGGGTAAGTTGATTGTTAGAAACATGAGGTATTTAGACGAACATAAGAACCGTTTAAAAATTATAATAATAAAAAATACATTATAACTAACCTTACTCCGTTTTTAATGAAACTTAGGTCAAAATGTAGATAAAAATATTCTCGTTCTAATGACATATTCATCGTTTATAAAACGTCATATTTAGAAGTTATAAGCGATAAATGAGTGAAGCAGCTGCATTAGATATAATAATAAAATAACATAAATTAAAACTTACATATGATTGTGATATGTGTGCATGTATATTTAGATCAGAAGGAATCTAATTTTTAGCGTGCCAAACAAGCCTTGCCTTTCAACTATAAAATGAGAATTGTTAAAGCATTTTAAAGCTGCTCACTTTCTTTTCTTTCACCCTCTCGTCCCCTCTCTACACATATATTATACCCCTATTTTCTTTAGTATTATACCCCTAATCCTACAAAGCTCTACCCCGTTTGAAGTGTTTTAACTCCTGATCACTGATTCGATACCCTGCCCGATCGATCTTGAACCCAACAACGGATGCCAAGGCGCTGCCTGATAAAGGCTATGCTTTGTAAACAACGTTGGGGTTCTGATCTCGTGATGTATTGATAAAGTTAAATTGGGTTATTACACTAAACACAAGTGCATTATATATTTTATTAAAAGCTCAGGAGTTATACCCAAGATTATACCAGGAGGCTTGTAGTTAAACCCTAAAGTTACAAAGTGAGTCATTCTCCTTTTTTATCACCTTATTGTGATACATTTTTATTTATAATGCTTTACAAAACCCTAAATTTTTTTCAGATATAATTACAGGGATTAAGTCTTTGTATTCTATAATTATTGCCTGTAATTGGGGTTTTGTATATATAAATAGTCCGCAGTCACCAAGGGTGTGATAGGAACCGTTACTATTGGGTGACTGGACCCAAAGTAATATGACCATATGCACGGGGGAATTGTCCCTAGACGCATACTATGTTGAATAATTGATAGATATAAACATTGTAATCGCTCTTAATATTGTAAAGTTATAACAATGTGTCTTTTTATAAAATGAAATGAACTCGCCAGTATTTTTTGCTGATAAAATATTTTCAAAACGCGTTTCAGGTAAACTGTTATGAAAATAATAGAAGCCAGCTATTGAGCACTGAAGGCTTAAATAAAGTGGATATAAATACTTGAATAAAAGAAGAAATTTATATTTTATTTATTAGGGTTTTTTCCTATAAAAACATTTGAATGGAATATGGTTTTTAGCCCATTTGTTTAAATATTAAAAGTTTGGTGTTTTTATAAACTCTGAAATTATTTCCTAACTACGATCCTGATGAAAAAAAAATTCGATGTGTATTTAATAAACACCGGTACCACTTTACTGGTTCACGGCTCCCGCTCTCAGGGTGGGGTCGGGGGTTGTGACAGATACCATCCGAGCGTGAAGTGGAATTTGGGATTGAATTAGTCCCGGGTGCAAAGCAGGTAGCCAAGGCACCATATAGGCTAGCATCATCGGAACTTCAAGAGTTACTATCACAATTACAAGATTTGCTCGACAAAGGGTTCATTCGACCTAGTGTCTCTCCTTGGGGAGCGTTGATATTATTTATAAAGAAGATAGACGGAAGCATGCGAATGTGTATCGATTACCGGGAGTTAAAAAAACTTACGGTAAAGAATCGATACTCAATTTCTAGGATTGATGATCTATTCGATCAATTGCAAGGCGCGAGCTAGTTTTTGAAGATTGACTTAAGGTCGGGCAATCACCAGTTGAAGGTGAAAGAGGAAGACATACCAAAAATGGCGTTATGTACACGTTACGGGAAATACGAATCTTGTAATGTCTTTCGGCCTAACAAATTCACCTGCGGCCTTCATGGACCATATGAACCGGGTTTGCAAGACAATGTTAGACAAGTCGGTGATAGTGTTCATTGATGATATTCTCGTTTATTAAAAAAGCAAGGCGGGTCATGTGCGCCATTTGCGTGAAGTATTGGAAACGCTCAGGCGAGAAAAGCTATAGGCAAAGTTTTCAAAATATGCCTTTAGACTACGGAAGGTACAATTTCTTGGGCACGTCATAAGTGCCGATAGGGTTTTAGTAGACCCATCCAAAATAGAAGCAGTGTCGAATTGGAAACCCCCGAAGAATCCATCCGAGATAAGAAGTTTCTTAGGACTTGCGGGTTACTATAGGAAATTTATTCAAGATTCTTCAAAATCGCGTCACCATTGACTAGACCCGCAAGGATGAGAAATTTATTTTGGAAAATGATCAAGAGAATGCTTTTCAAACCGTCAAGGGAAAGTTAACTAGTGCACCGGTATTGACTTTATCGGATGGAACTGACGAAATGGTCGTATACTCCGATGCGTCACAGCTTGGGCTCGGATGCGTACTCATGCAAAGAGGGAAGATAATTGCTTATGCTTCAAGGCAATTAAAGAAGCATGAAAAGAAATACCCAACTCATGATCTTGATTTAGTGGCAGTGGTTTTTGCCTTAAAGATTTGGAGGCATTATTTGTATGGAGTGAAATGTACTATTTTCACCAACCATAAAAGCTTTAAATACTTCACTGACCAAAAGGAGTTAAATATGAGTCAAAGGCGCTGGTTAGAAACAGTAAAAGATTACGATTGTGAAATACACTATCATCCGGGAAGAGTAAATGTGGTAGCTGATGCGCTAAGCTGAAAGGAGGGATATACTCCCATTCGAGTGCGGTCGATGCAACTCGTGGTAACCTTGGGTTTACTTGAAATGATCCGAGAGGCACAAATCGAAGCGGTAAAAGAAGAGAACTGGAAAAAAGAACGAATAATAGGCCAATTAAAAGATTTAATAGATGGTGATAACGGGTTAAAATCCCGGTTCGGTAGAATATGGGTTCCAAACCCGTGTGGTGTTAAGGACCTTCTTCTTGATGAAGCACATAAGTCACGTTATTCAATTCACCCGAGGGCGACCAAGATGCATAGAGACTTGAAACAAAATTATTGGTGGCCCGGGATGAAAAGATATGTAACAAAGTATGTCGAAAGATATTTAACTTGTTTACAAGTAAAAGCGGAGCATCAAAATCCTTACGACAAGCTACAACCGCTAGAAATACCGGTTTGGAAATGGGAACATGTTACTATGGACCTATTAACCAAGTTGCCGAGGACGGCTCGTGGATTTGATGCCATTTGGGTAGTCGTGGATAGACTGACAAAGAGCGCTCACTTTATTCCTATTAGGGAGACTTATACTTCTGAAAAGATGTCGGAGGTGTATACGAACGAGATCATAGTTGCAACACCTCGGAAATTTGTGTCGAATTATATAATTACACGTGTCCGATAACTCTCAATTATGCCACGTTGTTTGGCGAGAGGGACTAAAATGTGTGAAATATATGGAAGAATGTTATGGAGGGACCATATATGTCAACATGAAAAAATTTTGGCCTCTGAGTGACGCTTACAAACCGTAAGCCATTAGTGCTTACAGACCGTAAGGAAGTGATGATATTGTTTTTATAAATAGGTTATGGACCATAAGCAGGTGAAAACCAGGTGCGCTATTAAGGGCTTACAGACCGTAAACACCGGACCTTTACGGTCCGTAAGGATCAGAGCTGGCAGTTTCTTTGTTTGATGGCCAAGAAACTCTGCCATGTTGCCACTTAACTCGGACTCTGCCACATTTGATCAGTACTTGATACCTCAATAACACCTGTAAACATCCTAGAATGCCCCTGGACACTTGTCTTGATCTTGTGTATGATCTCTAAGTATAAATAGCACGCTCCACTTCCTCGTTTCATTGCTCATTTTATCTTTTATCTTTCTCCTCTCTATCTGCTATTTGGAGGTTCCTGGTCAAAAAAGGAGCTTCCTTTGAGTTCTAACATTCTCTTGGATCACTAGTAAGTGTTCCATCCTTGCTCATTTCGTTTTATAGGCTAGTATTTAGCCGAAAGTCAAGCAAATTGACTTTTACTTTGACTTTTGCTTTAGAACATTATGATCCAGCCATTGTTCGAATCGAATGTGACTACGTGGTCGTAATAAGGTAGGTGTTAATCGCTTAAAAGGGAACCTTCTGGAAATCACGTTAAATTGGTCAAATGACGGATCAAAGTTATCTTTAATAAAAAGTCAAAAGGCAGATTTTCGGAAAACTTATAAAATGAACTTGTAAACGTTTTAACACATCTTTTTGACACTAAATCAGTTGGTAACTAATATTTAAAACATGTCTAAACATGTTCAGCCCGTCATTTCCAGTTTATATGTCGGTTCGCAACCGAAAGTCAAGCAGTTTGACTTCTGCTTTGACTTTCAATTCTGACCCGAATTAGAAAACTTAGCTACTGATTCTAAGTTGCATTATGATCATAATTATATGTAGGATAACCTTCCATGGTTATACTACTTGATCATAATCATTTGTCGGGTTTTATGCAAATTTTTGAATTATGCCATAAAAATACCAATTATGCCCTTTTGTGCATAAATGGGTTTAAAACCATAATGAACATATAAAATGGATTACCTACTGACTTACCAGTTTGGAAATGGGAACATGTTACTATGGACCTATTAACCAAACTGTCGAAGAAAGCTCGAGGATTCGACGCCATTTGGGTGGTTGTGGATAGATTGACAAAGAGTGCACACTTTATTCCTATTAGGGAGACTTATACCTCTGAAAAGATGTCAGAGGTGTACATGAATGAGATCATAGCAGGCCATGGAGTACCGGTATCTATCGTATCCGATAGAGATACCCGGTTCACTTCAAATTTTTGGCGTGACTTCCAAGAGCAAATGGGTACAAAGTTGTTTATTAGTACGGCATATCACCCGCAAACTGACGGGCAAAGTGAACAAATAATTCAAACTTTAGAAGATACGCTTCGGGCATGCATCATTGATTTTGACGGTAGTTGGGACGTTTATCTACCGTTAGTTGAATTTTCATACAACAACAGTTACCGTTCAATTATTGGAATGGCCCCGTACGAAATGCTTTACGGCAGGAAATGTCGAACCCTGGTGTGCTGGGGTGAAGTGGGTCCGAGCGAACTCGCTCACAAAGATGTAGTTAGAGTTACAAACGAGAAGATCGATATGGTCCGAGCTCATCTAAAAGCGGCCCAAGATCGACAAAAATCTTATGCGGATAAAAGACGAAGGCCCATCGAGTTTCAAATCAGTGATAAAGTAATGCTTAAAGTATCTCCGTAGAAGGGGATCATTTGATTCAGAAAGAGGGGAAAATTGAGTCCAATGTTTATTGGACCATTCAAGATAATGGATAAGGTCAGCAAGGTTAAGTACCGTTTGGAGTTACCTGAAGAATAAAGTGGTATACATAACACTTTCCATGTTTCACATCTTCGAAAGTGTTTGGCCGATAAAACGGCCTATGTTAGTTACGACGACATTGAAGTATTCGATAAACTAAACTATGGTGATGTTTGTTTTTGAAGAGGTAAAACGTCTGCAATCTGCGGACCACATCTGCAGACATCTGCAGCTGAAGAGGTGGACCAAACCTCTGTAGTCTGCAAGGAGAAGACTATTCATTTTTTTAACTTGGCGTAGGGAATCAAACTAGTGAATCTTGAAATGCAAAAAACGAGTAATGCATCAACTTACAAATTTCAATTTGTCAATAAACATGTTCTTAATTCAATTTGCAATAAAAAAACAAACAACACCTAATTAAAGCAGAATAAGGAACCTTTTGAGCACAAAGATAGCTAAAACGTCACCGGATTTAAAACCGAAATTGATGAGTATAGAAGCGAGATCCAAAACGCCGTCAACAAACTTTTTTCCAGTGTAAACTCTGCTGTCGTAGATAGTCACCGGAGAATGACGTCGGAAAGCTGATAATTAAGTCAAGCAGTGGCAAATATGGGGCTCTGAAAAGAATAGCATCTGGGCATTTTTGAATGGATGAAGTGAGGGGCGGCGGAGGTGGAGGGCTGCCGGAGGTGGAGGGTGACGGAGGTGGAGGGCCGGCGGAGGTGGAGGGGCGGCAAAGGTGGATGGGGTGGCGGAGGAGGTGAGGTGCCGCTGGAGGGGAGTACAGTCTCCGGAGATGACGTCCGCGGAGATATGACGAAGATAAAGAATGTAATCGTGATGATTCAGTGGATGTGCGGTGGTTGGAGGACAATGAGGTGGTCGGCGTGCACGGGGTTGCAGGTTTTCTGTGATACGGTGGTCGGAGTTGGTGATGAAGACCGGAGATGATGAAGATGATGATGGAGACAAGGTGTGCGATGATGTCGGAGAAGATGATCTGAAACGTAACGAAAGTTGCAGGTGGGTGGAGGAGAAGGGGTGGAGGTAGAGGTGGTGGTGGTGGCGACGGTGGGTGGAGAAGAAAGGGTGGAGGAGAAGGGGTGAAGGAGAAGGGGTGAAGAGGTGCTAGGGTTTTGTGAAGAAGAAGAGGTCTGCAAACCCATGAAGACATTGGTCCATGTCTGCACCAAGAAGTGGTCTCACAGGCCTTTTTAATGAAAGGTCTACGAGAAAACAAACAGTCTTCAGACCCAAAGGTCTGTGCGCGGTCTGCGCGGCGCAGACATAAGAGGTTCTGAAGACCTTTTCAAGAAAAATAACACCACCTATGTCGTAAAGCCTATCGAAATTTTTTACCGAAAGGTCAAGGGCTTAAGAAATAAGGAAATTGACCAAGTGAAGGTCAAATGGGAGCATCGAAAAGGATCGGACACCACTTGGGAATCCAAAGAAGAGATGAATCGGCTCTACCCTTCGTTATATGGTACGTATTCTAGTTTCGAGGACGAAACCTCTTTAAGGGTGGTAGACTTGTAATTAAATCATAATTAACCAAGGTTAACTAACTAACTAAGTTAAGTTAACTAATATATTATGATTAACAAAAATTATCTATTTGAAAAGAGTGGAGGGACTAAAATGGTAAATAAGTGAAACTTGATTATTTATAAAAACAAAAATTTTAAAACTCAACACACAGATGTGTGTGAGCGACCAAGAACAAGGTCAGGAGAAACAAGAACTCCAATCCCTTGTTTCCAACAAAATCAAGCAATTTAATGGAAATTCGGTCTAAAACCTATGTACGAATCGAAATTATCGAACATCCTTGCCTTTCAAACACTAAGTAAGTTGCAATTTCAGTGTATATGATGTTTGATCTTTGGTAAAAATCTAGAATTTAAACCTATGATCAAATTGATAGATGGTGTGACCCATGGAGGGTGTAATTTAAGTGTAGGATCAGTCCTAACTGAAAATAATTGATAAAATTATATGAATTCTTGTGTTGAAATTATTATGTTTGGATAATGAAATTGGGTTTTGATGTTTGTATGAGAAACCTCATGTTTTGGTGTAAATAGAGAGTCTAATAGCATGAGTTGCTAAAATTTCATATTTTCTATGGATTATGATTAGTAAATTGGACTTATTGAGTTGAATTTCTTGGTTAGCCATGGCTTAAATGAGCTAAAATGGTTAACTAAAACTTCATGCATACAAGGTGTTCAATGAAACGCCTAAAAGAACTACTATTTTGAATATTAAATGAAAGTTGTTAATTAGAAACCATGATTGAAAGCTTGGGCAAGTTACATGCCTTAGCGATGGATAAAAACGTTCTAATTATAACGGGTTACACTTAATAGGTAACTCGGGTGAAGCTTCGGGAAGTTAAGCCGGAGCGAACGCACGTTTAAAGGAGAAGCTTTAAAGTTACGTAGCTTTATGCTTTCGTAGAATTTCGCTAATATTTTGTATTGATATACGTTGAATAATGAAGATACATTCATGAAATTCAGTTCGTTCTTATGCGGTGGATTCCGTATGAATGAACCAAATGGATAAATACGATTAACGGTAAGTTTGGTTGTTTAAAGTGATGGATTTCACTAAAATGTCCAAACGGGTCAAATTAATGAATATATGAAAGGTTTGTTTGTTTGGAAGTGATGGACTTCACATGAACATTCAAACGGGTCAAAATGATGAAATGATAAAGGTTTGGTTGTATAAAAGCAATGGATTTCGCTAAGGGCAAACCAAACGGGCCAATTAAGGGTAGGTGCAAACCGGGTAACGGGGGCACTTATTCCATAAATGTTAAACCCGAGTGACGGGTAATGATTGTGTCACACCCCGACCACGTAGAACATACAAAACATGGCGGAAATGTCGGGGAGTGTTGTAACAGAATTAATTGTTTCAAATCCATGGCAATTGAAGTTTCGTTTTATTGATTAAAAGTGTTACAATGTCTTAACAAACAAAGGAATACAACATAATTAACTAGTCTTGCATCTTTTATTGTCACTAAAGCCCAAGTCTGCCTATGTGTATCTTGATCATCTTATGCAACAGCTCCTGAAAAACACATGTGAAAATAGGTACGTCAGCATAAAAATGCCTGTGAGATACATAGGTTTTGTGAAAATAGGTTCCATGACTTATGTTTGAGAAAATGTTTAGTCATGAACCTTGTAATTTGCTTTGTTTTGTAAATCATTTGAAAAACAATGAGTTCAGATGATATGTATAAATAAGTAAATAATGTATGGTTAAATGAATAACCATAGTAAAATGGATTTGTATCAGATAAGTTGTTTGTAAAACAATGTCTTGTGAAAAGTATGTTATTTGTATAAAATGTTATATATCTCAAACTGAAATGATTCAAATAACGCTACGATATGTAATGCCTAGGGGTGTTCAAAAAACTCGTGGCTCGCAGCTCGCTCGAAACTCGCTCGAAAAAAGTTCGAAAAAAGTTCGAAAAAAGCTCGGCTCGAAATTGGCTCGGTTGTAAACGAGCCAGCTTGGCTCGGCTCGGTTTGTAAACGAGCCGAGCTCGAGCTTGGCCTGGCTTGGCTCGTGAGCTCGTGAGCCGGCTCGATAAGGTTTACATTCTTCATTTTTTTGTCCCACATCGCTCAGAAGACAAAAACTAAGGGAGTATTTCCCCTATAAAAGAAAGTAAAGACAATGTACAAAGTGAGTTAACTATTTATACTTGCATATTTAGCCATTTGGTTAAATTAAATTGCATATATGTCCCTTAGTATATAAAATATTCATTTTTATAGCTTTTTATTTAGTAAATTTTGCGATTTTTTGATAGTTCGAGCTAGATCGAGCCGAGCTAGCTCGAATTTTAATCGAGTCGAGCTCGAGCCTCAAATCCCAGCTCGATTTGAATTTCGAGCTCGAGCCGAGCCAGCTCGAATTCAGTTCGAGCCGAGCTCGAGCTGGGTCGAGCTCGGCTCGACTCGGCTCGTTTACAGCCCTAGTAATACCATACAAACACTTATATATAGGAAGTACCAGCGGCGTATCCACCATGCTTGTATCATATTACACACGCCTCGTTACTTAATCACTTACTCAAACCAAACTATCAAGATGAAATGTTTAACAAGTATAGAAATGTTCATGTATAGTCAAATACGGTTCACACGGTTCACAGATACAAACGGTTCACAGATACAAACGGTTCACAGATACAAACGGTTCACAGATACAAACGGTTCACAGATACAAACGGTTCACAGATATCAACGGATCACAGATACAAACGGTTCACAGATACAAACGGTTCACAGATACAAACGGTTCACAGATATCAACGGATCACAGATACAAACGGTTCACAGATATCAACGGATCACATAGTCAAATGATTACACCGGTTCAATATGTAGTATAATGTGTTCATATGCTGGATAAGCATATGCAACAGAAAAGCAATGTAAAACAATGTACTAAGTATGCACATAATGGACATACATAGCATAAAATGTATTGAAAACATGTACTATAATGTACTAACGAACATAGCAGGTATATGATGTGAAAACGGGAAAGCATGAATGTAACAAGTAGGCACATGTGTTCCACCCCAAAACAGTTTGGAAAACAGTAAAAGAGGGGTCTATGTACTCACTTGAGATTGCTCAGAAGTCCTAGGATAACCACCAAGCAAAGCTAGAGATCGCGGAATATCAAACGGCACCTAATATAGGTAACTACATTAATAAACCGGACCTAAATCGGAAGACTGGGTAACATGAGGGTTTGTAAACCAAATGAGTGTAGGAACTCATGTGATATTGTTAATCAAAGCCTACATACTAAATGAAACTTAACCTAAGTGATTTCGACCCATTACGACCCGTTTAGGTAGCTTATGCTACTTTAACGCGGCGTTCGCGTGAAACGCGTTCGGACCGCCTAACTAGCCCTATGACAAGTGTTATATGCCTAAACATGTTACATAATCAGTTATGTGACAAAAGTTTAGGTTACATATGCTTAATTACCAATTATACATGAAAAGGGTATTCTGGTAATTTACCTAAGGCATATAAACTACCTATCATACAACTACTTAAACGATGTGACCATAGGGTATAACCTCGGAAGGTTATGCCCTATACTAGGGTCACCTAATGTATTTGGTCGGATCCTAATGATCGACCAAACTGGGTCGGGTTCGAGGTATAAGCGATTTATTAGATCGCTTACCCTACGACCCTAGACAACGTGGTAATCAGTGGGCATAATCCCAAGGGACTATGACCAACGTGATTACACTCACGTTGCGAAGTTCAAACGAACTTCGCATTGACCATTACTGGTCAACGCTGAAAGTCAAACAAAGTTTGACTTTCTGACTCGAAAAGCAGTAAAATAAGGAAAAGAACGAAAGAATACTTACGAAGGGTCCCCGAATGCTAATCCCGATTCAAGAATCTCAGGTATGAAACAATGGTTTCAACTTAGAGATTCTCAAATCAGAATTCTAGTGATTTTAGCAATGAGGGGTATGGGGTATTTATAGGAATACCCGAACCGCTAAGATCGTTTCATGGAAAACGTGCCTTAATCCCATCCGTACATGTGTTGCAAAGTTATGGTGTTTAGGTGCTTAAATTCCATCCATACATGTGTTGCAAAGTTATGGTGTTTAGGTGCTTAAATTCCATCCATACATGTGTTGCAAAGTTATGGTGCCTAAATTTCCATCCTTATCCGCTGACTAAGCATGTTAGAATGTGTGGTTGTGAATTAAACAACGGCTAATACATCGAATCTGGTCCCGAAAGTGCAAAACTGATATTTCTACATGTTTTCTGTCCAGCATAGGCAGTCGCGTAGCGCGACTGGTAAAGCCTATAGGGCTCGCGCTACGCTAGCACCCCTCTGATTCAGAAATGTTTCAAAGTTGGCAGAAATGGTCCCTGCACGTGTTTAAGGCCTTTTTCGATGCGTTTGAACCCCGTTAACCTCATTTCAAGGCTCTAAAATGAAGTTAAAGTATAGGGAACTCAAAACATGCTCAAAAATATGCCGGATGTTGGTTCGTTTGGTCGTACGAACGCGATGTTCGCTTAATTACGACGGAATGCGCACAAGCGCGAAAAACGATCCAAATGACGTGACGAATGGATTTTTCTTATGGCGAACACTAAAATAAAATATTTTAGTGCTTACATAAATTTTTGGATGTCCGGATGTATTCAGAACGTAAGTTATGCGCGAAAATGCAAACTTGTGCACTTTTTGACACTTTTAGTCCCTGAATGACCCAAAAGTTTATTTTAGCACACCGAACCCCTCAAAGCCTATTTCTAAACTATGTAAAGGATATTTATGGTATGTTTAACTTATGGTCATGTTCCGGAAGGTCTGTTACAGTTCAAATTGGCATACTTTCGCAGTTTGTCAACTTTAGTCCCTGTAAGCGATTAAACTTTGATTTCACCACACCAAACCTTCCAAAACTTATATCTAAGTTATGTAAAGGTTATTTAAGGTATGTTAAGCCTATTTCACTATTCCGGAGTGTTCGTTGCATTAAACTGGTTATATTTACGCATCAGTGCGTGTATAACCTTCCAGAAAGCGATTTAGAGCTTGAAATCGAACATGAGTTGATATGTGCAAAAGATACACATATTTATACAAGTCCAAAGTATGAAATACATTATTTCATTGGTTTGGCATTTGTTTGATGGTTGAAATGACACAGGTGTTACAGATTGGTTAAACACGCAAACCGGTAATGGAAGCGTGAGTATTGTAAGTAATGAACCCGGGTAAATGGGTTGTAGATGAAAAACAAATAATTCCATGAAAGGAATGTGAATGATTCAAGTTTACGAACTTGAACATCAAACGGGTCGAATATGTGTTCTCGCAAACCGGGTATTGGGAGCGTGGAACGCAAAGTTATTAAGCCCGGGTAATGGGTATAATCGTGGAAAATAATGTCACACCCCCAAAATCCACCATGCGGAGCGTCACCGCTTGGAGGCGTGACATGACCAGGATCGAGCCACCAATCATATTGAACAACATAATTAAGGAAATAAAACCAAACACAATCCGATTGGTGACCAAAAGGAAGTAAACCGATTTTAGGTTATCAGCGGAAGCATAAAACATAAGTCCATAGTTCATAAGTTTTAAGTCCAAAACGTAGGTTTAATAAGTTCATAAAGTTTATTCATTAAGTACGGGACATATCAGTTCGCATCCCACAACGACCACCTCCATATGCAAGCTCCATAGCATCTAATGACCTGCAAAGCATGTGATAATGAGTCAACAACAAAGTTGAGTGAGTTCACGGTTGGTTGTCCATTTTAGAGTTGTTTCCAAAAACATAGTTTAATCTCATTCGGCTATCCAGCCGTGGGGGTTACCCCATAGTTCGAAAACGATTATTTGTTAACCATCCCATGTTCACCTTCCCTGGCTATCCAGCCCGACACTTTGGCCGTGGGGAGCTACCCCATTATTTTAAACTACTAGACTCGTTTATCATATCGACTACTAACAAAAATCAATTGTGCCCTAGCGTCGGTGTTCTATCACCACCGACGTGCCATAGTCCATTAGTACACACCCGTCCAACTGGCACGGTGTGAGGTTTGTTAAACCTAATAGCGCTATTAACTAATGACCCGCTCGCCATAGCCTAATCCGTTAGTCATTTAGTGGTTTCGCTGATACAAAAAAGGGAGGGACTTCGATGATAGAGTTCTAGTCCAGTAAGTCTAATCCGTCCCAACAGGACGAGGAATTTACATTCCTGAACACGTCCCAAAGGACGAGGAATCCCTATTCCTGAACCCATTCCTATTCCCACCGGGAATTTACCATGCTTTGTAGAAAAGTGTGAACTCACCTCGGTTGCTCGGTTTGACTCTCACAAATAGCTAACAATCAAGGTTGGTCAATCACGTCCTGGTATGATTACCAGTTAGTCGTTTAGTGGTTTCAAATAGGGCACAAAGTTCCTACGCGTATCTATCACATAACATGCATTACTTTAACAGTTTATACCCATATAAGTTTCCCATCCATTCCCCACTCATAAACAAACATACGATAATGCACATAACACATATAACATGTTATATCATTCACAGATAACCTACCCGACATTTAGACATGCAAATCACAACTTATGTCATTTCAGCATTAATATTCAAAACCGGCTGTTTTCGGACATTTTAATAAAATAGTTAAATTATTCCAAAAATTCCCAAATTTTTACAGAATGACCTAAACGTTCCAAATTTTATTGTGTAAAAATATCGGGGTCCAGTTCTTTACCAATATTTTATAAAAATTCATTTTCGGGACTGATCTCAGATTTATCTATTTCTGACCACAGTCCACGGAACAATTTATTAAAAATTCATCGTAAGTCCAATTTACGAAATTCCAGTGGGGTAATTACAAATACATCAGTGGTCATCTACAGTACAAGTTTCATGATCCAACTCTACACAGAACCCAAGTTATGACAGAAAACAAAACATATATTTTCAGCAGAAAAATGCAGCTCTAGCTGCTGTTACGAAATGACGCTTTAAAAATAGTAAACGAAATCCAAAAATTACGATTCCGGTGCCATTAGAACCGTATTTCATAATAACACGTTTTAGACTCAAAATATCAGTTTTTCGTTGATTTTATGACCTGTTTACAGCCAACTGAAGTTGGCTGTAAAACTTGGACAGATTCTGTTTTCCCACTTTAACTTACTAACTTGTGTTCGATTGATTCCGTTAATCATGTTTAGTGATCATAACAATATCAAACATCAATATTAACCAGCAACACATCAGATAATCAACCAATAATCATAACAAAACAAGATCCAAGAGTTTTACACTAATATTTGCTCATTAACCACTTAGTTCATCATTTTTAGTAGACTTTAAGTTTTGTTCTCGAGTGTTTATGATTTTTATCCGACAAATCTCTTATTAACCACTTTAGACAAGATCAATAGGGTGTTTAGAGTCACTTACTACTAGCTCGTGGCTAGGGAAGAAACTAGACGAAAAACGGGTGGTTAATAGCGTCGTAGAGAGGTCCTTGCGATTCCGTAAACACCGGGTCTCCTCGTATGCGATCCTTCACCTTTGGTTGTATGCAAAATTGCAATATCTAAATTGAAAAGTGTTGGGGTGTGTGTTATGGTTCTCGGCTGAACAAGCAAAGGAGAGAAAAAGAAAGTGTTGTTGGAAGTTGGTGAGTTTGATGTGAGAATGATAGGCCATGAGTTTAAATAAAAGTCCTCTCACTCTCGTTTGCACAATGGTTAAAATGTCTCATGATCCACCAACCATATCTAATATAATAATGAGAAGGATCATGGGGGTGGTGTCCCCATGCAACCAGTTCGATCAAAAGGGGGGGTATTGGGTTGGGTTAGAACCATTTAGTTAGCAACTAGTTAATTTAGTTGGGTGATTTATTTAGTTACTAGTGTGTTATGTATTGTACCGGGTGTTAGTGTATTCGGGGACCCTAACTGGCTCAGAAAAGGAAAAATAGTGTTAATGTCAATATTTTTATGTTCCGGGTAGAGTCCGGTTGTTCGGTTCGACACTGTTCCGTTAAACTGCTTAATTAATCCGTAAAGCGTCCTACATATATATTTTTGCAATGTTTATAATTTTTAACACTCAGGAAGGCATACCGGACTATTTAGTAACTTTTCTGTACATTACTAGTATGTTAACAAATACATGTAAGTATAACACAGATATCAGAAAGCAGTTAAGTAATTCCACACAGTCGTCAAGCACATTAATTATCATTAATAAATTGTACGGAATACATGGAATTATGAGGGTTGTCACATTCTCCCCCTGTTAAGAGAATTTCGTCCCGAAATTTAGCGCGTGGTTACTGAGGAAGCTAGTTAAGTTGCGTTGTTTTCCTGATTTTCCTGGGGTGTCACATCATCCCCCCGTTGATTTGGAATTTCGTCCCGAAATTCTGCAGTAGCTTCAGCCTCAGTAGTGGTTGCGTTTTTTCTTAAACAGTTGGGGATACTTGAGTTTCATTTGGTCTTCTCGTTCCCAGGTATACTCTGGGCCACGACGAGCATTCCAACGAACTCGGACCAGAGGTATCCTGGTATGCTTGAGGATCTTAACATCTCGATCCGTAATCTCTACTGGTTCCTCGACGAATCACAGCTGGTCGTCGATTGTGAGTTCCTTAAGAGGAACTGTGAGGGTCTCATCTGACAGACACTTCTTCAGATTTGACACGTGGAATACGTTGTGAACTCCGCTGAGTTTTTCGGGTAGATTCAACCTGTAGGCTACCTTGCCAATTTTCTCAATGACTTCGAATGGTCTGACATAACGCGGATTGAGTTTGCCTCGTTTGCCAAAGCGGACTACACCTTTCCAAGGTAAAACTTTGAGTAGCACTCGATCCCCAACCTGGAGCTCGAGTGGTTTTCTTCCCTTATCAGCATAGCTTTTCTGACGGTCACGAGCTGCCGCCATTCAAAGTCGTATCTGAGCAATTCTCTCGGTGGTATCTACCACAAGTTCTGGGCCAGTGATTTGGCTGTCACCAACTTCTGCCCAACAGAGAGGTGATCGGCATTTGCGTCCGTACAGTGCCTCGAACGGAGCAGCTTGGATGCTGGTGTGGTAGCTGTTGTTATATGAGAACTCCACTAGCGGGAGGTGTTTTTCTCAGCTATTACCAAAATCGATTACACATGCCCTAAGCATGTCTTCAAGGGTTTGGATGGTGCGTTCAGATTGCCCATCCGTCTGTGGGTGATAAGCGGTGCTCATATCTAAACGTGAGCCAAAAGACTTGTGCATTGCTTGCCACAGTTCAGACGTAAAACGCGCGTCACGATCAGAAATGATGGAGGTTGGCACTCCGTGCCTTGATACCACTTCCTTTAGGTAAATGTCTGCAAGAGTAGAAAACTTGTCGGTTTCCTTGATGGCCAAGAAGTGTGCAGACTTAGTCAATCGATCCACGATCACCCAAATGGTATCATTTCCGCGTTGAGATCTAGGCAGACCAGTAACGAAATCCATGGAAATTTGCTCCCATTTCCATTTCGGGATCTCCGGTTGTTGAAGTAGGCCTGATGGTTTCTGATATTCAGTCTTGACTCTCGCACAAGTCAAGCACTTACTGACGTAGGTTGCTATGTGGGCTTTCATGCCAGGCCACCAATACGTAGTCTTAAGATCGTGGTACATTTTATCCGAACCAGGATGTACCGAATAACGAGACTTATGTGCTTCATCCAACACAAGCTCGCGTAAGTTGCCATAAAGTGGAACCCCTGATGCGTCCGTTTACATAGTAGGCACCGTCTTCCTTTTGTTCTAGCCGCTGCCTCGATCCTCGTAGGGATTCAGCCCTGATGTTCTCTGCTTTCAATGCTTAAACCTGAGCATCACGAATCTGAGCAGGAAGGTTAGATTGGATGGTAAGCTGTAATGCATGTACACGCTTAGGTATAGCATCTTTTCGACTGAGGGCGTCGGCCACAACATTGGCCTTGCCCGGATGATATTTGATAGCGCATTCATAATTGTTCAAGAGCTCAACCCATCGGCGTTGACGCATGTTTAACTCCTTTTGCTTGAAGATATGCTCGAGACTCCTGTGATCGGTGTAAATGGTGCACTTGGTACCGTACAGGTAATGTCTCCATATCTTAAGTGCGAAAACAACTGCTCCCAGCTCCAAGTCATGTGTAGTGTAGTTCCTTTCGTGAACTTTAAGTTGGCGCGATGCGTAGGCAATGACCTTGTCACGTTGCATCAGTACGCAACCCAGTCCTTGGATGGAAGCGTCGCAATAAACCACGAAATCATCTGTGCCTTCAGGCAATGAGAGGATAGGCGCGCTACAAAGTCTATCCTTTAGGTGTTGAAATGCGGACTCCTGTGCATTACCCCAACGATAGATGACACCCTTCTGAGTCAGTGAAGTGAGAGGTTGCGCAATCTTGGAGAAATCTTTTATAAACCTTCTGTAATATCCGGCCAAACCCAAGAATTGGCGGATTTCTGTTGGTGTGCGGGGTGCAGGCCAATTCTTGATCAATTCAACCTTAGATGGATCCACATGAATTCCATCCCTGTTTACCACATGGCCTAGAAAGTGGACTTCGCGAAGCCAGAAGTCACATTTTGAAAACTTGGCATACAACTGCTCTTTTCGAAGAAGGTCCAGCATAAGTCGTAGATGCTGCTCGTGTTCCTCCTGACTCTTAGAATAGATCAGGATATCGTCGATGAACACAATAACGAACTTATCCAGGTAAGGCTTGCACACTCGGGTCATGAGATCCATGAAGACCGCTGGTGCATTCGTCAGCCCGAATGGCATAACCAGAAACTCGTAATGGCCGTAGCGAGTACTGAATGCTGTTTTGGAGACGTCCTCATCTCGGACCCTCAGCTGATGGTATCCCGATCTCAAATCAATCTTGGAGTAATAGCTCGACCCCAACTGGTCGAACAAGTCGTCAATACGTGGGAGAGGATAACGATTCTTCACGGTCACCTTGTTAAGTTCGCGATAGTCAATACACATTCTAAAAGTACCATCTTTCTTCTTTACGAACAAGACTGGAGCTCCCCAGGGCGAAGAGCTAGGTCGTATAAAACCCTTTTCCAAGAGTTCTTGTAATTGCGTGGACAGTTCTTCAAGTTCTGATGGAGCTAGACGATAAGGTGCTCGAGCTACTAGTGCTGCTCCAGGAGCTAGCTCGATTTGAAACTCAACTTGGCGATGAGCTGGAAGACCAGGTAATCGCTCAGGAAATACCTCGGGAAAGTCGCGTACAATAGGGATGTCCTCAATTCTTTTCTCTTCCGTTGATGTGTCAGTAACGAGTGCTAGAAGGGCAGTGTGGCCCTTTCGCAAACACTTCTGGGCCTTAAGGAAAGAGATGATGCCTTCAACGGCACCACTCTTGTCGCCATGAATCATGAGAGGTTCTTCACCAGAACGAGGAATGCAGACGATTTTCTCCTTGCAAACAATCTCCGCTTGATGGTGAGATAGCCAATCCATCCCAATAACGACGTCGAAACTACCCAGTGTGATAGGAATAAGATCGATAGAGAAAGTCTGGCCAGCTAAGACGAGGTTACAACCTTTAACTATGTGTGTGGCTTCAAGACTTTTACCGTTAGCAAGTTCTACCGTGTGTTTGGTGTTCAGGAGTGTTGGAGTGCGCTTAAGCATTTGGCTAACTTTTAAGGACACATAACTAGTATCGGCACCCGACTCGAATAAAACAGTAACAAAGAAGTCGTCCAGAAGAAACTTACCCATCACAACGTTGGGATCGTTCCTTGCGTCACCCTGACCAATCACGAAAGCACGACCTCTTGCCCCATTACCATTGTTGTTTCCCCCATTGCCGTTTCCATTCCCCTGATTGTTGTTGTTCTGGTTCTGATTTAGCTGGGGGCAGTCTTTCTTGAAATGGCCCTCAGCACCACATTGAAAGCACCCTTTGTTGTTACCTTGTTGTTGCCGCTGCTGGCGTTGATTGGGTGGGGCTTGCTGTTGCTGCCGGTTCTGGTTCGCCGGATGCTGACTCCTGCAATCCCTTGCCATGTGACCAGGCTTGTTGCATCGATGACAGTTGCCTTTACCACATGGACCACCGTGGTGCAAGTTATAGCGATTACATTTGGGGTGATTTCCCTTGTATCCACCCTGACCTTGATTCCCAGAAGACTGCTGACTGGGGCTCCTGTACTCATCCATCTTTCGCTGCTGAGACTGAACTGAAGTAGAACCCTTTCCGGAGTTCCCATCCCATTTTCGCTTGTTGTCGGTAGGTGCATCGGAAGTAGCTGTGGCACTGATACGTTTGGGTAGCCTGTTTTGCTCCACCGCCTGGTCGGTGAGACGATGAGCCAACTTGATAATTTGCTGAATGGTACCCAGGTTAGCCGAAGTCACGTGACTCTTAATCTCGGGTACAAGGCCCTTGAGGTAAAGCTCAATACGTTTGATGGGAGGGTACACCATAGTAGGGCACAGGATGGCCAGTTCATTCGACCTCTTGGTATACGCCTCAATCTCAGACCCCGTCATCTTCAGATTGAAAAATTCCACCTCTAATTTGTGGATGTCATCCCGACTACAGTATTCCTCTTTGATCAGTTCCTTGAAACTGTTCCATGGGGTGGCATTAGCAGCAACCAACCCCTGCAGCTGAACCTGAGCGTTCCACCATGTGAGTGCTACCCCTTCAAGAGTACCAGTAGCATACTTCACCCTACGATCCTCAGGGCATTCACACATCTCGAAGACAGACTCAAGCTTCTCAAACCAGTGTAGAAGGCCTACCGTTCCTTCTGTGCCACTGAAAGTAGTAGGTCGGCAGTCCATAAAGGTTTTGAATGTGCACACAGGAGTTTGAGCATGTTGACCTGTTGCGCGAGAATAAAAGACAAGGTTAAGCACGAGGGTTGGTTTGCGAAGGTAGGATCTAAACGTCCTAAGGTGAGTTGGTGTGGCAGGTTATACCTCCTGCAGGGTTAGCTCCGAGTGCCTCAGTGACTCGTTCATTGATCAAAGTCGTCAACTGGGCTTGAGTGAGGTTGATACGTCCTCCGCGTCCGCTCATGATCTTCATAATGAAGCGACGTAAGTGAGAAAAGTGTCGTGAAAGTGTGGGACGACAATAAAGAGTAAGCACACAAGGTTCAAATAGCAATTATCACATTATCTAATGCACAGTGAGAATTATCTAACCGACAATAAAACATAAATCACACCACTTATGGTGTCGAGTCTTGCACGTGGAGCGAAGCGTCGTTGTGGATCGTTGAGCACTGTACTGGTTATAGTCTGGTTTTATCAAAAACATTTCCCTTTTTAAAACCAAGTTCACTATAACCAATGGCTCTGATACCAATCTGTCACACCCCCAAAATCCACCATGCGGAGCGTCACCGCTTGGAGGCGTGACATGACCAGGATCGAGCCACCAATCATATTGAACAACATAATTAAGTAAATAAAACCAAACATAATACGATTGGTGACCAAAAGGAATTAAACCGATTTTAGGTTATCAAGGGAAGCATAAAACATAAGTTCAAAACATAAGTCCATAGTTCATAAGTTTTAAGTCCAAAACGTAGGTTTAATAAGTTCATAAAGTTTATTCATTAAGTACGGGACATATCAGTTCGCATCCCACAACGACCACCTCCATATGAAAGCTCCATAGCATCTAATGACCTGCAAAGCATGTGATAACGAGTCAACAACAAAGTTGAGTGAGTTCACGGTTGGTTGTCCATTTTAGAGTTGTTTCCAAAAACATAGTTTACTCTCATTCGGCTATCCAGCCGTGGGGGTTACCCCATAGTTCGAAAACGTTTATTTGTTAACCATCCCATGTCCAACTTCCCTGGCTATCCAGCCCGACACTTTGGCCGTGGGGAGCTACCCCAGTATTTTAAACTACCAGACTCGTTTATCATATCGACTACTAACAAAAATCAATTGTGCCCTAGCGTCGGTGTTCTATCACCACCGACGTGCCATAGTCCATTAGTACACACCCGTCTAACTGGCACGGTGTGAGGTTTGTTAAACCTAATAGCGCTATTAACTAATGACCCGCTCGCCATAGCCTCGGCGATTAAGTCGATACAAAAAGGGAGGGACTTCGCTGATAGAGTTCTAGTCCAGTAAGTCTAATCCGTCCCAACAGGACGTGGAATTTACATTCCTGAACACATCCCAAAGGACGAGGAATCCCTATTCCTGAACCCATTCCCATTCCTACCGGGAATTTACCATGCTTTGTAGAAAAGTGTGAACTCACCTCGGTTGCTCGGTTTGACTCTCACAAATAGCTAACAAGCAAGGTTGGTCAATCACGTCCTGGTATGATTACCAGTTAGTCGTTTAGTGGTTTCAAATAGGGCACAAAGTTCCTACACGTATCTATCACATAACATGCATTACTTTAACAGTTTATACCCATATAATTTGCCCATCCATTCCCCACTCATAAACAAACATACGATAATGCACATAACACATATAACATGTTATATCATTCACAGATAACCTACCCGACATTTAGACATGCAAATCACAACTTATGTCATTTCAGCATTAATATTCAAAACCGGCTGTTTTCGGACATTTTAATAAAATAGTTAAATTATTCCAAAAATTCCCAAATTTTTACAGAATGTCTTAAACGTTCCAAATTTTATGTGTAAAAATATCGGGGTCCAGTTCATTACCAATATTTTATAAAAATTCATTTTCGGGACTGATCTCAGATTTATCTATTTCTGACCACAGTCCACGGAACAATTTATTAAAAATTCATCGTAAGTCCGATTTATGAAATTCCAGTGGGGTAATTACAAATACATCAGTGGTCATCTACAGTACAAGTTTCATGATCCAACTCTACACAGAACCCAAGTTATGACAGAAAACAAAACATATATTTTCAGCAGAAAAATGCAGCTCTAACTGCTGTTACGAAATGACGGTTTAAAAATAGTAAACGAAGTCCAAAAATTACGATTCTGGTTCCATTAGAACCGTATTTCATAATAACACGTTTTAGACTCAAAATATCAATTTTTCGTAGAGTTTATGACCTGTTTACAGCCAACTGAAGTTGGCTGTAAAACTTGGACAGATTCTGTTTTCCCCCTTTATCTTACTAACTTGTGTTCGATTGATTCCGTTAATCATGTTTAGTGATCATAACAATATCAAACATCAATATTAACCAGTAACACATCAGATAATCAACCAAGAATCATAACAAAACAAGATCCAAGAGTTTTACACTAATATTTGCTCATTAACCACTTTGTTCATCATTTTTAGTAGACTTTAAGTTTTGTTCTCGAGTGTTTATGATTTTTATCCGACAAATCTCTTATTAACCACTTTAGACAAGATCAATAGGGTGTTTAGAGTCACTTACTACTAGCTCGTGGCTAGGGAAGAAACTAGACAAAAAACGGGTGGTTAATAGCGTCGTAGAGAGGTCCTTGCGATTCCGTAAACATCGGGTCTCCTCGTATGCGATCCTTCACCTTTGGTTGTATGCAAAATTGCAATATCTAAATTGAAAAGTGTTGGTGTGTGTGTTATGGTTCTCGGCTGAACAAGCAAAGGAGAGAAAAAGAGAGTGTTGTTGGAAGTTGGTGAGTTTGATGTGAGAATGATAGGCCATGAGTTTAAATAAAAGTCCTCTAACTCTCGTTTGCACAATGGTTAAAATGTCTCATGATCCACCAACCATATCTAATATAATAATGAGAAGGATCATGGGGGTGGTGTCCCCATGCAACCAGTTCGATCAAAAAGGGGGGGGTATAGGGTTGGGTTAGAACCATTTAGTTAGCAACTAGTTAATTTAGTTGGGTGATTTATTTAGTTACTAGTGTGTTATGTATTGTACCGGGTGTTAGTGTATTCGGGGACCCTAACTGGCTCAAAAAAGGAAAAATAGTGTTAATGTCAATATTTTTATGTTCCGGGTAGAGTCCGGTTGTTCGGTTCGACACTGTTCCGTTAAACTGCTTAATTAATCCGTAAAGCGTCCTACATATATATTTTTGCAATGTTTATAATTTTTAACACTCAGGAAGGCATACCGGACTATTTAGTAACTTTTATGTACATTACTAGTATGTTAACAAATACATGTAAGTATAACACAGATATCAGAAAGCAGTTAAGTAATTCCACACAGTCGTCAAGCACATTAATTATCATTAATAAATTGTACGGAATACATGGAATTATGAGGGTTGTCACAAATAATCCTACTAAAAAGTTATGGATGATTTGAGCTTAGGTGCTTATACATCAAAACGGGTCAAATTAAAGTAAACGCAAACTGGGTAACGGGAGCGTAAACTATATGAATTATGGATCCGGGTAATGGATTACAGCTTAGATATGTTAAGAAATGAACCCCAAGCGATTAAAATGAGTTTGGATAGGTTTGGATGTAAAATGGGTGAAAAATAAACGTGCAGAGCTGACACGGCCGGATGGACACCTGACACGGTCGGGTGAAGGTTCTGTGAAAAATATATGTTTAGCTGACACGGCCGAGTGGAAACCTGACCCGTCCGGGTGAAGGGGCTGAAAAAAATAATTTCTTGTGTTTAATTCTTTTGTTCAATTGCTTTGATTTCTATTCGTTTGAATGAAATTGTATGATAGGCAACGATGCACTTTAGACCTCGAAGGTTGATCAAGCCATGTCAAGAACCGAACACTTCCCAAAAGTTCATTAGCTTTCGTTGTTTTAGTTAAAAAAATATATATATTAGTGGGCTTGTATTTTGGATAAGGATGAATTCTAACTTGTAGTAGTTAATGTTTTTAATACTATCGCAAACGTAACTTTATTTTTTTTATTTAAAAAACGCTTGTTAAAGCGTTATATTATATGTATAATTTGAGGGTCTTACATTATCGGTTGTGCTTATTATTATACCTTGACTATAAGATATTAAGTCAGGTAAATACTCTTAACCTATTTTCCCTATACGGGCCTGGGATACGGTAAATTATTACTGCTTGGTCGGGTAGAGGATCATATGTCGTATTGTGAATAGAAAATCCGCATAACCTGTTTTAATATGTTTTGCTTGATAACTTAAACATTGGGGTAAATGTGATTGTGTCTTGGATATCCTCGGCTCATTTATTGCAAATGGCTACGACTTAAGCACGGGTGTTGGCATACACCCGACAGATGCTAATGCTATTACAAAATATTTTTCTACCCATATTGGGGATACCTTTTATGGGTTAACGTGGCGTGTCGGTTAATCATGTTATCGGTGTTTAGTACCGGGCCCCATATGTATTGACAAGCATGTAAATATGTATACAAGATATTTTATATTTTCCTAAGTTATTTATGAAAATACATGTGCCTAGTGCACTTAAAACAATTTTGAAATATTTTCAAAATATGTCAGTTATTTGTATTTACAAGTGAAAACTGACATATTTTCAAAAGACGCAGGTTGCAAGGTTACGTAATAGGCTGGAAGTTGCTCGGTAAATGCTTAAGAGGAATTTGCAACCCCTTGCATTGAATCCTAGTAGTCTGCTTATGTCTTTATTTTGTTATTTTCGATCCGCCTGTGGATATTTTTAATACCTCCGTCTGTATAATTATTTTTGAACATTCGGACATTGTAATTTGTAATAGTATTTTAAATCCCAAGACTTTCGCTGTGCTATTTGTGTATCTGAATCAATCTAGTCACGTACCCCAAGTCCGGGCCCACCGGGAAATCAGGGTGTGACAATAGCACACCACAGGGTGCCGGTATCCATCGTGTCCGATAGAGATACTCGCTTCACTTCGAATTTCTCGCGCGACTTTCAAGAGCAAATGGGTACCAAGTTGTTTATTAATACGACATATCACTCTCAAACCGACGGGCAAAGCGAGCGAACAACTCAAACGTTAGAAGATATGCTTCGGGCATGTATCATTGACTTTGGCTGTAGTTGGGATGCTTATCTACCGTTAGTCAATTTTTCTTACAACAACAGTTACCATTCGAGCATTGGTATGCCACCATATGAAATGATTTATGGTAGAAAATGTCGAATCCCGGTATGTTGGGGTGAAGTGGGTCCTAGAGAACTCGCCCACAAGGACGTGATTAGGGTCACGAATGAGAAAATCGACGCGATCTTATGCGGATAGGAGACGAATGCCTATCGAGTTTCAAGTGGGTGATAAAGTGATGCTTAAGGTTTCTCCGTGGATGGGGATCATCCGATTTAGAAAAAGAGGGAAGATGAGTTCGAGGTTTATTTGACCTTTTGAAATAATTGACAAGGTCGGCAAGGTAGCATACCGCTTGGAATTACCTGAAGAAATAAGCGGTATACATAACACATTTCATGTTTCACACCTTCGTAAATGCTTGGCGGACGAGGCGGCTTATGTACCATTTGATGATATTAAGGTCAATGACAAACTTAGCTACATAGCTAAGCCGATTGCAATCCTCGACCGAAAAGTCAAAGGCTTGAGGAACAAGAAAATTGACCAAATTAAGGTAAAATGGAAACATAGGAAGGGATCGGACACCACTTGGGAGTCCGAAGATGAGATGATGCGGCTCTACCCTTATCTTTTCGGTACGTAAATACGTTTCAGGGACGAAACCCCTTATAAGGGGGTTGGACTTGTAACACCCCAAAAATATTAGATTATATATATAGGGGATGATGGTTCAAATGAAAACCACTTTTATTGTGAAAACTCGAAAACTAACAAAAAAAAAGCCTAAAAAACACACCAAATTTTTTTTTCAATATTTTTATAAAAATTGCAGGTTTTCTTTATATAAAAAAACTTTTTAAAAAAAAATTGTAGTACACATGTGTAATAATACACATGTGTAGCACACAAACACATGTGCACTGCAATTTTTTTTTTTTTTTTGAAATTTTTTATATATAAAAAAAATTGAGAAAATTGGTATGCAAAAAAAAATTGTATGTTTTTTGGTTTTTTTAATTAGTTTTCGAGTTTTCACAATAACTAGTGGTTTTCATTTGAACATTCCCCTATATATATAATACATATATATAGGGTAAGGTTCACGCGAGAACCAATGTGAACACAAAATAAAATCTAAAAAAAATCAAAAAAGCACTCAAAAATTTTTTTTTATTTTTTTTTAATATTTTTTTTTTTAAAATCGCTATATTTCGTAACCATAAAAAAAAACTTTTTTTTCGAGTAACAGTAATCCATGCACATGTGCATATGTATCATTACTTCAACAAATTCGGTAATACGTTATCAGGAATAGACAATTGCACTTTAATTTACAATACCATTAGTAATACACTTCTTTTTACATTACCAATATTCAAAATGCACATGTGCATCAATAGGTATAACCATGATATAACGTGTTTTGGTATAAAAAGTTTGTGATTTTGAATGGAGAAGTAGGCCCATATACATGTTTTTTGGTTAGCTATATCTAGTGGTTGATGGTTTGGTTATAGTTGTCAATTTTTGATGTAATATTTTGATTGGATGGTATAAATAGTGTTTACATACATATACATGTAATAAAGTGAAAATATTGTTAATGACATTGTATTATGGATGGTAGGAGGTAATGCTATTGTATTATGGATGGTAGGAGGTAATGGTATGTATTATGGATGGTATGATAGATGAAAGGGAAAGTGTATTCAAAGTAGTGTACCAAAACACCTTATTTCATGTTGATACATATAAATGCACATGTGCATTTCTAATATTGGTAATGTAAAAAGTAGTGTTTTACATATGGTAGTGTAAATGAAAGTGTAATTGTCTAATATGTGTAATGAATTACGGAATTTGTCAAAGAAATGACAAAAAATGCACATGTGCATGCTTTTGTATTATGGATGGAATGATAGATGAAAGAGAAAGTAGTGTACCAAAACACCTTATTTCATGTTGATACATATAGATGCACATGTGCATTTCTAACATTGTTAACGTAAAAAGTAGTGTATTACACGTGGTAATGTAAATGAAAGTGCAATTGACTATTATTTGTAATGAATTACGGAATTTGACAAAGAAATGATACATATGCACATGTGCATGGATAACTGTTACTCGAATTTTTATTTTTATTTTTTGAAATTTTTTTTATTAACAAAATATAGCGATTTTTTCAAAAAAATAGTAAAAAAAAAAAATTTTGGGTGTTTTTTAGATTTTTTTAGGAATTACTGTTTGTGTTCACACTGGTTCTCGCGGTTCTCGCAATAAAGGGTGGTTCCTAACGGATCTTTGTCCCATATATATATATATATATACATATATATATTTGGTTATAACATTATAAACAATAACTAGGAACATCTAACCTAGTTAATGGCATGAATAAAATAATGAAATCATGAAATATGGCCCTTTTGTAACAAAATGAATATGAGGGACTAAAATGGTCAAGTGGGTAAACTAGTTTTATTAAAACTAATAATCAAAACACAACACACTCATTAGAGTGTGTGTGTGTGTGTGTGTGTGCGCGTGCGACCAGAGAAGGGGGAAAGAACACCAAACCCTAAAACTCACCAAATTGATCAAATTTGAAAGTGAAATCGAGTCTTTCATTGTGCATAAACGAAGATTATTGATCACCTATACTAGGGGGGCATAAGATATGTTGAAATTTAACATTTAGTGATGTTATGAAGTTTGATGAAATTCTTGATATGAAATTCTTGATATGAGGTAATTCTTGCATAAATTATAAGAATTAAAGATAAATAAAGGTAGAATAGAGGTTTAGAATCATCATACTTGCTATATTCATGAAGAGAATTCTTGAACAAAGTGTTAAGGTTAGTTAACACAAGTATATATAGGTAAGTTTTGATGAAAATAGCTAAATCCATGAAATCTAAATGTTTGACTTGAGTATATGAGCTTGTAGTAAACTGAATTGTTATGACTAAAACATTTATAATAAATGTACCTACTTGATGGGTTAAACTCACATGGTTAGAAACTTGCTAAATTGAATTGACATGGCTAGGTAAAGTTATGCACGTAAGGTGTTTGACAAAACGCCTAAATGAGATGCTAGTCGTAAATGATAGACGAGTAGCATTAATAAAACTTATGATTTAAATATTTGTCATATACGAATGCCATGGATATGGACAAAAGGCTTATTTGATAATTGGGTTGCACATTATAGGAAACACAAGTGAAGCATCGGGAAGTCAAGCCGGAGTAAACACACAGTTGAAGGATAAGCTATAAGGTATGTGACTTTATGCTTCGTATAATTTTGTTAATATTTTGTATTGTTATATGTTGAATAATGAAGATATAATCATGAAATTCGATTTGTTCTTAAGCGGTGGATTCCGTATGGATGAACCGAATGGATGAATAGGATTAACGATACGTTTGGTTGTTAAAAGTGATGAAATTCACTAAAACATCCAAATGGGTCAAAATGATGAATTGACAAAGGTTTGGTTGAATAAAAGCGATGAATTTCGCTAAGTCAACCAAACTGGTCAAAATAATGAAGTCTTAATGCATACCGGAATTGTTGCATTAATGATGACTTCGGTATAATACCCGGTTGATGGGTAGGAATTTAAATATATGCGTAAATCGAGAAACGGGAATGCGGATTAAAAGTCAAAAGACTCGGATAATGAGTTATGACTAAAAGATGATGAATTCGTGAGTAGAATTTGTGTTTATTGTGTTCAACTATTTTGAGGTTGAATGGGTCGAATAATTATGAATGCATACCGGATAACAGATGCGTGAAGATTAAGGATAGTAACCCGAGTAATGGGATATAATCATAGATATCACATCCATGTAAGTGTGATGTGTGTAAGTGAGTTTGTTTGTTAAAATGCAAATGGGTCAAATAATTTCGTAAATGAATTATAAGCCGTAAGCTTAAAGGATACGAATTTTATTAATCTGAATGGTAGATTTTGGGTCCAAATTGTAAAGGATCAAATTACGATCACGTAGGAACAATCGTGAGGTTAAACGAATAAGTGGGTAGAAAGTTATGAGCATTTTCGTATAAAGGGCAAAAATTGGAAAAATGGAATTCAGCAAGGTGGAACCGTAACCTACGGTTACAGACCATAGGCTACAGTGGAGTGCAAAAGTCAAAACAGATTACAACCGTAACCTACGGTTCAGCACCGTAGGCTACGGTCTACCCTGTCTGCTCATTCTTTTCCATTTGAACCGTAAGCTATGGTATGCAAACCGTAGCTTACAGCGGGGATGCTAGAAATTTTATTTTTTGTTTCCTTGAGTTACATATGTTATCAAATCTCATTTAAACCTTTCATAACTAACATTTAAGATTGTTGAATTTTGTTTAGGTCAATATTACATGTAGATGGATGGATCAAGCTTGCACAAGAACCGAACACAATTAATGTCAAAGCTTCCACGTTTTGTTTAGCCGTTTTGTTAACCTAAACATTGTTAACTAAAATGTTCTTTTGATTACTTATGAAGTAGTTGTTTACCTCAAACTATGTTTCGCAATTTTGTAACTAGCATTATGTTTATATGTATAATGCAAGCTTTTATAAACTATTTAATATATAAATTAAGTATGGGTCTTACAAATAACAATAATAATAATAAAAATATTATATATTATAATTTTGTAACATGTTTGTGCATGGTGGATTGTACATTCAACTTTAATAGTTTTCTATGCTTTTATTGCTTGTATTTTGAGTTTAGGGGATTGTACCATGCCACGCGCCCCCTTTTTAAACCACGAATCTTGGTTACACACTCTTTCATGGCGGTTTGACAAAGTCGTCAGAGAAAACGACCACCAAACCTCCGTTCTCATACCGTCTTCAATTCCCGCAACCACCGTATGAGTAAACCCTAATCCTAACTAAACCCTAAATTTAAAGCCTGGAAATCACTGTAATTTGTCAGTAATTGACATCCAATAAAGAAGGGACCATGCAAAGAAGGGGATTTTGACTGCTTTGAGGTATCGGTTCTCCGTCCAGATCTTCCGATCACAACTATCTCTGTATGATTTTCCGGTAAAAATCACTAATATTCCTTTCCGTTCGTTAACGGGTTTTTCTGTACAAATGCGATTGCATTTCACGTATAATTGATCCGTTGTTTACTTGCAGAATTTAGAATTGTTGTTGTGACGTATTTCGAATTCAATTTGTTTGTTTAGTTGTTTAGAGCTATGGTACTCTTCGATTGATTACCTGTTCCGAAAGATAAAGAGGTGAGTGTGTAACACCCCGAAAATATTTATTAAGAGAATAAGTTAAATTGAATTAAAAACTTAACTTAGTTGGAAAAATGTGTTAAGTAACTAGTTAGTAACGAAAGATGCCTAAATAAAACAAATACACAACTAGAGGGGGTAATTTTGTAAAAATGATAAATTGAAGGATTTATTTAATGATAATCAAAACCCAAAAAACACACACTGTGTGTTGGGTTCGAACAAGAACAGGGGAGAGAAGGGTTCAATCCTAATTCTTAAATTCAGCCAAATTAGTAGCAATTTCAAAGAAAATTGTAATAACCAAAAATTCGAAAATTCGAAAATTCCAAAGTAATAAATACCAATTTATTATGTCTGGTGTATATGAGTTTAGTGTAATTTAAAGATTGATCAAATAAATACTAAATAACGATGTTGTATTTAACAAACTAATAAGTGGATAATATTAATGTGTTAATTAAGTTATAATAGTTTAGTGTCTATTAATTTTAATTTAAACTAAAAGGTTCATTTTGCATATTATGTAATATGCTAGGGGTATAATTAAAAACTTGAATTAAAAGTCTTGACTTTCTTGAACAAGTTTGTCACTTGTGTAATTTTAGAATTAAAGAATTTTAATGGGTATGTGATTGTCTTGTTCATTCCATATAGTTTTATTTGTAAATCGAGTTAAATGCCATTTTAGTCCCTATGGTTTTAGTCATTTTGCCAGTTTAGTCCAAAGGTTTCATTTTTAACCTGTGGATCCAAAAAGGTTTCGCCGTTGCCATTTTAGTCCACTGGGTTAACTTCATCCATTTTTTCTGTTAACCAGAATCGCAATTCGGTCATTTTATATGTAATTCTGTTAACTAGAAAGGCAATTCGACCATACAAAATGACCGAATCGCCCTTCTCGTTAACAGAAATAATGGATGAAGTTAACCCAGTGGACTAAAATGGCAACAGTGAAACCTTTTTGGACCCACAGGTTAAAAATGAAACATTTGAACTAAACTGGCAAAATGACCCAAACCACAGGGACTAAAATTTTGTAAATCCATTGAAGACTTTTTGACTCTATTCCAAATCTTCGATAGAATTGACATGGTTTTCCTTTTCTAATATCTCTAAACAAGGCAACATAAATATTTGGGATTTTAGATTTCCTCCCAAACAGCCAATTGATCCATTAAGGCCTCTTCAAGCCATACAAAATCCCTCAAGAATAGTAGCACCACCTTAAAAACTCTTTTGTTCTGATACATTCGCTGATCACCCGTCAAATTCCGAAAGGCCTCCATGATTAGTTCTTGAACTCGTTTTTGCAACTGAACAACGATGACAAGGTTTCATGAGCAAGCATCGACTTCTAAGACGTCGACCCATTACACCGTTACCCAGCCCTGCTACACCTTCGATTTAAACCACCACCTCTACTTTGGGCCTTCTGGTCGCATGACTTTGTCGCATGTCGCTCTGCCGTTGCTCTTGCTGGTCGCATGATTATTTGCGGAGGACTTGGTTTTGTTTTGCTTTGCTTGCATTTAAGGTACGGATTCCGTTCTCTTTTCATCATAGTATAAATTGTTCCCGTTACTTTGTAGTACGGATTTTGTCATCATTGGTCATTCGTCATTATGTTATTGTGATATATTTTAGTCTTTTTGAAAATTGTCAGTTAGCTCTGTTCTTGTTAGTATTGTTGGTTTTGGTTAATAGTATGTTATAGCATGTCATACCTCAGACTTGTACTCATGATCGCATGCTCCTGTTGGTAATTATTTTTAGTTGTCTATAACTATTTATATGGCCTAAGCTTTTGTACTATGTCACCTGAGCATTTCTGACTCTGTCAACGACATGAACACTTTCCGTGACAGTGCGTAATCAAAATCACGGCGTCTCTGACTTGTGCTTGTGTAGCACCTTGCCCCCTTAGAGGCGTATGGATCGATCCTAGTTCTGTTTCTGACTTCTGACTTCTGGGGGATGGATTAATGGGTGCACGCCACACTCACCATCTCATTGGTGCATAGAGTAGCTACCTGTGTACCCCTCTGTTTCCGGCTCTGGGTGATTCTGTGTTACACGACTTATTTTGATCAATACATCTGTCATGTAAGTTAGTATATATTTCAATATGTGAATATGTTATGTTTCTGATTTCGTTATGATAAGTTATGTGTGCATCTGACTATGCTCTGAGTGTAGTTCTGATCGTGTATTGGATCATGTTTAATATGCTAAGAATCTGATTACGTCTCTGTTTCTGATTATGAATTTGAGTCTGGTTATGTTCAGTATTCGATTATGTTCTGTATTAGTTATAACTGTTTTGACCGAGCATCTATCTTAGTGTTAGTTTCAGTTTTGACTTAAATTCAGATGTCGTGTTACACGTTTAGTCTGAGTATCTGTTCTGATGTCTGTCTTAGTATTTGTATTCTTTAAATTGTCTTTTTATATATATTCATTTATAAAATCCTCATAAAAATTTACTTATTTGGCTTTTAATCTCCGGTTATCTACAGTTTCTTATTTATTACATACTAGTCTAAGAACCCGCTAGTTTCGCGGGTGGCTTAACACCAACTAAACACATAAAACATTCTAAACGTATCATATAAACCATAACTATATAATTATAAATGTTCCAAAATGGTACCACACAACATGCTCTAATTATGTATGTCTATGTCCTTTGTCCAGAAGATCATTTATGTAGTAGATTCTAAAAACAAATAAATTGTCATTTTTTGCACGTATTCAAAAATACTCATTTTATATATATGGAGTCAAAAACAAACCTTGTACAAGCTAAATGTGGTATCACAGATCCAAATAGAAGAAAAGTACAGTTAAAAGCCACTCCTATTGCTTTCCAGTAAGGTCCTAGTAATCCATCAACAACCTAAACCACTGCAATTTCAAGAAAACATGGTTTCCAAACTAGTAATAAGTACCCCTGCGTTGCGGCGGGGGCGAGCACTAATGCCACATTACTGCCAGTGACCACCGACACTGAAGTTGCGGTGTTAATACGAAGAAATTAAACCGAATCGTAAAACATAGAATAAAATAACTAAGTTGATCTAGGACTCGCGCGTTACGATAAACCCGCGTCTATTTTTCTCGTTTGACAGGTTAATCGTAATCTATATATAATATATATCATTACCACTATACAAACCATAATGCATACATTACAACAACTATTGCATCAATGTGTTGCAAATTATATTTATACAAGATTTTGGCTAAATTAATTAGATTATTATAAATAATAATAATTTACAAATAAAACAACACAACTTTGAATGGATCAAATCGATTGAATATGGTAAGATAATGAAATCATTATTTGATTAGGGTACAACCACTTAACCACAATTTACAACCATACATGCATACAAAACATATTGAATTTTGTAAGGTAATGAAACCAATATTTGATTAAGGTACAACCACTTAAACACAACTTTCAACCAATATTTGATTAAGGTACAACCATTTAAACACAACTTACAATCAAAGATGCATACAAATGTTTCAAATTAAAAGTATATAAATATCAAGAATTGAGTTATACGATTTTTTTATCTTATCTATCGTTGTTTAAAAGTTAATAACATAGAAAATATTATCTATAGTTATTTGTAGCAATTTTTTACAACCAAACGCCTCACCTATGTGACGCTATCGACTCGCGCCTAGCGCTTCGCATCTCACCTTTCAGGGCCTAATCGCCATGGAGAACCTCATGATTTTTAAACCAAAATTATATTTAGGCTCACATGTCTTTGTCTTTGATGTTGCAAGATGCCAATGGCCCAAGCCATGATGTAGCACCGCAACCCGAAGCAAAAAAAAGCTAAAAAAATAATTAAACAGAGATGTTTCAGTATGGGTGGTAATGTCGACCCATTTTACTATCAGATTTTTATAAATTCAAAATGATAGTATGACTAAAGACTTGCAATTAAAACAACTGAACGACAAAATGCGATTTTAAGTCATGTACCTTTCTGTTTGATCAAGGTTTTACTCACGCAATAGAGTGAGATCGATTCTGTATTGCTTCTTCTCCTTGGTAACACTTTGTAACTTTACCCTTTCATGTTACAAACGTAAATGTCAAGCATATTACGAAGAAAAAGTAGAAAAATAACAACCGAATTGGCTGTGTTAAGTATGAATTAAGTACCTTATCACCAAAACTTAAAGTAAATGTATAGATAATAGCCAATGAACAAATCAACCGTTGGCCTATAACAACCAGAGCCCTAAATTTGGTATACAATCCTACTCACTTCGTAAATTCATCCTGAACTGATTTCAACCAACAACATGAAAACTTGCAATTATATGATCAAAACCTTAGACCGGATGATTGTAATAATTTAATACAATTTCCCAGCTTTTATTTTGATGTCAATAGAGAGACACAAGTTCTCTTTTTTCTAACAACAGATTTAACAAACAGCTTAAATATAGCATCTATCTATCCATTCACTAAAACAAAATAATTTGATTTGTCCCAGCTTTTACGCGATGCGCTCGCATCGCACATCATATTTTTGGACCAAATGCATCGGAGCATATCACGCAATTTAAAACCAAGGTAAGCATATGATAAAAACAAATGTTAGAATACTTTTGACCCTTTTAACCTGGTTTGACTCATTTTCTCGTTTCATTCTTAGCTAATTTTCTACATCAGATCCAATTGACCCGCTATTTTATTTATTGAAAGGTTTGCATATATAAGGGATGAATGTACCTCTTCATCTTGCATACTGCCATATGAATTACAGCAAAATGTGATGCATGTATTGGATATGTCATTAAAGTCACTACCTCCATAAACTTGTTCATCTTCTGGATTCCAAATGTACAGACTCATAAAATAAATGGTTTCAAGTGCTTCAGCAGATGGTATGCATGTGGCCTGCAACATGACATAAAGAAAACCTCTTATCATAATAGTTAGTTTCTGGATATAAAAGAATTTATTATTTCATATAATAGTATAGGGAACTGTATGAAAGATGAAATCACCTTCTGCCTTGAAAGTGTTTCCAAGTGAATATTAGAATTAAAATGGGTGTGTCTTTTACCTGTTTATAGGATATAAAAGAACAAATAACGGATTTAACATCACCAATGTCACACCCCCAAAATCCACCTGCGGAGTATCACCGCTTGGGAGCGTGACTGACCAGGATCAAGCCACCAATCATATAGAACAATGTATAAAGTAAAAGTAATTGCAATTTAATCAAACCAATCCATATGAGAGGTGTTCCAAAACATAAATATGTTATCACTGTTTAGCGGAAGCGTATAAATAAACCCAACACAATAAAGTGTGAAATGTCATAATGTCTAATCAAGTATTCACGATCCTTGTCCACAACGACTACGCCTCCCGTGCAAGCTCCATAAGTACCTAAGGTCCTGCAAGGCATGTAACAGAGGATCAACAACTAGTTGAGCGAGTTCACAGAAAGTAAATGCGTAATAGTAAGTTCGTATGTAACATGTGGCTCTACTGGGCCGATAGTACGTTCTATTGGTGGGGGCTTCCCATGTTATATATATCCCCTAGACTATTCGTAATCATAAGTATCCTTCCCAATCCGAGGATAGTAGTAAGTATAGGTTTACGCAGGTTTTATGTAAGTGCCCTTCCCAACCGAGGACAGTACGCAGCGAGTACGTAGGTTTAGCGCTGGCGTCCTTCCCAATCCGAGGACGGTAGTACGTAGGTTTAGCACTGGCGTCCTTCCCAATCCGAGGATGGTAGTACGTAGGTTTAGCACTGGCGTCCTTCCCAATCCGAGGACGGTAGTACGTAGGTTTTACGTAGGTTTAGTGCTGGTGTCCTTCCCAATCCGAGGACAGTACGTAGGCTTTATGTAGAATTTGACACAGGTATCCTTCCCAATCCGAGGACCGTGGTAAGTAGTCTAGTGGTAATGTAAGTACAGGTAATCATTCAATCCCATTCCCAACCCAACTGGGGAATCCCATGCCTTAGTAAGAGTGTGAACTCACCTTGGGTTTGCTCGGTATGCTAAGTATGTGCTCAAAGTAAAATCAATCACGTCCTAATGTATGCATGTATATGTAGTCAGTTTGTGTTCAAGTCATTCACATATAAGCATGTAACACGTAGTCAAAATCATACAAGTCATGTTTATCATTTAACAGCAGTTAAATATCTCAGTTAACTACTAACAGAGTTAAGTCAGATTACTGTACAAGATATCCAAGTCGACGAAACACATAAGTTGGCGAATCACAATATTGGCGAAACACATGTTCTGTTTCGTCGACTATCCTTTGGCGAAACACATGTTCTGTTTCGTCGACTATCCTTTGGCGAAACACAATCCTATCTCGTCAACTATCATTTGGCGAAACACAATTTCTATTTCGCCGAGGGTTCTGTTTCGCCAAACCCGTCAATTACGTCAAACATCAGTTACGTCAAATATCAATTACATCAATCATGCCAAATCAGTTACAGTATCAACACAGCAATCCTAATGATCATTCTATCAGCCGTCATCACAACAGAAATTATATGGAGATCAATGTGCATATAGAATCATCATAACTCAATCATTCAAGAATTATTGTCTAGCATGAACCCTAGTTTAACCGTTCCTCAAACCGATTATCATACAACATCATATCATCAATCCCTATCCAGATACTAATGTGTATTCAGAATCAAGACATATTAACAACATCCAGAACCATGTATTCGATCATGTTAGGTTTCGCATATAGTTACGTATCCGATTAACCATGCATATCGAAATCTATATCATTCTCATATTCTTATCACAGCAATAAGACACATCAATCACATATCCAAACATGAATCGAGACAGAGCAGAACATGAAATCGATTAACAAACATACACTAACCGATTCGGGATGAAACAAACAAGGATTCGAGAGCTAGGGAACGTTAGATTGCCGTCAACAGAGAAGGAGAGACTCTAGGGTTTCGGTTGTGATGATAACAGTGTGAAACTAAGGCTGTTACACGTTTTAATATTCAAGTTTACGTGTTGGGCCCGAACTGGGCTTCGGTGAAACTGGACTCGGCGAATCAGCTTGTTTCGTCGAGAAGATTGTTGGCGAAACAGGCCAGTTTCGTCGAGATGAACTTGGCGAGACACACTTGTGTTTCGTCGAGTAGTTTCATGTGTTAATCAGTTTATGATTTCTAATATCCTAAGTCTCATGCTATAATATCAACACATCATCAAGCAAACACAATACTTTTATTATCACGCGAAGTGTACAGTTACAAGTCAAACAAGTCAAACATCTAAACGGTCGAAGTCAACGTGCATTAAATGCGAATAAAGAATGTCGGAAACTCGAGTTGTCACATTATCCCCAACTTGAAAGAAATTTCGTCCCGAAATTTAGCATGCGGTTACTGAGGAAGCTAGGTAAGTTGTATTGTTCACTGGTTTTCCTGGGGTGTCACATCATCCCCCCGTTGGTTTGGAATTTCGTCCCGAAATTCTGCAGTAGTAGCTTCAGCCTCAGTAGTAGTTGCATTGGTTCCGAATAACTGGGGATATTTGAGTTCCATTTGATCTTCTCGTTCCCAGGTATACTCTGGGCCGCGGCGGGAGTTCCAACGAACTCGTACAAGAGGGATTCTCGTGTTCTTGAGGACCTTAACATCCCGGTCCGTGATTTCAACAGGTTCCTCGACGAAGTGCAACCGTTCGTCGATAGTGAGTTCCTTCAAGGGAACTATGTGGGTCTCATCTGACGTACACTTCTTCAGATTGGACACGTGAAAGACATTGTGAACTGCACTGAGTTCAGGTGGTAAGTTCAGTCTGTAGGCCACTTTGCCTATTTTCTCTGTGACTTCGAAAGGTCCGACATAACGCGGATTGAGCTTGCCTCGTTTGCCAAAACGAACCACACCCTTCCAGGGTGAAACTTTAAGTAGCGCTCGATCCCCAACTTGGAATTCGAGTAGTTTCCTGTCTAAATCAGCGTATGCTTTCTGACGGTCGCGTGCTGCCGCCATGCGTTGTCGTATTTGTGCGATCTTTTCTGTAGTATCGACTACCATTTCTGGTCCTGTGATTTGACTATCTCCCACCTCTGCCCAACAGAGAGGTGACCGGCATTTACGCCCGTACAATGCCTCGAATGGAGCAGCTTTAATGCTGGTGTGGTAACTGTTATTGTATGAAAATTCCACAAGTGGCAGATGTTTCTCCCAACCATTGCCAAAATCAATTACGCATGCCCGAAGCATGTCTTCTAGAGTTTGAATAGTGCGCTCAGACTGCCCATCGGTCTGAGGATGATACGCCGTGCTCATGTCTAAACGAGAGCCAAAAGATTTATGCATTACCTGCCACAGTTCCGAAGTAAAACGTGCGTCACGATCAGAGATGATGGAGGTGGGCACCCCGTGCCTCGAGACCACTTCTTTTAAGTAAACGTCTGCTAAGGTAGAGAACTTGTCTGTTTCTTTGATAGCCAAGAAGTGAGCAGACTTTGTGAGCCGATCCACGATCACCCAAATAGTATCATTTCCGCGCTGAGATCTAGGTAGGCCAGTAACAAAATCCATGGAAATTTGCTCCCATTTCCATTGTGGTATCTCAGGTTGTTGGAGTGGTCCTGACGGTTTCTGATATTCTGCCTTGACTCTCGCACAAGTCAAGCATTTGCTAACGTATGTGGCTATGTGGGCCTTCATGCTAGGCCACCAGTATGTAGTCTTAATATCGTGGTACATTTTATCCGAACCAGGGTGTACCGAGTAGCGAGACTTGTGAGCTTCATCCATTACCAGCTCGCGTAAGTTGCCGTACAGTGGGACCCAAATGCGTCCTGTTACGTAATAAGCACCATCTTCCTTCTGTTCTAAGCGTTGCCTTGAGCCGCGTAAGGCTTCTGCCCTGACGTTTTCTGGTTTCAATGCTTCCACCTGAGCATTTCGTATCTGGGAAGGAAGACTAGACTGTATAGTGAGTTGTAAAGCTCGTACGCGCTTAGGCGCGGTGTCCTTTCGACTGAGGGCGTCAGCCACAACATTGGCTTTGCCTGGGTGGTACCTGATTGAGCATTCGTAGTCATTTAACAGTTCAACCCATCGTCGTTGTCGCATATTCAGTTCCTTCTGTTTGAATATATGTTCGAGGCTTCTGTGGTCAGTGTAGATAGCACATTTGGTACCGTACAAGTAGTGTCGCCATATCTTAAGTGCAAAAACAACCGCTCCCAGCTCTAGGTCGTGTGTCGTATAATTCCGTTCGTGAATCTTAAGTTGGCGCGAAGCATAGCAATAACTTTATCCCTCTGCATCAATACACATCCAAGACCTTGGATAGATGCGTCGCAGTAGACTACGAAATCGTCCGTGCCTTCAGGCAGTGAGAGGATAGGTGCGCTACAGAGTCTATCCTTTAAGTGTTGGAATGCTGTTTCCTGTGCATTACTCCAACGATAAACAACACCCTTCTGCGTCAGTAGTGTAAGTGGCTGAGCAATCTTTGAGAAGTCTTTGATGAACCTCCTGTAATAACCCGCCAAACCCAAGAATTGACGTATTTCTGTTGGTGTACGAGGCGCAGGCCAGTTCTTGATCGAGTCCACCTTGGATGGATCCACATGAATCCCATCTTGGTTTACCACGTGGCCTAAGAAGTGGACTTCACGAAGCCAGAAGTCACATTTGGAAAACTTAGCGTATAGCTGTTCCGTTCGTAGAAGTTCCAGTATAAGTCGTAAGTGCTGCTCGTGTTCCTCCTGACTTTTCGAATAAATCAGGATGTCGTCGATGAAAACAATGACAAACTTGTCGAGATAGGGTTTGCACACCCTGTTCATAAGATCCATAAATACGGCAGGCGCGTTCGTTAGCCCGAATGGCATGACCATAAACTCGTAGTGGCCGTAGCGAGTTCTAAATGTTGTTTTAGAGACGTCCTCATCCCGGACTCTCAGCTGATGGTACCCTGACCTTAAGTCTATCTTGGAGTAGTAGCTCGACCCTTGCAACTGGTCGAATAAATCGTCAATGCGTGGAAGAGGATAACGATTCTTGATCGTCACCTTGTTGAGTTCACGGTAGTCTATACACATCCTGAACGTACCGTCTTTCTTCTTTACGAATAACACTGGAGCTCCCCAGGGCGAAGAGCTAGGACGTATAAAACCCTTTTCCAAGAGTTCTTGTAGCTGCTTTGACAGTTCTTCCAATTCAGTTGGAGCCAAACGATAAGGCGCTCGAGCTATGGGTGCTGCTCCTGGAGCGAGCTCGATCTGAAATTCAACCTGACGATGAGGCGGTAACCCGGGTAACTCTTCTGGAAATACTTGAGGAAAATCGCGTACCACCGGAATATCCTCAATCTTTTTCTCTTTCTTCGATGTATCCGTAACGAGAGCTAAAACAGCTGTGTGGCCCTTTCGTAAACACTTCTGAGCCTTCAGGAAGGAAATGATGCCACTCACGACACCACTCTTGTCGCCTTGAACTTCGAGAGGTTCTTTACCAGAACGGGGAATACGAATGATCTTCTCCCTGCATAGTATCTCTGCTTGTTGTTGGGATAACCAATCCATACCGATGACAATGTCGAAACTACTCAGAGTTATAGGGATGAGATCGATGGAGAAAGTCTGACCAGCGAGGATAAGATTACAACCCTGAACTATGTGTGTGGCCTCTAAACTTTTACCGTTAGCTAACTCTACGACATGTTTAGTGTTCAAACGTGTTGGTGCGCGTTTAAGCATTTGGCTAACTTTCAGAGACATATAACTGGTATCCACACCCGAATCAAATAGTACAGTAACATAAAAGTCGTCGAGAAGAAACTTACCCATAACCACATTGGGATCATTCCTGGCATCACCCTGCCCAATCACAAATGCTCGTCCCCTTGCGCCGTTGTTCCCATCATTGTTGTTTCCCCCGTTGTTGTTGTTCCCATTGCCGTGGTTGTTGTTGTTATTCTGGTTTCGGTTTAGCTGAGGGCGGTGTCTTTTGAAGTGACCTTCGGCGCCACACTGAAAACATCCTTTGTTACCCTGTTGCTGATTCTGCCGTGCTTGCTGCTGCGGCTGATTCTGATTTACAGGCTGTGGGCTCCTACAATCCTTGGCCTCATGGCCCGTCCTGAAACACCTTTGACAACGACCCCTGTTACACTGGCCATTGTGGTGCTTGTTGCAGATGTTGCACTTTGGGAGGTTCCCTCGATAACCACCCTGCTTGTGACTGCCCGAAGAGTGCTGACTAGGGCTCTGATAGTTGTCAGTCTTTCGTTGCTGAACTTGGGACTGAACTGGAGCTGATCCTTTGCTGGAATCCCCCTCCCATTTTCGCTTGCTGTCACTGGGAGTAGCAGGAGTAACCGAAGTAGTAGCTGTAGTGGTAGCGTTGATGCGTTTGGGCAACCGGTTCTGCTCCACCGCTTGATCAGTGAGACGGTGAGCCAACTGAACAACCTGCTGGTAAGTGGCATGATTTGCTGAAGTCACATGACTCTGGATCTCTGGCACCAGACCCTTAAGATAAAGTTCAATACGCTTGTCCACCAGAGTAGGACACAGTAATGCAAGCTCATTCGATCTCTTGGTATACGCTTCGATCTCAGACCCCGTCATCTTGAGGTTGAAAAACTCGACTTCCAGCTTATGAATATCATCTCTACTGCAGTATTCCTCCTTGATCATCTCTTTGAAATTGTTCCATGGGGTGGCGTTAGCAGCAACCAACCCCAGTATTTGGACCTGTGCTTTCCACCATGTGAGGGCTAAACCCTCGAGGGTACCGGTAGCATACTTCACCATGCGTGCCTCAGGGCATTCACACATTTCAAATACTGACTCCAGCTTTTCAAACCAGTGCAGGAGGCCTACGGCTCCTTCAGTGCCGCTGAAAGTGGTTGGACGACAGTCCATGAAAGTCTTGAAAGTGCAAACAGGTGCTTGACCTGTTGTGTAAAAGAATTAGGACAAGTTTAAACACGAGAGTTGATTTAGGAATGTAGGATCTAAGGATCCTAGTGTGAGTTGTAACTGCAGGGTATACCTCCTGCTTGTGCGGCTGCAACTGCCGCAGTAACTCGTTCGTTAATGAGGGCCGTCAACTGGTCCTGAGTCATGTTGATACGTCCAGACATGATCTTCATAGTAAAGATAACGTAAGTGAGATAGGTTCGCGAATAGTGCGATGACAGAAGAGAGTGAGCACACAAGTGTTCTCATGCAACAACAATTAGTGAGCATTGTAATCTAAGCATACCACGAGCAAAGTTCTATATAGTTCTAGCATGTAGGCAATAAACATAAACCTTATTACCTAGGATGTTGAGTCTTGCACGTGGAGCGAAGCGTCGTTGTGGATCGTTGAGAGCACTGTTCCGGTTATAGTCTGGTTTTAATAAAATCGTTTTCCCCATATTAAAACCAAGTTCTCTATAACCAATGGCTCTGATACCAATCTGTCACACCCCCAAAATCCACCTGCGGAGTATCACCGCTTGGGAGCGTGACTGACCAGGATCAAGCCACCAATCATATAGAACAATGTATAAAGTAAAAGTAATTGCAATTTAATCAAACCAATCCATATGAGAGGTGTTCCAAAACATAAATATGTTATCACTGTTTAGCGGAAGCGTATAAATAAACCCAACACAATAAAGTGTGAAATGTCATAATGTCTAATCAAGTATTCACGATCCTTGTCCACAACGACTGCGCCTCCCGTGCAAGCTCCATAAGTACCTAAGGTCCTGCAAGGCATGTAACAGAGGATCAACAACTAGTTGAGCAAGTTCACAGAAAGTAAATGCGTAATAGTAAGTTCGTATGTAACATGTGGCTCTACTGGGCCGATAGTACGTTCTATTGGTGGGGGCTTCCCATGTTATATATATCCCCGAGACTATTCGTAATCATAAGTATCCTTCCCAATCCGAGGATAGTAGTAAGTATAGGTTTACGCAGGTTTTATGTAAGTGCCCTTCCCAACCGAGGACAGTACGCAGCGAGTACGTAGGTTTAGCGCTGGCGTCCTTCCCAATCCGAGGACGGTAGTACGTAGGTTTTACGTAGGTTTAGTGCTGGTGTCCTTCCCAATCCGAGGACAGTACGTAGGCTTTATGTAGAATTTGACACAGGTATCCTTCCCAATCCGAGGACCGTGGTAAGTAGTCTAGTGGTAATGTAAGTACAGGTAATCATTCAATCCCATTCCCAACCCAACTGGGGAATCCCATGCCTTAGTAAGAGTGTGAACTCACCTTGGGTTTGCTCGGTATGCTAAGTATGTGCTCAAAGTAAAATCAATCACGTCCTAATGTATGCATGTATATGTAGTCAGTTTGTGTTCAAGTCATTCACATATAAGCATGTAACACGTAGTCAAAATCATACAAGTCATGTTTATCATTTAACAGCAGTTAAATATCTCAGTTAACTACTAACAGAGTTAAGTCAGATTACTGTACAAGATATCCAAGTCGACGAAACACATAAGTTGGCGAATCACAATATTGGCGAAACACATGTTCTGTTTCGTCGACTATCCTTTGGCGAAACACATGTTCTGTTTCGTCGACTATCCTTTGGCGAAACACAATCCTATCTCGTCAACTATCATTTGGCGAAACACAATTTCTATTTCGCCGAGGGTTCTGTTTCGCCAAACCCGTCAATTACGTCAAACATCAGTTACGTCAAATATCAATTACATCAATCATGCCAAATCAGTTACAGTATCAACACAGCAATCCTAATGATCATTCTATCAGCCGTCATCACAACAGAAATTATATGGAGATCAATGTGCATATAGAATCATCATAACTCAATCATTCAAGAATTATTGTCTAGCATGAACCCTAGTTTAACCGTTCCTCAAACCGATTATCATACAACATCATATCATCAATCCCTATCCAGATACTAATGTGTATTCAGAATCAAGACATATTAACAACATCCAGAACCATGTATTCGATCATGTTAGGTTTCGCATATAGTTACGTATCCGATTAACCATGCATATCGAAATCTATATCATTCTCATATTCTTATCACAGCAATAAGACACATCAATCACATATCCAAACATGAATCGAGACAGAGCAGAACATGAAATCGATTAACAAACATACACTAACCGATTCGGGATGAAACAAACAAGGATTCGAGAGCTAGGGAACGTTAGATTGCCGTCAACAGAGAAGGAGAGACTCTAGGGTTTCGGTTGTGATGATAACAGTGTGAAACTAAGGCTGTTACACGTTTTAATATTCAAGTTTACGTGTTGGGCCCGAACTGGGCTTCGGTGAAACTGGACTCGGCGAATCAGCTTGTTTCGTCGAGAAGATTGTTGGCGAAACAGGCCAGTTTCGTCGAGATGAACTTGGCGAGACACACTTGTGTTTCGTCGAGTAGTTTCATGTGTTAATCAGTTTATGATTTCTAATATCCTAAGTCTCATGCTATAATATCAACACATCATCAAGCAAACACAATACTTTTATTATCACGCGAAGTGTACAGTTACAAGTCAAACAAGTCAAACATCTAAACGGTCGAAGTCAACGTGCATTAAATGCGAATAAAGAATGTCGGAAACTCGAGTTGTCACAACCAACAACATAAAATTTGAGACATTTAATCAAACACGTAGAGTGCATGGCTGAATATAAAAAAATACCTGTTATTATGCAATCGCTACCAAATCCAAAACGATAAACGAACAATAAAAGCTATAAGACCTCAATTCCAAGCAACATTACTTATTGAAATCATCGAAAATAAGAGACCATAAACAATAATACACTCTTCTTCAATTTAAGGACTAAATCAATATCCAAAACCCTAATCAAATCATTTAATCTAATACTCAAAACTATATCACCTTGAAAGTTGAATAAGATTTACCTAAAAACTCCGATGTATATGTGAATCATCTTATGCTCTTTATTTAACTGTCCCCACAAAAAGACACTGTGTCCCCACAAAAAAAATAAAGAAAATAATAAATAAGGTATGATGATGCAAGAAATCTTCTAAACCATCTACCCACATGCACATGATTCTTCTATAGTTATACACTTTTACTTCCCAACATTTGACCTAAACGATGTGCTTTTTAATTCTTTCAGTGTTTATTACCTGAATTATCAACTAACAATCTAACATCATTGGAGTACTACGTTTTATGCATAATGTACAACTTGTAGGTGTTAATTTTCTTATCGGTTTATGAAGGATTTTTAGCTTAGCCCATGTGATGACTTCCAATATTTCTTCGAGGGTGCCATAACCACCTGAGAAAATTCACTGACGGAGTATAGTTAATTTTTAAGATTATTTTCAAGACTTTGAATCTTTAAGAAACAATATAAGAATATATACCCGGAAGAGCAATAAAGGCGTCAGCTTGGCGAGCCATCTCAGCTTTTCTTTCGTGCATTCCGCCAAAAACTAACGTTTTTTAAAACGATAAAAAGGGTGTGGGTCAACCCGGCCCAGTTTAAGCTTCCCCAACCCACCCGCTCTAGCCATGTCACTATTTACAAATGAACTTCATTTGCCTATCTCAGTATCTTTTTTGCTAAAGCGGGTTGGTCATATACCTATTCGGGCATTACGCGAAAAAAATAATAATTTTGAAAGCCTCATCAAGTGACACGTGTCCCACAAAATATTTTATTTATCAAGTAGATAGTAGATATAATAATGTGTAGAGAGAAATAGACCATTATGTGAGGCTTTTGGTAAACTCAATAGTTAGCTTTGCTAAAATAGATTAGGATCAATGTTGGCTGTCATGAAAGTATCATGTATCGGGGCAACTTAGAAGACGCCCTCAAGCCAGTGTTGTTATAAGCCGAGCCCTGCCAATGTAACAAACTTGATAAATGAATAAGGCATAGTTATTAAAGCGAGCGCCCAGGCGCGCCTAGGCGCAAATAAAGCCCCGGCCCCAACAAATCGCCCTGAGTGCGCCCTCGCGCCTTTAATAACTATGCTTCAGGTTAGTTCATGTCATAATTATTAAAGCGAGCGCCCAGACGCACCTAGGCGCAAATAAAGCCCCGGGCCCAACAAATCGCCTTGAGTGCGCCTCGCGCCTTTAATAACTACGGAATAAGGATACCAGTGTGTTATAAAAAATAAAAAAATATATGCCATGTGTGATACAAAAAAAGTATAAACGTAATGTAAATATCTTACGAAAACAAATACATCAAAATGCTCAAAATCAATAACATCCTCATACAATGATGTAATATTGAGGTTTCCTTATAACATTCAACATATTGTGTGCATATAAAAGTACACATTTTTTTATCGGTGCATAATGTGTGCATATAAAAAAGTGCTTATACTACAGTTCAATAATTCTATTTTAAAAAACCAAAATTTATGCTAGCCACGGAGGAACTGAAGTCCCAACACAATTGAAAAGCACAGATTTTTTTTTTTTGAAAGTGAACACAATAAGTAAAATATGACCTATCTGGGTTTAACCCAATCGTAGAAAAATAACTACATTAACATACCTGAAATAATGAGCCTAATGAAGACCGGTTGAATCGGCAGCGATAGAACGAACGACTGCAAACGACTATGATCACGATCCGAGAAACGTAGTGATGGAAAAGTATATGAAATCTAACAAATTCGACTACGCGATATTTGTGGTGCGAGAGTACCTATATGCAGAGTTTTTAGGAGACAGCTCAAATCTAACCATCCCTGAACCTGAACCAACCACCATCAACAGCTCAAATCACACACCCTTGATGATTGAATCATAGAATATTTTTTATGATTGAATCACATGCTGTCAAAAGGTTTCTTGAAAGGTTTTGAAGGAAAAATATTTTTTATTGCCATATCAAATCTTAAAAATGTGTTCCAACAGCCTAATAAGCTCACTGCAGCAAAACACATTTTAATCCACAACTTAATGCGGAAGATCACACAAATGGCCCAAAACACAATAAGAGGATAAAAGCTACACCAAAACGGTGAGTTATTTTCTTCAATTAAAACAAAAGTCCCCCATACAAAAGTTCCAGCAATTCTTTATATCAATTCAGGAAATAAAATAAAAGGAAACTAAATAAAGAAAAATAGGAAACAAAATCAGAGAATTAGGAAGTCCAATCTTCAGCCGCACATTCCGTGACCGCCAGTCCCCATCCCGCGTTGATAAGTGCGTATAACTTTAGTTGGACTGCAATTTTGATCCAGACCAGTTTGCGGGCCCGGTTGTAAGCCCGATGCTCCTGCATCATCCTCCCCCTCTGAAAAGCATTCGCCATTCTCACTATCAGATGCATCGTAGGGAGCTAAATCCGCGACGTTAAAGGTGGCGGAGACATTATAATGACCCGGTAAGTCAACTTTGTAAGCATTATCATTGATTCGTTTAAGAACCTTGAAAGGGCCATCTGCTCGAGGATGTAGTTTGCCAAAACGTCCGCCCGGAAAACGTTCCTTACGTAAATGGATCCACACCAAATCTCCTTCTTTGACTTTCAAGTTATCCGGTATGTCACGAAGATCGAACACCCGTTCTACGGTATGAATCCAATCCAAAAAATCATCAACATGGGAGTTGCCATCAAAATCAGGAATCTCGATCTTGATTCCTAAGTTTCGGAGTGGATCGCCAGGGGGAGGGGGCTGAAACTGTCAGCGGTTATTCCTGTGACCAAACGGATTTTCCTCCAATTCCGAGCCGTCGTCCCAGGTAGCCTGTTCCGAAGCAGTATCGTTCCGTAATTCCTGTAATGCTTCCAACTCACGAACACGCTGCCGAAGTTGTTCATTCTCAATGTCCCGCGGATCTGGATTTCCCTCTCCACCAGCAGCCGGCTTAGCGGCGGGTCCTCCTCGTCGACGCCCGACCATCTCGATTACTGGCTCTGGTACCAAATAATGCGGAAGATCACACAAATGGCCCAAAACACAATAAGAGGATAAAAGCTACACCAAAACGGTGAGTTATTTTCTTCAATTAAAACAAAAGTCCCCCATACAAAAGTTCCAGCAATTCTTTATATCAATTCAGGAAATAAAATAAAAGGAAACTAAATAAAGAAAAATAGGAAACAAAATCAGAGAATTAGGAAGTCCAATCTTCAGCCGCACATTCCGTGACCGCCAGTCCCCATCCCGCGTTGATAAGTGCGTATAACTTTAGTTGGACTGCAATTTTGATCCAGACCAGTTTGCGGGCCCGGTTGTAAGCCCGATGCTCCTGCATCACAACTTCTTACACATGATGACTTTCGCCTTAAATTCAATTCTTTCTCCTTGAAAACAACTTTTCAAAATTGTTCTTGCTTCTAAAATGCCCACTAAAATGATTTAGTGAGTCAGCAGATGAAGTTGATGAGGATGGTGACCCATCATGATCAACATTAAATGATAAACTGGAAATATTTTAAACTTGTTTTGTGGGAATTGTAGTCTATTTAGGTATGTGCGTGTCGTTTGAATGCAATTTCTATAGCTCCCCACCTGTTTTTACGACAGAAGAATTTCCAGAAAATCTAGGTAGATTTGCCGTGTCGATCAATAAGTCTTTAACAATATAATTCAAAAAGTAAGCTAGCAAGACAGGCGAGTCAAAACTGTTTGTTTCAAAAAAGTATCAAATTTGGTGCAAGGGAAAACGGGTTCAGAACCATATGGGCTTGAGTTAAAAGAGCTCGTTTAAACATCAAATGCAATGTTATTCAGAAATAATCCTTGCAAAACGGGCAGGCGGGCCATATAAACTAACGGGTCAAAACGGACCATTTCAATAAAGTATCAATTGGGTTTGTGACAAACTTAAATCAAACCAATCCGTTTATAAGTAAATGTTCGTATTGCCACCTTTACTTGATTAATGTACTTTTATTTACTTGGGAAGCAGAAGTATTTGTAGAATTTTGATTCTTGTCTGTTCAAGATGCTGCACTGCAAAACCACCAATACATGCAGCATCAACATACTTCTTTAACATAAAAAAAAAAACTACAAATCATGTTCCCGCAAATTTTATTATCCGTTTGCCAAAAATTAAACAAATAAACGAATTATGGAAAAGTAGAAAGGTAAACTTCAAGGGGATGGCAAAGTGGTAAGCAAGTGAGCCTCTCGTACCACTGGTTTTCTACCTTTAACCTCTTACAGCCACTGTGAGCAACAAACATGTTAGTCCCACCGTGATCACGATGCTTTATATAAATCATTTATCAATAGTCATATTTCCAAATCAAACACAGTTATCACACTAATCACATATCAACAATCAATTCCTCATAGATCCGCAATGAGCATAAAAATTAAAACAAATGCACGTGTGAATTGCACAATGAATATCACTAATGAACATAAACATGAAAAATCTAGGGCAACTGGATTACATATTCCAAAATGGCAAACAATTTGTAACGAATTGCAAACAATCTAACGATCATAACCAAAATATTTACCTTTTATCTTCACTTTCGCCAGCCGGCAATGTGCGATTAAGATCAAATCTGTAATAGAATATGGAGAATGGAAACAAACGAAGTCATAAATGGTCATCCCAAACAAATGTAACCAAAAATAGCATAAAATTAATAAAAGAACCAAAGATAAGCATCTTACTCCTTCCAAGCTGACCACTAAAATTCTGTCCCCACATATAGAGCTCTCCACTTTCTGCAATTCAGAAGCATGTTTGAAGTTTCATATACACTTAATTTTCTATAGCTGACGTTTCACTTATCAAAAGCGCCAAAAACCCATGTTCTTTTCATTAACTTCAGCCGCTATGCAACCTGCAAAAAATTCATGAAAATTGACCAAAGTGTGTGCTAAAGAAGTTATTGTATACAGTTCAATGGCAAGTGATTCGGAATTTGGATGAACTAAATTGTTTTCTTAACGTCCCTCATCTTATCAACTCAAATAACATAATCTGAACAAAAAATAAACCCTAATCTCAAAATCGAATTCATCAGAGAACTAAAAAAACGAAAATAATTGTAAGATAAACTCACCTTGTAGTGGAAGAACGTTCTTAGAATCCTACAGCCACTCGTTCTTAGATTATCATAATTGTTAGACAATATAAACCATAGCCACCACTAAGAACCTTTTTAGTCATCACGAAAGGCTGAAACAAAGAGAAATAAATGAAGATTTTCTTTGGATTCCAGATGGTCTTTGAGATTTGAAATCGTGATTGCGATTGAGAAATTAGTTAAAACCCTAAATTGCTTCTTTGAATCATTGATGTTGTTCACATACCTGCTCATTGTAGATAGAAAGATGAAAAAAATACCCTAAATGATGTAGAAACGGAGATGATCAGAAGAATGAAGAAGGCGATAATAGATCCAAGTTTGAAGACGATGTAGAGTGAAGCCAGAGAGAGAAGATCTTGTAATGATTTCAACTAATGAAGAGAATTGATTACGTTTCCAAATTGAAGAAGAAAGGCGGTTTCAAAAAGAGTGTAGGAATGAGGAAACACAATTGCCGCTCAAACACCAATTCTTGGCTAAAGACCTATGCCACATCATGGTCAAATAATCAACATTATTTTGCTTTAATATAAAAGATAGATAAGTTTGTAAATTACTACTTTTCTCAAGTAATGACTTGCAATGAGATTCAATAAAGAACTATATCTCGTTTAAATCTCAATGTTTATTACAAGATAATATTATTTGTTTACTTATTTATGTTGGATTTCAGTTTAACAAAGACAATTAACCTGTTTTCAAAATCGTTAAATTATTAAATGATGGTTAACCTAAAATTGTTTATAAAGGAATAAATGTTTCCCATGTCGGTTTACGAAATTTATCATCATCATCATCATTATTATTATTATTATTATTATTATTATTATTATTATTATTATTTTGTTTAGAAATCCAGGTTAATCAAATTACTCTTTCTTCAATATATAACTTTTCAAAGTTAGAAAATTATTTACTTTTGTCTAATGATTGTTGCTATTAAATTGTTATATCTTGATAATAATTTGAACGTTCAATATAAGAAAATAGTTTTTCCATGTATCTAGTATTAAAAATATAAGTATTATTATATGATATTTTAGAATGGGTCCGTCTATAAATTAAAAATGGTTTTAGTCATCATGGTCAACGTCTCTACATCAATTTTGTGTTGGGTTCGGTATTGGTTAAGCATCTGAATGACTTTCGTTTCCTTATCAGTTTCCGCTATAGTTTCAAATCGGTTCGTGTATCAGTTTTTGTATCAATCATGTGTCTTCATCTATTTTTAGTACTCGTTTCAGTAACCGTTTCAGTTCAGCCTCGGTTATCTTTTGTTGTGTTTTTTTCTTCCGCTGATATGACTTTACTTGTACTGTTGATTTCTCCGTTACTGAGCAATTTTTGGCTCAGCCGTATTTTTCTTTTTGTGTTTTTCCTATTTCTTTTACAAGTAATATGATGTTCCGCAGATGTCGGATCCTCCCGAAATAAAGTTAATTATTTTTGCATCGGCAGTAGGCGATGCTGCACGTTCAGGATCCTTCTCAGGATCCTGACCCTTATTCTTCTTTCTTCCCAAGAGGTCCTTCAGATATCCCTTACTCAAGAGACAGCTTATTTCTTTTCTTAAAGCGATGCAATCCTCAGTAACATGTCTGAAATCTTCATGGAAAGCACACCATTTGGACTTGTCCTTCCAATCAGCCTTTTGTTGGTTCTTTCGGGGCCATCTTGCTTTGTCTCCTAAACCCTGCATAGCATACATCAGTTCAGGTATGTTAACAGAAAAACAATATTCAGACAACTCAGGATACTCCTCAGGATCCTCATCTTCAACAGCATTCACTTTTTTGCCATCATTTCTGCCATATGGTTTAGAGCGATATGGTTTATACGAAGATTCTGATTTCCTGTTGGTTAACTCATAGGTTGTGGACGAATTCATCCTCACTTGCATCTTTTTGTCATCCTCCAGGAAAATGTACCTCAAAGCCCTGTTACGAGCTTCGCCCAGATTCCTGCAGGGATTCATTACAAGATCCTGATAAAACTGAGAATCTTTTGGTAATCCCATCTTAAAAGCCTGCACAGTTGTTGCAACATCAAGATGTGGGATATCCAAGGATTCCCGACTAAACTTGTTCACGTAATCCCTCAAGGATTCCTGAGGTCCCTGAGTTATCCTGTAAAGATCGCTGGTTAGTTTCTCAAGACTACGGCTGCAAGAAAATTGACTATTAAATAAATTAACTAAATGAGCAAATGAAGTAATTGAGTGAGGAGGAACGTTCAAGAGCCATTTTAAGGCTGATCCTGTTAAGGTAGAACCAAAACCCTTGCACAGGCATGCTTCTTTGAGATCTGGAGGGATAGGGTTGATTTCCATCCTTTCCCTATACTGGGCAATATGCTCCTCAGGATTTGTAGTTCCGCCATAGAGTTTCATATTGGGAGTTTGAAATCTTTTTGGGACACTTCTGGAATTGGCTGGACCACCCCAGGCACACTGGATATCATGTCTTTCAGTTTTTTGAGCTCTCTGGAAAATGCCGATGTCATACCTGCATCCTGCAAAGATCCAACACCATTAGTAGCAAGAGTATAATCATTATTAGATACATTACCAGTTTGGGGATTCTGGCCATATCCTAAAATCCTGAGCTTCTCACAGTTGATACTCTTACTGAAGAGGGTATCTCAGGAGTATGATTCTGGGAATGGCTAGGCACAATATTCCCCCGGTTATCCTCAGTGTAAACTGCAGAACTGAAGTTCAAAGCCCTGGGATGCAAGGGAATGACAGTATCTTCAGCAGGCCTACTTGGGCCAGATTTCAAGAGTTGTATCTCTCTCATCAGCATCTGATTAGTTTCATGCTGCTGCCTCATCTGTTCTTGTACACTACCAAACAAATTTAGAATTTCTTCGTTAGAAGCCAAAACAGGACCAGATCCCTTGATATTGCGAGCGGGGATAACATCCCGAGCTACATGACTTTCAGTTCCCTGTGAAGAGGCTTGCATTCTCAGAGGAGGTGGTGGAAGCACCAAACCAATTGTTACAGAGGTTGTGGCAGACACGGTGGTAGAGCTCATGTTTGATCTCGAGGCCATTGAAAATAGTGTAGCAAAAGTTTTAAAATAGAAAACCAAGTAATGATTTTGCAAAAACTTTTAGTAGAAGTAGCACCACGGTGGGCGCCAAATTTTTTTGGTCAAAAATTACCGAAGCAAGTAAGTGATCAAATTAGTTAAGTAAGGTAGTGTGCTTGAAATGTGTGTCGAAAATATGCTAGTTAAGTTATTTGCACAAACAGTTTCAGGATACGGCTCAGGATATAGAGTTGTATCTTTGATCAAACAATGAGCGAAAATGTAAAGGGTGTCACAGGATGTACGAGGAAAGCCCTTGATCAATATAGATCGCCAGTATAAAACCTCGAGAGCTGACAATCGCAGCTGCCTTGTTCTTCTATTACTTCAAATATCAGGATACAGTGCAGGATATGATGCGGATCAACTAGGTGTTACAATGTAATTCGAGTACAAGTGTTTGTGTGTAGTGATTGTTTGCAACCAGAGAGAAAAAGTGTGCGTAAGAGTGTGTGACTTAATCTGATCCGATCAATCTATTTATAGTAAAAGGAAACTAACTAAATATCCTATTATTCCGGGATTCAACGGATATTCCCCCATATGAATGTTGCAGTCCTGGTCTTCCGTGTCCAACGTCTATAAGCCAACTGATTTGCCCGATTCTTGAGGGGAAGAAGGCTACTTGAACGTTGGAGACTTGCACCTTCTAATCTGCACGTGGTTAAATCAGTTACTACCAGGATATCGTACCAGTATATCATACCGGGATGTTACCAATATCCTGCTCTGGTATCCTGATCACAAATAAACAATCAAAGCCAGAATATCAGTCAGGATATATGTTTAGAAAATGACCCATAACAATTGTCCCCAAATATATCTGTTGGTATACCAATCCAACGGATATATTTTAAAACTTTATCTCGCAAACCGATGCAATTAAAACGAAATGACGATTGAGGTGACATTGTGCAACTTCCAATGTGACATTTACTCTTTACCCCCTATATCCAGCCTATATTATCCGATGGATTCCTCATTATGATCATCTCTATCTTCAAGCAAACTTCAGGTATTTTCTCTATCTCCCTTCCCTGTTTTCCTTGTTTAAATCACTTATTCTTTGGTCGAGATTCTCCATGGCTACCCGCACTAGATCCCAAACGGTGGATTCCGTTCCTCCCTTTCACAAGCAAAACCTGCTTAAAGAACCCTCAAAAGAGGTGTGTTCATTCGATAATGCCGATACCGCGGCTTTACGAGCTTCCGGTGCCTTTCCTGCCGGGACAATCTTCCATCCATTCGACTGAAAGGTCCGATCGGATTTTTGTTCCGACGAGTGGGTATGCTTTTTCGCTTATCCTTTCTCCATAGGGCTTCAGTATCCATTTTCACCCTTCATATCCTGTTTCTTTGAGCTTACTGGCCTTAGCTTCGCCCAAACCATGCCAATGGTTTGGCGCGTATTAGTTACCTTGGAGCGGATTAAGGCTCGTCACATGCCCAACTTGTGCATTGAAGATCTTCCGATGGCCTATCGTTTAAGATCCCATGGTTCCAGCCGGTTCCTTCTATTTTCTATCTCCAAAGATCCTCTCATTCTTAAAGCTACCAAGAACGAGGATAAATGGACAAGAAAAATCTTTTTTGTGAAAAGGGACTCCATTGACAGGGGTTTTGACCTTCCTAAGAGATGGTTGACTTCTGGTAGGATTTAGGGTTTTAGGAATATCCCCAATCATATCCCGAGACTACATCTTGAACTGATATCCTGATATGTTTATTTTTTGCAGAAAACTTCAAGGAATTAGCTCCCCCAAGTGCCGAATCGGAAGGAAGAATAAAAGATATCTACAAGCTTCCGGAAAGTGAAAGGAATTTTACCCTGCTACTCACAAGTCCAAGTCAAAGATCAAGTTCCAACATGTCTGGTAAGCATATTTTCAGAAATTATTTTTATTTATGAAACCGATTATATTTTAAAGGTATAACAAGTCTGAACGTATCATCCCTTATGCAGTGCCGGTTATCAGCCTTGAAGGCTTCCAACTCGACGAGTTGGATAGTTACTCTAGCCTCGCACCTGCCAAGCAAGAATCCAATCCGAAGTCATCTGTCACACCGAAGCCTACTGGCTCGAAGACTGCTACTTCTCCCAAAGCTCCCCCAGCATCCAAGACCCGGGCCTCCAGCTCCCAGAAGAGGAAGGAAGCAGATTACCCTGCTACCCCCCACGTGTTCCCATTTGAGAATTATGGGTTCGCAGAATCCAGCAAATTTATGACCGGCTTCCTCAACCAGGTTAGTATCCTTGACCTATATCCTGAACCATATGCTGGTTATAAATGTTTATTAAGGCTAATACATGTTCTCCAATTTTGCAGGGTCTCGAACGTCTGGTATTCCTTTATGAAGATGCGTGTGGCATAAACGTCATGCTGGAGAGCAAGCTGAAAAAGGCCGAAGCCACCATTGCAGATCAAGCAGCAATTGCCACCGCCAAATCGGAGCATTATGAGGCTAAATACAAGGCAATGGTCCAAGAGCATCAGTCTACCATCCAGAAGATCACCCAGGAGGCCCAGGCTAAGTCCGATGCTGCCCAAGTTCAACATGAGCAGGACATGGCTTCATACCAGGAAAGCCTCAAGAATTCAGTTGTCATCTCCCTCCTCCAGGCCAGGCTGAAAATGGCTTATGAGACTATTGCTTTGGGCGTTGAATGCCCTTCGTGGAATATCAAAGCTTGGGAGATGAAACTGAAAGATCTTGGTGGCAACCCTATGGAGCCCCCTTCAAAGCCTGCTGCAGAGGAGCCTGCAAAAGTGACCGAGAAGGTAGATGATGATGGTGCTTCAAAGGATGCTGGTGGTGATGCTGGGACGAATGCTGGAGAGGATGCTGGAAGGGATGCCGGAGAAGAGTTTGCTGATGAAGTCATGACGGAAGAGGGTGCTGCCCCTTAAAAGCAGTGAAGTGGGCGATGATGGATGTACGTGCCAAGGCTCGAGCCCACTTTTTTAAATTTGATGGTTGTGGTTTCTCAAACAATTTACTTTTCCTGTCTTTGAACAATTTGCATTTCCTGCGTTAAGACAATATGATGACCAAAGGTGGATGGGTCCTGGGTTTCAGGATGAAGCCCTTGGTCATCAATTAGTATAATCTGTTTTGAACAATACAACGGTTGGAGGCGGATGGGTCTCGGTTTGAGATGAAACCTTCAACCGTTGTGTAAATATGGTAAGAAACTAGTAGTGCTTTTGGTGGATGGACCTCGGTTTGAGCTGAAACCAAAAGCACAACTTTTGACATGTTAATAACATAACCTCCTTTTGACTTATTTGTTGTTGCCTTTTAATTTTTCGTTATGCATTGCTTAGTTTAGATTTTTACTTTCCAAAATTAGTGCCATTATTTCCTGACGCAAACAGGGTTTTAACTCAAAACAATTCATATAAAGTTTTCAAAGGAAAAAGGTAGTTTACTTAGAATTTATAACCTTGTCTCGATAATATATATTTGTCACGAACACAATTTTGACTTTAAATCCAGGTATTATATCCCAAATATTCCAACCAAATATCCTGAAAAATATTCCGAAAGCACATTTCGAGAATATATCCTTAACCAGGATATTTAAACCTTTTCCAAACATAGTTTCAAAAGTTCACATGACTTAAGTAAGGTTTACAAAGGAAAGATCATACCAGAAATAGAGTGTAACCCCAGTATCGAACTTCAACCCTTTTGCAACTTCTCCTACTAAGATGTCCCCAGTCCAAGATACTTAGTACACTAGGCCCAACTTTGATCTTTTGAGCTCTACACAATTGCCTCAGAAGGAATGCCCCCTGTACATGAAGTCTTTGAATACTTAGAATTTTTTTTGAATATTAGTTCCAACTGTTCGAACAGTTCTTGTGTCACAGGGGTAAAACCCAAAAATATACTGTAGATATATCCTTAATATCCTGGGGAAAATCCCATAAGTATCCTGGGGAAAATCCCATATTTTCATGCGCTACAGGCGGGAGTGTGTAAACTCCAAGACTTAGAAAGGTGATAACATTTAAACCTTAGAGAGTGTGAAAATACCCTTCCATGAGAGAGGGTGATCAATCCTCATATACCTTTAGGATCCAGGATATAGCCAACAATAACGAAATTGTCAGCCACTTTTACATGGACTGGTCCCGCTATCTTGAACTATCCCTGGATAACTTGCGCTCCAGGCGGGGTGATTAAACCCAATTCGAGAGAAAGGTGAATACCTTTAAACCTGTGAAGGGATCAGGATCCCTTAAACGTGAGAGAGGGGGCCAATCCTCTAATCTTTCGAAGTATCCTAAATGTGTATCCTGGAGATATATCCCGAAGCATATACTGCAAAATAATTGTAAACTAAGGTGGGTGTTAGCCTGGCTAACACCCCTCCGATGCTTAAGTCAGTAATGGGTTCAAAATAATAAACAATATCAAAACATATTAAAAGAGATAGAATCCATACCATCAACTTTCCATCAACAGGATTAGTAGTATTCTGAAAAGCCTTTCTTAATACCCAATCTCTAACCTGGAACCTTCTAGTCCTTATATTCTTGTTATATGCTTTAGATATCCTCTGTTGATATGCTGCCATCCTTAGCCTTGCTGCGTTTCTTGTCTCATCAACCGTATCCAATTCCTGGCAAAGGACTTCAGGATTCTGCTCAGGATCCTGGAGATTGGATCTTGCTGTTGGTATCACCATTTCCGTTGGGATTACCGCTTCTGCTCCAAATACTAAGGAAAACGGGGTTTGACCAGTTGCACTTTTCACCGTCGTCCTGTCAACCCATAAAACAAAGGGTAGTTCTTCTGCCCATCTTCCTTTTTTAGCTCCTAGTCTCTTTTTCAGGTTGTTGACAATTATCTTATTTGAGGATTCTGCTTGTGCATTTGCTTGAGGATGTACCGGTGTGGATGTGATCATTTTGATTCCCCAACTCTTACAAAAGTCAGTAGTCCTCTTACTTATAAACTGAGATCCATTGTCACAAATTATCTCAGCTGTTAATCCAAACCTAGTCAGGATATTCCTTTTTATGAAGGATAGCACTTCTTGATCTCTAACTTGAACAAATGCTTCAGCTTCGACCCACTTAGAGAAATAATCAGTCATTACCAACATGAAGACCTTTCCTCCTGGAGCCTTTGGCAATTTTCCTACTATATCCATTCCCCACTTCATGAATGGCCAAGGGGAAGCTATAGGACAAAGTGGCTCAGCCGGCTGATGTAATATATTACTGTGTCTTTGATATGCTTCACATCTTCGAGCGTATTCCGCAGCATCTTTTCTCATCGTCGGCCAATAATATCCTGTTCTTAATACCTTTGAGAATAACGACCTGCCCCCAGTATGGTTACCACAATCCCCTTCGTGTATATCCTGAAGCACTTCTTTGGTTTCGGGATCCTCCAAGCACCTCAGATATGGTCCTGCAAGAGATTTCTTATACAAAACATTATTTATAATAGTGAATCATGATACCTTCATTCTAAAGGCCTTAGGATTCTCATCTTTTGGGGTGTGTCCTTCCTTGAGATATCTTATGATTGGAGCCGTCCAGGACTTAGGATCCTCATCAGGATACTCATCATCAGGATCCTGAACACTTACTACGTCCTTATCCTGAGGATTCGTCGCAGGATACAGGATATGTAATATTGGTATTCGGGTTCCTTCCGGTATCTTGACTGATGATCCCAGATTTGCCAAGGCATCAGCCTCAGCATTATCCTCTCTTGGTACCTGTTCAAGTGTAAAAATATCGAAATATCCTGCTAAGTTTTTGAGAATTTCGAGATACTCGATTAACTTCTCACCTTTAACTGCATAGGATCCATTAAAATGATTAGTAATTAACAAAGAATCAACATATACTTGCAAACTCTTGATAATCATACTTTTAGCCAATTCTAATCCTGCAATTAAAGCTTCATATTCTGCTTCATTATTAGTGGCAGGAAACTCACACCTAATAGCCTGGGGTAATATGTCCCCCTGTGGCGATTTTAGTAGTATACCCAAACCTACACCTCTTACATTAGATGCACCATCAGTATATAACGTCCAGGATTCTAAGCTTTCTCCTAGCTGTTGGACTTCTAGGTCTACTTCACTTTGAATATCACTACTGAAATCAGCCACAAAGTCAGCTAAAGCCTGAGACTTTATGGAATTTCTAGGTTCATACACTAGATCATATGCACTTAATTTCACTGACCACTTAGCCATCCTACCTGACATCTCTGGTTTCCTAATCACGTTTTTTACAGGATAGTTGGTTTTAACATGAATCCTATGTGTTTCAAAATAGTGTCTAAGTTTCGTTGACGCCATAACTAGGGCTAATATTAATTTCTCTAAATGGGAGTACCTAGTTTCAGCATCTAACAAACTCTTACTAACATAATAAACAGGATACTGCTGACCTTCATGATCCTTTACAAGGACAGCACTTACTGCATTCCCCGAAACTGCAAGATACAGGGATAATGGTTCACCATCCTCAGGCTTCATCAATAGAGGTGCGGTTGAAAGATACCGCTTCAAATCCTGCAAGGCTACTTCATGATTTATTCCCCATTCAAACTTCATGTTCTTCTTCAGGATATCATAAAATTCCTTGCATTTTGCTGAGGATCTTGAAATAAATCTATTCAATGCTGCCACTCGTCCTGTCAGTCTTTGAACATCTTTCATGTTAGAAGGTGATTTGATATCCAAGATGGCTTTGATCTGTTCTGGGCTCGCTTCTATTCCTCTTTTAGTCACCATATATCCTAGAAACTTTCCTGCCCCCACTCCGAAATGGCACTTAGCAGGATTTAGCTTCATGTTATACTGATCCAGGATATCAAATGCTCCCTTAATATCCTGGAGGTGATCCTCAGCCTTTTTAGATTTTACTACCATGTCATCGATGTACACCTCCATAGTGTCCCCCAGCTTGTCTTTGAACATCATGTTCACCAATCTTTGATATGTTGCACCTGCATTTTTCAAACCAAAGGGCATAGCAGTGTAGCAATAAATACTTGTCGGTGTCATGAAGGCAATATCCTCCTGGTCTGAAGGTTCCATTTGGATCTGCTGGAATCCTGAGGATGCATCCATGAAGGTTATCATCTCATGGCCGGCAGTAGCATCCACCATTGAGTCAATATGAGGAAGAGGAAATGGGTCTTTGGGACAAGCTTTGTTCAAGTCTGTGTAATCTACACAAACTCTCCATTTCCCATTCTTCTTCTGCACCACCACTACATTTGCTAGCCATCTTGGAAACTTGACTTCTCTGATCATTTTGGACTTCAACAACCTCTCTACTTCTTCCTGAATAATCACATTTCGCTCCGAAGCAAACTTCCTTCTCTTTTGTTGGACAGGCTTGAATGACCTGTCAATACCGAGCTTATGTGTTATAATATCCTTGGAAATACCTATCATATCCTCGTGCTTCCACGCGAATGTTGACATCCTGCATTTCAAAAAATTAGTCAATCGCTCTTCAATATCCTGAGGGATATTGGTTCCCACGAGCACCGAGATATCCGGATTATCCTGATCCAGGATAATTTTCTTTACATCCTGTTCTGAAGCCTCCATGATATCCTGGCCTCGCATCTTTAATCGCTATGCTGCACTAGGTTTTGTTGAGGATTTCATTGAAGAAGAATAACACTCCTTTGCTTCCTGTTGATCACTTTCTGTTTTGGTCAAAAATCACACAAGGATAATGCAACCAAATCTGATTTTGTGAGGTATGATGCTTGGTTAATTATATGAACAACAAGTATATGAAATCAACGATGAACACCGAGATTTATACGAGGAAAAAGCCCTTGATCTTTAGAAGATCTCCGGCATAAAAAACCTCGGGTGATGGAAACTACCGATCACCAACTATATTGCAAAAATAGCAGTGATCCTTGTACAACTTCGGAAGAAAACAAGCTCAATACAATGAATTTCTAGTGTAAGTGTGTGTTTTCGCTAAGTGTTTGCAGAGAATTCGAGTGTTGTGTGTTGTTTGTGTGGTGTGTACGAATTATGCCTTCATTGAGCTCGTTTTCCCCTTAAAAATGATAAGAAAAATCAAGTAACTAACTTCCCGATAAAGGTGGAAGTCACCCCATGACCACCACTAACGGTTATTTCTTCAATATGCACGTGCCTAAAAGCATATTCCACGAGATTCCAGCAAAGGAGTGGTCCACTACGTCCATTACCTGCATTTACACATTAAAAACGTGCAAAACATAAAGGATCCTGATCCTCAGACTCGTGATCCTCAGACGCGTGATCCTCAGACTCTGGATCCTCAGACTCTCTGCATCAGCCATTAAGCATCCGTGATCCATGCCTAGTCTCAGGATAGATGATCCTTAGCATAAAATTCATGCCCTAACAATTGCCCCCAATATGGCAGTTGTGATAAGGATTCACAGCTGTCATATTTCCGTCAGAAGCGGACTAGCCGTTGCTGCTGGTAACTAGTTGTTACACTGCCTGTCGTCACTGATAAGACCTGCTATAATCATCATTGTAGAATATAGAGTTAGAGATAACTCCTCAAGTGCCTTTACAGATCAGAAGATCCTTCCGTTCGTGGAGAATGAATCCTTCTACACAGTTTGCTATTAACCTTCCTGCACTTTAATTTCTGCATAGACACTTTAACTGTTAGATAGCCTTATCTGGCCTGGGTGGACGGTCCACGATTTTGCTGGTGAAATCCAGGCCAGATGATTTTGATACATAATGAATAGGTAATAACATTAAACTTTTTTAGCTACATCTATAGTTGTTTCTTCCCTTTTTATTTTTCATGTATGCTTTCTATTTTCAAAAATATCATCACCAAACAACTGGAAAGTTATTGAAAATCTGATGATAATGTAAAACTTTTAACAGAAAACTTGAAGTGTTCGAACAAATGTGGATCAATGATCCCTAACCAAAAAGGATAAGAGACAACTTACAGCTTAGAAAAAGTTAGAATATAACATACCAGAGAATCCAAGTTAGGATTCTATATCCTTGTAAATTATTGCTGAATAAGCAAACTATGAAAAGTAAAGCTTCTAGGATCAAGGATCCTTATCGTCAGAACTTGTATAACTTTAGATAGTAGTTTCTAGGGTGAAGAACCATGGATCCTTGAACAATAGGCAGGATAATGGGTGGTGGATGGATCCTCTGTTTGGGGGATGAAGCCACTCGTTATCCTTCCGTCTTTTATTTTCTGCACTACAAAGACCCGTAAACAATGGACACCCTTTGCCAACCCATGTGGACGGGCCACGTTTTGCTGGTAGAAATGTGGGTCGGCAATTTTGACAACCTTAAAAGGTTTAATGTTTTGTGAATAAAATAACTTTAACTTTTTGGCTATCTCCCGTGTTACTATCCTTATGTATCCTTTAGTTTTCAATTGTTGTGATATACATTTGTTTGAATAAGAAAAGTTAAACAAATTAAGTTTAAGAATTTTAGGATATGATCCAGGATCAAATATCCTATAGTTGAAAAGTTCCGAAAAGTAGTATATTTTAAGGATCATAAGTTCAGTTGTCAAAGTATAAGGGCTATTCAAATGAATAATGAATAAAATCAAAATAGTTAAGTATCATACCTGAGAATCCAAGTTAGGATCCTAACCTTTATCATTATAAACAGAATAACCATAAGACAAACCTTAATGGAAGGTAAGGATCAAGGATCCTTGGTCGTTTGTCTCCCAAAAACCTGAAATAGGATACAACTTGGGACTAAGCCAATATAAGATAAGAGTTAGTAACTGGGGACAAGCCCAACAAACTGGGGACAAGCCCAAATAAACTGGGGACAAGCCCAAATAAACGGATGTAAACTGGGGTCAAGCCCATATAAACGGATGTAAACTGGGGTCAAGCCCATATAGACGGATGTAAACTGGGGTCAAGCCCATATAGACGGATGTAAACTGGAGTATGGCCCTAACTGGCGACTATCCAAACTTAGTGACATGAAGATGCCAAAACCTTAGCTAACGTGAAAACGTTAGAAACCTTAGCTAACGTGAAAACGTTAGAAACCTTATGAACGGATGTATGGTACGTCTACCATTATACGTAGGATCCTAAGCATAGCCAGAACAATGGAATTATCAGCCCCTAGAACGAGTACTGGTCCCAAAGCCTTGAACTATACCAGGATCATCATGCGCTACAGGCGAAACTGGGGACAGGCCCAAACTGGGGACAAGTCCGAAACTTTGGAGGGTTGGCCAACCACTTTGATCTTCTGTAAAATGATAACAACTCTGCAAAAGCTTAAACTTTGTGAAAATAGATGTTAACTGATTAACATCTTTAACTTATGATAAGTAATAAGTATAAAATGAATGAAAATGAAAGTAATGTGTTACCAAATGTAGAATCATATATCCTTTGAGGATCCTGGATCCTTAATCAGAATACCGGTATCGCTGAGGATCCCTGATCCTTCTTACTTAAAGTATTTTTTGAGATGAACAGCATTCCAAGCTCTTGGTAGGAGATCATCATCCATTGTTAACAAGTGATATGCCCCCTTTCCTGATTCAGCTTCAATTAGATAGGGGTCTTCCCACTTTGGTGCTAGCTTGCCATTAGAAGGATTTGTAGTGTTCTGGAATGCTTTTCTTAGCACAAAATCACCAACTTGAAATCTTCTAATCCTGACATTCTTGTTGTATGCTCCAACCATTCTTTGTTGATAACTGGCCATTTCCTTTTTTATCTTCATGATAGGCCTATAGTATGTTGTTCTAAGGATCCTTGAGAATAGTGCTCTGCCCCCAGTGTAGTTTCCACAGTCTCCTTGACTTTGAAAGCTTTAGCATTTTGTCCTGTAGGGATCTCTCCATGTTGTATATATCTTAGGATTGGAAGGATCCAAGATCCTGAATTCGACTGTGCAGGATCACCAGGTATGATTGCAGAATCCTCCACTATCTCCATGGCTACGTGATCCTCAATTACAGGAGTTAAAACATGGGTGATGAGTATTTTTCACATCTTCTGGCATCTTTAGGAATGATCCAAGGTTAGTTAAAGCGTCTGCTTCTGCATTCTCTTCTCTGGATACCTGTGTTAGACTGAAAAAAGCAAAAGAATCTGCCAGTTTCCTGACTCATGATTAGTGGTTTGGAATTCCATGCAGTGGATTGGGGTATAATGTCCCCCTGTGGCGATTTTGGTAGTGTGCCTTGTCAAGTTCCTTTAACATTTGAAGCTCCATCCGTGAAGCGTGTCTAAGGATCCTTGGTCTTCTCAAGTTGTTGAACTTCTAATTCAGCTTCCCTTTGTAGATCACTACTGAAATTAGCCACAAAGTCAGCTAAAACTTGGGACTTGATGGCAGTCCTGGGTTCATACTTAATGTCATATGCAATAAGCTTGATTGCCCACTTTGCTATTCTATCTGACATTGAAGTTTCCTGAGAACATTCTTGATAGGAAGGTTAGTTTTCACAATAATGGTGTGAGTTTCTAAATAATGACTATGTTTAGCGAAAGCCATAATTAAATCAAGAATTAACTTCTCTAAATGAGAATACCTGGCCTCAGCATCAAGTAGAATTTTACTTACATAGTATACCGAATGTTGAGAGCCTTCATGATCCTTAACTAGGATCACACTTACTGCTTTAGCTGAAATAGCTAAGTATAAGGATAACGATTCTCCATTTTCTGGTTTCATCAGGGCTGGTGCTGAGGATAGATAATCCTTAAGAACCTTGAGTGCAGCTTCATGCTTATCAGTCCACTCAAACTTGCCTTGAGCAATTTGTCTACCTCTTCTTGGATAATGGCATTCCTTTCAAGTGCAAACTTTCTCCTTGTTTGGTGTATTGGCTTGAAAGACCTGTCAATAGCAAGTTTGTGAGTAATAACATTCTTAGATATACCTGTCATCTCTTCATGTTTCCAAGCAAAGGTAGATTTTCTTCTTTCCAAGAAGGATACTAAATCCTGCTCAATACTGTCTAGGATCCCAGATTCTATAAAAATTTGGGATTTAGGATCCTCTGAGTTCAACATAATATCCTTGACATCTGGCTCTCTTGCCTCCATGATGTCTCGCTCCTTGGAGGCTGGCTTCATTGAAGAAGTGTAACAGTTCTTTGCCTCCTGCCGATCAATTTCTATCTTCACCACATCCCATAGAGTTGGGAGCTTGACACATGGATGATATGTTGAGGGGGGCTGCCTTCATATCGTGTATCTATGGCCTGCCACAGATAACATTACAGCAAGATAAGCAGTCAATAACATAGAATTTTTAAACAGAATTCACTCCCTATATATATAAATTGGAAGTTTGATGTCCCCCAATGTAATCTTTATCTCTCCACTGAATCCCATAAGGACAGATGATCCTGGGACAATATTTGTTCTTTTGAGAACATCAACCGGATTATGTTAACCAAGCTTCCCCCATCAATGAGAATCCTGCGAACAAAATGGTTAGATATAAATAATGTAATAACTACACCGTCATGATGAGGATCCTGAATGTCCACACAGTTATCCTCATCAAAGGATATCACTTTCTGCTGGGTAAGGATGGAGGTCCGAACAGGTCTGCCCCCATTCTCCATCTTTGTTTCCTTTGCACGTCTTTTAGCTGCTGAGAACCTCCAGAGATGAAATGGATGATTTGAGCATCAACTGGTGGAGGAGGAGCTTTTCCAGGAACTTTCTCAGAATCCTCGATCCTTGACTTTTTCCTTCCAAGCAATTCCTTCAACTATCCTTTGCTCAAAAGATAACCTATCTCCTTCCTTAATGCTATGCACTCATCTGTGAGATGACCAGAATCCCCATGGTAAGCACACCATTTCGATTCGTCTTTGGTGGCAGGCGGTTTGTCATTCTTCATTGGCCACCTAACCGTGTCACCTAAATTCTGCATAGAAAGGATTAGTTCATTATTATTAGCAGAAAAACAATATTCAGAAATAGGAGGATAATCCTCATCATCTTCCTCTTGTTCCACAGCATGCACATTCTGGTTATCATGCTTGGGGTATTGCTTGGATCAGTTATCCTTGAGATAGGATCCTTATTTGTCTTGCTTTGAGGATCCTGACAATCTCTCGTGGGTCCTTTTGTCATCCTCTAAACGGATGAACCTAAGGGCCCTGTTTCTTTCCTCATCTAAGTTCCTGCAAGGTGTCATAACAAGATCATCATAGAATTGAGAATCCTTAAGTAAACCCAGTTTAAAGCTTCAATAGCAGTAGCAATATCTAAGTTAGGGATTTCTAAGGATTCTCTACTAAATTTAGTTATGTAATCCCTTAATGATTCATTATGACCTTGGGTGATCCTATATAGATCACTAGTTAATCGTTCAAATTTTCTACTACATGAGAATTGGCTATTAAACAGATTAACTAGATTAGCAAATGGAGTAATAGAGTAAGGAGGAAGACTTAGCAGCCATTTAAGAGCAGATCCTGTGAGTGTGGATCCAAAACCCTTGCATAGACATGCTTCTTTTAACCTCTCAGGAATGGGATTGATCTCCATTCTTTCCCTTGTGACTTCCATCTAGAATTTCAGGAATGGGCTTAACCACTCTCGGAACGCTGGATATCATATCTTTAAGTTTCTGCAACTCCTTAGCCATGGCTTGGTTGATACCTGTATCCTGCATAAAGCCATGGTTAGCATTGCAAAAATTATTCAAAGTGTTACCTCTTGAATGATTCAAGTTTGGGATTCCAGATGTGAATCCATGTTGGCGGGATTCTGGCATAACCGAGGGATCAGAGGAAGCAATGGTCTGCATTGGAATGAAGCCTCCTTGATGAACATTTGAACTTCCGGGTTGTTGACTCCCTAAGGATCCTTGATTCTGAAAGATGTTGGATCCTTGATGTGTTGTGAATGGGGGTCTTGGAGGATAATCCATGGATCTGGAAACCTGAGATGAGGATCCTTAAACCTGGAAGGAGGATCCTTGAACCTGAGAGGATCCTTGAACCTGAGAGGATCCTTGAACCTGGGAGGATCCTTGAACATGAGAGGATCCTTGAACCTGAGAGGATCCTTGAACCTGAGAGGATCCTTGAACCTGTGAGGATCCTTGAACCTGAGAGGATCCTTAAACCTGCGAGGATCCTTGTACCTGCGAGGATCCTTGAACCTGAGAGGATCCTTGAACCTAAGAGGATCCTTGAACCTAAGAGGATCCTTGAACCTGCGAGGATCCTTGAATCTGCGAGGATCCTTGAACCTGAGAGGATCCTTGAACCTGCGAGGATCCTTGAACCTGCGAGGATCCTTGAACCTGAGAGGATCCTTGAATTGGCTGCGTCCCCATGCATTCTCCTAAACTGGTGAAGAATCCCTGATGCTGAAATGAGGATCCTGAAGGCTGGAAAGAGGATCCTTGAGCCTGAGACATTGCCGATGATCCAGAACGTATTCCTGTTGATCCACCCTGGTATTGGACATGTGGAGCTGCAAAGTGCTGGGAAGTTATGGCCGGAGTGTCGAAATTCAGCGACCTCGACATCAAAGGGGAGTGATCCTCTGCTGATTTTATCAATTTCGCGAAGGATCCTGCCATTAGTCTTGACCTGCTGCTGCATGTGATCCTTCATCTGCACAATCAAAGCATAAAAATCACTGTTAGTAAGTGTAGAGGAAGAAACAACAGTTGGTTTTGTGAAAACGGGGGTTGTCTTCTTCGGAGAATTCTCAGCATTCTTCTAGAATGCAAGGGGGAGATGATCCAAAGGCGGAATGCCCTGTGAAAAAGTGACCGCCGACATAGAACTTGGAGTAGTTTTCCCTGAGAAGCCATGCGGTTGAAGGTAATGAACCGAAATGAATGAAATGAACAAAATTTCTCAGAATTGAAGCACCAATTGCCCCCACGGTGGGCGCCAAACTGTTTTGGTCAAAAATCACACAAGGATAATGCAACCAAATCTGATTTTGTGAGGTATGATGCTTGGTTAATTGTATGAACAACAAGTATATGAAATCAACGATGAACACCGAGATTTATACGAGGAAAAAGCCCTTGATCTTTAGAAGATCTCCGGCATAAAAAACCTCGGGTGATGGAAACTACCGATCACCAACTATATTGCAAAAATAGCAGTGATCCTTGTACAACTTCGGAAGAAAACAAGCTCAATACAATGAATTTCTAGTGTAAGTGTGTGTTTTCGCTAAGTGTTTGCAGAGAATTCGAGTGTTGTGTGTTGTTTGTGTGGTGTGTACGAATTATGCCTTCATTGAGCTCGTTTTCCCCTTAAAAATGATAAGAAAAATCAAGTAACTAACTTCCCGATAAAGGTGGAAGTCACCCCATGACCACCACTAACGGTTATTTCTTCAATATGCACGTGCCTAAAAGCATATTCCACGAGATTCCAGCAAAGGAGTGGTCCACTACGTCCATTACCTGCATTTACACATTAAAAACGTGCAAAACATAAAGGATCCTGATCCTCAGACTCGTGATCCTCAGACGCGTGATCCTCAGACTCTGGATCCTCAGACTCTCTGCATCAGCCATTAAGCATCCGTGATCCATGCCTAGTCTCAGGATAGATGATCCTTAGCATAAAATTCATGCCCTAACACTTTCCACCTTGACAACTCGCCAAGGAGTAGGGATCTTGATACATTGATGGTAGTGTTAGGGGAGGATTTTCTAACAATTAGTGATCCTTACTTGTTATCCTAACTAATGATCCTTACTTCTGTGACAGATATTGATCCTCAGAAGAGCTTCAGGATCAGGATCATGGATCACCTTAAGGATCCTCATACTAACGATTGATTGTTTGTGTTCCGTATTATTTTTGCAGGAGCAACAAGCTTGACTTGGTCTTGGCAACGTTACTATGGAATATTCCACGGGTATTTCGCACACGTTTGACTGGAAATGGACGTTGTGGAGAACGTGGGAGCATGGCACAAAAGTCGGATAGTTTGTTAGCATAGTTAACTTCTATTTTTAAAGGGGTGACGAGCTAGTAATTAGAACACTTAGCCATTTTCAGCTACACACACTCTCATACAATCGCACTCTTGAAGCTTTCGGCAAACACTTAACAGTTTTCGCTCACTTTTACACGTTTCACCCTAGTGATCCTTGTATCTAGCTCGTTACTATCCGAAGCTGTAAACATTTACTGATTTATTTAAGTTTGGTGATCGGTAGTTTCCATCACCCGGGATTTTTTGTGCCGGAGATTAACTCTTGATCAAGGGCTTTTTCCCCGTATAAACCTTGTGTCACTTGTTATTTATTTTTCATAGTGATCCTTATTGCTACAAAATAATTCAAGCATCATACCCCGTAACAGAGAGTTTGGTTGCATTATCCTCATCAGATTTTTTGACCAAAACAGTTTTGCGCCCACCGTGGGGCAATTGGTGCTTCATTCCTAAGAATTTTTTCTGTTGGTGATCATTTCGGTTCATTGCATACAAATACATGGCTTCATCGTTGAAGAATACATCTACTGCAATATCTGCGGTCAATTCATCTCAGGGCATTCCACCTTTGCCTCCACCACCTTCGGGACCTCAGAAAAATGCCGAGAAGAAACCGACTCCCATTTTCTCCAAACCTCCAACTTCTTCTGCTTCTTACACTCCCACTACTAGTGACATGTTTACTTTGATTTTGCAGATGAAGGATCATATACAGCAACAGGATAAGACCAATGAAAGGATTCTCAAAGAAATCGGAGATCTCAAAAAACAAAAGAAAACGGCAGAGGATCATTCCCCACTGGTGCCCAAATCTTTGAATTTTGATACTCCGGTGATTACTTCTCAACCATCAGTGGTTCCAGATGTTCAATATGTGGGTGGACCAAAAGGAGTGCACTACGGAGCAACAACAGTGACCCAGGCATCAGGTTCATATTTCCAGCCAGCAGGATCCTATCCTCAGCATATGGGATCCTTCATGAATACAGGAGGATACTCAGGAGCGCAGCAGATTCAAGGATCTTCCTTTGTACCAGGATCATTCCAGGTTCAAGGATCCTCCTTGGTTCCAGGATCATCCCAGGTTCAAGGATCCTTCTTTGTTCCAGGATCATCCCAGGTTCAAGGATCCTCCTTTGTTCCAGGATCATCCCAGTTCAAGGATCCTCCTTTGTTCCAGGATCATCCCAGGTTCAAGGATCCTCCTTTGTTCCAGGATCATCCCATGTTCAAGGATCCTACTTTGTTCAAGGATCATCCCAGCTTCAGGGATCCTTCCAGATGCCAGGATCCTTGAGGAGTTTGCAAACAGGAAGTTCAGATGTCCATCAGGGAGATTTTATTCCGATGCAGACCATTGCTTCTACTGGTCCTTCAATCATTCCAGAGCCCCAACAATATGGATTAACATCCATTCTTCCTAATTTGAATCCAATGGGAGGTAACACTTTTAATAATTCTTATACTACTAACCATGGTCTTATGCAGGATCCAGGTATCAACCACGCCATGGCCAGAGAGTTGCAAAAGTTGAAGGATATGATATCAAGTGTTCTAGGAGTGGTCAAACCTATCCCAGAGATTGCGGATGGGAGCCACAAGATATCTCGTTTTGCACCACCAATCTATGATGCTGAGATACCCAAGAAGTTCCATGTGCCAACCATGAAGCTGTATGATGGTTCGACGGATCCTGAAGAACACATAGCTCAATACAGGGAGAGGATGGAGATCAATCCAATCCCAGAAAGGTTAAAGGAAGCATGCATGTGCAAGGGATTCGGATCCACTCTTACTGGATCAGCTCTCAAATGGCTGCTAAGTCTTCCCCCCTACTCTATTACCTCATTTGCTAATCTAGTTAACCTATTTAATAATCAGTTTTCGAGTAGTAGAAAATTTGAACGATTAACTAGTGATCTATATAGGATAACCCAGGGTCATAATGAATCAATAAGGGATTACATTACCAAATTCAGTAAAGAATCCTTAGACATTCCCAACTTGGATATAGCCACGGCTATTGAGGCCTTCAAAATGGGATTGCTTAGGGATTCATTGTTCTATGATGATCTTGTTATGACACCATGCAGGAACCTAGATGAGGTAAGAACCCGGGCACTTAGGTTCATCCGGCCAGAGGATGACAAAAGGATCCAGGAGAGGTTAGCAGGATCCTCAAAGCAAGATAAGCAAGGATCCTCATTCAGGAACAACAAGTTCAGATCCTATAACAGATCTGATAACCAGAACGTGCATGCTGTTGATCAGGAAGAGGATGATGAGGATTATCCTCCAATTTCTGAATATTGTTTTTCTGTTGATAACAATGAACTAATCCTTGCGATGCAAAATCTAGGTGATAAATCCAGATGGCCCAGAAAAAATGACAGACCAGCTGCAACCAAAGATAAATCAAAGTGGTGTGCATACCATGAAGATTTTGGGCATCTCACAGAAGAATGCATTGCCCTAAGAAAGGAAATTGGATACTTGTTGAGCAAGGGGCATCTAAAAGAATTGTTGGGTAGAAAAAAGTCAAGGACTCATGATCCTGAAAGGATCCCTGAGAAAGCTCCGGCCCCTCCAGCAGATGCACAAGTAATAAACTTTATTTCTGGAGGATCAGACATTTGTGGCACATCCTTCTCAGCAGCTAAAAGGCATGCAAAGGAAACTAAAATGGATAGTGGAGAAAGACCCGTTCGAACATCAAGTGTCTCCGAAGGAAAAGTCATAACCTTTGATGAGGATGATCGTGTTGATATCCAGGATCCTCATCACGATGGTTTAGTTATTACTCTTTTCATTTCTAACCATTTTGTCCGCAGGATCCTTATAGACGGAGGAAGCTCAGTGAACATTATCCAGCTTGATGTTCTAAAGAAGATGGGTATCCCTGAATCAGATATCATACCAAGATCCTCTGTGCTTGTGGGATTTAGTGGCGAAACTAAGAATACCCTGGGGGACATTAAGCTCCCAATATACATCGAAGGCCTACATTCTTATCAAAAATTTTGCGTTATTGACTGTTTATCTTGTTGTAATGTTATCCTTGGCAGGCCCTGGATACATGATATGAAGGCAGTCCCATCTACTTACCATCAATGTGTGAAGCTCCCTAGTCCTTGGGGAATAGTCAAGATTGATAGTGATCAACAGGAGGCTAAGAATTGCTATACTTCATCGATGAAACCCGCCTCAAAGTCAAGGGAGCAATAGCAATCAAAGTATCCTCCAAGGGATGTCTTGGAGGCAAGAGAGCAGGATGTGGTAGAAATCCTCATGGATCCTCATGATCCTGAATCCAAAATCTATATCGGATCAGGGATCCTTGGCGATATGAAGGAAAACCTCGTATCCTTCCTCAAAAGGAGAAAGACTACCTTTGCATGGAAACACGAAGACATGACAGGTATATCTAAAGATGTTATCACTCACAAACTTGGCATCGATAGGTCCTTCAAACCAATCCATCAAAGGAGAAGAAAGTTTGCACCGGAAAGAAATGCCATTATCCAGGAAGAGGTAGAGAAATTGCTCCGGGCAGGTATGATTAGAGAGGTCAAGTATCCAAGATGGTTGGCCAATGTGGTTGTTGTTCAAAAGAAAAACGGAAAGTGGAGGGTATGTGTCGATTTTACCGATTTAAATAAGGCATGTCCCAAGGATCCTTTCCCATTACCCCACATTGACTCCATGGTGGATGCAACTGCGGGTCATGAACTGTTAACTTTTATGGATGCTTCATCTGGATTTCAACAAATCCAAATGGAACCATCCGATCAAGAGGATACAGCCTTCATGACTCCAACTGGTATATACTGTTATATTGATATGCCGTTTGGATTAAGGAATGCAGGTGCAACATATCAAAGGCTGGTAAATATGATGTTCAAGGATCAGATTGGACTAACTATGGAGGTTTACATAGATGATATGGTGGTAAAATCCATAAAGGCTGAGGATCACCTAAGAGACTTGGAGGAAGCATTCAATATCCTTGATAAATATAATATGAAGCTTAATCCTTCAAAATGTCACTTTGGTGTTAAAGCAGGTAAATTCTTAGGATATATGGTGACAAAGAGAGGCATTGAAGCCAGTCCAGAACAAATCAAAGCAATAGTGAACATCAAATCTCCGGCCAATGCTAAGGATGTTCAAAGGCTAACAGGCAGGATAGCAGCTTTAAACAGATTTATATCCAAATCCTCAGAGAAGTGCAAAGAATTCTATGATATCCTAAGGAAGAACAAGAAATTTGAGTGGACTGAGAAGCATGAAAATGCCTTAAGAGCTCTCAAAGATTACCTATCCTCATCCCCGGCCTTGATGAAACCAGAAAAAGGCGATGTGCTATCCTTGTATCTTGCAGTATCCTCAAAAGCAGTAAGTGCGGTCCTTGTTAAGGATCATGAAGGTACACAACATCCTGTCTATTATGTAAGTAAAAGTTTACTTGATGCCGAATCCAGGTATTCACACCTTGAAAAGCTTATTCTTGCATTAATTATGGCATCTACTAAGTTGAGACATTATTTTGAAACTCATGTTATTGTTGTTAAAACTAATTTTCCAATTAAGAATGTCCTCAGGAAACCAGAGATGTCAGGAAGGATGGCTAAGTGGGCAGTGAAGCTTAGTGCCTATGATATAAGATATGAACCTAGGACAGCCATCAAATCCCAAGCATTAGCTGACTTTGTGGCTGATTTCAGTAGTGATTTACAAAAAGAAGCTGAGTTAGAAGTCCAGCAGCTAGAGGAGACCAAGGATCCTTGGATACTCTATACTGATGGATCCTCAAATGTTAAAGGCACAGGGCTTGGAATACTACTAAAATCGCCACAGGGGGACATAATACCCCACTCTATAGCTTGTGAGTTCCAAACCACTAACAATGAGGCTGAATATGAAGCCTTAATTGCTGGTTTGCAAATTGCTAAGCATATGAGGATCAGGTATCTTGAGGTACACCTAGATTCATTGTTAATTACAAACCACTTTAATGAATCCTATGCTGTTAAAGGTGAAAAGCTAACCAAATATTTAGAAATAGTCAAAGAATTGGCACTCTCTTTTGTTTCCTTTAGTTTGACACAGGTACCAAGGGAAGAAAATACAGAAGCTGATGCATTGGCTAACTTAGGATCATCTTTGAAGATCCCGGAGGATATAAGTATCCCCATTATCCATATCTTGGCTCCTGCCATCGAGGATCATGTGGCCATGGAAATAGGGCAAGATTCTGCAATTATCCCTAGTGAGGATACTCAATCCCATTCAGGATCAGGATCATGGATCTCACCAATCATGAGATACTTACAACATGGAGAGATTCCTACAGGAGAAAACCCTAGGGCTTTCAAAATTAAGGTATCTCAATTCACAATTTTAAATAATATGTTGTATAGACAATCTCTTGCAGGACCATACTTAAGATGCATTGAGGATCCTGAAATCCAAGAAGTTTTAAAAGACTTCCATGAAGGAGATTGTGGAAACCACACTGGGGGCAGGGCATTATTCTCAAGGATCCTGAGGACAGGATATTACTGGCCAACCATGAAGAAAGATGCTGTGGAGTATGCTAAGAGATGTGATCCTTGTCAGAGACACAGCAATATCCTTCATCAGCCGGCTGAATTTTTACACCCTATATCCTCCTCTTGGCCATTTATGAGATGGGGGATGGATATAGTTGGTAAGCTTCCTAAGGCACCTGGTGGAAAAGTATTCATGCTAGCTATGACTGATTACTTCTCCAAGTGGATAGAGGCTGAAGCTTTTGCCCAAGTCAGAGAAAAGGAAGTTATATCCTTCATTAAAAGAAATATTATAACTAGATTTGGTATTCCTTCTGAAATTATATGTGATAATGGTTCCCAATTTATTGGGGGCAGAACTACTAACTTTTGTGACAGCTGGGGGATTAAGATGATAACATCAACACCAGTCCACCCACAAGCTAATGATCAAGCAGAATCATCCAACAAGATCATCATCAACAATTTGAAGAAAAAGCTTGGATCCAAGAAAGGGAAATGGGCAGAAGAACTACCTTACGTGCTGTGGGCTGATAGGACAACCCCTAAGAATGCTACTGGTCAAACGCCATTCTCTTTGGTATTTGGGGCAGAATCAGTGATCCCAACAGAAATGGTGGTTCCAACTGCTAGAACAAGTACCCGTGATCCTGAGGAAAATGATGAGAACTTGGCTCAAGACCTGGATACTATTGAAGAAATCAGGGATCTGGCTAGGATAAGGATGGCCAGTTATCAACAAAGAATGGCTGGTGCTTACAACAAAAATGTCAGGATCAGGAAGTTTCAAGTTGGAGATATGGTATTAAGGAAAGCATTTCAGAATACCACCAATCCTGCTGATGGAAAATTGGCTCCAAAATGGGAAGGCCCATATTTGATTGAAGCTGAAGCAGGAAAGGGGGCATATAGATTGCTAACCATGGAAGGTGATTTGCTACCAAGAGCTTGGAATGCTGTCCACTTGAAGAAATATTTCATGTGAGCGGGATCCTCATGGCACAGATGATCCTTACGTTAGGAGTATCCTTGAAGGATCCTTAAAGTATCGGTGATCCTTACTTTGGTAATGTCCTAATCTTGAACTATTTCATTTCCTTATTTTCTCATATAAGGATAAGGATCATGTGTCCTTTATCCATCTCTCACGTGATTTTAAGTTTTGAAAGTTCAGGTATCCTTAGCAAAGTATTGGTTATCTGCAGAAGCAATCCGTTCCTTGGGTTTAACCCCAGTTATTTGGGCTTGACCCCAGTTCCGCCCGTAGCGCATGATGATCCTGGTATAGTTCAAGGCAGTGGGACCAGTACTCGCTTTAGGGGCTAATAATTCCATTGTACTGGCTATACCTAGGATCCTACGTATAATGGTAGACGTACCATACATCCGTTCCTAAGTTTTCTAACATTTTCACGTTAGCTAAGGTTTTGGCATTTTCATGTCACTAAGTTTGGATAGCCGCCAGTTAGGGCCATACTCCAGTTTACATACGATCCTTGGGCTTGTCCCCAGTTATCCTTGGGCTTGTCCCCAGTTGCTAACTCTTATCTTATATTGGCTTAGTCCCAAGTTATGCTCTATTTCAGGTCCTTGAAGATAAGCAACTAGGGATCCTTGATCCTTACTTCTCTCTAAGGTTTATCTTATAGTTATCCTGATTATGGTTAGGATCCTAACTTGGATCCTCAGGTATGATCCTCAATTAATTTTAATTCTATTCATTGTTTATTTGAATTACCCTTAAAATTTGACAACTAAACTTGTGATCCTTAAAATATATTACTTTTTGGGATTCTTTAACTATAGGATATTTGGTCATGGATCATGTCCTAAATATTTTCAATCTGACTTATTCAAAATTGCTTATTCAATAAATGTACATCAAAACAATTGAGAATTAAAGAGACAAAAAGTATAACAATACAAGATAAGCGACAAAAGATTAAGGTTTTATTTATTAACAAAAGATTAACCCTTAAAAGGTTGTCAAAATTACCTACCCCGAGCATCTACCAGCAATACGTGGCCCGTCCGCTGGGGTAGGTAAAGGGTGTTCATGATAATAGGTTCAAAAGTAGTGCAGGAATATGAAGGCGGCAGGATCACAATGGCTTCATCCCCCAAACAGAGGATCCCTCCACCATTTGCAATCCTGCCTATTGTCCAAAGGATCATACATGATCCTTAATCCTAAAAACTATTGTTTAGTACAAACCATCAAATTGTTCAACAAAACAACCATCAAACTAAGAACAAAATTGGGCTCCGGCTATGTCTAGAAGTTTCCATCATCGCCCAATAATGCAGCCTAAACCTTCGCTGCATCACCACCTCCGGCTCCACTTGCTTCACCACCTTCACCCTTGCCTCCAGCCTCGATCGCCAAAACCTCCTCAGCCTCTTCATCATCTTCAAGATCAGCCAATCTTGCTTTCCAGTCCTCAACATCCCAGCTGCTTCTGTCGAAGTTAGGATCTTGAGCTTCCTGGGCCATCTTTAGTTTTTTCTGATACATTGTGATGGCAGCAGAGACCTTTGCACCTTCTATGAGATCATGTTTTTCATAGTCAAGGTCGATCAGAATTTTAGCCATCTTAGTCTTGGCATCTTGGAGTTCCTTCTGAAGATCAGCAATTTTGAGGTCCTTTAGCTATGCAACCTGTTGGAGGTCGGCAATCTTCCTATCCTGATCCTCAACGTGGCCAACATAGTCCTCAATCTCAGCGAATTTCTGCAAAGGGGATAAAAGGTAAGGTCAGGACCAAGTGATCCTCAAATCAGCAGGATATGTCAGCAGGATATACAAGCAGAGATAGTGATCCTTACATCGTTGAAGTACTCGAGGAATTGGTGGCGGATCAGAGGCAGACCCTGCAGATCCTCGGCCTCGGAGGCCATTCTCTTCTTGATTCCCTTTCCTTTGAGGGGTGCCTTCGGGACTGAAGCTGTCGGGCTGGTAGGAGCCTTTCTTTTGGAGGATCTGACGGTGGTGAGATCGGTGACATTGAACTTTGAAGCAGACTTGGTGGATTTTCCAGCACCTACACAACCAAAACAAGATAAGTATCTTTACTTCACTTACATTTCACTATTTATTTAAATTTTTAAACAAAGATACTTACTTGACATCGTGACAGATCCTGAGGATACCTCCTGAGAATCCTGGGTAGTTGTCTTGAAAGTTCTTGTTTCAGGATCAAGTCTCTTGAAAGTGTCGAGTCTCTCTTTGGCAGCAGGAGACAGTCTGAGGTGTGAAACGGTGATAGCTGCATAACAAGAAAGCAAAAGTATATAAGTGATCCTTATATCAAAAGAAAGTTCTCTGGTGATCCTTCTCAGGATCCTCCACCCTACCATGGGTAGCCCATTTCTTGGGTAGATCCTTCCCGTCATCGATGGAATCTCTCTTGACGAAAAAGAAACGCCGCTTCCAGTTAGCATCATTCTTGGTAGCTTTGAAGATCGGGTGTTCCTCACCAGGTTTACGTTTAAACAAATAACGATGAGAACCAAAGGTAGTAAGATCATACAGCTCTCCCAGCTCTGACATTCCTAGGTCTGTCCCTTCCTGCTCGATGATCCTTTCGAGGGTATACAAAACCCTCCATATCATCGGCATGGCTTGGATATAAGAGATGCCGGTTAGGGAAAAGAAAGATTGGGTGAAGGCTGGAAAAGGATATGTATAGCCTATGGTGAACGGAGTGACAGGAAAAGCAACCCATTTGTCGGAAATATGATCACTCAGGGTGTTGGGATCAAAAGACTTAATCACGGTGTTCGCCGGGAAGCAGTGGCGGATCCTATCAATCTGCGCATCGTTGAAACAGCAGCGTTCTTTTATGGAATCTTCGATGATCCCCTGGCTTTTCAGTGGGCTGTTTTTTCGGGTGATCCTTAGCTGGGGAGTTCCGGAGCAACATCTTTGACAGAATGAGGGAAAGAGACGGAAAACAGAGCAAAAGAAGGAAGAAGATGAAGAGAGAATACCTGTTTATCTTCGGATGCAGTTATAAAGGGAGTATCTCTGAAATTTAAATGCAAACGATCCTATCTATATCTCCCATTTATAATCATGATTGTGCAGGGTTGTCACTTCTGTGACGTCATAGTTGCAACGGATAGTTCTACATCAACGGCTATATTTCCGATAGTTAGTTGCGGATAAGATCAAGAAAATATAATTCGTTCATTTTACATATTACTCCTTATATTTTGGGGGCAATTTTTAGGGGAGGATTTTCTTACAATTAGTGATCCTTTCTTGTTATCCTAACTAATGATCCTTACTTCTGTGACAGATAGTGATCCTCAGAAGAGCTTCAGGATCAGGATCATGGATCACCTTAAGGATCCTCATACTAACGATTGATTGTTTGTGTTCCGTATTATTTTTGCAGGAGCAACAAGCTTGACTTGGTCTTGGCAACGTTACTATGGAATATTCCACGGGTATTTCGCACACGTTTGACTGGAAATGGACGTTGTGGAGAACGTGGGAGCATGGCACAAAAGTCGGATAGTTTGTTAGCATAGTTAACTTCTATTTTTAAAGGGGTGACGAGCTAGTAATTAGAACACTTAGCCATTTTCAGCTACACACACTCTCATACAATCGCACTCTTGAAGCTTTCGGCAAACACTTAACAGTTTTCGCTCACTTTTACACGTTTCACCCTAGTGATCCTTGTATCTAGCTCGTTACTATCCGAAGCTGTAAACATTTACTGATTTATTTAAGTTTGGTGATCGGTAGTTTCCATCACCCGGGGTTTTTTGTGCCGGAGATCAACTCTTGATCAAGGGATTTTTCCCCGTATAAACCTTGTGTCACTTGTTATTTATTTTTCATAGTGATCCTTATTGCTACAAAATAATTCAAGCATCATACCCCGTAACAGAGAGTTTGGTTGCATTATCCTCATCAGATTTTTTGACCAAAACAGGTAGGTTGACGGAACAGCTTTCATATCATGGATCCAAGGCCTACCTAATATAATATTATAGCAGGATAGAGAGTCCATGACACAAAAGCGCTGCATTGAGTTGACCCCTTGAATATATACGGGTAATTTTATCTCTCCTACGGTATTCCTAGCTTCTCCACTGAAACCCACGAGCACAGTGGACTTCGAAGTAATATCCATCGGGGATACATTCATCCTCTTCAATGTTTCCAGCTGAATTATGTTGACTGAGCTGCCATTATCCACTAATATCCTGCGTACAAAATGGTTAGTAAAATATAAAGTTATTACTAAAGCATCATGATGGGGATCCTGGACAGTATCCCTGTCATCATTATCGAACGTGATGACTTTGTCAGTCGTGAGGGTTGACATCCTTGTCGGCTTAACTCCCCTTTCTGCTTTGGCTTCCTTCGCTTGTCTTTTTGCCGCAGAGTATGATGTTCCGCAGATGTCGGATCCTCCCGAAATAAAGTTAATTATTTTTGCATCGGCAGTAGGCGATGCTGTACGTTCAGGATCCTTCTCAGGATCCTGACCCTTATTCTTCTTTCTTCCCAAGAGGTCCTTCAGATATCCCTTATTCAAGAGATAGCTTATTTCTTTTCTCAAAGCGATGCAATCCTCAGTAACATGTCCGAAATCTTCATGGAAAGCACACCATTTGGACTTGTCCTTCCAATCAGCCTTTTGTTGGTTCTTTCGGGGCCATCTTGCTTTGTCTCCTAAACCCTGCATAGCATACATCAGTTCAGGTATGTTAACAGAAAAACAATATTCAAACAACTCAGGATACTCCTCAGGATCCTCATCTTCAACAGCATTCACTTTTTTGCCATCATTTCTGCCATATGGTTTAGAGCGATATGGTTTATACGAAGATTCTGATTTCCTGTTGGTTGACTCATAGGTTGTGGACGAATTCATCCTCTCTTGCATCTTTTTGTCATCCTCCAGGCGAATGTACCTCAAAGCCCTGTTACGAGCTTCGTCCAGATTCCTGCAGGGATTCATTACAAGATCCTGATAAAACTGAGAATCTTTTTGTAATCCCATCTTAAAAGCCTGCACAGCTGTTGCAACATCAAGATGTGGGATATCCAAGGATTCCCGACTAAACTTGTTCACGTAATCCCTCAAGGATTCCTGAGGTCCCTGAGTTATCCTGTAAAGATCGCTGGTTAGTTTCTCAAAACTCCGGCTGCAAGAAAATTGACTATTAAATAAATTAACTAAATGAGCAAATGAAGTAATTGAGTGAGGAGGAACGTTCAAGAGCCATTTTAAGGCTGATCCTATTAAGGTAGAACCAAAACCCTTGCACATGCATGCTTCTTTGAGATCTGGAGGGATAGGGTTGATTTCCATCCTTTCCCTATACTGGGCAATATGCTCCTCAGGATCTGTAGTTCCGTCATAGAGTTTCATATTGGGAGTTTGAAATCTTTTTGGGATTTCAGCATCACAAATAGGATATGCAAACCGCGATACCCTGTGGCTGTCCTGGGACACTTCTGGAATTGGCTGGACCACCCCAGGCACACTGGATATCATATCTTTTAGTTTTTGAGCTCTCTGGAAAATGCCGATGTCATACCTGCATCCTGCAAAGATCCAACACCATTAGTAGCAAGAGTATTATTATTATTAGATACATTACCAGTTTGGGGATTCTGGCCATATCCTGAAGCATATCCTGAGCTTCTCACAATTGATACTCTTACTGAAGAGGGTATCTCAGGAGTATGATTCTGGGAATGGCTAGGTACAATATTCCCCCGGTTATCCTCAGTGTAAACTACAGAACTGAAGTTCAAAGCCCTGGGATGCAAGGGAGTGGCAGTATCTTCAGCAGGCCTACTTGGGCCGGATTTCAAGAGTTGTATCTCTCTCATCAGCATCTGATTAGTTTCCTGCTGCTGCCTCATCTGTTCCTGTACACTACCAAACAAATTTAGAATTTCTTCGTTAGAAGCCAAAACAGGACCAGATCCCTGGATATTGCGAGCGGGGATAACATCCCGAGCTACATGACTTTCAGTTCCCTGTGAAAAGGCTTGAATTCTCGGAGGAGGTGGTGGAAGCACCGAACCAATTGTTGCAGAGGTTGTGGAAGACACGGTGGCATAGCTCATGTTTGATCTCGAGGCCATTGAAAATAGTGTAGCAAAAAGTTTTAAAATAGAAAACCAAGTAATGATTTTGCAAAAACTTTTAGTAGAAGTAGCACCACTTGCCCCACGGTGGGCGCCAAATTGTTTTGGTCAAAAATTACCGAAGCAATTAAGTGATCAAATTAGTTAAGTGAGGTAGTGTGCTTGAAATGTGTGTCGAAAATATGCTAGTTAAGTTATTTGCAAAAACAATTTCAGGATACGGCTCAGGATATAGAGCTGTATCTTTGATCAAACAATGAGCAAAAATGTAAAGGGTGACACAGGATGTACGAGGAAAGCCCTTGATCAATATAGATCGCCGGCATAAAACCTCGGGAGCTGACAATCGCAGCTGCCTTGTTATTCTATTACTTCAAATATCAGGATACAGTGCAGGATATGATGCGGATCAACTAGGTGTTACAATGTAATTCGAGTACAAGTGTTTGTGTGTAGTGATTGTTTGCAACCAGAGAGAAAAAGTGTGCGTAAGAGTGTGTGACTTAATCTGATCCAGTCAATCTATTTATAGTAAAAGGAAACTAACTAAATATCATATTATTCTGGGATTCAGCGGATATTCCCCCATATGAACGTTGCAGTCCTGGTCTTCCGGGTCCAACGTCTATAAGCCAACTGATTTGCCCGAGTCTTGAGGGGAAGAAGTCTACTTGAATGTTGGAGACTTGCACCTTCTAATCTGCACGTGGTTAAATCAGTTACTACCAGGATATCGTACCAGGATGTTACCAATATCCTGCTCCGGTACCCTGATCACAAATAAACAATCAAAGCCATAATACCAGTCAGGATATATGTTCAGAAAATGACCCATAACAGGGATGATCTGGGATTTCAGTGAGGAGCGTTAGGAAGTTGCTGGCCAAGATTCTTTATTTCAGTAATGTAATAAATGTAATTAGGATCTTTATTTAATGCTATGGATTGGTTTTTAGTTTTGATATCTGTAAGAGTGACACGTCAGCCCTAGCGGGGTTGGGGTGTTACAAAAATAAACTGCATGATCTCAAGATTTCGATCATCTAAACTCACTTATTGAAGTGGTAAGTCAAATTTCTTGATTTGATGAATAATAGGAAGTGGGTTTCAACCCAATCATGTGTTCATGTTAAAATATGTGTAATTAGATGTATGGGTTACACTATAGGATAAGGTTTATGTGTGAATTTGATCATTTGAAAGACTTGTTGCATAAACCCATTTGATATGAAATATTCGAGATGTAGGATGATGAAAATTAGAAGTGATCATGTGTAATTTTGGCATATGATGTTGTTGTAACACTTAAATTGTTGAATAAACGGATATAGTATAAAAATGATTTATGAACTTAGTTGATTGTTGGTAAGATGGTTGATGAACTAGTAGAAATCATGTTTTGAATACTTGTACAATATGTTTTATTAATGCGAAACCCGGCAAGTGTTCGATGAAATGCTTAAGAGAACAAATATGAGAAAAATTGGAAAATTATGATAAACTATGCAAAGGATGGAATGATAATCGGTTGTACTAAATGAATGAACGAACATGTTAATGTAGGCGTGAAGGAAGAAGGTTCAAGTGCTAGGAAAGCGGAAGACACACAAAATCGAGGTATGTTGTTTTACGTATACATTATATTATGTCATTCAACGTTCTTGTACAAAAACCTTAGTCATGGTAATTCTTAGTAACTAAGTATTAGATAGCCTAACCCGTTACGAACGGGTCGTATGAAACGAATGTTTATGAAAGGATATGTGTTATGGTCGGCTCGTTTTAAAACGAGCCGAATGAAAGGAAAGATATACATTAAGGAATGGAATAGTTCAATCCGTATAAATGGGTTGAATTGATGTAAGTACATATAATGAAAGGAATGTATTCGATTCGTTGTTAACGGACCGAAGGGATGTTTATGATGAAAGTAATTAATCCATTACTAATGGATTAATAGATGGAATGTTTTATCTCAACTCGAGATAGTATGTTTGACCCGTTTCAACGGGTCGAGTAAAAGTAAATGTTACATGAAGGAATGGAATGAATTACATTGGCTCGTTAGTTTAGATAATAATAAGCTTAACGAAATTGACTTTTTAAGTTTGTTATGATGTAGGTAAATCCTCAACTTAAGGGCTTGGCGACTTGGAATGAACACACTCGAATCATGCCCACTTGCGCTTCCGAATTTGTCCATTTTGTAAAGTCCTAGTTTTTGTTATAAGTGTTTCCCATATGTGTAAACCATTTGTAGTCTTTGTATTTTGGCAAAAACTTAGTTATATCTTGATAACTTTAACTTGTTTACTTTTATTTTCAAAAAGTTGTTTATGAAGTAGTTGGGATGTTTATTGTAAAAAAAAAGAGGGAATCGCTTTTTGCACGAACGGGTCATGCCCAATTTTTGTTAAAAATTATATGTAATTACTTTTCTTTTCGAATTATAAAATGTGGGCGTAATAGAGTGAGTTCTAATTAAGCATTGTACTGATTATTATTGTTATTTTGTGTGTGGTAGTTTAAAGAGATTTAGGTTTTTAGAATTGCTCGATATTCATTGCAAATATTTTGGTTTAAGTACGAAACTAACACATTTGGTATCATGTGATGTTGCAGGTTTTGATTTGTTACAGTTGAAGATGTTGTTCAGGTAATCCTTTTTAGCTTTTAGTTTACATTCAACTTAGCATAACTAGATTCCTGGTATGCGTAAATGCCCGTTCATAGAGAACCTTAAAGAACTGCAAATTAAACCTTTGCTGACCAAAATTTTATAAATAATAGAATAGTTTTAGTTATTTGGTACCTTTTTTTATAAAACGACCCGTTTTGACGCGAACCTAATTTAGCCAAAGGCCATTCTGACCCGACCCAAAATAACCATGTTTGAAACGACCCATTTCGACCTAGACCTATTCTGACCCGTTTCTACGCAGTCCAGTTCTGATCCGAACACATCCTGACCCACCACCCCACCCAACCTGACCGTTTCTCACTCAGCCGAACACTTGGTGCACTTGAAAAAAAAACTAAGTATAGGAATTCCAAGATATGTATGTCCATTTATGAAGTGAATGTCAATTACATGTGGATTGTTTGCCAAAATGTCATTGTATGATCATAGTTAGGCTGGTTCACAGGAGCCTCTTTCTTAGCCGAAATCTCAGCTCTTCTCAGGATGTCCCACAAAACATCTCGCACCCAGTCATGCCGATATTTGAACCCAGGGAGCTCTTTACAATGCACTGGGTGCTCTCCGTATTTATCCATACAAGCTTTACGACATATCGGGCACGTTTCATCTTCTGGGTACATAGGGATCATCAGCCGGTATTTAAGGATTGCTCTGTATTCTACTGCTGACATACATTGTCCTAGCCCCTCAATTGGGATAACGGTCAAAAAATCCTGGGCATGGGGACCCTTCAGGCACTCCCACACCGCCTTCTGGCGGGATGACAAATCAAAAGTTTCTCCCAGTCTTTGAGCGATTTTGCTAAACAGAGCATTCGCCAAAGTTGTTTGTGGTTTCGAGGGGGCGGTGTCCTTTTTAGAGAAACCGCTGATATCAAAGTCTGGGAGAGAGACATTTAAGCATTCAAGCACCTGCAGATAGTCCCCGTCGAGCCCGACAACCCCACTGTTTCGAAGGATATGATCCTGTAGATCCCAAGACTGAGCTCTGGACGCCACAAAAGCATAAACCCCAACATCTCGAGCTGAGAGGAGGCCCAAACCACCTAGACGCATTGGCAGAGATGCCAAACGCCATTGGAGGTCCCCAAAGAATGGGCCACCACCCACGACTATGTCTTCTATAGCCTCCCGGATGCCATCATCGAACCGGGATGCTGCATCCTCCATCAAATAAGGTTGACAAGTTCGCAGCCAGAAAAGTAACTTAGCAACCCTCATGCAAGACCTTAGCAGAAGGAGTTCACATTGAGGGTCCCTGAGGCAGGGCAAGAGTTCCATGAGTTCAACCGCCCCCGCCGCTCGCCGCCCTGCCAACAAAGCTAGGGTCACGACTAACAGCTCCACCAAGTAGCTTAACCCCACTCTCTGGTCTGCCAATCCCTTTCGGGAAAAGCCCGTCCTGAACTTTCTGCCCATCACATGTCGGCCAAAAAACCTCTGTTTTCTTAATGTTGAGGTAAAGTCCTATAGATGGCCCTTCCTCGTTAATAATGTCTAAGGCCCTAGCAACCTCAATCGCATTGCCGATAATCGTCCCATCGTCCAAGTACCAAGCATGAAACGGGAGGTTACATCGGTCCTGCACCCGGAGAATGAGTGGGTGTAAGGCAAGGGAAAAGAGAAGGGGCCCCAAGGGATCCCCTTGTTGCACTCCGGTAGTAGCCCCAATACACTCATTACCAACATACAACCGAGCAGGTTGGGCGTAAAGGAATTGAACCCATCGATAGATTGACGGGCAATGTTGATGAACCTCTTTCAGGAAGGTTGTGCGGTCAACCGTATTGAACGCATTGGAGAAGTCCACAGTAAGCAAGGCTAAGGAACCATCTGCATGAAAGGAGTTGAGAAACTTGTTTGCACTGTGAAGCACCGCCTCTGCACCATTTGACGTCCCCACCCCAAACTGAAAGTCTCCCAAGTACTGGGCCATGTTTTTCCCGACCTTCTTCATTGCCACCTTGGAAAACAGCATTCGCCATATACCCCCCACAGCAATAGGTCGAATTCCTTTATCGAGTTTCCATAAAGGGATAAGGGGGGCTGAGGCAACAAACTCTGCTAGCACCTTAGGGCAGGATCCTCCAAGCCATAAGTTGACAACTTCAGTAATGGTCGTTAGCAAACCCGAGGAAGTCATTGAGCCCTCGCCCCCGATAGCATCTAACAAGTGTTGGGCCCGCAACCCGTCCCTACCACAAGATGTCCCTTTAGGAAAGGATCGGATACATTTGAGCACACACTCCTCATCAACAACAAGAGTGGGTTGGGCGTGAGGGTTGGGAGGTAAGGAAGGGGGCGGCACCACAGGGTGTTTATCAATAAGAGCTTTCAAGGTCGAATCACCTAGAGGGGCGACTCCACTGGAGCTTAGGACCTTAACCGCAGCCGTAAAATGTCCATCCCTAACTTTTCGGAGACATTGCTTAATATTAGGGTCCTTATCTTTGTCTCCCTCCATCCTGCATTCTCCCCTAAGAGGCCTCGCCTCCCCCGCGCTATCCAATAGGGACGAGACCAATTCATCAAAACAAGACCCATCTTTCCAAACTGTAAGCGCATGCAGGATGTTATTACACTGCAAAGATTTCATGTTCTCTGATCGTCGTTCTTGTCGGGAGGATGGTCTGACCACCCGTAAGGTGCAACGCGGCAGCAAAAGTAATTGGACCCAATTGTCGACTGATCCTGGTGACACAACCACTTTGCGCAAAGCACCTGTTAAAACCTGAGCAAACATCAGCCGACAACTGGGAGGAATGCTTTTAACAGTCTGAATAGGGAGGGAAAAAACAATAATATCAACAATTTTAACAATAATAATAACAATTAATCTGTCAAACGTAACTAAATAAATTTGATACCTGCTTTGTGAAGTACGGATTGACCGGGATGGGGGGTGTCTCACCACCATATCGACCATATCCTCCAACATCCGGATGGTTTTGTCGAACGTAAGGATTGCTCGGGGAAATGAATTGCTGATGACCACCGTCTCCTCCGTATCCATCAGGATAGTGATGTTGCACGTAAGAATATTCACACCCGTATTCATAGTCTGAATACCCTTGTTGCGCCGGATAACTTGGTTTATCAGCATTGTATGAGCCATCTACAGGGGATATTTCATCAACAGGGGGATGCGTGTTCAAATCTAGAAACGGTCTGTTTTGATTTCCTTGTACACTAGACACAACCTTCTCTTGCTCGTTAGAATCGGGAACGCCAGTCTCCTCCAAAAAACGGTATCATCATTAGTAAATAATTAATTAAAACAACAAGTAATTAAAACAGTTAATCTAATAACTGTTACTAGAACGTTTTCGGGCACCCATGACTCGCCAGAATACGGCCCAAAGACATAGTTGTCGTCCCAGTATGATGACATTTTAGCACCTCACAAGTGATAAAAAGAAGAAGGCAAAGAAGAAGCTCGGTGCAAGGCAGAACAATGGATGGCTGAAGAATGCTCTGCATGTCACCATTAATTCCCCATATGTATGCCTCGTATAGCCCTAGACGCCCCATATTACTTTATGTCGCATGCCAGACACATAGTTAAATCAGTCCTCAAGACGTCCCGTGTAGGCCTAGACAATGCGTCTTCCTCTATCGTATTGCTCCCTCGTATAGGCCTAGATGCCCCGTCTGATGTGATTGATTTGACCTGGTATGATGTTCAGTGTCTGGTCGGAGACAAAAACCCTAGACGCCTCGTATAGGCCTAGACGAGGCGTCTTAAAGAGTGTGGAAATAGGCATTAAGGTGTGTGAATATGTACATCCTAATCAAATTCATAACCATTTTGGTGAGATTTGTGATCTCATAATGATTAATGATCGACGTGATCTTATAAGAATCATTGTCTTTGTTGGGAATTTCATTTTGCCGGATGAACAGAGAGGTGTGTAATAACTCTCAGATCAAATTATTTCGGTGGTTCACCCGAATAATTCAATCGGATACAACTCTGATTTTGAGAAATTGAACCAGGGTATGAATTTTTTTGTGGAATACTATGAACCAGAAAAAAAAATTGCAACAAAAAACTGTCTACGAAATTTGGGTTTTTTGGGATGTAACTGCCATTAGGCAGTTATCTCTATTTTCAGACAAAAATTGCCAAAAAAACTGCCATTTTTTATCATTTCGAAATTGTGACAAATTTAAATAAAATTTTATGATGCAGTTTCATTAAGCCAAGCCAGAGGCTCTGCCCCTTGGACCCTGCTCCCAGGGGCGCTGCCCCCTTGGAACCCCCGTAGAGTACGGGCTTCGCCCGTACACTTCGAATTATAATAACTCAAATAAGTGTGCACTCCCGCACATCCTAACTTACTTGATGTGTATTATTATTCGATTTGATTACCAAGTCAATCCCCAATTACACTAAAATATCTAACATTCTTCCTTTTGATACCTATATAAGGTCTTAAGGTCTCGCTATCTTTCCACAAACATAAAAAAATAAACATATGTAACACCACACATACTTTCACGTGTTTTGTATGTATAATGCTTATTAGTTAATAAAAAAATTACCGGATCGGACGATTACCAAAGGTCTAACAATATACACTTTATTATCAACAAATGTATACAAAGGGTAACCACATAAACAATGTTGAATTTAACTTCCTTTAAGTTGTTTACTATCACTAACTATCAACACATTTGATTAAGGTGTTCGTAAATTGTTAAAGCCTATCGTACCGTTTAACACTTTACCCACAAGTAAATTGATCAATTTGGTAGTTTAACATAGAGGCGTATTTTTTTAAACCGGTCAGCTTTTTAACCGAATCGGTTTTTTCATCAAAAACAAAAATCGTTTTTTTTATAACAAGTTTCGGTTACTAACCGGTTTTTTTAATCCAAAATAATAACCGGTTCGGGTCGGTTTAAAACCGGTTTGTGCAAAAAAAAAACTGGTTTTTAACCGGTTTAAAAAATCAAGCATACTAACCGGTCTACAAACCGTTGGTTTGGTTCGGGTTGAAACCGGTTTAAAAAAAGAACGGTTTCGGTTTTTTTCCGATTTCGATTCTAAAACCGGTTTTTTTACACCTCTAGTTTAACATTTAATGACTTGAAATTAACCTATAAATCGAAAAAAAGTGTAACCTTTGTTACTTTTTTAGCATTACTTTTAGTATGCATGTGATATGTTTTATATTAATAAATCATCTTTATCGTGTCGTTTAAAATAAGTATGCATGTGTTATTATTTAAATTTTAAAACTTCTTTATCGTTTTAAACAATTTAGTACGAATTAAACAACTATAACCAAGTATTAAAAAAATTGCTAACCATGAAAATCAAAGCGTTTTGACTAGTCCAACCGATCCAACCAATCCGGCAGGTTTATATCAAACATATGTTACTCTAGAAAATCATGTCAATAATTCACAAGCTTAATACGAAGAAATAAAAATCAACAATAAAATAAAAAATATGCAAAAGACATCATTAACTTATGAACAAATGATTCTCTAATCACATTCTTAAAAAGAAACATCAAAACTAAAAGGAAAAAAAAAGTAAACATGCTAATTGACGTAAAAGGATTTAGAGGAAGAAACATGCATGCATGGGATGATAACGTGAACTTGAAATTTCAATTACGAAGCCGGTTTGGTCCCGAAGGAACTAGTATTTTCGCTACGCCATATCTTGGATCAATTTCATCCAACGACGGGTGATGTGGTGGGAGAGGTAGCTCGTTAAGGTGGAGTTTTTCGGATAGGAAGCGGACACTTGTCGTCGTTGTTGTTGTGGCACAATGACGACCATGGCAGTAAATGAGAGGTTCCGACGATTTCTTGGAAGACGCGGTGATCATGAGAGGGAGTAACAGCAGCAAAAGGACTTTCAGGAGAGGTGCAAGATTTGAAGAGAAATAGTTGTTCATCTTCTTAATATTTTTTGTGCGACAAATGGTGATGGTGATAAAGGGATTTATAAGGGTTCTTATGATATCTCACTATTGGATCATTATAACTATACCAAAAGGATAATAGTATCCCTACGTCAAAGGATAATCATATCCCTAATGGTTACATTAAAAGTTGTGTTACATTTGATGACTTGTTTAATTTACAATTATAAACTAATTAGAATACCTCAAATTTCGTCAAATATAACGACCTTAGTTTCCTATCAGTGAATGACATGTTTTAGAATTGTATTATAGTTTTTTTAGAATTGTATTATAGTTTTTTTAATGGATCGTTGATATCTATCTAATCTAACTATATAATAAAAGAAACCATGTTTGGGACACTTGACATCATATTAGGTCATGTACTCAATGGATAATTATCATTTAGTTTAATATCTTCTAATTAATTATAGATAATCTTCTACGAAATATTATTTAGTTTAATCTCTTCTACCTAATTATAGATAATTATTATTTATATCTATACAAATAATAATTATAATAAAAAGATACTAATGGTAGAAATTATAACTAGAACATAATAATACAAGTAACACTGCTAATAATGATATTAATAAAAAAAACAATAATTTTGTCATATGTATATTAATAGTTATAATTAAAAAAAATATAATATTTACTTATAACAACATTTAAATATAAATTCAAATTAAAGAAACACTAATAATATATAATCGATTACAAATATAAATATACTTTAGTATCAAAATATTTCTCCTGAACCATTAAACTTTACGAGCATTAAGTGATGACAATGTACCTGCCATTTACATGTGCTCAATCTTTTTAGAAATTTTAAAAGCTAAACATTAATTACTATACGTGTTTTATTATATATTTACTTTTAGTCATTAGATTTTAAAATCTTAATATCAGATTATCAAAGAATTTCATAACTAATACAATTAAACTTCTTAAAAGAATGATGATAAACGTGGATTAAGTTATTTCATTTATATCTTAAATCAAACAGATTATATGTTTATTTAAAAATAAAATTCGGATAAAGAGGAGTTTGATAAATCAAATTGGGATAAATAGGAAAATGCATGGTTTTAAAGATATAACATTTTTATTATTTAGTATATAAAATTACATTTATTCAACTCCTACAATACATATGGTTTATATATGTATAACTTTTTAATATATAAAACTAGGTTATAACCCCGTGTATTACATGGGTCGAATAAATGAATTTTATATACTAAATAATAAAACAATATATCTTTAAAAACCTCTTTTATTGCACGGGTTTAATAAATATAATTTTATATATTAAATAATAAAAAGTTATATCTATAAGAACCATATTGTACGGGTTGAATAAATATAATTTTATATACCAAATAAAAAGTTATATCCTCAAAACCGCTTGTTTTACATGAGTTGAATAAATGTAATATTGCTTACCAAATAATAAAATAATACATCTTTTAGAAACCTCGTTTATTACACGGGTTGAATAAATGTAATTTTATATACCAAATAATAAAAAAGTTACATCTTTAAAAATACGTGTATTACACGTGTTGAATAAATGTAATTTTCGTTACTAAATAATAAAAAATATATATATTCTTAAAAAAAACCCATGTATTGTACAAATTGAATAAATCTAACTTTATATATCAAATAATAAAAATGTTATATCTTGAAAAACCTCATCTATTACACGGGACGAATAAATTTAATTTTGTATAGTAAATAATAAAAAAGGTATATCTATAAAAAACCACGTGTATTACAAGGGTTTAGTAAATCTAATTTTATATACCAATAATAAAAAAGTCATATCTTTCAATATACTAATGGATAATACTCGATACGCGATGAATATGGGGATTGTGAAGATGGTTCTTGAAAAGAAGATACGTTATTCAAGAAGCAGATCAACATCTATTTGAGTGATAAAATGTTGGTACCAATTCCGACAAATTGATTTATAAATTATGTAATAAAATTGATATAATAATAAGACGTTGGGGTCCAAAAGGGTTAGAAAAAAAGACGTTGAGTGCTCAGATGTTGAAAGAATTCCTGTTTAGGCTAAAATGATAAAAGTGATATAACCATAGGGGCCAAAATCGTAATTTACTCTAATATCAAATTAGATAACTAAGTTTAATTTGAAGTAAATAGATAAATATAGGCCAAAAAGATTAGAAAAAAGACGTTGGGGCCCAAAAGGGTTAGAAAAAAAGACGTTGAGGGCTAAGATGTTAAATAATTCCTTTTTGGGCTAAAAGGGTAAAAGTGATATAAGCACATGGGCCAAAATCGTAATTTACTCTAATATCAAATTAGATAACTAAGTTTGAATTTGAAGTAAATAGATAAATATAAAAGTAATAATTAAACTAAATAATATTTAGTTGGAGGATTATCTATAATTAATTAGAAGAAATTAAATTATAATTATAATTATCCATAAGACATGGCTTAATATGATGACAAGTGTCCTCAAGGTGGTTTCTTTTATTATATGTATAGATTACATTTATTTAACCCGTGTAATACACGGGGCTATAACCTAGTACTATATAATAAAAGAAACCACTTTAGGGACACGTGTCATCATATTAGGCCTTCTCTTATAGATAATTATTATTTTAGTTTAATCTTTTCTAATTAATTATAGATAACCCTCCTATTAAATATTATTTAGTTTAATAACTTATGGATAATTATTATTTAGTTTAATCTTCTTCTCATTTATAATATTATTTATTTGAATTAATTAGAGTTAATTACTGTTTTCGTCCATGTGGTTTGTCAAACAATAAAATAAGAAACCACAAGAAGATAGTAATTAACTAAAATAGTGATTTTTGACAAACCACGGGGACGAAAACAGTAATTAACTCTAATTAATTCAAATAAATAATATTATCTATAATTAATTAGAAGAGATTAAACTAAAATAACAATTATCTATAAGAGAAGGCCTAATATGATGACACGTGTCCTCAAAGTGGTTTCTTTTATTATATAGTATATTTAAAAATTTATTTTATATCTTTAAAAACTTTATTTATTACACGGATTGAATACATATAATTTTATATACTAAAAAATAAAAAGTTATATCTTTAAAAACCTCGTGTATTGTTGTACAGGTTGAATAAATATAATTGTATAAATCAAATAATGAAAAGAATACTAAATAATAAATTATTTATATATTTAAAAAACCTCGTGTAATGTACGGGTTGAATAAATCTAATTTTATATATCAAATAATATAAAAAGTTATATTTTTAAAAACCTCATGTATTACACGGGTTGGATAAATGTAATTTTGTATAGTAATTTATAAAAAAAATTATATCTTTAAAAAACCTTGTGTATTACACGGATTGGATAAATGTAACTTTGTATAGTAAATAATAAAAATAAAGTTATATCTTTAAAAACCCAGTGTATTACACGTGTTGAATAAATGTAATTTTATATAGTAAATAATAAAAAAGTTATATCTTTAAAAAACCTCGTGTAATACACGAGTTGAGTTCTGATTAATTTTAGATTTTGATTTCCTGCATTTTCTCTCCTATTAAATAATAATAATTTTTCTCCCCTTAAAATTACATCTTAAATTATATTCTTTTTTTATAAAACATATTTAAAAAATATATAATATTTTATTTAAAATATATATATTTAAAACATATTACTGATTATAAAGAGTCATAGATAATTTAAATATGTTGCCTAAATTTGGATGTAAAAGTATAAACGTAAATATTAAAATAAAATCTCTCTACGATATAAGAGCATTCACATCCATTCCACCATATTTTCATCCTAAATTATACTAAAAAACACTACATTTTCTCTCTCATTTTCAATTAAATAATATTTTTATACCTTTATCATTACCTTTTCTCTCTCCTTCACTTACAACCACTTTCAAAATATATTAAAAAATTATAGAGGGTGAACAGTGTCCCCCCAAATATACAGATGAACAGTAACATTTTCTATCTCCTCCACTCACAATCACTTTTTATACTTTTTATATTTTAAAAACACCACACACACAATTTGATTATTTGGATGTGAATGCTCAAATAAATCTATCATGTAACCTATTCCTATATCTAAGGAAATATATTATAAAAATAATAATTTAATATTAATAGTATATTTTCTAAATAATAATATAATCTAACATGACTCTTTTTATTATCAGTATTTTTAATAATTATATATTATAAATGGATATCTTTCGTATATCTCATGAATAATAGAGTTAATTACATAGTTAGTCCCTGTAGTTTGCAGAAAATAACATATTTAGGTACTAATAGTTTAAAATCACCTTCTAGGGTATTAACTTTTCATTTTGTAACGTTTGGAGGTATTAACTTCTAGGGTATTAACATAGTTAGTCCTTGTCGTTTGCACAAAATAACATACTTAGGTACTAATAGAATGTGATTTTAAACCTAAAAATAACGTTAATACATTCAAACGTTACAAAATGAAAAGTTAATACCCTAGAATGTGATTTTAAACTATTAGTACCTAAGTATGTTACTTTGTGCCAACCACAGGGACTAACTATGTAATTAACTCTGAATAATATTTTAATTTTAATGGACTAAAAAATAGATGGCTCCAATGAGTGATATGTGTCCTATAAATTATACTATATAATAAAAGAAACCACTCTGGAGACACGTATCATCATATTAGGTCTTCTCTTATAGATAATTATTATTTTAGTTTAATCTTTTCTAATTAATTATAGATAACTCTCCTATTAAATATTATTTAGTTTAATAACTTATGGATAATTATTATTTAGTTTAATCTTCTTCTCATTTATAATATTATTTATTTGAATTAATTAGAGTTAATTACTGTTTTCGTCCATGTGGTTTGTCAAACAATAAAATAAGAAACCACAAGAAGACAGTAATTGACTGAAATAGTGATTTTTGACAAACCACATGGACGAAAACAGTAATTAACTCTAATTAATTCAAATAAATAATATTATCTATAATTAATTAGAAGAGATTAAACTAAAATAATAATTATCTATAAGAGAAGGCCTAATATGATGACACGTGTCCCCAAAGTGGTTTCTTTTATTATATAGTATAGATTAGATTTATTCAATTCGTACAATACACGAGGTTTTTTAAGGATAAATATTTTTTTATTATTTAGTATAGAAAATTACATTTATTTAAACCGTGTAATACACATATTTTTAAAGATGTATTTTTTTTTTTATTTGGTATATAAAATCTCATTTATTCAACCAGTGTAATAAATAAGGTTTTTTAAAGATGTATTATTTTATTATTTAGTAAAAAATATTGCATTTATTCAACCCATGTAATACACGTGGTTTTAAAGATATAACTTTTTTATTTGGTGTATAAAATTACATTTATTCAACCCATACAATATGGTTCTTATAGATATAACTTTTTATTATTTGATATATAAAATTATATTTATTCAACCCGTGCAATAAAGGAGATTTTTATAGATATATTGTTTTATTATTTAGTATATAAAATTTATTTATTCAACCCGTGTAATACACGGGGTTATAACCTATTCTAAACATATAATAAAAGAAACCTGATTTGGTACACGTGTCACTCATTGAGGGGCTCCTTGATTAAATGGGTATTTGATGCGGATACCCTGACCCATGAAGAAACATCTGGATCTCTTATAACCCGTTCCTAAGCCCTAATTCCCATCGCTTCCTGTTTCCCTTTTCAAATTCTGTGTGGAAACCCTAACGTTTTTTCACAAAGTTCATCGCTAACATGAATCTATCGATCTCCTTCTTCACCATTCTCGCAAATCCCCTGCCAATGCCATATGTAAGTCCACGAATCTTCAGTTCTTATAGATTTCAGTTATATCATCAATTGTTGTAAATGATTTTCGCTCGAATAGGATCATAAAACGTGGTTATTATCATCATCATCATCGTATTAACTCATTGGTTAAATATATAGAGTGATGATTGATTAGTTTGTGAAATAATTAATTAGGGATCATAGGGAGGGGTCGTAAGTTCTGATCTGTTATTTTGTTTTTGCCATGCTATTGTAGGTTGAATATGTAAGCATAGTAATTCGAAATCGTTAATATTCGTGTTGTGTTTTCTGATATAAAGTTTGTTATTCACATCTTCAATTTTTTACTTTAATCATTGTAATATTATAAACAATTTAATAAGCTTTTATTGGTATGTGTAAATTGTGTTTTCTCACTAATAGATTCTATTTATCTCCTTCAAAGCATATGTAATTTGTATGCATTTGTTCATGTAATCAACCCCTAATTTACGATATAGTTTCATGTTTGGTTTTGGGTCCATATCACTGTTAGACCTTTATATGCCCTTACCCAAATATGTTGTATATAGCTATGAAAATAACATGCAAATTGAGATATCATAGTCATCGTTTAAGCAATTCTTTAATAGTTAGTTTCACACAAATGGTATCCTGCTATTGAATTTCGTAAACTACGCTAAGTTACATTAGATTTTAAGTGGAGCAAGTTTCTTTTATACCATATAGAGAATCAAATGTCTTTGAACAAATTCAAGGACTTTTCTTTGGGTTTTCAGTTCATTTAAAGTGTTTGGAACCCACACACAATGATGATAATTATTTGGCGTATGGTATTAAGTTGCTCTCTAGGACACTACACTTTAAATTATGACTTTTAGTGAGAAAAATCCACCGTCGTTCTTTTGGTAAAGGTATAATAAGTTGGTAATTGGTAGGTGAAGGGCCATAGGAAAACTTTGTGTAGAGAATGGTTTAAGCGATCACCGGTGGATATTTAGCGAATTTACATTGTCATAGTTTGCATGAGCAACTTAATCTCTTAATGCTTTTATCCTGGAAACAGGGCCGGCCCTAGAGGTGGGCGGGAGGACCACCGGCCAGGGTCCGTTTTATCCTAGGGCACGTTTAAAAAAATTCCTACATATAGATGCATATAAAAAACTATCAAACCCAAAATACATCAAAAAATTGATGTGGCTCAGTTGGTTTTAGCACTTTGTCTCTCTATTTAGAGCACATGTTCGACTCCATTAGTCTGCCTTTTTTCTTTCTGTTATACCCATTTAACCTATAAGTTTGTTTTAGATATATTAAATAAAAGACAATGGATCTTTGTTAATTTGATCTACATTGAAAACTGAAAGCCATACTCCTTCAACTTTTAAAGATAAACCAAAATCACATGGCAAGACTTTAGCACAAAAACGGAAAAGATCAAAATACTAAATATTAAGCAAGTGTTTGCTGGGTGAATTAAAAAGAATATACTTTTAACAGTTTATCACTTCCATATCAGTGTAGTCGGTAAATTAATTTTTTTGAAGAGAGCTTTATGAATCATCGGTTATCTATTAGCCTATTACAGCTCACTCATTAGAATTTTATCACTTTGGTAATTGCATTGTTTATTGGTATAACTTTAATCGTTGTTTCAAGAAAATACTTTACGTTATCTATTTCATTAAGGCCTAAGGGGCACGTTTTTCCGGGCTTGAACAGGGCACCTAAATTCTCAAGGCCGGCCCTGCCTGGAAACATTGTCACACTGATAATGCATATTGATATTAAACTTGTGAATGGTTAAAGTGCAGGAACCTCATAAGTCACTACAAGCACTAGACAAGACTATGAAGACATTGATTATTGAATTTGCATGAGTACCAGGTTAAACTTTCATTGATTTTCTTTTTTATAAATCATTGTAATCTTATTTACCATTTTACGTATGCAATCATAAATTTATTCAGTTACATAACTACAAAGTTATGTTATTAGTGTAATATTTCACTCCAATGTTTTGTACAATGGAATATTTACAAATATTTGAACTATTTGTGTATTTTGTTAATTATCATTGTGTATTACTTTATTCTACATTTCCGTTAATAACATTAATATTTTATTTCCATTAAATTATAATGTAAAGGTTTATAGTATTTTTATTGTTAAACCGCGTGTACACACGGGGTCTAACCTAGTTTTTTAGTATATAAAATTACTTATTTAATATAAGTTATTGTTATCGAAATTTAAATATTCATTATCTAATCCTACATGGAGGACGAGTAATTTTTTTCTATTTAAAAAAAATTATAACCATATTGTTGTTAGTTATCATAATAATTTTTACAGAGGTAATTATCATATAAGAGCTAATATATGGTTGGGTATGTTCTCCGAGGATAAAGTTATTCTACAAAGCTCCTAAAAAAGAAGTGTAAAAAGGCACAATGAATCGCAAACTATAACATAATATCAAACAAAATATAACATAATACCGAAAAATATAACATAGTGTCAAAGAAAAAAGACACAATAAGTCACAAAAAAACACAGTGACGCAAATATAGGAAAACACAATGATTAATAAAAAGACACAATGATGCAAACAAAAAATATAAAATCTACAAGCTAAGCATCTAAAAACAAAAATCTAAAATGCCACATCGTAGAGTTCGATGAGATGGTTCAAATGTCGCTTGAATGAGGTCAATCGGAGTTCGTTTAATACCCTTCTTACAACTTCTTCTTTTTATGAGACTTTGTATTTGATCCTAAATGTGTTCTTCGAAGCTCAACATTAATCATTATCCATTGTTGGGTAAAGTACAATTTCCATCCCTGTAGTTGTCAATTAGAATCAATAACATCAACGTTAACATAATTTGTTGGTTAACCATTGGGTGACCAGACCAAGTATGTCTTTTACCTTATACTTTGAAGGGCAATTTGGTCACTACGCTCTTTATAAAAATGCATTTCCAAATCTACATATCTTCTTCCTAATAAGAAACAATCCACCCACCTTCTTCTTCAAATCTCCAATCTTTATACCTCATCACCAAATCTCACCATATCATCTTCATCACAACCATCCTCCGATCACATAAACAAATTCGAACATGTAACTAATCACACAACAACGTATTTCAATCCATCACTTCATCACTCACAAGCCCTAATTTTAAAACCCTAACTCATTCAACCTTCAATCATGGCGGAAAATGGTGAAGAAAAGCTACCCCCTCCATAGTTGAATCACTAATCTTAATAATACGCTGAGAATCAGAGAGTTTATTAATATTTTTGGCTATTTGCAACACCTCCATTGAGCTTGGATTATTAAAGTGGACAACGTTATTGGACTTAGTGGATGCAACAACAACTGTAGGCTATAGCAGAAGGGAACAACTCAGATGGAGTCACAAGATGAGACGAATACAGACCTGTGTTATTTGATTAAAGATGGCAGACATTTTCCTCAGGCAAAGCAACTTTAGTAGCAGAATTATAAGTCCCCTTGTGGGTACCTGTGACAAACTCTTTAGCCAACATCAGACTATATTTCACTATTTTCTTCTTCTTTCTAACAACCCAAAACCTAGGGATTGGAGCTTCAAATCCTGAGCGACATGCAAATTACCAAGGGATTTCAGATAGATTAGGGTTTTCGGGTTTTTGGAAGAAAGCTTTTCTAGGTTAAGGTTTTCGGATAGAGGCAAAATATAAGATTTACAAGGACAAGATCCTAAATTACCAAGGAAGTTCAAGGAATAAGATATTGAATGCTTTGAAATTGGAAGGTATATTTGTTTGGAATGAATTACTAAAACTGATGAATGATGATGAAGGGGATGGTTCAGATGAAGGTTGGCGATGAAGTAATTTGAAAGCCTTTTTTAAGTTAAAATATTATAACATAAGGGTATTTCAGACATTTCGTTGGTCAACTAACGGTTGACCAACGAATTTTATTAACATACGTGAAAAACACATGAAATTAGGGGAATTAGGGGAGGTTAACGTACAATATTCCTTAACGTACGAGCTTACGATATGAAATTACGCACGTTATAAAACTCAAAACCTTAATCACGCATGTTGAAAAACACATAATCACACATGGTTATAATTTTCAACATGCGTGATTATTTGTTTTCCAACATGCGTGATAATGGTTTTCAACATGCGTGATTAGGGTTTTAAGTTTTATAACGTGCGTAATTTCATATCTATACTCGTATATTAAGAAATATTGTATTTTACACTTTCACTATATATATATATAGGTTTAGGATACTGTAAAAAAGATGAAATTTGTGAGAAAGATAAGAAATAACATGTTGAGGACACATATCATAATTTAATTTATAAGGATATGGGCAATTAAATAATTTAATAAAAAAACCTAATTAAAGATAAAATTCAAAAACCTACATGCAAGTTCCCTCGTCTTTTTTAAGTGTCGATAACTTTTTATACGTAACTTTTTTTTTTAAATTACACCATATTAACGAATGTTTTTTTATATTTAATATGAGTACCATATTGCTATACTTATATAGAGAATAAAAATTGTGTTTCGATCGGATGTTTTAGTCCATGGTGATTTGTCTATGTTGTTTTAATTGTATAGTGATTCAAGGCGTCGTGTTTTACAGTAAAACACCATGAACGTATATAAGACACCATAACATTCAAATACCATTTACATTCAAATCTTCAATCTTGTTTTCTATGGTGTCATATTATAGGAATTCAAAACAGATTATGGCGTCTTGTAAAAGGAAAAAGTTAGCTCGTTGAATTTAATGATATTTTTATTGCTAATGGATTGGTGCCTTTGTATACTTGTATGGTGTTTTGTTTTCTATGGTGTTTTATTTTAGTTTCATGGTGTTTCTGCATAAGAAAATAGTAATTTGCTGAATTCAATAGTATTTGCAATGTTATGGTGTCGTATATACGTTCATGGTTTTTATTGTCAGTAGTTTGTCGAATTCAATGGTATTTTCAATGTTATGGAGTCTTATATACGTTCATGGTGTTTTACTGTAAAACACAACGCCTTAAATCACTATATAATTAAAACAACATAGATAAAACACTATGGATTAAAACATTCGACCAAAACATAATTTTTTTCTCTATATAAGTATAGTAATATGGTACTCATATTAAAGATAAAAAAACACTCGTTATTGACGTTTAAAAAAGATGGGGGGTATGCATGTGCATTGCATGTGGGGTTTTGAATTTAAAAATGTTAAGTTTACCTTTATACCCTTGATATAGAAAATTAATTATTTTAATGATAAACATTAGTTACGATTTTGCTATTATAATCTCAACCATTAGATTATAGATCAAATGGTGTAGATTCCTTTTTATACTTCTCACAAAACACGCCTTTTTTACAATAACCCTACCCTATATATATATAGTTTAACTTTACAAGTTAAAAAGAGTTTTGGTGAGGAAATTGATAAGTTGTCAAAGTTAAAATTGTTTTTCTAGGCTAATTTGTAAAGTTGTTTTATTCTGTCTAGTTTCTTACTAGTTGGTTTCCCTTTAATACGTAGTTAAAATATGGTGTTAAATGTGGGCTAAACTAAAGACTATTTGAGAAACTTGTGTCCCCCTATCAAACTTAATACTCAAGGAGTTAGGATGAAATAAAAAGGTGAGGTGTCTACTTTCAACAAAGGGCATAAACTTGAATTGTCTGTTGTAGGTGTTTTATCCTTTTTGGTAAGTTTTCTCAAACCTATATGATGTCTTATGATTTTTAGGGCATTTAGAATGGAGGGGGTGTCCCTCAAGGCCTTGCGGATTGTAATCTGATTTGGCTACACCCCCTCGCGTTAGGCTAGCATGTATTATGCCCAGGTTTACAAAGCCGCATGAAACAATTGAAGTATGAGCGTTAGAAAACGGTCATATTGCCATTGAGGGGGTAAAAAAAACTTCATTTTAAAATTAAATAACCTATATATACAATATTTTTCAAATCATTTTTTAACCACTCAAATTTACGAAACAAGTCAGACACAAAAAAAATCAAATATTATTCAAATTTGTCATCCATGGACAAACAAAAATCATGCGTCGTTTCAAGCAAAAAAACACTAAATACCGAGGAGTCAGTTCGAACACACGAGGGGTCAGTTCAAACAAGTAGACGAGTCTAAAAAGAAACAAGTAGATGAGTCTATCATGTTGATAAATGCTCAACACAAGAGTGTAAGGCGATTAACGTTTGACCGGGACTTTGAGATGTTTACTTGGCCCCATGATCATCTTCGTGGTCGGCTGAAGAAAATTGCTATAGAACGTAAACATGAAATAGCGGAACATATGAATGGCCGATGGATGAGATAGATGAATGAAGTTTTTTATCAAATTTTCGTATTTTGTTTATTTTTTTAGTTTCAAGAGTTATATGCCTAAATCGTCCCTGAGGTTAGGTCACTTTGCCATTCCAGTCCGAAAATGAAACTTTCGGTAACTGGACCCTTGAGGTTTCATTTTTGTTGTCATTTCCATCCAAATCACTAACTCAGTTAAAATATATCGTTAATTCATGGACGATTTTCGCAATTCCCAAACTTCAAGGACGATTTTCGCAATTTACCCATTTATTTTTATTTATTAATTTCTTTTTCATATTTAAATAAAAACAAAAAAAGTAATTATAAATATAAAGAAACACACACATTACACATTTGTATATACACACTTATATATTTTTAAAAAAAATTTCCCTTTAAAATAATAAATTAACCAAAACCTATATACATATATACACACATTTATAATTTTTTATATATACACAATTGGCGAAGCTTTATTGGGGCCAGGGGTAGCCCGACCATCACCGATTTTTCGCTCGTAGTGATGATTTACCGAAAATTTTAGGAAACTTTTTTAGTGTAAAATGTTGGATTTTTTAAGAATCCGTCCCTACCGGTTTGTATTTTGAGAGTCCGGATCCCACTAAGTTTTCATTCAAGCCTCGCCACTGTATACACACACCATACACACTCTTTCTCTTCTATCATTCTTCTCCACCTCCATTACAACCATCACCACTGCCACCGCCACAACCACCCCGTCTATCTCAGAACTCATACCTCATCTCCCCTCGTCGACCCGTAGTACCAAACATCAATACCACCTGTCTCTCATGTCATACCAAACATCATTATTTTCTTATTAGTTTTTATTTAAAAGTCAAAAAGAAAATTAAAAAAAATAAGTGTATAAATATATAAATGTTGTATATGTATATATATTTTATTTATATTTATTTTTATTTAAAGATAAAATTAAAGAATAAATAGGAAAGTGCCAAAATCATCCCCGAGGTTTGAGAATTGCCAAAATCACCACAAAAGTTAACGATACATTTTAACTGAGTTAGTGATTTGGATGGAAATGATAATAAAAATGAAACCTCAGGGGTCCAGTTACATAAAGAGTTTCATTTTTTGACTGAAATGAAAAAAGTGACCGAATTTTTCCCTTGATTTTGGCATTTTACTCTAGTTTGAATTATGTATTATTTTTATTTATAACAAAAACTAAAATGTTACTTGTGTAGTTGAAAAGGGTGCTACTAGTAATTTTATGATGTTAAGATAATTTAGGGTAAAAATAACGTAATAATGCAGGATTAGATAGGATTAGAGTAGATGAATGGAGTGTCCTCGATTAAGTTTTTTGGTTATGAATGTGATTTAATGCGTTCATTGATGGCTCATTTGAACATTCTTTTTTTGTGATTAGAAAAGGCAGTGGGGATGTGGTTAACTTCGTGAATGTTTATGCTCCCCAAAGAACATCGGCTAAGTTGACTCTCTGGAATGAGATCCGTGATATTATGGGTAGTTTGGACGGTAAATGGGTGGTGGCAGGCGATTTTAATGCGGTTAGGAATGCCTCGGAAAGAAAGAACTCCAGCTTCAAGTCTACGTGTGCTAAAAATTTCAACGATTTTATTGCCCAAGCGAATCTCCTAGAATACGATATGAAGGGGCATAGATTCACTTGTATTAGAAACAACGGTAAGAAGCTGAGTAAAATTGACAGATTTTTAGTATGCCCGGAATTTTTCAGTAAATGGCCATCGGCGACTCTTAGGGCTATTCCTTCGGTTTATTCGGATCATTATCCCCTCCTTTTGGAGGTGTCGGATAAAAATTTTGGTGCAAAACCATTTCGAGTTTTCGATGTTTGGATGGGTAAGGAAGGTTTTAACGAAGCTGTGGAATTGGCGGCTGCCTCTTGTGAGTACTTCAGCCCCCCTGACAGATACCTGACTTATAAATTGGCCAGGATAAGGAAAGCTATTAAAGATTGGCGTGACAAGTTCATTAAAAAAGAGGGAGAAGATTACAATAACGCGTTGGAAGAACTGGAAAGGCTGGAGAAAAATATGGAAGATCGGGAATTGACGGAAGATGAGGAGTGGGTGTTTATGGAAAACAAAAAAATCATTTTTGAAACGGACGAAAAGAAATGCAGGGAGGCTAAACAAAGAGCGAGGGTAAAATGGGCTTCAGATGGCGACGCTAATACGAAATTTTTTCATGCGTTGATCAACAAAAGAAAAGCTTCAAACCAAATTCCTGGGCTGAACATTAACGGGAGGTGGGTTTCTAAACCGGCGAAGGTGAAAAAGGAAATTATGACTCATTTTAGAAATCATTTTGTGGAAGATTGGACGACCAGACCTGAGGTTGAGTGCGAAGGGATGAATACGCTGAAGGAAGCGGATAGACAATTCCTGGTTCAACCCTTCTCTGTGGAGGAAATTAAATATGCGGTGAAGGAGTGCGGGAATGATAAATCGCCTGGGCCGGACGGTTTCAATATGAACTTTATAAAGAATTTCTGGCATATTTTCGAGAAAGATTTCAAGGAGGTTTTGGACCACTTTTTCTCTTGTGGGGAGTTTAGTGTGGGTAGTGGGTCATCTTTTATTACGCTGATCCCCAAAATCAAAGACCCCGTGGAGTTAAATAACTATAGGCCGATAAATCTTATCGGTATTATAAGCAAGGTTGTTTCAAAGGTGCTTGTGATTCGGCTTAAGAAGGTTATCAAATCGGTTATTTCGGACTCCCAATCTGCTTTCTTGGAAGGGAATTACATTTTGGATGGTCCGCTCATAATCAATGAAATTTTTAGGTGGGGAAAAAGTGTAAGAAAAAAGGATTCTTCTTTAAAATAGACTTCGAAAAAGCCTACGACAACGTGAACTGGAACTTCCTTCTTTCTACGTTAGCTAAGAAAGGTTTCCCCGAGCGTTGGTGTCTTTGGATCAAGGGTATTTTGAGCTCAGCTAGATCGTCGGTGCTCGTTAATGGTTCTCCGACCTTTGAGTTCCAATGTTTTAAAGGTCTGAGGCAAGGTGACCCCATTTCTCCATTCCTCTTCATCATGGTGATGGACGTGCTCTCGTGTATGCTCGATAAGGCCAAGAAGGAGGGAGATATTGTTGGTGTGTGCCTGCCTAATAACGGCCCGAATATCTCTCACATTTTCTTTGCGGATGACGCCATCATTCTTGGAGAGTGGTCAAAGGAGAAGATTTCCAATGTGGTACGCATCCTTAGAATTTTTCATATTTGTTCCGGTTTGAAAATAAATTTGAATAAGTCGAATATCTACGCGATGGGAGTGGAGACGGAGGACCTTGAAGAAATGGCCGCAAGTATAGGTTGTAAATCAGGAGAGTTTCCTTTTAATTATCTTGGGCTCAGAGTTGGTGCCAACATGAATCGGGTTTCTAACTGGAGCCCGGTTTATGACATTTTTTATGCTCGTTTATCAAGATGGAAGGCCTCTCTTTTATCGATCGGAGGAAGGGTGACTCTTATCAAATCGGTTCTTGAATGCTTGCCAAATTATTATTTCTCGTTGTATAAAGCTCCATGTAAGGTGATCAATGATTTGGAGGCCAAGATTAGGAGGTTTTTGTGGGGAGGAGAAGATGGTAATAAAAAGCTACACTGGGTTGCATGGAACACGGTTACGCTTCCGAAGAAACAAGGGGGACTCGGGATTAGTAGGCTCAAAAACACGAATATTTTGCTTTTATCTAAGTGGGGATGGAGACTTAAAACGGATAAAAATAAACTGTGGGTCAAAGTGATAGAGGCGATTCACAAGACTAGATTAAACTGGGAGTTTATTCCGGCTAGAAAATCGTTGGGAGGGGTTTGGTGTAACATCGCTGGTGTGCTCTCAAAATCTGTCGTGGGTGGAAGACCGCTGAGGAATTTTTTCAAGAGTAAGATTGGAAACGGGAATGACACTTCGTTTTGGCTGGATCCGTGGTTGTGCAACGAACCACTAAAAAATAAGTATCCAGATCTTTTTAAGTTAGAAAAGGAAAAAAGGTGCAAAGTGGCGGATAGGCTTAAACAAGGTACTGTGGACAGGAGGGCTGGGCAGCTTTTCGAATGGAACTGGTGCAGGCCCATCTCGGCCGGGGTGGAGGTCGACGAACTGGTTGATCTCTGCAGCAAGTTGCTGGAAGTTAGGTTAGTGGAGAGTTGTGACACGTGGGAATGGATCGGTGCCGATGACAAAGATTTTAGTGTTGGAGCTGTGAAACGCCTTCTTAGCGAGGATATTTGCAATGCACAAAATCATCTCGACCGACCGGAGGAGTGCAAGTGGATTCCTGAAAAGTGTAATATTTTCACGTGGAGGACGGCAATGAATAAGATCGCTACTGTCGAAGCGCTGAGGAGAAGAAACATAGAGGTGCAGGAGGGTGTTTGTGCGCTTTGCGGGGACGGGGAAGACTCGGTGTCGCACATTTTTCCCTCGTGTTATGTGTCTACGGTGGTGTGGAACCATCTTAGTAAGTGGTGTAACATCCAAAGTTTGTTTTTCTTCAGCTTCAATGACATTACAAAGATCCACGATCACGTCGGCTTAAAAGGAGATAAGAAAGATGCTTTTAAAGGGATAATGAGGATTGCTTGTTGGACTATTTGGAAGGCTAGAAATAATAGGCGGTTCGACAACAAGGAGATCAAAATTGAGGAGATTATAAGCGAGATTAAAGCCACGGGTTTCTTATGGTTCAAAAATAGGACTAGATTTAAAGATATTTCTTGGTATGATTGGTGTAAATTTGTAATTATGTAAGGTTTGTTTGTGGTTTGGTCCCCTCGGTTTGAGGGGGTCGGTTGTGTTAATGAAATTTACCTTTCAAAAAAAAAAAGAGAATGTAGACTATAGACACATAAATATTTTTATTTAGTATCCGTGTCACATGTTGGTATATATTATCAATATATAAAATGGATTTCGTGACATAATCCACTTAAAAATAGCCTAGTAATGTCCGTAAATTAGATAAAGTTTGAGGTAGTAGGAAATTATGGGTTCAATCCTCATAGTGTGCAAGTTTAGTCATTCAAAAAATGTATACATCTATAATGATAATGACTAATAAGTTCATGATCAATTAGTCACCTTTATAAATATTGTAAGTAAGAAAAAAAGTTATTACAGTATTTATTAATGCTATATACCCCAAAATGCACAAAGAGTTGAGTTATATATTTAGTTGGTAAGGAAACAAAAACGTCTAAGATGACACTTTTTTGTTTCTCCAATTATACGTGTTGCAATAATATACTCCTCCTAAGTAAAGGGGGTGGTAAATAAAAAAATTGCAAATGTATCCAAGTTCTCTTTATTTCTTCTTCATGTTCATTTTTAAGTAGTTTTATACATTTTTTTATTACACCTTAACCTACAACCATTTGATAGATAGAACATATTCAATACATCTAAGATGCCAATAAGTGAAATGCTTATTAACTTATTTAAATTCATTCATACAACAACATATGCATAAAACCCTTTTATTTCTATAGATAGTGTTTGATTTTGCATGTTGTTCTAAGTTACAATGGCTTAATAATCCAATTGTGAAGTGGGTTCGGTCCGGAAGGGACTAATCTTTTTGCTACACCATATCTTGGATCGATTTCTTCCAGCATCAGTTGGGGGTGTGGCTTTACTAGTCGTGGAAGAGGTGGCCCACGAAGGTAGAGTCTTTGCGATTTGAAGAAGGGAGGATACGGATGGTTTGAGTTGGAGATGGCGGCGTTGATAAGGAAAGGGGAGAGTAATAACAAGAAAAGGACTTCCCGGAGAGGCGAAGGAGTTAACGAGGAAGAGTTCTTCATTTTCTTAAGATTATTTTTCGGAGAGATGGTAGTGGTGATCGTGAAGAGAGTATTTATAAGAATTTGAAGATAGCTAAGAGTCGTATCCCTAAGGATAATTTTTATTTAATGTATCGACATCATATCTTTCACTATTTTTTTATAAATTACACGACTTAATTATTTATATTTTTAGTTAAATTAATTATATTATATTTTATTATCAAATATAATTGATTGTAAAAAATTGAAATAGTCAAAGTGATAAACAACAAGTTTATAAATTCCAAATTCGAGTATCACCACTTTAAAGCTCAGCATTTAATCAGTTTGACTGATAAACAACAATATATTAATTATATTTTTATTAACTATTTTTTGTTATTAATATATTAGTTATATTAATAACAATATATACCTAAAAAAGCAAAATGAATTTCGTTAAAAATGTAAAGACATTAATAACCAGGTGTAAAATATAAAATGTAAAGACATTAATAACCGGATGTAATGTTTGATCATTTAATCATCAACTTGGTTTGAAATAGGGTTTTTGTCTAAACTGATTGGTAAGATATGTTTTACCTCTTAAGTAACTTCTATGATGAGTTAAATGTCATTTTAGGCGTTGTGGTTTGGGTTATTTTGGCAGTTTAGTCCAAATGTTTCATTTTTCATCTGTGGGTCCAAAAAGTTTTCACCGTTGCCATTTTAGTCCACTGGGTTAACTTCATCCATTATTTATGTTAACGAGAAAGACAATTCGGTCATTTTATATGGCCGAATTGCTCTTCCAGTGGACTAAAATGGCAACGTTTAAAACTTTTTTGGACCCACAGGCAAAAAAAGAAACCTTTAAACTAAACTGTCAAAGTAGCGCAAACCACAGGGACTAAAATGGTATTTAACTCTTCTATGATAGATTGGTAAGAAAAAGAAACTACAACATCTTGCATGCCACTTAGTTAAATACTTATTCTTAACTATGAAAAAAGTACATTATTAGTCTCAACTTATGCAATAGGCATAACATTAACGGTCCTTCGTATCATCATATGAATGTATGTTAATTTTTTCGTGTTGTATTTGCGTGCAAAAACACCAAAATATTCTTTAATATTAAAAAAGTTTTATTAAAATTTATAAAAAATTATAACAAAAAGTTATAATCCAGCCCTTCCCATCTTCTTAGTCGGAGCACTTGCAAAATGACACCCCTCGTCGGCCATCACTATCAAACCCGACAACACCAGCACCAGCCTAAAAATTTACCACCGCAATCAATCGCCTTGCCACCACACCCATCAATATGCTTTAGGTGTTTGGCGACCATCCTCATCGACTGCATAATACTGTATCTTATATTTTATATATTAACAAACGTTGAAGGCCCTTAAGAACAGTGTCCGTTTCCAAGTTTTATTTGACCGCCATCTGCCGGTTTTCCCTCTCAAAACTTAATCAAATCCATTATCCATTACAATTGTTATGCTCTATAAGTCGGCTTTATTAACTATTGTTACTATTATATTATTATGTGTAAAATATGATATCTATTTTTTTTTCTTTCGATAAAAAAATCATAATACGCAACTATTCATATTTTTATCTTGACATTTTATTGAAAATGAAGTTAATACGAGTGTCGATGTCATGAGGAACCCAACCAATTCTAACTGAGCAATATTGGTACATGTTTCGGTATTACTGAATTTGGAAGCGATACTGGTATTCGCCATGTAGTTTTCAGATTGATGTAAAAATCTGTTGATATCTTTTTGGATATATCCCAACTTTATTTTTTGTTTTTGATTGTTATATCAAGCGTCAGTATCGTAACACGCCTATTTGATACCAATCGAATTCCTGTCACAGTTTCATGCTGAACCGATACCAACCAAATTCCGCCGCGTAGCGCGGTCAGATACCACTAGTTTATAACAAAGAAACAAATATATATCCTTATTTATAGCCAAAGAAATCATAGAAAAAACCTAATTTATTCTCGAGTTAAATGTCATTTTAGTCTCTGTGGTTTGAGCCATTTTATCAGTTTAGTTTAAAGGTTTCGTTTTTCGTCTGTTAGTCCAAAAGGTTTAAGTGTTGTCATTTAGTCCATTGGGTTAACTTCATCCATTTTTTCTGTTAACGAGAATGGCAGTTCGGTCATTTTGTATGTAATTCTGTGAACTAGAATGACAATTCCGCCATATAAAATGGCCGAATTGCCTTTCTCGTTAATAAAAATTATAGATGAAGTTAACCCAGTGGACTAAAATAGCAACAATGAAACCTTTTTGGACCCACAGATGAAAAAATGAAACATTTGGACTAAACTAGTAAAATGGCTCAAACCACAGAGACTAAAATCGCATTTAACTCTTTATTTTACTATTGTTAATGTTCTTTTCGAGTGTAGAAAATATGACACATTTTTCTTCTTGATATAATTTATTTTCTCTTGAGATCACGAAGAAGGGAATTATATGACAAAATACTTAATCAGCCAACTTTTTAAAATGAATTTATGGAAAAAATTCAAATCAGGAATTCTTTTAAGGTTTTATTATCGTGTATTTGTGACATTCATGATTTAAAAAAATAATAATATAATGACTAGATTTATGTTTTTCCCATTTATGTGCATTATATAGGAAAAGCTATTTTCTTTCATTTAATAGAAATGTCTTTTGTATTTTGAATTTCTGACCAAGTTCTTGAAATTGAAAATACTACAAATATTAAAGTTGCTAGTTAATTCCTCTTTACTAGGGTTTAAAAATCTTTAAAACTAATAAAACCGTTTCAACGTAATCAAATTAAATGAATCATCTATTCTATCTTTTTTAACGGTTAAAATCACATCAAATTCGCCTTTGACGCGGCTCAAAATCTATTCTAATATTTTTTAACATATGTTGGAGTTCAGGGTCAAATGCAAATTCTTCGTAGGAATAGATCATACTAAGAATATGTCAAACATATATTACTGGAGATAATCATGTCAATCCACAAAAATGATATGAAGAAAAAAAATAATCAATAGTAAATAAAATTAAACAAATGTAAAAGACACCTTTAATTCACTAATCACATTCATTAAAAAAACAGTAAAATAAAAAGGAAAAAAAACAAGCTAGTTCACTACTACAAAACTGCAATTTTCCACAATTTTCTGACGAAATGCTAACGAATTTCTCATTAAAAACGACGTCAGAAAATTGCCAGTTTTCTGGTAATGGTTGTAAAATCTTGGATCACTTTAAATTTTCAGTTATGAAGTGGGTTTGGTCCAGACGGGACTAGTCTTTTTGCTACGCCGTATCTTGGATCGATTTCATCCATAGACGGAGGTTGCTGGTGATGTGGTAATGGGAGAAGTGACTGGAGATGGTAGAGACGAGCTGGGTGTTTGGGGTAGAAGGTGGTTGTTGTTGTGGCACAAGGATGGTCATGGCAATCGCGGCGACCATGGCGGAGGAAAGATTTCGGCGTGGCGATGACAAGGAGAGGGAAGAGTAACATTAGCAAAAGAATTTTCGGGCATGAGAGAAAGTTCTTCATCTTCTTAAGATTTTATTGGGAGAGATGGTGTGAAATGGTGATACTAAAGGGTGTATTTATAGATATATGACTAAAGACTCCTATATGAACTATATCACTAATTTAATGGATCACCATAATTGTATTGTTATTTATATATATAGGGTAAGGTTATTGTAAAAAATGTTAAAAGTGTGAGAAAGGTTAGAAATATTGTGGAGATGACATGTGTCCTAAATCTAAATTAATTCAAAAGGGTAAACAAGTAATTTTATCATTAATTCAATTAATTAAAAACTTCCCATAACCGCCACCTTAATTATAGGATCTGGATTTTTTTTAAAAGATCTCTATAAACACCATTCAGCAAGTATATAACACCATTCGGTAAGTATATAACACCATTCATGGACTAAACATCTGATCGAACCATATTTTTTTCTCTATATAAGTATAGCAATATGGTACTCATATTAAAGATAAAAAAAACGCTTGTTATTATGGTGTAATTTTTTTTTAAAGTTACGTATAAAAAGTTATTGACGTTTAAAAAAGACGGGGGAAGTTACATGTGCATTAATGTTAGTTTCTTAATTTAAAAATGTTAAATTTACCTATATACCCTTAATCTAGAAAATTAATACAGTATGTTTAATAGTAAACATTATTTACAATTTTGCCATTATGATCTCAACCATTAGATCAAAGATCTAATGGTGTAGATTATTTCTTATTTTTCTCACAAAAAAAACCCTTTTTTTTACAGGAACCTCTACCTAGGGACGGATTCTTTTCAGAACTCCAATTTCAAGCAGAACTTACAGAACCAATTTCAACCACTCATTTTTCTATTTTAAATTTTCATTTCTTTTTAATTCAAAGGGTATTTTGATACAAATAAGTAGCCATTTGATTTTGGTAGTTGTTATGGGTGAAATTCTGAGCCCATATCCTGGAAAATATCTTGATCTATATCTTATTTATGTAGTATCTGTTTACATCCGGGATGCTGGTTCAGGATATTGGTAACATCCTGAACGGTATCCTCGGGATTACTAATGGATTATGTGCAGGTACGTGGGTTAGAAGCTAGCAACGTTCACAAGACTTATTCCGCGGAAGACTCGGTCCAAGTCGTTCAAATGAAGACGTTGAAGCCGTATTACTCGGTCCATAACGTTCATAATGGAATATTCGGAGTAGCCCATATTTGTAGGGATTATTGTTTGTAATTCGTTACTATAAATAGGTGGGTATACCAGATCAACTAGGACATCACAATCACACTCGCTACACTCTAACACTCGTTCTCTAGCAATTTTCACAAAATCATTGTAACACTTAGCGATCTGGTCTATATCCTGCACTGTATCCTGAAGTTTAAAGCAATAAGAAGAACAAGGCAGCTGCGATTGTCAGCTCCCGAGGTTTTATGCCGGCGATCTAGATTGATCAAGGGTTTTCCTCGTACATCTCGTGTCATTTCCTTTACTTTTTGCTCATTGTTTGCTCATTGTTTGATCGTTGATACAGCTCAATATCCTGAGCCGTATCCTGAAAACTGATTTTCTAAATAACTCAACAAGCATATTTTCTATACACTTTCTAGCACACTACCTCACATTACTAATTTGATCACTAAATTGCTTCGGTAATTTTTGACCAAAACAATTTGGCGCCCACCGTGGGGCAAGTGGTGCTCTCTTTACTAAAAATTTTTGCTAAATCGCTAATCGGTTTTTTATTTTCAAAACTTTTTGCCACATTGTCCATAATGGCCTCAAGATCAAACATGAGTTCCTCTACTGTGTCTGCTACGACTTCTGCTACTACAGGTTCGGTGCTTCCACCACCTCCTCCAAGAATGCCAGCCTCTACACGACCTCAGGATATTATCCCTACCCGCAGTGTTCAGGAATCTGCCCCTGTTTTAGCTTCTAACGACGAAATTTTAACCTTATTTGGAAGTGTGCAGGAACAAATGAGGCAGCAGCAGGAAACAAACCAAATGCTTTTAAGGGAAATACAACTCCTGAAGTCTGGCTCGAGCAGATCTGCTGAGGATATTGTCACTCCATTACAACCCAGAACTTTGAACTTCAGTTCAGCTGTGTATTCTGAGGATAACAGGGGGAATATTGTGCCCAGCCTTCCTCAGAATCATACCCCTGAAATACCCTCCTCGGTCAGGATATCGACCATAAGGAGCTCAGGGTATGCTTCAGGATATGGGCAAAATCCTCCAACGGGTAACATGTCAAATAATAATAATACTCATACTACTAACAATAGTGGATCCTTGCAGGATACAGGTGTGACATCAGCACTTACTAGGGAACTTCAGAAGTTGAAGGACATGATATCAAGTGTACCCGGGGTGGTCCAGCCGATCCCGGAAGTGTCTCAAGACAGCCACAAGATATCTCGTTTTGCATATCCTATCTGTGATGCTGAGATTCCAAAGAGGTTCCAAACCCCCAACATGAAGCTTTACGACGGAACAACGGATCCTGAGGAGCATATTGCTCAGTATAGGGAAAGGATGGAGATTAACCCTATCCCTCCAGATCTCAAGGAAGCATGCTTGTGCAAGGGTTTTGGTTCAACCTTGACAGGATCAGCCCTGAAATGGCTCTTGAATGTTCCTCCACATTCGATTACATCTTTTGCTCACTTAGTAAATTTATTTAATAGTCAGTTTTCTTGTAGTAGAAGCTTTGAAAAATTAACAAGTGATCTCTACAGGATAACGCAGGGGCCTCAGGAATCCCTTAGGGATTACGTGAACAAGTTCAGCCGGGAATCACTAGACATTCCTCATCTTGATGTTGCAACAGCTGTGCAAGCTTTCAAGATGGGGCTGCAAAAAGATTCTCAATTTTATCAAGACCTTGTAATGAACCCATGCAGGAACTTGGATGAAGCCCGGAACAGGGCCCTAAGATATATTCGGTTGGAAGATGACAGAAAAATGCAAGAAAGGATGAACTCATCCAACACTTATGAGTCAACTAACAGGAAGTCAGAATCCCCATTCAAGTCATGTCGGCCTAAGCCAATGGCAGAAATGAGAACAAGAGAGTGAATGCTGTCGAAGATGAGGATCCTGAAGAATATCCTGAATTATCTGAATATTGCTTTTCTGTTAACATTCCTGAATTGATGTATGCCATGCAGGGTCTAGGGGACAAGGCAAGATGGCCTCGAAAGAATCAACAAAAAGCAGATTGGAAAGACAAATCAAAATGGTGTGCTTTCCACGAAGATTTCGGACATATGACTGAGGATTGCATCGCTCTAAGGAAAGAAATAAGCTATCTTCTAAGCAAGGGATATTTGAAAGATCTCTTAGGGAGAAAGAAGAATAAGGGTCAGGATACTGAGAAGGATCCTGAGCGGGCAGCATCACCTCCCGCGGATGCCAAGCTAATCAACTTCATTTCGGGAGGATCCGACATTTGTGGGACTTCGTATTCGGCAGCAAAGAGACATGCAAAAGAAGCTAAGGCCGAAAGGGGAGACAAACCTGTCAGGATGACAACACTTACAACTGATAAAGTGATCACATTTGATGCCGATGACAGGGATATTGTCCAGGATCCTCACCATGATGCTCTGGTAATAACGTTATATGTGGCTAACCATTTTGTACGCAGGATATTGGTAGATAATGGCAGCTCCATCAACATAATCCAACTAGAGACGCTTAAAAGAATGAATGTATCTCCAATGGATATCACTTCAAAATCTACTGTGCTTGTTGGGTTCAGTGGAGAGGCTAGAAACACAGTGGGAGAGATAAAGTTGCCGGTGTACGTTGAAGGAGTCAACTCGATACAACGTTTCTGTGTAATGGACTCTCTATCCTGCTATAACATTATACTGGGAAGACCGTGGATTCACGATATGAAGGCCGTGCCATCAACATATCACCAATGCATCAAGATACCTACCCCTTGGGGAGTTGTCAAAGTTGATAGTGATCAGCAGGAGGCGAAAGAATGCTACTCATCCTCGATGAAATCCTCAACCAAGCCTAGTGCAGCATAGCAATTAAAGACGCGGGCCCAGGATATCGTGGAGGATCCGGAGCAGGATGTGAAGAAAATTATCCTAGCCCAGGATAATCCCGATATTTCGGTGCTCGTGGGAACCAATATCCCTCAGGATATTGAAGAGCAATTAATTAACTTTTTAAAATGCAGGATGTCGACATTTGCATGGAAGCATGAGGATATGACAGGCATATCCAAAGATATTATAACTCACAAGCTTGGAATTGATAAATCATTCAAGCCCGTGCAACAAAAAAGAAGAAAGTTTGCTCCTGAACGGAATACAATTATTCAAGAGGAAGTTGAAAGATTGTTGAAGTCCAAAATGATTAGAGAAGTCAAGTTCCCAAGGTGGCTAGCAAACGTGGTTGTGGTACAGAAGAAAAACGGGAAATGGAGAGTCTGTGTAGATTACACAGACTTGAACAAAGCTTGTCCTAAAGACCCATTACCTCTCCCCCCACATTGATGCAATGGTAGATGCCACTGCTGGGCATGAAATGCTGACTTTCATGGATGCATCCTCAGGATTTCAACAGATCCAAATGGAGCCTTCTGACCAGGAGGATACTGCCTTCATGACACCAACAGGTATTTATTGTTATACAGATATGCCTTTTGGTTTGAAAAAATGCAGGTGCAACATACCAAAGATTAGTAAACATGATGTTCAAAGACAAACTGGGGGACACCATGGAGGTGTACATTGATGATATGGTGGTAAAGTCAAAGAAAGCTCAGGATCACCTCCAGGATATTAAAGGAGCGTTTGATATCCTGGATCAGTATAATATGAAGCTGAATCCTGCTAAGTGCCATTTTGGAGTAGGAGCAGGAAAATTCCTAGGATATATGGTGACCAAAAGAGGAATAGAAGCAAGCCCGGAGCAGATTAAAGCCATCTTGGATATTAAATCACCCTCAAATATGAAGGATGTTCAACGACTAACAGGGCGAGTGGCAGCATTGAATAGATTTATCTCAAGATCTTCAGAAAAATGCAAAGATTTTTATGATATCCTGAAGAAGAACAAAAAATTCGAGCGGGGAGAGAAGCATGAAGCAGCCCTACAGGATTTGAAACGATATCTCTCAACCGCACCTCTATTGATGAAACCTGAAAATGGTGAACCACTATCCCTGTACCTTGCTGTATCAGGGAATGCTGTAAGTGTCGTTCTTATAAAAGACCATGAAGGTCAGCAATATCCTGTTTATTATGTTAGTAAAAGTTTGTTAGATGCTGAAACTAGGTATTCTCATTTAGAAAAATTAATACTAGCATTAGTTATGGCGTCAACCAAACTTAGACACTACTTTGAGACACATAGGATATATGTTAAAACCAATTATCCTGTAAAAAGTGTACTTAGGAAACCGGAAATGTCGGGTAGAATGGCTAAGTGGTCAGTAAAGTTAAGTGCCTATGATTTAGTATATGAACCTAGAAATGCCATAAAATCGCAGGCTCTAGCTGACTTTGTGGCTGATTTCAGTAGTGACATTCAGGATGAGGTAGACCTAGAAGTTCAACAGTTAGGAGAATCCTCAGGATCCTGGACATTATATACTGATGGTGCATCTAATGTAAGAGGAGTAGGATTGGGAATACTACTAAAATCGCCACAGGGGGACATATTACCCCAGGCTATTAGGTGTGAGTTTCCTGCTACTAATAATGAGGCAGAATATGAAGCTTTAATTGCAGGATTAGAATTGGCTAAGAGTATGAATATCAAAAATTTACAAGTATATGTTGACTCTTTGTTAATTACTAACCATTTCAATGGATCCTATGCAGTTAAGGGTGAGAAGTTAATCGAATACCTCGATATTCTTAAAAAATTAGCAGGATATTTCGATGTTTTTACACTTGAACAGGTACCAAGGGAGGATAATGCTGAAGCGGATGCCTTAGCAAATTTGGGATCATCAATCAGGATACCTGAAGGGACCCGAATACCAATATTACATATTTTGTATCCTGCGACGAATCCTCAGGATAAGGAAGTAGCGGGCATCCAGGACCCTGGAGCAGAATATCCTGAAGAGGATCCTGAATCCTGGACGGCTCCAATCATAAAATATCTTAAGGAAGGACACATCCCCGGAAATCAAAATCCTAAGGCATTTAGGATGAAGGTATCACGATTCACTATTATAAATAATATTTTATATAAGAAATCTCTTGCAGGACCATATTTGAGGTGCTTGGAGGATCCTGAGGCCAAAGAAGTACTTCAGGATATACATGAAGGGGATTGTGGTAATCACACCGGGGGCAGATCATTGTTCTCGAAAGTATTAAGGACAGGATATTATTGGCCAACGATGAGGAAAGATGCTGCAGAATATGCTCGAAGATGTGATGCATGTCAAAGACATAGTAACATACTACATCAACCAGCTGAACCATTATATCCTGTAGTTTCCCCTTGGCCATTCATGAAGTGGGGGATGGATATAGTAGGGAAGTTACCAAAAGCTCCGGGAGGAAAAGTTTTTATGTTGGCTATGACAGATTATTTCTCCAAGTGGGTTGAGGCTGAAGCATTTGTCCAAGTTAGAGACCAAGAAGTAGTATCATTCATAAAGAGGAATATCCTGACTAGGTTTGGAGTGCCAGCGGAAATCATTTGTGATAATGGGTCCCAGTTTATAAGCAAAAGGACTACCGACTTTTGCAAGAGTTGGGGAATCAAAATGATCACATCTACTCCGGTACATCCTCAAGCGAATGGACAAGCTGAATCTTCAAACAAGATAATAGTGAATAATTTAAAGAAGAGACTTGGAGCTAAAAAAGGAAGATGGGCAGACGAATTACCCTTTGTTTTATGGGCTGACAGGACAACGGTAAAAAATGCAACCGGTCAAACCCCATTCTCCTTAGTATTCGGAGCGGAGGCGATGATTCCAACGGAAATGGCGATACCTACTGCAAGATCTATTTTACAGGATCCTGAACAGAATCCTGAAGCCTTATGTCAAGATTTGGATACTATAGACGAAAAAAGAGACGCAGCAAGGCTAAGGATGGCAGCATATCAGCAAAGAATATCCAGAGCATATAACAAGAACATAAGGACTAGAAGATTTCGAGTTGGTGATTGGGTGCTAAGAAAAGCTTTTCAAAATACCACTAATCCTGCCGATGGCAAGCTAGCTCCTAAATGGGAAGGACCTTATGAAGTCGAGTCTGAAGCAGGGAAAGGAGCATATCGACTCAGAAATATGGAAGGGGATATGCTACCAAGATCCTGGAATGCAATACATTTGAAGCTCTATTTCAAGTAAGAGTAGAATTTATTTTCTATCTCGGAATGGTATGTATTCTATTTTTAAATATATTTTTTTTGTTTATTGTCTTGAACCCATTACTGACTTAAGCATCGGAGGGGTGTTAGCCAAGCTAACACCCACCTTAGTTTACAATTGTTTTGCAGAATATCTTTCAGGATATAGCTCCAGGATATATACTCAGGACAAGTCGAAAGATTAGAGGATTGGCCCCCTCTCTCACGTTTAAGGGATCCTGGTCCCTTCAAAGGTTTAAAGGTAATCACCTTTCTTTCGAATTGGGTTTAAACACCTCGCCTGGAGCGCAAGTTATCTAGGTATAGTTCAAGGTAGCGGGACCAGTTCATGTAAAAGTGGCTGACAATTTCGTTACTATTGGCTATATTCTGGATCCTAAAGGTATATGAGGATTGATCACCCTCTCTCACGAAAGAGTATTTTCATACTCTCAAAGGTTTAAAGGTTTTCACCTTTCTAAGGATTGGAGTTTATACACTCTCGCCTGTAGCGCATGAAATTTAGGGTTTATCCCCAGATATCAGGGTTTATCCCCAGGATATTAAGGGTTTATCCCAAGTATGCTGAAGATTCATTTCAGGATATCAGGGGTTTTGCCCCAGGGTATGCGGAATTTACTTAAAGACAAGGTATGAATACATTTGTGTTTCTGTGTCAAACACAGGGGACATACGTTATACTGTTCAAAGGATGGATCCAAGTTTATAAGTATGCACTGGGGACAAACTTATGATAAAGGACTGGAATTGATTCTCTAAGAATCTCTGGTATGATCTCTCCTTTTTGTTTGGACAATTTATGAATTATATTTCAATATCCTTTTCAAGATATCTTTCAGGATATCTCCCAGGATACATTTATGATATGTGTTCCTAAGAATGTTCAAATCAAACAATTTTCACAAGTAAAGTTTATACATCAATGACAACAATGAAAAAAGCTAAAAGGGTAGTTATATTATTAACATACCAAAAGTTGTGCTCTTAGTTTCACCTCAAAACAAGGCCCATCCACTAAGAGCACTAATAGTTCATAACCATATTTACCCAACAGTTGAAGGCTTCATCTCAAACCAAGACCCATCCACCTTCAACTGTTGTATTGTTCAAAAAGCATGCAGGAAATATAAATTTTTCAGGTACGGGAAAGTAAAATGCAGAAAAGTAAATTGTTTGTGGAACTACAAACCAACATTCAAATTCAAAAAGGTGGGCTCTGGCCTTGGCAGGAAATATAAGTTTTGAGTCAGAATCAAAGGGAGAATCGGTTATTCTAACTTGATACAGCTTGATTCTCCCTAATTATCTTCTTATTAATGATTTCAAAGCTTTTACATATCGTTTGACAAACTGGCAGCACCTCGGCTCTGAAATTGAAAAGTTACAAATGAACTAGCAAGCTCAGCTATTTATAGAGTTGCTATTTCGTACGAAATAGGTAAAGTTCATTTCGTACGAAATGAGTATTTCTCATTTCGTGCGAAATAGCTTTAGCTATTTAGTGCGAAATCACCTATAAACACTAAAAACCTGTTTTCTATTCTGCTGAGCACTGGTTTATCCTATCTAGATACAAGACTCTATAAAGACGAAGTTAACAGACATCTATGCACCAACAGAAATATCTCGGATGGTCGTACGGTCACGTTGTTCGGTTAATTACGACGAAACTCGAACGGACGCGAAAACGAACCAAATTAAGCGACGAGTGGTATTTTTGCATGCCGATCACTAAAATAAAAATATTTTAGTGTGTACAAAAATTTTGGATGTCCAGATGTGGTCAGAACGTAAGATATGCGCGTAAATGCAAACTTACGTCGTTTTTGACACTTTTAGTCCCTGTAAGATCAAATAAGCATGTTTTCGCACACCGAACCACTCAAAGCTTATTTCTAAGCTATGTTTAGGTTATATATGGTATGTTTAGATTATGATCAAGTTCCGGACTGTACGTTACTAATCAAATCGGTATAGTTTCGCAGTTTGACACAAATAGTCCCTACAATCGAACAAACTTGATTTCAACACACCAAACCATACAAAACTTATTTCTAAGTTATGTAAATGTTATTTAAGGTATGTTAATCCTATGTAACTATTCCGGAGTGTTTGTCGCGTTAAACTGACTGCGTTTACGCACCCGTTTGCGTATAACTTTCCAGAAAGCGATTTAAAGCTTGAAATCGGAATCGAATCGAATCGTAAAATCATCAAACACAAATATACACATAATAAAACAAAAACACATTATTTTATTGATAATTAACATTGTTTTATATTGTACATCGATTACAGAGCACAGTTGTCACAGTCTCCCCTACTTTAGGAAATTTCGTCCCGAAATTTTAACTAGAGGAAACTTGTGAGAACAATTGCGGATATTTCGCCTTCATTTGGTCCTCATGTTCCCAAGTAAACTCTGGGCCACATTTGGATTCCCAGCGAACCTTGACCAATCGAATCCATTTGTTCTTCAACTGTTTGAATGTATGGTCCACTATTTCCACAGGTTTCTCGACGAAGTGCATCGTTTCATCAACTTGGATTTCGTCGAGTGGAATGTGAAGATTAGCGTCAGCTAAACACTTTCGAAAATTGGACACGTGAAAATTCGGATGAATATTTCCAAGCTCTGGAGGTAGCTCTAGTCGATAGGCAACCTTTCCAACTTTTTCAACAATCTTAAACGGTCCAACATATCGAGGTGCAAGTTTTCCTCTCTTTCAAAATCTCACCACTCCCTTCCAAGGTGACACCTTGAGTAGGACATGGTCTCCGACTTGAAATTCTAGGGGCTTGCGTCGCATATCCGCATAACACTTTTGACGGCTTCTAGCTGTCACAAGATTATCACGAATTTTCTTGATTTTGTCTGTTGTTTCCAGAATGAGTTCAGGTCCAGTAAGTTGAGCTTCACCGATCTCATTCCAACAGACAGGTGAATGACATTTTCGACCGTAAAGAGCTTCGAATGGTGCCATATTGATGCTAGCATGATAACTATTGTTGTAAGAGAACTCGATCAATGGCAGATGAGAATCCCAATTACCACCAAAGTCAATCACGCATGCTCTAAGCATATCCTCCAAAGTTTGAATCGTCCTCTTAGATTGTCCATCTGTTTGGGGATGATAAGCAGTGCTTAGATTTAGTTGGGTTCCCATAGCAGATTGCATGGTCTTCCAAAAATGAGATGAAAATCGAGCATCACGATCGGAAATGATGTCCAAAGGAACACCATGTCGAGATACAATCTCATCAACATAAATCTTTGCAAGTTTATCAGCAGATAGATCCTCGCGAATCGAAATAAAATGAACTGACTTCGTTAATCGGTCGATAACAACCCAAATAGCATCGTGACCTTTAGATGTACGCGGCAATTTAGTGATGAGATCCATCGCAATGTTCTCCCACTTCCAAACCGGTATCTCTGGTTATACGAGCAAGCCAGAAGGTCGTTGATGTTCAGCCTTGACTTTGAGATAAGTTAGGCATTTCGATACATACAAGGCAATATCCTTCTTCATACCAGGCCACCAGTATTGAGTACGAAGATCCTTGTACATTTTATCAGCACCAGAATGGATAGAATATCGAGACTTATGAGACTCGTCCATCACTAAAGTGTGAAGATCATCTTGTTTCGGAATCCACAAACGATTCTTGAAATAGAGTAAACCATCGTCCTTCGCTTCGAGCTTAAGCTCAAGTTGACGTGGTAATTCCTTACCCATCAAATTTTGTGAAACACAGAATTGCTGAGCTTGAAGAACACGAGTTTGAATATCAGATAGAGTTCGAACAAAATGAATCTTGACTCGCTCCTTTCGACTAAGTGCATCAGCTACGACATTCGCCTTACCAGGATGGTAGCGAATCTCGCAATCGTAGTCGTTCAAGAGCTCAACCCATCATCGTTGCCTCATGTTCAGCACCTTCTGATTAAGAATATGCTGGAGACTTTTGTGGTCTGTGAAAACCACACACTTTGTGCCATAAAGATAGTGTCTCCAGATTTTGAGAGCAAAAACTACAGCTCCTAACTCAAGATCATGAGTCGTGTAGTTCTTCTCGTGAACTTTCAATTGTCTAGACGCATATGCTATAACTTTACCTCGTTGCATAAGAACACAACCAAGGCCTAAGTTGGATGCATCACAGTAGACAACGAAATCATCGATTCCCTCGGGCAAAGATAAAACAGGAGCATCACAGAGCTTCTGCTTTAGCGTTTGGAACGCTTCTTCTTGTTTGGGTCCCCAATCAAAAGGTTTATTCTTCTGTGTCAAAGAAGTGAGTGGAACCGCAATCTTCAAGAAGTTCGAAATGAAACGACGATAATATCCAACAAGACCAAGAAAAGAACAAATTTATGTAGGTGTCGTTGGTGTATTCCAATCCTTAATTGCAGTTATTTTGGATGGATCCACATGAATACCTTGCTCATTGACAATATGTCCCAAAAACTGAACTTCTTTAAGCCAAAATTCACACTTGGAGAATTTAGCAAAAAATTGTTCCTTCTTCAGGAGTTCCGATGTCAAATGAGGGTGTTGCTCATGATCGGCTCGAGACTTCGAATAAATGAGAATATCGTCGATGAACACAATGATGAACTTGTCTAAATAAGGTTTACAGACCCTATTCATTAAGTCCATGAAAATAGCTGGGGCATTTGTCAAACCAAAAGGCATGACAGTAAACTTGTAGTGCCCATATCTCGTGCGGAAAGCAGTTTTGGGAATATCTTCTTCGAGTAAACGAAGCTGATGATACCCAGAACGCAGATCGATCTTGGAAAAACAGGTAGCACCTTGCAGCTGATCAAAGAGATCATCGATTCGAGGTAGGGGATATTGATTCTTGGTGGTAAGCTTATTAAGCTCACGATAATCGATACACATTCGAAAAGATCCATCTTTCTTTTTCACAAAGAGGACAGGAGCACCCCAAGGTGAATAACTCGGTCGGATGAATCCTTTATCAGATAACTCTTGAAGCAGTTTCGATAACTCTTGCATCTCCGATGGTGCAAGACGATAAGGTGCTTTCACAATCGGGTTGGCATTGGGTACAAGGTCAATATGAAACTCGACTAGACGAACTGGAGGCAAACCAGGCAGTTCATCTGAAAACACCTCGGGATAATCCCGAACAATCGGAATATCCTGAATACTCTTGCTCTTGCATTTCTCCTCGGTGACATGTGCCAGAAAAGCAACATATCCTTTTCGTAAATAACTTTGAGCTTTCGTACACGACATAAGTTTCAATCCACCAGATGGTTTCTCGCCACGAACTTCCAGAACATCGCCAGACGAAAGAGGAATACGAATGATCTTATCGAAACAAATCACCTCAGCATGATGTTTGGTTAACCAATCCATCCCCACGATAATGTCAAAACTTCCAAGTTGCATCGGCGTGAGGTCAATAGGAAAAAGATGGTTATCGAGGTTCAATTGACAACCACGAAGAACAGAATCGAGTTCGAGTGGTTTACCAGTAGCAACCTCGACAGATAAGGGTTTCCTCAGTTTAGTTCTAGGTATCGCAAGTAAAGGCTCAAAGGATAACGAAACAAAACTCCTATCGGCACCAGAATCGAAAAGAACAGATGCAAGTTGATTGTTAACAAGGAACGTACCTTTAACAACCTCGTTGTCAACTCGAGCCTCGTTTGTATTCAGATTGAATGCTCGTCCACGAGAGGGATTCACATTCGCGATTATGTTTGGGTTCGCATTTGCATTTACCAACCTCGGGCATTTGTTGCGGAAATGACCCATTTCTCCGCAATTGAAACACGAACCAGGTGGGAATCTCGCAGCATTACCTTGAACTTGTGCTGGAACCTGAGCAACCTGATTCTGGCCCAAATGACAAATGTTGGCCAGATGCCCAAGTCTACCACACGTAGTACACTGTTTACAGGCCTGTTGAGCAACATGATGACCATTGCATCGAGCACAGTGAGGTGTGGTACCAGCTTATTGCTTCTTCGCGGGAGGTAGGGCTGGTGGGTTCTGTGCAGTAACTGCAAAGTTCTGGGAAGCCTTGCGCTTCCTTGACTTTTTAGAAGTCTCACCCTTCTTCTTACCCTTACCCTTACCCTTACCCTTGTCTTGAGCAGAATCGGCTGACTTCTTTTTATCACCCTTACGGGTCAATTTACCCTTTCTGACCTGAGACTCGGTCAGAGTAGCAGCCAATTCAATTGCTTGACGGATAGTGGTAGGATTACTGCCAGTCACAATATCTTGCACAGAATCGGGTAAACCATTGATATACCTCTCAATCGCTTTCTCCAACGGGGTTACCATCGTAGGACACAACAAACTGAGCTCCTCATATCGATCCGTATAAGCATGGTGTTCTCCCCCGTCTTGTTTCAAATCCTCGAATTCTCGTTCTAAAGCTCGAATCTCATGACGGGGACAGAACTCTCTCATCATGAGAGCTCGGATCTCTTCCCATGTTTGTGTCATCGCCACATCGGCACCCCTATCACGCATCACTCCGTTCCACCATGTAAGAGCACGCTTCTCGAACACACTAGATGCAAACTCAACCTTACGCTCATTCGGACATTGCACATGTCTGAACGTGCTTTCTAGACTTTCGAACCACTGAAGGAGCGCAGTTGCTCCTTGAGACCCATAAAACCTTAGCGGCTTAGCAGAATTGAAGTTCTTGAAACTACATTGTGCATTATTGTTGTTATTATTGTTGTTATATAACTCGTGGATCTGGGTTACTACGCCAGGAAGCACTGCAGCCATTTGTTGAGCAACAAGGGCTGTGACTTCTTCAACAGTAAAAGGTTGAGCATCACGTCGAGGAGGCATTGTCTAACAAGGAAACATGAGAAACGAGTGAGGTCGACAATTGGAAAAACAAAAGAGGTATTGGAAACATAGACAAAACACAAGGGAGGCGATCATTCGTTTGTTACCTCGAACAAACAAACAACACGCAGTGACTAATCAAAGTAAATAGGTCATAATAATGTATCACTGAAGACATGCTCGCCTATAACTGAACACTCACCCCAAGAGTTCCCAGGTAAGAGTGACTGGTCCGATACTGCGGATTTGTACGAACACTCTAGCCTTAGACAGAAAACTAAGGGTACAGGCATTCACCCTTCCAGTTTGCACGTGTTCACATTATTTAGACCCAAACTTTGACGAGATTTTGAAAACTAAGAGGGTTCAAAACCTTATAACAGAGGGTTCAAAACCTAGTAATCAATCATCCTAGAACAGATGATTAATTTTCGAAGCGGATTTTCTATTGTGTTCTCGTTGTGGTTATCACCTAAGGATAGGTGACGGTATTGTTTTAAAATCTAAACGCAAGTAAACTCGCGTTGGGGTCCTAGAAAGTTATAGTCTAGGTCAAAGCATTACTAATAACCTAATTCCCTATAACCATTGGCTCCGATACCAACTCTTCTGTCACACCCCGACCACGTAAAACAACAAATCGTGACGGAAACATCGGGGAGTGTTGTAACAGAATCATCGTTTCACAACCATGGTAATTAAAAGTTTCATTTTATTGATTCATTAAGTAATGTACATTGTCTTTAACTAAACAAACAAATTAAACATCGTCTATTATCGTTATTATGTCACTAAGGCCTCGTCCAGATCCTATATAACTCATGCATCCTAGCAACCAACATCAAGCAACACCACCTGAAACAATTGTAAAAATAAAGTCAGCAAAGAAATGCTGGCGAGCACATAGGTTTTATGAGAGTATCGGATTCATGGCTCGTTTATATGTTGCGGTACCTCATTAGACTACAAGAGTCAAAAGTACAAACCTTGTTTTGAAAAGTGTATTGCAACATAATTAACCAACTCAAATCAAGTTGATTATGGTTTATAAAATCTCGTAGCCATGATTCTTAACCCAAAAACATTTTTTTAGTAAACCAACTCCTAAAATATCTCGTAAAATTCGTTAATAAAACTCGTATGGTTTATATCATTTCAAAAACCTCGTTGTGTGACATCGTTTCAAATCATTTCCCAAGTGAACTAAATAATGACACGCAAACGAACCGAACGAACACGAACAAGGTCATGTTCATGTTCGTTCGTTAAGGAAATTAACATGTTCGCGAACTGTTCACGAACGCATACCGAACATAAGTTTATGTTCGTGTTCGTTCGTTAAGGAAATTCAGTTGTTCACGAACAGTTCGTGAACACTGGTCTTGAACACAAACAAACGCAAACGAACATTTAACTTGAAAATGAAAAAAAAAACATCGTTATCTCTAAACATTGGATATAAGTAGTTAAATACAACCAGCAAATGATAAATCAAAATACAAGAAGTCTACTAGACCACCAAACGATGAATCAAGTTTAACTAATTTAGACATAATTATCCCCAAAAATGTCTTAGAATGTCCAAATTTTAGCTAACTTAGAAAAAATAGGATTTTAAGTTTTCAATATGTTTAGATAAAAGATTTATTATTTATTATTTTTTTATATAATCAAACGAACACGAACGAACGTAAACTAACATATTACCGGACGTTCACGAACGTAGTCGAACGAACGAGACCTGTGTTCGTGTTCGTTCACTAAGCTAACCGAACGAAATTTTTTGTTCGTGTTCGTCCTTTAAGCTAATCGAACGAACATAAACGAACTTCCCGTCGAATGGTTCACGAACTGTTCGCTGAACGTTTGGTTCATTTACAGCCCTACACGCAATGTAATATGATAGAAACACTTATATATAAGATGTACCAGCGGCGTATCTACCATGATTCTATCATACTACACCCGTCCCATTATCTAATCACCACCCAAAACCAATCGTTTATCCAATTCGTTTATCTCGTTTAAGTCGTATCAAATCGTTTAACTCGTCTCAAAATCGTATTCGTTTTAATTGTGAAACTACTTATGGTATTCTCGCTAATAACATTCAAACCTTCGTGACTCGACTATCTCGTTTCTCGTATTAACAAACCACCAAAGGGTAAGTTAATAATCATCAGATTCGGTCGTTACCTACATAACCCCCACACATAACCATGGGTGTAGTCTGATAACGGGATTTGTCAGATCCTATGGTACCATAACCTAATACTAGCCGGCTTGATCAATGCTAATGAATGTCATTCGTTAGGTAATTACGTCCAACAAGTTTGTTCACATTATCGAAATCGTTATTAGATTAATATAAACCATCTTAATCGTTTTTTAAACTGTCGTTTAAATATCGAAATCGTTTTAATACATATGAATCACCCCAAAACAATTGAAAACAGTAAAATAGGGGAACTATGTACTCACATTGAATAGAAAGGTATCCTTGATCTAAAGAACTTAGTGAAGCTCAGGCAAAACAAGGAAATTCAAGTAGTACATAGTAATCGGATCACTAGTAAATAAATCGACACCTAAATAGAAAGATCGGACAGAATGAGGTCTTGTAAACCAAATGAGTATTGGAACTCATGTGATATGGATTAACAAAGCCTACATTCTAGATCGGAACCTAACCTAAGTGCTTTCGACCCGTTACGACCCATTAAGGTAGCTTACGCTACTTTAACGCGTCATTCGCGTAAAACGCGTTCTAGACGTCTAACTAGTCCTATGACAAGTATTATATGCCCTAACATGTTTAATTATGTTGCATAATCAGTTAGGTGACAAATGTTTGGGTTACATATGTTTAAAATCCAATTATGCAAGAAAAGGGCATTTTGGTAAATTACCTAAGGCATATAAACTACCTATCATGCAACTACTTAAACTAGGTGACCATAAGGTATAACCTTGGAAGGTTATTCCCTATGCAACTATGGTCACTAATCATGCTTGGTCGGATCCTAATGATCGACCAAACGGGTCGAGTTCGAAAGTCTAAGCGGTGGTTTAGACCGCTTGACTTACTATTCTAAACAAGCACTAAACTAAAAGTGACGAGCTAAGCATGTTAAAACATGCTTAACTAAGTTAGAAAAACAGGTTTTGATACCTTAGAGTAGTTTGGTTGCAAAATACGCTTAAATTCGCATTTTGACCGAAACTATGACTCGTCACTACGCCTAGTCAACATGGTAATCAGTAGGTATAGTCACTAAGGACTATAACCATCGTGATTACGCTCACGTTGCGAAGTTCAAATGAACTTCTCGTTGACCATTGACTGGTCAAAGCTGAAAGTCAAACACTTTTTGACTTTCATGCTAGGAAAGCTATAAAAGAATGAAGGAAGCTTACAATGGGTCCTTGCTTGAACTTGATCTTATAATTCTCAGGTATAAAGTTATGAAACCTCAACTTAGAGAATTTAGATCAAATATGAGTTGTAACAAATGAAATGCTAGGCTATTTATACTTGTCATGAACTCACAAGATCAAAACAAGTGTTTGTGTGGCTATCAAGCATTAAATCCTAGCCATACAAGTGTTAGAGGCCAGCTAATTTTCCTGGGGAGGTGTTAACTTGGCTACCACACAAAGGAATTTGCAAAACAGCCCCTGAATTATCAACCTGTTGCTGAAAAACATGTTTCTGCCCAGATGTGATGGTAGTGTGGCGCGACCACAAGGCCCTACGGCCGTCGCGCGACGCCAGGGTGTGAGCTGAAAGTTTCAAAGTTTGGCAGAAATGGTCACTGCACGTGTTTAAACTTGTTTTCGACGTTTTTAACCTCCGTTAGACCATTTTCAAGGCTCTACAAGGTCGTCAAAGTGTAGGGAACCTGAAATATGCTCGGAAATTGTTGGATCGTCGTGTGACCCGAACGAGTCGTTCAGAAGAGTTTTGAGTCAGAATCAAAGGCAGAATCAGTGATTCTAACTTGATACAGCTTGATTCTCCCTATTTATCTTCTTATTAACGATTTCAAAGCTTTTACAGATCGTTTGACAAACTGGCAGCACCTCGGCTCTGAAATCGAAAGTTACAAATGAACTAGCAAGCTCAGCTATTTATAGAGTTGTTATTTCATACGAAATAGGTAAAGTTCATTTCGTACGAAATGAGTATTTCTCATTTCGTGTGAAATAGCTTTAGCTATTTAGTGCGAAATCACCTATAAACACTAAAAACCTGTTTTCTATCCTGCTGAGCACTGGTTTATCCTATCTAGATACAAGACTCTATAAAGACGGAGTTAACAGACATCTATGCACCAATAGACTCCCCCTTGGATGTTGACGAAGTCTTTAGCATCAAATCTTCAGTCTTTAGTCTTGATCTATCTTTTCACTCTGCCCAAAATGTCTAACACTGTCAATTTCTATTTTCAAACTCCCCTTTGAATGTTGATCCAGAATGTAGACTCCCCCTTTCAATATGCTGGAGCTCGAGTTCTGGTTCAAACTTTACACTATCTATGCCATGGGAATCTTGATCCCTGCTTCTCAAGAATATAACATTACAATCTATTGACTCTTAACATCTTTTCTTGTTTTTATCAGTTTTTATTTAATAATCCACTTAAGTATCTAGGTCCAAGTTAATGACCCTAGGCACTTAATTTATCTACCAAGTCCAATTTAATGACCTTGGTTGATCTGAAACAAAGCAAAACTGACTTTTGTTCAACATAGTTCAAACATTTTGAAAATTACAAGTTTCAACTTAATGAACTTGTTTTGACTTTTCATTTACAAGTTTAACATATTAAGCTCCCAACTCTTCTGTCCAGCACAGAAACTTCTTGCATCTTCTTCAAACTGCGAATCTGAAGATCAGCTTTCCACTTTGGTTTGTCGGAAAAATAAAGCAGAAATGAAAAATCTTTTTGGATTTTGAGTAAAGTTTCTATACTAGAATGCTAAACAGAAAAGAAATGCAGTAAATGTAAACTATTTACAAACATATTTTTGGTGAGCGTGTTAGGGAATCATATCAGCTGTCGACAAGTCACAAGTACCGTTAAGCTTCGATTTCATATTCAGAATTAAACAATTCGCTTAGATTGTCGATATACTGATCCACTTAAATTCTCACACAAATTTCAATCTGTCCAGGATACGAATTAGGTGTATTTAAGAACTTAAACTCATTCATGTGTTCCACCTCTTGAATATACTCCCGTATCCAGATCCCAGTATTCAGTCTTACAGGTGAGTATACCACAGATGATATCTGTAAGGGGTTAAATGCGAGGGCCATGAGAACTCAGGCTATTGCTTCCGCAAAATCAGAGAGATGATGGCTTCGACTTTAAGTGGGTCCCCTTTAGAGGATCTTTTTTACAACAGCACATGATTAGCATTTTTCAATGTTTCATCATTTTTATGCTGAGGGCGGTGCTATATTTCAAGCAAGAGAAAAGTATTATACGGGGACTAGGCCATTGCTTCCGCAAAATCAGAAGTCCCGGGATAATACCCCAGATATCACTGAGTATAAAGACCTAGTATTTCAGAAAGAGAGGTCCTTCAAATGAGATTTCAGGGGTTACCTATATATCCAAGTAGTGTTCCCCACGAAATAAGCAAGTAATGATTTAGGTTTATATCCCGAATAAACCTACTAAATGTGTAAAAACCTACCGGCATATCATCAGCGAGACTGCTTAAAGCTTTTAAACTTTACAATACTTTAGCATACCGCAACTGTCAAGCTGATGTACTATCATTTTCCCTTTTTACACAAGCTCTTTTTCCAGTTTTCTATTGTTTTTGGATTTTAAAATTTTTTTTATTGTTTTTGTATTTTCTGAAAATATAACCTACCTCCCCCTAAATACCAAAACAAGTAAAAAAATGACAAACCATTGCAGATTGCTTTTCAACATCATCTACAGTGGTACCTTCATCTACGCCAAGAATCTCCTCCAACACCGATAAAAGCTTCATACCGTTCAGTTTTAAAAGATATTGACATCGAGTTTTATCAAACGCTTTGGTATGTAAATCAGCTTTTTGTTTGTCAGTGTGGATTTTCTCAATTCGTATCAACTTCTTCTCGAAACAGTCCCGGATGAAGTGATGATGAATTTCAATGTGTTTCGTTTTAGCGTGATGAACAGGACTTTTTGTTATGTTTATAGCTGCCTCATTATCAACAAAGATAGGTGTGTTAAGAAATTGCAAACCGTAGTCTCGCATCCGTTGCTGGATCCACAAGATCTGAGAGCAGCAGCTGCTAGCAGATACATACTCGGCTTCACATGTGGATAAAGCGACAGAGGTCTGCTTCTTGCATTGCCAGGTGACCAATCGTGGTCCGAAAAACTGGCACCCCGCTGTTGTTGACTTAGCGTTAACTTTGCAGCATCCGAAATCAGAATCAGAATACCCTTCGAGCGTGAAATCGCCTTCTCTTGTATACCACAACCCCAGTGATGGAGTTCCTTTCAGGTAGCGTAATATCCGTTTCACAATTACCATATGCGAAGCTCTTGGGCTTGACTGAAACCGCGCTGCGAGGCAGGTTGGATACATGACATCGGGTCTTGAAGCTGTCAAGTACATTAGCGATCTGATCATGGAACGATACATCGTTTCATCTACTTTCTCTCCGGTGAAATCAGGGTTTATCCCATGGTTCGTCGCTAACGGGGTGGAAGCTGGAGTTGTCCCGGACATCCCAAATTTCTCTAAGATATCATGAACATACTTCGTCTAATGTATGAAAATTCCCTTAGGCAGTTTATCAACCTGAAGTCCCAAGAAGAATTTCATCTCACCCATCGATGACATTTCAAATTTTTGCTTCATAACTCTTTCAAAATCTTTGCACAGATTTTCATTTGTTGACCCAAATATGATATCATCCACGTATATCTGAACGATCAGAAGATGTCTGTCGACTTCTTTGGTGAAGAGAGTGGCATCCACTATTCCACGGATGAAGCTGTTGGCAAGCAGATGTTGAGACAATGTCTCGTACCAGGCTCTCGGGGCCTGGTGTAAACCATACAGCGCTTTATCCAGTAAATAAACCTTGTCTTTATGGATTGGATCGGTGAAGCCCGGTGGCTGTCCGACATATACCTCCTCTTTTACCTTCCCATAGAGAAAAGCCGATTTAACATCTAGCTGATAAACTTTAAATCCTTTCCAAGATGCAAATGCTAGGAAGATTCTGATAGCCTCAAGTCTAGCAACAGGAGCATACACTTCGGTGAAATCTATACCCTCCTGCTGACTAAAGCCCTGGACTACGAGTCAAGCTTTGTTACGAATAATAACCCCTCGATCATCCCTCTTGCACTTGAAGACCCACTTGGTGTTTATCTTCCTGTGACCATCAGGTAAGTCTACCAATTTCCACACTCCTAATTTCTCAAACTGACTCAGCTCCTCTTGCATCGCGTTGACCCAATAATCTTCAGTTAGTGCTTCCTTATATGTTCTCGGTTCAATCTGCGAAATAAAACAACTAAGTGAAAACTCTGTTTGTAAAAAACAAGTAAGGCCTTGGTCAATTTGTCGTCTTGTGCGGACGCCTGATTGTAATTCTCCAATAATCAGCTCTTCTGGATGGTACGAAAGAGTTCTCGGCATCACCTCGCCTGGAACATCTACTTCGCCTTCCAAATTTGTGACATTCTGATTTGCACCTTGTTCACTGACTGGAATTGTTTGACTTGAAATCTAGATCTGCTCCCCCTCAGAATCTGAATTACCAAGATCGAATATAGGCCTATCATCAGATTCTAGATTATCGTTGACTGTCGTCTGATTATCAAGAGATTGCTGAATATCATCATGTTCTCCAGCATTACTAGGACCGGCTTCATCGTCATTGGAAGCTCGATATTGATGTCTAGATGACTCAGCTGGGAATCTTTCTTGTGATGTTTCATATTCCCTCAGAATATCTAACTCGTCAAAGAAATCTGGTTCTTCTTCTATGTCAAACGAATCCCACAAAGTATCATAATTAAAACGCCATGAGTCTCCGGGATTCTGAAGTGGCATGGTATAACTTTGACACTCAACATTATGTGCTTCGATGATCCGCTTCAGGCTTGGAACAAAGACTCTTTTCAATGGACTTGCATAACCCATGAATATTCCTTCAATGCTCTTTGCACCAAATTTGCCATAAGGTTCTAGAACTGTACAGGGAGACCCAAACGGTTCCAGATACTTCAGATTAGGTTTGAGGTTGTTGATTAGCTCAAAACATGTCTTGTTGAATTTCTTCATTGTAAGAACCCGGTTGAGTGTATAGCAAGCGGCTGAAACTGCTTCTGCCCAAAAGTTGACTGGTAATTTCGAATCAGCAAGCATCGTCCTAGCTGTTTCAATTAGCGTCCTGTTATTTCTTTCAGCTACTCCATTTTGCTGCGGATTGTAAGGCGCACTAAATTCTTGCAATATACCTCTCTCATCACAATACTCTTCCATTTTATTGTTCTTAAACTCTGTACCGTTGTCACTTCTGATTCGGGTTTGGTACAAGTTTTCAATTTTTCTGAACAATGTCATCAAACTTTCAAACGTCTCATCCTTTGTCTTCAGAAATGATACCCACGAAAATCTCGAGTAATCATCTGTTACTACTAGACAATAGAGATCACCAGTTATGTTTTTGACGTTCACTGGACCAAAAAGATCCATATGAAGTCTCTCTAATGGTCTCGAGACTGAATTAACCTTCTTTTGAGGATGTGATTTCTTCTTTTGCTTGCCTTTAACACAACTAATGCACTTCCCCTCAAGATGGAAACCTTTCACATGAACACCAATTACAAAGTCGTTACGTACCAGGTGATTCATTTTTCGCAGGTGAATGTGGCCCATCTTTCGATGCCACAATTGTGATTCTTTTTCTGTTGCTCTTGACATAAAGCAGTGAGCCTGACCCGTGGTAGTAGTTGCTACACTCATGTCCAACACGTACAGATCATTCACTCTAGGTGCTCTCATGATAACCCACTCTTCGGGAACAACAAATCTTGGTTTCAATATCAAACATTCCTTATCCGTAAAGTGCGTTGTATACATACGATCACAGATCTGAGAGATGCTCAGAAGATTGTTTTCAAGCTCGGCGATGTAGTTTACTCTTTCAAACGTGACAATACCATTCGATAAAGTTCCTTCACCAACTATTCGACCACCTTGATTGCCTGCAAATCCCACATATCCTCCATTAAACCCTCGAACATCATATAGTAGGGTCTTCTTCCCCGTCATGTGTCGAGAAGCTCCACTATCCATAATCCAACGTGAAACGGATCTTGGAAGCTCCTGCACATATCACAAACACTTAGTTAGATTTTGATGCCACCCAAGCCTCTTTTGACTCAGGTAGCTTGACGTTGAGGTGAGTTTTTGCAGTGTATAGTGGCGAAAAATTCTTGTCATTCATCTTTAAGCTCTCCTCAGACCCAATCTCAACCTCTTTGTATAAAAGGAAATCATTTTTAGGAGGTTAACTAAATGATTGGTCTTTCTTTGGTACATACTTCTTTTCAGAAGCAATAAACTTTGGTTTCTCAAGTTTCTCATAGTGATCCAAAGGAACATTCATCTTTACCGGAGTGGTAGAGGATGATTGTTTTTCCGTCTCAGAAACCTTTGGTTTTGGAGAACTCGATTTCTTTTCAACTGATTTTGGCTTCCATGCTTGTTGAGGCGAAGCAACCCGTTTGTAAAATTTGTCAGTTTTAGTTACCACATTCTTTACAGATTCAGTTTTGAATTTGGTGTTTTCATTTTTCAAAACTTTCTTCTCAACAACCATTGGAGCCTTGCCTTTTGCATCAACTTTCCTTTTCTGACTCTCAACAACTTCAGACTTAGGCTTTAAGTTGGTGCACTTTCATGCAATGTGTCCAACTTTGTTACTTAAAGCATGTACGGGTGTCAGTTACCCGACTTGTGCCTTCGGTCTGAGGCTGTGAGGCCTTTTCTTCAAAAAACTCTTCATTTGATTTTGAAAAAATCTCAGATTCTTGTTCGAAATGAGAACTCGAGCTTTTCACAAACACCTTTTTCTCAACAAACTTCTTGTTTTGAAAATTTCTTCTTTGATAATTCTTACCACCCTTATAACCACCCGACCATTTGTTTTTATTGTTGTTAGAAAAACGCGGCGGTACAACAGGTTTTTTGTAGTAAGCTTTATCTTTTTCAAAGTTTAATTGCCTTTTGGAACGTTTCAAACCTTCGATTTCACAGACATCAAACACAGCCAGTTTAAAAACATTTTTCAATTTGTCAACATTCACATTTTCCAAAGGAAATTCAAGGTCCGAATACAACTTATCCGATCCCGACATCTTGTACATCACAAGATTAGGTTCTTCATTTAAGTTGTTTTTGGATGTTGATTTAGGAATATATTTGTCCAAGAAACATTCTTCATCCTCAGTTGAGTCACTTTCAGTTTTCAAAACACTTTCAACCATGTTTTTAACAACTTCGGACTGAACACTGTCTTCATCGGATGATGAAGTGAATGTGACATCAATTGTGTCTGGAAGCTTAACTTCATTTTCTTCTTCATTATTAACCAACCCGGATTTTTTCTTTGAAAAATTGTTTAAAACTGGCGGTGGAACCTGATGATACCCAACCCCAGTTCCATCCGAGTATACATCTTCGCCTGCTTTGTTCTTCCCAATTGGTTTAGGAACGATATGTTGAAGAACAAAACTTGCGGAGTTGTAACTGTTTAGTTTCAACTGGATGCGTTCGTTTTCAATTTTAGCTTCTTGAAACTGAAGCTTCAACTTAGCAATCTCATCCAATTGTTGATTAATTTGCTCTTCTTTTACCCTAAGAACTCCAGTCAGTTGAAGATTTCCTTTGTTTGTTTTACCATTTCTTTCATCAGAATCTTTTACCGCTCGTTTCAGCTTCTCGTAATTTTCTGAGAGTTGACGGTTTTCATGAATTAATTTTTCGTTTTCTTTCCTAATTCTTTCTATGTCAGTTTTATCATTTTCAATTTTCTCAGTTAATTCTTTTAATCTATCATTTGAAGCTTTTAACACTTTGTCACGGTTTAAGATTTGATCTTCAACATCTCTGACTCTTCCTGTCAGTTCTTCGGTCTTTTTACCGCTGAGGTAAGCAAGTGTACTACAAACCTTGCAGTCTTTCATGCAAGTTTTGCAGTCACTCTCAATCTTTGCTTTCTTACCTGAATCATTAGTTGCATCATTAGTTGCATCATTCGGACTGGCCTTGCTTTTAGACTCAGTTCCAGAACCAGAAACTACCTCTAACTCTTTCGCTGCAAACACTTTGTCAGCCATCTTCTTCAAATTTTCTACATTTAATTCTTGTGACGTGTCAATAATCCCGTCATCAACTTTCTTTGGTTGTGACTCTTTCTCCTTTTCTTTTTCTTCAGCTTCTCCTCCTCCCCACCACATTCTCTGTCTTGCTTCTTCTTCTTCAGCAATTTGCTCGGTGAGAGTTTCAACACTGACAGAATCTGGATCAACAGCTATGTTTCCGTTGGGATCTAGGTAACATTCTCTATAAGCATCCCATCTATTTGCCATTTTTGCTTCTTTCCATGTATGATAAATTTTACTTTTCATGTACTGAGCTTGCATCTTTCTGTTGATGTATTTTACTTCTTCTGTTCTAGAATCTTTGAAAGGAACAATCTTTGTCATAAACGCATAGCCCACTGCATCTTCTTCTGGTGGCAATTCATTCCAATCGAAACCCTCGTCATCATGAATAGCAGCAAGTGCTCTAGATTTTTCTTTGGGGGTATCTTCAAGCTGCTTCATTCTGGGAGGTTCAGATTTGTTTTGATGGTAAATTGCTCTTTTGTAATAATCCTCTCTGAATGGATTTGTCGTATCATCAGCAGATGCGTTTCGACATTCACGTTTAAAATGTCATTTTTGTTTACATTTAAAGCACGTGACTTTTGATTTATCAAACCCAAGCTTTGTGGAAGGTCCGCCAATAGAATGTCTGCCGGTAATCTCCATGAACCTTTGTGCCCTTCTGACCGCACTAGCCATACACCATCTGATATCGATCAACTCCATCTCTTCTGGGTCGATCTGATCATAGTCCTCCTTGGTGAGGTTAGTGTTTCCAATCTTGCCTGCCACAAGGCTCTCGTATGATTCTAGGACATATGCTAAAAACACCATTTGCTGCTTTGCGGATTCTTCACTGAAATTTTGAGCATTCTTGAGATCCACAGCAATGTTACATTGGAACAGATTCTTTGGAACTGATTGACTTGGAGTAGTTGATGATGAACCTCCATGAAAACCACTGTTTGAACTTTCTTGATTTGACATGTTAGAACTTTCTGCTGAGAAAGTTGTCTCAGGGGACACAGTCTTCGGGATCATACTTCCTCGATAATATAGCTCAACATCCTGCTGGTATGAGGAATGATTGACCTTGTTTGATTTCTTGATCTCAAGTTCATGACTCTCCAATCTTTCGATTAACAGATCAACCGTCAGATCCTCCGACTTTACTGTGTTCTTCAGCATCAAAGCAAAGTACTGCCAGTCTTTCTCATCAAGCAGCGAGTCAAACAGTTTGTCAACCAATTCTTCTTGAGTGTACACGATTCCGTGTCTTGCAACTTCCAGCTTCAAATGCCCGAATCTTTCAATCATCTTTGACACTGATTCGTTTTTCAAACATCCAAACAAATCGAATTCTTTTCTTAACAACTTCTTTTTGTTTTTAACAATTTCGGCACTACCCAAACATTTTACTTTCAGTTTCTCCCATAGATCTTTCGAATTTGTGTATTCAATCAACGATATTATGTCATCCCTCACGGACTGATGAAGTAAAGCAATGCATTTTTGTTTAGCAACGAATCTTTCTACTTCATTATCTGCTATATTTTCATAATCCGATCTTCCCATATCAAAACCATTCTTCATGCTTTTCCAACTGAGATATGCAAAAGCTTTTAGCCATTCTTCAAACCGTTTAGCCCATCTGTTGTATTCTTCAATTGCCATCAGCTTGGGCGGTTTGTTGTATGTGCCATAGGCACTTTCTACACTCAAAGCATCAGAAAGGGTTTTCTTCGCACTCGGATTTGGAGCATTTTCATTTGTGTTGTTTGATGTATCATCTCATGTGCTTCCAGTGTAAGCAAAACCATCACTAAACGGATTCAGAAAATCATCCATCTTTACGTACCACTTGTTGGATCGTCGTGTGACCCGAACGAGTCGTTCAGAAGAGTTTTGAGTCAGAATCAAAGGGAGAATCGGTTATTCTAACTTGATACAGCTTGATTCTCCCTAATTATCTTCTTATTAATGATTTCAAAGCTTTTACATATCGTTTGACAAACTGGCAGCACCTCGGCTCTGAAATTGAAAAGTTACAAATGAACTAGCAAGCTCAGCTATTTATAGAGTTGCTATTTCGTACGAAATAGGTAAAGTTCATTTCGTACGAAATGAGTATTTCTCATTTCGTGCGAAATAGCTTTAGCTATTTAGTGCGAAATCACCTATAAACACTAAAAACCTGTTTTCTATTCTGCTGAGCACTGGTTTATCCTATCTAGATACAAGACTCTATAAAGACGAAGTTAACAGACATCTATGCACCAACAGAAATATCTCGGATGGTCGTACGGTCACGTTGTTCGGTTAATTACGACGAAACTCGAACGGACGCGAAAACGAACCAAATTAAGCGACGAGTGGTATTTTTGCATGCCGATCACTAAACTAAAAATATTTTAGTGTGTACAAAAATTTTGGATGTCCAGATGTGGTCAGAACGTAAGATATGCGCGTAAATGCAAACTTACGTCGTTTTTGACACTTTTAGTCCCTGTAAGATCAAATAAGCATGTTTTCGCACACCGAACCACTCAAAGCTTATTTTTAAGCTATGTTTAGGTTATATATGGTATGTTTATCCTATGATCAAGTTCCGGACTGTACGTTACTATACAAATCGGTATAGTTTCGCAGTTTGACACAAATAGTCCCTGCGATCGAACAAACTTGATTTCAACACACCAAACCATCCAAAACTTATTTCTAAGTTATGTAAAGGTTATTTAAGGTATGTTAAGCCTATGTCACTATTCCGGAGTGTTTGTCGCGTTAAACTGACTGCGTTTACGCACCAGTTTGCGTATAACTTTCCAGAAAGCGATTTAAAGCTTGAAATCGGAATCGAATCGAATCGTAAAATCATCAAACACAAATATACACATAATAAAACAAAAACACATTGTTTTATTGATAATTAACATTGTTTTATATTGTACATCGATTACAGAGCACATTTTTGTTACAAGAGAGTTCTTCATTTTCTTATAGATAGTTTTGGATGAGATGGTAATGGCATTTATAAGAGCTTCAAGATAAACTAAGAGTCGTGTACTTAAAGAATAATGGATCACCCTCGTATACTTTTACTATTTTCTGATATATATATATATATATATATAGGGAGCCGCTAGAATGAGAACCACCACGAGTTATGAGAACCACGAGAACCGCGCCCCGCGGGTGGCCGTCGGCGACGAAATTTTTTTTACACCTAGATCCGTATATTTTAGGACCGGGTGTAAATTTTCGGTTCAAACGGCGCGCCCGAGGGGGTAGTTTTTTACGCCCAAAGTTTGGTAAAAAAAAAAAGAAAAATTTAAAAAATTAAAAAAACCCAAACTTTGGGCGTAAAAAACTACCCCCTCGGGCGCGCCGTTTGAACCGAAAATTTACACCCGGTCCTAATATATACGGATCTAGGTGTAAAAAAAAATTCGTCGCCGACGGCCACCCGCGGGGCGCGGTTCTCGTGGTTCTCATAACTCGTGGTGGTTCTCATTCTAGCGATCCCCTATATATATATATATATGACAAAGATCCGTTAGGAACCACCCCTTATTGCAAGAACCGCGAGAACCAGTGTGAACACAAACAGTAATTCCTAAAAAAATCTAAAAAACACCCAAAATTTTTTTTTTTTTTTTTTACTATTTTTTTTGAAAAAATCGCTATATTTTGTTAATAAAAAAAATAAAAAAAAAATTCAAAAAAAAAAAAAATTTTTGAGTAACAGTTATCCATGCACATGTGCATATGTGTCGTTTCTTTGTCAAATTCCGTAATTCATTACAAATAATAGCCAATTGCACTTTCATTTACACTACTACGTGTAATACACTATTTTTTACATTACCAATGTTAGAAATGCACATGTGCATCTATATGTATTAACAGGAAATAAGGTGTTTTGGTACACTACTTTCTCTTTCATCTATCATTCCATCCATAATACACAAGCATGCACATGTGCATTTTTGTCATTTCTTTGACAAATTCCGTAATTCATTACATATATTAGACAATTGCACTTTCATTTACACTACCATATGTAATACACTACTTTTTACATTACCAAGATTAGAAATGCACATGTGCATTCATATGTATCAACATGAAATAAGGTGTTTTGGTACACCACTTTGAATACACTTTCCCTTTCATCTATCATACCATCCATAATACACTACCATTACCTCCTACCATCCATAATACAATACCATTACCTCCTACCATCCATAATACAATACCATTAACAATATTTTCACTTTATTACATGTATGTAAACACCATTTATACCATCCAATCAACATATTACATAAAAAATTGACAACTATAACCAAACCATCAACCATTAGATATAACTAACCAAAAAACATGTATATGGGTCTACTTCTCCATTCAAAATCACAAACTTTTTGTACCAAAACACGTTATATCATGGTTATACCTAATTATGCACATGTGCATTTTGAATATTGGTAATGTAAAAAGTAGTGTATTACTAATGGTATTGTAAATTAAAGTGCAATTGTCTATTCCTGATAACGTATTACCGAATTTGTTGAAGTAATGATACATATGCACATGTGCATGGATAACTCTTACTCGAAAAAAAAAAAGTTTTTTTTTTTATTTTTTTATTTTTTTTTATTTTATGGGAACGAAATATAACGATTTTTTATTAAAAAATATTAAAAAAATAAAAAAAAAATTTTGAGTGCTTTTTTTATTTTTTTTAGATTTTATTTTGTGTTCACATTGGTTCTCACGGTTCTCGCAATAAGGCTGGTTCTCGCATGAACCTTACCCTATATATATACTAACACGTTGTGTATTGTTGTTAGTCATAACGATTATTATTTATAAATGTTTATAAAAAATGAAATAGTCATAACATGTTTATAAAAAAATGAAATAGTCAAAGTGATAAAGCTTATAACAAAAAAAATGAAATAGTCAAAGTGATAAGTTTATAAAAAAAAGGTTATTGGATTTTAATAATCCTAATTTTCAACAGTTGGCCGATAATAATCTCAACTTTAAAATTTCCCTCCAATAATCTCAATTTGTAAAAGTTTGGCCGCCATTGATCATTTTCAATCATATATGAATTTGGTCTCCTCAATAGATTCAGTTACACCTAGAGACTTCTTAATTGATTTAAGTGCACCTATGTTGGATAAGGATCAATGGCGGCCAAACTTTTACAAGTTGGGATTATTGGAGGGAAATTTTAAAGTTGGGATTATTATAGACCAACTGGTGAAACTTAGGATTATTAAAATCCAATAACCCAAAAAAAAGAAATAGTCAAAGTGATAAAGTTTATAACAAAGAATACAATGGTTAATAGTGCATGTAAATATTAATATATACTTATAATTATTATTTAGTACTACATTTATCAATTATTAAATATTAAGATCTGTAGTATTATAAGTCGTAAAATCTTATTTTGAAAGGAATGTCAGAACTCATTTCCTACCTATACAATTTGAAGTTCAGGGAGTAGTGTCAGGCAGCTTGCTTGGCACTTCTCTATTCGACCAACTCATTTTTAATTTACTTTTATTCCCAGTTTAAAATTACGGTTTCGTCCTTCGTTTAAAATTACGTCTTTACCCCCAGTTCAAAATAAAATTATAATGTTGCCCTTAGCTCAAAATTACGATTTCCCCCTCAGTTCAACAACCCATTTTTTATTTTATTCCCAGTTTAAAATTACGGTTTCGTCCTCCATTTAAAATTACATTTTTACCCCCAGTTTAAAATTAAATTATGTATTTGCCCCTAGCTCAAAATTACGTTTTCGCCCACAGGTCAAAATAAAAATATGTTTTCCCCTAGCTCAAAATTATGATTTCGCCCTTAGTTTAAAATTATGATTTCGCCCCCAGTTCAAAATATAATTATGACTTTGCCTTCTGTTCAAAATTATGATTTTTTTCTCATTTTCGAAATTACGATTTCTCCCCTAGTTAAAAATTGTGATCTTGCTATCATTTTACCTTTTTTTTGCAAAACTATAGTAGTGTTTTATTCTGCTTGGTTGACTCAATGTAACTTTTATTGTGTCAAACATTTGTCTAACACTCGCTCATTGGTACTGACAAATTAGTATTTTACCCCAGCTCAAAATTACAGACCTGTCATCGTTTTAATTTTTTTAGCAAGACTATGGTAGTGTTTTGGTTTAATTGGTTGTCTCGATGTATTTTTTTAGATCGTGTTGTAAGTAGTATGTACAAGTAAACTAAATACATGCACACATGTTATGAAACTAAGAAATATTCAATTTAACGCCCCGCAACGCGGGCGGGCATAAGTGTAATTTTTATTCGTCCATGCATGCCTGGTACATGCTCATTTGTCCTGAAAAATTACAATTTTGCTTCCAGTTTAAAATTGTAGTCTTTCCATCGTTTTAAATTTTTTTTAGTAAAAGTATAGTAGTGTTTTTGTTTTAATTGGTTGACTCGATTGTAATTTTTTTTAGATCGTGTTATGAGTAGTATGTACAAGTAACTGAAATACAGACATACATGTTATGCGAGAGAAATATTCGGCTTATTGCCCCGCAACGCGGGCGGGGCAAAAACTAGTTTTATATAATAACAATCAATGAAACATCTTAGGAACACTGCTTTCTTTTTTTTTTCTTTTTTTTTCTTTTATGAATTTTGACCTTTAATGGTATTTTTTCTTTCTGTTTTCTTTTTTTAACTTTATTTTTTTTTATCTTTTGTCTTTTATGATTTTTTTACTTTTAGTGATTTTTTTGTTAACTTTTTTTTGTTTTTTTTTTTGTCTGTTATTAGTGTTTCTTTTATTTTTTATTGATATAACTGTAACCGATATGAATGTTTTCTTTTATCAATCTTCGTTTCAGTGGTTTCTAATGAGTAGAGCCAATAACGACCAAAATCATAGGAACAGTGCTTTCTTATTTTTTTTCTTTTCTTTTTATTTTTGTCTTTTATGATCTTTGACCTTTAATGGTATTTTTTATTTCTGTTTTCTTTTTTTAACTTTATTTTTTTTATCTTTTGTCTTTTATGATTTTTTTACTTTTAGTGATTTTTTTTACTTTTGTTTTTTATTAACTTTTTTTGTTTTTTTTTTCTTTTGTCTGTTATTAGTGTTTCTTTTATTTTTTTATTGATATAACTGTAACCGATATGAATGTTTTCTTTTATCAATCTTCGTTTCTATGGTTTCTTTTTTATTGATATAACTGTAACCGATATGAATGTTTTCTTTTATCAATCTTCGTTTCTATGGTTTCTAATGAGTAGAGCCAATAACGACCAAAGTCACGCCGCGTAGTAGAGGAAAACGATCAAACTTTTGTCGCATTGCACGGTGAAAAAACCTTTTTTTTATGTTTTCAATTGGTATTACTGTAACCAATATCAATATTTGCTTTTGTGGTTTTCAGATGAGTCGAGATAATGAGCAAAGTCACGTCTCATAACACGAGGGAAAACCGATCGTACTACTGCCGCGTAGCTCGAGAGGAATACCCGATATCGATATTCGCTTTTATATAGAGATCTTTGCTTTTATGGTTTCCGATGAGTCAAGCCAATAACGACCAAAGTCACGCCACATAGCATGAGAGAAAAAAGGGTTATTAGATTTTATCACCCCAAACTATTGGCTATTGGCCGCTGCCACCCCCAACTATCATTTTGACGCCCGTCACCCCCAACTTAACACTTAGTGTATTCTGTCACCACGTCGTTAACTGATCACTAACTTTTGATCCTGTTACTATACGTTTTGGGGTATCATAGGGATCTTGAGAAGGTTTTAGGGATCTTAGGACACCCCCAAAAGTATATTAACATGATTAAAACTTATTGATTTGGTGACAGAACACACTAAGTGTTAAGTTTGGGGTGGTGGGTGTCAAAGTGATAGTCGGGAGTGGCAGCGGCCAATGGACAATAGTTAAAGGTGATAAAATCCAATAACCCGAGAAAAAACTATGATACTCCCGCCACGTAGCATGGTGGGGGTGAACCTTTTTTTTCTTTTGTTTTAATTGGTATTATCGGAATCAGTATCATTAGTTGTTTTTATTGTTTTCGTTGAGTCGAGTTGAGTTGATAACAACCAAAGTTACGTCGCGTACCACGAGAATCAAGCACCCGCCGCGTAGCGCGGGAGAAAAAAACTAGTTTATAAAAAACGAAGTTCTCTAAGGTTTTATACTTTGAATTTTAACGTGACAAAAAGTAATATTTAGACGGAACGTGGCACTAGTCATAGCGGGTTTTGCTTATTAATTAATTAACTCTATAACAATTAGGAAAACGTATGAACAGTGATTTTTTTTTCTTTTTTATTTTTTTGCCTTTTTGGGCCAAACATATTTACAATTTTGTACCACTTTAAAATTACGATTTTGCTATCAGTTTAAAATAACGTTTTTATCCCCTCTTCAAAATAAAATTATGTTTTTGCCTCCGGTGAAAATTTACAATTTTGCCCTCGGTTACAAATTACGATTTTACCCCGTTTAAATTTACAGTTTCGCCATTAGTTTGTTTTCTTCCTCTCAGGTAAATTACGATTTTACCCTTACTTTAAATTTACATTTTTGTCAGCGTTTTTGTTTGCTTTCCCAGACAAATTACGCTTTTGCCCCCAGTGTATAACTACAGACACAAGATGGAGGAGTAGTGTCAGGAAGCTGCCTGGAACTCCCCCATTGGTCCAACCAATTTACGATTTTATCACCGCTTTAAAATTACGATATTACCATCAGTTCAAAATTACGTTTTTACCCCCAGTTTAAAATAAAATTATGCTTTTGCCCACAAAATAAAATTATGCTTAAAATTACAGTTTTGACCTCGATTAAAAATTACGCTTTTTACCCCTTTAAATTTAGGTTTTTTGTCATTTTCCGTTTTATGTATATATTATAGTTATTATTGCCCAAAACTATTAAGAAAAACTTTTAAAATTCAGTTGATTGTATGAACATTCAAATATAGTGAATGTCTCGGGTTCGAAGCCCTTCATGGGAAAGAAAATTTTTTATTACCTGCTGCCAAATCTTTTAAATGAAAAACCTTTTTAACATACCTTCTTCTTCCTACAGTGTAGCGCAGATTAGGGATGAACATTTGGTACCGGGTATACTCGGTACCGGTTCCCATTCTCCCCGGTATTTACAGGTAAAACACCAGTAAGTACCTTTACCGTATTAGTACCGGTACCGAACCGGTGTATTCGGTACTGGTACCACTTTTCCCCCTTTTCGGTACTGGTGCTTTCGGTACCGAATATGTACCGTGCTCATCCCGTTACATAACAAAACGAATCGATAACGTTTAAATTCCCCGCCGCGTAGCGCGGGGAAATAATTTTTATAGCCAACCGGTACGGTACCGGTATTTACGAGTAAAACACCGGTAAGTACCGATACCGAACCGGTGTATTCTCTACCGGTACCACTTTTCCCCGTTTTCCGATACCGGTTCGGTACCGAACGGGTACCGTGCTCTTCCCGTTATAAAACGAAACGAATCGATAATGTTCGAAATCCCGTCGCGTAGCGTGGGAAATTTCACGAGTTTATGCCTATAATGAAATTAATAAATATTTAACTAATTAAATTGTATTAGATTTTATGGCATGTTAAAAGAAATGATATAAAAACAATTTTAGTTTTAATAATGATAATTACTTAATTAGTTTTATTGCAATCCCCTCACTTGTGCCCTAGTGGTAGGAGACTTGGGTCTTCCAATGGAGACTCAAGTCCAATTCTCAATTGTGTCATATTGAGTTGGATATTGAGCAATGATGGTGACAAACTCACCGAGGGGGGTTCGATCCTGAGCCGCACCCCGGTTTTCATCCGGATGTTACTTCAGCGAGGCTTCTCGTGTGGAGGCAGCATGGTTTCCGGTGGAACGCCGTAACCAAGTCTGGCCAACCCAGCGCGGACCCGATTAAGACAACGTCAGTCTGAATAGACTTGGCTAGGGCCGCCGATTAAACAGTGTGACATTAGATAACTCAAAAAGAAAATCACCGTTAAAAAAAGACTTACTAACAAATAAAAACAAGAATAATCAACAATAAATAAATTAATCAAAAGCTTGACTAATAAACTTACTATTGGGCCCATATCCCAATATTGAAACTCGATTTTAAATCTCACATGTGTCATACTAAGATGAATATAGGCAATGAAGAATTTAGATTAGGTCTTGTGTAAGGTTTTCGGTTTGATTCCTGAGTCCAACCGGGTTTTCGGCCCATCGTGTGTTACGCTAGAGAGTTCTGCTCTTGTGGTGGCACAACGACTGTCAAGTGGCAGCCAACGGTATGGTTTCCCTGGGGAACATCCAAAAAAAGCCAAACTTTGAAGCCACCGTGGGCCCGGTTAAGACAACATAGTTTGACCAGAGTGGGACAATACGGGGCTCTTCGATTTGGAGAGTGTGGTAACCTTATACATGAAGTTCACCATTAAAAAAAATCAATATTGGTCCCATGGCATTATAGCCTAGTGACATTTTAGGGGTGAGATAAGCCTTAGAGACTATTAAGTTCTGGGTTCGATTCCTACAAGAGGGTTTTTTTAGATTTATTGGGTTTCCTCCTAAATTGGTGTATAAGCATTATTACTTAGTGGAGATGAACATGATAGAGTGGTTCCACTGGTAACACGATTATACTCCAATGGTTCGTCAGTGTTCCAAATTTGTCCTTAAAAAAAGCTATTCATTATTGGAAGTACGGAATAGATTACAATTAGGATAACTGGTTTTCGAACTAAATTTATGACAAAACATAGAGAGTAACACAAATTTATACCACTGAATGAAAACGTGTTATATTTGACCAAACTCATTTCCAAACAAAATTTAAGTTGAGACGTAGATAACCTAGAAATGTACATAAAATAAACAAAATCGTATCATATTTGACCTGACTCCTTCTCGAATAAAATTTATGTGAAAACATAGACGAACTCAAATTTATACCGACAAGTACATAAAAATAAAGACGTAAGAAATTATTTTCTTGAAGTATCAACGTACATGGGTTAAACCCGAAGCTTTAGAAACATGAGAGTGTCCAAGCAACATTTTATAAACCTTTTAAAAATTGTAAGAGTTAAATGGGTAAAACCAGAAAGCTAAGGAGGTGGCATGGTCGGTAAAAAACCCCCACCGACTACCTTTTAAGAGTATACTAGTAATTATACTCGTGCGCGTTACGTCGGGATACATTGCAAACATCGAAAGAACTAGTCCAAACGTTTTATGATGCGTTAACCTTATGAAATTTTCAAAGTTGATGAGGTGTAGAAATACAGTAACACAGTTCAAGGAGTAAACACGCAAAGTTTGAAACTTAAGGGGGTGGTGACAGTAAAAATGGAGTAGTAGTGCAAGGAGTAAAAACGCAACGTTTAAAACTTGAGAGGGTGATAGTGCAAGGGGTAAAGACACAATGTTTAAAACTTGAGAGCGTGGTGGCGTAAAACAAATGAAGTAATAGCGCAAGGGCTAAAATATAAAGCTTAAAACTTGAAAGGGTGGTGGCGAAATTCAAACTTGAGGGTTAGAATGCGGCCCGCGGCGGATGGAAACGTATAGTAAGATAATACACGATTCGTAAAGGCACAACGTGTAAAAGACAATTTCAAAAAAGTGCAAAACACAATATGTAAAAGACAATTACAAAAAATTGTAAAACACGAAGTGTAAAACACAATGCGTAAGACATTTCGTAAAACACAATGCAATGATATTTGCAAAAGTATGAGTAGTAGTCTAGGTACAATTGTAATTTTTTTAAAGTTTGATAGATGTAAAAATGGAGTAATAGTGCAAGGGTTAAAAACGCAAAGTCTAAAAAAGGCAAATTGTAAAAGCAGAGGGGTGGTGACGGAAATGTGTAAAAGATGAGAGAGTGGTGGTGAAAATGTAAAAGTAAAGGAGTGATTGCATAAATGTGTAAAAGCTGAGGGGGGTGATGGTGGAAAGGCAAATAGGCGTTGTGCTGGAAAAGTTTAAAATATGAGGATGTGATTACAGAAATTCAAAGTAAAAAAGGTTGTGGTGTCAAAGTTTGAAAGTTGGGGGGTCGGTGGCGTAAAGCCACCGACCTTTTGTTAAGATAGATAGATAGATAATATGATATACCAAAAAATTGTTAAGATAGATAGATAATATGATACACCAAAAAAAAAAGCAAAGTGAATTTCGTTAAACATATAGAAATTAATAACAAGGTGTAATGTTGATGATTTATTCATCATTGTGGTTTGAAATGGGGTTTTCGTCTAAAGTAAGATAAGTTATACCTCTAAGTAAATTCTATAATTGATCAGTAAGATAATAAGATAATAAAACATCTTGGATACCACTATACAGATTTATTACTTCAAATTCATTTTACAGCATTATATACGTAAATCCATATTATTCCTTTAGACATCGTACAAGCCTTTTTTTATATTAATAACAATCAAAGACACGATATCTTTATAGCCATACAAATCCTAAATTACCAACAAAAAAAAAATCCATTCCATGTTTTTAGTATTATTTTCGAATGGAGAACATGACACACGAAGAAGGGAATTTTGATGATACTTAGCCAACTTTTTTAAATAAAATTATGATAAATTATGGAAAAAAATATATATAAATAAGGACTTTTTAAAATAAATTTTCATTATGTATATGCCTCATTAATGGTTATAAAAAAAGTAATATTTTCTTAAAAAAGACTAGATTTGTGTTTTCACCATAAAAATGGTCACTTGTATGACTAATAACAAGAAACTGTGCATTTTATAGTAAAAGCAATTTTCTTTTAATCTAACAGAAATTTCTTTTGTATTTTGGATATCCGACCGATTCTTGAATTGAAAAATGCTACAAATAATAAAATATTAGTTACTAGAGTTTTAAAGACGGTTAAAACTAAAAAACTAGTTCAACTGTTTTCTTAGTTTAATTAATGGTATGGTTCCGTTTTAATGGTTTAACAATTTGACCAGTCATTTAGAACTATGGTTTGTTTGGTTGTTTTCCTAAGTTTTAAGGCTATGCAATGTGGCATAGCGCCACCCACTACGTTAACGACCCCTACGGCGTCGTAGGGGTGCCATCAGCCGGCGCTAAAGGGAGGGGGGGGGGGGGGGGTCACCAAGGTGATAACAAGCGCTAATCGTTGCAGATGTGAGAGCCACCTTGAGCGAGTTAATCAAATATGTTTTTTTTAACCTTTAGTTAAATCACACTATACGAGTTAAACATTAACAATCTACGTGGCGCGATAACTAAAATATGTGCTTTAACCCATACCGGATTAGGGATGTGTTACCGGTATCAAAATTCACCAAATATGGGTATCGGTACAGGTACGGCCGTACGGGACCGGTATTTGAAAGCAAGATTCGGTAAAATACCGTACCGAACCGGTACCGAAAAACGCCAAAAATAATAGAATCTATATTTAATTGGGCGTAATGTGTCAAAAGACCCATCCTTGAAGGGGGTATATCCATATAACAAGAGTTACAGTTCATGGTCAAACGCAAATTCTTCGTAGGAATAGACACATTCATATTCGTATGAAGAATGTATCTAACATATGTTAGTGGAAAAAATCATGCATGTCAATTCACAAAACTAATAAGAGGAAAAGAAACCAACAATAACTTAAATTAAACCAATGTATCAGACATCTTTAATTCTCTAAATCACATTCATAAAAAGAAAAAGAAAAACCAAAACTAAAAGGAAAAAAAAACCTAATTCACTAGTCACTACCAGAAAACTGTACAATTTTCTGACACGAAAACCGATGTCAGAAAATAGCCCGTTTTTTAGTAGTGACGTAAAATCTTGGATCGCTTGAAAACTTCAGTTGTGAAGTGGGTTTGGTCCGGACGGGACTAGTCTTTTTGATACGTCGTATCTTGGGTCGATTTCATCCAACGACGGCGGTTGAGGTGGTGGGAGAAGCGACTGGAGATGGTGGAGTTCTTGGGACATGAAGTGGAGACGAGCCGGATATTTTCGGTTGGAGATAGCGGTTGTTGTTGTGGCACATTTGTGGTAATTGCAATTGCCACGACGGGGATCCGGGGTGGCGGTGATAAGTAGAGGGAGGAGTAACATGATCAGCAAAAGGACTATCCGAAATGAGAGAAAGTTCTTCATCTTCTTAAGATTTTATGAGAAATGGTAATGGTGAATTTGTGATGGTGAAAGGGGTATTTATAAGATAAATAACTAGAGTCATATTGCTAGTATAAACTTATCACTAATTTAATGGATCACCGTAATTATATTGTTATTAGTTTTTATAGATATATACTAGCCAATTTGTTTATGTGTTATAACTAACTAAAGTTTTTCATATTTTATTATCGTTTAGAAGTGTTTATAAAAATCTAAATGTAAATATTCTTAGTGATAATGATAAGGTTATAAGTAGGGTTAATAGGTATACGGGTTTAATGGATCGGTTAGTCGGGTTATTAATCAAATTGCATATTACGCACAACATGCAATTAATTACATCATTTACATTATGTGTTTGTTTATGTGGTTTTCGATTGTGTAAAACATGTATCGGTATTCTTTTAATCATATCACGACTTTAGTTTTTTATTTCTTTTTCAGTTGTTGTATTGACTGATATACTATATATGTTTTTGAAAATATAAACTTTGATATACTATTTTATTATTATAACATTTTACTTTATTTTTTTTATTTTTATCAGGTTAGAAAATCGTGTATACACACAAGTTATAATATTTTAATTTGTTTTTTTATTTACTAATAGGTTAGAAACTTATGTGTTATACGTGGTTATATCAATAAAATGTTAAACTAAATAGTTATTAATAAACGAAAAAAAGAAAAGAAATATGTAAGAGAAGAAATATTAAATAAATAAGAGAAAAGCTATTATTTTAGAGGAAAGAAGCAGGATAATAATGATTTAATATTATTTATTTAATAGAAGAGATGCAGAAGAATAAGGGTGAGAAGACATTAAAAAGTGACATGTGTCGCCAAAGATTTTCATTTACCAAGGTTAAAACCCAATTTCTCATTTTACCTTAAGCGCGTATACACGGGTTATGTGGCGGCGGAGAGTTATGTGCGATTGTGGAAGATTTCTAGGGTTTGATTCGTGTGACAAGGAAAAGGCGATTGAAGACAAAGAAATGTAAACATAATCTCTAGATAAACAAACCTATGTTCTCAACAAAGATGCATCAGTTGGATTGGATGAAACTATGTTCAACATTAGGGTTTGAAAGACAACAGTAGAAAAGGGAAGAATTGAATCAAATGGAAAGGAGTGAGAGTTTTGTTTAAATAGATCGGGTTACAATGGGTTATAAGGATATACATGATTGCATACATGGTGTTGGGAATCGACACGGGTCAAACACGAACACAATCAACACACAGAACTCTCACACACACACAATTAAGAACACAAAGATTTATAGTGGTTCGGTCCGGTTCTGACCTACATCCACTCTCGGTAACTAGGAGTATTTGCATTAAGCTTGGTACAATTTTACAGATACATAACAATCTCATATATATAAGATTGAGGAAAGAGAAGAATGTCCCAAAACATGATCCGTGAAATCTGGATCACCAAGACTTTTATTCTTTTATCAACTTGATCAGCTTTGCTGACCTCAGGTTGATCAAGTTGTCAAGTGGCTTGGCTTCACACTCAACAATCTCCCACTTGAAGCCACGAAATAATCTTCACCTGTGCTTCAACTGTGCATCAGTGTTTCTGTAAAAAAAACTTTGATCTTAACACATTCCTAGTTACCCGGCCTTCTCTTCAATTATCCTGAAGGCCAGTTGAAGCTATGCAAAGCTTCAACTTCTCTAAGGTGACAACCTTAGTCAACATATCAGATGGATTTTCACTTCCTTTGATCTTCTTCAACTTCAGAGTGCCTTCACTAACTTGCTCTCTGATGAAGTGATATCTCAGCTGTATGTGCTTTGTCTTCGAATGGAAGACATGATTCTTTGCAAGATGAATTGCACTTTGATTGTCACAAAACAGTGCATAATCAACTTGTTCCTTGCCGAGCTCTTTGAGAAAATTCTTCAATCATATAAGCTCTTTGCTTGCTTCAGCAACTGCCATATACTATGCTTCTGTGGTTGAAAGGGCAACACTTTTCTGCAGTCTGGACATCCAGCTTACTGCAGTGCCTCCCACTGTAAAGACATATCCGGTGGTGCTTTTGTAAGATTCTTTACAACCACCAAGGTCAGCATCCGCAAAACCCTTCAGAATAACATCTTTCCCCTTAAACTGTAATGCCACTTTTGACATCCCCTTCAAATATCTTAGCAGCCATTTAACTGCTTCCCAATGTTCTCTCCCTGGATTGGACATAAACCGACTAACAACTCCCACTGCATAAGCTATATCTGGTCTCGTGCATACCATTGCATACATGAGGCTACCAATTGCCGATGCATACGGAACTTTAGCCATTTCTGCTTTGTCTTCATCTGATCTGGGTGACTGAACTTTAGAAAGCTTAAAGTGACTTCCCAAAGGTATGCTTCGAATCTTGGCATCTTTAAGGCTGAATCTTTCTAACACTTTCTCAATGTACTTCTCTTGAGAGAGTGTCAAAGAACCATCTTCTTTGTTTCTAAAAATACTCATCCCGAGTATTTGGTTTGCAGCTCCCAAGTCTTTCATCTCAAATTCTTCAGACATCTGCTTCTTCAGCTTCTTGATATCTGTCATGTCTGAACCTGCAATCAACATATCATCCACATATAGTAATAGAATTATATAAGAACCCTTAAACCTCTTGATGTAACAACAATGGTCATTGTCACATCTCTTGTATCCGACTCTTCCCATGAAGTTATCAAACTTCAAATACCATTGTCTGGGCGCTTGTTTCAGACCATACAAACTCTTCTTCAACTTACACACCAAGTTTTCTTTGCCTTTAACCTGAAAACCTTCTGGTTGTGTCATGTAGATATCTTCTTTTAGGTCACCATGTAGAAAAGTTGTCTTGACATCTAGCTACTCTAGATGCAAGCCTTCTGCTGCTACAATACTGAGAACAAGTCTGATGGTAGTCATTTTCACCACTGGAGAAAATATTTGATTAAAATCAATTCCCTCTTTCTGCTGAAATCCCTTGACCACTAATCTTGCTTTGTACCGTTTGGTACCATCATATTCATCCTTGACCCTGAAAACCCACTTGTTCTAAAGTGCCTTCTTCCCAGCTGGAAGCTTTGTTAAGTGCCAGGTCTTGTTCTTCTCAAGCGACTTCATTTCATCTTTCATTGCTAACTCCCACTGCAATGAATCTTTCAACCCCATGGCTTTTAAGTAACACCGGGGTTCACCATTTTCTGTCAAAAGTATGTAATTGACGGATGGTGAATATCTGTCTGGTGGTCTAATGACTCTGGAGGATCTTCTTGGTTGAAACTGAGGAGTTTCTGGGGATTCTGGAATTTGAGGAGCGACCTCTTCTTCTTCTTCTACAGAATCATTACTAGAATCATCCCCTGAGCTCCCACTGTCGATTGACTCATTCCCATTTTCTGGAATGTCGACTGAAGCTTCTTTTCTTGTTTCACCACTTTCAAATTCAACATAGTCTTTCTGAACTTCTGGTCCTTAGGTGTTTCTGTCTTTATACAATTCGTTTTCATTGAAGACAACATTCTTGCTTCTGATTACTTTTCTGCCTTCATTATCCCAAAGCCTGTAACCCATTTGTTCTGACCCATAACCAATGAATGTGCACTTCTTGGATTTTGAGTCTAACTTATCCCTATCACCAGCTTCTAACAAATCGTAAGCACTACAACCAAAGACTCGTAAGTGTTCGAGTCTTACCTCCTTTCCTTGCCACATTTCTTCATGCAACTTGAAATCTAAGGGACCGGTTGGTGAACGGTTGATCAAGTAGGCTGCAGTGCTAACTGCATCGGCCCAGAATGTCTTGGGCATCCCGGCATTTAGCCTCATGCTTCTAGCCCTCTCATTCAGAGTTCTATTCATTCTCTCAGCTACACCATTCTACTGAGGAGTTCCGGGAACTGTCCTGATCATCTTTATCCCTTCCTTGGCGCAATAGTCAGTGAACTGCTTGCTTATGTATTCACCACCATTATCAGACTTTAAGCACTTTACCTTCAAGTTAGTTTCATTTTCAACAGCAAATTTTCATATCTTAAAAGCATCAAATACGACAGATTTATGCTTAAGAAAATATACCCATACCTTGCATGTTGAATCATCGATGAAAGTAACATAATATCTTGAGCCTCCTAGAGATAAAACTGAGGTTGGTCCATATACATCTGAGTGAACAAGCTCTAACTTCTGAGCTTTCGGTGTCCTCCCTATCTTCACAAAAGTAACACTCTTTTGTTTTCCAAGAACACAAGGTTCACAAAATTCAGTTTCCACTTTCTACAAGTCTAGAAACTTACCTTTCTGGGCCAACATCTTCAATCCCTTTTCGCTCATGTGTCCGAGTCGGTTGTGCCATAAATTTGATGGACTCGGACCGATGGTCATTGCATGAACACCTTCAGCAGAAACTTCTGCCATGTATAGAGTACCTTGCTTCTTTCCTTTGGCAATCACTAAATTGCCTTTAATCACTTTCCATTGTCCACCCCCAAAGTGAACATTAAACCCTTCATCATCCAGTTTACCAACTGAAATCAACTTTCTCCTCAAATTAGGAATAACCCTGACATTTTTCAATGTCCATATAGTTCCTAATGAGGTCTTCAAGTCTACATCTCCAATACCTGTGATATCAAGCATTTGATCATCTGCTAAACGAACTTTACCAAAGTTATATGTTCGTAGATTCTTGACCATATCTGGGCATGAGATAGCATGGAAAGAAGCACCTGAATCCATAATCCAAGATTCAACTGAATTTTCAACAGAACAGATGAGAACATCACCTAATTCTTCCGAGGATACACTGTTTACTTCTTTCTTTGAAGCGGGTTTTGTACATTGGCTTCTATAGTGACCTTTTTCTTTGCAATTCCAACATTCAACGTCTTTTCTTTTCTTTGACTATCCCCTTCTTCTGGACTTGGACCTGCCTCGACTATGTCCTCTTTCGTTTCTTCTTCCTCTACTTTCTGTATGCAATAAAGAACTAGAATTAGAAGTCTCACCATTGCTTCTCCGTCTGATATCTTCGTTTACTATCAAGTAACGAATACTATCGAAAGTGAGTTTGGTAGTGCCGGATGCACTACTAACAGCTGTGACTGTGCCTGACCAACTGTCGGGCAACGATGATAAAAGGAGTAGTGCTTGTACTTCATCTTCAAACTTTATTTCAACTGAGGCTAAACGAGAGATAATCGAGTTAAACTCATTTATGTGAGCGGTAACCAGCATGCCTTCCTTCATCTTGGTGTTAACCAAATGTCGGATGAGGAATACTTTGTTTGAAGCGGATGGTTTTTCATACATGTTGGACAAAGCTTTCAATACACCATATGTGGTTGTTTCATTGACAATGTTGTAAGCAACACTCTTTGCCAAGGAAAGCCTAACCACACCCAAAGCTTGTATATCCAACAACTTCCATTATTCATCATACATATCATCTGGTTGTTCACCCGACATAGGTAAATGCAAACTTTTCTGATATAATAAATCTTCAATTTGCATTTTCTAAAATCCATAATCACTTCCATCGAACTTATCAATCTTGATTTTACTATCTTCTGCCATTAAAAAAATTACCAAATTACTACTAACCAAACGGGTTTGTACTGCTAAGTGGTAATTTATACGAGCAAAAGCAATAATCAGAAACAAATAACTTATCTGTTTCAAGCTTTAATGGCAAGGGACAAGTATTGATGGATAATGAGATCTTATTCAAAGTTGAGGGACCTTTCTTGATAAAATTGAGAAATTCAATTTTCTTTACCAGAAATAAAAGTTGAGGGGCCTTTCTGATAAATTGAGAAATTCAATTTCTCCACCACCAGAAATAAAAGATGAGGGGCTTTCTGATCAAATTGAAAACTTCAATTTCTCCACCAAAAATAAAACACGCATGTATGTCTTCTTCTTCCTACACACAGAACAAAGAAAAGCTTCTTTCTCCTTCTGAAATCCAGCGAACCCCAAGCAGAATCGAAACCCTAGACCTTCGATTTTGAAACCCTAGATGCGATATTCGGCAACAATGATCTCTAATTTGAAACCCTAGGCGGCGGCAGCGGGAAGATGACCGGCGGTTCTGCCGGCGGTTCTGATGGTTGTGGCGACGGTTCTGATGACGTTGAAGGCGGTTTTGATGGGAACCCGGCGGTATGGACGGCAGCGGCTTCGAACAAAAAATGGCTGACGTGAACAATCCGGTAGAAACTGATGCAAATCAGAACCCTAGTTCAGATTTCTGCACCTTCAGGTATCTTCTTCTACACCTTCGTTTCTGTTCATTCTGTTCGGTTTCTGTTCGGTTCAACAACACTAACCTGAGCTCTGATACCAGTTGTTGGGGATCGACACGGGTCAAACACGAACACAATCAACACACAGAACTCTCACACACACACAATTAAGAACATAAAGATTTATAGTGGTTCGGTCCGGTTCTGACCTACATCCACTCTCGGTAACTAGGAGTATTTGTATTAAGCTTGGTACAATTTTACAGATACATAACAATCTCATATATATAAGATTGAGGAAAGAGAAGGATGTCCCAAAACATGATCCGTGAAATCTGGATCACCAAGACTTTTATTCTCTTATCAACTTGATCAGCTTTGCTGACCTCAGGTTGATCAAGTTGTCAAGTGGCTTGGCTTCACACTCAACACATGGTAAACAACTATGTGCGCCATAAAGCAAAAACTGAGTCCTTAATATGGTGTCGCGTGGCACAACTTATTTTCATTTATATTAATAATATTGGATAGATAGATAATAGAATATATAATAAACAAATAAAAGAAAATAAAGACAAAAATTATATATCAATAATATTAGTCACATATAATCTAATATATACTGATCAAATTAATTAATACTAATTTAAATATTATTAATAAATCATTGAAGAAAATGACATGTGATATGTAATTTTTATTAGAAGTAGGATATGATATGATTATAATTACCTCTATAATTATAATATGAAAGTGTTCATACTATTTGTAACACCTTGAAAATTCATGTCCTATAATGTATTGACACGTGTCATAGGTTTAAACGTGTGAAAGAATATTCTAGAAGGACTAAAGTTGACAAACCTAGAAAGTATGTGAACGTACGGGTTCAAAATGTCAACAGTGAATAAATATACTTTACAATAACCCTACATGATGCTAATACCTTTAAACGAATAAATCATGGATCATACGGAGCTAAATATGAAAGAAAGTGAGAGATTACAAACTACAGGGGTTAAATGTGTCAACATGTTTAAGTTATACCTCTGAGTGAGCTTTTAGCAAACCTGAAGCTTTGTAACGATTAATTATGCTCACTAGAATGCACGATAAAAATTTCATAAAGTTTCGTTATCGTATGAGAAAGTTATGATCAAATTCGTATACGAGGGGTTAAAGCGTTAACGTGAAAGTTTATGACTTTTCGGGTAATAACAAAGTGACCAAGGACTCAATAAAGCGGGTATAAGCCTTGAAGCCCTTGTAAGTAAATGTGAAGGGGTCAAATTTCAAGAAATAAGTTTGGTTGACCCTTCGAAAGGCCAAGAGACAAAGATGCAACAACTGGAAAATGTGAAACCTGATTTCAAGGCTCAGGCGGGCCGCGTAAGACATGTTAAGGTCTTACGCGGTCCGCGTCAGACCCCCAGTTGCAGAAAAAACGGGCAGCAGCCTGTTTGAGCTTTTAACCGACTTATAAGGGATATTTTCACTACATGGGCGACCCCTAAACAGTCCTGGGCACTTAGGGACATCTGTGGATGATCCATGGCCATTGCTATCATGATTTGCCAATGATCTAAGGTGATTAAAGCACTATAAAAGGGCCTTGTGTTGCAACTTTGTAACCACACCTTCCATCTGCATTTCTGATCATTTCTGGAGCTCCAAAGCAGACTCAAGTGATCACTAATCGTGCATAGGACTTCAGTAAGTATGCTTAACCTTTCTTAGTTAAGTTTTTGCTTAGTTTTAGCTTAAAAGTCAAACCGTCGTAATTACCGTTTGACTTAGCGATTAATCATTGATGGTCCAGTGATTAGTCGAATTGAAAGTAGTTATAAGTTGGTAATCATGTGGGCATTAAACCCTTAAAATGGCACCCTCTGATTCCCACTATATCTAAACCATTTGTCGGGTCAAAGTTGATTAGAAAAAGTCAACAGAATGCTAATATTCTAATTAACGCATAATTAACAATGCAGAAGGTGTGTAACCTATTTTATCACTCATATAACTTGGTAATAAGTATAATAACTGGTCTAAGCTTGTTTGATCCGACAATTTTCTGTTTAGACCCGGTTCGGAACCGAAAGTCGCAAAACTTTGACTTTTGCTTTGACTTCAGTTCTGACCCGTTTTAGTATGATTAGGAAATGCCTTAGAGCTTCCTTAGGACCAGGTTACATGCTAGTATAACCCTCTGTGGTTATACACCTTGGTTCCTTAGTTATCCAATTAATATGCATGATTCCGTTAATTGCCTATATGTTGACTATTATGCCCTTTTCACCATAAAACGTGATTTTTGAAAGTGTAAAAGAGTAGAAACCTTAGTTACTGAATTATAAACTTGCACCCAAAATTTTACATCAGTTTGAGGTGTAGATTGAGAGTTATGCTCATTAGCGTAATTAAAAAGTCTTTTAGCGTTTAAACGGCATAATTAGCATATAGCCTATTTAAACCCACTTTTTGATATCAAACTTCTTACCCACTGATGTAATATATTATTTTGGGATTTTTGAAGATTTTTAATTAATTTTAGGCTGAGCATAACTTAGAGTCATAAGCTTAATTCGGTAATTGTCGGTTTTGCCCTTTTGGGCTATAAAATGAGTTTTACATATCTTTTTAACCCCAAACCTTTTGCTACTGATTTCTTATGATAATTAAATTATTTTAAACCTTATGGGATAATAAAAATATCATCCTTCTATATAGAACCCGGAAACGGCTTCTAATCGCCTTTTTAAGCGTTTTTAACGCATAGTATATACTAAAACTATTTTAAACATACAAGGGTTGATCCCTACTGATATTTTAGGTAAATTATAATAATTTAACAGTAAGCAAAAGTTGTTTAACTCAGACTTCAGTTTTGAGCTTTTCGGCTTATGTGAAATTACCAAAATGCCCCTACGGTGCATCGTTTGGTTATAATTGATAAATTTCACATATATGCAATACCCTACTGTTATAACTTAGTAAATTAAGTATTTTTATTAATGATATCAGACCTGTAACTCAGGTTAATACTTAAACTCTTTTATAACCTTGTAAAAGACCAAAATACCCCTACGGGGCATAATTTGAGTTTAAATTCGTTTCGGGCATAATAAAAGTTATCTTACTGATGTCACAACATATTTGAGGCATATTAACTTAGGAAACCTGTATATGACTCTCAAAGTCACCCGTTACGCCTCTTGCGCGTTCGGTTCGGTTTATGTAACTAGTTTGCATAAATTAGCCGAAACGGGTCAAACCTTATCGGTTTTATCTCAAAATCCAGAATGTGTTTAGATTACCCATATTAAACAAGTCTTCAAACTTTTCGGGTCTAAATCACATTCTATTCCGGTCTTCGCTTAATCGTGCGTTTGAACCGTACCTATCTTTAAAACTAACTGGTCTAAGCTTAAGCTTAACTAAAGGCCGTTAGGATTCTAATAGGTTATTATAAGCCTTTGTTCCAAAATAGGATACCGGTAAAAGCTACCCGCATTTGCTAATTGTGAATTATACTTGCAAAGGTAAATACTTTTAACTTATTTTCCCTTATACGGGCTTGGGGTACGGTATATAAAATACCGCTTGGTCGGGCATTCGACCTTAATCGATTAGTGGTTAAGTATTATCGAGATGACCCGTTTAAAATATGTTTTGTTTGCTTAACGCCTTTGGGAGTTAATGACCATGTCCCGGATATCCTTGGCATCATTTTACGAAATGGCCACGACCTAAGTGCGGGGTGTAGGCGTACACCCGTCAGTGCATAAATAAATAATGTGGTGTGTCTATTGATCTTTAACCCGGCACGAACCGGGCTACTGAACGCATAAGGAACATGTAATCCTTTTACAAGTTTATATATTCAAATAATTATCCCAAATTATAAAAGATATTTATGCCACGTGCATCCAAATCAATTTTTAATCATTTTTAAAATGAGTCAGTTGATTGTATTTACCAGTGTAAACTGACGTATTTTCCCAAAAAGATTAAGTGCAGGTACTACGCGAACTAGGCTGGCTACTCCTAGCATCAATAAAGAGTCTCGCAAGCTTAAGATGCCTAAAGTCTGTTGAACTACTGCTTCCTAATTAATTTTAATCCACCTGTGGATAAACTTCCGACTGTTGTGATACTTGATATTACAATATTATATTCGGTTGAAATATATCTTTCTTTTGCTTCCGCTGTGCATATTAAATATTGTGTTGTTTGACTATTATGTTGCCAACCACGTCACGATACTCCCCACCGGGCCCACCGGTGACACGTGGAATTCGGGGTGTGACAGGTTGGTATCAGAGCCAACGTTGAGTGAATTAAACACTAGCCTTTTGTGTTTAATCTCAATGACACAATTGCACATTCCTAAACTTTCGAGTCTAGACAAAGAACATAGGAATAATCCAAAATGTTTTGTTTTTATCTTAACTTTGTCCTTTATATCTTTTTGTTATCTTATGTTATATTGACATGTCTAAATATGCCGCCAAGATTTTTCAGACGATGAGGACGAGGCAAGGGGCCAATCACCGCCCCCAATGACCACGAGGTCGGGCCTTCGCACATGCGAGCTCCTTCTACCACCGCGAGTGCCGATCCTCGGGAGAATAGGAGGAACCTTTTTTAGCCTGCTAGACGGTCTATCTCGCACAATTCAACGCCTCCCTATCATAGCTCCTATGGGCCACAGTCAGAAAATGAGCCCGATAACCCACAACCTTCCTATATACCTCTTCAGCGATCCCTATCGCACAACTCCTTTGGCAACCCTACACCTGTTTTTCGGGGCCGGTTTAACCCGGCGAACTACATACAAGAACCAGTGGGTTTTAACCCATTAGGACCAGAGGACCACTTCTCTGAAGACAATGCGATGGACATGGACGAGGACACGGATCCCGTCGAACCTGCAAGCGGTACACCCAACCATCCCATCGAGATCTCAGATGGCTCATCTTTTCACGGATCACCCTACGGTGGTCCAGACAGCTTCCAGGCAAGGTTCAACCAGCATGAGTGGTACTTCACACCGTCTCACCATTCATCGCCCCACCAGCAACAACAGCAGCAGCAGGATCCCTCTGGGGATTCACGATTCGTGGCAGTCACGCCACCGCCTCCACCGCCGCCAGTTCATCAAGCACCTCCAGAACCGCCAAGGCGTAGGAGGACAGGCGCACGGATGTCCGCGCGAGGAGGGGATTTTCATTTTAGCTCTCCTCATCACTCAAGTGGCAGTCATTATCCGTCACTTCATGAAGACCCGCAAATGGGTGGGCCTTCAAACCCAGTTGCACCGCAGCCACCACCGATGGGTTTTGATAACCCGATTCCTACATACACTGGTTCAATGGCGTACAGCCCGTTTGATCAGCCGCCTCACACCAACTATAATTACGTTGAAGCCGACCCATACTTGGTAGCGGCCAATTACAACGCCCTTAATCCTGAAGGACCGTATGGAGCTCCTTGGGGAGTAGGGTACCCAACTCATGGGTACCAAATACCTGCTAGACCTCTGTTTCGGCAACAATCACAGTCGCCACGGTTTTCCCCACCAGAGCATGAGGAAATCCTTCAAAGATTGGACCAAGTTGAACGGGAAGTTCACAGGGATCACAGGGAGCGACAAAGTTTCTTCCAGGGATTGACGAGTTTAATAAAAGGGAAGAGCAAGAAGGACCATTGAATCCTTCAGTTATTGATTGTATTTTCCTTGTTTCAGTTGAGCCCCTGCGTGGGTTTGTCTTGCTGTTTTGACCCCTGCGTGAGTATGGTTGTCTTTGAGCCCCTGCGTGGGCCTATCTTTCTGTTAACCCCTACGAGGGTATGTTGTTTGTTTAAGTCCCTGCGTGGACTAGTATTTCAGTTTGACCCCTGCGTGGGTATGTTGTTCTATTAAAAAGTCCCGTTTAGGGCGATGTGTAATCTCTTCAATAATTAATGGAATGTTTAGTTTATGAATTTCATTTTGCCATTATATGCATAAATAAATTATATATGAAATAAACAAATCAAAATCATTCCTTTTAAAAATAATCTGCCTATTTAAATATTAACTAAGAATCTTAAAGGTATAACCTAGCCTGCATGTCATTATAAGACATGGCCAAGATGGTAAGACCTGTTTAAAAAGATTCAAATCCCTGTTAACATCTGAAAACATGTTAACTCTCCTGGCAGACGTGATTCGTTAAAATCACACACATCATTCTTAATAGGATTCTTCAAAAGATTCCTAATTTAAACTAATGATATATAAATCATGGGTTTAAACCATTAGTTAAGATGATCACATGTTGACCATCCATTAGTAATATAGTGCCTACGGGCCCTCCTCATTTTCATATGAGACAAAAGACAGTAGTAGTCTGCGACCCTGTCTGAAAAAGGTAAAGAACTATGTTCAAACCTTCATGCCTTGATTCTCTGAAATCATGGCTTATAATTTAAAAATGTCCCTGTGACTAGGCCTTGTGTGCTAATAATACTGTTATTGTTTATAATTAGGATAAATTATAATAGAAATCCTAAATAAATGTGAGTAACAAATTAACCAAATATGGTCTATGTTTACCATGGTTAATGAATTGCCCTAAAAGACAATTCCATAATAAACTCTCAAATAAACTATTGTTAATATCTTATGTAACAGTTCAAGATAAATGGCTGACTCGAACAAGATTAACAGTCATCCTCTGGAGAATAATGACAATGCTAGGATTAATATAACCAGAGGAGAGCTTCGTACACTGATGATACAGCTGTGTCTAAAGCTGTAGAGGAGCAATTTAAGGAGTATAGTGGGACTCATAGTAAAGCCTCATCTGTACCCCGCTCTAAGTCTGTCCCTAAAACTCAATCTGAGGCTCACAGCAAGCCACCACCCTCTAAGAAGGAAGGACCCAAGAAAGTTGATGACGATCGTCAGTCCTCGAATCAGCAAAGTGTTCCATCTCTGAAGATCGTACCGAAACAAGGAACCCAGGATAAGGGTTGCTCCTACAAATATTTTGTTTCATGCAAACCCAGGGATTTCACTGGGGAAAAAGGGGCCATAGACTGCATGACATGGCTGGACGAGATGGACACTGTGGTGGATATCAGCGGATGCGCTGAGAGGGATGTGGTCAAGTTTGTGTCTCAATCGTTCAAAGGTGAGGCCTTAGCCTGGTGGAGATCGTTGATTCAAGCTTCTGGGAAGATCCCACTGTACAATATGACATGGGAACAATTTGTTACCCTCATCAGGGAGAACTATTGTCCTCAGCACGAGGTCGAGAAGATTGAGTCGGATTTTCTATCATTGGTGATGACAAATCTGGATTGCCAAGCTTACCTCACGAGCTTTAATACAATGTCGAGGTTGGTTCCGTATCTGGTGACCCTGGAACCCAAAAGAATAGCTCGTTTCATTGGGGGTTTAGCCCCAGAGATAAAGGCAAGCGTGAAGGCCTCACGACCAACTACTTTCAGATCTGTGGCTGATATATCTTTGTCCCTCACACTGGATGCGGTCAGACAAAGATCGCTAAGGAACAAGGACGCCGAGAAAAGGAAATGTGAAGATGACAATTCATGGAGGTCAAACAAGAAGCACCGAGGGAGCAACGACCACAAGAAAGGGTCTGAATCTAAGAAAGATGGGCATCAATCTGGTGATAAGCCCAAGTGCAAGATCTGCAAGAAACAGCACTTCGGGAAGTGCAGGTTTGAATCGAACTCGCAGACACAGTCGAGAACTTTTGCATGTGGGATATGCAAGTCCAAGAAACACAAGACCTTGGATTGCAAAAAGTTGAAGGATTCAACCTGCTACAGCTGTAATGAGAAGGGGCATATCAAGTCTAACTGCCCAAAACTCGCAAAGAAGGCTGATGAAGGAAAGAAGACCAATGCTAGGGACTTCAGAATGGATGCAAAGGAAGCAGTACTGGATGACAATGTGATAACATGTACATTCCTCATAAATGATGTCTATGCAAGAGTGTTTTTTTTATTCAGGAGCTGATAAATCATTTGTAGATAATAAGTTTTGCAAATTGCTGAATTTACCTGTTAAAACCTTAAGTGTGAAATATGAGGTGGAGTTGGCAGATGGCACCTTAGAAACCGCCTCAACCATATTAGAGGGATGTTTTATATCCATTAAGACCCACTCTTTTCCTTTGTCCCTACTTCCTTTGAAGTTAGCCGGTTTCGACATAGTTTTGGGTATGGACTGGTTATCGCGTAACCAGGCCCAGATTGTCTGCAATAAGAAGCAAGTGGTGATCAAGACTCCGTCTGGTGAATCACTTACCATTCAGGGAGATACCCGGTATGGACTGCCTGAGCAAGTGACTATGCTCAAGGCCTCAAAGTGTTTGAAGAAGGGTTGTGTCATCTACATGGCACAAGTGACTATTGACGAGCCAAAGCCTAAGATGGAGGATATCCCCGTCGTTTCTGAATACCCTGAAGTTTTTCCTGAAGAACTACCTGGTTTACCGCCAGATAGGCAAGTAGAATTTAGAATTGACATCATCCCTGGAGCAGCACCAGTTGCTAGAGCACCTTATAGGTTGGCACCAACAGAGATGAAGGAATTGAGAACGCAACTAGATGAATTGCTAGCCAAAGGTTTCATTAGACCTAGTTCGTCTCCCTGGGGAGCACCCATCTTATTTGTCAAGAAGAAGGATGGATCGATGCGTCTGTGCATCGATTACCGTGAGCTTAATAAGGTCACTATCAAGAATAGATATCCATTGCCCAGGATCGACGATCTGTTCGATCAACTTCAAGGGGCCCACCGGTGACACGTGGAATTCGGGGTGTGACACTATTATTATTATTATTATTATTATTATTATTTAAACATTATAAATAAACAACAAGTTTTAGCTTAGTTGTTTGTACTCTTAGCTTTGGGTGAGTTTCAAAAAAAAATTGAATTATATGGTTTTAAATGTTTATAAATTAGAAAATGAAGTGCATTATTAATAATAAATAAAATGTAAAACAAAGAATTCTAAAATTCAACATATAACTTTATATTTTAGAAAATATTTATGTAATTATAATTAAATAAAATATTTCTACTTAATTGTAATTACCCAATAAATATTTTCTAATAAGTGGAGTGGTTGGAGAAAGAATTGGTATTCTTTGTGACTCAGGTTTGATTCCCACTCTCATTATTTTCTACGGCATCCAAGTGAAGAGTAAATACGGGTGGCGCCAGTTCGACTTGGATGAGAGGCGAGATTTTAGCGATTATTCCACTGTCGTGCTTTCGGGCGGGTGGAGGTCAGGTTTCCGCGCATCTGGGGAGAGCCAAGGGGCTGGCGGCATTCGAGTAGTCCACCTTGGCCACAATGCCTGGTGTCACGGAAGAAATACAAGATGAGAGGAGCAGGACATTGTCATGTACTCTGCTCGCCTCCGCATCATTATCTGATCTTGATAATGGGATCAAGACTAGACACTAGTCATTATACAATGGGAGCTCACACTATGACACGACCCAGTACAGCAAAGACATGATCAAATTCAGAAAAATGGCTTTGGGCATACAACACTAGACCAACAGTGATTACAGCCGGCCCAGGAGTGAATACATATTGCACCCATCTGGGTTAAGTAGTGAAGGGCCGGATACTTGCAAAATGAAGACGGTTAGGTTGCGGTATGACAATCGTGGCTCGAGCGAGGGGTCTAACGATAATTGTACAAAAAGTGTGCTAATTTTTTTTGTTTATTTTTAAATTCGATTTAATGAGTTCATGTACGATTATTGAAGTTGAAAGATTCAAAGGGTTTTGGTTAAATTGGTGAGATTTATGGTCATTTGACAATTGGTTTGAAGGTTATTTTAAAGGTTTGACAAAATAACGTGTGTACACAATGGATTTGTTATAATGTCGTTTAGCATGTATGCTGTCACTGGCACCACAATTTTCGGCTTCTAGATGATATGTAGAATATTATGCCACGAATAGTTATTCTTACTAATATATGTACACAATGGATTTGTTATAATCCACGCAAAATAAAAGCTGAGAGACGCAACGACTCGGCTCGATTTAGTGTGATGTCCGCGCACGCTTTAACGTGATGTCCGCACATGTTGTCCGCGGCGCAACGCCCGCGGAGTATTATCCTAGTTATTATTATTTAGCAGTAGTTCGTTTCATTATCGCTAACTAGACATGTAAAAAGTTATTAAAACCTATATAAGTTTGCAAACTTTTTGTGCATTATTAGTTGTAAGTTGTGCTTTATGAGTTTTTCAAAAAAAAAACCTTGATTTTTTAGTTTTAACCCAAAGGTTTGTACCTTTTTCCAATTTTAACCCTACATAATTTGTTTTTTTAACTTTAACCCAAAACTTTTCATTATTTGCAATTTAACTTCACAACTTTTGTCACTTATACTTTTCATCTTTCGCAAATTTTTGTTTTACGTATAGTTCTAAATTTTTCGAGTTAATACGACGCAACGTGCATGTGTGGTTCTACGTTTTTACCTCTATTTTTCCATGTTTGACAGGTTTGTCGCAATACGCATATTATAGGTCAAGTCAGTGTTGGTTGTCGATGACGGTTGTATGACATTAGTACTATTTGACACCGTTTTACGTCCCGCCGCAACGCGGGGTGTACTTTGGGGGTTTTCAAAGAAAAAATTGTTATGCATATTGTTGTCGTAACGTTGGCTTTGGGGGGTTTCAAAAAAAATGTTTTTTTTTACTTTTCACCCAAAAGTATTTCATAAATTACTTTTAACCCAAAACTATTTGTTTTTTTACTTTTAACCCAAAACTTTTTACCTTTTACAATCTATCCTCATAACTTTTTTTACTTTCAACTTTGGTCATTTATAGTTTCCATTTTTCGCAAATTTTTCGCTCTATGCTTGGTTCTAAATTTTGTGACTTAACACATCACAGCTGTGTCTTTGGCTTAACGTTTTTACGTTTCGTTCTAAATTTTGCGAGTTAACACGACTCAACGTGCGTGTGTGGGTGAATGTTTTTACATTGTCTATTTTTACCCCGTTTGGCAGGTTTAACATAACGTGTGGGTCGTAGATCGACTTAGTTATAAATAAAGAATCCCCGCCGCATTGCGGCGGTTCGTAATCCTAGTTATTATTATTTAGTAGTAGTTCGTTTCATTATCGCTAACTAGACATGTAAAAAGTTTTAGTTTCAGTTTTTTCGTAATTTTCTAGATTTCAATCCTTTCAAATATGATAAATTTACCTTTTTATACTATGAACAAAACGATATGCGGAGCTTACTTAGGGCTAGTAAGGGCTTATGTACTTATCTTTAGGCTTAGGGTGAAGGGAGTGGGTGCGGCAAACGAGCGGTAATTGGGTTTGCCGATCGGTGTACACCACCACCAACCAATGTTGCCGCACGGTGAAATGAGGGAAGGAGAGAGTGTGTGGGGGGGAGTGGGGTCCATGCCATTTTTAACCAATCACACATTTTTCCTTTTTTTTTATAAAAAGTTTACCACTTTACCAAGTGTCTAACCATTGCCAACACTTTTCAGCAAAGTTTAAACTTTTTCTCCTCTCTGACGTGGCACTCTCTGATTGGTCCATTTTAAAGTTTACCACTTTCACCTGTTTAACCATTCCCTTCACCCTTAGAACTTAAAAGTGTAAGTCTAGCTCATTACCTTTCAATAATATTATCTATAAACGGTGAAAGTGTGAGACCCCTCCTAGTACATAAGGCCCAATTAAACATATGTTTTTCGGCCCCTTAATTTAAATGTTTAAGTTATGACATTGAGCAAAACAACCTCTTCAATATAATTTTATTTATCTTCATACTTATTTCCTCATAAATAATAGAGTTAAGAAATTAAATGTTACAACAAATAAGTAGTTTTTGTGATAAAACAAGAGAGAAATAGAGAGAAACTAATTCAATCATCCCATTCATCTGATATATACATCGTATATATAAACTAGTACAATAGAATCCCTAAAAGCCTAAAGCCCATAAACATTGGGTTGGGCCATAAAATGATTGCATTCATAACACTCCCCCTCAAACATTTTATATTATACACTATCAACATTATACATTGGAATATATTGGCTCGGTTCTTCAGGACCGATATTAACTGACACTTCAGGATCAGTTATACTGCCTCATTAAAACCTTACTAAGAAAACCCAGTGGGATAAAACTTAGTTAAGGAAAAAGAGTACATGTATATTACTCCCCCTCAATTTTACATATAGCTCTTAGTCTGTGGAATTCAATCTTCAGTAATAATCGCTTGACTTGATCTTTGATGTAGTCTTCTTTGCTTAGGCTTCTTTTGATTCAAGTTGCATTGCCTTTAAATAGTACAACTCAACTTCTTCTGATTCAGCTTGCACTGTCTTCAAATAGTACAATTTGGCTTCCTTTTATTGACTCTAGTCTTCACCTGTCTTAAATATGTTGAAATCATTGACTTCCATTAGTAACATATTTAGATTGAGATTGAGCTTTGCGGGGGTCTAATAGATATCCTTCATTATCATAATCCGATAGTTGTGACTCCATATTTTCTCATGAAAAATATCACGTCTCGAATCCCATATCATTTAATACGCTTTGTAATTATGCCTCGTTAAAAACCTTGCTAGGAAAAACCCAATGGGACAAAACCGTAGCTAAGGGAAAAAGAGTGCATTGCGCATTATACATAATTAACAACATGCTCCAGGATGATGTTAAGTCGGTACTTCAGTGTCTATAAGATAAATTGATGCTATATGTTGCTTCATCAAAAAAACCTTACTAAGAAAATCTAATAGAAAAACTTAGTAAAGGGAAAAAATGCAACATATTAAATTGGAACTGTAATCTTGCCAATACATCTATCAAGAACGCAATATCAGGTGTCGTCTTGTTTACAAGATACACCATTGTTCTGCTCGCAATTAAGTATGGTACTTCTGGACCAATTATTTATCCATCCTCTTCTTAGGGACAATAAAATCCTTTCCATATGTCAAGCAATTCGACAACCATTAGCGTACTCAACAAATGAATTTTATCCATATAACATCTTATGGATGTAGTTTGATGGTTGAGCAAAAATAGTACATATATATTCGAACTGCGATATACTAGAACTGTGGGTCGAGAATAACTACACTGTATAAAGATCTTTTCAGAATTTTCACTTTATAGTTTGACAGTTCCTTTCGATAGTGTTCACGACATCACTGTAAACTCCAATTACACTGAACACTAAGAGTGAAATCTTGATAAGTATATATAGCTCATTTTATCAAACTTATACCCCCTCTTTTCAAAGTATCAACCAAGTCAATTATACCACATAGGACCAGTCCCTTTAAGATTTATATAACGCATATAGGGTTATTGTTAAATAATGATTTGAGCATTTTTAATCCTTCAGGGATTTTATGCAGATGTCATTTGTAATTGTCTCGTACATGTATACAGTGACGACATCCATAAGTTTTATTTGAAGTCATTCTGAGATTGCGAGGCTTCTTAAACATCTAAAGATTATCGCATCCACTACAGGGGTATACGTTTCCACATAATCAACTACTGGGATTTGGGAAAAAAATCTTTATGTTAAAAATCATGCCTTACATCGCAAAACTCATTCTTTACGTTTCTTTTTATTTAAAGACACCCATTTATAACCTACTGGTTTGACGTCTATGGGTGTTCGAACTGCTAGTTCGAAAACGTTTAGTTTATCGAGCGAATTTAATTGGCATTTAAGTCATCTAGCAATTTTGGCTAGTTATGTGCATACACTCTTGCACAGTTTCCATATACGTAATCTTTTTCGTCGATTACATCTATTGCTATAGCATATTCAAATATTTCATTTTACACGTGTTTCATTACGGTTCCATATTATACCTTTTTTTTTGTACATAAATCGTTGAGATCTCATACTTGTTTGGTAACCGAGTCTCTTCTGGAACTCCATTATCCTATATCAGAATTTCGCTATCTCCTCTAGGATTTTAACAATAACCTCTTTTAAGGTTTTCGTATGCAACCCCTTCTTGGGTTTTGTATACAACCACTTATGGGGTATTATATTCTACCACTTCTGGGGTATCTTATGCAACCTCTTCTGGTTACACCAACTGTGTTACTCTGCTCTTTTTGTATTTGTGGGTTTTGTCTTTTGGAACCGATTTACCTCCCACATTTCCTTGATACGGTAATCATTTTGTGATTACTTTATTTCGAGCAGGTGAATTTAGTGCTGGTATGTGTGACTTTTGCCAATCTATTTGTGTTTATGAATGCATCTGGTATTTCATTTGCTATTATTTGAAAAGTCATGCACTTTTGGACTTCAAATTAACATTGACCACTTCTGGGGTCGAAATTTAATATGATGCATTCTCTGTTTAGTTGTATTACCAGTCTTTTATTTTCCTTATCTTGTCTCCCCCTAAGACTGGAAATATTGGTTTGTTAAATGGATAGTCAGTATAGATGTTGTAAACATGTCCATTTTGGTACTTACATATATTGCATAACCAAAATAACTTTTGGTTCCCTTCTAGAGACCAATTGTTGTTGGGAGTATTTATGATTAGCAGTTGGTTTTGAATTGATTAGATAGTCGGTAAATATGAAAATTTATCTCGACTATATATTTCATATTGTTCCCAACAATGGTCTCTACAATTGTTTGTCAAGGTTCAACATTAAACAATGTCAAAGATCAACGTTTTATATTGTCGGGAAAAATCCATTTTCAACCATATACACTTAAAAGCATGTTAAAATATGGAAGCATCACTTAAGACCAATGAATATTTACATGGTCCACATATAAGTGGGATAGTTAGTAGGAATTTCTTTTTGGATGGCTGAAAGATTGATTCGCTAAGAAAATTCATTGCATACACAATAAGTGTTTTGGTAGCAAGGCTGTTAGATTACTTAGTAGTGCTAGTTAGCACTTTTAATTATTTGGCATATCGTGATGCTATGTTGATGACCTATTTAGTCATGTCATGTGGTAAACGTATAATTTTTCTAGTAACTTTTGGTTACTCACTATATTTGATTTAATGAAATATTGTGGATATTTCATTTTTTGGTATCATTTTTCTTTGACATCATTCCAAAGTGATGACTTTTTATCCAAAAATAGTTGAAACTTAATAAATTTCTTCAAAATCAACAGTGTCTCTACCGAGACAACTACACCTGGTAAAAATATTTCTTATGTTTTGTGATAGTGTTAACTGTGTTGTTGTATATCGAACGTTTGCCATCTCAATTTGTGATTGCTCTACTGGAGCTTCTAGATACACATATGTATAGTGCATGCATTCACATGAGTATGTTAAGGTTTTTTTTTTCTTTTTTTTTTGTATCCACATTTGAAGCGAATGTTTATATTTCCCCTTCTCGTACCTGCCTCTTAGTGACTGACTCATATTAAGTTTGTTTGAGCCATTGATATCATTTTTATATATTACCATGATCATCCACACGTGTGGCCTTTACTATTGCCAAATAATCCTTTTTCTCCTCCGACGACATTAACCAATTATAACATTTACCTCAGGGAATGAGCTAGCACGTGTTAGTCAGATTGAATTGAAAGGTATATAAATATTAGCTTGATATTTTGATTTGCAATTTAAAAGATGTGATATAACCACCGAGTATTTTGTGAAAACACATTTTCGGTATTGTTGCATTAGGAGCATGTCTTTAATTCAAAGTGACCATCGTTATATATTTATATCAGTTTTTTTTTTACATCGATCTACAAGGAACCTGAAATCCATCAATGTTACACAAACAAGTTTTGTTTGAAAATCTCACATGAACAAAGATCAAGGTATGATTCGATTTCCTTTTCTTCTCCAATTTTCTATCAATGCTAACTGATTTGGTTTGGTATGAAAATATGAATATGAGATTGTGGAAGATTACCTCGAACCATATTTTTCTTGAAAGTTGTTTTGTGGTACTAATGTTAATATATACCGTAGATGTTTCGACTCTTGAATTATAATTCATTTGGTATACTCTTTGAGGTACATTATCACTAGTCCACTTTCTTACTATTTTTCTTTTGGAATTTATTTGAATTTAGTAATAGTAATATAACTTAAATTCAATCAAATGTAACTTACGAGGGTGAAAGGAATATTATTAATTGTAAAATATAATTGAAAAGTATTAATTGTGATATTATTTCTCATTAACCTCATTACAAAACGTTATTTATTTGAATTTATGTTTCTTTATTCTTTTTAATTATTACTTAATTAGTTGAATAAAGAAAAACCGATAATAAAACAATTAAACAATTTAAACAATTGGGCTATTATATATATACACATTAAACAATTGCATTGTTATACATTTACACTTCTACTCATATTGAACTTTTAATTACAATAATACTAATAATATTAATTATGATAATTATGAATAAAGGTAACATGAGATAACTTCATAATAAAACCACTGCCGTTTCTATACTTCTATAATAATAATAAATGTATTTTAACATATATAACTTATTCCCGTGCTATAACAGAGAAAAACAATGACTTCAAAAGATGGTTCATCATCTATCTATGTAGTTTGTTTAAGCTAAGATACCACTACCTATTTTTCATATATATAATTTTTTTTTTTTTGTGTGTGTGAACTATTGACTATATTAATATCTATCAATATTTGTTTTGCAGCTATACAAAAACGATAAGAATAATCATACAACTAATATGTTGACAATGCATAGTAGTGTAACAAATTGAATGATAAAAAACTTACGATTCATTATAATTAACTAATTTACTTAACTAGCTTAAGACCAATTTATTTGTGCTAAATGCCACAACCTATATCATTGTGAAACAAAAAAATAAAATAATCATAATGATCGATAACAGATCTTACAATGTAGAGAACCCAAAAAAAATTAACATTATGATTTATTTACTTTAATGCGTTTATCAATTATATATAAAAATAGTTTATAAAACCCAGTTGACAAAACACCATACTTTCATGGATATATCATTTATTATTATTTTAACACTTTTGATATGTATTAATTCCTTTTTAATCTAGAAGGTTAAGAACTTAATGATAAAAGTTTGAGCTTGAAACAACTTTTAAATTGATTGGGATAATTAATGACTTGGTTGAATTTTTGACCGAGTAAAACAGTTGCTGGGCTTTGACCATAACAACTCCTTGACCTACAATTCCACCAAATTCGGCCAACTAACAGATTCCAATGGGTTACAGTCATTTTCTCCGGAAACGATTTCCGGTTGCCGGAAAAGATAATTCCTTTTTTTTTTTAGACTACATCACATAATGTAAAAATAACACTTTCTACTTTATTTGTTCATCTACTACAAAAATTATATGGGGATATTTGAGAGGGCTAATTTCTAGGTATATTAGCTTTGTATTCATCTTCTTTACTTTTAGTTTCTAATTTACATAATACTATTGGCCGGAAACTAAAAATCAATTTACAGAACCATACCGAATAATCTATATAATGTATATCTATATATGTATGATATACGTATTGTGCAATAAATCACGGAAGTTGGTTCGATATGTTACCTCAATTGTTGTATACGGCTCTTGATCGATATCTGATTCTCAGTCGGATGTGTTTATACGCACATCAATCCAGCATTCATGAATTCTGCCACCATCGGGTTCTCAAACACGGCGATCGTGGTTCCGAATGCGACCGGTGACATGGTTCGGTGGCCATGGTCAAGATGGTTCGGGTTGGGTTATTGAAATCATGACAAATCAGGAGGGTGGAAAGATAAAGAAAATGATTGGAAATTCGGTTACAAAATTAAGGAATTTTGGAGAGCGTCGTGCTGATAACGTGTGATAAAACAAGAGAGAAATAGAGAGAAACTAATTCAATCATCCCATTCATCTGACATATACATCGTATATATAAACTAGTACAATAGAATCCCTAAAAGCCTAAAGCCCATAAACATTGGGTTGGGCCATAAAATGATTGCATTCATAACAGTTTTATGTATTTTGTTGCTTGTTAAACAAAAATCAAGAAAAATCTTCACATTCAAGTTGACATTTATGGCCTTTATTTATGCGCTTTCCACACTCATCATTCCTCATACGAAACTAGTAATTGAGTAATGTGTTTGCAGCACTTTAAAAGTCTCACACGGTTAAAACTTATATATGATAAACATTCATGGCGAATCCAACCCGGCCCGAACCCGAAAATTTTATACGAACCCGAATCCGAAATTTAACAAAATCCATATCAATGCTTAAATCTTCTACCAGAGCCGTCCCCGAAAACTCTTGAAAAAATTTAGGCCTCGGGCGACGAAAAGAATTGGGCCCAAAATTATGGTTAAGGGTAAATGAATTTAAAAGAAAAAAAAAACTTAGTGATGAAGCAAAGACTCAAACTTGAGACCTTTAGATTATTTTTCCACTCTTCTTACACATTCATACTACAAACACCTAATTAAAGATTACATTCTTTAGTCAAAATAAAAATAGTAACATTTAATCTTTTAACTACTCAATCTACTAACTTGTAGTGCAATGCAAGAATCATAACTTCATAAGTTAAGAAGTCAAGATCAAATCCCCATTAGTGGACCCATTTTGCACATCAAATTGTACTAAGTTTATGAAAAATGGTACATTTGCTTCTTTCCCCTACATCATTAGCATATAATACTTCATTGGCAGTTCAAAGAAACTAAGAAACCCCTTCCTATTGGCTCTCTAACCATAAACATGAAATCATTGCAACACTAAAGCAAAAACATCACAAGATTTTAAATTAAGTAAACCTATAGAAAAACATATAGAAAAAAATCAGATAACTTAACTCAAAGATCTTGAAATTTGAACATGTTTTCAAGACACATAACAACAATTTGATTAAAAAAAATATGCAACTTTAACCTCTCTAAATCATATCATGAGAAATAAGCAAAAAAATAAAAAATAACAACATAATATATTTCAAAACTTTTTGTTGGTTGACCTGTTTAACCCGTTTGACTCTACTCTTCTTCTGGAGCAGGGAGATTGAGATCAATCATATCCGAACATGACGGTGCGTCGTGATCCATAGCTGCAAAATGATCGATTGCGCGGTTGAGAAAATGAGACCTCTTGTGACCTCCTAAAGCTTGCCCTGATTTAAACATCCTATAACAAATCGGGCACTCGTGCCCTTTGTTCTTTTTCGCCTTTAGTTTGTAATCGTATTTTGGCTTCCGAGTAGGTGTAAAATCACCCTCTAAACTGTTTTCAACATCATCGTTTTTGGACCCGAAAGCGTGATTCTTTTTGTGACATGGTCTATGCCCACCAAGCCCTTGAAATGAAGTGAAAATCTTGTTGCAACTTAAGCATTCATACTTGTTTCTTTTTTTACTCGTTCTATCGCGTTCTAGCTCAGGGTTATACGAATCATCATCAACACGGATTTTTTTTCTTAAAGAATCGCGATACGCGAATTCTTTGAACAGATTCCTTCTTATTTCAAGTTTTTCTTCGTACGATAGTTTCGACTTCTTGTTTCCGTTACCATTTCTAAGCCAATCCTCAATCGAAACGTTGGGTTCCACTGGTCTAGTCATGTCGATTGAAGACGGTTTTATCTCCATAACGGCAGAATCGTTGTCGGATGTTTCTAACACCGAATTAACACCACCCCAGTTGCCGGAATCTTTCGACAACATCATCAAAACCATAGCAACCTCCTCTTGTTCCAGTTCATCAATATCGGAAACATTAGGAGACCCGTTATTGTAATTAAACGAATACGGTTTAACCACAACTTTCATGTACTTCTTGGACTTGGATCTTGTCACACGGGTCGGGTCTTGAAACTCGGGTTCTTCAGTGTCCGAATAGCCCTCGATAACTACCTTTTCGTCATGATCAACATTATTCTCACTTGTCCAAGAATGATCATGATCCTTAAAGTTTCGATCTTTTTCCGAATGACACGCCATATGACCGCATAACGCTTTTAAAGATTGAAACCCTTTTCCACATTGCTTGCAAATCTTCTCATTCGGGAATGGAAACGTCGTCGAATCAACCGCTCTCCATGTCTTCTTCCGGTTCTCTCTCAACCCGTAATTCGCATTCTCATTCCCATTCCCAATCTCCATTCCATTCCCATTAGTCATCAAAGTTGAAAACTTCAATCTCACTTCATCTTGATCTTCTTCCATCGATACAGACTCGTAATTCGCTTATCACCCGATCAAAACTGCAACAATCAAACAGTAAATTAAACAGTACCCAATTGATATGTATAATGTATGTATACATATATATATAGAGAGAGAGAGGTCAGTTACGCACTTACTCAACTACATTTGCTGAAAATTTTCTTGTAAGCATAACATCAAACATCTTGTGTGCAAAATCCCAGAAACAAAAAAGCTACAAACTTTGTGAATCAAAGTGGTTAGATCAAAGCATAGTGAAATGGGAAAGAAGAAAGAACAAAAGGGTTTGATTTGATTTGAATAATAATAAGGGGAAATTAATAAACAAGTGAGAGATTTAAAGATGAAACCCAACCCAAAAAGAAAGGAAAGAATTCCAAAATTAAATAAATCTGACAGGAGGAATTAAACGAGACCCGAAATATGAAAAAGAGTGAAGAACAAATCAAAGATTGAAAACAGACTGATGACTGTTTCTTGTGGGAATGAATGTGCTTGCATGGAAGGAAGCAAAGTGTACTAAAAATAAGGTGTGGTATGTGTAATCAAGAGAGTTGATTTCGTTGTTTTCATCTCTCATGGTTTATGTTTTCTTGGATCTAATTTGATTCGGGTTTCGGGTTATTCGGGTTATTCCAATATAATAATTTTGAAACGGGCTTAGGTTGTAATTTTATTATATAAATTTGTGTTTTTTTGTAGTAGATGTTAATTTTAATATATTAGATTGCTGAAAAAAAATAAAAAAATAAAAAATTCGGGTTGAACGGGTCGGGTTCGGGTCGACATGCAAATATTTGGGTCGGGTTTGGGTTCGTCTATAATTTTCGGGTTTAGGTCGGGTTGAACTCGCCAACCCATGAACACGACCCGTTTAGCACCCCTACTTCCAAAGGAAGCAGCATCTTAACTTCTCTGGCTTTGAAATTTGGACCCAACCCCCCACCCATGATAGAAAATAATGTGTAATCTCAACAAACAAAAATAAACAATCTTGTATAAATACAAATAGTAGAACTAAAAAAATAGCGAAAATATTTGATTGAATTTGTGATTTGGTAGAACTTACAAGGGCTAACTACCTAAGGGCATTTAGGCATTGGATCGAATAAAAACTCGAAATTTTGGTTGTGCAATGGACCTACAAATATTTGTTTTGAATTGTGAGTTTTTTTACACTAGTATAAGTTATATTTTATAGCAAATAAATGATGATAATCGGGCCAAACACAGGTTGTTTATTACACATGTTGGATATTACTACTAGTTGTTTCAGGAACTGGACTGCACCAGTCATTTAGACTGGAACCGCTTACACATTTGGTTAGATTGAGTACTCTTGAACTGCCTTTATTTAGGTTAGCAAGTTATGCTGTTGACCGGTTGAAAGAGGCAGTGGTTGAACCATATTTTTTTGTATTAAATCTCAATTACACTCCGTTGTTCTTCGTATTTTGTTTAATTCAGGTTCCATCATACTACTTGTTCTTCAAATTTGACACATTATACAAAAAAAAAGGATACAAACTTCTTCACACCGATCATGTCTACGCCTTGGGCATAAAAATTTACCCATTATCTTTCTAGTCTGCGCATTTCGCCACCTCTAGTTTTGAAATTTATATGAGTAACAACATGCCTTTGATAATTGAAAATTAGTTTGGGATTTTTTTAATTGGTTTGCAATAATTTGTAGCTTTATTTAGAGTAAACTGCCATTTTGGTCCCTGTGGTTTTGTCACTTTTGCCACTTTAGTCCAAAACTCAAACTTTTTGCATCTGGGTCCCTGTGGTTTCAGTTTTATTGCCATTTTGGTCCAAAAATGAAATCAGGTCATATTTTTCTTATAAAATCCTGCTATTTTGTCCTTTTCCGCATGGGCAAAATGATCATTTCTTTTTTATAAATAAATACCATATTTTATAAGACAAATATGACCTGATTTGCCCCTGAGGAAAATGATAAAATTGCAGGATTTTATAAGACAAATATGACCTGATTTCATTTTTTGACCAAAATGGCAATAAAAATGAAACCACAGGGACCCAGATGCAAAAGGTTTGAGTTTTGGACTAAAGTGGCAAAAGTGACCAAACCTCAGGGACCAAAATGGCAGTTTACTCCTTTATTTATCTAAACTTTGTGCTGGCAGTTCAATTGGGCTTTGTGTTGGTACTTGGTGGGCTGGTATAACAACAACCGGAACCCGGCCCAGTTAGTTGGAAGAACGCACTTTTGCAAATTTACTTTTTATAAAAATCATGTTTGCACGACACTGCAATAGCCACAAATGGGACCGGTGAACTATAGCCAAATTACTATTGGTTATGTTGTACGAGGGCATGCACGGTTCAGTTCGGTTCGGTTATTAGCATTAACCATATCTGTAATCGAAGTCATCGGTTAATCGGTTGGGTTAATTTGTCAGTTTTCAGTTCGGTTCGGTTAATTTAGGTTAATAACCAAATCAAACAAGGGTTTTTTTTTTGCTTAGAAATACATGTAATGGATGTATAAATACATGAAATAGATGTATAAATAAATGAAATGGAGCAGTAAATACATGAAACAGATATATAAATAAATGAAATAGAGGTATAGATACATGAAATGAAAGTATAAAATATAGAAATATAAGAAAATATAAATTGTTCGGTTCGGTTAATTTGGGTTAACCGATGGTAAAAAGAAACAATAACCGACTTTCGGTTAATTTCGCTTCGGTTTCATCGGTTTTCGGTTCGGTTTCGATTAACGGTTCGGTTATTGGACACCAATATGGTGTACTGTTGCCATCTTTATATACATGCATAATGACATATTCTAAAATAAGAATAACTAGTATTAAGGACCCCCCGCGTTGCGGCGGGGGCGAGCACTAATGCCACACTACTGTCAGCGACCATCGACACTGAAGGTGTGGTGTTAATGCGAAGAAATTAAACCGAAACGTAAAACATAGAATAAAATAACTAAGTTGATCTAGGACTCGCGCGTTACGATGAACCCTCATCTATTTTTTTCCCGTTTGACAGGTTCATCGTAATCTATATATAATATATATCATTACCACTATACAAACCATAATGCATACATTACAACAACCATTGCATCAATATGTTGCAAATTATATTTATACAAGATTTTGGCTAAATTAATTAGATTATTATAAATAATAATAATTTACAAATAAAACAACACAACTTTGAATGGATCAAACCGATTGAATATGGTAAGATAATGAAACCATTATTTGATTAGGGTACAACCACTTAAGCACAATTTACAACCATACATTCATACAAAACATATTGAATTTGATAAGGTAATGAAACCATTATTATTTGATTAAGGTACAAACACTTGAGCATAACTTACACCTATATTTGATTAAGGTACAAGTATTTAAACACAACTTACAACCAAACATGCACACAAATATTTCAAATTAATAGTATATAAATGGTTCGGTTTACGCTGCTCGTTGTTCCAAACCCTGAAGTGAGCAATTAGAACTAGTCTTGAAATTGTAAACCATGAACTGGACCATATAACTCTCAAACATTTAACCTGTCATATTTACTTGATTTAAACGGTTTGGTCGGTTTCAACTTTCTGGCACCCTAATCTGAGCATGACTTGATCTCTTAAACTCAATGTACGGTTAACCCAACATATAACTCTTAAACACTTAACCCGACATATTTACTTTATTATAGGTACATTGTTGCGACAAACAGTGCCTCCAGGCCCATTTATAGAGTGTGTTTAACCCATTTACTAGTGAAGATTCACGTCCAGATCTATAATGAGTTATTACTAAACACTAATCACACCGTAAGTGTCACACATGTGTGTACCAGAAACTTGCGTACATAAATGTACGCAAATACCCTTCGACCATGTTCATACATGTACATATGTGGACTCCTCACATTTTCCTACACTTTTACCAAAAAAATGGTTTTAAGGAACCACATCACTATTATATATATATTGTTGACGAAGATTCACGAATAGTAATTTTATAGTAATATATATTTTTTAATTATTTATTATTTTAATAGTGTAATACTTAATTATTATATTTGCTTTTCACTTTTTAACATATTTTCATTTTTTTCCTTTTCTTAAACCATATTTCCTCTATTACTTATTTTCTATTTTTTTAATAATTATTTTTTCTTTTTCTAAATCATATTTCTTTTTTTAGTTAATTAGATATTTTATTAATAACTTAGATTCGTTATTTTTTCCTTTGACATTCCCGTATAAGTTTTGTTAAAAACAAACATGTATTCAAAATAAAGTAGTTATTTGGTATAATAAAACGGTACGATGATAAACTGAACCGATTTTCTGACGGTTTAGCTTTCTAAACAAGATGCTTCATTTTCAAATAACGTTTGTTTTATCTTATCATTTGTTCCGTTTCCCGCAACGCGCGACATAAACAAATCTAGTGTAGTGTAATATAAGTTTGCAAGGATATACGAATTTGTCTTGTATTAACATAGCCTATAAAAAGTCAAGTTCATTTTGAATATTTTTTAGTTGATTTCAAATAGCTTATCGGTTATATTTAAAAAATAAAACAAAACTTACAATAAAATGCCCACGAACTCGTAAAAATATTTTAAACAAGACTTACAATAATTGATTTATTACCAACTATGTTAGAACCCCGTGTAATACACGGGTTGAATAAATGTAATTGAGTTAATAACATAGTTAGTCCATGTGGTTTGCACAAAATAACATACTTAGGTACTAATAGTTTAAAATCACCTTCTAGGGGATTAACTTTTCATTTTGTAACGTTTGGGGGTATTAACTTCTAGAGTATTAATATATTTAGGCCTTGTGGTTTGCACAAAATAACATACTTAGGTACTAATAAAATATGATTTTAAACCTACAAATAACGTTAATACCTCAAAACGTTACAAAATGAAAAGTTAATACCCTATAATGTGATTTTAAACTATTAGTACCTAAATATGTTATTTTGTGCAAACCACATGGACTAACTATGTAATTAACTCAATGTAATTTTATATACCAAATAATAAAAAATATATTTTTTAAAACCTCGTTTATTACACGTGTTAAATAAATGTAATTTTATATACCAAATAATAAAAAAATACATCTTTAAAAATCTCGTTTATTACATGGGTTGAATAAATGTAATTTTATATATTAAATAATAAAAAATGTATATCTTTAAGAACCCCGCGTATTGTACGAGTTGAGTAAATTTAATTTTATATATTAAATAATGAAAAAAGTAACATTTTTAAGAACCTCATGTATTGTATGGGTTGAGCACATGTAATTTTATATACCAATCAATAAAAATTTATATCTTGTTATATCTTTATAAACCCTGTGTATTATACGGATTGAATAAATGTAATTTTATACCACATAATAATAAAATTATATTTATAAAAACCCGGTGTATTACACGAGTTGCATAAATGTAATTTTATGTAGTAAATAATAAAAACCTTATATCTTTAAAAAACCTCGTTTATTACACAGGTTAAATGAATCTAATAAAAAGTTATATCTTTTAAAAAAACTAACGGATATACTCGATATATGATGGATGGGGTGATTGCAGTGATGATTCTTATAAATGTCACATAAACATAGTGAATACCGTATTTGAGTTGAGAGTTGAACACGAAAATAAAAGTATAGAACCAATAAACATTGATTAATGTTTTTGTTTACCCTTTATAAACATTTTTGAAATAGGTTTTACCCTTAAATACTTTAGTTTAATAAAATAAATAGATCATTTACATTATATTAATTTATATTTAGTGTACGTCTTTTGTTAGTTTAAGGATAAATAATTTTGAAATCTAATAAATATTTCAAAATACTTTATTATCTCCTATATGAATTGTTTAAATTTATATTAAAATTAATTTTATAATTATCTTTTAATTAATATTAATTAGTAGGAGAGATGTGTCCCTTAATTGGTTTCTTTTATTATTTTAGCGCGTAAAAAATTTTAAACAGATTTTTCTAAGAGAAAAAGACTTGACTACACGAAGTAACAAACCTATTCACACGAATGATTTAGCGCGTAAAATATTTTAAACAGTTTTGTAAAAGAAAAATACTTGGCTACAAGTTAGTGAAGGTAAACAAACCAGTAACCATTTCGTAATAAAGCTCATTTTAAAACACAACCTAGACCCATTTTGAGACTTTTTTTTCCTTTTAGTTTTCTCTATTTAAAATATACGTATAGAATTAACCTTTTTCCGTTTAAAGTAAATGTGGGTAATATCCAAATAAAGGGCACAAACCTTTATTGAGGTATATTGAGTTGGCATTATTATTAATCATTAGCCTCCATGCTTTACATATTCTGTTTCGGCTTTCACATGTGATTTCAATCATGCCTTTTTTCTTTATAGTTTATATGTCTTCCATTGTAAACTTAAAAACCTTTTATTTATTATGATACCTAACGACTTTGGTAACGTATGTTAAGAGTAAGGGTTGTTTGGCAAAATCTGAATGGTTAAGTGATTAACTAGTAAGAGGTCTGAACCATTAAGTGCTGAACCAGTAAGAGGTCTGAACCATTAAGAGCCTGTATAAGCTTAACCGTTCAGAGGCAAATGTCTGACCAGTTCAGATTAGAGGTCTTAATCATTTAGACTCTGTATAAATCTTAACCATTCAGAGGCAAATGTCTGAACCATTCTGACATTTGTTCGTGAAACAAACAGTCTGAACCATTAAGTACTGAACCAGTAAGAGGTCTGAACCATTAAGAGCCTCGTTAAGAGGTAAACAAACATCCCCTAAATTACAAGTTTTGTCCTTTATATTTACACTAAATTGCAGGCGGTGTCATTTAGTGGAAAAGTTAACAAGTTCTGTATTTAATGTTCCAAATGGCACCCTTTCCCACTAGGCTAGTCTTTTGGAACCAGTTCTACCAATTGGGTTGTAACAATAGTATCAGAGCCAGACTCGTTTGTTGCCCACGGAGGAAGCCGTCACAACCAACGAGAACGTTGACCTTCCCAACGAGGAGGTTGGTCCTTAAGAAGGGTCGATTGTTATGGACTGAATCCATTAGATTTGTCCCACATTGGTTGTATGGGCAACTAGGTTAGTCTTTTGGGACCAGTTATACCATGTGGGTTGTAACAGATTTATTAGATGATTGGATCATTCAATCGAGTATCACGACTTTCTACAACGAACCGAATTGATAGATTGGTTCGGCCGACGATATAATAACCTTTCAATTTGTTTCCAAAGTCAACATAACATTGCTTTCATTTTGTTTTCAATGTCAATTATTTTTAATTAGAAGTTTTCATCTCAAGATGTTATTGCTTTCAATTGTTTTCTATCTCTCCAATTGTTTTCGATACGTAGATTAATAAGTAAACATATTCGTTTGAACGACCCAAACATAAAAAAATAATCATGATCTATCTAATGTTTCTGTTTAGTTTATGAAACGATTACTGAGGTTTCTCTTGATGTTTCTTAAACGAGTTTCGATTTATTTGAAACGAATGGAAGGTTTAAATCGAAAGTTTGACTTAACTGAAAAAATAAAATTTAACCTTTTAATTAAAAAATCAAGTTACTATTTATATAATCACATAAGCATTAATATACTTTTTTTTTTGACATAAGGGGGGAGGGGGCGGTCCGTTATGGACTCCCCATCACGAGTGATAGTATCACTAACACCGCCGCCTCCATGTTGGTCACGAGTGATAGGAATAACTCGTTGATTATATAACGCGTTGAACATATTGATGAGTGAATGTTTATGACTTGTACATTGTGTATTAATACTTGTACATTGGAATCTCATCACTAGTGATACCACCCCCACTACAATTCTATCACTAGTGATAGAATATTGGGTGATGACATGGCATGATTTGATTGAATATTGGGAGTGATAGAAATCTATCACTAGTGACTACCCCCTCCCCCTTAATACGTCTTAAGGTAACTTGGAAACCTAGAAATTTGTAACACCCTAACAGGTTTTAACCTTAACACAACGCAGCGGAATTTCGAGTCTGAAAATTTCTTTCATGACATACATCTTGACATTCTAAAACTTCATATTATAATATAAGATCATGACTTATCAACACTAAATTACATATTTAAACATTCCCGTACAATCTGTCTTGTGACTCGATCCTCGATCTCCAATCCTTGGATATCCTCATGACTGGTACTACCTGCGCTCACCACATAAAATTCATACATTAGTACGCATTATAAACATACAAGGTTTGTTCACATTTACTCCTCGTTTCATTTACTCTTTACATTCCAGCGTTTCCATCCTGTCATACCATACGGGGTGAGTCTTCTTTGCCATTCCTGCATTTCGCTTATAACTCCATGTACACTAATAAACAATGTAAACATTTGATCGTACCATAATACTTACATACATACCTAAACTTCATACGTACTATCTCCATACATACATACGTACCCACATACATGTCAACCTACCTACAAACTTACATACAATTACATATCAATCATTCTATATGTATCTACATAAATACATACCTACACCGTCACGTACGATCATGTCATCCCACCTATATACATTCACACATACATACATACGTACATACATACATACACCTTATTACATGCCTTCACACAAACCTACATACGTGCATACATTCGTACATACTCACTTTCGTACATATACATACTTCCTACATACACCCATACATACCTACACTTAAGTTTATAAAACATACATACGTACATGCCTACATACTTACTTACATATATATTTATAACCACCTGCTTTAACATACCCCACTCATACTTATCTATTCATATACATCTTCGTATATCCTTATGTACTTGATTACACACTATAATCTTACATACATTTGCGCATACGCGCTTACATACCTTTCTACATACGTGTATAGAGATATACAACATCCATACGTACCTATCCACACATACGCTTACCCTAATGGTCATAAAACATGAGTTAAACTAGTCATACGCGACTTAAAACGCGTTTAAACGAGTTCCCAAGGCAAAACGAGGCACGAAAACAACTTCCGGAGACACATGACCCGTCGCGCGACGCGACGGGCCGTCGCGCTACGCGACGCCCCCAAAAAGACAGTAGGTCGTTGCTGCTGTGCTGCAGATTTCCCGCGCGATCCCGTTTCACGGAAACGAGCATAACTCCCTCGTTTTTGATCCGTTTTACCCGATTCTTTTTCCTACGCGTCCGTAATTTAATTCTCCATCTAATGGAACTAAAATAAAACATCCGACTTAATATAATTTCCGACTTCTAACTCTTCGGCTTATTACCCTTTTACCACTTTTCTACCCGTTCATGCATACATCAACATAACTTGTTCCTTTTACCAAAACCTCTTATAAACATAATAATATAAGTGACGTCTATCATAAATTACCAAATTCTTGGATGTCTTGCATCCTCTTAACACCTTATCGTTCATATGCTTATTTTTGACCCGTTAAGGGTATTCGTGCATTAATTGGTCTACGACTAACCAAACCGTAATCCCCACTTCCATACTTGTCCAAGACATTACACTAACCGAATAACTTGCTTCAAAACTACTTTTAAGCTCGTTTACCCCAAAATACCCATCAAGGGCATTTTGGTCAACCGAAAACCCATCTTTTACGACGAAAGACTTTAACACATATTTGACCTCAAACATCATGTTTAATTCATTACAACACATTATTACTTACTGGTACTAAGAAGTGATTACGGAAATCACTTACCTTATGCGTCCATGCTCGTATCCGATTCCTCGCCTCTTCTTGACCCGTTAACACCTCAAGCTTGAGTCCGTCTCGACGTGTTTCCTATACTTTCATTTCATCGAAACCACACCCTTATTAGCATACTCATTTGTACATGTAACCATCATATCATTCGCATAATTCACACTTAACTTTCCTTAGTCATTTCTTACAAGCATTAAAACATATAATCGACTTCACACTCTTTTCATCACACGTAATTCATCATGTAATTACAAATAATACATATTAACATAACATGTACCAAACGTCTTCCTATCATCCTACCTTTACGACAACGAGTCCAATCATGTTTCTTAATCTTGTTGACTTTCAAAAGTCAACTATTAACCATATGTAACCATCAACTAATCTACATATACCCGTAACATTGTAATCGACCATATGGACGACACTATATTCATTTTATCATACACTTGATGTGAGTACTACCTTTTAAGCATAACGTACAACTATTTCATGCACAATTCTTCTAAACTCATACATAACCCATCAAAACCAACGACTAATCATCATGTATCATTCCAAATGAACATTAAACATAACATCAGCATATTCCTATACTTTCATCTAACAATAATTCATCATACCCACATAATACATCAATCATTCAACAAGACTTGAACATAAGAGATGATTCTAGGCATCATCTTCACCCCAACTAACGGGTGTCACCTCTAAACATCAAATTAACGCAAACCTTTCATAACCCATGTTCTACACGAGGATTCTAACCCTTGTACATGATTAATTTCGTCTTAACTCACGGATTAGAACATAACCCACTTCACCCATGATCACCAATCTCAGATTTAAAACATACCTTATGATCCTCTCGTGTTGGTGATCATTAATCCATGCTCGGTTATGGATTTGGGCCTTGATTCATCCTTCAAATTGAAGCTTTTGAAGAACTAGGGTTTTGGGGCTCTTGAGAGCCCCTGATCGATCCATCCAGAACACACACGAAGTGTGTGTTTGTGTGTGTGTTCTTTTTCTTTTTAATAACCCAACTTTCGTTAGTTCCACTTTAGCCCCTCGGGTTTTGTCTTTAAAACATACTGACATTACCTTCCTCTTTTAATTCTTTTGACCACACTCATAACTAGGTTAAATAGCCTAGTTATTTATTTCCTGACGTGTCACATAATAACATACAACAAACATTAACATTCAGATTTTGGGGCGTTACAAAATTACACAAGATTAAAAACACCAAATAAAAATTTAGTAATTTTAGGATAATAATAATAATAACAATAATAATAATAATAATAAGTGACTTTATAAAAGATAATAATAAGAAACCTAGTTACTATTCTACAAATAAATACCATATTTCAATTTATACTCTTTAAAGCTACATATGTATTTACATGTAGATATTGGTGATCACAATAACCAATAGCATTAAAGAATCCACCATCCATTTTAAATGGTGACATTCGTTTGAGTAAAATGCCAGATGAACCATCACCATCTCCAACCTATTAAAACAAATATCATATTTCAATTTAAAACACGTTTTGTTGTTTATTTTCCAAAATATTTGTCCTAAAGTGTTGTGTGGCGTTCATGTTGCCATTGTTCTAACCACAAATCCCACCGGGCAATCTTAAAATATTGCCGGGCTTCATAGTCGCTAGCCTTCAACCTGTTTCTTCCTGTTCTTCTCCTCCTGTGCTGCCGCAGCTACACTCCTATAGTTACAACAAATCACCGTTCTCTTCGTCATTTCTATTTATTAGGTAATGTATATTAGTTGTTTCATCAGGGGTTCTCTTCCTTTTAATGGTCATTTTAGTTAAATGTTCGGTGTAAAGTTTTTTTTTTGTTAAATAAACAAATGGACATGAACAAACCTTTTTTGTTTAGTTAAATAAATTAGCGAAAATGGAAACTTGCTTCGTTCTTTCATTTGCATTCGTTAATGTCTCTCCATTTATATTTGTTTACATATTCGTTTAAATTTAGTTGTTAGTTATTATAATCCTAAATAGCCCATAATGCATCAATGATCAACCCATCAATCTAATCAACTTTTAGAACCAAACCTCTTGGGCAATTGATTAACGAAGGAGCACAAACATGTTCCTGTTTATGTTCGTTCATGTGCGTTCGCTTATGTTTGTTAATTAGTGTTATTTACGTTCGTTTGTAATATTAACAAATTAACATCAACATACACGTTCTTTTCTTAACAAACGAACATAAACAAGAAAATTAGTTTGTGTAAGTGTACCTGTTCTTTTGGTTAAAGTTAAACGAACCAACATGTTATTCTTCCAACCGTGTCATCGTTCAATCTTCAAACCATGTTATCTTTCGGACTTATCAACAAATCTTACCGTTTAGTTAGTTTGGTTAAGTGTTCGTTTGTGTATTTCGAGTTTTCTATTATATTTTATTAGATAACTCGAAATATCCTTTCAAGTTTCAAACCATGTTATCTTTCGGACTTATCAACAAATCTTACCCTTTCACTCTATAGTCACTCTATGCTTATCTTATGTAACCTTCTAACTTTTTTATTTCACACTTTTACCCTTTCAAACCCCAAATCTACTTCTCCGTTTACCTTAAATTCCTAATCTCTTTGAAATTCCGGATGTTACACATCATTGCGTACGTGTGATGAAGTGATTTTCATAACAAAATCCTTACCAATACTAGGGATTTTTACATATTTCCCCATCCTAACCAGCTTTATTACATATTTCCCCAACCCATAAATTTAATTACACATTTCCTCTTTCTAAAGAAACCTTATTACATATTTCCTCAATCCCTAAATTTTTATTACATATTTCTCCAATCTCTAAATTTAATTACATATTTCACCTTCCTAAACCCTATATATTACATATTTATCAATTTCATTAAAAATACTCTTATAGAATTACTATTTTACCCCTGATGAGTTTATTAAATAAATAACTACAATATCACTACTTATTGTTATAACAATCTTAATAATATTTTTGTTATTTTGTATGATATTTAGGTTTTTTTATTTAAGATTTCTAAAAAAAATACATGTTTACTCTTAATCTAATCGTATGTGGGCCAATTTTTTCTCTAATAATCGATGTACACACATGAATGATTAACATTGCTTTATCGATACTTTATGAATTTGATAAATTTTTTCTTTATTTTGTTTATAAAAACTAGAAAAGAATCTATACAATAAAAATACTATTAAAATATTCAAATGAAAATCAACCTCTTATTAAAAAAGAATGAACCGATAAAATAAATAACAAAAGGATAATATTCAAATGAAAAACAACCTTTTATTAAAAAATAATGAACCGATAAAATAAATAACAAAAGGATAAACATGCCAATTAAATAAAATAAAACGAAAAAAGCTAACTTTTTTACTGTTAAATAAATAAACAGTTACTATTAATATGAGTTGGTGGAAATATCCGGATTCAAAAGTGAAGCTAGGAAATATATTGTAGTTATTTATTTAATAAACTCATTAGGGGTAAAATAGTAATTCTATAAGAGTATTTTTAATGAAATGGATAAATATGTAATATATGGGGTTTAGGAAGGTGAAATATGTAATTAAATTTAGAGATTGGGGAAATATGTAATAAGGCTTCTTTATGAAGGAGAAATATGTAATTAAATTTATAGGTTGGGGAAATATGTACTAAAGCTGAGGGGGAAATATGTAAAAATCCCTAAATACTATGTCTAGCATTTTCATATGTAGAATTATGTATTACCTAGCATACTACAATATGAAATCATGAAACGGTTTGCTTTACAGATTATAGTCGAAACCTATCAGAAACTGTAAGATTTTATACTATGTGTAATATTTATACCTCACCCGAATATCTAATTATTTTAAGTCAAACTATAAACAAGTTTACTTCTAACTTTCAACATTCAAAATTTTAAAACAAGAGTTAAGTGTCATTTATGTCTCTATGGTTTGCCCACTTTTATCATTTCTGGTAAAATTTCTAAAGTGTACCATTTTCCTTCGTGATATCCTCATATCGTGCCATTTCAGTTCAAAAAACCAACCCCGGTTAAAAAAGCCAGTTAGCGCAAGGGTAAAATAATCATTTTACATATATTTTTTACAACTGAGCTAACTGAGTTTTTTAAAATGATCATTTTACCCCTGAGCTAATTGAATTTAAAAAAAAAATGAAAAATAAAAAATCTATGTAACATGACCATTTTACTCCTGAGCAAACTAAGTTTTTTAATCGGAGTTAGTTTGAAATGACACGTTTCAAGGATGTCAGAGAAAAAAATGGTACAACTTTGAAACTTGGTCTGAAATGACAAAAGTGGACAAAGCACGACTCTAAACTCTTTTAACATTTTAATCGACATAGTATATATATATATATATTTTTTAACCAATCCAAAATTCCAAACACCCTACAATAAAATAGGGCTTGGTTATTCACACATCCCCCTTGGTTATTTGCACATCCCTTGAACCCTATAGGAAGCGTATAGGGCAATACGGTTCCTCTGGGTCCAAGCGTATTGAGCAATACACTTCCTATATGTGTACTTGAAGTACAAACTTTTCAGAAGATGGTCAACTAATTATTAGGGGAGCAGAGGAAGCGTATAGGGCAATACGGTTTCTCTGGGTCCAAGCGTATTAAGCAATACACTTCCTATATGTGTACCAAACTTTTCAAAAGATGGTCAGCTAAAAGGAAGTGTATAGGGTCATACGCTCCCTTAATGATTTTTTTTTTCAAAAGACAAGAGGAATCATATAGGGCCGTACGTTCTCTGAAGGAATTTTTTTTTTGCAAGAACAGCATATTGTTATTAGTATCTTTTTGAACTTTATTTTTTTAAACATTAATTAAGTTGTTTTTTTGTTATAAAATGATGTTAGTTTTTTTGTTATAAATTTTATAAAAGAGGTAGTGAAATTAAGCATCCAAACAAATTAAACATATCAAAATTAAACAAATATTACAAATACTTAAAATTAAATTCAATTGTTCGTACAATACTACATAATATGATAATAAAAACCACTATCATCAATACTCGTCAGACTCAGCGAGCTCCTCCTCTGTAAAGTTCGGGCCACGCCTAGTAGAGGGTGACGGGCTGTGCCGTGTATATGACGTACCTGGAGCCTATAAAAAATTCAAACAAAATACTCATTACATAACATTAAAATTGTTCGTAGAAAATGAAATAAAACAAAATAACATACCTGCATGGAAAAGTCAGACAGAGGAAAGAGCGGCATGGCCTGGCCGGACCGAGGAAAATGTGGCAAGGAAAGGTCGGGCTGAGTATAGGACGGGTCGTAAGACTATAAGAATTTAAACAAAATACCTATTACATAACATTAAATTGCTCGTAGATAAATGAAATAAAAATAAGATAATATACCTGCATGATAACCTGTCGAACATTGTCCGCCACCCCCACATGTCTCTAACGAATCCCAATGTATCCCTCTCATGCACCCCACCTTCATCTCCCTAAGTTTATTGAACCGTTTTGCTTCATACGTTTGGGAAGGGTATATCATATATGGATATCGTGAACAATCGTCCCCGGCCCATGGATCGAAATCTCCCGCGCCATCCATCTCATCATCTGACCCCATATCTACAAATTTAAAATGAAAAGAATTTAAGTTATACAAATAATGTATAAGCGTTTTTTTGACACATTTTTATAAAAAATGATTCAGATTAGGGGACCAGGGGAACCATATTGCCTCATACGCTTCCTATACATTGGCTCTAGGGGAACCATATTGCCCCATACGCTTCCTATACTTTGGGTCTAGGGGAACCATATTGCCCCATACGCTTCCTATTATACCAATAGGAATCGTATTGCACAATACGCTTCCTATTGATTTAATGCGTTCACCAACCCAAGCCCTATGGGAAGTGTATTGCCCTATACGCTTCCTATTAAACTTATGGGAATCGTATTGGGCAATATGCTTCCTATTGGGTCACTTTTCAGACCTGTATAGTTTTGAACTGCGTGCGTGTCAGAGAACATTGTACCAATAGGAACCGTATTGACCAATACGCTTCCTATTGGTGTCGCATTTAATGCTTCAAACCCTATGGGAAGCGTATTGGCCTATATGGTTTCTATTGAGAGATGTACAAAAATTTTAGGGGATGTGTAGATACCATCACCCATAAAATAATACATACACAAGTGACAAACCACCTAGAGGAAAAGTGCAAAGGCAGTCATGTACAATTATTCCACCAAACACCTTCATTACTATTTATTGTTTTTTATTTAATTTAATATATTATTCTATATTATTTAATTATTCTATATTATTTAATTATATATCCTTTTTTGTTCTCAATCTGCAAGCACACAGATCTTCAATCACATTTGCATGTTCATAACAGGAAACAAATTCAACCGAACAACTGCTTATCAATGGCGAATTAGACTGTTGAAGCTGTTCAATTCATCCTTTTCACTCCATTTTACGCTCAACGAACCGGTAATTTGCTCAAACCCTAGCTTATATAGTAGTTATTTGAGTTTATGTTAATCTGTTCGAGTAATTGATATTACCGATCAGATCCGTGTTGTTTTTGTGACGAATTTGATGTAAGTTATGTATATTGTGTGATTACTGTTGATTGATGTGAGAATTTGATGTAATGATTGGATTTAAGTTGAAATTAGGTCTTCGTTGACGGTTACAAGTTAATCTGAAGATATTTGTGGTGACATTTGGTGATTTGTGATGAATTGGATGTAAGTTATGTAACTGTATGTGATTTATTGTTTGTTGATGGTAGTGATTGGATTTAGGTTGTAATTAGGGCGTTTTGTTGACGGTTACAGGTTGATCTGAAGATATTTGTGGTGACATTTGGTGATTTTGTGATGAATTTGATGTAAGTTATGTAACTGTATGTGATTTATTGTTTGTTGATGGTAGTGATTGGATTTAGGTTGTAATTAGGGCGTTTTGTTGACGGTTACAGGTTGATCTGAAGTTATTTATGGTGACATTTGGTGATTTTGTGATGAATTTGATGTAAGTTATGTAACTGTATGTGATTTATTGTTTGTTGATGATAGTGATTGGATTTAGGTTGTAATTAGGGCTTTTTGTTGGCGGTTACAGGTTGATCTGAAGGTATTTGAGGTGATATTTGGTTACTTACTTGAATTGGAAAGAGGTTGATAAATTGCTAGATCTGGTTCAGTTACATGGATTTATTAGTTTATTGGATTTACGTTGTAATTAGGGCTTCGTTTACCGTTACAGGTTGATTTGAAGATATTTGTGGTGGCATTTGGTTACTTAAATTGGAATCTGAGGGTGATTAATTGCTAGATCTGGTTCAGTTACATCGGCTGGTTAGTTTTGGACTTTTAGGGCAAATTTCACTGGTTTCTGACATGATGTCATGATGATGTGATTTGTGAGGTGATGATGCTGTGATGCATTGATGATATTTGCCTAAAAATATAGTCAACTCTGTTTACTGTAACTATCTGAGATTTGAAGTTACCATAAGCTGCGGTTTTCATGTATGATGCAAGTTGAAGTGAAAAATAGTTTGGTATATCATAGTGGCTTGTAAACCGATATTCGGAAGCAGATTGCACCGTTTCAATATGAGGAGACCGTTATTTCATAAACTTAATTTAATTTTCGGCCCTAGACCGCCATGGAACTGGTTACTTCTGTGTTTCGTTAGTGTTCTTGCACTTACCGTTTTATTACGTTCGTCTTCTTTTACCACCTTTGAATCCGTCTCCTTTAGTATAAAATCGGACATTTATACAAACTACAGAAGACTAAAAGAGCAAACAACGAGTGATTATCTGGAGTTAACAAGTTTATCATACGGGGATAGTAGTCAGAACGAGGTTAGGATTTGTGGCAAAGAAAGAGAGCATTACGTTCCTTGCTACAATGTTTCCGCAAATCTATTAGCAGGGTTTAAGGATGGTGAAGAGCTTGACCGGCATTGTGAGTTATCAAAGTATCATGAATATTGTTTGGTTCGTCCTCCGCGAGATTATAAAACTCCTCTGAGTTGGCCAGTTGGTAGAGATGTAATATGGAACGGAAATGTAAAGATTAGTAAAGACCAGTTTCTTTCTTCCGGGAGCATGACAAAAAGGTAATTTCTAGTATTAGTTACATGAACACGTTAAAACACATTTTTATTTTATTTTATGGTGCATTAATGACCACGTATTATTGTATTAATGTTCCCCCTCAAATTTTTTAGGTTAATGCTATTGGAAGAGAATCAAATATCTTTCCATTCAGATGACGAGTTAATTCATGATGGGGTTAAAGAATACTCTCACCAAGTTGCGGAGATGTTAGGGTTGGGTAGTGATGTCGAATTTCTTCAAGCTGGAGTAAGTAACAATTACTATCCTTTGAATTATCTTGATTTTGGTTTGTTAACAACTTCATCACATTAGTTTTTCACATAATTAATGGATGGTTTAAATTGGGCTGTGTTTTAATTTGAAAAAGGTAACACATTGAAAGTCACCGAATATGTATTTGTGCTGCATGTAACCTCCTAAATAATTTATTTAATGATATAGATCATTATTGTAAGTTCATTGTTTTCTATCCATAGGTCCATGATTAACACATTCATTATTTATAAATAAATAAAAATGGACAAAAAGGTGTTGACTCGATTTTTTTAATACAGGTACGGACGGTACTTGATATTGGTTGTGGGTTTGGTAGCTTTGGGGCTCATTTACTTTCACTGAAGGTAATGGCGGTTTGTATGGCTGCTTATGAGTTAACCGGTAGTCAAGTTCAATTATCCCTTGAAAGAGGTCTTCCAGCAATTATAGGCAACTTCATTTCAAGAAAACTTCCATTTCCGTCATTGTCATATGACATGGTTCACTGTGCACAATGCGGTATCTTATGGGATAAAAAAGGTAGTTCAGCTGGCAACGTTAATTATTTTTTTCTTGTGAACATGTGTATCTGTAGACTAACTTCCATGGTTTTTAAGGGCTTTGAGATGTAAGGGTAGAATTGTCAAATTACAATTAATAGTTTGTGTACCAAACAATTTTTTTCTTTTATGCACAAAGTCCCCCATGGCCAACACTGTTGTCCAGTATCTACTTTCGTTCGTCCCACAATGATTGCCTCTTTTATAAAAAAAAGGATAGTAATAGGTTACTAAAATTGCGAGTTTTCTATCAGTATCATTAATGCTAAATTTGGCATTCTGTTATTTAGAATCTGCATTAGGTACATTTATTAAATATAATTCTTTGTTTGTTGTGGACAATAATGTTGGGACGGAAGGAACACCTGTTTAAATTTTAAATATCACAATTTTGATTAAAATCTTGTAATTGGGTTATATTAATATAAGGATTAAATACAAAGGGTTCTTCATGCGTGATAATTTTTACTCATGCGTAATTACTTTAACTCATGCGTAATTATAGCTTCTGGGCTTCTTACACTTTGCACGTTAATTCTCCTTTGTACATTATCTGTGTGTATATACTATATGTATAGGGTTAGGATGGTGTGAGAAGCACTAGGCTAATTGAGAAACTTGAGAAGCATTCTGGACCACACATTTTCCCTAAGCTTTTCGTAATATACACAAATGTGTAGTTTAATATTGACAATATATTGTCAATTTTAAACTATACGAAAAGCTTAGGGAAAATGTGTGGTCCAGAATGCTTCTCAAGTTTCTCAAATAGGGTGGACTTCTCTTAGGATCCCTACCTTGTATGTATATATATATGTGTGTATATATATGTATGTATATATTTGTGTGGACAATAATCTGCATGTCCACATTTTCATTCTTATAAAATCTTGAACATTTTCTAGTTAATTGCTATCTTAAATGCATCAAGGGTAAAATTGGCATTCGGCTAACTAATATCTGCATTAATTGTACATGTCTTAAAAGTATTTCTTTTTGTTCTGATTGTGGACGATTGTACTGGGAGGGCGTAGCTGTTTAAATATTGATATCATCATTTTTATTGAAGTATTCAATGAGGTTTTGTATATTTATCTGGATATCTGCATGTTCACATTTCTTTTTCAGTTTGTCCCAAAATAATTGTCAATTTTTAGATATGGACAGTAATAATTTACTAATTTTCCTGTTTTATCCTTAATTACTCTTTACTAATTTTTCTAATTAAAATCTGCATTGATTGCACATTTAAGACTTTTTGTTGTTTTGTTGGTGGAAAAAATATCGGAATGTTACAGTTGTTTGTCTTGGTTTCTAATTATATTTTCATACATCAGATGGAATGTTTCTTATTGAAGCTGATCGGATCTTGAAGCCCGGTGGCTATTTTGTTCTACATGGAAGTTCATTAAGTACAAAACAGGGAAGCATGGCTAGACCTATTGAAGAACTCACTCAAAAGATTTGCTGGACACTTATAGCTCAACAAGAAGAAACTTTTATATGGCAGAAAACTATTGATCCTCAATGCTACTCATCTGGGTAAGGCTAGTAACATATTATATTACTATATTACATTTAATTTTGGTTTGTTTGAAATTTAAAAAAAAAATTACAACTTGTAGTATAAAATTAGGGCTGTAAACGAACCAAACGTTTAGCGAACAGTTCGTGAACCGTGCGGCGGGAAGTTCACTTATGTTCGTTCGTTTAATAAAAAGAACAAACACGAACAAGAAACTTCGTTCGTCAAGTTAAAAGAACGGACATGAACAAAGGTTGCGTTCGTTCGTTTATGTTCATGAACGTTTGGCAATATGTTCATGTTCATGTTTCTGATAATTATGTCAACTTTGTTCGGATAATTATGTGAAGTGCTTATTTATTTTTGGTAGATTCATCATAAACTTTGGGATGAAAAAATGCAGATTTTATTCTACAAATGAGTATATATTTTCATGGGTATTCATTTATGTTCATAAACGTTGTTTGTGTTCATTTTATGTTCATGGACATTTGTTTGAGTTCATTTGCATTTGGTAAGCATTCGTGAACTGATCATTTCCTAACGGTGTGTTCCCGAGTTAAAAATCTCTCCCCTCCCCTCCCCTCCCCTCCATGTCTTTCCAAATTGGAAAGACTATTTTCAGGCAAAAAAACCCCATTTTCCCTCCCCTCCCCTCCCCTCCCCCTGTTAAGTGGATCTCTGGAACACAGCCTAAATGAACGGACACAAACAAGAAATTCCATTCGGTAAGCGTTTGTGAACAGTTCATGAACAGGCTCATTTCTAAATGAACAAACACGAACAAGGCCTTGTTCGTGTTCGTTCGGTTCGTTTACAGCCCTATATAAAATAGTGACAATTTATGTGGACGCTACCTAAGTATTAAATTACCTTTATTAAGGCCACTCAAATATTATGTATCTGGTTTCACTTACGCCAATACTAGCAAAAAATTTGATGTTTTTAAGTTTCGTAACATACGAGAATTAAGAGCTTAATTATACATACACACACACACATATATACTCATTTTGGGTTTTTTCAGATCTTAAACGGATTGAGGAAAGTTGTCAGTAAATTTATTTTCATTTTATTTATAAATTTATATTTGCAGCAAGCAGGGTGTGATTGCACCATGTAGAGAAGGACACGATGATATTCAATCTTATTATCAGCCACTTGCATCTTGTATAGGTGGGACCGCCAGCAAACGCTGGGTCCCAATTCAGAACAGGTCTTCCAGTTCTCAAATAACCCCTGCTGAGCTGGAAATTCATGGCAAGTACTGTTCCAAATGCAACAATTTCCATTTTTATATCGTCTCAAAATACACCCTTCTAATAGTTTAGTATTTCATATGTACCCTTTTAAACCACTAAATCTCTCACATTGTATTATAAAATTTGGAGGGTGAAATATAGGGATGTCATATTGTGTCAATCCGACCTGTCATGACACGAACACGATAAGACACGAACCAAAACAGGTAAACACGACACAAAATCTTATCGTGACAGATTTTCCAAACACGACCACAAACCTGATAATAAACAGGTTACACGAAATGACCTGTTAAGACACGAAAAAATTACCAGTGTATCATACGACCTGTTAAGAAATGAACATGACCTGTTATTCAATGTATAAACTTTACTTCCAGTTATTTTTTTTATTTAAAATTAGGAGCCCCACATATTTTTTATTTAAAATCATAAACGTGTCATTAACGGGTCTTAATAGGTTAACATGTATTTAATCTGTTAAGACAAGAAATTAAACAGGTCTTAACGTGTCGCCTGTTATAGACACGAAGCCTGTTAAGATTAAACACGAAATCTATTTACGTCGTGTTGGTTCGCGTCGTGCTATTGTGTTGGTGTAGAAATTGTCAGCCCTAGTTAAATATAATAATTTTAGTGTTTTAAAAGGGTAAATAGTATATGATAAAATTTGGAGGGGTCAATTTTAAACTTTAGAATGGTATATACCAAACTATTCCCAAAATTAATGCACTATTTCCTTTTTTGAAGAGTTGAAAACCATATGTTTTCGCCTAATTGGTTGAGTCTAACAAAACCAACTGAAGGATCACTAATATTGAACTAATTAACATATGTTTATTTCTACAGAAGTTCAGCAAGATGAATTCTACGAAGATTTTGAGTCTGCACGGATAGCGTTGAGAAACTACTGGTCTTTGCTCACACCGTTAATTTTTTCTGATCACCCCAAGAGGCCTGGGGATGAAGACCCGTTACCGCCGTATAATATGATACGAAATGTCATGGACATGAATGCAAATTACGGTGGGTTAAATGCTGCGTTTTTAGAAGCGGGCAAATCTGTTTGGGTGATGAATGTGGTCCCACTTGGGACCCGTAATACACTCCCGCTCATACTTGATCAAGGTTTTGCTGGTGTTTTGCATGACTGGTAAGAATTTTTTACGTTATACAATATAAGTAATGGTGGTAATTTTGACCCGTTTACTTGTAAATGGGTTGGTATGGGTTTTGGTTTGCCTATCTGCAATGGATCAGACGGTAAAAATAATTAGTTTAAAAAGAAACGGTGTAAAGGGGTCTAAACTTGAAATTCGCCCAATGTGTATTTTTACAGTATAAAACGTTCTAATTCATTTTACTTGGAGTTTTACAGTATAAAACGTTCTAATTCATTTTACTTAGAGTAAAATGTCATTTTCGTCCCGGAGGTTTGGCCAGTTTTGCGACTTTCGTCCAAAGGTTTGTTTTTCCGCATCTGGATCCAAAAGGTTTGAAATCTTGCCATTTTCATCCGGTTCGTTAACTCCATCCATTTTTCTCCTTTAAGTCAGGGGTATTTCCGTCTTATTGTTAACTTCAAGGTTTTGAATACTTGTACATTATGCTAAATGCTTGTACATAAAGTGAAAAAGACCTAATTGCCCTTTTAATTAACAAAAAGACAAAAATACCCCTGACTTAACGTAGAAAATAGATGAGTTAATGAGCCGGATGAAAATGGCAAGATTTCAAACCCTTTGGATCCAAACGCGGAAAAACAAACCTTAGGTCGAAAGTCGCAAAACTGGCCAAACCTCAGGGACGAAAATGGCATTTTACTCTTTTACTTATATAGCCAGGTTATTATTGAAATAGTATAATACTTGTATTTGACACGTACACAACTTTTACCGTTTTGACCCCTTATCGAACCTCTCTGTTTTCATCTCTTGTTTATTGTATACAAGACTCTCTTATCCAACATCATATACCCACATTGTCATATTTGTAAATTAAAATGTGTCTTTTAGTTCTACTAAAATAGAAACTGTAATTAATATATTGACCAATGGCATGATGTTTATCAGTTTTCTTTGTATTGGAACATAGGTGTGAACCCTTTCCAACTTATCCACGGACATATGACCTGGTTCATGCGAATGGACTCCTCTCGATTCTTATTTCTGAGGGATGCAGTATGAAAAGCTTACTTTTGGAGATCGATCGAATTCTACGCCCCGAGGTATCGTTTCCGTACTTACATTGGTGAATATAGTTTATTTTTTGAGTAAAGTACACAGATGGTCCTTGTGATTTGCACCTTGTAACGTATTTAGTCCTCAAATTTTCCAAAAGTACATGGATGGTCCCTGTGGTTTGCAATTTGTAACGCATTTAGTCCCCAACGTTTAGTGACTAAATGCGTTGCAAAGTGCATACCACTGTACCATCCGCGTACTTTTGGCAAAAGTTAGAGACTAAATGCGTTACAAAGTGCAAACCATAGGGACCATCCGTGTACTTCAAAAAAGCTAGGGACTAAATCCAAAATGTTAGTTAACCACAGAGACCATCCGTGAACTTTACTCATTTTCTGTACCTTTATGTACAACTCATCAAACACGTTGATAGACCTAATTCTCAGATGACTCAAAATTTGTCTTTTTATTCAGGGTTGGGTTGTTCTTTCGGATACTTTGGGACTTATAGAGAAAGCCCGAACGATCGCCACACAAATACGATGGGAAGCAAGAGTAGTTGATCTTGAAAACGGAAGTGACCAAAGGCTACTTGTATGTCAAAAGCCATTTGTAAGAAAATGAATCTCTTTTCCTTAGTGAAGATGTAACCACACACACACACAAGCATATATACATATATGTCGAGTGATTCATCAAGGCGTGGTGTTTAAGTGGATAAAAAACGGCATGAGATACAAAGAAAAACGAACATTTGCAAGATGTAGATTAGAGGAAGTTTTGTAACCGTGTATCGAGTGCTTTTTGAAAGTGTGGCTATATGTTACGCCCGTATATTGTGTCATTTTGTTCTTTTATTTTGTTTATTTCTGTAATTGAAGCTACATTTTGTACCCAAAAACATTATATGTCAAGAAATAGGTGTCTTCGGGCAACCTAATATATGAAATAGATCACAAGATCTTCAAATTGTAGGTTTGTTGTTCATTAAACAGAAATATAGTGTTCGTTTGGTTTTCGAAATTTGTTCGAATGAACTGAAGTATATGATATAATCTGTAAAGGAACAATCTGCAACTAAACCTACATAATGTGTAAAATATACATGGTATACACAAGAAAAATGACACGAGATAATCTCATTCTCAAATCTTGACTAGAAGTACAAACTTCTCCTTAAAAAACATCAAGAAACAAGTTATTAGCAGGGTAGGGGCGCCCCGTGATTGGCCCCCATAACGCATTATCGACAAAAAAAAACACCGCCGCCTGTTGATTTTAAAACGCGTGGATTGCATAACACGTCAAGATTATCACGCGTTTAGAAATTGAAGATGATGAAGTGATGGGTGTTGTTGAGTGTTGTGAGTGATGGGTATTGTTGGGTGTTGTGAGTAATGGACATTTCCACTAAAATCCATCACCAGTGATGGAATAAAACTCGATGATATGGCGGAACTTGATTGGCTGTTGTGAGTGATGAGTGGGTGGTGAGTGATGGGCGGGTTCTTCAGGTGTTTAGAATGCTATTACTAAGCTTGACCCACACCTCAGCCAAGCAAACATATCCATCATTAGTCTAATTAAAGGGTCGGTGGGAGACCGTCGTCAAGTAAGGTTCTGGATAGATTCAGGGTCGTTGATTGGATGCTGTGAGTGATGAGTGGGTGGTGAGTGATGGGCGCCCCGCCCGCCCTTAAACTTTTTATTCTCCTTAAAGAACATCAAGAAACAAGTTATTAAACTTTTTAAAATAACATAATCACTTCAGCAGTTCAATTTGCAGCATGATTTGATAATATCGGTAATTTGATAAATCCTTAACACAGTTGCAATTTCTAAATAACATAAACTCAAGGTAAAATCTGTGATTTTCATTTGTGCCTTGATATCATTGGTTTGCTATTCAGAAGGGGTAGTGGCGCAGCTTGTTGCCCATCTACCTGCCATTAGTCTGTGATCATCCATGTTTTGATGAAAAGAAGATAATACGATCCAGCAAAAAAAAAACCCAATCGTGGGTGCTACAGGACCACATCTTAAGAGACAGTGGCATATGCGGTATGGATTCTGATTATGTTTGTGCTTTGGCTTGTCTTCGTGATACGATTCCAAGCTTTGACTTCAGCGGTTTCACTAATAAGGACACCGCCCCCCCCTAAAGCCCAACATGCATTGGCGAGTGCTCTTTTTAGTAAAATTGTTCACGAAATCGAAGTGCGGTTTGACTTGACCGTTAGACAAAAAGCTGTTTTCGAGTGTCTCCGAGCACCACATGCACAAGATTTTCTTCTTGCTATACCTATAGATGGGTTAGGCCAGCATATGTCGCCGGTGGAGTACCGTACTATCCTTAAGTATTGCCTCATGATTCCTTTATTCACAGTTGATGAGGTTTGCCCAGTTTGTCATAAGGCGTGTTTGGATTCTTTTGGTGAGCATGTTGTTCATTGTAGAGAGCTCCCGGGGTTCAAATACCGACATGATTTGGTTTGGGATGTCCTTTTTGACATATTCAGGTGCGCTGGTATTTCTGCTAAGAAAGAGGCTCCCGTTAATTTCTTAACAGACCCGTTGGAAGGGAGATCTACCCTTCGACCAGCCGACATTCTGGTCTTTGGATGGGTAGGGGGAAAACACGCCTGTGTGGATTTAACAGGGGTTTCCCCACTTGTGGGCTTAGGGAGTAGTGCTTTCACAGTGGGCCAGGCTGCTTTAAAGGCTGCTTCGGGTAAAGTGATCAAGCATGAGAAAGCGTGCCTTGACAACCAGCACGTGTTTATCGCATTTGCTTTTGATACTTTTGGTTTTCTGGCGCCAGAGGCTGTGGACCTACTTAGTCGAGTTCAAATGGTCATGCATAGTAATGTTATGACCCCGAGATCTATGAACGTAGTTTTTAAAAGGCTTAGTTTTGCTATTCAAAAAGGGGTAGCGACGCAACTTGTTGCCCGTTTACCAATTATCTCGATGTAAATTCTTCGATTACATTGTATATAACAAACAAACAAGTTTGAATCACTGATTTTTGTTTATGATGTATCTTGTACTGAAATTCAATTAGCAATGCTAGATTATATATATTTATTGGAATAAACTGCCAAAATGGTCCCTGAGGTTTGGACACTTTTGCCACTTTAGTCCAAAACTCAAACCTTTTGAATCTAGGTTCCTGTGATTTCAATTTTGTTGCCATTATCATCCAAAATCAAAATCTAGTCAGATTTTTTAGTTAACATCCAGTTTTTTTTGTCTTTTTCCTCTCTTTTAATGAAAGGCAAAATTGTCAGATTTTTTTAATTTGTTATAATAACACGTTAAAAGACCATTTTGCTCTTCAATAAAAGGGAGGAAAAAGACAAAAAAACTATATGTTAAATGAAAAATCTGACCAGATTTTGATTTTGAATGAAAATGACAACAAAATTGAAACCACAGGGACCCAGATTTAAAAAGTTTGAGTTTTGGACAAAAGTGGCAAAAATGACCAAACCTTAAGGACCATTTTGACAGTTTACTCATATTTTATTGGTCCAACATGATTAGATACATCATTTTTCTTAGACAAAATTGCAGAAAACAACCTTTATGTATACCCCAAACTGCACTTTATACCTTTCACTATGAAATCCGCCAAAACCAACCTTTACGTTCATGTTTTGCTACAAGTTCAACCTTTAACACAAACTCTGTTAATATTCTTGGTTAAATCACCTCACATGCTTTGCATGTGAGGGTATTATTGTCATTTCAACCTTGTTTTTTTGTTTATTAATAAATTATATAATTACACATGACCCCACCTTACAAGGTAATTTACAAGTCCCAAGCTTGAGATGAAAACCCACCTCATTAATTCATACAAACAAAGCCATGGACATATTCATAACAATTTATCTCAACCAGATTATGAACACGAAGCATCATTTTTTTCTTAAAACATATAGTAAACTAACGGTGATTATCATTTCGAATGTTCAAAACATAATGGAAGTCATTACTTAGAAACATGAAATTAGGAACATCATTCTTAGCAATTATCGACCATCATAATCATCATCATTTCACAACACCCTAACAGTATCATTTTATTCTAACATACCATTCTAACAATATCATTTTCATCAAGGATCATTCTAACACTACCACTAATATGCTTGACCAGGTTGTACCTTGCGCATAGGCAGTTGTACCCACCATGAAAACACTACATCATGCACTCAAAGTAAACCCAGATTTCTTACATAACTCTACATTAATGTTTTTCTCACAATCAATCATTTAAAACATGGAAGTTAGGAGAAGACCCATTTAAGATAAAACCCAGTATCATGTTTTTGGGTATGAACAGAGCACACTAGTCATTTCATCTTGACACATAATTTTCCTAAATAACTCGACAAGTATGTTCATTTATGCATATAAAGCACTTTGTGATTTACAAACATCTGTTCGAACCCTTAATGTGTTGTGCGACCAAAAGGAATTTTTCATAGAAGAACACATTATTCACTCATCGTACACAGATCTAATATATCAACATTAATATGATTATCTACATATACCCAGTTTGCATTTGATTCACACAAAGATCATACCACAGTAAACGTTTCAATTTACAAGTCCCAAGCTTCCGCTCTCGAGAAGCATGCCGCTGCAAACTGCAAGGTAATTTTAATGTTGATCTACATATCATGATTAGTAGATATAAGTCAACCTGTGCATTGTGATAAATATGGTGTGTTATCTGCTTGCATTATGTTTTTTGTGAATAGGTCAGGGGTGTTCAACAACACATATATGCTTATATCACTACAACATGTATGTGTTAGATGATGATGGTGTTAGATGATGATGGCGGCGGTGCTAGATGATGATGGTGGTGAGCGATTGTTGATGAAGACGGCGCAGATGAAGGAGGGGTGTTTGTTGATGATCTGGGTTTTCTGGTTGGGAGCTAGGAGAGATGAACAAGAAGAGTTTTATGGTGGGGTCATGTGTAATTATATAATTTATTAATAAACAAAAAAAAACAAGGTTGAAATGACAATAATACCCTCACATGCAAAGCATGTGAGGTGATTTAACCAAGAATATTAACAGAGTTTGTGTTAAAGGTTGAACTTGTAGCAAAACATGAACGTAAAGGTTGGTTTTGGCGGATTTCATAGTGAAAGGTATAAAGTGCAGTTTGGGGTATACATAAAGGTTGTTTTCTGCAATTTTGTCTTTTTCTTACGGTAAAATAGTTTCTGTTTGTCTACAAGTATACCATTGGTATAAGAAAGGAAGTAAGAAGGAATATCATGCAAAGGAATCCGAGGCGTAATGGGTGCGCGTCTGACTTTGAATCAGAAGGTTGCGAGTTCGATTCTCGCCGGGTTCAGTTTTTAGAGGTATTTGTCTTTTTTTCTACAAATGGGATTAATTCATAATCACATAATATGAAATAATTTTCGTAAATTCTTTTTTCCAAATGGGATTTATTTTCCAATTGAAATCAACTCGTATAATTAAAAAAAAAACAACCTTTGAATTTATTTGACTTACCGAAAATATTTGATGAATAGGTGTCATTTAAGTTGAAGACCGGCTATGGAAACTTTCGAAGCTCGTCACTCGTTATGAAAAGTGCAAAGGTTGTTTTGGGGTGGGTCGGGCGAGAAACAATTTATTTTCCAATTTAAATCAACTTGTATAATCACAATTTTTTTTGAATTTATTCGACTTAACGAATATATTTGATGAATAGGTGTCATTAGAGTTGGAGACCGGCTATGGAAACTTTTGAAGCTCGTCTCTCATTATGAAAAGTGCAAATGCTCTTTTGGGGTGGGTCAGGCGATAAACAAAAAAAAAACTCATTGGGTTGCTTGGGAATGTTTCGTTGCTTCTAAGGAGTTGGGAGGGTTGGGGAATACTCCCATCCAAAGCGGGTTCTTCAGGTGTTTAGAATGCTATTACTAAGCTTGACCCACACCTTAGCCAAGCAAGCATATCCATCATTAGTCTAATTAAAGGGTCGGTGGGAGACCGTCGTCAAGTAAGGTTCTGGACAGATTCATGGGCGGTCACGGTGTCCCTTCTAGTGGTGGAGTCTGAACGAAAACTCAATGGGGGCCGGACTCTTAAAAATTCAATATTTTACACTATAAAAAAACATTTTTTTTGGAAACAAGTTATTAAACTTTTTATTCTCCTTAAAGAACATCAAGAAACAAGTTATTAAACTTTCATAAATCCTTAACACAATTACAATTTCTAAATAACATAATTGAACTGCTGAAGTGATATGATAATAGGTCTAACAACAAATCTTTTTTATCGACCACACATCCTCCCCGTGATCATCACGCCAACCCGTCGTTATAAATATTAATAAAATCCAACTTGGGATTACTATAGCGTCCGTAACATCAGTAACTAGTTTTTTCTTTTCTTTTTCGTTTTATTATTTTTTATTTTTGTCTTTTGTTTACTTTAGCTCCTTAACTTTCAGTTTTTACACTTACACCCCTTCTACTTTCTAAAAGCTTTACAAAGTGTCATTTTAAATCCCTCAAGTTTTAAGTGCATATTACGTGTCGATATAAATTCAAGTTGTTTACGTTTCGACATAAATTTTGTCGAGTCAAATATAAAACGTTTTCGTGATATACAACGTTTCCGCAATTATTTTTATATACGTTTTCAGTTGGTGTACGTTTTAACGTAATTTTTGTTCGAAATGAGTCAGATTAAATATAATACATTTTTATTAAACAATATAAATTTGTGTTACCTTACGTTTCGACGTTTCGATGTTGTCGCAATGCGCGAGAGAAATTTACTGGCTCACTAATCAATTTACACGTGGCCCATGGCATTATAGCCTATTGACATCTTGGTGGTGGGATAAGGCTTATGATCAATAGGTCATGAGTTCGATTCCCACAATGGGGGTTTTCCCAGATTTATTGGGTTTCCTCCTGAATTGGTGTATAGACATTATTGCCTAGTGGAGATGGATATGATCGGGTGGTTCCGCTAGTGGCACGATTATACTCTAGTGGTCACTCAGTGATCCAAATTTGTCGTTAAAAAAATCAATTTACACGTGTAGTGTGTATAGTGGGTGGTAGCTTTTAGCACTAGTCAATTTACACTTGTAGTGTGTGTAGTGGGTGGTAGCTTTAGTTTATTCTCTTTTAACAGTTGTTGTTAGGTGTGTGTTTGGAAAGTAGTTAAAAGTTAAAACCAATCAACAAGTTTCTTGTTTTAATCAAACAAAGAACACCATGATATCAACAACAATTATAAATTATTCATCCAACGTTGTCACATCAATTGTAGTGATCCAACGCTAATCGATAATAATTTATTATCCATAACCAGAAAAAAATTCTCAAAACAATTTTTCACAAAGGAAAAATTACAAAAATAACCATTGTCCACCATAACTATCAGAAAAGGCTATCTCATGCGTTCTTAGAGTGACATCTCAAGCACCTGAAATATCCATACGCAGACTTCTTAAGCACCCAATAAAAAAATGGACATGTGGCGTTTCAAATGGTGCAGGTGGGCCCAAACACGTCACATGCCTTTCCAGACGCATAAATGAAAGGATTTCTAAAGTCGCTCCAAGGACACATAAAGTGGCCAAATCTGAAAGTAGTTTCGGTCAATGGTCATTTTTGTAATTTTCCCATTTCTTATCCTTATTCTAACATTGACCAATCAATCTCCACAGTTGATCAAACCCAATCGTCGATTTTCCCGATCAATCCAACGGCCGCCAAGCCGAAGCCGTCAACAAACTCAAATCTTTCCACCCCAATTTCAAACACCCGTTTTCCTCGACCAACGTATACCCTCTCCACGGAAACATCCCCAACAACAAACTCGCTTGCGAAGCCGGGTTACCCGCCAACGAAACCGGCCCAAACCCGACCCGGCCCAATTCCTCCCCCCATTTCTCCACTTTCACTTCACCAGTCCTCTTCGGCCCACCAACCGCCACAATGTTCTTTATCTCACATCCAAACAGTTGCTGCTCCACCGTGTACCGTTCCACATTCTCCGGCTCAATTCCGTCGCCTACGGCGTCGAACAAGGCGGAGTAGTAATGCAACGCCTCCACAAACCGCCCGAGAAAACTCCCGCCGTGGCTCAGATCTTGCTCGATGATTGTTATCAGTTTAGGTTTTAGTACGTTTAGTAACCGTAGGGTTTCGTAATCGCTTCCGGTGACGTCATACAAGCAGTGATGCATCCAGTGCACCACCACAGGTTCACCGGATCTCACTCCTAGCTTATTCATCAGATTATTATTCATATTATTGAAATTATTCAGATCTGTACTCATGTTGTTCAAATTATTCGTATTACTATGCAGATTATTCAGATCTGAACTGATGTTATTCAGATCTGAACAGATGTTGCCGATTTTACCTTCGAGAGGGACGAATTCGAACGGAAGACCGAGAGAATTAGCGAAATCGTGAAGGCGACGGCCGGTGGCGTTAAGAAGTTCAATCGAAGAGCCGACGCCGGTGATTCTAAGCGATTTGATTTTGCGAGGTCTGGAAGCGAGGATGTGGAACAATCCTGGCCACTGGAGACCTTGCATGATGTCTAGATCTATAATATGAACGGTTTCTTCACCTTCTAACGCTTGAAAAATCGCTTGATTCGCTGTGAAATGTGAGAATTTGATTGACGGAGAGATTGAATTGTAGGATTGAAGTGCGTTGCAGATCTTCTGGTTTTGAGCTAGGGCTAGGGTTTTGGTTTTGAACGTGAGCGGTGTGTAAGTTCCGATGTATGAACTGATGATTCGCGCTTGTAACGCTTCGGCGAAGTAAGCCGCTACACGCTCCGGCGAAGAACCGAACGGAGATGATAGTTCTGAAATCTCCGGTAACAAATTGTTCGCGTGGTCTAGGTTATCAACCGCTACGCACTCGGCGCATTGTAGCAGTAAACCTAACAGTCTTAAACCTGATGATTCTGCTTCAACGGTTGTTAATTGATCATCATCATCATTACTCTCTTCAATGTTCCGTCGTTTGCAGCTGCGAGAAGGAGAGCCATCACCATCACCGGCAACATCACCGGAACCTGCACCGGCACCGGAGAATTCAATGTTTTCTCCGGCGAAGTTGTTATTGTTATTGTTGATGGTGCGTTTTGAGGTGTTGGTGTTCATGATTGGTGAGGAGGAGTTTGTGGGGGGTGGGGGTTGAAGGTGAAGAGATTGAAGCATGATTGTTATGGTGGTGATGATGATGGTGATGACTGATGGTGATGGTGATGGTGGTGGAGGAATATTAATGGGGTTGAAGGGGAAATTGACAAGAGAATGATGTGGAAAAGGACAAGAATATAGGTCTGAATAAAAGGTGAAGAAGGATGAGGATGAGGATGAAGTTGATGTCTGTGTCAGTGAGAAGATGAAGAAGGTGTTGAAGAAGATCTTCAATGGTTGATATTGTGAAAAAGGTGATAATAATTGAGGAAGATGATCAAGTGGAGTGGGGAAAAGGTAGCTGGCTTTTTGATGATATGGTTGTTTGCATCCTCTTATGTTTTTGTGGAGTTCAAGTAAGTCCTTGGTCTTTTCTACTTTGCTTAATTTCATATATAAAAACATAAAACATCCAATCCATTACTTCTTTAGTTCTTCCTAAACCTTTTTAAAACTTGCTTTCGTGTCGGATTCGGTCATGGGTTTAAACCGGTTATGTTTTGGTATAGATCAAACGTCTTAATTAAAATAACTATGTTTTATTTTGATGGGTGGGTTCGTGTGGAGTGGATGTTTTGAATGGGAATCATTAATTAGGTGGAATACGGTATGAGTTGTAGAATCTGACAATTCGTAAAACTCAATCCAAGATTGTGTATATGATACCTTAGACAAATTTCATATTGGTTATTTACATTAGAGATGCTAGGTTATACGAATGTGAGATTCTAATGACGAAACAAACAATATGGATCAGTGTGACGGTTATTACATATTATCTAGTATAGGTTTTCATTACTAAGAATTAACTTATAATGTACAAGCCTAACCAACCAACTTTGTATTAAAAAAAATTTGGTTTCTTGAAAAAATTTAGCTTATGTGAGAGAGAAAATAAGAAAGAACGTAAAAAGTGAGTTAAGTATTATACTTTGAAAAGTCTAATAAATGATCAAAATAAGTGTATTGGCGTACTTTATTTGTGAGATTACTAATAAATAATTATGTTTTTTTAATCATCATTAGCGTATAACCTTTTTTAACGACTAACATGCAAACGCTCCTCCTAAAATTTAACTGTGTCCAATTTGTAGGACTTAAACTCGCACCACTTTGATAAGGATAAACACTTGTTGCCACTAGGTCATGAAGCCTTCCGCACGAACATGTAGCTTAATTCAAAGACGGTGATTAGAACACTAATCTTAAACAAATCTCTTACTCTTGTCAAATCTTGCTACACAAGGAGTAATAAAAGTAATGGACTGATATAATGTTTAGGGAAAATAAGAGGGTGTAAGTGAAAATTCTACATGTAATTTTGGTGGTAACGACGTTACTTTGTGATGTTGTTGGTTTGTTCGTAGCGTTGAATGGCTTCCAAAATTGAAAGGTAGTTGTTTAGTTGACGACAAATAAACCTATAATTAATCATTTAATCACTATTAACTTTCATTTTTTAATAGTGTCTTTTTGTCCTGCATCGATTACGTCGATTCTTTCTCCTTATTTTACACATTAAATCCATTAAATTCAATTTTTGTCTTATCCACCGGCTTCTTTTTATTTTTATATTTAAATTAACAACTTTTGTTGACAACTATAACTTAGAGGGAACTTAAAAAAATTAATTATAAATTGATAAATATTGAAATCGTCTTTTACATCTTATTTAGGGGTAACTTTATAGAAATGTAACAAAATTTGTTAACTGTTTCAATTAAGTCATCGAAACTTTTTTTGTCTCTCTGAAGTTATTGAAGTTTAATTTAATGTTCTAATACTGTGTAATTAACAGGTTATCAGGTTACAAATAACATGTTTTCCAAAATCTAATTATCCAATGCTCTAAAATATAAAAAATCAACATTACACCACAATAAAAAAATGAAAAGAGACAGATCCAACAAAAATCAACATTAAATAACAATAAAAATCAAAACAAAATCCTTGAATCCCACGCCCTTACAAATCTTCATCATCTTCCCTACAATAAAACCTGCAAATTAATTCACCCTATCCGTACATGAATCTCCCTTGTTGGAACCTCACACAACAAAAAAAATACCTGCAAATTCTATTCAATTCACCCGTTTCAGCCTATCCGTACATGAATCTCTAACCTCACACAACAATTACAATGACAGATTGCGAGAAAATCGCACTTGTTAACTCACCAACGACCTCCAGATCGGTGTCGAAGACGGTAAACGGTTTTCACCATATCCTCATACAAGGTTACTCGCTGGTGAAAGGTATGGGGATCGGTAAACACAATCGTGAAGGTTGAATCGCAAAGCCAGTAGTCGTCATCGAAGGGTTTGATCGATTGAAAGTTTGAAATATCGTCCATGGTGTTTATCGAAATTTAAATTATGTTATGATTTTATAAAAATGATATCCATGTAAGCATTAAAAAAATAAAAAAATAAGGGAAAAAATGTAACTTGGTGACCTGGTAATTACACAATATTAGAAAACTAAATTAAAGTTTAGTTACTTTAGAAAAACCAAAAAAGTTTGGATGATTTAATTGAAACACTTGGCAAACTTGATTACATTTGTATGACATTTTCCCTCTTATTTAAAACAAATTTGTTTATCTGTTACCATAACTAGTATTATGACCCGCCGCCGGTCGTGGCGGCGTCGAAACTTAAAATAATTCGAATTTGTATCCTCAAATATTTGACCCGACTCGTTTTCGAACAAAACTTATGTCAAAATGTAGACTAATTGTAAACATACATAGAATAAACATGAAAACGTATTATATTTGACCGGACTCATTACCGAGATAAATTTACGTCAAAACGTAAACTAACTTGAATTTATACCGTAACATACTTATATAATAACATACTTATATAAAGCACGTAAGAAAATAGTATTTTTTTTTAAGTTGAAGAGTGGAACCGCTCATTGTGGCGGCGTTGAAACGTAAAGTAACTCAAACTTATATACCGCCTAGTAAAAACGTATTATATATGACAAAATGTAGACCAATTGAAAATGTACATAAAAGTAAGCATGGACTCGTATTGACGAAACATAGACCAACCAAAAGAGATACATAAAAATAAGCACGAAAATGTATTATATTTGACCCACGTATATAAAAATAAGCACGCAAAACTCGAGGAGGTTAAAATTATATTTTATAAAGTTTTTATAAAGATATATGATGTAACTGCCAATGCTGGATGTTTTAGGTAGAAAATAAAAAAAAACCCCAAAAAGGAACAAAAACAAACAAACCTTGACAAAACATACGCTACAGTGAATACCCATTTGAGAAATGTTATATTTATAATTATAATTCCATACCAAAGTTAGTTTTGTATTAAACATGATATTTTTAAAAGTTAATTTTCAATAAAACTCAACAACTATAACTATATTAAAGAGTAACTAGTCATACTCTCCAATCATTGTGACATAACAAAGTACAAACATAGGTAAACCACCAGAACGTTGTAATCAAAGTTCGACAAGTAGTTGTCAACTACTTAAACTTGTTTATTCTTTATTAAATCAGAAAACATCTTTTTCTTTAATAAATTATGTAATTTTTGTCGTAAAAAAATGTTGGATTTGTGTTAGAGTGCAAGACTCTTTCGATTTAAAGTCGTCTAGGTGGTGATATTGTGATGTATCTTTTCTTCCCATGCCATGAGCAAGGTTGAGAATAGGGGTGTAAACGAGCCGAGCCGAGCCTGAGCCCGACTAGGCTCGAGCTCGGCTCGTTATATTTTTATGAAGCTCGAACTCGAGCTCGGCTCGGTTCGAGCCTACTTCTCTGAGCTCGAGCTCGGCTCGCGAGTAAAACCCAAAGCTCGAGCTCGGCTCGACTCGGCTCGAGCTATTTCGAGAACAACCTCAAATGAGCTAGAAGCTCGGCTCGAGCTCGTTTCAACAGCGATTAAGTGAGCCAAAGTTCGGCTCACCAATGTTATCATCATCATTATTATATTTTATATATAAAAAACTAAAAAAAAAATTAGGCTCGCGAGCCTAAACGAGCTTTGTATTTCAGGCTCGAGCTCGGGCTCGATAACTAAACGAGCTCTATTTCAGGCTCGAGCTCGGGCTCGTTAAGGCTCGACTCGTTCGAGCTTTTAACCGAACCGATCACGAGTAACTCTCGAGCCTCTGGGCTTGTTTACACCCCTAGTTGAGAACATCACAAACCCGCTAGAAGGTCCATGGGGTCAAAACATCTTAGATATCCAACAGTTACACCAATATAACTATAAGTATACGATAACTATCAAGAATAAATACGTATGTTAGCATTGAAAGTATAAAGTATTTACAAGGACTCGAAAGAGTATATGTAAGGAGTTGAAATTGTAGCAAAGAAAGATTACCATAAACCAGTCAATCCCACCCCGTTAGAACTAAGGTTTAGCTCCCTTCTACAATGGAGGATGAGTCAAAACCTAATGGAGGATGAGTCAAAACCTAACGGGCCAATTAGCAACAGGTTTGTGTTGATCAGTTCTGTTTAAACATAACGGAAAACATGAATAACATACATGTTACAGCAGACAGGCCAACAGAGAATCCAGTCAGAGATGCAGCCATTGAGTTTGACATACTTGTTAATAAGGGTAATATGGTCCATCAACAATTACCAGCTAATTATTAATAGGTTATTAATATATTTTGATATATATAATATAAATTATTATAATGGCTACAAGATTAAATATTATAATAATTATATATTTAATCTCACATTCTCCCACTTAGCCGAGTAATCATTTATCATGAGTATTAGATGAGCCTGGCCAGGAGTTAACACTCATTTTAGCCTTAAACCAAGAACTATAGCAGAGAAATACAGTCGTTGAATCATCATTCGACTCAGGACCCCCATTAGTCATACTATAGCCTCGATTTAAACTTAATAGTTACGATCAAAATATGCATAAGCCCTTTAGCGTCTGATTTGTATTTATATTTGTCTATATGTCATTACACCGGCAGAACATATGTTAGAGACATACAAAATCAAACTGAGGAAATTTTATTAATTAAAACATAAGCTAGTACAATATGCCATTAAATAAGGTCTTTAGTAAGTCCCATATTCGATACATGTTTTTTCGAAAACTTTAGGTGTGAGACCTTTAGTCATCGGATCCGCAAGCATATCTTTAGTACTAATATACTCAATACAAAGATTATTTTCCTCAACTCGTTCACGTACGAACAAATATATTTTGTATCGAGATATAAACCAGCTCCAGTCGAACTGTTACTGTTCGAGAAACTAACGGCAGCTGAGTTATCACAGTAAAGCTTCAATGGTCTAGAAATTGAATTAACGATTTGAGTCCAGTGATCAGATTTCAAAGCAACATTCCATGACAGTTTGCGTTGTAAACAACAATGTATTCTGCCATCATTGTGGAAGTTGTGGTTAACTGTTGTTTATGACTCTTCCATGAGATAGGTCCGCCTGCTAACATAAAGATATAGTCCGAAGTGGATTTCTTGTCATCTTTGCATTTGGCAAAGTCAGAATCAGAATAACCTACCACTTCTAAGTGATCACTTCTTCTATAAGTCAGTTTATAGTCTTTCGTCCCTTGCAGATATCTAACGACCTTCTTAGCTGCTTTCCAGTGATCTAGGCCAGGATTAGTCCGATAACGGCCTAGCATTCCAGCAATATAAGCGATATCTGGGCGAGTACAGACTTGAGCATACATCAGGCTCCCGACTACTTACGCGTAAGGTATCTGGCTCATTTGCTCCTTTTCAACCTCTGTTGTCGAACACTGGAATGAACCGAAAACATCTCCCTTAACTACTGGAGCGACTGAGGGTTTGCACTGTTGCATGTTGTAACGTGTAAGGACACGATCTATGTAAGTCTTCTGAGACAATCCTAAGATCCCTTTGTGTTTATCTTGGTGAATTTCAATGCCAATGACGTAAGAAGCATCTCCGAGATCCTTCATGTCGAAGTTATGCGAGAGTAACCGCTTCGACTCATGCAACATGTCTAAACTATTACTTGCCAATAGAATATCATCTACGTAAAGGACAAGTATAGTAAAGTTACTCCCACTCATCTTGAGGTAGGTGCATTGATCCACTTGATTCTTTATAAAACCTTGTCTCTTCATGACTTCATCAAACTTGAGGTACCATTGACGTGATGCTTGTTTTAACCCGTAAATGGATTTCTTCAACTTACAGACTAGATGCTCCTGACCTTCAGGTTTAAAACCTTCAGGTTGTTTCATGTAAACATCTTCGTCTAAGTCTCTGTTAAGAAAAGCAGTTTTGACGTCCAACTGATGCAGCTCCAAATAAAAATGAGCTACTAGGGCCATAACGATCCTTAATGAATCTTTACGAGAGACAGGTGAACACGTCTCTTGATAATCAATTCCCTCTTTCTGAGTATAGCCCTTTGCAACCAATCTCGCTTTATAGCGTTCAACGTTCCCATTCGGATCCAGTTTTGTTTTGAACACCCATTTACATCCTACATGTTTAACACCGTTGGGTAATTCTACCAAATTCCAAACATCATTTTTCTTCATGGATTCAAGCTCATCAATCATTGCTTTGTTCCATTCAAAAGACTGATCACTGCTAATGGCTTCATTATAAGAGATAGGACCATTGAGCTTTCCAGCATCCATTTCAGTCAGGTAGGTAACATAATCATCCCAATTAGTAGGTCGTCTTTGCCTAGATGACCTCCTGAGTTGATTATTGGGTTCAGCGTTGTCTTGGTTTTGAGCATTTGATGTGCCTTCATTATGAGGTATAATGGGTTCTGATTGTGGAGATGAAATTTGTGCAGTAGCTTCAGGTGCAGTTGTTGCATTGGGTACAAGAGGAGTAAACGGAGTAATGGTAAGCGACGAGTCTCCCCCCCCCCCCCCCCCCGCGTCTTGTACTTCTTGCAATTCTTCGTAGTACTACTCCCACTGACCTTGAAATCCTCCAGGATACGCTTGGTTTCAACAATACGGGTGACATGGGAAGGACAATAGAAACGATAACCCTTTGAGTGATCAGGATACCCAATAAAGAAGCAGGTAACGTTTTAGGGTCAAGTTTCCTTAGGAAAGGATTATAGAGTTTTGCTTCAGCAATGCAGCCCCATACTTTCATATATTTAAGACTCGGTTTCCTTCCTGTCCAAAGTTCATAAGGAGTTTTAGGGACAGACTTAGAAGGAACTCTATTGAGTATATGAACAGCTGCTTTTAACACTTCAGTCCAGAGGAATAATGGTAAATTAGTGTTGGCTAACATATTACGCACCATGTTCATAAGAGTACGGTTTCTTCGTTCAGCTACACCGTTCTGCTGAGGTCTACCAGGCATGGTGTATTGGTTCATAATTCCCTGGCCCTTACAAAACTCATAAAATGGACCAGGAGCTTGACCCACGTCAGTATGTCTTCTATAATATTCACCGCCTCAATCTGATCTCACAACTTTAATCTGACGATCTAATTGCTTTTCAACTTCAGCTTTATAATCTTTAAAAGTTGTAAGACATTCAGATATTTCTTTAATGAGGTACAAGTACATGTAACGAGAATAATCATCAATGAAAGTGATAAATGAAGTATGTCCTGTTATGCCAGCGATTTGGTATGGACCACTAATGTCAGTATGAATGAGTTCTAATAGATTAGAGCTCCTAATGGCACCTTTCTTATTCGCTAATGTCATTTTGTCTTTAAGACATTTGACACATGTTCCAAAATCAGTGAAATCGAGAGGAGGTAAGACTTCATCCTTTACGAGACGATTTAATCGTTCTCTTGAGATGTGGCCTAAACGTTGATGCCACAACATAGATGAAGTCTCTAAGTCTCGATTATGTTTCATCTTTGTGAGTGATTCATTAATATTATATGACAACAAAGATTTGTAAAAATTATCATCTAGTTCTAATCTATAGAGACCACCATCCAAAATGCCAGTACCATAAACAACGGAATCATAGAGAATAGAGAGTTTGCGATGACCATGGGAAACGACAAAACCGTCCATGTCTAACTTTGGTCCTGATACAAGGTTCCGAGTTACCTCAGGAACATATAAGGTATCATAAAGTTTAATACATAAACCAGTTTTCAAAAATAATTGTAATGTTCCTATGGCCTTCACTTCTAATTCTCGATCATCCCCAACTTTAAGTGTTCTTTGGTTTCTTCCTAGCTTTCGGATTGAAAGGAATCCCTGAGTAGAGTTGGTTACATGAACCATAGAACCAGAATCAAACCACCAAGAATTAGCAGGAACATCTAAATTAAAGGACTCAAGTATCATGAAAAAATCGTTACCTTTCTTAGCCAGCCACTCCTTGAAGTCAGGGCATTCCTTTTGCTTATGTCATGTTTTCTTACAGAACTTGCAGTAGGGTTTGCCTAAGGAGTTCTTAGAGCTGGACGGTACACTTGTATTAGGATTTGGCTTTTGTCCTTGGAAACATCCTTCCTTTGATAATTGTTCTTCCTCTTCTTAGAGTTGGAGGTGGTGAAGTTAGCAACATCAGTAGTGCGATCCATCTTCATACGCTCTTCCTCCTGTACGCACATAGCGACCAGCTCACTCATCGTCCATTTGTCCTTCTGAGTGTTGTAATTGATCTTGAATGCTTCATAGGACGAAGGAAGCGAAGTGATGATGAAGTGAACAAGAAAACCATCACTAATTTCCATCTCTAGCCCTTTCAGCTTATTGGCCATGTCATGCATCATCATGATGTGCTCGCGAATGTTGCTCCTCCCATCATACTTAGTCATCACCAGCTTGAGGATAAGAGTGCTAGCGTGTGCTTTTGATGTCCCCTTGAATTGTGCCTCCACAGAAGCCAGGTAGGTTTTAGCATCCTCAGAATCAAGAATAGCTCCTCTAATTGCATTGTGTATGGACTGCTTCATGAACATGAGAGACATGCGGTTACACCTAGTCCATTTTTCATGAATTATTTGCTCAACAGCAGTACTTTGAGGAGTAAGGTCCGCTGGCTTATTCTCTCTTAGAGCATAATCGAAGTCTAGCAATCCAAGTGTAAGCATGAGGGCATCCTTCCATTCAGTAAAGTTATCACCAGTCAAAGGTGGAATCCCGCAATTGGGTGTTGATAGTAGAAATAAGATAAGCGAATTATGATACTAAGAAAGAAGTCCTAATGTGATCTACGGGCATGTTACACTAAGGCATGCATAAATAATGACCATTTTAATTATGAAGCAGTGATATTGTCTATTACTAACATCAAAATAATAGACTTAGTTAAAATTCTACTTAAACGAAGACAAATCAGCTTTGGCCAGAAGTGTAATCGTTTAAGTATGTGTGCAAAGTAATCGTGACAAATCAGCTTCGGCCATAAATGAGACAATCACTTTAGTTATGCACTTGTCAAGTATGCTAGACATAAATGAATTAAATCAGCTTTGGCCAGAAATTATGTGTCACACCCTCAAAATCTACAAGTGGAGTATTACCGCGAGGCGTGTGACTGACCAGGATTATACCACCAATCATAATAAACATTAAGTAAAGTAAAGTAAAACCATTGCAAACTAAACGTTTAAAGTTCACCAAACCAAAGTCCAAAACAAAATTTAAAAGCCAGCGGAAGCATAAGATCAAAAACCAAAGTATAAGTTTAACGTTTCATAAATTTATCATGAACACACAGCGGTTCATGTCCCACAACGACTCCTTCCCCATGCAAGCTCCAGCAAATAACCTAACGACCTACAAAGCATGTGGTAACGTGTCAACAAAAGGTTGGTGAGTTCACAGTTGGTTGTCTGTTTTAATGTTGTTCCAAAAACCATAAGTTGTTAAGCTGTTTCAAAAACCATAAGTTATCCAGTTCCATGTTCCTATAACCATATACCGTGGGGGCTACCCCATGTTGTAAACCACTAGACCCGTTACCATATCGACTACTGACTTAAGTCATGTTTAAGTGCCATGCGTCAATGTCTACCATCATTGACTAAGTGCCCAATTACATTAGTCCACTCCTGTCCTCTGCGGCACAGTGTGAGGCTTGTCAGACCTAATAGCGCTATTTAACTAATGACCCGTTCGCCAATGGCCCGACGATTAAGTCGATATAAAAAAATGAGGGACTTCATGATAGAGTTGTTGTCTAGTAAGTTTAAGGTTGTTGTCCTACCCAAGGAGGACGGAGGTACGTATTCAACCCAAGGAGAATACACAGATTATATCCCACCTAAGGGGGATGGTTGTTATTTAACCCATTCCCAAACCACCAGGAATCCTTGTTTAACTCATTCCCAAACCACCGGGAATCCCATGCTTTGACGAAAGTGTGAACTCACCTTTGGTTGCTCGGTTGGACTCTTAAAAATAGCTAACAGTCAGGGTTGGTCAATTACGTCCTAGTATGATTACCATTTAGTCCATTTGTGGTTTCAAATAGAGCACAAAGTTCCTACACGCATCTACCACATAACATGCACTCACTTTGATAATTCACGCCCATAAACACATTCCACCTATAACTACTCAAGAGTAAGCACACCATACTTCACATAATACTTTCGTTGACATATAACAAGTTGGATCATTATCAGATAACCTAACCGACATTTAGACACGCAAATCACTACTTATATTGTTTCAGCTTTAACATCCAAAACTGGGCTGTTTTTGGGTATTTTAATAAAATAGTTAACTTGTTCTAAAAATTCTCAAAATTTTACTGAATGTTCTAAACAGTCCATATTACATTGTGTAAAAATCTCGGGATCCAATTCGTTACCAATTATTTTATAAAATCATTTACCGGGCTGCAATCAGATTCATCACTTTCTAACTGCAGTCCACTGAAAAATTCATTTAAAATTCATCGTAAGTCCGATTGACGAAATTCCAGCTGGAGAATTATAACGACACACGTGGCCATCTACTGTAGAATTTCATGGCCTAACTCTACCCAAATTCCTAGTTATAACGAAAACGTAACACACATTTTCTGCAGTAAAAACACAGCTTTTGCTGCTGTACAAAACTGACCTTTAAAAATAGCAAACGACCTCAAAAAAAATATGATTCCAGCGCCATTTGATTCTTTTTTTGAAAACGTATAATTTAGACTTTAGAAAATCAATTTTTCGATTTATAATGGTCCATTTACAGCCAACTGAAGTTGGCTGTTTTCGTCAATCAGCATTCAGTTTTTACATTTAAGCAACACCAAAACGCGTATTAACAATCCCGACCCTTCCTATTAACAACTAACAGCAGGCTAATCATCCTTTACCATCTAACCATATCAAAATCACAAAACCCTAATTATAAACATCATGTTTTTCACCAAAAACGCAGCCAACAATCATTTACGCATACATATCATCGATTAGTTCAAGAAACCGCATACTCAACCGAAATAAATCATGCAATATCAAAACCCTAACATGTTAACTAAAAATCACAGCCATGTTTCTATAAAATCACACCAAGAATCACAATCCAAATCAAGAATACTAACCTTGGAGCAAGAGAAGGGATTACAAGGAAGTGAAAAGCGAATCAAGAAGCTGAACTAGGGTTTGATTTTCGCAGGGGGGGTTCCTCTGGTCGACGATCACAAGGGAGTGATTAGGGTTTCTATTTTTTATTTCTTCTCCCCAAAGCCAAATACGTATCATTAAATCATAAGGAGGGTTGGGCTAATGGGCTACAAGGACCAAGAGATGTGGGTTTGGGCTTTATATTTCGAATAAGGGGAGAAGGGTGGGGTTGGGCCTATAAATGGCGCAAGAAAGGGGAGGGGAGGGGTGGGGTGGGTTTGGGTTGGGTTTTGTAAGTCCCAAAAATATCAACCGGATATCAAAATCACAATCAAGAGCGCGGAATATTGATGAAAGTGATAAGAACAAGAACTTGTATCGATTTAATAACCAAGGTGCAGACGGTTTCTAGGAACCGTCTGGTACACCAACAAAGAATTCGAAATTGATCAAGAAGAACAGAAAACAAACAGCCAACCTAAAACTAACCTAGGTTCACCCTATTTATAGTTACATAGGGTGACCTAGTTACAAGTTGGGCCAGGCCCACATGCACATTACTAACCAAACAGGCCCAAATCCCTTAATTAGCCCACATGGCTTATTCTATTACTATCTAACCCACTACAAGGCTAAGGCCAATAGCTCATAATTGTGTTTGATAAAGATAAGCGTAAACCTACCCAATTATAGGGCCTTACAATATCCCCCTAGGTTTATGCTGTCTTTATTAAACTGTTCTCTATCTCATGTCTCTGTGGGAAGATACTTTATCTCTTAATCTTCAAACTTGGGCTCTTTTGTTCTTCTTAATCATGATCAGCTTTGCTTGAAAAATCTTGTTGAAAAGAATGCAAGCGGAGGATCTCAGCAACTCTTTTCTTTGTCAATGTCTTCTTTTTCAAGCAGGTTCATAGGTACTTCTTCAAATGTACTATCACTGTCAGATGATGACTCGTATCTGGTTATTCTGACTCAGGCACATCTTGTTGTTGTGATGCTTCATGCTTTATCAGCAACCAACAGCATCTCAATCTTCAACAACCCCTGTTTCTTGAATTAAATCAAATTCTGCACATGCTTAGAAATTCATAAGCAAACATTTCTAAACAACAGAGGAAAGTACCACATGAACACTCGGTACATCCAAGTATTTGTACTCGGATTTCACAATTCAAATTTCTTTCAAATTATGATCATCAATCAAATCTTCAAGAACGGTTAATTTTTTTTAATAAAACAAATAAACACTCTATTTTTGGATTTTTTATTTTATAAAAACTAACAAGATAAACTAAAACACAAATAAAAAAGGAACTAATATACAATTACAGTTGCAATGGGATCAAATCACAGTGTTTCAGGCTAGACTACACTTATCAACACTAATTTACTTTGGATGATCTGAGCGATTGCCAGTATATTTGTCCACTTAAACTTATCTCCCTAAGCCTTTTTCAAATGACGGTCTGCAACTGATTTATCATGTTTTCATTTTAATTGATATGAACACTCAAATTAAATCACAATCAAATCCTAAAATTTTTAATCAGAACACGCTATCATACATGTAGTTTTCCTACCACATATTTCACAAGCCCGTTCTAGGATTCTGAAACCTTGACTGGGACTGGATTGAGAAGAGAGCAGAATAGATCAGCAGCAGAGATGGATATAATATACAGATCAAATGAGATTTTCTCAGTTTGATATAGGTTTTTCGGGTTTCTTTTGGGCACTAGAGGGCCTCTTTCGGGTGTATTTGATCCACAGAGCGACAACGTACAGCTAGGTCTTTGCTCACGCAAAACAGAAGCTGACGTTGCCTAGCACCTCCAGGTCTTTGCTCACGCAAAACAGAGGAGATACACGAGTTGGTCAGTAAAGATTTCAGAACTGGAACGAAATTGTGTGTATCGGGATGTCACACACGCATTCAAATAGCCATGTCCTAATTCCAAGTGACGTTCTTTCCTGAGGTCATAGAATAATATTAGTGTTCTGCACAGAACCAGTCAAAGAATCCAGCCATCAGGATAAAGCCTACCAACATATCGCTCTGGATTCAGACCATTTCAATATTGGTCTTACATTAGTCAGCCGTAATCCACATAGTGAAATTATTTAATTTCCCATTAACTTCAACAAAATATTTTTTATTTTTCTGTTTTTCGAATGTTTTTGTATTTTCTCATTTTCTCAAATTTTTTTAAATATATTTACAGACATTTCTAGATATCCCCCTAAATTTGTGCGTAAATCTTACGCTCAAATTTACCTAACAACGAGAACGTATGTACAATGAGAAACACAAAAGAAAATGAAAATATTTTTGTTGTTTTTGCCTAACTGTTCCATCATTAGACTAATCAATATCAAAATTAGAATATGAAATTCAAATTTTGTAACTTTTCGCTGATCCTGTCTTGCTTACTTTTCTTATCTCCTCAAAAAGAAACATATCAACTGTAAAAGAATATACCATATTGCAACAGTGAGATGTTACCCGTTATGTCTCTGGAACAACCGCTATCAACATCCAAAGGTTGTAAACAGCTCCTCCTTGGTTGTCCCTGAAAAGTAAGGAGATCAGTAAGACATTGGTACCCAGGCCATCGTGGTCCTGGGTATTCCCGAAGCATCAACATATGACACTTCTCGAAAACACATGCCCCCTTTTGATTCAAGGACTGGTGATGTTGCTGCTTTATGTTTTGCCTTCCAAACTTGTTTAGGCTTCTCTAATTTCTTAGGTGCCTTTGGCAAAACTATTTGCTTTTCAACCTTTTTGTTTTTCAAAACTTGTTTTGGTTTCAAAGCTTGTTTCCTTTTAGCTTTGGCAGCATTCCAATCCCCATCAGATGGTTTAACCTGGGAATGCTTATTCATCATTGCCTTAGGCTTTTCAACCTTCATCGGCTTAGAATAAGATTTGTCCCTAGGTGTAACCTTCTGATGCTGTGTATAGTATGGCACATAGGGACGATGTGTGCAATTCCTGGCAATGTGACCGGGTATGCCGCAGTTGTAGCAGGTTTGCTTTTTCATTTAAGGAGCATATCCCGATCCATTCCATCTAACTGATGCTGGATTTGAGTTATAAGATTTGTTGGATGATTTGTTTGCAGCCTGCTCAGCCTTTCTTCCCTGCTTCTTATCTCCCCTTTTACAACAGTTAGCACATTCACTAGATTTAGCATTTTCATTTTTAATTGTTGGCTTTGGAGGCACATATTTATTTGAAGGGCCTCTCAAAGCTGGCTCAGAAACAGCCTTTCTCACATATCGAGGAGCATCAGCAGACAAATTTGATGTTTTTGGACAAACATCGTCAGCTTTTTGACAAACAACATCATCCCCCTCAACCCAATCCTCTACTTTTACCTCATCTGCACATGAAGTAGAAGCATCAGTAACATTCACACACTTAAAATCAGGGATTGGCCTTGTTGTTTCAATCTCAGACGTTGTGGGCTCAGTCACTGTTTCACTGCTTGATTCAGTTGAACCACCTGAGTTACATTCCTTTTGTGGTGGCTCTGCTGAATCCTCTACTGCTGAGTTAGCTGCTTCAGAAGACTCACAGCTGGATTCACAAGATTCAACTGATTCCAATTTCTCAGAATCAATTGCTTCAGGTGATTCACATCTGGAATCAGATGGAGCAGTTGACTCAATTTGTTAGCGAGACCATTCAGCAAACTCATTCATCATACCAAACTCGAAGTTAAGAGATTTTGTTTTAGACTTTTTCTCTTGTGGTTGTGCTTCAGGTGAATTTTGAGAAAAATTGACTCAGTATTATCCAATACTTGAAAATTTTTGTCAATGTTCGAATTATTCTCAAAATTTAGAGTCTCGGTTTGGTTTGAAACATCAGCAGGTTTGACAAAAGTTTTATTAAATGCCTGTTTTTCTAGAATAATTTCGGTTTTATCAGGCCTTGTGATTTTAACTTTCTTTGGCTTAACAGGCTCAACCTTCCTATCCCCAGCTTCCCATATTCCATTTCAGGCAAGTCGGCTATCTCCTCATCAGTCATGGGAATTGAGGTGTAATTGTGATTGTATGGTGGAGGTATGCATACAAATCCTAATCCTTTGTTCCTGACTTCCTTTTTGCTATATTTTAACTGTTGATTTATCATCTTTTCGACTTTTTCACTTGAAACATCAAACTTTTTAAAATTGAATTCGGTATTTTCAAAAGTTGATTTTAAGTCATTTAATTCAACAGTTAATTTTTCAGATAGCTCTTTGAAGTGGAGATATCGACAGTTCGCTTCGCTTAGATCGCTATGCAACTTTCGAATATCGCGCTTTTGGGCCTCCACCATATCCTTATAACCATCCAGTTTCTTTTTGACTTCATAACTACTGGATCTGGTATATTGAAGTGGCATAACAAGCGAGTCGGCCTGTTCTTGTCACACCCCGATTTCCACGTGTCACCGGTGGGCCCGGTGGGGGGTATCGTGACGTGGTTGGCAACATATTAGTCAAACAACACAATATTTAAATGCACAGCGGAAGCAAAGTATAGATTCATTTCAACCAAACAATATTGTAATATTAAGTATCACAAATAGTTGAATATAAATCCACAGGTAGATCAAAATAACAGGAAACAGTGTTCAACAGTCTATGACATCCAAGCTTGCGAGACTTATTGTGGATGCTAGGAGAAAAGCCAGCCTATTACGCGTAGTACCTGCACTTAACCTTTTTGAGAAAATACGTCAGTTTACACTGGTAAATACAATCAACCGACTCATTTTGAAAAGAGTTTAAGGAAATGAATTTAAGGCACAAGGCACAAATAATATTTTATAACTTGGGATAATTATTTGAATATAATTCTTGTAAAGGATTTACATGTTTCTTATGCGTTCAGTAGCCCGGGTCGAGTCGGGTTAAAGATCAATAGACACACCACATTATGTATATGAGACACCGACGGGCGTACGCCTACGCCCCGTGCTTAGGTCGTGGCCATTTCGTAAAATGATGCCAGGGATATCCGGGACATGGTCATTAACCCCCCAAAGGCTTTAAGCAAACAAAACAATTTAAACGAGACATATCAATACTTTAACCATCATACAATTAAAGATTCAATGCCGTACCCCAAGCCCGTATAGGGAAATAAGTTAAAAGTATTTACCTGAGCAAGTATAAATCAAAATCAGCAAGTGCAAGTATCTTTTACCGGGTCTCCTATTCTGGAACGAAGGTTTATAACAACCTATTAGAATCCTAACGGGTCTTTAGTTAAGCTTAAGCTTAGACCGGTTAGTTTTAAAGATACGGTTCGTACGCACGATTAAGCAAAGACCGGATAGAATGTGATTTAGACCCGACAAGTTTGAAGACTTGCTTAATATGGGTATATTATACACATTCTGGATTTTGAGACATAACCGATAAGGTTTGACCCGTTTCGGCTAATTTATGTAAACTAGTTACATAAACCGAACCGAACGCGCATGAAGCGTAACGGGTAACCATAAGAGTCCTAAACAGGTTTCCTAAGTTAATATGCCTTAAATATGTTGTGATATCAGTAGGATACCTTCCATTATGCCCAAAACGAGTTTAATCTCATATTAAGCCCCGTAGGGGTATTTTGGTCATTTTAATGATTATAAAAGGGATTAATTTATCTTCTGTGATCCGGGTCTGAATAAATCAGTAAAATAGCTTATTTTAACAGGTTATAACAATTGGTTATAAGTCTTATATGCCAAAATAGTTTTAAACCCAAACTATGCGTTTAATACGCGTATAATGTCGTTTTAAGCAACGTACGGGTTAAAATAGGATTCTGAGTTTTCTGATCAGTTAAACAGGTTCAAAACACTTCATTTATTATTTAAAATCAGTAGCAATTGGATTGGCATCAAAAGGATTTGTAAAACTCATTTTATGGCTTAAAAGGGCATATTCGGTTTTTACCGAATTAAGGCACTAATCCTAGCGTATGATCAGTTTAAAAATAATTAAAAATCTTCAAAAATCCCAAAATATTATATTACATCATTGGGTAAAAGTTTTGGTGTCAAAGATTGGGTTTAGATAGGCTTTACGCTAATGACGCCGTTTAATCACTAAGAAGCGTTCTAATTACGTCATTGAGCATAATTCCTAATCTATATGTCCAACTGATGTGAAAATTTACAGACATGTTTAATAATCAGTAACTAATATGATTGTACTTTCATATTTCCAAAATTCTCGTTGTATGGTCATAAGGGCATTATGGTCCATATTTAAGCACTTAACGGAAACGTCGGACAATTAAAGATTTAAGTGGTATAAATGCAGAGGCTTATACAATCATGTAACTAGGTACTAATGGAACTTTAAGGCATGTCTAAACCTATCTAAACCGGGCCAGAACTGAGGTCAAAGCAAAAGTCAAACTTTTGCGTCTTTCGGTTCCGAATCGGTTCAAAACAGAAAGTTGTCGAATCAAACAAGCTTAGACAAGTTCTTACACTTATTATCAGGTTACATGAATGATAAAATAGGTTACACGCCTTTTACATTGCTAATTATGCGTTTAATGATTCTGTTGACTTTTTCGTAAGAAGTTTGACTCGACAAACGACCTAGATAGAACGGGTATCAGTGGGTGCCCTTTTAAGGGTTTAAAGCCCACATAAATACCAACTTATAACAACTTTCATTTCGACAAAACACTGGACCGTTAGCGATTAATCGCTAAGTCAAACCGTAATTACGACGGTTTGACTTCTAGGCTAAAAACTAATCAAAACTTAATTAAGAAGGGTCAAGGGTACTTACACGTGTCTAATGGATGATTAGGAAGGTCGTGTGTCTGCTGTTGTGCTCCTCAAATGATCAGAAGTTGAAGTGTGGTTGCATGTTGCAACATAAGCCTTATATAGTGACTTTGATCTTCCTAGATTGTTGCCAAATGAGTCTACAATTGATCATGGATCTTTACATGTGTCCTCTATAGTCTAAATACCATCTTAGGCAGCCCATGGTATCAAAGGAATGCATGTAAGTCGGTTAAAACATCAACAGACAACTGTCTGTTAGTTTCTGTCGCTGGTACCTGTCACGCAGCCCGCGTAAGATATTGTTAAGTCTTACGCGGCCCGCCTGGACCTCCTGTTCAGGTTTTGAAGTTTTCTTTAATTGCACTTTTGGCCCTTGGTCCCCCGAAAGGTCATTTTCACATGGTTTCTTGCATTAAGAGGCTTTATATTTGACATATGGGGGCTTTAAGGCTTATACCATCTTTGTCAAGTCCTCGGGTAACTTTGTGATCACCCGAAAAGCCCTAATTTTCAATGTTGACGATTCTAACCCTCACACACGAATTTTATCATAACTTTCTCATACGGTAACGAAACTTGGTGAAATTTTTATGGTGCATTCTAGTGAGCATAATTAATCGTTATAAGGCTTCGGGTTTGCTAAAAGGTCACTCAGAGGTATATCTTAACATGTTGACACATTTAACCCCCGTAGTTTGTAATCTCTCACTTTCTTTCACAATTCGCTTCGTATGATCCATGATCCATTCGTTTAAGGTTATAAACATCATGTAGGGTTATTGTAAAGTATATTTATTCATTGTTGACACTTTGAACCCTTATATTTACATAGTTTCATTGTTTGTCAACTTTAGTCCTTCAAGAACATTCTTTCACACGTTCAAACCTATGACACGTGTCAACACATCATAGGACGTAAATTTTCGAGGTGTTACAGTTCTTTAAACCCTTTTACTTTTTCCCTACATTTAGGAGTACAACAGATATCGTCTACACATACCTCTTTGATTGTGGGAGTGAAGTCATGAATTTGAATACCTGAACAGCGACCTGATTCTGAATTTTGTGATGAATCAACAGAAGTGGATGAGCAAACTGCAGCAGGCAATGGAGCAGTAGGAGTAGGAGTGGGTGAGCAAACTGCATCTGATTTATTGCCTTGAGTAGACTGCTTATCAGCATTATCATATGATTTGATGAGTGAGATTAGCTCATCCGGCTTCATTTTGTAGCAGTAGCAGTCGGTTGTCAGTATTATCTGATTAACATTGCTAAACCAACTGCAGTTCGCCTGATCTGGAATCCTTTTTATAGCATCCAGAAGCTTTCTGTTGCTTGTGTGATTAGACACCACCATCTCTGCCTTCTCCATTTCAGATAGCAGTTCAGCAAACCGGCTTGTAAGTGCTTCTATAGATTCACCATATGAGTATCTAAATCCTTGGAATTCCTGCTCAAGCACCTCTCTCTTAGAAGACATTTTAAGATGTGATCCCCAAATATGTGATTCCCCGAATATGTGATCCCCCGGAAATTCGCGTATTACCGAAACGAATTAACTCAAAACCTTTTACACACGCACGAACCAGCTTTTCTCCACCGCGCTTCCAAACCTATCAAAACTTATCACCAAACAATAACGAACCCCCTTTTTTATTATATTTTAATTAATAAACCACCCCCTTTTATATATATATACTAAAATAAAAACTTTTTTTTAATTAAATATATATGATTTTTATTAAAAACTAATTAATATTATAACCAATGATTAAGTAATGATTATATGATTGATTATTATTATTATTATTATTAAAAAGAAACTAAAACAATTAGTACGTCTTCTTCGTTCAGATTAAACGACCCAAACCAAAACCCTAATTATCAGGATTGCTGCCAATATTTATATCAGAATAATGATCAGAGAAGACGATCGCAATGACGGAGGTGATGAAGACTGCCGGGGAACGATGGAAGTACTGTGATGGTTGTCGAGTTATGCGGAACGATGGTGGTCGCCGGAGTGAGCGGTGAAAGACAATGATGATCGGAGTGATGACCGGAGAAGAAGCAGCGACTAAGGAGGTGGTGCTTGGACGGTGGTGGTGGCAGGTTAACGGAGAGGACGATGAAGATGATGATAGTGGTCGAAGGTGATGGTTATGGTTATGGTGATGCTCGGTGACAGTGTAAACACGACCTCGAACTTGGAACGGTGTGCGGGTTCGGAGTCGGTACGGCGGAGATTGGAGGTGATCAGAGTTGAGTGACGATGAATATGATGATGAATGACTGTTGTTTGTTTGTTGATGATGACTGCAATGATTACGATCAAAACAACAGTTGTGTTATGTGGATCCTGGAATTGTCGGAGTTGATGATCTGAGGGGAGCGACGATGATCAAGAAGATGAGGTCAGTTGCGGTGGTCGGAGACGTTTGATGATGATGATGTCTTGATCGCACAAGAAGTTGATCGCACAAGATCTGTTGGATCGCACAATTTTGTCTGGTCACTGAATGTTGATACAATCGCACAATTTTGTCTGATCGCACAAGAGGTTTCGGTCGCACAATACTTTTAAATTGAAAATGATGATGATGACTAATGATTGTTGTTGTAGTCGCACAAGTCAGTCAACAAATGTAGTCACACAAGAATTATTTCTTTGAAGCTCCACTGGATCGCACAAGGTTGGTTGATTTTGGTAACGAATCACCAACCAAATCTCGAAAATCAAGGAAAAAATTTGAAAATCAATTTCCAAAATCCTTTCAACCAATGACTTTCCTAAAAATTTAGCAAACACTTTGACTTTTCCCCAAAACGAATCAAAACTCGAATATTTAATTGTTCTTCGTATCTTCAAGTGTGTTCTTCGAATCAAAAAAAAAATTATTGTTCTTCGAATGATATTCAATGAACCGAGCCTACGAAAGACTTCTTAGGCTCTGATGCCAATTGTTAGTCCCAAAACTATCAACCAGATATCAAAATCACAATCAAGAGTGCGGAATACTGATGAAAGTGATAAGAACAAGAACTTGTATCGATTTAATAACCAAGGTGCACACGGTTTCTAGGAACCGTCTGGTACACCAACAAAGAATTCAAAATTGATCAAGAAGAACAGAAAACAAACAGCCAACCTAAAACTAACCTAGGTTCACCCTATTTATAGTTACATAGGGTGACCTAGTTACAAGTTGGGCTAGGCCCACATGCACATTACTAACCAAACAGGCCCAAATCCCTTAATTAGCCCACATGGCTTATTCTATTACTATCTAACCCACTACAAGGCTAAGGCCAATAGCCCATAATTGTGTTTGATAAAGATAAGCGTAAACCTACCCAATTATAGGGCCTTACAGGTTTTAATAGGTAACGGTTGCGCACTAAGTGACGGTTCGCAAGATTCACGAAATAATTAATTAAAATGATTCGTATAGCAAAGCAATATATTACAACGCTTCGTTTCACAAAATAACGTATTCCAATATTTCAGTTTCGGGTTTCGGTTTCACACACTCACATTACACATTACCAAGCACATAATCGTTCAAATAAAATAAATCACTAAATTCAATTCATTTAACGTACATGAAATTACACAGTAAAGCGCAACGTTCAAGAATTTACACGAGTTGTCACATCATCCCAAGTTGAAATAAATTTCGTCCCGAAATTTAGCACATAGTCACTGGAGAAGCTAGTTGTGTTGTGCATGTTCCTGGGGTATCACATCATCCCCCCGTTGGTTTGGAATTTCGTCCCGAAATTCCGAAGTAGCTTCAGCATTGGACTCACCTTTCTTAAACAACTGGGATACTTGTGTTTCATCCGGTCCTCCCGTCCCCAAGTGGACTCTAGGCCACGATGGAAGGTCCAACGGACTCGAACAATAAGTATCTTGGTTCGTTTGAGAGTCTTGATTTCCCGGTCCATAATTTCCACCGGTTCCTCGACGAAGCGCAACTGGTCGTCGATAGTGAGTTCCTTGAAAGGAACAATGAGGGTTTCATCTAACAGACATTTCTTCATATTCGATACGTGAAAGACGTTGTGTACACCACTGAGCTCTTCGGGCAAATTCAGTTTATACGCCACCTTGCCGATTTTCTCAGTGATTTCGAAAAATTCGACATAACGTGGATTAAGCTTGCCCCGTTTACCAAAGCGAACCACACCTTTCCAAGGTGAGACTTTAAGTAGTACTCGGTCCCTAACCTGGAACTCGAGATGTTTCCTACGAGTATCCGCGTAACTCTTCTGATGGTCACGAGCTGCCGCCATTCTTTGTCTGATTTGGGCAATCTTTTTCGTTGTGTCGACAACGAGTTCTGGGCATGTGATTTGGCTATCACCAACTTTTGCCCAGCATAGAGGTGATCGGCATTTCCGCCTGTATAACGCCTCGAATGGAGCAACTTTGATGCTGGTGTGGTAACTATTGTTTTATGAAAAATCCACTAGAGGCAGGTGCCTTTCCCAACCATTGTCAAAGTCGATAACACATGCTTGAAGCATGTCTTCTAGAGTCTGGATGGTGCGTTCAGTCTGCCCATCCGTCTGAGGGTGATCACCCGAAAAGCCCTAATTTTCAATGTTGACGATTCTAACCCTCACACACGAATTTATCATAACTTTCTCATACGGTAACGAAACTTGGTGAAATTTTTATGGTGCATTCTAGTGAGCATAATTAATCGTTATAAGGCTTCGGGTTTGCTAAAAGGTCACTCAGAGGTATATCTTAACATGTTGACACATTTAACCCCCGTAGTTTGTAATCTCTCACTTTCTTTCACAATTCGCTTCGTATGATCCATGATCCATTCGTTTAAGGTTATAAACATCATGTAGGGTTATTGTAAAGTATATTTATTCATTGTTGACACTTTGAACCCTTATATTTACATAGTTTCATTGTTTGTCAACTTTAGTCCTTCAAGAACATTCTTTCACACGTTCAAACCTATGACACGTGTCAACACATCATAGGACGTAAATTTTCGAGGTGTTACATCCTCACCCCCTTAAAAGAAATCTCGACCTCGAGATTTACTGAAATAGATAAGGGTACTTTTCTTTCATCGTGGACTCAACCTCCCACGTATACTCGGGACCTCTACGGGCATCCCATTTGACCTTTACAATCGGTACATGCTTCCTTCGAAGCTTCTTAACCTGTCGATCCTCGATCGACAATGGTTTTTCCACAAATTTCAAGCTCTCATCTATATGCACGTCCGTATGTGGTATTACCAGTGATTCATCAGCGAAACACTTTTTCAGATTGCAGATGTGAAATACATTGTGAATTCCACTGAGCTCTTCTGGTAAGTTTAACTTATAGGCAACTGACCCGACACGTTCGATAACCTCGAAAGGTCCTATGTATCTCGGGCTTAGCTTGCCTTTCTTACCAAACCGCATCACTCCCTTCCAGGGTGATACTTTAAGTAAGACTTTATCACCTACTTCAAAGTGAAAAGATTTACGCTTGGGATCAGCGTAGCTCTTTTGCCTATCTCGGGCAGCTTTGAGACGGTCACGAATTTGGACAATCTTGTCCGTCGTTTCAAAGACTATCTCCGGTCCTGATAATTGGACATCTCCAACTTCCGCCCAACAAACGGGCGTTCTACACTTTCTACCGTATAAGGCCTCGAAAGGCGCAGCCTTAATGCTGGTGTGGTAGCTATTGTTGTAAGAGAACTCAATTAGTGGTAGGTGGTTATCCCAACTACCACCCAAATCAATCACACATGCACGAAGCATGTCGTCCAACGTTTGAATAGTACGCTCACTCTGACCGTCTGTCTGAGGATGGTAACCCGTACTGAAATTCAAACGCGTGCCCAAAGATTGTTGGAAGCTTTTCCAAAATTGTGACGTGTATCTAGTATCTCGGTCAGAGATAATAGACACAGGTATGCCATGTAAGGCTACAATCTTATCAACATACAACTGGGCTAACATGTCGGAGCTATAAGTCTCCTTGATGGGTAAGAAATGTGCTGACTTAGTCAGTCTATCAACTATCACCCATATTGTATCATTTCCTTTCCTTGTCTTAGGTAACTTGGTGATAAAATCCATAGTTACCATTTCCCACTTCCACGTAGGAAGTTCAGGCTGTTGTAGCAAGCCTGACGGCTTTTGATGCTCGGCTTTGACTTGCGCACATGTCAAGCATTTAGCTACATCGGTGGCTACAGACTTTTTCAAGCCTATCCACCATTAATTTGCCCTTAGATCCTGGTACATCTTATCAGCTCCAGGATGAACGGAATATTTGGAACTATGGGCTTCCTGGAGGATGACATCTCGAAGTCCTCCATAAATTGGAACCCATATCCGTCCATTTAATCTTAGAATTCCGTCCTTGCTAAGAGTAATCTGCTCCTTAGTTACCCCTAGCTTTTCGTTAGGATAGTTAGCTTCCAACACAGCTTCCTTCTGTGCAGCTAACAACCTTTCATTCAAGCTATTCCTTACCTCAATGCTCTTGGCATTGATTCGGATGGGTTTCACCCTTTCCTTCCGACTCAAGGCATCGGCGACTACATTCGCCTTGCCGGGATGGTATCTTATTTCACAATCGTAATCATTAAGAGTTTCCATCCAACGGCGTTGCCTCATGTTCAAGTCCTTTTGATTGAATAGATGTTGAAGGCTCTTGTGATCAGAATAGATCGCACATTTTATTCCATATAAGTAGTGCCTCCAAAGTTTTAGTGCGAATACAACGGCACCCAATTCCAAGTCATGGGTGGTGTAATTCTTTTCGTGCACCTTTAACTGGCGTGAAGCATAGGCAATGACTTTGCCTTTCTGCATAAGCACACATCCCATCCCGGTGTGTGATGCATCACAATAAACTACAAACTCCTCAACTCCATCAGGCAATGTCAGTACTGGAGCATTGCTCAACTTTTGTTTCAGAATATCGAAGGATTCCTGCTGCTTAGGACCCCAGTCAAACTTAATCTTCTTACGCGTCAGCGAAGTCAGGGGTGCAGCAATCCTTGAGAAGTTTTCAATGAATCGCCTATAGTATCCTGCCAAACCTAGGAAGCTACGAATTTCTGTAGGCGTCTTTGGCTCATGCCAATTCATGACAGCTTCAACTTTAGCGGGATCTACTTGGATACCACGCTCACTGACAATATGTCCAAGAAATTGGACTTCTCGAAGCCAGAATTCACACTTCGAGAACTTGGCATAGAGCTTTTCTTTATAAAGTAGTTCCAAAATGCAGTGAAGATGCTTCTCGTGGTCAGCTTGGTTCTTCGAGTAGATGAGGATATCATCGATGAAAACGATGACGAATTTATCCAAGAAAGGCTTGCAAACGCGATTCATGAGATCCATAAATGCAGCCGGTGCATTTGTGAGCCCAAAAGGCATCACTAGGAACTCGTAATGACCGTAATGAGTCCTAAATGCAGTCTTGTTTACGTCTTCATCTCTAACCTTCAGTTGGTGATAGCCTGACCTTAAGTCAATCTTAGAGAAGAAACTTGCCCCTTGCAGTTGATCGAACAGATCGTCGATTATGGGCAAAGGATACCTATTCTTGATAGTGACCTTGTTAAGCTCACGGTAGTCGATGCACAGACGCATCGATCCATCCTTCTTCTTGACAAATAAAACTGGTGCTCCCCAAGGAGACGAACTAGGCTTGATGAAACCTTTGGCTAGCAAATCATCTAACTGCGTTCTCAATTCCTTCATCTCTGTTGGTGCCAACCTATAAGGCGCCCTTGCTACCGGTGCTGATCCAGGAATAATGTCAATTCTGAATTCTACTTGCCTATCTGGTGGCAAACCAGGTAGTTCTTCAGGAAAAACCTCAGGGTATTCAGAAATGACGGGGATATCCCCAATCTTGGCTTCGGCTCATCAATAATCACTTGTGCCATGTAGATGACACAACCCTTCTTTAAACACTTAGAGTCCTTGAGCATAGACATTTTCTCAGGCAGCCCATACTGGGTATCTCCTTGGATAGTAAGTGATTCACCAGACGGAGTCTTGATCACCACTCGCTTTTTATTGCAAATAATCTGGGCCTGGTTATGAGATAACCAGTCCATACCCAAAACTATGTCGAAACCGGCTAGTTTCAAAGGAAGTAGGGACAAAGGAAAAGAGTGGTTCTTAATGGATATGAAACATCCATCTAATATGGTTGAGGCGGTTTCTAAAGTGCCATCAGCGAGTTCCACCTCATACTTCACAATTAAGGTCTTAACAGGTAATTTCAACAATTCACAAAACTTATTATCTACGAACGACTTATCTGCGCCTGAATCAAATAACACTCTCGCATAAACATCATTTACGAGAAAGGTACCTGTTATCACATTGTCGTCCTTGACGGCTTCTTTAGCATCCATCCTGAAGACCCTAGCATTGGTCTTCTTAGCCTCTTCAGGCTTCTTGGCGAATTTTGGGCAATTGGTCTTGATGTGCCCCTTTTCATTGCAGCCGTAGCAGGTCGCATCCTTCATCTTTTTGCAATCAAAGGTCTTGTGTTCCTTGGACTTGCACAACCCACATGCAAAAGTTTTTTATTGTGAATTTGATTCATACATGCACTTCCCAAAGTGCTGTCTCTTGCAGATTTTACATCTGGGTTTTTCACCCGTCTGTTGACCATCCTTCCTAAATCCTGACCCATTCTTGTGGTCATTGTTTCCCTTATGCTTCTTGTCTGAACGTTGTGAGTTGTCATCCTCACGCTTCCTCTTTTCGGTATCAGCGTTCCTCTGCGATTTCTGCCTGACCGCATCCAAGGTAAGAGACAATGATATGTCCGCTGCGGACCGAAAAATAGCTGGTCTGGAGGCCTTCACACTTGCCTTGATCTCCGGGGCCAAACCCCCAATGAATCGGGCTATACGTTTGGGTTCCGGAGTTACCAAATATGGAACCAACCTTGACAAGGTGTTGAAACTGGTAAGGTAGGCCTGACAGTCTAGGTTTCTCATGATCAGCGACAAGAAGTCAGCTTCAATTTTCTCAACCTCATGCTGAGGGCAGTAGTTTTCCTTGATCAGTGCCATGAACTGTTCCCAGGTCATATTGTACAACGGGACTTTCCCCGTAGCTTGGATCAAAGATCTCCACCAAGCTAATGCTTCACCCTTAAAAGACTGAGACACGAATTTCACAATATCCCTATTATTGCAACCACTGATATCCACAACCGTATCCATCTCGTCCAACCAAGTCATGTAATCTACTGCTCCTTTTTCCCCAGTGAAATCTCTGGGTTTGCACGAAACGAAGTACTTATAGGAGCAACCCTTATTACGGGGTTCTTGATTCTGTACGACTCTTTGGGATGGAGCACTCCTCTGGTTTGATGAGTGGTGAGAATTACTGTTGTGGGCAGTGTGGGTCCTGGAGGGTGTTCTAGAGTGTGGTGCAGATTGGGTCCTTGTATGGGTACCACCAGATTCATGGAGCTGTCTATCCATAGCTCGATTAACGGCGTTATCTATCATTGCCTGTAATTCTGCACCCGCTACATTTACTCGGGCATTATCATGCTCTCTCCTGGGGTGACTGTTGATCTCGTTTGAGTCAGCCATGTAGCTTGAACTGTTACATATTGACAATAATTTATTGGTGAGTTTATTATATAATTGTCTTTTATGGCAATTTATTAACCGTGGTAAACGTATACCATATATGGTTAATTTATTACTCACATTTATTTAGGATTTCTAATATAATTTATCCTAATCATAAAACAATAACAGTTTTATTAGCACATAAGGCCTAGTCACAGGGACAAATTAAATCATAAACTATGATTTCAGAGAATCAAGGCTTTTAAAGTTTGAACATAGTTCATTACCTTTATCAGACAGGGTCACAGACTATTACTGTCTTTTGTCTCATATGAAAATGAGAAGGGCCCGTAGGCATTCTATTACCAATGGATGGTAAAAAGAACTGATCATATTTATTGATGATTTAACCCATGATTCAGAGATCATTTAGTTGGGTTAGGAATCTTTGAAAAGATCCTTATATAATAATAACACGTGTGATTTTAACGAATCATGTCTGCCAGGAGTGTTAACATGTTTTCAGATGTTAACTGGGATTTGAATCTTTTTAACGGGTTTTACCATCTTGGCCAGGTCTTAAATTGACATGCAGGCTAGGTTATACCTTTAAGATCCTTAATTAAAAATTTAAATTAGGCAGATAGATTTTTAAAAGGAATGATTCCAATTTATTTATTTCATATATAATTTAATTATGCATAACATAGCAAAGATGAAATTTATAAACTTACATTCCATTAACTTAAACGTAGTACACTTTGCCCTAAACGGGACTTTTCACAGAAACACTTGCCCTCGCAGGAGCTATACTGGCAATACAAGTCCTCGTAGGGACTGTTTGCAAAAATAAATGTCCACGCAGGGACAATAAAGATAAGTCCTCGTAGGGACTAAGTACAAAGATAGATGTCCACGCAGGGACTACGTACATACTTTAAAGAAATGTCCACACAGGGACTTGATTTAAACTAGGAAATACAATAATACATATTGGGATTTAACGATCCCGTTTCTTCTTTCCTTTCAGCAAACTTGCTAAGCCACTCATGAATCCCTGATTCTTCCTACGTTCTCTCTGGAAGTCTCGTTCAACCCTTTCCAGTCTTTGACGGAGATCCTCCTGCTCCGGTGGGGAAAACCGTGGTGGTTGGTGTTGTAGTGGTGGCTGAACAGGTACTTGATACCCTCGAGCTGGGCGTCCTATTCCCCAAGGTGTTCCATAATGTCCTTCTGGGTGAAAGGCATTGTAGTCTGCTGCCACTTGGTATGGATCGGCCTCAGCATAGTTATAGTTATAGTATGCTGGCGGTCCGAATGGGTTGTAAGCTGCCGGAGCAGTATAAGCAGGGATAGGGTTGCCAAAACCCGGTGATGGCGGTGCAACAGGTGCCGAATTCACCTCTGAAACTGGAACTGAAGGTCCATCCTCCTGTGGCTCTTCATATAGTGGCGGGTAGTGGCTGCCACTAGAGTGTTGAGGGGTGCTAAAATGAAAATCCCCTCCTCGTGCTGACATTCATGCGCCAGTCCTCCTACGTCTTGGTGGTGCTGGAGGCGCTAGATTAACTGGCGGTGGTGGAGGCGGTGGCGTGACTGCCACGAAACGTGGATCCCCAGAGGGATCTTGCTGCTGCTGTTGCGGCTGCTGGTGAGGCGATGAATGGTAAGATGGTGTAAAGTACCACTCACACCGGTCGAACCGTGCCTGATGACTATCCGGACCTTGGTATGGTGTTCCGTGAAAAGACGAACCATCAGAGATCTCAACAGGATGGTTCGGGGTTCCGGTTGCAGGCTCGACGGGATCTGTGTCCTCGTCCATGTCCATCGCTTGATCACCTGAAAAATGATCCTCCGGTCCTAGTGGGTTAAAGCCCCCTTGTTCTGGTAGGTAGTCCGCCGGGTTAAACTGGCCCCGAAAGACAGGAGTATGGTCATTGAAGGAACGGTGCGATGATGATCGTTGTAGAGGTATGTATGAAGGTTGCGGGTTGTTGGGCTCATTCTCGGACTGAGGCCCATAGGAGTGATGATATGGAGGCGTTGAGCTATACGACGTCGATCGTCTGGAAGGCTCCTCATAAATCCTCCAAGGTTCTTGCGGATCTGCACTCCTTGTAGAAGAAGGAGTTCGCCGGCGCGAAGGCCCGGCCTCGTGGTCGTTAGGGGCGCTGATTGGCCCTTTTCCTCGTTCTCCTCGCCTGAATCTTGGCGGCATTGCTAAACCTGTTAATATAAACAAGGTAATAACAAGGAAAAATAAAGGACAAATTTTAAATAAATAAAAACATTTTGGATTATTCCTAAGTTCTTTGTCTAGACTCGAAGATTTAGGAATGTGCAATTGTGTCATTGAGATTAAACACAAAAAGGCTAGTGTTTAATTCACTCAATGTTGGCTCTGATACCAACCTGTCACACCCCGTTTTCCACGTGTCACCGGTGGGCCCGGTGGGGGGTATCGTGACGTGGTTGGCAACATATTAGTCAAACAACACAATATTTAAATGCACAGCGGAAGCAAAGTATAGATTCATTTCAACCAAACAATATTGTAATATTAAGTATCACAAATAGTTGAATATAAATCCACAGGTATATCAAAATAACAGGAAACAGTGTTCAACAGTCTATGACATCCAAGCTTGCGAGACTTATTGTGGATGCTAGGAGAAAAGCCAGCCTATTACGCGTAGTACCTGCACTTAACCTTTTTTAGAAAATACGTAAGTTTACACTGGTAAATACAATCAACCGACTCATTTTGAAAAGAGTTTAAGGAAATGAATTTAAGGCACAAGGCACAAATAATATTTTATAACTTAGGATAATTATTTGAATATAATTCTTGTAAAGGATTTACATGTTTCTTATGCGTTCAGTAGCCCGGGTCGAGCCGGGTTAAAGATCAATAGACACACCACATTATGTATATGAGACACCGACGGGCGTACGCCTACGCCCCGTGCTTAGGTCGTGGCCATTTCGTAAAATGATGCCAGGGATATCCGGGACATGGTCATTAACCCCCCCAAAGGCTTTAAGCAAACAAAACAATTTAAACGAGACATATCAATACTTTAACCATCATACAATTAAAGATTCAATGCCCGACCAAGCGGTATTTTATATACCGTACCCCAAGCCCGTATAGGGAAATAAGTTAAAAGTATTTACCTGAGCAAGTATAAATCAAAATCAGAAAGTGCAAGTATCTTTTACCGGGTCTCCTATTCTAGAACGAAGGTTTATAACAACCTATTAGAATCCTAACGGGTTTAATCTCATATTAAGCCCCGTACGGGTATTTTGGTCATTTTAAAGATTATAAAAGGGATTAATTTATCTTCTGTGATCCGGGTCTGAATAAATCAGTAAAATAGCTTATTTTAACAGGTTATAACAATTGGTTATAAGTCTTATATGCCAAAATAGTTTTAAACCCAAACTATGCGTTTAATACGCGTATAATGTCGTTTTAAGCAACGTACGGGTTAAAATAGGATTCTGAGTTTTCTGATCAGTTAAACAGGTTCAAAACACTTCATTTATTATTTAAAATCAGTAGCAATTGGATTGGCATCAAAAGGATTTGTAAAACTCATTATATGGCTTAAAAGGGCATATTCGGTTTTTACCGAATTAAGGCACTAATCCTAGCTTATGATCAGTTTAAAAATAATTAAAATTCTTCAAAAATCCCAAAATATTATATTACATCATTGGGTAAAAGTTTTGGTGTCAAAGATTGGGTTTAGATAGGCTTTACGCTAATGACGTCGTTTAATCACTAAGAAGCGTTCTAATTACGTCATTGAGCATAATTCCTAATCTATATGTCCAACTGATGTGAAAATTTACAGACATGTTTAATAATCAGTAACTAATATGATTGTACTTTCATATTTCCAAAATTCTCGTTGTATGGTCATAAGGGCATTATGGTCCATATTTAAGCACTTAACGGAAACGTCGGACAATTAAAGATTTAAGTGGTATAAACGCAGAGGCTTATACAATCATGTAACTAGGTACTAATGGAACTTTAAGGCATGTCTAAACCTATCTAAACCGGGCCAGAACTGAGGTCAAAGCAAAAGTCAAACTTTTGCGTCTTTCGGTTCCGAATCGGTTCAAAACAGAAAGTTGTCGAATCAAACAAGCTTAGCCAAGTTCTTACACTTATTATCAGGTTACATGAATGATAAAATAGGTTACACGCCTTTTACATCACTAATTATGCGTTTAATGATTCTGTTGACTTTTTCGTAAGAAGTTTGACTCGACAAACGACCTAGATAGAACGGGTATCAGTGGGTGCCCTTTTAAGGGTTTAAAGCCCACATAAATACCAACTTATAACAACTTTCATTTCGACAAAACACTGGACCGTTAGCGATTAATCGCTAAGTCAAACCGTAATTACGACGGTTTGACTTCTAGGCTAAAAACTAATCAAAACTTAATTAAGAAGGGTCAAGGGTACTTACACGTGTCTAATGGATGATTAGGAAGGTCGTGTGTCTGCTGTTGTGCTCCTCAAATGATCAGAAGTTGAAGTGTGGTTGCATGTTGCAACATAAGCCTTATATAGTGACTTTGATCTTCCTAGATTGTTGCCAAATGAGTCTACAATTGATCATGGATCTTTACATGTGTCCTCTATAGTCTAAATACCATCTTAGGCAGCCCATGGTATCAAAGGAATGCATGTAAGTCGGTTAAAACATCAACAGACAACTGTCTGTTAGTTTCTGTCGCTGGTACCTGTCACGCAGCCCGCGTAAGATATTGTTAAGTCTTACGCGGCCCGCATGGACCTCCTGTTCAGGTTTTGAAGTTTTCTTTAATTGCACTTTTGGCCCTTGGTCCCCCGAAAGGTCATTTTCACATGGTTTCTTGCATTAAGAGGCTTTATATTTGACATATGGGGGCTTTAAGGCTTATACCATCTTTGTCAAGTCCTCGGGTAACTTTGTGATCACCCGAAAAGCCCTAATTTTCAATGTTGACGATTCTAACCCTCACACACGAATTTTATCATAACTTTCTCATACGGTACCGAAACTTGGTGAAATTTTTATGGTGCATTCTAGTGAGCATAATTAATCGTTATAAGGCTTCGGGTTTGCTAAAAGGTCACTCAGAGGTATATCTTAACATGTTGACACATTTAACCCCCGTAGTTTATAATCTCTCACTTTCTTTCACAATTCGCTTCGTATGATCCATGATCCATTCGTTTAAGGTTATAAACATCATGTAGGGTTATTGTAAAGTATATTTATTCATTGTTGACACTTTGAACCCTTATATTTACATAGTTTCATTGTTTGTCAACTTTAGTCCTTCAAGAACATTCTTTCACACGTTCAAACCTATGACACGTGTCAACACATCATAGGACGTAAATTTTCGAGGTGTTACAGTTCTTTAAACCCTTTTACTTTTTCCCTACATTTAGGAGTACAACAGATATCGTCTACACATACCTCTTTGATTGTGGGAGTGAAGTCATGAATTTGAATACCTGAACAGCGACCTGATTCTGAATTTTGTGATGAATCAACAGAAGTGGATGAGCAAACTGCAGCAGGCAATGGAGCAGTAGGAGTAGGAGTGGGTGAGCAAACTGCATCTGATTTATTGCCTTGAGTAGACTGCTTATCAGCATTATCATATGATTTGATGAGTGAGATTAGCTCATCCGGCTTCATTTTGTAGCAGTAGCAGTCGGTTGTCAGTATTATCTGATTAACATTGCTAAACCAACTGCAGTTCGCCTGATCTGGAATCCTTTTTATAGCATCCAGAAGCTTTCTGTTGCTTGTGTTAGTAGACACCACCATCTCTGCCTTCTCCATTTCAGATAGCAGTTCAACAAACCGGCTTGTAAGTGCTTCTATAGATTCACCATATGAGTATCTAAATCCTTGGAATTCCTGCTCAAGCACCTCTCTCTTAGAAGACATTTTAAGATGTGATCCCCAAATATGTGATTCCCCGAATATGTGATCCCCCGGAAATTCGCGTATTACCGAAACGAATTAACTCAAAACCTTTTACACACGCACGAACCAGCTTTTCTCCACCGCGCTTCCAAACCTATCAAAACTTATCACCAAACAATAACGAACCCCCTTTTTTATTATATTTTAATTAATAAACCACCCCCTTTTATATATATATATATACTAAAATAAAAACTTTTTTTTAATTAAATATATATGATTTTTATTAAAAACTAATTAATATTATAACCAATGATTAAGTAATGATTATATGATTGATTATTATTATTATTATTATTAAAAAGAAACTAAAACAATTAGTACGTCTTCTTCGTTCAGATTAAACGACCCAAACCAAAACCCTAATTATCAGGATTGCTGCCAATATTTATATCAGAATAATGATCAGAGAAGACGATCGCAATGACGGAGGTGATGAAGACTGCCGGGGAACGATGGAAGTACTGTGATGGTTGTCGAGTTATGCGGAACGATGGTGGTCGCCGGAGTGAGCGGTGAAAGACAATGATGATCGGAGTGATGACCGGAGAAGAAGCAGCGACTAAGGAGGTGGTGCTTGGACGGTGGTGGTGGCAGGTTAACGGAGAGGACGATGAAGATGATGATAGTGGTCGGAGGTGATGGTTATGGTTATGGTGATGCTCGGTGACAGTGTAAACACGACCTCGAACTTGGAACGGTGTGCGGGTTCGGAGTCGGTACGGCGGAGATTGGAGGTGATCAGAGTTGAGTGACGATGAATATGATGATGAATGACTGTTGTTTGTTTGTTGATGATGACTACAATGATTACGATCAAAACAACAGTTGTGTTATGTGGATCCTGGAATTGTCGGAGTTGATGATCTAAGGGGAGCGACGATGATCAAGAAGATGAGGTCAGTTGCGGTGGTCGGAGACGTTTGATGATGATGATGTCTTGATCGCACAAGATCTGTTGGATCGCACAATTTTGTCTTGTCACTGAATGTTGATACAATCGCACAATTTTGTCTGATCGCACAAGAGGTTTCGGTCGCACAATACTTTTAAATTGAAAATGATGATGATGACTAATGATTGTTGTTGTAGTCGCACAAGTCAGTCAACAAATGTAGTCGCACAAGAATTATTTCTTTGAAGCTCCACTGGATCGCACAAGGTTGGTTGATTTTGGTAACGAATCACCAACCAAATCTCGAAAATCAAGGAAAAAATTTGAAAATCAATTTCCAAAATCCTTTCCACCAATGACTTTCCTAAAAATTTATCAAACACTTTGACTTTTCCCCAAAACGAATCAAAACTCGAATATTTAATTGTTCTTCGTATCTTCAAGTGTGTTCTTCGTGTTCTTCGAATCAAAAAAAAATTATTGTTCTTCGAATGATATCCAATGAACCGAGCCTACGAAAGACTTCTTAGGCTCTGATGCCAATTGTAAGTCCCAAAACTATCAACCAGATATCAAAATCACAATCAAGAGTGCGGAATACTGATGAAAGTGATAAGAACAAGAACTTGTATCGATTTAATAACCAAGGTGCACACGGTTTCTAGGAACCGTCTGGTACACCAACAAAGAATTCAAAATTGATCAAGAAGAACAGAAAACAAACAGCCAACCTAAAACTAACCTAGGTTCACCCTATTTATAGTTACATAGGGTGACCTAGTTACAAGTTGGGCTAGGCCCACATGCACATTACTAACCAAACAGGCCCAAATCCCTTAATTAGCCCACATGGCTTATTCTATTACTATCTAACCCACTACAAGGCTAAGGCCAATAGCCCATAATTGTGTTTGATAAAGATAAGCGTAAACCTACCCAATTATAGGGCCTTACAGGTTTTAATAGGTAACGGTTGCGCACTAAGCGACGGTTCGCAAGATTCACGAAATAATTAATTAAAATGATTCGTATAGCAAAGCAATATATTACAACGCTTCGTTTCACAAAATAACGTATTCCAATATTTCAGTTTCGGGTTTCGGTTTCACACACTCACATTACACATTACCAAGCACATAATCGTTCAAATAAAATAAATCACTAAATTCAATTCATTTAACGTACATGAAATTACACAGTAAAGCGCAACGTTCAAGAATTTACACGAGTTGTCACATCATCCCCAAGTTGAAATAAATTTCGTCCCGAAATTTAGCACATAGTCACTGGAGAAGCTAGTTGTGTTGTGCATGTTCCTGGGGTATCACATCATCCCCCCGTTGGTTTGGAATTTCGTCCCGAAATTCCGAAGTAGCTTCAGCATTGGAATCACCTTTCTTAAACAACTGGGGTACTTGTGTTTCATCCGGTCCTCCCGTCCCCAAGTGTACTCTAGGCCACGATGGAAGGTCCAACGGACTTGAACAATAAGTATCTTGGTTCATTTGAGAGTCTTGATTTCCCGGTCCATAATTTCCACCGGTTCCTCGACGAAGCGCAACTGGTCGTCGATAGTGAGTTCCTTGAAAGGAACAATGAGGGTATCATCTAACAGACATTTCTTCATATTCGATACGTGAAAGACGTTGTGTACACCACTGAGCTCTTCGGGCAAATTCAATTTATACGCCACCTTGCCGATTTTCTCAGTGATTTCGAAAAATTCGACATAACGTGGATTAAGCTTGCCCCGTTTACCAAAGCGAACCACACCTTTCCAAGGTGAGACTTTAAGTAGTACTCGGTCCCTAACCTGGAACTCGAGATGTTTCCTACGAGTATCCGCGTAACTCTTCTGATGGTCACGAGCTGCCGCCATTCTTTGTCTGATTTGGGCAATCTTTTTCGTTGTGTCGACAACGAGTTCTGGGCATGTGATTTGGCTATCACCAACTTTTGCCCAGCATAGAGGTGATCGGCATTTCCGCCTGTATAACGCCTCGAATGGAGCAGCTTTGATGCTGGTGTGGTAACTATTGTTTTATGAAAAATCCACTAGAGGCAGGTGCCTTTCCCAACCATTGTCAAAGTCGATAACACATGCTTGAAGCATGTCTTCTAGAGTATGGATGGTGCGTTCAGTCTGCCCATCCGTCTGAGGGTGATACGTTGTGCTCATGTCTAGACGTGAGCCGAAAGATTTGTGCATCGCCTGCCATAACTCAGATGTAAAGCGTGAGTCTCGATCGGAGATAATAGAAGTTGGCACTCCGTGCCTAGAGACTGCTTCCTTCAGATAGATGTCTGCGAGCGTAGAAAACTTGTCAGTTTCCTTGATTACCAGAAAGTGTGCAGACTTAGTGTCACACCCCGAAATTTATCAGAGCATCGGCGTGACTGGACTGGTATCTTCATTGCACAGCGGAAGCAAATAAGCTAAGTCTTCTAGAAACTGAACGCCTGCTAAGTACTCGAATTCTCGATGGTTCTCCTATTCCAACCGTGCCTTGTCTTAGAAATGCAACCTGAGAAAGAAACATGCGAAAAAGTCAACATAAAGTTGAGCGAGTTCATAGTTTGTTTGTAAAAGATTTGAAATAAATCTTTTGAGTTGTGGAAGATTTGAAATAAATCTTTGGAATAACCGGTTTTTGGAATAGTATTGAGAAAACGAATTTAAAAATCATTTTCTTGCCAAGTTATATGGAAACGTTGTGTTTGTAACACAGTATGTTCATAAAAACCATGTATTTGTAAAGTCTTGTATTTGTAATGTTCGTATAACCGTCAATGCCCACCCTGACTTTGACTCCTTACCCGCATAATCCTATGCTTTGAATTTGTATAAAATATGGTAGTTAATTTGTATGAACAAGAAGTTTCCGTAAGTATAAAATCCCTGGTATGTAGCAGATAAGGAAAAAGAGATCACCAATGGTTTGCAAGGCCATTGATATGTGTGAAGTGCAAGTAGGAAGACTCAAACCTAGCGGATTTCTGCGTCGGGTACATAGTCACCCCGAGGTCCGTTCTGCTGGGCCTGGGGCTGGGCTCGCTACACCCAGATAGATCTACCGCATCGTGCCCCTCGGTCCTACAATGAGGATTAATGGCCTCAAGTACCACCTACCCACTCACATGATCTAAGTAGTAACCCTCCTTACGCTAACCATACCATGTATAAAAATGTCTGTAATAATTGTACATGTACTTTACCCCAGTCTCTAAGACTGATCCTCCCTCAGTCTCTAAGACTGATCCTTCCTCAAAACGCATCATACTTGGTACTCGTTCTCACCAAGAGTGCTTCTTGTATTTACCCGTAGTTTAGAAAACTAGAATTCGTGGGTATGCATATTCCGAAAGATACGTTTGTTTGAAAACCGGTATGTTTAGTATAAACCTTTCGTAAATCATTTGAGTTCCTCGAAATCATTTCGTAATATGATTTAGAAATACGAGTTTTGCATTTGTTCAGAACTTTGTATGTTTTTGCAAAACGTGCATGTCTTTCCACCCCGAAAACATTTACAAAAATGTAAAACAGTAAAAAGTGGGGGTTATGAACTCACCTGAATTTCCATGTGCAAAGCTAGCTAATTACGACTCCGTGATGTCGTTTCCAAAATGAGACTCGCTAGCGTGCATTCTACAATATTCCTAACACGGAATATCTAATAAGTTTCTAAATAAAAGCGGTAACTAGTCTACGTGTCACCGAGCTCTACCGAATCGTTAGCCGAACGATTCGACAGTAAGTTGTTAACTTGAAAGAAGCGAAGAAGTTATGCTTGCGTAATTCGTTTATTCGTCGGTATTTAAGAAGTCTCGAAAAGACTTAGTTCTCGTGAGGTTTAAAATATATGAATATTTATATAAGTATATAAATACATTGTTATAATCGCGTTAGTTGTCTCGAGAATTTGTACGTGTATGTAAAGTATATTTACATGAAAGTATATATATATCAAATTCGTACGAAAATTATATAATAAACTCGTATTATATATTGCTTTCGTTTGACCTTTGTCAAGATTTTCGTATATGCCGCTCCGGCGTATAAAATAAATATGAACAATTATATTTATTTTATAAAAGAATCGTCGAGTTGTCGTGTTTGAAAATAAATATACAACAATATTTATTTTTATAAAAGAGCTTGTGTCGTGCGATATTTGAAATAAATATACAAACTATATTTATTTTGTAAAAACGAATTCATGTTGTTTGACATTTGAAATATATGTGTAGACTATATTTATTTGTCGTTGAAATCATATTCGTATCGTTGTTTTCAAAAGTAGTAAAGTGTCGTCGAAAGCAAAATTTACCTTTGTGTATGTATTCGTTTGACAGTTTCGTTTTAATAATAAGACTCGCTTTATTTTACGGATTTTCTCGAAAAACGGGCAGAGTTTCCTCTGTTTTTGGACGCCCCGGACAACCAAGTTGTCGTTATTTTAACAAAATTCAATCAAGAGTCAAGTAATATATATCAAGTTCGTCAGATTTTTCATATAATGTCGACTATAAACATATCGGTTCGAGCTCGTTATCACGTAACATTGAAGTTATATAAAAATAGTATAAATAAATCGCGATGTTGAATATTTACCAATTCTTCATGTCAAAACGCGAAAAGTTGCCCGAGTTTGACCGGGTTGACCGGTTGAGTTGACTGAGTCAACTCGCTGTGTTGACTAGGTTTGACTGAGTTAACTCGGTTTGACCGAGTCAACCAATCCCGAAAGCTGACCCGAACACCGAATCCTGCACCGAACCCGAACCGCGCTGCTGTTAACCGTCTCTGACCTCCTTTGACCGAATTTGACCAAACCCGAACCGAGTTAACTCGAACCAAAACCAAAACTGAAAGCCATAGTCTGACCCGTGATCCTGATCCGAAATTTGAGAAGAACCGAACTGCACCTGAGCCGAGAACCGGAATCCATGAGTCGAACCCGCTGACCCGCGGTTGACTCCTGTTGACCTGACTCCGAGCCGAGACCAAAACTTAAACCAAAACAACATCGCATCTGAACCCGGTTGAACCGACCATGAGAATCAGAGCCAAAATCGAAACTTGAGACGAACCCGAACTCGAACAAACGGAAATTTCGTCGGATAATGTCAAGGACCGTCGGTCCTTGACGCCGACCACCGGATCGAGTCTCTGACCGCCGGTTTCTTCTCTCTCTCCTCGTGCTTCTCTCTCTCTCTCTCTCGTCTCTCTGTGCCGCCGTCGTCTCTCACCACCACCGGTTGGCGGTGGTGGTCCGTTATGTCATCGAGAGGAAAAGGGGGGGTGTCGTGCGGTTGGTGTGTACCTCGCCGGAGAAATCGGGACGCCGGCTCCGTCGGTGGTCTCGTTGGAGAAGAAACAAGTGTGTGAGATGGATCAGATTATCCATTTGTTTTTGTTTGGAGAAGCCAAGTTTCTCTGTGTTTGTTTGTTTAATTGAGATCGAGAGGGGGAGTAATGTAGAGGTGTTTGGCAGTGGTTAGAGATTTAGGGTTTTCAAATTGAGAAGATGAAGTTCTGATGTATTGTAAAAGTGTTTTGAGGAGATGGGGAAAGCTCTTCAGAATTTATGAACGAGGTTTGAGTTGAAAATTTGTGCAAAAGATCTTCTTGCAACTCAAAGGACAGACAAGATATATAAAATAATAATGTGAAGATTTAATAGAGATTTTGGATATATTTTTAGAGATCTTCAAAATCTTGTATGGATTTTTTTTTTTTTTTATAGATCTTGTAAGATTTGTAGAGATCTTGAGGGATCTAATATATTATGTGCGGGTTTAGGCTTGTGGGTTTTGGGCTTGGGCCCAGGGCCCACAAGCTCAATCCCCGTGTGTAAGTGGCCCGTAATTCCTACGAGACCCGTTGTCAAAACCGAAATCACCGTAGCCTTGTAAAATAATATTTCGTGCAAAAATAATGTTGGTATCCTGTTAGGTTTCAATCCGTTGCCGTTTAACGTTTCACAGGTTTCTCTGTAAACCACCGTTCGCGCACTCTAAAGTCGGGTAAACGTTCCCAGGCACTCCAAAGGCCTAATTAAGTTAATCCGTGCTGTAAACACTATTTATTGTCGTGTTAATCGTCTGTTAATTACGTAATTAAGATCCGTAAATTACGGGTTGTCACACTTAGTTAGTTGATCCACGATCACCCAGATGGTGTCGTTTCCCCGCTAAGATCTAGGCAAGCCAGTGACGAAATCCATGGAAATTTGCTCCCATTTCCATGTTGGGATCTCGGGTTGTTGGAGTAGTCCTGATGGCTTCTGGTATTAAACCTTAACCCTAGCACAGGTCAAGCATTTACTAACATATGTCGCTATGTTAGCTTTCATCTGGGGCCACCAGTACAGAGTCTTGAGATCTTGGTACATCTTGTCAAAACCAGGATGCACCGAGTAACGAGACTTGTGTGCCTCGTCCATCACTAGCTCTCGTAGGTTCCCATAGGATGGAACCCATACACTATCTACAAAATAGTAAGCACCGTCTTCCTTGAGTTCCAGTCTCCTTTCCATGCCCCGCAGGGACTTAGCTTTAAGGTTCTCTTCCTTCAATGCTTCAATCTGTGCATCACGAATCTAGGTAGGAAGACTGGAGTGAATTGTAGATTGTAACGTACGTACATGCTTAGGTTTGGTTTCCTTTCGACTGAGGGCATTGGACACAACATTAGCCTTGCCTGGATGGTACTTGATTGGGCCCTCGTAGTCGTTGAGGAGTTTGACCCATCGACGCTGTCGCATGTTCATCTCCTTCTGACCCAAGATATGCTGGAGACTCTTGTGATCGGTGTAGATGGTGCACTTGGTACCGTACAAGTAATGTCTTCACATCTTGAGTGCAACCACTACTGCTCCCAACTCCAAGTCGTGGGTAGTGTAGTTCTTTTCGTGAGCCTTGAGTTGGCGTGATGCGTAAGCAATGACTTTCTCGCGTTGCATCAACACACAACTAAGTCCTTTGATGGACGCGTCACAGTAAACAACGAAATCGTCTGTGGCTTCTGGTAATGAAAGAATAGGGGTACAACAGAGTTTCACCTTCAATTGTTGAAACGCGGATTCCTGAGAAATCTTTCGAGTTAGAGTTGCGTGGGTTTGTGCATACGATCAAGAAAAGCGGGCTTCGCAACGTCAAAACTCGTTCTTTGGAAACTAAACATAAGGTTGTTTATGTTGTAGGGGCTCCATGGTAAGGTGTAGGTATCGTTCGGATTCCTACTAGTTCTTGGAGTAGTTTCAGATGTCGTCAAAGAAAACAAGTGGCATACCCGTCAAGGTAGGCTAAATTCGAATGTCGTGACTGGGAACCTATCTCAGTCGTATCGAGTTCTAAGGACAGTTCTCATGATACCTCCATATCTGTGATATTCATGGCCCATTGTTCCTCGAGTAACGTTCGTAGAGAGTAACTCCTCCAAGCGAGAGTTCGCGAAGAATGTTGTTAGGATAAGGATCATAGGACTCGAGAAGTATATCGTGAATGGATGTGAAAACACGCAAAAAGGGTAGTCGCAATCGATGCGTAGGCATTTAAGAATCCGTAGCAGGGGTTTACTTGTTGTTGAGGGTATAGCTAGTCGTACACAAGTTGCATAAGGTTAAAATGAAGAACGCCGTTTGCCAAATAGAGGTGCCACGTTGGTATATTAAGCATAACAAGAATTTACCAGAGAAGAATGGTTGTCGCACAAGTTTGTAGTGTTAAGGTTCGCTGAAACTTCCGTTGGGCTCGCCCACCTGCGAATGAGGAATAATTCACCTTGGTCCATGAACTTAGATGAGTTTGCGATTTATCGAGTCGGTAAGCAACCAAATTCGGAGGAGTTTCCTTAGGTCGTGTGAATGAATCTGAAATATGCCTGTGTAGTCAAGAGATTTCAAGAAAGGACGCGAAAACATGTTCAAGAGGGTATGATCGTATCAACAACACATCACTATCCTCAGGGTTTCAAGAAGTGATCACCAATGATCGAAAGTTGAGCCTTCCAAATTCTCTCGACTAGAGTGAGTTCGTGTTAGTGTCGCTCCCTGGAGAAGCGAGGGTGTAGTGCCACTGTGGTAAAGGAAATGATGGTTTTGTCCAAGTCAATAGTAGAAATTAGGCATTGCACTAATCAACAAGCATAGGTCGATACAAAGGCTAGTGAAAAGATTTCACATAATTAAGATAAACTATCGTAGGATCAAAGTGCGACTCTTGTAGTGTAAGGGGGAAAGGGGTGAGGTAAATGTGTAGTTCATTGTGTCCGTCTATAGGTTGAGTAATCCGTATCTCCGTCCTTAAATGTCCCGAAGACTATCTCATCATTAGGAGGCATCCACTTGCTAAGTTGGGTATACAAAGGTGTTAATCAAAGTATGATAAAAATTAACCACCCAACTGGGTAATGGGGGGTAATCTTGTGATCGGTGGAAATCGGGGTATGGTTGTTAGCGTTTCGTTATATCGATTACGGATCAAAGAAACAGGAGGTCGGTGATGTTCATATGAAGAATTGAGCGAAAAAAAAATCCAAAAAATAACCGAAGAATTTCGCCGACTATTCCATTCTCTAAAGACAGTTCTAGTAATGGTAGATGGCGGCAACAACACGAAATAAAAGTTCGTTGCATCATGGTCACGTGAGTATATCATTGGTCCAAAACAGAGTTTGGATGATAGGGTTTCGAGTTGTACAACAACAAACGCGTGTAACTGTGACTGCTTCGTTTCTGGTGATGACGACTAGTGGAGATGATGGGGTTTGTCAACATGGAGGCGTGGGTATATAGTTCTCCTTAATCCGAGTTCGTTTGGGCCGGTTCTGGTCTACGTGAATGTTGTCATGCAAACCGAATGTACGAAGGGGTCAAATCTGAATTCTAGCTGTAACGGCGACGTCATGTCGAGACAATCATATCAATAGATAGAACGCATAAAACAGTTATCGTAGTGGGGTGAGGAGAAAACAGGAAAAGAATTTGATCACCACACGTCAATTTCAAGTAAATAGTTGGGTGTCATAAAGAGCACATTCGGGCTAAAAGATAACATGCTACTACTCTAACTAAGCATACCATAAGCAACACATCATGCAGAAGTAAACTAGCAAGTAGGCAATATAAACATAAATCATACCACCTAAAGAGTTGAGCCTTGCACGTGGAGCGAAGTGTCGTTGTGGATCGTTGAGCACTGAGCTGGGTATAGTCTGGTTTTTGTCAAAAAGATTTTCCCCTTTTTAAAACCAAGTTCACTATATCCAATGGCTCTGATACCAATCTGTCACACCCTCAAAATCTACAAGCGGAGTATTACCGTGAGGCGTGTGACTGACTAGAATCATACCACCAATCATAATAAACATTAAGTAAAGTAAAGTAAAACCATTGCAAACTAAACGTTTAAAGTTCACCAAACCAAAGTCCAAAACCAAATTTAAAAGCCAGCGGAAGCATAAGATCAAAAACCAAAGTATAAGTTTAACGTTTCATAAATTTATCATGAACACACAGTGGTTCATGTCCCACAACGATTCCTTCCACATGCAAGCTCCAACAAATAACCTAACGACCTACAAAGCATGTGGTAACGTGTCAACAAAAGGTTGGCGAGTTCACAGTTGGTTGTCTGTTTTAATGTTGTTCCAAAAACCATAAGTTGTTAAGCTGTTTCGAAAACCAAAAGTTATCCAGTTCCATATTCCCATAACCATATACCGTGGGGGCTACCCCATGTTGTAAACACTAGACCCGTTACCATATCGACTACTGACTTAAGTCATGTTTAAGTGCCCTGCGTCAATGTCTACCATCATTGACTAAGTGCCCAAGTACATTAGTCCACTCCCGTCCTCTGCGGCACAGTGTGAGGCTTGTCAGACCTAATAGCGCTATTTAACTAATGACCCGTTCGCCAATGGCCCAACGATTAAGTTGATATAAAAAATGAGGGACTTCATGATAGAGTTGTTGTCTAGTAAGTTTAAGGTTGTTGTCCTACCCAAGGAGGATGGAGGTACGTATTCTACCCAAGGAGAATACGCAGATTATACCCCACCTAAGGGGGATGGTTGTTATTTAACCCATTCCCAAACCACCAGGAATCCTTATTTAACTAATTCCCAAACCACCGGGAATCCCATGCTTTGACGAAAGTGTGAACTCACCTTTGGTTGCTCGGTTGGACTCTTAAAAATAGCTAACAGTCAGGGTTGGTCAATCACGTCCTAGTATGATTACCATTTAGTCCATTAGTGGTTTCAAATAGAGCACAAAGTTCCTACACGCATATGCACTCACTTTGACAGTTCACGCCCATAAACACATTCCACCTATAACTACTCAAGAGCAAGCACACCATACTTCACATAACACTTTCGTTGACATATAACAAGTTGGATCATTATCAGATAACCTAACCGACATTTAGACACGCAAATCACTACTTATATTGTTTCAGCTTTAACATCCAAAACTGGGCTGTTTTCAGATATTTTAATAAAATAGTTAACTTATTCCAAAAGTTCTCAAAATTTTACAGAATGTTCTAAATAGACCATATTACATTGTGTAAAAATCTCAGGATCCAATTCGTTACCAATTATTTTATAAAAATCATTTATCGGGCTGCAATCAGATTCGTCACTTTCTAACTGCAGTCCACGGAAAAATTCATTTAAAATTCATCGTAAGTCCAATTGACGAAATTACAGCTGGAGAATTAGAAAAACACCCGTGGCCATCTAATGTATGAATTTCATGGCCTAACTCTACCCAGATTCCTAGTTATGATGAAAAACATAACACACATTTTCTGCAGTAAAAACGCAGGTTTTGCTGCTGAACAAAACTGACCTTTAAAAATAGCAAACGGCCTCAAAAAAATATGATTCCAGTGCCATTTGATTCATTTTTTGAAAACGTATAATTTAGACTTTAGAAAATCAATTTTTCAATTTATAATGGTCCGTTTACAGCCAACTGAAGTTGGCTGTTTTCGTCAATCAGCATTCAGTTTTTACATTTAAGCAACACCAAAACGCGTATAAACAATCCCGACCCTTCCTATTAACAATTAACAGCAGGCTAATCATCCTTTAGTATCTTACCATATCAAAATCACAAAACCCTAATTATAAACATCATGTTTTTCACCAAAAACGCAACCAACAATCATTTACGCTTACATATCATCGATTAGTTCAAGAAATCGCATACTCAACCGAAATAAATCATGCAATATCAAAACCCTAACATGTTAACTAAAAATCACAGCCATGTTTCTATAAAATCACACCAAGAATCACAATCCAAATCAAGAATACAAACCTTGGAGCAAGAGAATGGATTACAAGGAAGTGAAAAGCGAATCAAGAAGTTGAACTAGGGTTTGATTTTCGCGGGGGAGGGGGTGTTCCTCTGGTCGACGATCACAAGGGAGTACTTAGGATTTCTATTTTTGATTTCTTATCCCCAAATCCAAATACGTATCATTAAATCATAAGGAGAGTTGGGCTAATGGGCTACAAGGACCAAGAGATGTGGGTTTGGGCTTTATATTTCGAATAAGGGGACAAGGGTGGGGTTGGGCCTATAAATGGCGCAAGAAAGGGGAGGGGTGGGTTTGGGTTGGGTTTTAATAGGTAACGGTTGCGCACTAAGCGACGGTTTCGCAAGATTCACGAAATAATGAATTAAAACGATTCGTATCGCAAAGCAATATATTACAACGCTTCATTTCACAAAATAATGTATCCCAATATTTCAATTTCGGGTTTGGGTTTCACACACTCACATTACATATTATCAAGCACACAATCGTTCAAATAAAATAAATCACTAAAATCAATTCATTTAACGTACATGAAATTACACAGTAAAGCGCAACGTTCATGAATTTACACAAATTGTCACATTATGACATTTCACGTTTGTAATGCATACTTAACATAGCTTTTATAATACTTGAACAATAAATAGATGTATTAAATCAGCTTTGGCCAGAAACGATACATCAGAAGCTCATTCAAGTTAAGCTATTTTGGTTTCATAAAAAAGTTATCTGATTCTGATTAGGTAATTAAGTGTTTACAAAACCAAGTATTTAATAGCAAACCACCTGTTAGCGCGGATCGAACTCAGTTATGAGGTCTCGAGTGAGATCTCGAGTCAAGTCTCGACTCATCTTGTAACATTATGAGGTCTTGACTCATTAAGGTCTCGAGTCGCAGCCTCAGTCTCAAGTCGCAACCATGGTCTCGACTACTGTGTTTTATGAGATCTCGACTCCATAATGAGGTCTCGAGTCGCAACCACGGTCTCGAGTTGTGAAGATTGAAGCCCTTAGTCGAAACCTCAGTGGTCTCGAGTCGAAACCTTATGGTCTCGAGTCGAAATCTTGGTCTCGAGTCGAAAACCTGATGGTCTCGAGTCGAAACCTGATGGTCTCGAGTCTACTGTTAACAGCTGTTATTGTGAAAATAATGAAAGCTCGAAATTTTTGGGATTGTGGGATAGTATTTCCTGTTTTATTGTTGATCTAAACTTATCAAAGATTTCGAAAATTATAACTGGTTATCTTTTAACAGTTTTCGAAAATTTTAAGAGATAAAATTCAGATCAAAACAGTAAAAACACCCATTAATCCAAATTTTATTCCAAAACTTTAAGGAATTTTCGAGTTTTCTTTAGAACAAGTGATGAACCCTAGAAAATTAGAACAGATTTCGGACATTAATTTACCCATATTGGTTTCGGGTGACATGATTAACCACCCTTTTCTTAAAACACTGATTTCGGCACAATGAAACCCGAAAACAGCCGTGATTTTTATAAACTTTCAAAAATTCTGTTTTCCAGATTTTAATCCCAGAATAATGATACGAAAACAGAACTGATTTATCAACATATGCTCTGATACCAAATGTTGATCAGTTCTGTTTAAACATAATGGAAAACATGAATAACATACCTGTTACAGCAGACATGCCAGCAGAGAATCCAGTCAGAGATGCAGCTATTGAGTTTGACATACTTGTCAGGATGATTTGGTTCCTAGTTAGGGTGTAAGGTTATGATGGTGATGAAACCGAAACGAGGGAAGGATTCGGTTGGGAGAGAGAGCCGAATATATGATGTTATGTGTTGTTAGGGTTTGTGTAATTGTCTAACCCTTAAACTCTCTTATAATCTCCTTATATATACACCCAAAAGGAAACCTAATTAGTTAATAAGGGTAATATGGTCCATCAACAATTATTCCATATATAAATTAGCAAGTTTTTTGTGCATCATGAGTTGTACCTCATGCTTGGAGACTTTTTCAAAAAATTATTCCATATATAAATTAGCAAGTTTTTTGTGCATCATGAGTTGTACCTCATGCTTGGAGACATTTTCAAAAAAAAAAAAAAAAAAAAAACTTGATTTTTCACTTTCAAACTTTCAACCTTAAAGTTTTTTCTTTTACATTTTAACCCATTTGAAGTTTTTACTTTTAACTCAAACTTTTTCATTTTTTGTAATTTAACACAACACTTTATTATTTACAACTTTGGTCCCCCATACTTTTTATATTTCGCAAGTTTTTCGTTTTACGTTTCGTTCTAAATTTTTCGAGTTAACATGTCGTAGCGTGCATGTGAGGTTCAACGTTTTTGCTCTATTTTTTCAAATTTGACAGACCCGTCGCAATGCGTCCATTTTCTCCCTTTTGAAAACTCCCCCGCAACGGGCGGGTCCTAGATCGACTAAGTTATTATTTTGTACGTTTTACGTTTCCGGTTAATTTCTTCGCATTAAGACACTGTAACGGGTGTGCGTGGTTCAACGATTTTAGACTCCTTTTCGTTCAGTGTAATTTTTACCATTTTATCTATTTTATTTTTACGATGTTGTGAGTCGATGTCGTTGTGGCATTGGTGCTACTTGGCACGGTTTTATGAACGTTTTTAACCTATTAAATTTTTTACTAATATTTTGTTTCGATTAGCCCTATACTTCCTTTACTTGTTGACTTGTTGTTCTACGTTTTGACGTAAACTTTTTTGGGAAATGATTGAGGTCAAATATAATATGTTTTCGTGTATATTTTATGTATGTTTCGTAAAGTTTTTTTCGAACCGAGTGGAGTCAAATTATGGTTTTTTTTTCTCCCCTTTTTCTGAAAACTCTAATTAATCCCTTTCGATTACACGTGCATATTTTCCTTCATACCCGTTACGTTTTCTATGTATGAGTTGGGTCACATATAATACGTTATGATTGTTCGATATGAATTCCATTTACTTTACGTTTGATCCAATCACAATGCTTATACAGGTTACACTGAGTTCAACTGGATACGTCGAAATGTGTGTTTTCATATGGTTAATGCATCATATAACGTTTGGACTAATCCATTCAATGTTTACGATGCTAGCGCCGCAACACGGGCGGGTTTTAACCCTAGTTACCAACTAATTATTAATAGGTTATTAATATATAATTATATTTTGATCTATATAATATAAACGATTATAATAGTTACAAGATTAAATATTATAATAATTATATATTTAATCTCACAGTTTGAGGCTACTAGACTGAGTCCATGATTTATATTTTTACACATTTACTTAGAATTTATATAAGAACTAGTAATATTCCCCGCGCATTGCGGCGGGTCTACGGTTAGTATCGGTTCGATTTATGACAAGATCGGTATGGTTTCAGCACTCGGTATAGTAACTAAAAGATACAACCAAAAAATAAAAGTAATCATATGACCAAAATGATGTTGACATGTGTTTTACAATGCTTGAAACCATAAAAACGAATAGTGGTTCCAATAATAACGATACAGTACCAATGTTGTTCGGTCGAAGTCGACAGGGCGTTGATGTTGCTAAGACGGTGTCAGTTTAGTTAGTCATGGTAGGGATATGGTACCAACACTCGCTATGACTTACAATATATAAAATATACTCTATACAGCTACCGAAGTTGTGCACACGGTATTGGTTCATTTCGTCACAATAAAAAACAAAAAAAAAATCACTTATATTTTACCAGTTCAATTAAAACAAAACTTATATTGAAATATAAATAAAAATAAGCATGTCGCAACGCTGTTTTCTAAATTTTATAAGGCATTACTTATATTATTAAAACAATGTAAAGGATAAACGGCGTCGACTTATAAAAAAAAAATAAAAAAATGTAGATAAAAAATGGACACGTCGTAACTACATATTAAAAAAAGTTATAAAATATCGTTTTGATAAAAGTTATAATATATGTTTAATTAATATAATAAAATAATTAAAACGTAGAAAAAATATAATAACGATTAGACCCGCGCGCGTTGCGGCGCGGGTACATTGCAAACATCTAACGAATTAGTCCAAACATTATGTGATGCGTTAACCATATGTAAATGTGCGTTTTGACATATTCTACTGAACTCAATAACATTGCGGTTAGATCAAACTGTAAAGTAATCAAATTTATACTGTGCAATCATAACGTATTTACATGTGACCTGACTCATACATATGAAACGTAAAAAAAAGCATAATCAAGGGTTAAAATTTTACCCCTAACGCGTTGCAACGGGGTCGAAATGTAGAGTGGCTCGAATTTATACCGTCGAATGAGAACATATTATATTTGACCCCATTCGATTCGAAACTAAAATTACAGCGAAACGTAGTTGAATGGGAAGGTAAAGTTGATGGGTGGTAAAAATCATGGTTGCAAAAGTCGCTAGGCGCTCCCTAGTCGGATTCGGGAGTAATCGGGAAGTACTCGGCTTAGGCGGAGATTACTCGGGGAGTAATTCGCCTGGGAGAAGAGTACTCGTGCCTCGGCAGCGTACCTTGTAGCGAGTACTCGCGGAGTACTCGGAGCCTAGGCGGGACTTTTACAACCATGGTAAAAATTGCAAATTTCATAAGTTTAGCGGGTTCTAAAATGGAGTAATAGCCTAGGGTTAAAATTACATTTTTCAAAAGTTAAGGATTTGTCTGATCAGTGGAAAAACAAAATGGTCCATTTTTTGTAAAAGCTTCAAAAAGTAGGGACATTAATATAAAAGTCATGAAAAAACATAAGAAGCTATTTGTGTAAAAGTCACAAAAGATAGGGACATTAATTAAATACTAACCAACTTTCTACTTTAAGAGTTATAAGAATATGGCGGCCCCATTTTACCACAGTACATATTTTTTTTTACATTTCAGTACACCCTCATTCCTCTCAAACTTGAGAGGTCCAAATGAAAAACTTAAAAAACCTAAGTTAATACTAATAAACAGGGCTGGTCCTGAGAATTCGTGTACCTGCTCGAGCTTGAAAAAATGTGTACTTAGGCCTTAACGAATTTGGGTATTGGGCTCACTAACGGTCTAAACCTAATGCCAATTGACTAATAACTAATCTAAACCATAAAAATAGTTTTGTAAGTGGGCCTATGTTGGTGTTTGTATGGTTATACCTTATTAATATAATTTTTTTTACATATACATATCAAATTTTTTTTAAAATAATGTGTCATTTGAAGTATCGGACCATAGCCGGTGATCCTCTCCGTCCATCCTCAGGCCGTGCTATTAAAAATATAGATTAGGGTAACCCAATTTAGAATTACCTTTTTACATTTTAGTATATCCTCGTACTTGAGGAGTCCAAATGAAGAATTCAAAGAACTCATGTTATAGTATTAAAAAAATACAGATTACTGTTCATGAAAGGTTTGTGTATTTTCAAAATATGAGAATTGTCTTTTTTTAAACGGCGATCCTAATTGCAAAAGTATTATTCATAAACTTATGTCAATTTGTAAAAAGAAATTCGCCATATACAACAGAGGTGGACAAAAAACCAGTTTGTTAACCAAAACCAGTTAGGAATTAAAAAAAAACCCATGGTTTGTAACCGGTTATAAATATTTAGAACAGTAACTGATTACTTTTAACTGATGTATCGGTTAACTGGGAAAAAAACCAAAAAATGAAAACAATCGGTTAATTAACTGAAAAAGCTGGTTAGTTAACCGAAAATAACCGGTTATTAACCGAATTAGTAAAATGAATAACCGAACAGTTAAAGTAATAACCAGTTAAAGAATAAATTTGAAAATAACCGTCTAAACCGAGTAACCGATCCGACTAGGGAAATATGTTTGAAGCCCAATTATAAAAGTCCAAACCCCAAACGGGCTCTACCCCAAAAACTAGCGAGAAATTAGTGATAGGCCCAATTTATTGAAAGCCCAATAATCTTACAGTCGTAAACCACACCAAGTGTCTGCTTTTGGGCCATATGTAAGTTAATAAACTTTTGCGTAAACTTTCATTTCAGCCCTTGATCTTCAAACAAATTACATTTCACCCCATACAATTTTTATTACCTTATCGTTTCTGAACTCCAGAAGCTAATTCTCGCCGCAACAATGGCGGTTCGTCTTAAATCAAGAACCACAACTCTTCTATCGCATAAGCCACGTGTCCTCTCATCATTCTTTACCGTAAGTTAATTTCAATTCGTACAAAAATATACTGATTGATTACATTGTGTATAGATTTCTAGGGTTTTGTTATCCGTAAAAGATTCGATTTTTTAGTTACCCTTTTCAGTATTTAGGGTTTTGGTTCATAAGTTTTCTAGAAATTTTGGGTTTTAAATTTTGTCATGTTTTTTTTTTTTTTTTTTTACTGAGAAGCCTTTTCAGTGTTTAGGGTTTTGGTTCATAAGTTTTCTAGAAATTTAGGGTTTTAAATTTGGTAAATTGGAAAATAATAATCCCATGTTTCTGAAATTTGCCGATAATAATCCCAAGTCAGTTATTAGCCAATAATAATCCGACCTCGTCCATTTTTTTTGTAAAATAGTCTGCCGTTAAAATAAGCTTAACGGAGTTAAGTGTTTTTCCGAATTACAAACCGATGTTTTAGGGCTTTTGATCAGAACGAGGATACGAGTCGATTGATGTAAAACTTACCTCGAAATTGTGTTCGAAATGGCTTGAATATTGTTAATTGGAAGTTAAACACCCGAATTGAAGCACCGTTTTCGTGGGTTGAGGGCAATATTTTGAGGTAAGTTTTACATCAATCGACTCGTATTCTCGTTCTGATTAAAAGCCCTAAAACATCGGTTTGTAATTCGGAAAAACACTTAACTCCGTTAAGCTATTTTAACGGCGGACTATTTTACAAAAAAATTGGACGAGGTCGGATTATTATTGGCTAATAACTGACTTGGGATTATTATCGGCCAATTTCAGAAAGATGAGATTATTATTTTCCAATTTACCTTTAAATTTTGTCAGTATTTGTCATGTTATTGGATTAAAATAAGATATATAATTATTTATGTTTTATTAATGGTGTGTGTATATGTTTGTTTAGGATATTTTGTGTCACATTTGCTACTGTTTATTTATGAAAGGTTGAAACTTTATGTTGATTGATTTGTGTTGTTAACTTGTTTTTGTTTATGTGATATTGCAGGAGAGATGGTTTGGTGTGTTGGTTAACCAAGATTATTTGGTACATAAGGCTAGTTGTTTCATTGGTGGTGATGTTGCGTTACCTACGGATTGGTTACGGGCTTCTTTTTCGACCTGTTTGGGGTTGAGCGATAAACGAGTGGTTGAAGTGAAGGTATGTGTTTCAGACTTTCAGTCTTTGTAAATGTTGCTCTATGACGGTTCATTAGTATTAGTAGGTTTGTGAGAATATATCATTAGCTGCATTTCCTTTTAACAGAACAATTAGCATTTACGTAAGAGTTAGAAGACTTGGAAACTTATCATTAACTGAAAAAAGCTTGGAGATAACTAAAAAAATACCAAAAGTAATAGCATCTCTGTGTTTTAGAAAGCGCTAGGTATGCTCCAAGGCGATAAGAGTCGTCTGAGGCCAGAGCTGAGGTGAGAGGTGATTAGATGCATAGTTGTTAATGGCGAATAGCGATAAATAGCGATACACTAGAAAAAAAAATTAAAAAACTTTATATGTATATTATATCAAAATACCCTGGTATATATGCTATTTTACGTGTGTTTATAACATCATCATACTCAGTAAATCCCACCAATAGCAAAGCTAAGGTAGGGTCTGAGGAGGTTAGATGTAGACAGCCTTACCTCTACCCCGTAGGAATAGAGAAGCTGCTTCCAGTGAGACCCCCGGCTCGATTGTAGTTTTGTATCAAGCCTTGGACCTAAGACACATAACACTCAAACAATCGGGACAGAGACTGATTGGTGCATGTACCCCCGTGTCTTTCAGCTATCAACGTCACCACATGATGCATGATTAACCATCCGCCGCTTTTAACGTTATTTTCACGAAAACAGTAAAATAACGTTAAAGTTAGTACCATTTCACTTTTGCCCGCCGAGCACCCACACATATATACATTATATGTGCACACCGCAAGCGGGGCATGCATGTGTTTATAACAAAAACCTAAAATCCAGCTATATTATCGCTATTTATATTAAAAAAAAAACTGAAATCTCGCTATTTATGGCTACATACCCTGTAGCGACCTTCGACCTATACGCTATGCTATTCGCTATAGCGACCGCTATTGACAACTATGAATTCAGATGACGGTGCCCGTGTCGTACCAAGTGGAAAATTATATGTAGCTTCACAAAACACATTATGATCAGTTCAGTGCTTTAGAGTCACTTTTTGAACTATAATAATACCAAATTAGTTGTTGCAATATATATGTTGATAGAATAGAATATAATGTACCTTATATCATCATTATCGTTATACTTTTGAGTTTATGTGCAAACTACCAACTGTACATACAATAAGCGTCCTGAGTCAATTGCTTGTGTAACTTGAATAACACATACTTTTCAGTGTCATGTTTAAAGTTTTCACCTTAGTAACGCGTCACGTTTTCCACAAAGTTTGTAGGCATGTAACACGTGTAAAAGGCCTAGTCGTGAGTTAGTATAAGTATCTTACTTTTCTTCGTGTTAAATAGTACATTTTCCGACCACGTCGAGCCTTCTGAAATACTTTGTATTAACTTTCAACAAAATCAATCTTCTTGCAAATTAAGTACTCTCTGACAAGCCTATTAGAATTCAAATTGACCTTTATATGGTTTGCATTACAAGATTTTTCTATTTGCATTGTATATAGATTGATGTTATCACCTGAAAACTTAAAAAATCATTTTGTAAAGATTTATGTGGTTGGTAAAAAATAGAGAGTTATAATGAGTAAAATGCCATTTTTGCCTCTTAGGTTTAGTCAAATTTGCGACTTTCGTCCAAAGGTTTGTTTTTCTGCATCTGGATCCAAAAGGTTTAAAATTTTGCCATTTTCATCCGACTCGTTAACTCCATCCATTTTTCTCCGTTAAGTTAGACGTATTTCTATCTTTTTTGTTAACTTAAAGGGCAGTCGGTCTTTTTCACTTTATGTAAAAAGACCAAATGGCCCTTTAAGTTGATAAAAAGACGGAAATACTAAGTCAGCGAATAATGGACGGAGTTAACGAGTCGGTTGAAAATGGCAATGTATTAAACTTTCGGATCCAGATGCGAAAAAACAAACATTTGGATGAAAGTTGCAAAAGTGGCCAAACCTCAGGGACGAAAATGACATTTTACTCGTGAAAAAGTATCTTCAAAATTTATAATTTTATCGGTTTTGAAGCTGAAAATTACTCTGTTGAATGTCTTCTCCAGGTGACGGATGCACATTCCAACATTCCCGATGAGAACAGTAAACCGCAACAAGATCAGGTCTCAATTCCAACTTCTTTTTTTAATAAAATCAACCAATAATTGTATTTAATAAATTCTTAATCTATTTTCTCTTTTCCTTTTTACTCCAAGAGTATCAGTTACCGCCAAAGAACTGTCGAGATTTATTGAAAGCATGGGGATGTAACGATCAAGAAACCGCACAGATCCTCGAACGTATGCCGTCTCTCCACAAAGCCAAACTCGATAAACTCCAATCGAAACTCCAAATTCTTCACGATCTTGGATTCACATCTTCCGGTTTGATCAAAATGATTAGCTGTAGGCCCCGTTTTTTAAAATGCCGCCTCAGCAATTGCCTCGATGAACGTGTTCGGTACCTCGAACACTTATTCGGGTCGAAAGAAATTCTTCAAAAAGCCATTCTTAGAAATCCGTCGGTTCTTACTTACGATTTGAATAACATGATCATACCCACCGTTGAATTGTACAAATCGATGGGTATAGCGGGTCAAGATTTAACGTTAATGCTTCTTTCTCGACCGACTATTATACCTCGAACGTCGTTAAACGCTGAAAAGTTGGAATACATTAGAAAAACCGGGATTTCAAAAGATTCGAAAATGTATAAATACGTTGTCACGCTTATGGCGATTTCGCGCCTCGAAACGATCCGTGAGAAAATCGCGAATTTGGAAAAGTTCGGGTTTTTCGAAGACGAGATTTTTCGGCTTTTGGGGGTATCGCCACTCTTGTTGACTTTATCCGTTGACAAAGTTCAACGAAACATGACGTTTGTGGTGGCGAGTATGAAGCAGCCGGCTAGGGTTGTACTTGAATACCCGTTTTTGATTTATAAAAACTTGGAAACCGGGTTAAAACCGCGTATAACTCTAGCGGCGAAGATCGATGATATGGGCCTGTGCCCGAGTATAAACGGGCCCAAGGTGTTCACCGCGTTGAGGATGACGGAAAAGAGGTTTTTGAAGGTTTATGTTGATTGTCACCCTCCTGAGATCGCGAATATGTTGATGAAATGTTATGTGGATGCAAAACATGTAAAACGGTTAGCCGAAAAGGCGAAAAAGATTCAGCATAAAGGGTTTCCTTTTTGATGGTTTTTTTTCCATTTTTTGTAGCTTGATTGTATGAACACACACATGATGTTTAAAATTTTGTTACCAATTGCTTGTGTATCCTGAGATTTTATCAGCAAACAGATTAGTTTTATATGATTCAATCTAAAGTTATATTGTTACTCTAGTTAATTCCTTGAAGCTGCAGTCTTTTTAAGTTTTTTGTTGTAATCATCACCCCTTTGGGAAAAAAAAATTCGCTTGATACGTTCGTTCGGGTTACTCAAGTTATACAATCGGCCCAAACGTGTCGTAATAGCGGTTATCGGGCTCTTCCAAAATAGTGGTGTCAAATAGCGGTCCACAATGGCTGAACCACTATTGTCAGTGATATTGACCGCTATTTGACCGTTATTTTAGATGACTTGGTTGATGTGGACTCGGAGGAAGATTTTTCATGGCTTACAATTACATCATGTTCCATATATTTGAGTTTTGACTTTTGATATTAACAAATATGGCTAGTGAACCCCTTTTAGACCTGGTCCTGCACTAGTACCCAAGTTGACCTGAACTCGAACCTCGCCTGTTTTGACTCGTATCCAAGTTGACCTGAACTCGCCTGTTTACCCAAGTTGACCTGAACTCGTACTGACCCGTTACACACCCTTATCTGATATGTTTAACATCTTATAACTATGAAGTCAAAGATTATTAACTTATTAATAGCTTTTATGATAATTTTAGGTGGTTCTTTTCTCTTGTATTATAATTACTTGAAATTGTTTAGGCTAAGAACTAGACTTGAATCACTATCACACAGTGTGTGGACCCATTTATGGTCTCGTTCGAGACCGAACAAGCTTTAAATGACTAAACAAGTACCGAGTGATTCTGTCCTTGGTTCAAATACAGTTAAGTCCTGCCCGGTTAGGTGCAGTTTTCGAAAACTCCACCATTTAGGTCATCCTAAACATGACCCGACCCACCCACAAGACCAACGCCGTGGTTCATGGATTAAGCCTAAGAGTGGTTCAGGTTACAGGTGTAGTCCCAAGAATCTTGACATTATTGTAAAAGACGAACAACGTAAGCCATGGTTGTAAGAATCGAGATTAATTGGAATTAATTTAATTGGGATTTTTATGTCATTTTCAGTTTTATGTATATACACACGTTTTTATATGTAATATTTTATGTAGACAGGTTTTAATCATTCTTTGACCCGTTTTTTAAGTATACATGACGGAATTTACATGTTTCGGCCACAATATCGCTAGAATTTGGCCGGAATCACCGATTTCCGGATTTCCGATTGATTAGGGCCGCTGATTACTTAGTAATCAGCGGCCGGCCGATTAGATTAATCTCGATTTTTCCAACACTGGCGTAAGCAACCAAAACCGAATGTGTATAGATAACCGAATTAATCGAGCCGATTCTAAACCAACCTTTGTAACTTTTTATTATTTATATAAAATACATAACATGTAAGAAAATTATGTTGTACTTAATATTTTGATTAAAAGGAGTGCTAATATTTTGATTCCCTAAGGTAATTAACCGAACTCGTTCTTCAAACAACGAATATAACCAAACCGTCTATAGCCAAAACCAATCGGTTATGAAAATCTAAAAACCGAAACATCAGTTATAGGTTCGGCTTAAGCCCATAACCCAACCGAACCATGGTCACCCGCAGGCATATGTAAACACAATCCACAAGACGAATACGAGTTTAAATAAACCGAACAAAACTAGAAACAAACACAAAACACTTAAGAGAGAGTTATTAACAACTTATTTCCCCTTTGAGCAATGTCAAGAAATTAAATATAATAAAAAGAAAACCATATAGATCAAACTGTTTGGATCATTTGTAATGAAAATCTACCTACAAAAGATAAGTTATTAGAACCTCTAAAACCCTGAGATTGATCACAACTTCAAGAAATATAATCAAGATTATCTTTCTTGAAATCTTTAATCTTAAAAGTAAAAATCTGTTTTTCTTCTTTTTTTTTCTCCTGAACAATTAAAAATAAAAAAGATTAAAACTTTTTGTTGAAATAGTTGAGTTACCCATGATCAAGAATCATATGCCCATGAAGAACACCAACTTCAGCAGCCCATAACCGCGCAATTGTACACAAAATGACTCGACTGTTTACGCCCGAGCATCGTCCATTGAGGCGGCCCGTTTTTCGGGACCCATGAATTCACTTCTATAAACCCGGCCCCACTAGTTCTCGGCCCACCAATAACGATAACCCGATCACCACATCCCCTAAACGCGATACCCCAACCGTTCATCGAATCAGCCCGTTCAGGCAATCTTCCGACCGTTTCCCATTCTTTTCGTACTTTGTCGTACTTCCTAACTTCCATATCTGCACAATCCGCAGCGTACAATTCGTTATCTACAACCGCCACTAACGGTGGCGCCTCGGTTGCTAACGGCGCGTTCGCGGCACCCCCGGTTTTCACCGGTGACATATTCGGGATTTCCTTCCATACCCGCGTACCCAAATCGTATTCTTCACCACACGTCAACGGTTTCATATCAGTCCCGCCGATTCCTCCGATTACGTAGAACTTATTGTCCATAAACACCCCGGAACACATTTTCCTCGGTTTAAGCATGTTCGGAAGCGTTTCCCACGCACCCGATTCGCTGTTGTAAAGTTCGGCGGAGTTCACGATATTTCCGTTTGGGTCGGACCCACCGGCTACGATTGCGATCTCACCGAGACTTGCGGACCCGAATAAGCATCTAGGCTCGTTCATTAACTGCCCGAATGACCATGAGTTAGTTAATAAACTATACTTATATATCACATGATCAAGTACTTCTTTCCCTAATACGAGTAACTCAGTCCCGACGGCTAAAGACTCTTTATCGGAAAATTGGAAACACGTGTTTGACGACATTGTGGGCAGATTCATCCAACGTTGTTTAATCGGATCAAACGCTTCCCATTGAACCAAATGGCAAGAAAAATAAACCCAATGCTCGATAATACCGTTCTGTCTTCTTAATCTATAAAGTTCACCGCTCCTAATTAGGTCACGAAACGTTCGGTTTAGTGAAGCTATTGAACCGTAATCGAATCTTGAGCATTTGAGTAGACAACTAATCGAATTGTCTCGACCAATGGCCTGGATTAGGGAACTTGAATCCGAGTAATCGCCAGCGTGGCGTCGGTTGTTGTCGGATTGATCAACGCAGACTAACGAAAGATCAAGAAACCCAAATCCATGATCGAGATTATCGTAGCCATGAGATTGCTTGTGGGTTTTTGTTGGGTGAATGGTTTCTTCATCGTCGATATCTAACGGACGTTTCTCTTGACGAGATTCGATGTTCTTGATCCTGCGATTACTCATAAAACCCCAACCGTCGTCCCTTTTGCCGTTGAAGTTTCTCGAAACCAAAAAAGATCTTTCCTCCAACATGCCTTCTTGAATCAAACCCAAAAGATACAAACTTTTCGGTTTTTCAAAGAACCCTAATCAAGATTTCTTGCAATCTTCTTGAATCAAACCCAAAAGATACAAACTTTTAGGTTTTTCCAAAGAACCCTAATCAAGATTTCTTGCAATCTTCTCGAATCAAACCAAAAAGATACAAACTTTTCGGTTTTTCCAAAGAACCCTAATCAAGATTTCTTGAAATCTTCTTGAATCAAACCCAAAAGATACAAACTTTTCGGTTTTTCCAAAGAACCCTAATCAAGATTCTTGCAAACTTGTTGAACCAGACCCAAAAGATTGAAACTTTTGAAGATTTCTGAAGAACCCTAATCAAGATTTCTTGAAATCTCCCCTTTTGATCAGCAAGCAAGAAACTTTATCAACTGAAATCACAAATAGGAATACAATTATCAAATCAACCAAAAGACCCATATCAGAAAACCATACTAATTAAAGAAATTGATGAGTCAGACACATCATAACATCAAGATCTACACAAATAAATAAATTAGCTAAAGAAAGTAAGAAACACAGTGAATCAATCAAATTGGTGTAAATCCACAAATGGCAATAACTTGTAATGCAACACAAATAAAGAAAATCGAATCTATTCTACAAAAGAATAACAAAACAATCTGATATCAATAATTCCAGATCTCTCAATCCACCTAAATCAAATCCAAAATATTGAATCAAACAAACACTTTCAAAAAATCAAAACCCTAATCCAATTTCTTGAAAATCAAGAAACTTGAATTAGATCTGATTCATTAGAAATCTTGAAATTACACTAATTAAGCAAAAGGGTATTGAACTTACCAATTGGATAACACAAAACACAAGGAAAAATCTTTCCTTTTGTATATACATATACATATATGTATATATATATATCTTCTTTCACTTCATGAAACTGTTAAAAATCAATGCTTTCTTCCTCTATAGAACATATGTATTTGTGAGAGCTTCAGTTATCAAAGTTTGACAAAACCCAAAAAAAAAAAAAAAAAAATTAAACTTGGCTTTTGGAGTTTTGGGTATAAATCTTTCTTCTCTCTCCTCTCTCTCTCTCTATAGAAATATGTAAAGGAAGAGGCTTTTAGGGTTAAGATTTGTTGGGGTAAGAGAAATTAGGGAATAACAAGAGGGTTTTTAATATTGTAGTTTTTATTGCATCATTTCTCTAAAAAGATTCAAACTTTTTTTTTTGTTTATAGAATACATACTTGAAGATATATATATATACACATGGGTATTGAGAGAGAGAGGTTAAGAGATCGGAGAATGAAGGAAGACGGCGGTTGACGGTGGCTGATGGGACCCACAACCAGCTGGTTTCTTTTTCTTACTTTGTGTTCGAGTCACCTCCGTGTGTTCAACTGTTGTTTAAGGGGCTCATGAGATGACCGGAAACCGGTAGTAGCCGGTCTTCACACCAATTTTTTATTTGTTTTTTTTAGACAAATAATTCGGCCAAGGGGTGTTCTTCGGGTTATTTTTTCGGGTTTTGGGTTTTTCGGGTCGAGTTGTTTGGGTTTTCTGCTTGGAAAAACTGACCCGACAACCAACTCATTTAAAGTTTGGATTGTTTGGGTTTGGGTTATTCGGATTCAGGTTGTTAGGTTTTCGGGTTTAGATGTAAAATGAAATCATCACATATATTATGTTGTTAAGCAAAGATCATCACAATTCAAGCATCATCTAACAATATGATATGATAATGTTTAAAAGTCTCAAACGTTAATGTTTCAAATACAAACACTCCAAATCAAATCGTATCTATAAAAAAAGACAATTAATGTTCGGGTTTTTATTTGGGTTTCGAGTTTCGGATCGGGTTGTTAGGGTTTTTTTTGTTGGAAAAAAGTGACCAGATAACTGACCCGTTTAAGGTTCGGGTTGGTTGGGTTTGGGTTAGGCTTATTCGGGTTCGGGTTTTACTTGTATTCTCTAATTCATGTTCGGGTGGCTTCAAATTCGGATCAGGTTTCAGGTTTCGGATAAAAAAGGACAGCCCTACAGGTGTATGTCGGGTCGTTTTTGGGTTATTCGTTAGGTCTGTAAATGCATCGGATGAATGTGGAAGGAACTTAGTTGTGTTCGTTAAGTTAATTTCAACTGGAAATATTAACGAGCACGAACCCTTAAACGAACATATTTTCAGTTCATGGTTGTTTATTAAGATATTGAACGTGTTCGTTAAAATTTTAAACGAACTATTCACAAACGTATAGGATACAAACCAACATAAACGGACACGGATAAACATTTGTGAGCACCAATCAAAAGTAATCGTGAGTATCCAAATTAAAGTCTAAAATATCATCATCATCCTTACATCTATTGCATCTCAAGAGTAACGCAATGGTATATAAATTAAAATTAGAAAATAATGTTGATAAATTGATATTAGTAATTTACAAAGTTGAAATCATATTTAAACGAGTGAACATAAACGCACAGAGATAACCAAACGTAAACGAGAGAAGACAAACAAACGTACGCAAGAGAAGATAAACGAAAGTAGCGAACATAAATAAACAAACTTAAAAAAATGCAATGAACAAACATAAGGAAGCGTAAATGAACAAACATAAATGAACTTCCACGCACTTAATTGAATGAACGAGGCATATGTTCAAGTTCGTTTGTTTAATTAAAGAAACAAAATTTGTGTTCATGTTCGTTCGTTTATTATATATACAAATGTCCCGCGGAAACGATTCACAAATAGTTTACTAAACATTTGCTTCGTTTACAACAATGATTGAGTTATTATAGTTAAAAGAAACTAACTTTGAACTAGGATCGAAATCCGATTCATAGTCACAATCTTGAATTCTTGTAAATTCAAATGAACCGAATTATAAAGAAAAAAAAGAAAAAGTAAAATAAATAATGTGTAAATAAATTTTAAAAAATTGTGTATTAACCAAATTATAAACAAAAAGTAAAATATATAATGTGTAAATAAATTTAAGAAACTATCTGTCTAATATATTCGAACCGATTTTAAAATCACACATCCGAATCAGAATCGAAAACCGAATTTGAAATTGAGCTCGAATCCTAACCCGATTTAAAGTTTGAAAATTCGATTTTGAATTGTTATTTGTTAGAGTTTCATTTTGTTTAGATTGGATAGGAACAATGAAACTTGTCCCATTTCTCTACGGCTAATTTTCTTTTTATTTACTCGTGTGATATGACTAATTAGGTTTTAATCGTGTACGTCTCTACAAGCCGTTTATTTTTCGAATATTAGTCGGCAACTTTTTAAAGTTAGGAGAATTTCTTTCACTTAGTTCATCTTTAAATAGATTATTATATTTTATTAATCAGATATATAATTTATTATATATTTATGACACAACCACTATGATCATGCTTTTCAATCCCTTGTTTTTAATTTAACTAGTTGATTTTTCGCCCGCGCGTTGCGGCGGAGATCCAATGACTGTAAAACGTGTGTTAGCAACGGCAAGTAGATACCGAATATCAAAACATAAACAAAAATAACGTGGTAAGGATAGTCACTCCGTCCTAAAAAATGATTTTAAATAACCTAATATATAATAATAGGACCCACACGTCCTACACGTTGAAAATTCAGTTGTTTTCAGTTCAGTTATTACGGTGCTAACACGTTAAAATATGGATGAGCTCGGTACCGGTAACGGCACCGAAAGTACCGATTCGGAAAATCATCAAAATTAGGTACCGGCATCGAAAATGCTCGGTACAATACGGTATGGTATTTGAAGGTAAAAATCAATAAATACAGGTATGGTGCTAGACCGGTGTCGAACCGAAAGTAACGATTCTGAAAACGTCAAAAGGTGGGTACCAAATTGGTACCGAAAATGATTTGGTATAGTAAATTTGGTACTGATACGATACCGGTTTGATTACAGGATTTGATACGATTTGCTAATCAATAATCTAAATATCCAAGGTAATTTTACATGCTACAATTCACTCATTACAGAAAAAGAAAAAAAGAAAGCAAAATAAGTTGTTGTGTAAATAAAACCTCAGTCAAACGAAATACAATTTACTTACTATGTGTATAAAAAGTAATCTAAACGGTGCAATTACTTGCATTGCTATGTTGCTACATGATTTGATGAGCTCGGTACCAACCGGTACCGAAAATACCGTTACCGAAATCCCCAAAAGTGGGTACCGGTACCGAATATACCTGGTACGGTACCGGTCGGTACTGGTACGACACCGGTATTTGAGTGTAAAAACCAGTGAATACCGGTACCGGTACCGAATATACCTGGTACGGTACCGGTCGGTACTGGTACGGCACCGGTATTTGAGGGTAAAAACCGGTGAATACCTGTGCCGAACCGGTACCGAAAATACACTCGGTTTGGTAAATTTGATTCTGATATCGGTACGCAATACCATTTGCTCATCACCTATTGATAGTGTACTGCCATGTGGCATGTATCACTGTTCAAAGACTTGTGATTTTAATATATAGGGAAATAATAATCTCTCTTTCCTATGCAATTACACGGTGGGGTCAGTGTAAAAAGGGGTGGTTTTATGAGAAGTGTAAGAAGTGTTTTAAGCCCTTAGATCTTGTAGTTAATTGTTGAGATCAAGAAGGACATAAAATGTAAATTATGTTTTATTTTTGGCTAATTTGGCTAGATTAGGGGTAACAGTGTTCTTTTATATTGTATTTTTAAATAAAGAAACTGTCATCAACTTTACTACACATGCAAATTTCACTCATCTTTTTTGAACGTCAATAACTTTTTATACGTAACTTTTTAAAAATAAATCACACCACAATAACAAGCTTTTTTTTATCTTTAATATGAGTACTATATTGTTATATTTATATAGATAAAAAATTACGTATAGCATGATACGAAGCCTACTGGAATGCATGTTTAAAACACAATACGAAAAACATATACTGGAATGCAGGGGTAAAACACCATGAATGCAGGTGTAAATGCAGGTTTAAAACACCATCCGAAGAACATACGAAGAACACATACTAGACTGTAGGTTTAAAACACCATGAATGCAGGTTTAAAACACCATACGGAGAACACATACTGGACTGTAGGTTTAAAACACCATGAATGCATGTTTAAAAACACCATACGACGAACATACGAAGAACACATACTGGACTGCAGGTTTAAAACACCATGAATGCAATTTTAAAAAATCATACGAAGAACATATGAAGAACACATACTGGACTACAGGTTTAAAACACCATGAATGCAGGTTTAAAACACCACACAATAGATTTTCGTACAAAACATAAAAGAAACCGTATTACAATGATGATGATAACTTCTCGTGATCTTGAAGATTTATACGAGATGACAAACAAATCACAGATTCTTCAAGGATCTTTAAAAAAAAATCAAATTGGAAACTAACAATAACTTTCAAGCGGTTATGGGAATACTTATCATTTAACTGAATTATTGAGTAAATTACTTTTTTACCCTTTTAAATTAATATAACTCAAGGACGCATGTCAGCCCTGCAATAATCTAACTATTTCAAAAAAGTTTGAAACCTCAAATTTGTTCATGATTTCTTATGTATGTGAGTATTATTTTTCTAAGTTCCTACAAATTAATCTTGAAAAAAACACCATGCCTTTCATTTTTTCTTTAAAACTGACACGTTTTAAAAAACTTTAAAAAACACCATGCCTTTCATATTTTCTATAAAATTGACATGTTTCAAAAAAATACGAAACCAAATAAAGCTGTCCACTCATCGTTATAAAACTACAAGCTAAACTTATCTATAAAATTGAAGTCATATAAACCGTTGGTTAGAATGTCAAATTTAAATGATGCTAGGTTTTGAGTTTTCTAAATGGTTTGCCTTGACTTCACCCGACTCAAACCGTATTTTATGTAATTAAATTGATAGATATCTGAGCATCGAACATTAGTGACGCCCATGAAAAAAAGTTCATGAATCCATAACTCGAAAATATTAAGCTTATAATCTTAACCCATCAATAAAAGATAATATTATTAAGCATGAAAAATCTTGCATCGAGAATCAGCACGTGTTCGTTCCGTTCGCTTTCGATACTTTTGGCGCTCTTGCCCCTGACGCGGTGCGGTTCCTCAAGTGGGTTCAGCAGGTGGTAAGCAGTAACACCGCGCATGTTAAGGGGCATAATTTTGTGTTTAGCAGGGTAGGGTTTGCTATTCAGAAGGGGATAGCGGCGCAACTTGTTGCTCGTCTACCTGTCATTAGTCTGTAATCGTCTCTGTTTTTTATAATATTTATCATACATCAAATCAAATATATAATGTATATATTATAATCTGTTACCCAAATTAGGCCCGTGCTAAAAATTTAGATTTTAGGCGTGTTACTTTTTCATGATTCAATTAAAAGCCTCAATCTCGGTCTCGATTGCCGACTACTAAACAAGACAAACGTAGTTTTCTAGCCTACTTCCACCTTTTTAATGAAAACTACATATTTCATTTTAATTAAATAGAAAATTATAAAATTTTAATACAATTTCATATACATCCAACCCAAGCCTCCTTCCACCTTTTAATGAAAATTACATCTTTCATTTTAATTAACTAGAAAATTATAAAAAATTAATACAATTCCATATATATCTAATCCAAAAATAAACCCTTTTATAAAACATTTACAAATGTACAAATGTGTGTTTTTATAAGGATAATTTTATTATGACCATTACACATTTCTCTTTCAGATTCTTCTCACATATTAAATTAAATCATGTAAATAAAGACGAACAAAACATGACTCGCATGTTGACATGTTAACATAGACATTATGAGTTTAACGTGGAATATATCTGCATTTTACTAATCTAAATTTTATATATTCATACAAATTTTTGTTTACAATAGTTATACTTGAGCTACAAATCAAAAAATTAAATTTTCAAAATTTGTAAGTTTCAACATAAAATACATAACCAACTTACACTTGACATAAATACCTCTTATAAGTTTATAAAAAAATAAAGAGTTAAATGTCATTTTAGTCTCTGTGGTTTGTGTTATTTTGTCAATTTAGTCCAAAGGTTTGAAATGCTGCCATTATAGTTCAAATAGTTTGAAACGTTGAGATTTTAGTCTACTGGGTTAACTTCATCCCATTATTATGTTAACAAGAAGGGCAATTCGGTCATTTTATATGGCCGAATTGTCTTTCTAGTTAGCAGAATTACATAAAAATGACTGAATTGCTTTTCTAGTTAACATAAAAAATAGATGAGGTTAACCCAGTGGACTAAAATTGCAACGTTTGAAACTATTTGGACTAAAATGACAACTTTCAAGCCTTTGAACCAAACTGTTAAAATGACCCAAACCATATAAACTAAAATGACATTTAGTGATTTAACTCAAAAATAAATTTGTCAACTTGTGAACCTGACAAGTTGACCTGATCACGGTTCTTTTCACTAAATGTGTTAACGAATTTTACAAGATAATCTTTTCTTAAACATAACTTATAGAAAATATAATACTTAACTAGCATTTTGAAAACTTTATAATGCAATATAATATTTAAGCAAACTCGTAGGCTTTAATAAAAAAACGGTGATATAAAGTTCGAACCCGTGTTTTACTGTGTGCGTGTGAGTCCCACTTGCATTGACTCCTTTCACGCTCACATGTGAATATGTTAAAAAAAAAAGTTTGATTTTTCATGTTTTGTATGCTAGTGTTTTACTTTTTTTGGTTTTCATACATTTAATTAAACATAAAATTAGAAGCATCTATAATCATAATCGTTAGTGATTTAGTTATTAAAACTCTTTAAATATATCATATTTGCGTGTCAAAAGTTGGTAACATAATAAGAAAACAGAAAATGAGGCCATACTCAGAACAAAGTCAACTATGACGGTTTGATTGTAAATTTTAAAAGTTAGTTTTCGATTTGGTCCAAACCCATTATCGAACTTGCATTTATCCTATGAAGTATTTTTCAAGTTTGACATGAGTGTTTCATAATTATAACTTATATTAAAGAAAAGAAGCTTCGATTTATATATGGTTCACATTTTAGAACATAACTTGTTTAGATTGGCTCGTTTTTGTTCATTTCTTTTTGTACCCGGTTCTGGTCTAATTCTAATTAGAGAGACTCTCCGAATTTGGTCCGATGTAGTCAGGTTTCTAAGTGTATAAAGAGTTAAAAGTGATTATATTAGCTTTTTGATTATTTTTTTTAGAGTAGATTGCAATATTTGTTCTTGAGGTTTGACCAATTTTGCTCAGTTCATCTAAATGCTTGTTTTTTCGTATCTGGGTCTTTGTCGTTTCAAAATTTTGCCATTTTCATCTTTGAGGTTTGTAATTTTTGCTACTTTCGTCCCTTGAAATTTGACCATCGGGGATGAAAATGACAAGATTTCAAACTTTTTGAATGGAAAACAAACCTTTGGACAAAAGTAGTAAAAGTGGCCTGTAACGCCCCAAAACTCGAATTACTAAATTTGTTAATGTGACCCCATGTTTAATAAAATGGAGTGTAATAACTAGGTTATTACACCTAGTCAAATGTTTAGCAAAACAAACAAGGGAACAAACTAGAGGGACCAAAGATGAACAAGGGGAAAACTATGTTTTAATTAACAAACCACACACACACAAACACACACATTTCGTGTGTTCTGGAACGATCAGGAGGGCTCCAAAGGAGCCAAACCCTAGTTCTTCAAAAAGCTTCAAATTGAAGGATGAATCAAGGCTTAAATTCATGAATGAACATGGATTAATGATCACTTTCACAGGGAGATCGTAAGGTATGCCTTAAAAGTTAGATTGGTGATCTTTCACGAAGTGGGTTTTGATGTAAACCGTGAATTTGTATGAAATTGAGAATGGGTGTGTGTTAAAATCATCATATAGAACATGGATTATGCATGGTTTAGGTTAATTTGATGTTTAAGGGTGAAACCCGTTTGTTATGGTGAAGATGATGACATGGGTAAATCATCTATGTCTAAATTCTTGCTTAATATTGATGTATTTTGATTTGTATGATGGATTCTTGTAAGATGAATTGAAAGAAATGTGATACTAGTATGTTTGATGTTTATGCATGTGTGATTCATGTTGATTAGAAGGAAGAAATTGATGAATTATGTATGAGATTAGAAGGATATGCATGAACTAGTTGTACGTTATGCTTAAAAGGTGGTACGCACACCAATCGTATGATAAAATGTACATATTGTCGTCCGTATAGTCGATTATGATGTTACGGGTATATAATGATAAGTCGAAAGTTAAATTAAATGAATCGTTGACTTCTAAAAGTCAACTGGGTATAAGAAGAATGGTTAGACGTGTTGTCATAATTGTAAGATTAGAGTAAGTTATACGGTGCGTGTTAGACTTATGTGTGTTTAATGCGATGACATGATGAATTACATGAGTGCAAATGGATATGGGTATGGCTATATGAGTTACGTTTGTTAGAAATGACTAATGATATGACCGTTAACATGTACAAATGAGTATGCTAATAAGTGCGTGATTTCGATGAAATGGAAGCATAGGAATCACGTCGAGACGAGCTCAAGCACGAGGTGTTAACGGGCCAAGAGTAGGCAAGAGATCGGATACGAGCACGGACGCATAAGGTAAGTGATTTCGTAATCACTTCTTAGTTGCTTATGTAAAGTTATATGCAACTTAATTAAATATGATAATTGAGGTCAAATAGGAATGAATTGTATGATGTCGATGATGTATTAAACGGATCTTAGTTTTGATCCGAGCAAGGTATGTGTGATTAAGAATTGTAGCTAAGTAGTAGGATTGGTTACTTATGCAAGGAATTCCTTTGTTGTTAAGGATAGAGCGAAATTGACAAAAACGCCCTTGATAGGTATATCGGGCAAACGACCTTAAATGTCTATTGGAAACAAGCGAATCGATTAGAGTAATGTTTTGGTCATGTGTGAAAGCGAAGAGTATGGTTTTGTATGTCATAGACTATTTAATGCGCAAATACCCATAACGGGTCAAATAATTAGAAAATGATAATAAGCCGAATGCACGTAAGATAGGAATTTCCTTAAGTCGGATATGGGATTCCAAGTCCATTTGATAGAGGGTCAAATTATGATCATGTAGGAAGAAACGGGAGGTTAAACGGGTAAACGGTTCAAAAGTTATGCGCGTTTTAGTGCGTTCGGACGACGAAACGAACCTGCAGAAAAATGCAATTTCTAGAGGGGGTTACCGACGGGTATGGGGGCGTCGCCAACGGGCTCCAGAAAGTGAGTTTTTGGCTGACGGGTTATTTGACTGTCTACGGGGGTTTTTGGCTACGGGTAATTGCAAGGGCCGTCGCCGACGACCCTAGGGCCGTCGCCGACGCCCTCCCCAAGTTCAAAAACCTAAAATTTTGTTATTTAAGTTGATTTATGTATCGTAGGCTTCGGTTTGTTATCCGTGGACTACGGCGGACTTTCCAAGCATGATTTTGATGGTTCCTTAGATGTTTATGGGCTATAAATCTAAGTCTAAGTCCCATGTAATTAATGTATGATTATGTAAGAAGTATGTGAGAGCTTGTATGTGTATATATGGGTATGTACATCTGTAGATGTGTATATATATGTATGTGTGAAGGTACGTACGAGTGTATATATGCACGTGAAGATATGGGAAGGTATGTATGCATGTGGATGTCGACGTATGTAAGCATAAAGGTATGTATAAGTATATAAGGGTTCGGTAAGATCTTGAATGTGTAAATGCGAGTATGCATGTACGTAGAAACGTAGGGACGTATGTACGTAGATGTGTGTTTACGTATATATGAAGATCCGTATGTATGTATGCGTGTATGTAGAGATGTATGAATGTAAGTATGTATGTATGCGTGTATGTAGAGATGTATGAATGTATGAATGCATGTAAGTATGTAGATGTGTATGTATGTATGCGTGTATGTAGAGATGTATGAATGCATGTAAGTATGTAGATGTGTATGTATGAATGTAAGTGTGTATGTATGCATGATTTTGATACGCTGAGGATTAACGTTATTAATAGTGTGCCTGGAGAATGAACATTAATGCAAATACTTTATCGAAGACTCACCAGGGAATTGATATGTGGATGTAATGCTTAAAGATAGACATATAGTTGGAATGGGAGGTGTACGTGATTGAATCTTGTTTATGTATTGTGCACTAATGTTATGAATGTATGTGGTGAGTGCAGGCTGTACGAATCACGGGCGGTTATTACGAAGAATAGAGATCGAAGACCGAGTCACAAGATAGATTGTACGGGAATAATTGAGTATGTGTTTTAGCAAACAGGACTTACACCTTATTTTTGTAAAAGATACATATTAAAACGAACTATCAATTAAGTCAAGATGTTGTAATGAAAGAATTTTTATGGCACGAAGTTCCGCTGCGACTTTTTGTCAAACGTGAATTAGGGTCTTACATGGCCAAAGCTCAGGGATAAAAGTGGCATTTTACTTTTTTTTAACCTTAACTAGTTAGCCTACTTTCCTAGTTTAACTATAATTTTTGGAGCTAAGTATTAGAGTTAAATGCCATTTTAGTCCTTGTTGTTTGGGCAATTTGCCAGCTTAGTCCAAAGATTTTATTTTTCGCCTGGAGGTCCAAAAAGATTTCACCATTGCCATTTTAGTCTACTGGATTAAGTTCATCCATTTTTTCTGTTAACGAGAAGGGCAATTCGGCCATATAATTCGGTCATTTTATATGGCTGAATTGTCCTTCTAGTTAACAGAATTACATATAAAATGACCGAATTACCCTTCTCGATAACAGAAAAAATGGATGAAATTACCCTGATGGACTAAAATGACAACGGTGTAACCTTTTTGGACCCACATGAGAAAAATGAAACCTTTAGACTAAACTGAAAAAATAACCTAAGCCACAAGAACTAAAATGACATTTAACTCTAAGTATTATATAGCCTCTAAATGTATTATCTTCCAATAATTTATAATCTCCATTCAATTGGTTTTATAAGGGATGGTAGTCTTATAATTTAGCCAACATAAATGAGACTGACAGACTTGATGCTATTCAGGTATTCATTCTTTCACATCTAACTCTTATAATTTTGTCGTCATATTTGGACTAAACAAATTAAAAGTTTATTTTTTATTTGTTTGACAGAAATTTATCAAGACACTACTACAAAAACTGGTATTTGCTACGGTCAAATCCGTAGCTAACACCCATTTTGCTACGGATTTGCCACGGATTTGGTCCGTAGCTACAAGTCTCGTCGCGAATTTATTTGCTACCAACTTTGCTACAGAAAATTATATTTGCGACGGGTTTAGCTACAAAAAGTGACGTCGCTATTTTAGCTACAGATTCGCTACGAAAAAGTTTGCTATGGTTTTTTGCTATGGTTTTTGTGCTACGAAACTTTGCTACCATTTTTTTGCTACAGATTATTAGCTACGGAGTCTTTTTGCTATGGATTTTAGCTACGGTTTTTTAGTTACGGAACTTTGCTACCATTTTTTGGCTATGGATTATTAGCTACGGAGATTTTTTCGCTATGGATGCTAGCTACGCTTTGTCGATGACAATTTGCTACGACTTTGCTACTGTTTTTGCCACGGATTTGTTGCAATTTGGCTATGAAATTTGCTACATATATGCTAGGGATTGGCTACGGAAATTTGCTATCTTTTGCTACTCATTTTGTTACCGAATTTAGCTACGAATTTCATTTCAATTTTGCTATGAGTATAGCTATGGGTTTTGCAAGGTTTTTGAAGCAGATTTAGCTACACATCTGGTCTTAAATTTTCCAAGCATTTTCGTTTTTTATATTGTATACTACTTTTTGCCACTAAACATTATAACCAAATCTCAATAAACAAAAAAACTGTACCAAAGATAAAAACTCAAAACCAAATAGAAAAATAACTCAAAGTTTCAAACATAACCAAAGTAACATGATAAAGATCCAAGTTATCCCAAGTCCCAACGCAACAATAAAGATCTAAATTAACCCAAAGCAACGATAAAGATCCAAAAGAAATACAATAAAGTTCAACATATCTAAGTTGGTGGCGGGTTTTGTGAAAGCAATTGAATTCTCTCGTTCATTTCGGCGTACAACCTCGCACTTTCTTCGATTTTCTCCATCACATCATGCTTCTCTATCTTATCTTGTTCCAACTCCGCAATTTTTTCCTTCAAACGTTGCACCTATAACGTCCAAAGCAAACATGACCCGTTAAAATTCATTATCACGCCTTATAACATGACACATTATATGAAGTTCATTACATCTAAATGGGGCTGTTATAGCACATTACAAACAAACCTAACTCAATATAAGCTGATATATTTACATACATAACCTACTATTAGTCTTTTATCACATAAAAATGTAGTTTTTTTACTAAAGTATTACGAACCTCGTCACTGTCACTTCTATCTTGCGGATTTGAACTATGGGTAATCGGATTTGAACTATGGGTAATCACTTATATATAACGACTCAAAAAATTAGTCAAATAAACTAACATTATACAATCACAAGCAGGTATTAGAAAAGCCATGATAGCACAATTGAATTGCATTTCTCATTGTTTATCTGTTGTTCTATTGTCATTAGGTCTGACACATGAACAATAAGTCACATAAGAAAACAAACAATGAAACAGTATACAATTTTTATCTATTTTCAATCAAGCAAAAGGCTACCACAAATTTATTTTACTCCCAAAACATAGATAACAGAGGCAGCGATATACTGGATCTATTTTGTCAAAATAAAATAAAAAACAATTCAAAACTAAAAGCTAAACATGCTTTTTAGCAAACAGGATAATGATAATTATTCCACAAAATATTGATAACCAAAAACACCAGAAACCGATTCAGTTAATCTCTATCAACAAAGTCACATCCAAAATTAATATACGTATCTCCGATAAAAGCAATAATCAAGATAAAATTAATTAAACCTTTCTCTATCATATATTTATCTTGACGTTTGGAAAAAAAAATCTATAGTGTTTAGTGCATGAAAAGCTTTGTCTAGTTTCAAAAACTATATTTAAGGGATCAGTAGCTAGTATGAGATGTAGACAACAAAACTCCATAACTTACTATCATGGCATCATGCTACCCTTAACTCATTTCTAATTAATTTAGAAGCTAAAAGATCTTTTAAAAACTAAAACCAGGAACCCATAATGGCATATTTTAACACTCGTAGTGATGGGAATGGCATCAAATAACAAAGCATACTAAGCTATGCAATGCCTTAGGACTAATATAACTACTGGATTGTGTGGACCATTCAAACAGAAGCAAACAAGACCTGCTATTCAGTTTTATACATGTATAAGTATATATATATCTACATATATAACAACAGTTTGCAAGTTATTAATTAACAAAGACAATTTGCAAGTTATTAACAAGAAAATGCTATACTATATCAACTCTATTAAACGAACATTTCAAGGGGTCCAATCGGTGTCGAACGAAACACGGTCATCTTCTCCTATTTTAATCTTCGAACAACGTTTCAATCTTTAATGAACTTCCCAAGTCTTATAGTTCAGTTATGTACGTGTGTATATATATATACATATGCATATTTTAATGTTTTAGTCGCCGGACAAATCAAACCGAATTTATATAAAAATATGAATCAGAACCAGAAGAGGGTTCGATCTACCTTACTAGTTGAAGCGGGACGAATCAGAGGATGAGACATTCACTGAAGTGATCTGATACGTGACACGGCTGCGTAGATCACTGATCACACAGAGGCCGGAGAGAAAGGAAACGCCACAACGGTTCGATGTTGGCTGGAGCAGTTTCGACCGGTTGTTTACCATTACCGGTCTAACCAACCAAACTTACGATTTGATTCTCTTCGGGCGCCTTTAAGAAGCTCATCTTTCTGATGCCAAACCGGTAGGGTTTTCTTCTTCTCTGAGATATCGTAATAACGTTGCAATTAAGGGCATTGATTACACCTGTTCGCTTGCTTAAGTTTGGCCGTCGTGAACGACGACTCCGTGATATACCGTCGATGCTATTTTGGCCAGTAGAGTTTTCCTCTTCTCCAAAACAAACCGCCGGTGCTATTGTCGAGAACCGCGACTCCATCGTTCAAGCTTGTTGATTTTGGTGAAAATTGATTTTTTGATTGAGAAACTGATTGTTGGTAGAGACTTTAGAGGGAAACTAAAACTTGGCGGGAATGGAATTTTTGGAGAAGCGGGAAATTTTGAAATAATTAAATTTTGATCCAGTTGTAATAATTGAAAAAATAAAACTAGGATTTAAATAATTGAAACTAAAGGATTTAAATAATTTAAATAATTGAAACTAAAACTTGGCGGGAATGGAATCTTTAGAGACTTTAGAGGGAAACTAAAACTAGGATTTAAATAATTGAAAAAAATAATTTTTAGGAAATTTTAATAATAATTTTAGGCTTTGTTTTTTAATTTTGTGTGTATTTTTATAATAATTGAAAAAAAAATTATAACACGTGGCCAACCCATGCGAGCTAGCCACGCCCCGTCATACCGACCCAACATGCAACTGACCAGCGGTGCCCCTCGAAGTCCACGTGTCAACCCATGCCCCAAACCCCCGCCCCACCATACCCCACGGTCTAAAAGTTAAACCCATTAAAAGTGTATGTCAAGCTAATATAGAGGTGCAAACAAGTTTAGTTGAACTTAAGCTTGATTAGGCTCGACTTCAAACTTGTTTTAACTTATAAAAGCTTGAATTTGGACTTGACTCGGTTCAAGCTTTATTTATAAATCCCTGGATCGTCTGGTGGATAATTTTCCAAATTTGAGCTTGGCTCGGGGCTCAGCTTGTTTATTATTTATTAATTAATTGATATTAGTTATAATTTTTGTCTTTTATTAGTTTATATATTATAATTTAGTTATTTTTAATAATTTTATAAACAATTATTTATATATATATATATATATATATATATATATCTTTGGTTTCAAACACATGAACACGAGTTCGAGTCCCACTCATGTCCGGTTCGAAGGGTTTGACCCTTTTTGACAGTTTTAATGAAAGTGAATCAAGTATAAACCGGATGTGGCATTCCCAGCCGATCGGTTACGAGTTCGCTTTCAAACCATGAGGTCCCGAGTTCGAAACCCGGCACACACACTATCCAGGGGGATTTTTCCCTTTTTAACCCATTTTTTTGAGAATTTTCACTTAGGTCCCTGTGGTTTGGTAAATTACAGTACAGTCCCTGATGTTTCTAAAATGTCAAAATTGGTAATATTACCGTTGCCAAACGGTTATAATTTACCACCATATATATCCAATTATCAATCTCATTTATCTCACAACCAACACTCTTCTTCTCAAGGTTATTCAAGAGAAAGAAAAAAAAATTTGAAGATGATTCATCCGGTTCTGATATTGGTCAGCATAATGTTAATATTCTTGGCGGTCTCGATGTATGAAGGAATGTATGAGATTCTGTCTCAACTCTTTCGTATTTATGTATTTACATACGTGTTTATCATTGTACCCCTGTATGTTATCTCATTTTTAATAAGTATTTAGATTTGTAATGGTTTGATTTCGAATAAAAGTTTCTGGCATGATAATATAATGTGAGCGCGTTTTAGTGATTATGTTGAGTATGAAGTTCATTGATCTGACTAAGTTGATAAGTAGTATTTCACAAGTTTTGAAATTCGGGCAATAAAACGTTTTATGGTATGATTAAGAATTTTCGTGTACATGATTCACGTGAAATAGATTATGAGATAAAGAATACGTTTGATAAAATAAATTTTGAAATTTGTATAAGTAGTGGTTTTGACAAACGATAAACGATTTAGATATCAACATGAGCACATAATTTTCTCATATGCCACCATACCCAACAAGGCTTACTATGATTTTCATGCGTCGAACCTCGTAATTAAGTGTGCACCCAAAATTACGCTTTTCGTCGCATGGTCAACATAGCACTTCTAGTTAAGTGAGGAAAACAAATAAGATTAAGGTATTGTTTAAAGCAAGTAAGCACCAATATAACACAACCTTAATTGAATCCAAACATAGCATTGTTTGTTTGACAGTCTAATATGCAGTGAACAAATTACATTTGAAACATGTCATGTAATGGATCAATTTCAAGCTCAAAATTATCAGGTAGTGGAGGTAGTGGATCCAGTTGCATACGATTTGGGCACTGGGAAGTATGCCATTTGAATGTTGGGTTTTGTTGAACTAAGAAGGGTTTGAGTATGGGTTATTTTGGGTACCTCAGGCGACGGCAGTGGGTTAAGTCGATACAAAAAGGAAGTCTGGGGGTATGTGAAAGGAGTTGTCTGGGGGCAGTGGGTTAAGTCGATACCTGGTATCGTACCGGTACCAAAAACATCAAAAGCCGGTACTAAATATATTCGGTTCCGGTACCCAACACCATTTGCTCATACCTATGCTTAATTTGGTACGTATTATTTGTATGAGATAGTTATATTAAATGTATTTATGTTTACATCAGTCCGTGTAAAATTGACCTTTTTTTTTAACTATTTTTAAGTAATTAATATTTTTGATTTTGATTTTTGTATAGTATATATTATTAATTATTTTTTATGATTTTGCTATAGTATATATTATTAATTATTTCATCAATTTTGCAACGGATTTGCTATGAGTTTTGCTACGAAATTCATTTGCGACGGAATTTCGTAGCTAATTCGTAGCAAACTCGTAGCAAAATTTGCCACCATTTTTTTCGGTAGCAAAATTTGCCACCATTTTTTCCGTAGCAAAATTTTCATGGTTTTGCTACGGATTTTGCTACCGGTTTTGCTACGCTATATGATTTATATTAATTTCATCAATTTTGCTACGGATTTGCTATGAGTTTTGCTACGAAATTCATTTGCGACGGAATTTTGTAGCTAATTCGTCGTAGCAAAATATGCTCGTAGCTAATCCGTAGCAAACTCGTAGCAAAATTTGCCACCATTTTTTTCCGTAGCAAAATTTTCATGGTTTTGCTACGGATTTTGCTACCGGCTTTGCTACGTTATTTGATTTATATTAATTTCATCAATTTTGCTACGGATTTGCTATGAGTTTTGCTACGGAATGCATTTGCGACGGAATTTCGTAGCTAATTCGTAGCTAATTCGTAGCAAAATATGCTCGTAGCTAATCCGTAGCAAACTCGTAGCAAAATTTGCCACCATTTTTCCGTAGCAAAATTGCCCACGGATTTGCTACGGATTTTGCTACCGGTTTTGCTACGTTATTTGATTTATATTAATTTTGTCACTTTTGCTACGGATTTGCTACGAGTTTTGCTACGAAATTCATTTGCGACGGAAGTTCGTAGCTAACCGGTAGCTAATTCGTAGCAAAATGTGTTCGTAGCTAATCCGTAGCTAAGTCGTAGCAAAATCTGCCACCACTTTTTTCCGTAGCAAAAATCTGTAGCTGATGCCCATTTTTGTAGTAGTGAGAGGATCTTTGAGTTCATATAAATATATTGAGTCAGTTTATTATTCAATCATCTTGATTCTTCTATCAAAAGTTTCTTTTCATCCTTAGCTTTTCATGTGTCATACAAAACTATTATCGTTATTATAAGGAAAATTGGTTTTTAATAAACCAACCTTTGTCCCGTTGGTAAATAATAATCTTATCTACGTAATTGGTATACAATAATCCTAGCTATCAACATGTTGGTACTCAATGAACTTCCGTTAATTTTTTTTAACTGAAGTTAATTTTTAAGTTTTATTTATTACACAAAAAGTCCCTGTAGTTGTAATTTACAAGTTTTAACTATTTTATAAAACAAAAAAACCTCAAGGGCTGCAATTTACTAGTTTTAAAATAGTTAAAACTAGTAAATTACAACTACAGGGACTGTTTGTGTAATAAATAAAACTTAAAAACTAACTTCAGTTAAAAAAAATTAACGGAAGTTCATTGAGTACCAACATGTTGATAGGTATGATTATTGTATACCAATTACGTAGGTAAGATTATTATTTACCAACGGAACAAAGGTTAGTTTATTAAAAACCAATTTTCCTTATTATAATTATCATTTTATTATTAGAGGATTCTTCTTACTTGTTACCTATAGAGGAAAAACAAGAGAGTTAAAAAATGTCCATAAATAATATACAAATATAAAATAAATAAAAGGACTGATCTCAAATCAATGAAATTACACAACTAAAGAAAACCCTAGTTGTATTATCATATGTTATGTTATATTATATACAAAGCATAGCATAATATGTTATATTATATATAATCAAAACTAGGGCTGCAAACGGACCGAACGAACACGAACAAGATCTTGTTCGTGTTCGTTTGTTAAGAAATATATGTGTTCGCGAACCGTTCACGAACACTTATCGAATGAGATTTTATGTTCGTGTTCGTTTGTTAAGGAAATGAACTTGTTCGTGTTTGTTTGTGTTTGTTTGTTAATTTTAGCCAACGAACGTTGACGAACACAAATGAGCACAAGCTAATATTCATGAACACAAATGAAAACAAACGAACACAAACAATCGTTCATGAACATAATATATAATACACCGACACTTATTATATATTTAATTTGTCGGAATTTTGAAGTATTTAAATAAATATAAAAATTAAAAACACTAATGAAGTATCGAACACAAACGAACACGTTAAATGTTCACGAACATAAACGAAGAACGCGACCTCTGTTCATGTTTGTTCATTTAACTAAACAAACGAAATTTCTTATTCTTGTTCGTTTGTTTAATAAACGAACGAACACAAACGAACTTCCCGCCAAACGGTTCACAAACTGTTCACCGAACGTTTCGTTCGTTTGCAGCCCTAATCAAAAGAAAATACTATAACCTTGGTTCTATATGATGGTCACATTATCTTAAAAAATAATTTTAATTTGTATTATTATTTATACTATTACTACTATTGTTATTGTTATTATTATTATAGAGGATATATTGATTGTTGTATTTACAAAACGTGTATATATATAGCTCGTTGAATTATTCTTCATTCTCAAAACACAATTTCAAAAGATAACGTGTTGTATGCACCAGCCACCATAAATTTCTAAGCTGTCAACTTTTGGCATGCCGCAATACACATAATAAAGCTAACAATAGCACACACAAAATGACGTTGGAAGTAGACATGTTTATCAACCTTGATTCTTTTCAATAAAACTATTTGAATTCTAAAGGTTGAAAATTATATATTATTATTATTTTTTCAAATTAACATGTGCAGGATTCTCATGGACCCACAATATGTCATATTCGAACCATTTTTAGGGTAGACGAATTGTCATGGAAAAGACAACGTAGTTATATGCATATATGTTAGATAAAGAGTGTTGACAAAATGGAGTAGTTATCCATTTCATACAATAAAGACATTGGGGACCAAACTTATGCACAAAATTCACCCAAAGAATAAAGTTGATTGGTTTACATCTCAAATGTTAATCATCTCTTTGTTTGGGATCATCAATCAAACAATTTTAAAATAAATTACAACTAGTGCTATTAAATCCGCGCGTTGCGCCGGAAATCCTCGCGTTGAGCCGCAACTGGGTATTAGTTCGTTTAACTTCGGTACTGACACTTGTTATAGCAACCAATAGAGAAAAAAACTAAAAAAAAATCATGATATGACAAAAAATATACCAACACAACGGGAATTTAATCGGTATTAGTTTGTTTTGTTACGTTACCTACACTTGTTACAAAAACCCATAAAGAAAAAAATCTTGATATGACCAAAAAATACCGAAACGTGATTTACATGGATAAAAAACAAACGTAAGTTATATACGATATATAAAAAATCAAATAATACATATAAAAAACACTAAACAACACATATAAAAAAGCGGAAATCCTCACGTTGCGCCGTGGGTGAGTATTAGTTCGTTTAACTTCGGTACTGACACTTGTTATAGCAACCAATAGAGAAAAAAACAAAAAAAATCATGATATGACAAAAAATATACCAACACAGCAGGAATTTGATCGGTATTGGTTTGTTTTGTTACGTTACCTACACTCGTTACAACAACCCATAAAGAAAAAAATCTTGATATGACCAAAAAAATACCAAAACGTGATTTACATGGATTAAAAACAAACGTAAGTTATATAAGATATATAAAAAACCAAATGATACATATAAAAAACCACTAAAGAACATATATAAAAAAAGCCTTTAAAACAAATAGTTGATGTTCATTTAGTTGGTTTATTAATAGTATACAATTATATAAGATATATAAAAAACCAAATGATACATATAAAAAACCACTAAAGAACATATATAAAAAAAGCCTTTAAAACAAATAGTTGATGTTCATTTAGTTGGTTTATTAATAGTATACAATATACAATTTAAAGAATGATTTAATTTATTTTGTGTATATATGATGATGTTTATTTCACATAACACATAAATTTCTATGTGGAATTATTTGGTGTATAAACTTTAGGCTCGTTTCCGTTACATTTATTTTAAAGGGGTTGGGTTCGTTTCAGAACTCTAAGTAACTACAGAACTTCTAATAAACAATTATTTTATATATATTTTTTTGTATTTAGGATCATTTTATCATCTATTATATGTATTTCTTTGATTACATACACGTTAAAAGTAGTTTACATATGTGTAATCAGTGCGAAGGTTGACAATGAAGATGGGGGCGTCGAAAACGTATATATCAAAAAAATTCTACAGAACCGTGGGGTCGAAAACGTATATACCCAAAAATTTCTATACGAAAACTACATATATAACCCTACTGAGCGAAAAGTTCAGGGGGTCGGGCGCCCCCGACCCCTCTTAAGCTGCGCCCCTGTGTGTAATAGCCAAATTATATATATATGTCATAACTAATTACATATATGTAAAAAAAACTAGTTTACATATCTGTAATTATAAAATTACATATAAAAAATGATAAAATTACTTTTAACATGTATGTAATTATAAATAATACACATAATAAATGATAAAATTATCTTAAACATAAAAATATACAAATAAAAAGATTGTTTATTAGGAATTCTACGAGTTCTGTAAATATTTATGGTTCTGAAATAATCCTTACCAAGTACACATGCATGATCAACTTTCAAAATTTTGTTACCTGTACATAAAATTTGTTTAAGTATCTATTACCTATTTTTCACATATATATTAAATTGAGTTAAATGCCATTTTAGTCCCTATGGTTTGGGCCATTTTGCCAGTTTAGTCCAAAGGTTTCATTTTTAACATGTGGGTCCAAAAAGGTTTCACAGTTGCCATTTTAGTCCACTTGGTTAACTTCATCCATTTTTTCTGTTAACGAGAAGGCCAATTCGGTCATTTTGTATGTAATTCTGTTAACTAAAAGGGCAATTCAGCCATATAAAATGACCGAATTGGCCTTCTGGTTAACAGAAAAAATGGATTAAGTTAACCCAGTGGACTAAAATGGCAACTGTGAAACCTTTTTGGACCCACAGGTTAAAAATGAAACCTTTGGACTAAACTGGCAAAATGACCCAAACCACAGAGACTAAAATGACATTTAACTCTATTAAATTTATTAGTATGTTTCATCGCTATAGAGGTTGAAGTATGCTAAAAATAATTTATTTTTTAAAATAACTTGTGGAAATTGAAAATAATGAATACTGATACCAGTTTTGAAGTCGTGCGATCAGCATTAGTTTGGTTGGTGTAAGGTATGACGCTTGTACTTGGTATAGTTTATAATACAAAAAAAATACTTTATTTTAAACACAACTAGTAAATTAAAGTTTACGGGTCTAACAACTCATAAGCTACACGGGATTGGCTTGTTAAAAGCTCAAATCGAATTGAGTTTAAACTTGCTACACTCTGAGCTCAAGCCTATATTGGAGCTCAATAGTGGTTGAAAAAAATGGTGAAAATTAGGTTTTTCACTGAGTGGAAAATAATATTTCCACTAGCTTTGTACACAAATAATTACATGATTATTGTTAAGATATTTAACATTTTTTCGAGTTTGTGTTCTACAATGTCAGAGTTTTACAACAAACTAGATAGCGTGTAAAACAGAGCTAAGATGAATAAGACATCTAAACCCGAAGATGTGCGTTACAAACTATTAAAACTAAAAATATTTGGAAGGAAATGAGTGGGAACTTGTCTCAGAGAGAAGATGGGTAGAAACTTTGGATGGGATATAACCGGAAACATATACTGAAGAGGTTTAATGAAATTTATTCTTTTCGTTTAATTCAAGATTGAGTTGTTGCGACTTTGGTTTCACCATAAAACTAAGCCGCTACATAGTTGATAAACACACTAGAATTCACAAAAACACACACACACACATATATATAGGGTAGGCTGTTCACGAGCCTAGCCGAACCGAGCGGACCTTTGCTCGTGTTTGGCTCGTTTACAACCGAACCGAGCGGAGCGGCTCGTTTAAAACCGAGCCTCAAATCAATCGAGCATTTTTTGAGCAATAAAAATTCCGAGCGAGCGTCGAGCGAAATTCGAGCGATTTGGACAACGGTGTCGCCCGATTTAAATTTGCTGAGAGAGATAGTGACAATGTTGGGTCTCAAGTTTTTATTTCTTTAAAAATATGCACATTTAATGGCACAATATTTTTCTTATTAATAACAATGTTGTGGCCGACGAGGCGATGATCATATTGCACGAACAATTACATTGAGAGCAGGAGACGATCGACTTAGGGTAACGACATGAAACATTGAGGTGATGAACAAACTATCTTTTATCGGTTTAGGGTTTAACTTTTAGTTTTAATGTTAATTTTTTTATTGGCATGGTTGGGCTAGTACGTATAGATATAATTGTAAATTTGTGTATCATTGACCAAAATCTAATAGAGTGATACATATAAAACTATAATGTAACAACCCGCACTTTTGCGCGTTGTTACTACTCGTTATACCCGTTATGCCTAGCACCGGAGATTCGGATCATAATGTAACTATATCGTTTATACATCGATAATCGAAGGATAATCGCATATTTTCAAAATACAATATCACTATACTACATTATTATCACACTAACACTCACGGAGGCAATGAGTGAGGACCTATTCTACCCTCCTCAGTGGCCGTGGGGTGTCGAACGTAAACAATTAACGCTAACAAGGACCCTCGGGTGAGTGCTGTAGCTCCAGTCGTCATGACGATGATGACAATACGAGTAAACGGTACCCCGTTAGTCTTTGTGGCACTACACAAAATAACGTTCACGATGACATCAAGAAAGGACCTATACTACCCTCATTGATGGCCGTGCAACGTCGATAATAATCGCATACTCGAATCGGAAATCAATTGCTAATTATCGGAACTCTGGATTATGGATACGTAAATACAACCCCTATTGATATATATATATATATATATATAATAACAATATAATGATAATATAAATTAATTATGAAGAGTACACGCTTCGAAAACTGTCAAAACGATCAAAAACGGAGAAGTCCAAGCGTCAGGATAGCTATCCGGACGGATGGACCATCCGGACGGATGGGCATGCGCACGGATGGCCATCCGCACGCATGGGCCATCCTCACGGATGGGCTATCCGGGCCAAAACCCTTTTCCTCTCCCCTGTTGCCTATAAATACCCTGTCACACCACTTGAACAGTGATGTGACAGCTCCTGTTCAACCAAACGCGCACCAAGACCCTTTTCTCTCGATTTCCTCGCGATTCCGGTAAGATTTCAACCTAAAACCTGTACTTCTACAATCTACACTTGATTCTACATCATTCTATCTTTCACAACCCAAATTCTAACCATGAAATCTGTGGATTTGAGGCGTTTGGAGGTGATGTCACCAAGAGTTCTTATGAACTTCAACTTGGGGTCTCATTTCACTATAAACGACTCAGATCCGGGTGATTTCCACATGTTTTAATGACAAATCTCACCTAAATCCGTGTGATTTCGAGTTAACCATGAAGAACCACCGAGAACGACCAGATCTGATGGAACGGGGTGATTCCCGGCCGTTAGAACGAGTCGGAATTGACGGAACTTCAAGTGTTAGTGCGAAATTACACTACCCAAGTAAAAACGAACGCGCTCCTTCCGTTAAACGCTCGAAAACAGTGCTCAGAGTGCGAAACAGACATGTCAGTCCGCACGGACGACAGGTCAGTCCGCACGGACGACAGGTCAGTCCGCACGGACGACAGGTCAGTCCGCACGGACGACAGGACAGTCCGCACGGACGACACATGTCCGCACGGATGACACATGTCCGCACGGACAACATGTCAATCCGCACGAACATGTCACCCGCACGCACCACCCATCCGCACGCACACTCAACCGCACGGATCACTGTTATCCGCACGGATAACATGCCATCCGGACGGATGACTTGTCATCCGGACGGATAACCTGTCCATCCGCACGGATGAGAACAGTCCAACCAAATGTGTAACTTTTCAAGGTAATCTCGCTTAACCGTACATCGTTTACTCTCTTTCTTCAAGGATCATTACAGATATACTCGCAACCGACTCAATCAAGTTGTAATCCCGCTAAATACGCACTGTGAGTATACTTGACCCCCTTTTTAATCGAATTTTGGGTGTAACATACGTTTCTAACAAATCAAACTTATCAAGCGAAATATTCAATCAAACGAACTATCACTTGCGAATAACTGTTATGCATAGATATACGTGATACTAGTTGCATATGTGCTAGGGCTTATACTCGCGACGTCCCACCAAGACTAGTATAGTACTATTGCGCCCGACGGGGTCTAGTTATGCCATCGTACATTCGAGCATCGAGGACTTAGTTGGTAGTATCAGTTTTGTGAGTATATATGTCGTGTATTACGTTTATGCATGTAGAAATTCGCAGCACTTTTAATCTATTATGCTATACTATTCAAACCTGTATACTCGCCAATACTTTTTGTATTGACAAATATTTTAACGTATGTTGCAGGTTAGATCGCAGACTATATCAAATCAAGCTAGGGAGTCTAGAAACTCAACTAAAATCTTGGTTGTCGGATTTGTATTGTTCGAGAGGACAAGAAATCTGTGATAACTTATGTGATTGTATTATTTGTTAGTATGGGATAACGAAGGTATTAAATATTATCGCAATATAGTTGTTATGAATTCTCTTGAGCAATCTGATTCGCCTAGTGCCGCGCCCCGATGATTCCGCCATCGGTTGGGGTGTGACAGATTGGTATCAGAGCCATAACTATAGGGAATTAGGTCAGACTCGACCTAGTCCGGGTCGACGTCTTAGAAATTGACCTAGTCTATAGTCTAAGTACCAACAGGCCGACTCATACAAACCCGGTGGGGTTTGTACTGGGCTTACTTGATACTCTCGATCGAAATTGCTAAAAGAAACAACTTTGTGTGAACCCCGCGTACTACAACTTCACACGAAGAAGCCTTTCCTAAGGCTGAAATACTACTTAGCCTTTCCTAAGGCCGACACAATACGCACGTTTTCGAAAATACTCGCATAACGAAACCGAGCGATCCAGTCGAGATCAGGTGTGAAAACCAAGAACTCTCGATAGGATTGCTCACTCAGCGCATTTTTCTAGCACAAGAACTTTTCATCGAGTTAGGAGTGACATCCACATCTCGACGAAAGTCTCCATTTCGAAATCTAGTGGAACTCACGAATTTATTCGAAGAGCATAACCACAATTAGGAACGAAACTGTTAAGACAGGGGTGAAACCCGTACCTTAATAAGTCGTTCCACTCTCTATAAACTGGTTTTCAAAAGCTCTCACCAAGGACTCGACTATTGCAATAACTCGAGCCACGCGATGACTAGGAAGACGAATGCCATGAGCTGCATCCCAGTGGAAGCATGGAGTCTTCTAGGTCAACGCGCGCGCACGAGCTTGTTAGATATAGTTGGGTTACCTTGGGTAGTCGACGCCTAAACACCCAAGGCACTCTATCATACGAACAACCAATTTTACACGGGCTGGAACTTATTTACATTTTGAAAACTTTACGCTTTGTCGATTTCTCGATTTAACGATTTTCACTCCCTACTTTATAAACACACGATTCGCACAGCCACCGCAACCTAAAACGAAACTCGAATGTTCGCAACAAAACTAGAGCATAATCTATCGTCTTCGCCCTCGTCATCTCACCTCAGCGCGACCTCGCTTATTCTAAACCGATCTGTATGTGCATGATTACAAGTTACATCTATATAAATATATATATATACGTATAAACAAACAAGTCAATATGTGAGAACTTAGGGATTTCGTGTCTCCTATGTGGCTCCTATGTGATTCGTATTATTACTATACTACCGTACCAAGTTTTGAACGCGCTCAATCGCAACGCAAAACTCAAAAATCATTATGATCGAATCTCACTCCAAGTCTCTTCCTGTCTAGATGCCTTCCAACAACTCTACCTCGAGACGAGTAGCTAGGAGGAAAGCCAAACGAAGCGCCGAGAAGAGGATTGCTTCACTTGTGATTAAGGAAGTGAGTAAGCTTAGTCCTCGAATCGCCGCTCAAGTGCACTCTCTCAGCAACTCTCGAGCCTCGGAAGACCCCCAGACGGAAGAGCCGCAATCTACTTTTCTCTACAAGCTCTTCAAAGCCTGTGACCCGATGGAGTTCACGGGGGAAGGAGGTGCGACTCAACTACTCCAGTGGTTCGATTCTATCGAGGTTACCCTTCGTCAAAGCGGGTGTCCCGATAGTCTCCGAACTACTTGCGCCACCGGAGTATTTCAATCGCGAGCACTCGACTGGTGGACCGCCGAACGTAACAAACGTGGGATCTCCGCAGCTTACGCTCTCTCGTGGAATGAGCTGAAAGAGCTCATGGAGAAAGAGTACTGTCCTCCTCACGAAATCCAGAAGCTAGAAAACGAGTTTTGGGAAATCAAGTAAGCAAAAGGTGACAATGCTGGCTACACCGCAAGGTTTAAACAGCTTAGCATAATCTGCCCAGGCCAGGTCAACACTTCGGAAAAGGCCATCGCGAAGTACATTCGTGGCTTGCCCGAATGTGTGGGTGATTTTGTCGAAGCTGCAAGACCTGCTACCATCGAAGAAGCCTATCGCTTAGCCGCAGAAATCAACAACAAACGACTCGTGGAAGGGCTTTTCTCCAAGAATCCTGTCAAGCAAGCTCATCAAGTAATCACCAGTAATCATTCAGGCGAACATGTTGACGAATCTTCTGATGAATCTACTGACGGATCTTCTGATGAATCTGCTGGCGATTCTTCTAATGGATCAGCTAACGATTCTCCTGACGAATCTGCTAACGATTCTTCGGACGGATCTGCTGCCGATTCTTCTGACAAACCTGTCGATGGATCTTCCGACAAATCAGCCAAAGACTCTGCAAGTGAGTCTTCAGACGAATCCTCCAACAACGACACTTCTTCGCAAGACACCGACAAACCCAGCCGCAAGCGAAAGACTTCAAGCCCGAGCTCATCAACAACCGAACTACTGCAACCGGAATCTCTTCGAACAGTTCCGATGTTTCCAAAACGAGCCTACACTGGAGCTCATCCTCAGTGTTACTCATGTACCTATCATCATCCAGTTGGGGCTGACTGTCGCTATTGCAATCACTGCAACCGTTACGGTCACTTCACCCGCAACTGCCGCATCGAACCATGAACTTGAGTACAACAACAACAGCTCCAGCAAAAGACTTCAAGCATCAGACATCTAGCAAGCGTAGGATAAAGTTGTAATGATACGATTCTCGACACTAATTTCTAAGTTTTGAACCTACTCCCTTATTCGAAGTTACCACTATATGTAACATTAACTCTCGTTTTCGTTTTCTCTTCCGCTCTCTAATCATCGCACTAAGACTAGATTCACACACATACTATATACTATATACTATATCACGAAACAATGTGTTTTACCCTCACTACACTCTTAGAACGAGGTACGATAAACGTGCAAGGAACAAATAATCGCGGGTGCACACGGGATTATTTGGGTCAGTGCACGGTGATCGTAGTGAATTCTAAAGGTGCCATAGCGTTTGACAAAAGGTGACACCAAAACACGGGACGAAAGCAGTAGGGGTCGGGCAAGGTGTGCTTTATCATACTACCGAATTTCCGTGAAGAAAGTGCCACGTGGAGTCGAACGTTATTAGACCTATATACTATTGTGATTATTTTCAACACACTACACTCAATCGCAAGGCGTAACAAACCGTATCATCGCAAGACTTGCCGTAAGTCAGCAAACGCAATACAATCGCCTCATCGATGGACTCTGGGGAGTCTACCTCGCAGAACGATTGCATCGGCACAAGACTGGTCGTAAGTCTGTTGCAACGAATCTCAATCAAGCAAATAAACGCTCACGGTATTGTTGGGTGAGGACCTATTCTACCCTCCTCGATAGCCGTGATGCATCGCAACGAAACGTTAAGCTTAATCGAAACAGGAATCGAACTCGACTAATTCCAATCGCTTATCATATGTATCTCGCAATCTCTGTCGCTTAATATGGGAACTATATCGCTTGTTGTGAAGCAATCTATCGCTATACCGTTAGCTGTGATATTCGTGTTAAGTTAGCGCGCATGACCTCGCTTCACGAGATGAAACTCATATGACTAAAGCAGGGCGTTTTAGTCATATCAGCGACCTTTCGTGGAAAAAGGCCATGAGGGGTCTAGTGTTAGTCAAACTCCTTGGTGTTAATCAATCGAACCGAACCGCGTAACTCGAACCGCATGCCTCCATCGCTTGCACGCAACAACTGCCGCTTATCGCAAATCGATTATCATCACCATCATTGCTAGTGTTGTGTTGTATCATTCGTTTAATCACCCAATCGCTGTTCGCCTATCGTGTATAAACTACCACTTATCGCTCGCTCGGTGTTCATTGCAGTCTGTATGGTATTAAGTACACATGACACCGCTTCACGAGGCAAAGCTAACCTGGTTAAGCATGGTGTTTCGCCATGTTAGCAAACCCCCGTGGAAACGTGCCATGTGGGTGTGATGTGAAATCTAATCGAAAACGCGCTATTCGCTTCTCGCTTATTAACTCGCTGGATTAATCTATTCAATCCTATCCTATGCTCGGTCCGACCTTCTATCGATTGGTTCGAGTAAACGTAATTCTATCCGAGTCATATCGGCACACCTGACACTGCCTCACGAAACGGGAATAATATGGGCAAGGCATGGTGGATACGCCGCTGGTACTTCCTATATATAAGTGTTCTAAACATATTAACGAATTTCCGTGGGAAGGTGCCAAGTGGGGCTTGATGCTAAATCATCTTTTTCAAAAGGTAAAAAAAAAAAAAATAAATAAAAAAAAATAAAAAAAAACTGAAAAAAAACTGATTTTTATAAAACTATTATTAAAACCATGGAACAAGTGAAATTCCTCACAATGTGGAAGTAACATCGAATCAGCTTAACTCCATATTCAAAGGGAGCTTCATGAGTTCAATTTTCCTTAAAACCTTTTTTCAAGATCAAAAACAAGACTTTCAAAGGAGACCCATATCATAGGAGAGTTTTCATAACCCTTGTTTTCATTTTCGAATTCCTTAAAATGTTAGAAACTTAAACTTCCTTGCAACATCGGTTAACATCGATTCTGTTGACCGCACGCTAAAAAGGAAAATTTTTTCAAAAGATTATTCATCCTAAAATCCTTTTTGATATCTAAAACGAGCACTTCTTGTAATGTTGGTTAACGATCGACCCAGTTAACTCTACGTCATGAGAAACCTTTTAAGTTACAATCGCATCGAACTAACGAACTCTACACAAGACAAGGTACTTTGGAATGCCAACTCGTGGGATTAATACTTCCGTCTTAACATCGCCTTCTCGCCATCGCAGTCGATCTCTCTTATCCGAAGCGTTCTCGCTGTCGACCTACGGTCAAATCCCTCGTCGTATCGCTACATATACAAGATCAACTCTTAGAAGTCTACCTATGGGATTAATTTCGGGATGAAATTTCCTAAAGTAGGGGAGACTGTAACAACCCGCACTTTTGCGCGTTGTTACTACTCGTTATACTCGTTACGCCTAGCACCGGAGATTCGGATCATAATGTAACTATATCGTTTATACATCGATAATCGAAGGATAATCGCATATTTTCGAAATACAATATCACTATACTACACTATTATCACACTAACACTCACGGAGGCAATGAGTGAGGACCTATTCTACCCTCCTCAGTGGCCGTGGGGTGTCGAACGTAAACAATTAATGCTAACAAGGACCCTCGGGTGAGTGCTGTAGCTCCAGTCGTCATGACGATGATGACAATACGAGTAAACGGTACCCCGTTAGTCTTTGTGGCACTACACAAAATAACGTTCACGATGAACAGTGATGATGACAATACGAGTAAACGGCCATCCGCACGCATGGGCCATCCGCACGGATGGGCTATCCGGGCCAAAACCCTTTTGCTCTCCCCTGTTGCCTATAAATACCCTGTCACACCACTTGAACAGTGATGTGACAGCTCCTGTTCAACCAAACGCGCACCAAGACCCTTTTCTCTCGATTTCCTCGCGATTCCGGTAAGATTTCAACCTAAAACCTGTACTTCTACAATCTACACTTGATTCTACATCATTCTATCTTTCACAACCCAAATTCTAACCATGAAATCTGTGGATTTGAGGCGTTTGGAGGTGATGTCACCAAGAGTTCTTATGAACTTCAACTTGGGGTCTCATTTCACTATAAACGACTCAGATCCGGGTGATTTCCACATGTTTTAATGACAAATCTCACCTAAATCCGTGTGATTTCGAGTTAACCATGAAGAACCACCGAGAACGACCAGATCTGATGGAACGGGGTGATTCCCGGCCGTTAGAACGAGTCGGAATTGACGGAACTTCAAGTGTTAGTGCGAAATTACACTACCCAAGTAAAAACGAACGCGCTCCTTCCGTTAAACGCTCGAAAACAGTGCTCAGAGTGCGAAACAGACATGTCAGTCCGCACGGACGACAGGTCAGTCCGCACGGACGACAGGTCAGTCCGCACGGACGACAGGTCAGTCCGCACGGACGACAGGACAGTCCGCACGGACGACACATGTCCGCACGGATGACACATGTCCGCACGGACAACATGTCAATCCGCACGAACATGTCACCCGCACGCACCACCCATCCGCACGCACACTCAACCGCACGGATCACTGTTATCCGCACGGATAACATGCCATCCGGACGGATGACTTGTCATCCGGACGGATAACCTGTCCATCCGCACGGATGAGAACAGTCCAACCAAATGTGTAACTTTTCAAGGTAATCTCGCTTAACCGTACATCGTTTACTCTCTTTCTTCAAGGATCATTACAGATATACTCGCAACCGACTCAATCAAGTTGTAATCCCGCTAAATACGCACTGTGAGTATACTTGACCCCCTTTTTAATCGAATTTTGGGTGTAACATACGTTTCTAACAAATCAAACTTATCAAGCGAAATATTCAATCAAACGAACTATCACTTGCGAATAACTGTTATGCATAGATATACGTGATACTAGTTGCATATGTGCTAGGGCTTATACTCGCGACGTCCCACCAAGACTAGTATAGTACTATTGCGCCCGACGGGGTCTAGTTATGCCATCGTACATTCGAGCATCGAGGACTTAGTTGGTAGTATCAGTTTTGTGAGTATATATGTCGTGTATTACGTTTATGCATGTAGAAATTCGCAGCACTTTTAATCTATTATGCTATACTATTCAAACCTGTATACTCGCCAATACTTTTTGTATTGACAAATATTTTAACGTATGTTGCAGGTTAGATCGCAGACTATATCAAATCAAGCTAGGGAGTCTAGAAACTCAACTAAAATCTTGGTTGTCGGATTTGTATTGTTCGAGAGGACAAGAAATCTGTGATAACTTATGTGATTGTATTATTTGTTAGTATGGGATAACGAAGGTATTAAATATTATCGCAATATAGTTGTTATGAATTCTCTTGAGCAATCTGATTCGCCTAGTGCCGCGCCCCGATGATTCCGCCATCGGTTGGGGTGTGACATATAAATTATATTTAAGTATATATGTATGTGTAAGTGTGTATATATATTGGTGTGTGTGTATTATGTATAATTTATATTTGTATATATATGTGTGTGTGTATACATGTTTATATATGTATGTGTATAGGTATATGTATACTAATTAAAATAATAATTCGAGCCGAACCGAGCCGAGCGGACCTTTGCTCATGCTTGGCTCGTTTACAAACCGAACCGAGCAGAGCGGCTCATTTACAACCGAGCGTCAAATCGAACGAGCATTTTTCGAGCAGTTTTCGAACGAGCATCGAGCGGCGAGCGACGAGCGATTTGAACAGCCCTAATATAGGGTAAGGTTCATGCGAGAATCACCTTTATTGCGAGAACAGCGAGAACCAATGTGATCACAACCTAAAATAGCTAAAAAAACCTAACCCCCCCCAAGCTAAAATGCTAAAAACTAAACCCCCAAAAAACCTAAAAAAATCTAAAAAAAAAAACAATCTTAAATTTGTTTTTTAATATTTTTTGTGTTTTTTTTTTTGCTACTAAAAGTAGCGATTTTTTTTATAAAAAATATTAAAATAAAAAAAAAATTGTGTGATTTTTAGCTATTTTTAGGCATTTTTGGTTGTGTTCGCATTGGTTCTCGCAATAAAGGGTGGTTCCTAACGGATCTTTGTCCTATATATATATATATATAGGGTAAGGTTCATGCGAGAACCACCTTTATTGCGAGAACCGCGAGAACCAATGTGAACACAACTTAAAATAGCTAAAAAACCTAACCCCCCCCCCAAGCTAAATGCTAAAAACTAAAACCCCCAAAAAACCTACAAAAAACCTAACCCCCCCCCCCCAAAAAAAAAACCTAAACCCCCATCCCCCCCCCTCCCCAAGCTTAAATGCTAAAAACTAAACCCCCAAAAAACCTAAAAAAATCTAAAAAAAAATCTAATTTTTTTTAATATTTTTTATGTTAAAATTGCTACTTTTAGTAGCCAAAAAAAAAAAAAAAAAAAAATTTGGCTACTAAAAGTAGCGATTTTAACATAAAAAATATTTAATTTTTTTTTTGGTGTGTTTTTTAGCTATTTTTAGGCATTTTTGGTTGTGTTCACATTGGTTCTCGCGGTTCTCGCAATAAGGGGTGGTTCCTAACGGATCTTTGTCCTATATATATATATATATATATATATAGGTTTAGGTTCTTTTGTGAACACTTTCCAAGTAATGAACAAAACGAATAGATCCTGGCCATAGATCTTCTTAACCTTAACATAAGGGTAGGATCGTCTTTTAACATTTATAGTGTTATATATAATTTTCTTTTTTTTAAATTTCTCATGGCAGTTATCAGATAAACCATCCACGCTTCAACATGTCCAACAAATTCAAAATTCAATCGATCAACCAAAAAAAAATATGCGCCCATATCTTCCAGTTCGTTCTTCATATCATCAACCATCATTCAGTTCGTTCTTTTTATTATCAACAACCAATTGAGCAGCGAATTTGTTCCACTGAAGATTTACTAATCACGACACATACGAACGATGAGCATGTTATTTCAGCGAATTTGCTAATTCATCAGAGCTCTCAACGACCAGGATTACAACATCAAGGTATAATCTTAAAAAACTCGTGTATACAAGTTTGCTTCCAGTGTCGTTCAGGAGATTACATAACTGTGTATTGTTTGGTTTTGGTTTTATAATCCCAAAGATTTATACTTTATGACAGATTCCAACGATCAACCTGATGTTGCAACCAATTTGTTTGTTCCTCAGAGCACTGAACGAGCAGTAGATCATCATCAAGGTATAATTTTAAAGCAATCGTTTATACAATTCAGTATCCAATGTCGCTGTGAGTTTAATAGATAACTGTATTATGTATTGGTTAGTTTAACTAACAGTTAAGATTTATAATTCACCACAGAGGATACCCTTTTGACAGAGACGAACGATCAGCCCAATGTTGCCGCCATTTTTGAAATTCCTCAGAGCTCTAAACTAGCAGGAGATCATCATCAAGGTATAATTTTTAAACAATTGTTTATACAAATCAGTATTGAGTGTCGCTGTAGTGGTAATACATAGCTGTATTATATATTTTTTGTGTATTTTTTATAGTACTTAAGAATTATATTTTTTTGAAAGAGGGTACTCGTATTACAGACATGAACGAGCAGCCCGACAGTCCAGCCAATTTGTTAACTCATCCGAGCTCTGAATGAGTAGAAGAACATCATCAAGGTATAATTTTAAAACTATTGTTTATACAAGTTGGTTTCCAGAATTGTTGAGTGTCAATACATAGCTGTATTATGTTTTTTTTAGTTTTTAGGATCTTTAAGGTTTACAACTTATGACAGATACCAACGTTCAGCGTGATGCTACAGCCAGTTTGTTAATTCCTCATAGCTAGATTACATGTTTAGATTACATGTTTATGTAGTTTGTTTTCAGATGTACGACCGACGTATTTTGAGTTTTTTTAATTCTTATCCAGTATCCATGCTTTGTTTATTGACAATACTCTCGTCTCCTATTTTGACTCGCGATGTATGCTACATGTTAAATTTACATGTAGTCCAGTAGGTTATAATGGTATATTTGCATAGGTGTATTCTGAACCCAGTAGGATATCATTTTAGAGGTGTATATGTGGACATGTTGTTTGTATTGCCAGCAATATCTGCAGTTGCAGATTTTGTTCAACAAAGTAACTGGTATCTTTTAGTTCTGATACACTTCTGCAAAGTAAACTGTTATCTTTTTTATCATCTGTGAATTTTGAACAAACTGGTATCTTTTTAGCAGTTGTTCAGTAGGAATTTTGACCTCTTTGTTGATGTAATCGTAGTTTAACGAGCCAAACCGATAAGAAAAGAAGGTCTGGGCATCCCGATAGTTTAACGCAATATGAAAACTAACATTCTATTACCTTTGTTAGATATCAATTTTTAAATGACAAACTTGACCTCTTTAAAACCTGCTCTTAAAATTAATCTATATTGTTCACTTTGTCGGGCGTGAAGACTCATCAATTTGTTTACTTAAACGCCTTCTATCACTAAGTACCGTCAGCATTACTTTTATTATTACTTGGGTTAATTGATGTGAGCCTTTGATAATACACTGTTAATTGTATCGTTTAGTCAGGAGTAAGAAAACGAAAAAGCTGAGTGAAGAATCTAAAAATCATCAAACTAGAGCCGGGTTTTACCATTTATGACGGAAGATGAATTTTTAGTTCATGATCCTACGTGGAGCCCAACTAACTCAACGAAAATGACAAAGAAGTCCAGATGTTGAACCAACTAGCAGCAGCGTAGAAGCCAACCATTACTAAGCAATAACCTTTTTCGATATAAATGAGTGAAGATGAACAGCGCGTTAGACATATGTGCGAAATAAGGCTCAAAGTTAATCAAACTAATTATCTATACTATTTTTGTAACATGCGGAATGCATATCAGCGTGACCGTACAACTTATAAATATATACAGAAACTGGACGTTACGATGACTGTAAACGTTATCCCATACACGATAATTCGACATAACATGATTAACACCCACCAAAACAAAGCATAATAAGGAGCCTGTTCAGATAAACCAGTCAAATAAAAGTAAATATATTGTTTCAACACTAGGAAAACAAAACTACACAAAATAAATTCCAGTAGCAGTCTTTTGATCTATTTCTTTTTGTTGACATCGGCATATTGGTAGGCTTCTTTTAGAATACGTTCGCGATGTTTGTTTGCCTCCGATGTTATCAACTTCACTGCATACTTCTTCCTAAGTTGTGCTATCTTCGTTTTTGCTTTAGCCATGTCGGTTGGGAACCCAACTTCCCAGCGATCTTCAATGATCCCCATCCAGGTTTCCATGTGTCGCATTGTGTATATTCCGCAGTCTTCATAGTTTCCTATCATCGCCCAACCTATCTCCAACCGAACAGGATGACGAGCTGCAATATCATAACAACGTGGATGACGAACACGCTTCAGGTACTTGACGACCATATCTTTCTGCACATAAAACAACTTGGTTAAATAAACATGTGGTACACTTGTGTATTAAATAAAGACAGTCACGTACCACTTTCATCGGAGTTGACTTTAAGAAAAAATCGTCATCGTCAACGACTTTAACTAGACTTTCAGAAGGATGCATATTATCTATGACTATTATCGCCAGATTTTTCAGGTCAAAGCAAACCAAATAATAACGTCCACTTTCAAGAATTGGGAAAATAAGGTTCTCGTATTCTTTCAGGTCCATTAACTCCTCCTTTTCCTCCAACACAACCCTCAAGGCGCTAGAAAACATCTCTAATCGTTTGTTTTCATCATAACTTGATTTGGTCAGCGTCTCCTCAGTCTGGTGTTTGGAACAAACAAAAAAAAATTAAAATACATGCATACGATATTCTAATCATCATCAGACAACGTATGTGTCGACTTTTCGTTGTCAACCTTCCGGATGACTCCCTTCTTCATCTTGTCAGCTGCAGATAACAGAAGTCAGTTAGAGGATGCACATGGCAAAGTACACATGTACACCTTTCTATTACTAGATAACCCAATAAATTACATATCATAAGTACAATGCTCCAAACAACTTTACTTTCTTCATCATCAGAACATATAATTGGGTCTTCTGCTTTGTTTATAAATCTTGATTTCCATTTACCAGCTATCCGTTCGTTTTTTCGCCCTATATTTTTATATTAACAACCTCTTTTAATGAAATACTTGCTCGTTTAATGATATGCAATTTATTTTTTACTAATAAATCCATTTACTAGTTCTCATTTTGATCTTTTTAAATCACCTAAAACAAACCATGGAAAACAATCAACTGATAAAGTATTAGAACCAAAGATGTTTACACATTAACTATATGAGAAAAAAGTACACAATTCTATGATAACAAAAAAAATGTATCACATTACCTACATATATGTACTTTTCAGCCTGTTCAGTATTCCCATCACTTACACATGTGTATTCGTATAACAGTTAGGCTACCATTTTACACCATTCTTGACAAGCTTAGTTCAAGTCCCTTTTTTAGACTAATGAAATTGATAGATTGTAAAAACCGTGCAACCTAAATACAAAATTCGTGTTTTTCGTCACAACCACATATCCTATGTACACAACAGTCTCAACAAGTTGTATACACATGTGTACTCTTATAACTTACACATGTGTATTATTATAATAGTTAACATAACAGGGTAAACCCTTTTAAACAACATTAGTTCAATTGAATTTTTTTACAGAACAATGAGATTGAACTACAAGACTCTACTAAACTGACACAATTACATACAAATTAGTATCTTACACTATGTAATCAGACCAAATACACAAATATTACTTTCTTTATAGACAACAAAATATCCCTATCTTTAAAAGTTGGACGTATTTCGCAATCCCCAAAAAAGCCAGAAGAACGACGGATATACACTACATTAAGATACACAAGCCGGAACAGATATACAACATATCTGAATGGTATATGATAAAGTTTGAAAAAGTACACAACTAATCGGTTAAATGGTCTCAGCAAACTAAGCCCTAGCTTCTGGATTAAAGGTATTTCGGGACATTAGGGCAGAATAACTCATAATCATTCGGCACAAATCTGTAATCGACCAAAACATATGAACAAATAACACCATTATATTAAAAAAACATGAGAAAAACACTACCAAACGACTGATTTCACATATCGAACTAAACCCTAGATTGCGAGACGCGAAGATTCATGTGTATAAAGACGGAACATTCACAACCCATGAATGAATACTACGCTATGTAATGATACCTTGTTTTAATGATCCTTCTTGATGTTTACCCTGTTGCAGAAATCACCGATAAGAGGAAAGATGATGAAGACGACTGCTTTTTCGTTGTTGGTAGAAGTTATGATGTAGATGTGGTTTTGATAGGATTGAAACTTACAATTTTGCCCTTATACGGTTACTATGTATCAATTTATTCTTTTTTTAATTAAAAAACTATTAAAATCCTATAATCAAGATCTCATCATCCAACGGCCAGGATCTGTTCGTTTTTGTTCACAATTTAAATATGGTTCACTCTTGATCCTTACCCTATATATATATATATAGAAAGTATAATGTACATTACGGCTTAACCTACATTAACCTACGCGACCAAATATATAACGTACGTAATTATTTTTTTCAGCATCATAACGTGCGTGATTATACTCCCCATGCGTGATTATCACCTCCATGCGTGATTATAGCCCTCATCCGACGGTTACCATTGTCGCGTACGTGAAGTATGATAAGGGCTTTTGTATGTTAACCTTTCCCTATATATATATACATATTAAAGCTTTATTACGATCCTACACATTAATTCGGTTGTTGTACTTTCAGAAAAGACGAGTTCTTTTGAAGGACTTGCAATCTATATTTAGTGAATTGTGTTAAACACGAATTCTCAACCACTATCTTTTTGTTCTTGTTGTTTTTAATTTAAGTTATAATATAAATCATAACTTAGTGCTTCTCTTTCATTTATATATTGTAATTTGATGCGTGCCTCGTCGTATTAAGCCGTGTTGTCAAATTTTGGCCCTTTTTTTACAAACTTAGATTACGATAAGTATCAATATATATGTACGGTTGTTGATTGTTTACATGTACCAACCAACTATTTAACCTGCTAATGCCATTTAATTCATTTATTTTTCATTAACATTGTTTGACCTAGCAAAACGTGCTATAAGCACGTCTAGTTCAACCTGTAATGCGGGGGCAGATGTATGCTAACCTGTAAGACCCGTCTCACATTAAACGATTTTATCGCAAAATACGCATCTTTATATATAAAAATACGACCTTTCAAAAACTTCGATGAGTTAACGTTCATACATAATTAAGATATTCAAGTTATACCATCCATACTAGTTTAAAACATTCAAGTGATTACATGTTTTACATTAAAACTAAACAAAAGATATCATTGCGTAAGCTTCAAAAGACTTGTGTTCGGTTCTTGATATTTGCTTGATCGCCATCCGGAATCTTACTAACATCACCTAATATCAAATACCAACTTAAAAGTTAGTTTTGACAGCATAGAAATAAGTATAATCAAGTTCCAACATCAAAAAAATAATAATAAATTTTTTTGCCAGTAACAGAGTCTCTCGCGGGCCGCGAGAGACTAAGCTTCTTGTCTTCGCGGGCCGCGAGGACGTTAATTTTGCCTGATAGTTTGTTATTTCAGCTGCATTTGCCTAACTTTGATTTTTATCAAACATCAACTTTAAACTGTCATAACTTTCGTTCTACAAGTCCGTTTTACGAAATTCTTTTTCCTACATGTCCGTAATTTAAATACGAACCTGTTTACCATCATTATTTGCATAAAAATCTAGTTTATAAGCTGATCGCCTATAAATCCCCTTTCTTTATTTATTCGACCCATTTGGTTATATGTCAAACTTTACATTGTTCATTCTTATTGATTCATAAACAAAGTTACCCATTTCCCGGGCTTGTCAACATTGGCGTTTCACTACCATTCCAAGGTTTACACACGTAATATATCACGATTGTTAGTAATGTTTTCAATCATGAACATTTATGCAATTTCAACAAATTATGATTTAAATCTTTTGACCCAATATCATGGGTTCTTTTAAGAAAAGCTAATCTTTTTGGCGCGTCCGTTCAATGGCCTACGCTTTCATAATTCACATTCAACGAGTGACCTCCAATTCACTTCAAACACTACTAATTTAACCATTGTTTGACCCGTTTTGTTGTCTAATGGAAACCACCATTTTAACAACACACCAAACTTATTCTAACCAATATTTGACCCGTTTGTTTGTCTAGTGAACTTCGTCACTTCAACAATATACCAAGTTCATATACTATGCTAATTCAAAGTCTACTAACTAAAATACATAATCAAACATAATGTAACGAAACCATAGTTACGTACCTTTGGAGCGTTCCCTTCAGGCGCGTATCCGCTCCGGCTTGTCCGCTCGAAGATTCGATCTTTTTGCCTATAGAGTTCAACCAACAACCCGTTTAGAACTCTAATCAATTCACAATACGCATAACTCACGATAGCATTCAAATATGCGTTTTTGTCCGAACTTTCAACATTTAGTTTTCTTTTAGGCATTATATCAAACACCTAATGAGCATAATTTTTATAAAATTAACAATCAAGTTCCATGACTAGTTATTTTGCCAATTTCAACATCTTTTACCAATTAAATGTCTAATTTATACTTCAATATCAAGATTAACTTCATAGAGCCTTATTAACACCCAATTCAAGATCATAACTCTAGTGTTCTTCACTATTCTTCAAAACCCATTAAACACATAAGTGGTGATTATGAGTTTTACCATCATAAACACAAATTTATTAGTTTGTTAACTAGGGTTTGTTTCTAAGCATGCATTCATCCTGTTTTCACCCAAATATCCATCATTCAAGCTCGATTTTCGAAATTCAAGTGTTCATCAAGAATTTGAGATGGCACAAAATAGTGAAATTTGACATACCTTATGATCACTTCACTGAGGTGATCACTAATTCGTGCTTGGATTTCAATTTGGGTTTGATTTGCCCTTCCAATTGCTTGAATTTGTGCTAGTTAGGGTTTGAACAAGAGAGCTCCTTGGCTCCTGTTGAAAATGTCGACCAGAATAAACACTTAGGGTGTGTGTTTTGGTGTTTGATGTTTTATTTAATTAAAACTAGTTTCTAGTTTAGCACCTTTGGTCCCTCTACTTTACCCAAGTTTGCATATAGTGTGTTTTAACCAAATTTCCTTATTACTACAAGACTTGTGATTAACTAGGTTATTTATTCCTAGCTAATTTATCTTGTTTATAACCGACATTTAATTTTTAATATAAAAATTTATATTTTCGCGGGGTGTTACATAACCCTTCTCGTTAGCTCATTGAGTTTGTTATTAATCATATGGTCCGGCTCTATAACCTCTTGAAGAAGCTTGGTGCCTTTGTAACAAGTCCAGGTCATCGTTCAAAGTCGACATGCTAACGAAAACGAAATAACATATCAATCAAATTATACTACAATAGAATTACAACAATTAGATAAATAAGTTAATAATCATTGTTAGGTGCTTACAAATTGATTCGTGGACGAAACTGAAACCGATTAGTGTCATGGTGATCGTTAAGACCAAGAATAAACTTTACTGATCATCGCCAAGAACAATGTAATGTTAAAAATGTGTGGGAAAAATGTCAAACAAAATTATATAAACCAAAACATGAAATATATTTGAAGTAAACCAAAAAAGGAAATAAGATTAACTTCTTCTTTTTTTTGGCCCAAGATTATATTTTAAGCATTCCCAGATTTACAAAACCATATACTAAACATCATAACATTATGAATCGTAAATATATTTATGTAACTGCTAACTATCAATAAAATACAAAAAATAAAGCCTACTTATGTAATGGGGTCTGACCAAATGAGTCCTGACAAAACCAAAACCCACTTATCTAAGAAAAGTGGGGTACAACCATCATAGCCAAAAGAACAACCAAACAAAACTAGTAAAACAAATAATGCTAAGAGTACAAGACTCTTATGCAAAGTGTTGTTGATAGTTAGTAGTTATACAAATAAGTGAGATAGATAATTAACTCAGAAGCGTATCATGACTGCAACACACATTGCTTAGCCAAATGAGACGCACCATCTTAGTAATAATTACATTCTTTCATCAATACCACGTGAACCTGAAGCAACACGGGTTTGATAATATGCACGAACACACTTCCTCAAACAGCCAAAGAAACATATGCCATTAACGCTCAAAGTCTTAACACAATTGCATGAAATTATGCTATGCCACGTGAAAAACAACATCATCCCGTTTATAATGATGGTATGTAATAGCTCTCAGATGAGCTTATAGCCATCCTCATCAAGACATCAACCAACAATAAAGGATCTCATATGAATCCGCCTATTCATCGTCATCGAAAGTGAGCATACAATAGAATCGTCTCAACAATATACTAAAAGTATCACACGTATACAAACTAACATATGTGCATACATACCACCAAAAAAAACTACAAAGGGCATTAACCCAAATATTATCGGATGAAACAAAGTGTTCATCTTCATCAAAATGTTACCATAAGTTGGTAAAAAAAAACAGAGGTTAGACTTTGTTTACAAATCCAGAATCACCATCCAAAGCACTTCATCACTAACAAAGCGTTAATCCAACAAATCGTACTAAAACAATAAGATTTCGCACAAAAAAGAAACACAAAAAAATATTAATCGTATAAATCTCAATGAAACTCTCCTTTCATCTTCATCGAATAAGATAACGTAAATTGGTAAAACATAACATAAACTATAGTATGTTCAAAAAGGTATAAACAACCCAAAAAACCCATCTCCAACAAAAACAAAACACCACAAACCGGCAACCAAACAATAAATCGCCTAAAAGGGAATCGGGTTATGCTTTTTTTTACCTTGCATGTTACAGATTCGACATGAAATCACATTACGGTTCAAAATGATTCGAATACTTAACAAAAACAAAAATCAAAATCCTAATCGTTTAGTTTTAAACCAAACTAATCATCCTATCCCCGTTGAAGGTAAGAGGGTGTCGGAAATTACAACTAAAGTTGACTTAGGCAGTAAACAGGTCAAATATAACTTTTATTTTTTGTTCATTACTGTAACGAACCGAATGTTTGAACAACATCGATATCGGTTCATTTTTATGGATGTCTCGACATTCCGGTGTAAACTCCGTTGAAACGAAAGTTGTATTCGCATTGGTATTAGTTTTTATCTCTTTCGATTGCTATAACAAGTGTCTGTTTTGTACCGGTACCTTAACGAACCGACCAATGCCGACCAAAAGCCCGCTGCGAAATGCAAGAATCCCGCTAGTTCTCATACAAAAACTTCATGTGTCAAGCTATAATAGGCTCATGAGCCTACGAGCCTGTTACTTTTGTTTCTTGTTTAATATATCAAATTTACAATATATATACATATATATATATATATATATATGTATATATATATATATAGGGTCAGGATTTAGGGAAAACGGTGAAAAGTGTGAGAACGCTTATGGATCATCCGATCAAAACAATCTATTGGACTAGATTGGCGCGGTGGCGTTTTCATAAATAACATCAATTTTATTAAGTGGACGCGCTTCGTTAAGGGTAAAAACGTCTTTTACTGCTCAAATTCAAAACGTCAACAAATATGAGAACACGCCATTCAAAAACAAATAAAACGCTATTAATACAAAACACCAAAGCTTAGTGATAAAATGCGTTGCAGATTACAGGTAGAAAGAAACAAAACAGTAACTGAAATTCAATTATTAACATTTATTAGAAGAAATTCCCTCCTAAGTTATGCACTAACACATCATTATATAAACGACGTTAACATCGCTTCAATAATCACTTCAATCCATCATTCTAAAAGCATCTTTTACCAAACGCCAAAGTTTAACCAAAACGCCAAAAATGGCAACCATCGTTTCATGGAGATACACCATGAGAATCAGAAGATTCGTCATACGTTTTGACAACAGAAGAAGGGTGTTTGTTAAGACAATCAAAGCAATTTTGAAAATGGAAAAAGAGGTACAGTGGGGTATCCTATCATTTGGCATCCCTCTTGATAACGAATGTCATCAAACAAATAAGCTTATAAGAAGATTAACAAGGAAATTTGGACCAAGCAAAGCAGATGGAAAAATGGACCCAATCATCACATCATGGCGTTTTGATGAAGAAACAAACATGGTGACCGTTATATCTGACAACGGAGAGCAGGAAGACTACATGCTTGAAGACATCATGACCAAGCAGGGGGTTGGGTTGATGGAAGAGTTACACAACGCCACATGTTTGAACAAAGACATGGACATAAAAATGTCGTTGATGCAGGACATGTTCAAATGGAGGCTTCAAAATCTTCAACAACAAGAAGCCAATGAAAGTGAAAGTGATGACTTGGATGAAAGACTAGAAGAAGACTTCGAAGAAGAAGACGAAAGAAGTTATGGATACTTCTCAGAGAAAGTCCCTTATGACGACGAGTTTTAATTTTTTTTTGTTTTCTTTTGTGTAATTTTTTTTAGATAATAAAATGCTATATTTCCACCCTTAGTTTCAAAACGCTAAAAAACATTACAAAAAGTCATTGCATACAAAACGCCAAAAATAATAAAAACTATTTTTCTTGGATAATTTTTTCTCTGTTAGTGTATTTTCTCATCTTGGTCTACAAAACTCCATTAAAAAACGTCAAACTTGGAAGATGGGACGTCTATCACCTTAAACTGATAAAGCTGAACAAAACAGTAAGTACACACAGTAACTGAAAATACGGTTACTTTATTACTAGCATTTATTAGAATAAAATCCCACCTAAACTGCACGCCAAAAACATCCTATAAGAGAAACGTCTCTCCACAATCAATTGATCACAACCAAAAACAAACACCATGTTTCCTAGAAACCATGTAACACCCAGCGTTTCGATATTCTTATTATCTTGTCAAGTCTCGTCAGACGATCGGTCATAATGAGAAATAATACTATTTGAATCTTAAATTTTGTTAAACTATGTGAAACTTTTACTCTATGTGAATCTTGACTCTTGTGATGCTTTATATATCCGAACGATGTGAATCTTGACTCTTGTGATGCTTTATATGTGAACGACATGTATATTCTAGAAACTTAACACTTGTTATGCTTTGATACTTACTGAACGAGAAACTAGCTTGAACACGAACTGGAAACCCGGAAACTTTTGTGTTATTTATGTAATAATACCACGTAATGGTTACTCACAATAATACGCAACACCACACTTAACCTCGCTAGTAAAACGAACCAAAGTCGGAAAACCAGCAAACGAGAATCGGCTGTCCGAATGGACATCCGATCGGAACGCCATCCGATCGGCTGCCACACACTTCCACCGACTTAACCCCATTCGATTGGAGCTGTCACTGTCAACTATAAATAGGATACTTGACCCTTTATTCTCACCTTTCACTATGCATCCGACCACCTGCACTCAAGCCACTTAAATCGCGATTGAAGGCCATTTCTCCTCAAATCTTGTACAGCCTTCATCTTTAATCACTTCTACACCATATTCTTCATCAAAATCACACGAACACTTCAATTTTTTCCCAAAAACCAGCTAATTTGGACCTCTTGAAGGTGGTTTCCACTCGGTTACTTATGCAAACTGTTGTGGAGCACCATTTAACCAAGAATGGTTCCAGATCTAGCCGATTTTCACAACTTTTATACAAGATCTAAAGGATTATCGCACTTTTATACCAGATCTGACGGAATTTCACATGTTTCCGGTTCGGATCTGCTAAACTTCACGTTTTACAACTGAATTCCGAACTTTTCTTCAATTTTCTTTCAAAACATTGGTGAAATCGGACTCAAACGGATTCTCGGCTCGTTCCTTCGTCAAGAGTCGGCTTGAAAACTGAATTCCACCGGAAAACGGACCGATTGACAGGTCCAAACATGAAATTCCATCAGAAACAGCTCGTTGATTCGAAAAGGGGTGATACCCATCCAATCGAACGAGCTGGGTTTGGTATGTTTTCATTGTTTGACACGTCGTCACACCGTCCCCGTTAACTCGAGACTTAGAAAATTACACGAAACTTCACCCACTGACCATCTCAACTGTTCGAATGGTCATCCGATCGGATGACCATCCGTCCAGATGATCTGATTATGATAACACTTGCTGTTTGTTTTACAGGACACTATGATCAAAAACTTAAATAGTTCACAGACACCTACACACTGTTCGAATGGCCATCCATTCGAATTGTCATCCGCTCGGATGACCATCCGCTCAGGTAGTCTGTCAGACACTTTAACTCGATTTACACACTATTCGACACTCTGTTCCCTACCGGGTCAGCACTTAGAGGACTTATGCTCTGTTCCCCGCACGCAGACTGATCCAGCGCTCCCTTCGATCCAATTAGGCAGTGTTTGGTTCTAAGCACCCACTATGAGTATACTCGATCCCTTTTTATTTTAAACACTTTTGGGATGCAACATGTATTCTATATTAAGACACTTGACACTTGAAACTTGTTTATAAATATACTCTATCCGCATTAAACATGAAAACATGATACTTGTGATACTTGAGACTTTTATGCTATGTGAAATTTTGATTCTTATGTGTAGCTCGCCTTAATAATTATAGCGCAATAGGGGTAATGCACCGCTCTTTGAGTCTTGGGGTGTATTGTTAAGTTTTGATTCTTTTACATCCTCTTCGTTGCGACGAAGTAGGAAAGGCACGTTAACGCGTTGGAGACTTGGGTCATCATATGAACCACGTTAACTAGCATGTTGAAACTTGTGATATGTTGTTCATGTTGGATATGAGTTTTATACGTTTAAACTATTATGTTATGTATTAAACTTGTATACTCGCCAACATTTTGTTGATTGTATTTTAATACATGTTGCAGGTTGATAAGCGAAGGAAACAAGAAATCAAGCTAGGATGACCTTAGAAACTCATCTTAGATAAACAATGTTTTGAGACATGTTGAATTTTGATGAAACTTTTTGTTTATGTGGTGTTTTGTATGACAATTTAGTCTTTAATATGCAAAATTCCGATTAATCTATATCGAAACAAGAAGTGTTATGGATTCCCTTGAGCAATCTGATTCGCTTAGTGCCGCGCCCCGATGTTTCCGCCATCGGTTGGGGTGTGACAAACCACTCACTTTAAAATGCCAAAAAATAGTTAAAAAACCCACAGATGGCAAACCTCGTTTCTTCTATATTGAGTATTGTTCTGCATGAAGTTTCACTGAATGGATTCTTCTCTGAGGTGGGTATCTCTATAAGCTTTTGCTGAATGAGATGGACAAATATTCAAGAAAAAGATAATGATGACAGTAATATGTCATTATGTGAGCTTTGTTCTTGATGGATATATTGATGGCATGAAGGGATCGATACCAGTGTAAATGCTATTTTGGACTCCATGATCATAATAGCATCCAAGCAAGAGTGGATCTTCAATGACATGTCACCAAACAAGAATATATCACACCAAAATACAGGATGCCACTAATCAGCTTCGTCTAAAGACGAGCGTTATGTAGGAAACTCGGCATCTAGCTAAGGTATTCAAAGGTACAAGGCACAAAAAATTCAAGAAGAGGCTAATGACAGTGAAGATTTGGATGAGAAATTAAATTAGCATTTTTATTTTTTTTTCATTTTCTATCCTTTTTAGGGGATCATTTTCTGTTGTGTGTTATCTAATTCTCTACTAATAAAATAAGTTATATCTGTTAAAAAATTGTTTATAAAACGCCAAAAACTACAAACACCAAAACGCCTAAAAGTATAAAAACTGTGAGAACGGATGCTGGCAAAGCACGTTGTGACTATATAAAACGCCAAAAATGCCAAAACTAATAATGAAATTACTTTAACAAATTATTACTAAAAACATCAATAATTGACTAAACGCCATTAAAAGAATGTATAAAACAACGTGCCATCTTTATCTAAACGCGAATAAAAAATAAAACGCCAAACCCTGAAAAGATGAGAAGTATTACAGCCTTAACAGATGAAGCTGAACAAAACAATAACTGCAAACAGTAACTGAAACGACGGAAAACATTAACATTTATTATATTAAAATCCACGCCATCGTAATTGAATTTATTTATCTTTCCAAAACGGCATAATTACCTGTCACATTATAGGCCTGCTTCCTACATGGCACAACAATTGATACACATAATACATATAAAACAAACTATTGATGTTTTTTACCGCCAAAAAACATATATCTACCTGGCGCCAAAAAAAAGCTCATTATATAAGGACAACAGCTAAACAAAAGCTTCACACTCCACACATTCACTAAAAACGCCACCCATTGTATAAAACACCATACAATTTTAAAAAATGGCGTAGGTTATTGCATGGAGGTTTGAGAGGTCATAGGGACGTTTCGTCCTAATGTTCTCTGACAGGAGAAGGGTGAAAGTCAAAACAATCAAGGCCATACTTAGTATGGATGAATCCGTTCAGAGGGATATTCTAGCCCTTGGGATTCCAGTGGCCTACGATTGTGAAAGGAATCGAACGGTAATAAGAAGATTAAAGAGAAAATTTCCAGAAGATGATGATAATGATGATGTTGACGATACTGATCTACAAAAAGTTACCAGTTGGATTCTGGATGAACAATCAAGAACGGTGAAGGTGAGCTATCAACATGGGGTGGATTTTTCATTGACAATGGACGAAGTGCTGAACACAGATAGACTGTATCTTCTTGAACAACTATGTGATTTAGCACATTCGAACGATTCTACATCTTGCGTTGTGAATACATTCAAGTATAGGATTCAACAAAGAAGAGACGAGTTTATGGTGTTATACGCCAATGAACAAGATGATGATGATGAATCTGATGAGTGTGATGAACAAAGTGATGGTTACATCTCTGATGTAATACCGTCCAAAGAAGACTATTAGTTTTTGTTTGATTTCTTCTTAGCTGTACTCTTTTAAATTACTAATGATTTTAAAAACGCCATGAACGCCAAGAAATTTACCTTGATAACATATATGAACTGTTGAAATCTACAAAAACGCCTAATGAATTTGGGAAACGCCATGGAGGAAAAGAAGTTATAATTACTAACTGATTTTATTGAATTTGGGGATGCCATAAACGCCAAAATATTTACATTGAACGTGATCTGAAAAACAATAAAACGTCATGTATTTGTTGAATATAACTAAACGCCAAAAAATGAAGTGGTGTTGTGAGGCGCATTGAAAAAAAAAAGAATATAAAAGGACAAAAAAGCTCCTCCGCCTTTCACTATATCGCGTGCCACGTGTTCGGGAGAAAACACTCAAAAGTGTGAGAACGGTGAGAACGCATCCTGGCCTAACACGTGTCCCGCGGCATAGAGAAGGGCGGAGGGGTTTTTTTGTCTTTTCATTCTTCTTTTATTTTCACAACGCGGTATAATATTTTCTGGCGTCTAAGTTTTTTTTGGCGTCAATTGTATTTATTAAACTTTTCGGCGTTAAATTAATTGTTTTTGTGTCACATATATAATTTTTTTGCGTTATAGCGTTTTCTGGTTAATTTTTTGGCGTTTTGTATTATAATTCACTACGAGTCATTAAAATTTGCATAAGATTACAATAAGACCAATTTTTTTGGCGTTTAGTGAATTTTTTGGCGTTTAATACCCTTTTTACAAGGTGCTTTGCCAGTAGCTGTTCTCCCAGTTTTCATACTACTAGCGTTTTGGTGTTTGTAGTTTTTGGCGTTTTAATAATAATCTATTTTATTTATAGAGAATTAGATAACAAAACAACATATAACTTGATATCAAAACAATATAAAATGAAAACAAAAATAATACAAAATGGTAATCTAATTTTTCTTCCGAATCTTCAATGTCATCAACCTCTTCCTTCTTGAATTTGTTTTTGGCGTTTTGAACCTTTTTTGAATACTTTAGCTAGTAACCAACTTTCCTTCATAAACCCCTTTTTTTAGAAGAAGCTGCTTAGTGGTAACCTGTTTTTTGGTGTGATATTCTTGTTTAGTGGCATGTCATTAAAGATCAACTCTTGCTTGATGCTATTTGTAATAATGGAGTCCAAAATAGCATTTTATACTTGTGTTGAACCCTTTCTTTCATGCCTATAATCATCAAGAATAAAGCTCACCTGATGGCATATCACTGTCATCAGTCTCTTTTTCTTGAATATTTGTCCATCTTATCCAGCAAAATATTATTGAGTTAACCCCCTCAGAAAAGGATCCATTTCAGTGAAAGCTTTGACATCTGTGGCGTTTGAAAGGGAGTGGTTTCTAGAGGATATGGCGTTTTTGTGTTTTTCTGGGTGTGATTAATTTCATTGTGTATAGACCCCTCTCTTATAGGAGTTTTTTGGCGCGTAGTTTAGGCGGGACTTTTTATTGTAATAAATGATAGTAATAAAGTAACAGTCTTTTCAGTTACTGTTTTTTGTATTTATTGTGTTGATCAGCTTTTATCAGTTTTATATGTTATAGACGTCCCATCTTCTAAGTTTGGCGTTTTTTTTTAAATGGCCTTATGCAGACCAACATGACAAAATACAATAACAGAGTAAATAAAATATTAAGCAGGAAAAATATTTTTTGTTATTTTTGGCGTGTTGTTAGGGTTAACCATTTTAGTATTATTTTGGCGTTTTGCTAATAAAGATAGAAATATATCATTTAATTATCTTAAAAAAAAGAAGATTACATAGAAGAAAAACAAATTAGGAAAAAAAAATAAAATCCTTCATCAGAAGGTACTTTATCTGAATAATATCCATCACTTATGTCATCTTCTTCCTCCTCGGAGTCTTCATCTTGATCTTCATCCATGTCATCACATTCACCTTCATCAGCTTCTTGTTCCTGAAGATTCTGAAGCCTCCACCTGAACATGTCTTGCATTAACTCCAATTTTGAGTCTATTTCTGTGTTGGTACAAGTGGCGTTATGCAATTTTTCCATGAATCCCAGTCGCTGCTTTGTCATGATGTTCTCTAGCTAGTAGACTTCCTGCTCTCCGCTGTCGTATGTAACCATCACCATGTCTGTTTCATCATCAAAACGCCATGATGTCATGATAGGGTCTGGCTTCACATCTCCTTTGATTGGTCCAAATTTGCTGGTTAATGCTTTTATAAGCATATGCGTTTCATGGCATTCGTTGTCTAGAGCGATGCCAATGGATAAGATTTGCCTCTGTATCTCTTCTTCCATCTTCAGAATTGCCCTGACCGTCTTAACATACGCCATCCTTTTGTTGTCAAAATGGAAGACGTATAGCCTGATTCCCAGAGTGTATCTCCATGAAACGATTGTTGCCATTTTTGGCGTTTTGTTTAAGTTGGCGTTTTTGGTTAACGATTTTTTTTTTGCAGAAAATGGATAGATTGAAGTGATTATGGAAGCTATGTTTTACGTTTATTTATATAGTGATGTTTTTGGCGCGTAATTTAGGAGGGAATTTCTTCTAATAAATGTTAATAACTGAAATTCAGTTATTTGTGTTGTTTCATCTTCTTGTAATATTCAACGCGTTTTATTTTTAATTTTTGGCGTTTTGTTTTTAATGGCGTTTTATTTTTTATATTGCGTTTTATCATTTGATGGCGTTTTGAATATGAGGGGTAAAAGACCCTTTTACCCTTAATGAAGCGCGTCCCACATAATAATATTGATGTTATTTACGAAAACGCCACCGCACAATCTAGTCCATGGATTGTTTTGATCTGACGATCCATAAGCGTTCTCACTGTTCTCACACTTTTCACCGTTTTCTCTAAATCCTGACCCTATATATATATATATATATATATATATATACACATGGGTCAATTATAGTGCTGGTCAACAAGTATATATATTGAGTTGTTTGAGGAACTTCTTTCCAAGAACCTAATTTACCAGACAAGCAATGCATGATAGCGTGAAATAGATACTTCAGACCAGCAGAGCAATGCTTTTTCTCATAAGTGGCATATTTTGTTGAACCATAATATCCCTGCTCAATAAATTCCACATCCATCACAGGTTTGAGAATTTGTCCTCACCCTCAGTATCTCCAAGTTAGAGTTTGATTGTTAGAATCCCAGGGGTGATGACAATTTCTTTCTTTCCCACAATAGCAACAATGACCAACACTTTGCCTTTATCATCTTGAGATAGGCGTGCAATGGCCCAAAACTCCATAAGAGTTGTTTTATAGAGTGGTGGGTTAACAGTTAATGCATGATGGAAAAGGGATTTCAGAATAAGGTCAATTATTTAGTGATATTGGCGATGATCATCTTCTTTGGTAAGATAAGGAAGTAGGTTGTGAGTTGGACGGAAAACAAGGTTGGCCATGATTAATTGAGGTGAAAGATGAGAGCTCAGAGAGTAAAATTTGAAGCTAAGGTTTGCGATGATCAATAGACGATTTTGAGTGTGGTATAAGTGACCCATATTCATTGGATTTGTGTATCGGTCACAGAAAACTACTAGATTTTAGGAAATAATTGCAGTGTTCAAACAGTCTAGAATGAAATGAAGAAAAGCAATAGTTTCCCTTTTATTTATTTTATTTTATTTTAATTTTCTATTTTCATCTTTTTAATTGTGAAAAAGCCTTTTCAGTGGAATGATTTTGGAATCTATGTTTGATAACTTGCGGGCTTGATTCCATTTTGACTTGACTGATCATTTTGATCATTGTTTTGACTCATAGACAACTTTTTTACGATCCTCATTAGTTTTCTTTCTGTTTCTCTGCCAGTGCCTTTATTTTAGCACTTTGATCAGACCTTCTTGGCTTGTACTAATGAGGGGTATAATAGTAATTATTTTTATAAAACAGTTTAGAAATCAATCAAAACAGTAATAATAAACACATCAATTCAATACACAACCAAATTTTGGATATGATTGTTGAATGATTTAATTATATTCAATTCTCTCTCTTACTTCTTATTTTTTTTTTCTCTCTAAGTCAGTGGATATTCAATTATAAGAGTTGCATTTACATCACGTGTATTGTTCTATTTATAACAGGAGAGAACTGATGGTGACGTCACCATGAAATCGACTCTAAACAACCTCTTAAATAAAGTAACTGCCAGTAGTTTGCAAAACTGCTGGACAGTTAGGAAAAACCATTGTTACATTGAAACTACTGTAAATACAAGGAAAACAGCTAGGATTCCAACTTTAACTTGTTAACTGTGTTGAGTTGTTGACTGGTCTTTGTTCTTCAGCTTTAACTTGTTAACTGAGCTGTTGACTTGTTGACCAACACTCTATCATTCCCACCAGTGGTGGAACTAGAACATTAACTCAGAGGTATCCCGATTTTTTTTACTGTGCAATCATACAATATTAAAAAAACGATAATAAATAAATAAAGTAAAACAATTACCTAATAGATTTGTCATCTTCTTTTTTTCATAGCTTGAAATCGTTCCATCACATCGTCGTCTTTTACTTCACGTAAAAAATCATTTTCGACGGCACAAACCATAGCATTGTTAAAAAATTATTGGCCCATTCGATTGCGTAAATCCGTCTTGACAAGCTTCAATTTCGAAAAACATCTTTCAACGGTTGCGGTTGCAACCGGTACAAGCAAAGCTAGCTTAACTACCCGATAAACTGAAGGACAAGAACTATGCGTTCCCCTTTCAACCATAACACGCGCAAGATCACTTATTCCATTCAAGTTTTCAAAGTTATCATCATCGCTTATTGTGTGACGAAATGACTCAATATCACCCAAAAGAGTCCCTATTTCTTGTGTAGTAAAATCATCCGGGTAGATCTTAACAAACGCCAATATCTTCGATAGGGCAAACTTAGAAAAACCGTTAGAAGGATTTAAACCCGACATATTTTTTTATCAAAGTAGTTGTTACCTCACTAAACCGATTTCCTAATTCTTGAATTTGCATGTCTAAAACCTCATTAAAAATGTCAACTTCAAAATGATGTCGATTTGTAATGACATTCTTTCGGTTTCTTGGATTACCATAACTTTCCTCATGTCCAACATTGTAATGTTGTATTTTTTACAAAAGGGAAGTCACTTTTTCCAACATCGGCTCAAACCCATTTTGTCTTAAAGCATTTAATGCTCGTTTTGTACCATTTATCAAGTTGGCCGCTTCTAATAAATCTTTACCTTTTTGTTGAAGGTGTTTTGAAAGAGCATTTGTGTAACTTAATATATCTCCTATCAAATGCATATAAAAAACAAACTCGAGTTTTTTAAAATACGATAGAATACCTTTTGTATTTGTTCGTTGTTGACTACAATCTCCATCTTCTTTAACATATTGAAGTACGATCACAACTTCCTGAAACAATCTAAGCAAACTGATGATGGTTCTATGATGTGAACCCCATCGCGTATCACCGGCTCGTGCTAGGGAAACCTCTTGGTTTAATCCTTTACCCATTTTAATTTCACCTTCAAGTATTTCTTTTTCCACTCTAGCCTTTTTTTCCTCCCTTAACATATCTTTTCGTTTGCAAGACATATCTTTTCGTTTGCAAGAAGTTGAAACCATAGTGACAACCATGGAAAGGAACTCATAGAAAGTTTTGACACCGGTATGTTTTTTTTTTCTGCAACAACTATAATAACCAACTGAAGTTGATGAGCAAAACAATGGATGTAATGTGCTGACGGGTTATCTTTCAAAATCAACGCTTTTAACCCATTAAATTCTCCCCGCATGTTGCTTGCACCATCATAACCTTGCTCTCTCACCTAAAAAAAATAAATTATAACATAAAAAAATAATGATTATTATAATAATGTAAAGAATCTATGAATTTTATTACTTACTTGCTTTATGCTCAACTGGTTGCTTGCTAATAAATCATCAATGGCTTGTCTAACAGCCCCAAGTTTATCAACAAATCTAAAACTACAACCATTTGCTCCTTCAAAGGAACATAACTAGATTCATCTACCAACAGCCCAAACACATCATCTTTAATTTCTGCACAAATGCTTTTTGTTACTTCCTTTGAAAAACATTCAATAATCTCCTTTTGTATCTTTGGTGATGTCAATTTATTGTTCTTTTTTGCGTTCCCTAATGTGTACTTTCCAATTTTCGGGTGGTTAGTACTAATCAAGTTTAACACCGAAAGAAACATACCTTGAGAATTAGATTCTTCCGATTCATCATGGCCACGAAAGGGTAAAGAGTTTTCTAAAAAGAATCTAGCACTCATAACAGAACCAAGTAATCGATAATAATTTGCAATCAATTCTTCTTTAGTCAACTTCTTCATATTCTCATCCATAGATTGCTTGTGATTCATGAGATTGTGACATTTTTGTGTCGCCTTTAAGTGATGACTATCAACATTCCCAACATGTTCCTTTAATGACCCCTTTTTACTCCAATCATAAAAGCCTTTAGAACTAGAAGACCATGTATCTCTATCGCCTTGATTACCAACATCTTCTTTAAACAACAATATAAACAATATACTTTGTCTGCTTTGATGCTATACTCTAACCAACTACAATCATTAAACCAACTAACAACAAATCGTCCTTTTTTCCATAAAAGTCTCTAACAGGAAACTTATGACTACGCGGTTGAAAAAACCCTTTAACAAGATATGACCTTCTTATGTCATCTATTTGATTTGGGTGATAACTAGCAATAGGTGGCCTATCATATGGATTCTAAGGAAGATCATTCAAATCAATAATACCTCGTGTTGTTGGAATTGAAGTTGTAGGATTATCATTATCAACATTCGAACTTGCATCAACGTCATCATTTGCTTGGATATTATCATTATCAACATTCGGACTTGTATCAATGTCATCATTTGCTTGGATATCATTGTCAACATTCGGAGGAGTTGTTTCATTCGGAATTGTATCATTATCATTAATTTCTTCGTATTTTCTTTTGAAAAAGTTCCCAATTAAAGCTTGTTTTTTTGGATTTTGGTTTCGTCATCACTTCAAAGAATTCAAACAATCAAACAATCAATTAACAAGCAAACTAACAACCAATAATCAGCCAATAACAATGTCGCAACCCCCGCCCCCTTATCTGTCCCGGGAACGGGCGGCTGCGAACATTCGTTTGTGGTGGTATCAGTTATTAATTTGGCAGCGGAAATTACATTAGGACCGTAGTTAGGAAATGTTTATCAGAGTAAAACCACCATATTTTATATTAATAAACACATGGGTAAACCCAAGTTTTATTATTACAATAGGGATAAACCCTATATTATTGAATTTAAAACATCGTCTTTTAGATAACTTTTATAGCCACATTTTTCCAAGCCGTTAGTGCTCTCCAGCTGGCTTTTTCCTAATTGGCTGTCACATTGTGTTACCTGAAACGCGTTTTAAAAACATTTGTCAGTGGAAATACCGGTAAGTGAATCCCAGTTTAATCAAGAAGAGTTTTATCAATTAACAAAGTATTGAGAGCGATCACATTGTTTATTTCTACACAATTACTCATTCAGTACTGTCAATCCTGACTGGTGGGTCATATTACACATTGGCTAACTCGTCGTCCAATGGTAACGTGTTCCACATTTTGTATACAAAACCCCAACATACCGGCAGTAATTGAAGAACTACAAAGACTCAATCACTGCTTAATCATATTGTAAAACATTTAAGGTTTTGTAAACAGTTCACAAAAAGGTTTACAAAAAGCGGATAAACTCACATTGCTGTTTTAGACTTCTTCTAGGGTTTCCTGGTATTAGTCTATGATTTACACAAATGTATATATGTTAGTATAATAACCCATTATTTATATTAACGATACCCTCCCCGAGACGGTATTCCAACAACTACGTCGGGCAGAACCACGACAGTTGTTACGGAACCCTGTATCAATCGGGCAGCGTATCTAATACGTAACTGGGGTTATAATACTTACAACGGAGCAGAACCTCGCTAATTAGGGGGATATAATACCCGTATATTATGCCTACTACTTCAGAATTCATTTAGAAAGAAAAGAAATGAGCGAGTAGACTGAAGATCCGATGCATGCTATTTATAGGGCTGAAAAACGGGTTTCTCACGGCCCGCGTAAAAGTAAGCGAAGGCTTACGCGGCCCGCGTCGTAGGGGGTTTAGGCTGTAGCTGATCCGGGTCATGACTAGGTTCAACACGCGTTATGACACGTGTCAACATAGGGGTTCGCCTGACCTTTAAGTTGTCGCGGCCCGTGTAAGCTCAAGAGAAGGCTTACGGTCCCCACGTAAACTTAAATTTTATTGTTTTTTAATTATTTTTAATGATATTTTATATTTTGGGCTCGATTTTCACATATGGGGTGTATTTTAAGATATATAGGGGTATTTTAAAATATATTAGGGTATCAGAAAAATTTTACGAGGGTTGTTATATCCTCCCCACCTTGTTTTAGAACTCGTCCTCGAAGTCTACTGGAATAAATGTGGATATTTCCTATGCATTTCTGATTCAAGCTCCCATGTGTATTCCGGTCCTCTTTTGGATTCCCACTCACTTTGACCAGAACTAGTCTCTTGTGCTTGAGGTTCTTAACTTTCCTGTCCTCAATCTGTAGAGGCCTCTCTATAAACTTTAACTGGTCATTTACCTCTATATCCTTAAGAGGTACTATCAGTGATTCATCAGCTAAACATTTCTTGAGATTAGATACATGGAATACATCATGTATTCCTTCCATTTCATCTGGCAGTTGTAGCTGATAGGCTACAGGTCATATTCTTCTAATAATCTTGAAAGGTCCAACATACCTGGGACTTAGCTTTCCCCTCTTTATGAATCTTACCACTCCTTTCCAAGGAGAGACTTTTAATAATACCTTATCTCCTACTTGAAATTCCAATGGTTTTCGTCTGTTATCAGCATAACTCTTCTGTCGATCACGTGCTGCTTTCAGTCGTTCCTTGACTTGAATGATTTTGTCTGTTTTTTCTTGTACTATCTCAGGTCCAGATAGTTGCTTTTCCTCAATTTCTGCCCAACAGACTGGAGTTCGGCACTTTCGTCCATAAAGTGCTTCGAATGGTGCAACATTGATACTTATGTGATAACTATTATTATAAGAAAATTCTATTAACGTAAGTGATCGTCCCAATTACCTCCGAAATCAATTACACAAGCTCTAAGCATCTTCTCCATTGTCTGAATTGTCCTTTCGCTTTGTCCGTCTGTTTGAGGATGATAAGCTGTGCTTAGATTTAACTTGGTTCCCATTGCTTTTTGGAAACTTGTCCAAAAATGAGAGGTAAAATGACTATCTCTGTCGGAAACAATTGATAGAGGAATTCCATGTAAAGAAACTATTTCATTTACATACAATTTAGCTAATTGTTCCATACTGAAAGTTTCCTTCATTGATAGGAAATGAGCTGACTTGGTTAGTCTATCTATAATCACCCAGATTGTATCATTGCATTTCCTTGTTTTGGGTAATTTAGTAACAAAATCCATTGTTATCAATTCCCATTTCCAAACAGGCATTTCTAATTATTGCAATAAATCTGAAGGTTTCTGATGTTCAGCTTTGACTTGTGAACATGTTAAACACTTTGCAACGTATGCTGCTATATCCTTTTCCATTCCGATCCTCCAGAAATTCTTTCTTAAATCCTGGTTCATTTTATCACTTCCTGGATGCATTGTATACTTAGACTTATGGGCTTCTTCTAATATACGATGACGTAGGTTTCCTAATTTAGGTATCCATATTCTTTTCTTATGGAATCTCCAAATTCCATCTGTTCTTTGTTCTAATTCTTTGATCATTCCTTTTAGTTTTTCAGTATCATCCTTGATTACTGATTCTTGTGCTTTTCTAATCTGTTCATTTAAATCTATTTGTAGATTTAATTGAAGAGAACGTACTCTTTTTGGCTGTTCGTGATACTTTTGGCTTAAAGCATCAGCAACTACATTTGCTTTTCCTGCATGGTACTGGATATCACAATCATAATCACTAAGAAATTCCATCCAGCGTCTTTGTCTCATATTTAATTCCTTTTGCCCAAAGACATACCTTAAACTTTTATGATCGGTGAAAACAGTAAACTTACTACCGTACAGGTAATGTCTCCAAATCTTAAGAGCGAAAATTATAGCTCCTAATTCTAAATCATGAGTGGAATAATTTTCTTCATGATTCTTAAGTTGTCTGGATGCATAAGTTATAACCTTTTGACGTTGCATCAATACACATCCATAACCTAATTTAGAAGCATCACAATAAATTAAAAAATCTTCAGTTCCTTCTGGTAACGCTAGTATGGGTGCATGGGTTAATCTTTGCTTAAGGATTCTAAAGGCTTCTTCTTGTTTTTGTTCCCATTTAAACTTAACAGATTTACAAGTTAGCTTAGTTAAGGGAATGACTATTCTAGAAAAATCTTGAATAAATCTTCTATAATAATCGGCTAGTCCAAAGAAACTTCTTACTTCAGTTGGTGACCCAGGGGTTTTCCACTTGGTTATTGCCTCGATCTTGGTGGGATCCACATGAATTCCTTCATGATTAACTAGATGTCCGAGAAATTGTACCTGTTCTATCCAAAACTCGCACTTTGAAAACTTAGCATAAAGCTTTTCTTTTCTTAATAAACTTAAAAGTGCGTGCAAATGCTTTGCATGTTCCTCTTTACTCTTAGAGTAAATGAGAATATCATCTATAAAGACAATTATGAATTTATCCAAATATGGCTTACATATTCGGTTCATCATGTCCACGAATGCAGCTGGGGCGTTGGTTAAACCAAATGGCATGACAGTAAATTCATAATGGCCATACCTTGTTCTGAAGGCGGTCTTAGGAATGTCCTCTTCCTGTACTTTTAATTGATGATATCCTGACCTTAAATCGATTTTTTAGAAAAATCGTGCTCCTTGTAACTGATCAAACAGATCATCAATTCTTGGTAATGGATACCGATTCTTAATTGTGACCTTGTTCAATTCACGGTAGTCAATGCACATACGCATTGATCCATCCTTCTTTTTAACGAATAAAATCGGCGCTCCCCAGGGTGATGAACTTGGTTGTATGAATCCTTTCTCCAACAATTCGTCTAATTGTTTCTTTAGTTCTTGCATTTCTGCAGGTGCCAAACGGTAAGGTGCTTTGGCAATTGGTGCTGTCCCTGGTATTAAATGGATTCTGAATTCAACTTCTCTATTTGGAGGTTGCCCTGGTAATTCTTCTGGAAATACATCTGAAAACTGGGATACTACTGGAATATCCTTTAATTCTTTTCCTTTAGTGTTAGTGATTATAGAAATCAAATACACTAATGATCCTTTTCTTATGTAACTTGTTGTTTTCAGCACAGATATGAATTTAGTGGATCTAGAGGTTTTATATCCTTTAATTGTGATCTTTTCACCCTTTGGTGAATTTACTTGTATTGACTTTTGTTCACACAAAATACTGGCTTTATTGGCTATTAACCAATCCATTCCTAATACGACATCAAATCCTGCCAAATTCATGGGATAAAGGTTTGCAATAAATTTCTGATTTAGAATTTTTCTATTCTTGCTCCCTGTAAGATTTCAGAAATTTTAATGGTTTCCCCATTTGCTGTCTCTACTAGACATTCTTGTGGAAGGTTAGTTAATGATTGATTGAGAAGTTTGCAAAATGAAGTATTAATAAAACTTTGGTTTGCACCAGAGTCAAATAATACTTTAGCAAAAATATCATTAACTAAAAATGTACCAGTGATCACATCCGGGATCATCTTTGCTTCTTCTGCAGTCAGAGCAAATGCTCTAGCATTTTTGGTATTCTTGTTATTCGTAGCTGGAGCTAACTTTGGACAGTTTGGCTTGATATGACCTTGTTCTCCGCAGTTGTAGCATATTCTGTTGTTAGCTTTCTTCCCGCAGTCTTCTTCCTTGTGTCCTGATAATTTGCAGAAGTTATAGTATATGGAGCATCTTCCTGAATGCTTCCTTTTGCAATTCTTACAGTAGGGTGCAGAGGTAGAGCCTACATTTTTCCCACAGTTAGAATTTCCAGAACAAAATTCTTGTGTAAGCTTCTGGGTTAGGTTTCTTCTTTGATCCTCTTCTCGCGTATGGACTAATTCATCTATCAAGGTGTTGGCTAGTTCTACAGCTTCTACTATGGCTTGAGGTCTAGCTGCCTTGACTACATGCCTTATCTCCCCGATTAATCCCCAGATGTAACAGGAGATTAACACTGGTTCAGGTGAAGCAAGGGTTGGCACTATTCTAGCATATTCAAAGAATAACTTAGTATACCCCTTACTATCCACTCCAGTCATTCTAAGGTTTAAGAATTTGTTTGCTATCTGTTCTTTTTCATTAGGAGGGCATAATTTCCTTTCTACCATGTTTTTAAACTCTTCCCATTCCATATTGTAAGTTCTATCACTTCCTTTAGTCTGGAGAATAGTGTTCCACCATTCTAGTGCAGAATTCTTAAACAAATTGGAAGCAAACATTATCTTATCTTCTTATGCGCACTTGCTTATTCTTAAGACTGCCTCAGTTTTTTCTATCCAGCGTAGGGTTGCAATAGCCCCTTCGTTGCCCAATAATTCCATTGGTTTACAAGACCAGAATTCTTTATAAGAAGAACCGTAAGACACGGTTCTTCTTCTTTTGGGAATGGGCATTTGAAGTACGGGTCCATTGTTCACGTTGTTTTCGGGTTCGGAAGGTCGCTTGCTATCATGTTTACTTTTATTTTCTGCTTCCCTAACCGTTTGAATAATATATGGCATTGCATCTATTATTCCTTGTGCTACTATGTATTGGATGGCACTGTTATCCACTGGGTTTCCATTGTTGTTATTTGGATTTTCGTTACCCGGGTTATTGTTACTCTGGTTATCGTTATTCAGATTTTCCTGATTCACTTCGCCGGCCATCTGAATTTAAACATTTGCCAATTATTAATATCACAGAATCATTAATAGTTTAGTAACAACCACATAATACACATATTGGTGAAAAACGTCGAACATTGCGACTTTACTCTTTTTATATAGTATGCGTCAAATACACACTAAAACAGGAATTTAAAAATTACAACACTATTATGCATCACTAACCACAAAATGGTCTATACTGCAATATATTATTATTATTACATATATATATGTGTAGGAGTTGGCTACAAAGCAATTTTTTCCTACAAAGTGTAGGAAGCTTCCTACATGTGACATGTGTCAATTAGAGTTTTTAATCAAAAAGGTATTAAGGTAATTTGATTATTATTTTAATTAAGGATTATATTAATATATTAACTAACTAGCTAGATAATTAAGGAAACTAAATACTCATTAAAATCAAATCGACGGTTTCATTTAAATTATACAATCGATACAACATATCCCCAGAGCATTCGTATTGCATCTAGTTCTTCATAACATCTTTACTGATCAAAATCATGGTGTCAAATGTTATGGTTGATTGCTTTGATGGTAAAGTTTTATGATATTGCATAAACTTGAATTTTTGTTTGATGTGTTGTAGCAATTGTATGATTTATCTAACAAGGATTATGATATTGAATTAATGCTGGAGGATTTCTTGACATTGTGTTTTAACAGCAATCAGACTAATACCATTGTGTTTTAGCAACAAGCACACGAATATTGTTGTGTTTTGTCAGTTTATCATTGGATTAATTAGAGGATTTTTTGTCGTTGTGTTTTAAACATTCACGGTGTAACATGTGTTTTACCAGCTGCAATCCTTCATGAACAATTTCTTGACGATGTGTTTTACCAGCTGCAATCTTTCATGAATAATTTCTTGACAATGTGTTTTACCAGTTACAAGTTAATTCACAGTGTGTTATAGCAGTTTATGTTTTAGAAAGGAGATGTATTTTGTAATTATTATTGTGCTTTCAGGAAGGAGATGTATTTATAATTTCTTGACGATGTGTTTTACCAGTTACAGGTTAATTCACAACATGTTATACCAGTTATGATTCACAAAAGGCATGTCTTTTATGGTTTCTTGACGTTGTGTTTTATAATTTTTTGGTTCTTCACGATGTGTGATATTGCATGATTCACGATGTGTTTTCTTGACGTTGTGTTTCTTCACGAAGGAGAGAAGGAAGAGAGAGAGAGAGAATCGCGAGAAATATGGAGTGATTTATGGGATTACCACTATTTCCATATTTAAAACAAGCTAAATGACACATCTACCCCTAATTAATTAAATCATCCTATTTTTAAGACACACATATTACCAAAATGCCACCAAGATGATCTCAACCATCAAACATACTCTTCCAATGGTCAAGATCACTTCCTACACTTTGTAGAAAAAACACACTTTGTAGAGGAACCGCACCCATATATATATATATATATATATATTATTTTTTTTTCATACAAACATATTATATATTATTATATTATTATTACTACCAACTCCACTATCATTTTCATGGATATGGATTTCCCCCGAAATCCATCTGACGCTCGTCATATTTCCAGACGAGTTGTTCTCCTACATACCTCATCCTCTCACTACTCTCTAAGATTTCTTCTCCGAAAGTTCGGAGTTCTTGCAAATTCTCTGCACTCATTGGGGGTGCAGGTGCTGGTACTGGATCTGGGTACTGTGGCATGGGATTCTCCTAAGGGTACGGATTCTCTAAAATCTCCCTAATGTATTCATCGTTGTCATAATAGGGATCTAGAGGGTCCAGACCTGGATATGCTGCTATGTTTGGCAAGGTTTCGTCGTTTAGATGGTAGCGTGGCACATAATCCCTAAGATCATCAAACCATGGATCATAATTTGGGTCTAAGGGATTAGGGGCTGGTATCCTAGGTATCTCCTCAGGGTTGAAATCATGCATTTCTGCCTCCATCGGTTGAGTGGGAATTAAAGGTAAGGGTTGTGGGGCTACTAGTTGTTCCAGACTTGGGTCGGCAGCAGTTGTGGCTAGGATATGGAAATTCGCTAAGCTTCTCTTAAGCATATCATGTGTATGGGCATCTAACTCTCGCTTAGCGGCTGCTAGGACTCTTTGCTGTTGCAACTTTCGCATTCTTTTTCTACGCTCAAATGCTCCCTTACCGAACCATCCTCTCTTTTTATGAGGGAATGACTCTTCAGACTGAGCTTTAAAGGCAAACATTCCTTCTTCCTGATCGGCGGAATACCCAGAGAGGGTAGGCTGGGAAGAGGTACCTTCACTCCTAGGTGAATCGGACAACTGACGATACACGTCTGAGGGTCCTTGATCACTCATACTGTAAACTAACAAATAGTCAAATAACACATAACAATAAAATACAAATATTCACGTATTTTAAAATTTTATTTCCTAATAATTTGGATAATATATTGATGTCAGCAGAATACTTCTGTGGCTGAATCAGTGGCTTAGCTCTGATACCACCTTCTGTCGCAACCCCCGCCCCCTTATCTGTCCCGGGAACGGGCGGCCGCGAACATTCGTTTGTGGTGGTATCAGTTATTAATTTGGCAGCGGAAATTACATCAGAACCGTAGTTAGGAAATGTTTATCAGAGTAAAACCACCATATTTTATATTAATAAACACATGGGTAAACCCAAGTTTTATTATTACAATAGGGATAAACCCTATATTATTGAATTTAAAACATCGTCTTTTAGATAATCTTTATAGCCACATTTTTCCAAGCCGTCAGTGCTCTCCAGCTGGCTTTTTCCTAATTGGCTGTCACATTGTGTTACCTGAAACGCGTTTTAAAAGCATTTGTCAGTGGAAATACTGGTGAGTGAATCCCAGTTTAATCAAGAAGAGTTTTATCAATTAACACAGTATTGAGAGCGATCACATTGTTTATTTCTACACAATTACTCATTCACTACTGTCAATCCTGACTGGTGGGTCATATTACACATTGGCTAACTCGTCGTCCAATGGTAACGTGTTCCACATTTTGTATACAAAACCCCAACATACCGGCAGTAATTGAAGAACTACAAAGACTCAATCACTGCTTAATCATATTGTAAAGCATTTAAGGTTTTGTAAAACAGTTCACAAAAAGGTTTACAAAAAGCGGATAAACTCACATTGCTGTTTTAGACTTCTTCTAGGGTTTCCTGGTATTAATCTATAATTTACACAAATGTATATATGTTAGTATAATAACCCTTTATTTATATTAACGATACCCTCCCCGAGACGGTATTCCAACAACTACGTCGGACAGAACCACGACAGTTGTTACGGAACACTGGATCAATCGGGCAGCGTATCTAATACGTAACTGGGGTTATAATACTTACAACGGAGCATAACCTCGATAATTAGGGAGATATAATACCCGTATATTATGCCTACTACTTTAGAATTCGTTTAGAAAGAAAAGAAATGAGCGAGTAGACTGAAGATCCGATGCATGCTATTTATAGGGCTGAAAAAACGGGTTTCTCGCGGCCCGCGTAAAAGTAAGCGAAGGCTTACGCGGCCCGCGTCGTAGGGGGTTTAGGCTGTAGCTGATCCGGGTCATGACTAGGTTCAACACGCGTTATAACACGTGTCAACACAAGGGTTCGCCTGACCTTTAAGTTATCGCGGCCCGTGTAAGCTTAAGAGAAGGCTTACGCGCCCCGCGTAAACTTAAATTTTCTTGTTTTTTAATTATTTTTAATGATATTTTATATTTTGGGCTCGGTTATCACATACGGGGTGTATTTTAAGATATATAGGGGTATTTTAAAATATATTAGGGTATCAGAAAATTTTTAGGAAGGTTGTTATAAACAACAAGTAACAAGAATAAAACTAATAAAACTAATCAAACTAACCAATAATCAGCTAATCTTCTATTCGATATGATCGTCTATTCGTCTGTGACTCTGTTCGATGACTCGATGTGCTGCTGCCAATTCTGTTCGAACTTCGAAGATGATCTTCTGTTCAAACTAACAACCTGTTCGAACAATTATCAATCAAGCAATTTCGAACATTGTCTATTCATATGTTATTTTCGAACAATCAAACTAACAACCTGTTCGAACAATTATCAATCAAATAACAATCAAACAATTCTCAAACAAATAACAATCAAACCTGTATTTATGTCGCTTCTGAGAATTCTGTATTTATGTTCGATTTCGATGAGTAGTTCAGCCTTGTTCAAACGTTCTGCTGCTGCTGCCAATCAAAATAATTAAACAATCTTCGAACCTGTTCTATTCTATCTCTGCTCTGTGTTCGACGTCTGACTATAGTCGACGTTTGATATCCCTGAATCTGATTAAACTGCCGCCCATTTGATTCAATATTGGGCTATTATTTAGTTATTTGGGCTTATCTAATGCGCTATTATTTAGTTATTTATGCTTATTATCTAGTTTCTTATTGGGCTTATTATTGGGTTGTATTCATCGTCACCAACTAGGCTTATTATTAGTTTATAATTTTTTTTTGAGAGGTGTCCTCATAGTTGTTCAGGGGTGTCCTACGTATAAAAAAAAATAAAAATTACACTACTGGTAAAAACTTGAGCCGTAGCCCGTGCTACGCCTGACACAAGGCCAGGTCCGCCCTGATTCCCACTAGTGTGTGTATATATATTAATTTAACATATTATATATTAATTTGTTTATTAATTAAAAACCAACTAATTAATAACTTGAAGCTGTTGTCGTACCTATTTTCCTTATTTTATAATCAAGTATTTGCCAAAAGATCACACCCTGGAATTCCAAAGTTCATGTTACATAGCATCAGTTATCAGGTATTGTCTAAAGGGTAAATAAAAGTATCATACAGAGAATTATAATTTATTAATTTTGATTAGTATATTATTTAATTTATCTAAGTGTAATGGGTTAGTCCTAAGAATTTGGTTCAACGGTTAATTGGTCTGTTCTTCTCAGTGGAGACGCAAGTTCGATTCCCGTTTTAGCCATTTTTGATGGATATCTAGGTGAAGGGACGAATCGGGATTTTAATCCCGGGTTCAAACCTGACGGGGGAGAGGGTTTATGGATTTCATCCAGTTCTCATGCATCAGAGGGCACGATCTCATGACGGTCGAGGAGTTAACCTTGGAAATAACCTCGTGTAGAGTGAGTTTACACGTGAGATTCTTTGCCCTTTAAAAGAAAATATAATATAATGGGTTAGATTTGTTAGACCCTGACACGTGCATAGCTCAAAATTTAAGAATTAAAATATTATTTTGGTTTAAACATGATAGATTTTTTTTTTTTCTAAGAATAAACAAACTTGAAAAGAAGCAATCAAATTCCCAAAACCCCAAAAGAAAACGAGTCCGACGTGCACTCACAATTATATTAATACTTCCTAGAGTTTGACAATTGACACTAGTTCATCCAATTATTCACTTACACGTGAATAAAGATTTTTGGTTTATTATACAATCCAACTTGATCATATGTTTATGACATACAATTGAAATGAAATCCATATTTATGACATGCATGTGTTTTTATACTTTTATTGATTAACGTAAATACATGCTTAAATGAAAAGAGAACGCTATATCAAGTCATCAAGACACGTTAGCACCTAAGTTTGAGTTTAGAAAAATAAGTGAGCGGGAGACAAAATGTTTTTCTTTGAAGGTTTGAGTGTCTTTTTTTATATTTTTATAAATACGAATGACTGATAACATGCATGAGCGACTGATATACTTGTATACATACATATTTCCGGAATCATATTCCTTACACTTTGATTGGTTTTTATTACAAATTCATGTGGAAATGGTATTTATTTGTTTATTTGATGAATTTGTAAGAATTAGCGAAGAAACGAGCAAATTGGAAGCAAAAGCGGAGTTAAAACAAAGAATTGGTGAAAAGGGGGAAATTGAAAAGAGAAGAATAAAATATGTCAAAGATGGCCATCGTGGACCGTGAAGGAAAGTGGTTGCGGTCTGGGACGACTTGTCGAACCCAAAAATTAGGGTTTGCTTATTTTAGCCGTTTTGACGGAGTTTTACCCACTTTTTGACCCGTAAGGTTTAGAGGCTTTGGGTCGAACAATTGAAGTGCTTTTTGGTTGATGTTTCCTTGTTTTTTGATTTTATTCGATCCTCAGTCCATTACAAAACCTGTTTCAATCATCTTTCTACTTTTTAATGATCTGATTTGTTTCTAATCATGATTAGTAGCTAAACTTCTTGAACTACCTAGGTTTTGTAATAAATATTTTAAATAATTGGACCATAACGAGTAGCTAAACTTCTATTATTATATATATAATTTGTGAAGGCCTTAGCGCCAGTTGACTTTAATGGTTTTGAAATATGACCACAAGACTATTTCAATTTACACATCATTGGTCCCTCAGATTTAATCACTAACACCTTTGGTCCCTTTGGTTTAAACTACACATGTGAAACCTGCTGATCTTCGGCGAGTGCTCCACCACCTGAAAACCTCCAACGTCAGTGTTGTTGGCTTTTGAAGGCTTTAATCACACAGAGAAGACTACGTACAAAGAATGTGTTTACAAAACCCTAATTTCATTCATGCTAAAACTTACATTATATAGAATAAAATACATACCCACTAACCCACTAACTAATAGTTAGGGCCACTAACCCATTAACCCCACTAACTTAATCTTGCTAAACACTTCAACATAAAAAACACATGACTAATTAAAATACTTGACCCATAAAAAACATACTTTTAGACCCGACTTGACCCGTCAAGATTAATCTAACATTCACCTCCTTAATCTTGACATTTTGACCCGTTTCTTTCTTGCTCGTTGATTGAACCACATAGGTTCCGATCTTGCTCTTGCCATACGAACCGTTAAGGTTCGATTCTTTCTTTCTTTTGGCTACCGATATTCTTCTTTCTTTCTAATCGACGCCCTTTCTTTCTTTCTTCATTCTGACTGGTGTTTGCTCTTTCTTTCTTACCGCACCGGTCTCTTTCTTACTTTCTTGCGAGACCTTCTTTCTTTCTTGCGAAGCGACAGCCTCTTTCTTCTTTCTTGTGGCGCCTATTCTTTCTTTCTTTCTTTCTTTCTTTCTTTCTTAAGGATTCAATGATTTGAATCCGACTTTCTTTTTTGCTGATCTTGCTAGTTAACTTGTTTTAAACATGCTTCTTGCTTGCTATCCATTGCCAAAAATAGCCTTGCTACTCGTTCCAAACCGTGCTACTTTCTTGCTAGCTAGTTTGCCTTATGCATTTTCTTGCTATGACCACATATGGTTTTCATGCTACACTTGTTAACTTTCTTTAGCATCCATATATCAATGCCACTTGATACTCTTTCATTACCGATTCAGCACCAAAAGCAGCCCACAACACCCTTCCTGGATTACTTATTTTGTCTTGCTTTCTTCTCTTTCTTTGACAATAAGTATGGCCTTTAGAGGTGCTAGGCTACTAGGTTCCCCCTTTTTTTTCTTCCACCGCAACAACCTCAAAAGTCAAACCTTGCACAAGTGCACAACCACCGTTTTCAATTCTGAATATTTAATTCATACTTATCTCAAACAAGACCGAATGAACCTTCGTCTCTTCTTACTTTAATTCTTTCCATATTCCTTCAACTTGCGTCATCTTGTTTCAATATCTTGCGGCTGATTATCGGGACTCGCTACTTCTCCTTTCTTTTTCTTCTCGTGACCAGAACTATTTTCCTCATGCTTCGATCACCAATAATCTCTTTCTTGAGCACCCTGCTGCGAATTCTTTCACTCTTATGCGTCTTTTTCAGCCCCGCAGCCAAGGGCTGCTCTCTTACTCTAAGACGACTCTCAAACCAGCCTTCTCTTTCTTGCTACGAATCAGGTATGAGCCTAGGGCTCTGATACCAATTGTTGGCTTTTGAAGGCTTTAATCACACAGAGAAGACTACGTACAAAGAATGTGTTTACAAAACCCTAATTTCATTCATGCTAAAACTTACATTATATAGAATAAAATACATACCCACTAACCCACTAACTAATAATTAGGGCCACTAACCCATTAACCCCACTAACTTAATCTTGCTAAACACTTCAACATAAAAAACACATGACTAATTAAAATACTTGACCCATATAAAACATACTTTTACCGGCCCGACTTGACCGAGTGCAATGGCGCAAATGACCGTATTGCCCTTCGTCAAAAAAGAAAGTATATGAAACGCCCATCTTTGTCAAACGATCAAAACGACACAACATGATAACGTTCTTTACTAACATTGGTATTTTTACAAAAATACCCTTACCAAAAATCGAACCGAATTTAAAAATTTTAAAACATTCATCCAACGGTTCGATAGTCATAAACTTCACAACTAACTTACATCAATTTGTCATACTAACAAAATACCATAAAAGCTAAATTTACAAGGTTTCAAAAGTTAACATTAAGTTTCAACCCGTTTGACAAATCTTGCATTCGGAAGCGCGTATAGGCCTTGTAGAGTGTTCGTTCCAAGCCGTCGAGTTCAAGCATGCGATTTACCTACATCCATAACAACTTACATGTTAGTTCATTTAAATTACATTACTAATGCAACTTTTCTTACTTCTTTATTCGACCCGTTACCAAGTCAAATTACCCTTTCATTCATCCTTCACAAATAACAACTCCAATTAAATGGATATTGCACATTTCCATCTCTATCATCATGAATAATTAACGTTTCGTCCGACCCGCTCATACGGGTCATTTGCTTAGACTCACATCCATCTTTTACATACTTTGCTAGTTTGACTTTTTAAAAGTCAACACATAGCCATTACAATCGCCTTGCGTTTCCATCTTATTTGACCCGTTTAACTACGGGTCCTTACATCATCAACATAATTTACTTTTCATACTTTCGACCCGTTCATACGGGTCATCGAATATACCTTCCATTTTAACCCAATACTTCACCAATTTCCTCGTTATGACATTAACCATAAATCTCAACATGGACTTCAATCAATTTACATTATAAGAACATAAAAAAAATCTAGATTCTAACAAAGCGAAGTTCATAAGAACTTACCTTAGCCTTGTTTTTCCTTTGCTTGTGATCGACTTGAACTTTCTTCCTTTCTTGTTCCTAAACATGGCATCATACCGTTTAGAATTTAAATAAACTTTCATTTCACATTTTTACCCCTTTGAACCATCATAACAACAACTTAACATAATCACATTCTCTTTGATTATCATTACATATTGACAACAAATGTCTAAATTAAACTTATCAAATTCAGCCCAAGGCATTTCATCGAGCACCTAGTGTGCATACAACTTAACAAGCATAATGTACAAGCATTATAAGCATATTCCTACCAAGTCTTTTCCAAATCATGGCAATCATCATTAACACATAATTTCTTCAAATTCTCAGGTTTATCTAACATCAATAAGCATAATTCAATTTCACATATCATATTACAACTAACATTACTCAAGATTATCATACTACATGATCCTACTACTACAAATGGGTTTTACTTCAAATCATCAAAATGGTCATAATCAAGCATAATTCATCTTCTACATGATAATTCTAACCAACATTCATGCTTAATTTCATGGATTGATTACAACCCTCTTCATGAAAGATCATCAAATCGTAAAGTTTAACTTACCTTATGTTTAGAACACTTAGATGAACAAGAACCCTAATTCATGCATTTGATTTCAGCCCTATAACATCTTTGATTGTTGAATTTTTTGTTGTTGTTGAAGGTGAAGGTTTTTCTCATTCTATCTCTCTCTCTCGTACGATATACACACATACACACACACTGCACTTTTTTTTGTTTTTAACTTTCATTCAATTATTCACTTTCAGCCCTTATAGTTTTCAATTGTTATTTATTTAAGCACAACTTCCATCCCCTCTACACAAGAGTCACTCTTACTATGACTAACTTGGTTAGTCATTTTTACTTATTTACTAGCGCATAATTTAGCTTTCATTTAACAAAAAAAAATTTACATTTGCATTATTCTTTTTTAAACACATCAAGATTAAAATATCATATCAAGACTTCTAAAATTTTGGGGTGTTACAAGTCTACCCCCCTTAAAGAAGGTTTCGTCCCCGAAACCTGAATACATACCTTCTGACAGGTCTACCAGTATCCCTTCGTAATTACACACCTCGAACTTCGACAACATGCTTTCATTCGATCATCCATCATGATGAATCGGACAACATGCTTTCATTCGATCATCCATTATGCTTTCATTCGATCATCCATCACGCTTGCATGATTCAATGCTATCCTATTACATTATTCCATGATCATCGTTCATTCGTTCAAGCTGATTTCTTAAAACTTATCTGTCAAGTTAATCATTCCCGCATACCTCTAACATCTACTTAGGGAAATAATTATCATAATATTCATACTTGTTCATTTCTATTCAATCATATAAAGTCACAAGTCATACATCATTTAATAGTTGATAACTATTTAGCTTCTACATACATCCCATCCTTCCTGGGCCAATATCAAGCAAAAATTTATTTCATGGCGCTTGCTTGATAATTTCTTTCATACTTTTCTTGCGATACCTACATGTGATCTCTATCCGAGACCAATATTTCTTTCATTGTGTCACACCCCGATATTTCCACATATCACCGGTGGGCCCGGTGGGGAGTATCGTGACGTAGTTGATATTATCATGGTCAATCACACACAGAATAGCACCGCGGAAGTCTTGGAATATAAAATATTATTACAAACTCAATGTCTGAAAATATCCAAGTATTTCTTATAGACGAGTCTGTAATATTAAATCCACTGGAGGATCATTACAGCATGTATAAAATGAAGCTTAGCAGACTTTATGGCATCTTTAAGGATTTGCAAGATCCTCTTTTTCGACACCGAGCAACTCCCAGCCTATTACGAGTAGTACCTGCCACTTAGCCTTTTGAAAATACGTCAGTTTTCACTGGTAAATACAATTTAACCGACTCATTTGAAAAGAGTTTATGAAAATTGATTTAAGTGCACAAGGCACAAAACCTTTTATAACTTGGGACAATTCTTAATAAAATCTTGTATACTGAATTACATGTTTACCGTACATCTGGGGCCCAGTACAGAGACTGAGACATGATTAAACGACACACCACTTTTAAAACCCATAAAGGAGTTATCCCCAACTTGTGGGTAATTAATAATTTATTATTGGCATCTTTTCGGTGTATGCCTACACCTTGCGCATCGGTCGTGGCCATTTCCAAATGAATGAGCCAAGGATATATCCAGGACACGGTCGTTAACCCCCAATGTTTAAGTCATCAACAGAACAGTATCAAAACAGGTTTTGTGGATTTCTAGCCACAATCCGGCATTTGATTGATCCACACCCGACCAAGCGGTATAAATTTACCGTATCCCAAGCCCGTATAAGGGAAAATAAGTTAAAAGTATTTACCTGAGCTAATACTTGATTCACAGCATAATAACTCAGTCGTATCCAATCTATCTAAATGCAGGTAGCTTTTACCGGGTGGCTCTAGTCTGGAGTGATGGTAATATATAACCAATTCAGAATGCTACTGGTCTTATTTAAGTCGTAGACTTAGACCGGCTAGCTCAAAGTATCTAGAGCGGTACGATACGCTAGATTAAGCGATGACCAGAATAGAATGTTATTTAGACCCAACAAGTTTGGATACTTGTATATTATGGGTAAACTAAACACATTCCGGATTTTGAGATAAAAACGATAAGGTTAAACCCGTTTCGGCAAACATACGTAAACTAGTTACATAAACCGATCCGAACGCGTAGAATGAGTAACGGGTAACCAAATGAATCATATACAAGTTCCATATGTTATTATGCTTAGAATATGTCAATACATCAGTAGGATGTCAACATATATGCCCAAAAAGTATTTAAAACCATTTTAAGTCCCTAAGGGCATTTTGGTAATTTTAATACTTATAAAAGAGATTTTATGACAAACTGTAGTTCTGGTCCTTTCTAATCAGTAAAAATATTTAATTTATCTCATTACATCAATAAGATATCATACATATGTGAGATTTACCATTTATGGCCAAACTATGCCCCGAAAGGGTATTTTGGTCATTTCACATATGCTTTTACGGGCATTTTTGGAAGTCTGAGTTCACGACTTATGCCTACTGAAATAATATTAAAATTTATTTAAAAATTCAGTAGGTAACAAGTCTTAGGTGTTAATTATGGTTTAAAACCATACTATGCACCTAAATAGCGTAAAAATCGCTAATTGACGATAATTAAGGGGTTTTATGTAAATCTGAGATTTTGATCAGTTTTGAATGCTCAAAATAATTTATTTAATATATGAAATCAGTAGAAAAAGGTTTGGCATTCAAATCATTTGTAAATCTCATTTTATGCATGAAAAGGGTATTATCGTCATTTACCGAATAATACAAGAACTCTATGACATGATCAATTTATAATCTGATCAATAACTCCAACAATCCCTAAAAATAATATCTTAACAGTAGGTAATGAGTTTTGGGTCAAAATCCAAGTTTAAACATGCTTTATACAAGATATCGCAATTTACTTAGTTAAAAGCTTCTAATTACGATATCGAGCGTAACTCCTATTTGGGACCAAGAACTGATGTCAAATTTTTGGGACAAGTCCAAATATCAGTAACAAAGGTTTTTGTCCTCTCATATTCTTAAAAATCTCATTTGTATGTCAAAAGGGCATTTACGACATTTATAAGCATATTAACAATCAAGAGCATATAATTCGAACCACTAAGGACCAAGCAATATAACTTCAGGGAGTTATGCTACTGAATGAAATGGTCCTAATGGAAGCTTAAAACATGGGAGATTTAAGCTTTAACGGATCAGAACTGAAAGTCAACGCAAAAGTCAAGCTTTTGCGACTTTCGGTAATAAACTGACCTTAGACAGATAATTGTCGGGTTAGACCTGGTCAAACATGTTCAAATACTAATTACCAAGTCATTAGAATGTTAAAATATAATTTATGACCCCTGGTTTATTAGTTTTAATTAATATTCACAAATCTGCCAAGTTTGACTTTTTACCTAAACGGTTTGACCCGACAATTAACTAAGCAAACGAAGGAATTAGGAGGTGCCCTTTTAGGGGTTAATCACCTACCTAAATATGGTCACATACCCACATTCAATTCGATCAGTGGCTGGACCATGAGAGTTTAAATCAAAAGTCAACGCTAATTTACGATACTTGACTTTTCGGTCTATAGAACTATGAAACTGAACTATAAGATGGGCTAAGGTACTTACAAAGGGTCCATACTAACTTTTCTACAAAAATATAAGTCCCAATCAGATGAGGAGCTCCAGATTTGTGAGATAGAATGATAGAATGAGAGGTGTGATGAAAATGGGTGAACTAGCTTCCTATTTATAGTTTTTTGGGTGTTGATTGGATGATTAACAGGTGTTTGTAGGGCCCCTAAGATGATGACAAGTGTCTAGCAACGTGTCTTAAGTCGGTTTACAGCCCATAGATTCGAATACATTGAGATAAGTGGTTTGATTGGGCTGCAAGCAAATTTTTCGTCACTGGCACTTGCTTACGGACCTGGTCAGCAAACCTGAAGTTTCAACAGTTGGCAGTTTTGGCCCCTGAATGCGTATTGTTGAGTTTTGGCACATCTAACACCCGCTAACCCTATTTTTAAGCTCTATAAGGAACTTAAAGTATATTTAACTTCAACCATGCTCAAAAACATGTCGGAAGTCGGTTCGTTTGGTCGTACGGTCACGTTGTTCGTCTAATTACGACGAAACGCGGACGGACGCGAAAAACGATCCAAACGACGCGACGAATGGAATTTTATCAAGCCAAACACTAAAATAAAATATTTTAGTGCTTACATAAATTTTTGGGTGTCCGGAGATATTCAGAATGTGAGATATGCGCGAAAGTGCAAACTTGTGCACTTTTTTTGACACTTTTAGTCCCTGCATGACTTAAAAGTTTATTTTTGCGCACCAAACACCTCCAAGCCTATATCTAAGCTATATAAAGAATAATTAGGGTATGATTAACTCATGTTAATATTCCGGAAGGTCCGTTACCATACGAATCGGCATACTTTTGCAGTTTGACGCAGTTAGTCCTTTAATTGCGCAAAGTAGCGCGAAACGTTGTTTAATGATATCCAAGCCTTCCATGGCCCATAATGGGCATTCCCAAGAATATACTTAAATATTACTACACTCCTATTTGCTTAAATGGTCACTGAAAGGCGTAGATTCAAAAGTTGACGCTTTTGGTCCTTCTAATGCGCAAACTTGCGCGTATCATCATTTAATGGCATCGAAGCCCTATGTAGCCCATATTAAGGATTCTCAAAAGTATGATGACACATCAAAATGCTTCGGGTTCATTAAAAGGTCATTTAAAGGTGTAATTAAACATGTTGACGCTTTTAACCCCTCTAACTTACAAACTTGCGCGTAATTTCACTTGTTGGCATAAAAGCCTTGCATAGCCAATATTAGGCATTCTCGAGAATATGATGAAAACATAATGAAGCTCTCGGTTCGTTAAAAGGTCACTCAGAGGTAAGAATTAACATGTTGACACTTTTAACCCTTCGACGCACAAACTTCCACATAATTACGCATACGGCTCCTCTCGTCCAACAAGTGGCTCATTTGAGAATACGGACACCGTATAAGGTCACTCAGAGGCTTAGTTTAAGCATGTTGACACTTTCAGTCCATTTAAAATCAAGGTTTTCGATTTTGACGAAAATAGTCCCTCATAGTCAACGTTTGACTTTATTAGGGTTCATTACACGTGTCACCACACCATTGGACACGATTTTACGAGGTGTTACACATTGATAATCTGTCATATCTGCATGGTTAACCACAATTTAATGTATACATTTATACAAGTCGGGTGTATATTATCTTGCTCTAACTTCGTTACCATCTATCCCTTGGTTACAAGGGCCAACATAAGGCTTTAATCACGCTATCAATATGATCAAGTAATTAATACTCACATTTGTGTAACTCATATTACACTCAAGGTGTCATACGTAACTATACTAGTCATCACATTCCATAGCTGTCATACATACGTCATTCCTTCTAGCAATTGTAATGCTAAGGCAACTACCTAACATTGTACCACAATGGATTAATTCTTACCTATATGCTTACTAAGGTTTCGTTATATACAAGATTATAAACTTATTACACATGCCATTCCATTCCACGTATGAGTACATAAAACTTGGTACAACCATTCATTCGATAATTTAGATTACACTCTACCTCGTAGGGTCGTCTTATAATACGAACCATGAATCTTAGGTATACTGTAACACCCTAAATTTTACCCTTGAAATTTATAATAGTTTGTACCATTTCTAGTAAAATATTGTTTACAAAACCTGACTTTCATAATAAAGTTCATATGAAACAAAGTTAATCACTAATAACTATGCTGTAACATTTAAAAAGATGTTCAAAACACGTGTTTAAAACCCATACACAAGAACTACAAAAGATTCAAAACATAGCGGAAGCTTCATGAGTCATGTTCGGTTCTTTGACGTTGCTTGACCTCCGTCCGTAAAGTCCATCTAGTCTCCTAGGGTCAAAAACCAATGAAATATTAGTTTTTGACTTAAACATATAAGACTTAATTATATGATTCAACATCAAATATAAAAAAAAAGGAAAAAGAAGATTTCAGGTCCCACCGTAAATTACGGTGTTACCGTAATTTACGGTAAGTGCTGGAAGTCTCTGGTCCACCGTAAATCAGTGGGAAATCACCGTAAGACACATGACCTCTACCGTAAATTACGGTATAACCGTAATTTACGGTAGTTCCTGGAAAATTATGTTTTTTGTTTGGTTTGTTTATCTTACTCAAACCAATTTTCCGGACTCCGCTTTTCTAAGAAACCGTTGCATTAAATTCTCATATTTCCAACATATTATACCTAAACCAATATCAAAGAGCAAATCATCATACTCCAAAACATTAACCACGCTTTACATGCTTATTCGACCCGTTGGCTCGTCTAGAGAATCCTCCCATATGACGACTACCATCGAGTTCCAACCGAGTTTGACAAATATTTTAATATAGTACCTCTCTACTTAATTCTAACCATTTTTGTTCTAAAATTCAAATACGTATATACAATCATCAAAATCTACTAAATGTAACGGACCAAGTTACATACCTTAGTGTACGCCTTTCAACCGCAAATCACTACCGGCTTGTCCACTTGATGTCCCGGTATCCTTTCCTATAGAGTTCAAATCAAGACTTGTTTAGAACTCTATTTAAACCTTACTTCGCATAATACACCGAAACATCGTAATTATGCGTTAAATCATTAGATTTCTATTTCAAGCCTTCTTTGAGGCATTTTCACAAACACCTTAAAGGCAGATTTTTCATATGATTATGTGACAAGTTTATAACTTATCATTTAGCCCTAATCTCACCTCTATCAACAATTTTACATGATTGTTAGCCTTTAAATTTCTGAAATCACTTTCAAGTTGTCAAATTACACAAGATTAGCATGCACAACTCTAGTATTCATTAATTAACACGTAACCCATTAATCACCTACAATGGTGATCATGGTTTCCACTAAAATTTTACATGATCTCAGCTTGTGTTTGTTTAGGGTTTATCCTTAGACACTACAAGTGTTCCACAATCATCATAACATACACATGCAACCCTAATTCCAGATTTTTCCCAAATTATCAAAATTTCAAGTTGAGAGAAATCCTTAAATTTTACATACCTTGTAATCCTCTTGTGATGAGGATCACGATTCTATGCTCGGATTTTCGTTTGGACCAGATTTGCTCCTTCAATTTGTGAATTTTAGTAGAATTCTAGGTTTGATAGAAGGTGGGTGTCGCCCCTGATAGTTCTGGTCGACCAGGGATTTCAAGTGGGGGTTAAGTTTGTGTTTTATTTGTTTATTAGAATTAAAGTTTCAATTTTTAACAACTTAAACCCCTCTACTTTGATCAACATTGTTTTTAGTGGATTTTAACTCTACTTTATGGTTATTTCTAGACTTTTAACTAATTAGGTTAAAATTCCTAGTTAGTAACTTCTCGTTTATTTAAACCTTACTAATTCCAGTTTTTTTTTTTTTTTTTTTTTACATTTTTCGGGGTGTTACAAGTCCACCCCCCTTAAAAGGGTTTCGTCCTCGAAACCGTATTACGTACCAAATAAAGTAGGGTGAAGACGTCGCATCTCCTCTTCGGACTCCCATGTAGTGTCCGAACCCTTCCTATGCTCCCATTTGACTTTGACTTGATCAATTTGTTTATTTCGTAAGCGTTTGACCTTTCTGTCTAAAATTTCAACCGGTCTCACCGCATAATTTAGACTATTATCCACTTCGATATCATCGTAATGGATATATGTCGTTTCGTCTGCTAGGCACTTTCTTAATTGCGATACGTGAAACGTGCCATGGATCCCACTTAGCTCCTCCGGTAATTCAAGACGGTAAGCTACTTTGCCAACTCTCCCGATAATTTTAAATGGCCCGATAAACCTTGGGCTTAACTTCCCCCTTTTTCTAAATCTAATAATGCCTTTCCATGGGGACACTTTTAGCATGACCATGTCACCGACTTGAAATTCGATTGGCCTTTTCCTTTTATCAACATACGCCTTTTGCCTGTCTTGAGCCGCTTTCAAGTGTGCCCGAACTTTATCGATCTTTTCGTTCGTGGCTCGTACTATATCTTGGTGGGCGAGTTCACGTGGACCCACTTCACCCCAACAAACCGGGGTTCGACACTTCCTACCGTAAAGCATTTCGTATGGTGCCATTTTAATACTAGATTGGTAACTGTTGTTATACGAAAATTCGACTAACGGTAGGTGAACATCCCAACTGCCTCCAAAGTCGATTATACACGCCCGTAGCATATCTCCCAATATTTGTATCCTTCTTTCACTTTGTCCATCCGTTTGAGGATGGTACGCAGTGCTAATGAACAATTTGGTCCCCATTTGTTCTTGAAAATCACGCCAGAAATTCGAAGTAAACCGGGTATCCCTATCGGACACGATGGACACCGGCACTCCATGACGTGCTATGATTTCATTGGTATAGACTTCTGACATCTTTTCTGACGTATAAGTCTCACGAATCGGAATGAAGTGAGCACTTTTCGTCAATCTATCCACCACTACCCATATGGCATCAAAACCACGATTCGTCTTAGGCAACTTAGTTAACAGGTCCATTGTAATATGTTCCCATTTCCAAACCGGAATTTCTAACGGTTGAAGTTTGCCGTATGGTTTCTGGTGCTCCGCCTTGACTTGTAAACATGTCAAGCATTTTTCCACATATTTCGCCACGTCCCTCTTCATTCTGGGCCACCAATAATTTTGTTTCAAATCATTATACATCTTGGTTGCACCCGGATGAATCGAATAACGGGATTTATGAGCTTCGTTAAGTAGAAGCGCCTTTACTCCACAAGTATGTGGGACCCATATCCTTCCGGATCGAGTCTTCAACCCGTGATTCCCATCCGACAAATCTTTCAATTGGCCGATTATTCTTTCTTTCTTCCAATTCTCTTCTTTTACTGCTTCTAACTGCGCCTCTCTAATACGTTCAAGTATACCCGAGGTCACCACGAGTTGCATCGACCTCACTCGTATTGGAACATAGTCCGCTTTTCTGCTTAGAGCGTCCGCTACCACGTTTGCTTTTCCGGGGTGATAATGTATCTCACAGTCGTAGTCCTTCACCGTTTCCAGCCATCGCCTTTGTCGCATATTTAACTCCTTCTGATCAAAGAAGTATTTCAAGCTCTTGTGATCGGTGAATATGGTGCACTTTACCCCATACAAGTAATGCCTCCATATTTTTAATGCAAACACTACCGCTGCCAATTCGAGATCGTGCGTGGGGTATTTCTTCTCGTGTATCTTCAATTGTCTCGAGGCATAGGCTATTACCTTGCCCCGTTGCATCAACACGCAACCGAGCCCCGATAATGAAGCATCCGAATAGACCACCATGTCTTCGACTCCGTCCGGCAATGTCAGTATCGGAGCTTGAGTTAGCTTTTCTTTTAGCGTTTGAAACGCTTTTTCTTGATCGATTCCCCAAATAAACTTTGCTTTCTTTTGGGTTAGTTTCGTTAGCGGCGACGCAATCTTGGAGAAATCTTGAATGAATCTCCTATAGTACCCTGCAAGCCCCAAAAAGCTTCTAATTTCTGAAGGGTTCTTCGGGGGTTTCCATTTTGACACAGCCTCTATCTTTGACGGATCCACCAATACTCCGTCGGCATTTATGACATGGCCTAAAAATTGAACCTCTCGTAACCAAAAGGCACATTTAGAGAATTTTGCATATAACTTCTCTCGCCTAAGTGTCTCTAACACTTCTTGTAAATGGTGTGCGTGTTCAGCTTCATTTTTCGAGTACACCAAGATATCATCGATAAACACGATGACCGACTTATCCAACATTGGCTTGCAAACCCGGTTCATGAGGTCCATGAAAGCAGCGGGTGCATTTGTTAGCCCGAACGACATCACGAGGAATTCGTAATGTCCGTACCTCGTGCGGAAAGCCGTCTTCGGCACATCTTCTTCTTTGACCTTTAGTTGGTGATACCCCGATCTAAGGTCAATTTTGGAAAACCAATTCGCACCTTGTAGTTGGTCGAATAAATCATCTATCCTCGGGAGCGGGTATCGGTTCTTTACCGTGAGTTTGTTTAACTCCCGGTAATCAATACACATACGCATGCTCCCGTCTTTCTTTCTCACGAACAATACCGGCGCGCCCCAAGGAGACACACTCGGCCTTATGAATCCCTTGTCAAGCAGGTCTTGGATTTGGGACATCAACTCTTGTAGTTCCGACGGTGCAAGTCGGTACGGGGCTTTTGCTACGGGTTTCGCGCCCGGAATCAATTCGATCCCGAACTCTACTTCCCGTTCAGGCGGTATCCCCGGTAAATCTTCCGGAAAAACATCTTCATAATCTCGTACTACCGGTACATCTCCAATCCTTCGTGATTCTTTTTCTGGCTCATTAGCGTATATCATAAATGCCTTGCATCCTCGCTTCATGAGCTTGTGAGCTTTCAACATTGAACATACTATGGGGTTGCCTCCTTTTTCGCCATAAATGGTGACGTGTTTTCCGCTCGGAGATGTTAGTTTTATCTCTTTGCGAAAACACACGACCTTTGCATGGTATTGAGATAGCCAATCCATCCCCACGACTACTTGGAATTCTCCCATCGACATCGGGATTAGATTTATCAAATATTCTTCATCATCGATGCTCAGTTTACAATTTTCACATACATCACAAACAATAAAGCTTTTGTTATTACCTATCTCTACTTCTAAAGGCACAGGTAATTTGGTTAGAACAAATGAAGGATGTCGAATAAACCCATATGAAACAAAGGATTTATTCGCACCCGTATCAAATAACACGTGTGCAGGAATTGAATTTACAGCAAATATACCTGAGACCACGTCAGGTTCAACCTTTGCTTCTGCGGCAGTTAGTTGGAAAGATCTTGCCTTTGCTTTCGGGGCTTCACCTTTCGATTCTTGCCCATCTTTCTTTCCAACCAGTTCCGGGCATTCCGACTTTTTGTGACCCGTTCGATAACAATTGTAACAAACCGTCACCTTCTCCGGGCACGACATAGCCATATGTCCCGTTTTCTTGCATATGGGACAAGGCTTATCCTTGTAACGACATTCGCCTTTATGATTCTTCCCACAAATTTTGCAACCTGATGTACTACCTTTAGCATCTGATTTCTTTGCTGATTCATTCGTTCTTGCTTTCTTGGCAGGGCTTGGATTCACATCTTGTGCCCTTCGTTAACCCCGTTCTATACTCTTCTTCAATTCAATCTCCCTTTCCCGAGCAGCATTGACAATCTCGGTAAGGGTCTCGTACTTTGAAGGGGTTATGAACTCTCTATATTCTGCGCTTAGCATGTTATGATAATAATAGACCTTTTGCTCTTCATTCGTTATCAAATCATCATAGAACTTCATCTTGTCCATAAACATCCCCGTGATCTTGTCTATGGATTCACCTTTGTGTCTGAGTTGCATGAACTCTTCCTTGATTTTATTTATGACCGCCTTGGGACTATGGTGTTTAAGAAATGGCGTCTTAAACTCCTCCCATGTCATGGCCTTAGCTACTTCACTTCCAATCTCCTTCTTTTTGTTATCCCACCAGTCTTTCGGTTGGCCTCTTAATTGACCCGTACCATAAGCTACGTAGTCATTTTCATCACAATGAGTTCTCTCGAATACTCCTTCGATATCACTTAGCCATCGTTGGCACACGATTGGATCAACCTCCCCATTATATATTGGTGGTTTACATGCCATGAATTCCTTGTATGAACAAGGCTTTCGTCCACCATGCTTTTCCTTTGTTGAATTGGAATCATCTTCCAATTTCTTGATTCTCCCTTCCACTATTGATAAAACCGTGTTTTGAATTTTATCAATAAAGCCCGACAAACTGTTTTCGATCGCCTTTCCAACCTCTTCGGCAATCACTTCTCTCATTTGTTCGGTGACTCTTGGCACCGCATTATCATTACCTCCATCAGCCATCTCGATTTCTGAAATGTTTACATAGATTGTTAAACATTCCATTTATAACACATGCTTTACTTGTTTTGATTTAATCAAGTTCATAACTCGATTTAATCATTCTTGTTTCAATTCAATCAAGTTCGTAACTTGATTTAATAATTCTTGTTTCAATTCAATCAAGTTCGTAACTTGATTTAATAATTCTTGTTTCATGCATTTCTTGTTTTTGAGTGAGCTTATACACACTCTTTTCATTTTCATGCATATTTATTCATTTCTCATTCTATACGTAATACATAATTTATTAACAGAATAAGTTAACACTTACCGGACGATCGATCAAGCTTGAACCGAACACTTATTGACAACCTTGAGCTCTGATTACCAACTTGTAACACCCTAAATTTTACCCTTGAAATTTATAATAGTTTGTACCATTTCTAGTAAAATATTGTTTACAAAACCTGACTTTCATAATAAAGTTCATATGAAACAAAGTTAATCACTAATAACTATGCTGTAACATTTAAAAAGATGTTCAAAACACGTGTTTAAAACCCATACACAAGAACTACAAAAGATTCAAAACATAGCGGAAGCTTCATGAGTCGTGTTCGGTTCTTTGACGTTGCTTGACCTCCGTCCGTAAAGTCCATCTAGTCTCCTAGGGTCAAAAACCAATGAAATATTAGTTTTTGACTTAAACATATAAGACTTAATTATATGATTCAACATCAAATATAAAAAAAAAGGAAAAAGAAGATTTCAGGTCCCACCGTAAATTACGGTGTTACCGTAATTTACGGTAAGTGCTGGAAGTCTCTGGTCCACCGTAAATCAGTGGGAAATCACCGTAAGACACATGACCTCTACCAACCGTAATTTACGGTAGTTCTTGGAAAATTATGTTTTTTGTTTGGTTTGTTTATCTTACTCAAACCAATTTTCCGGACTCCGCTTTTCTAAGAAACCGTTGCATCAAATTCTCATATTTCCAACATATTATACCTAAACCAATATCAAAGAGCAAATCATCATACTCCAAAACATTAACCACGCTTTACATGCTTATTCGACCCGTTGGCTCGTCTAGAGAATCCTCCCATATGACGACTACCATCGAGTTCCAACCGAGTTTGACAAATATTTTAATATAGTACCTCTCTACTTAATTCTAACCATTTTTGTTCTAAAATTCAAATACGTATATACAATCATCAAAATCTACTAAATGTAACGGACCAAGTTACATACCTTAGTGTACGCCTTTCAACCGCAAATCACTACCGGCTTGTCCACTTGATGTCCCGGTATCCTTTCCTATAGAGTTCAATTCAAGACTTGTTTAGAACTCTATTTAAACCTTACTTCGCATAATACTCCGAAACATCGTAATTATGCGTTAAATCATTAGATTTCTATTTCAAGCCTTCTTTGAGGCATTTTCACAAACACCTTAAAGGCAGATTTTTCATATGATTATGTGACAAGTTTATAACTTATCATTTAGCCCTAATCTCACCTCTATCAACAATTTTACATGATTGTTAGCCTTTAAATTTCTGAAATCACTTTCAAGTTGTCAAATTACACAAGATTAGCATGCACAACTCTAGTATTCATTAATTAACACGTAACCCATTAATCACCTACAATGGTGATCATGGTTTCCACTAAAATTTTACATGATCTCAGCTTGTGTTTGTTTAGGGTTTATCCTTAGACACTATAAGTGTTCCACAATCATCATAACATACACATGCAACCCTAATTCCAGATTTTTCCCAAATTATCAAAATTTCAAGTTGAGAGAAATCCTTAAATTTTACATACCTTGTAATCCTCTTGTGATGAGGATCACGATTCTATGCTCGGATTTTCGTTTGGACCAGATTTGCTCCTTCAATTTGTGAATTTTAGTAGAATTCTAGGTTTGATAGAAGGTAGGTGTCGCCCCTGATAGTTCTGGTCGACCAGGGATTTCAAGTGGGGGTTAAGTTTGTGTTTTATTTGTTTATTAGAATTAAAGTTTCAATTTTTAACAACTTAAACCCCTCTACTTTGATCAACATTGTTTTTAGTGGATTTTAACTCTACTTTATGGTTATTTCTAGACTTTTAACTAATTAGGTTAAAATTCCTAGTTAGTAACTTCTCGTTTATTTAAACCTTACTAATTCCAGTTTAAGGTTTTTTTTTTTTTTTTTTTTTTTTTTTTTTTACATTTTTCAGGGTGTTACATATACAAACTCTAACTCGTGAACATTTCTTTAGAGATTTACGTATTCTTTATTTTATATTCCACGCAATCCTTCTTTATGTAACATTCTACCTCTCTAATAGTTATGCAATCTAGTATTTTCATTCTAACTTCCTTCAACGTTAACCTTTCACATTATCCATACAATTCCTTCTAATCATTCTAAATTTGGTATACTAAGCATGTACTCTGCTTTCTTACCAGTTCCTTACTTTCCTTTCGTTTCCACTACCCATTTTCCCGATATGCGGGTCGACTCTTGCTATCTTTCCACAATGACATTTAGTAATTCCATCGCTATTAGTTGTTTGCTAATTCATTCCATACCTTTCTCCTATTGCACTTTGATTTGCACATTAGCTTATGTTTTTCAGTCATTTACAAAATTTCTTTCGTATGCAATATCTAGTTATCCACCTTACTTCGACTAGTTTAATGATTTACTTCCAAGCCATATTACATGTTCAACTTCATCAATTGAAGTCCATAACCTTTGGTCATTACCCTTTCTATTCCTACAGTATGGACTAACTCGCATATTTGTACTCTCTCGTTGATTTTGGACATACTTATGCAAACGTTGTTCTTGTCATCCCATTTCTTTTATATCCTTTATTAATAAGTCCAACATGTAATTATCTTTACACGTTGGGCCACCTCCATCATTCTTGAAATTAGTTCATATCATTTAAACTTTCAATTTCAAATATACTTACTATCATTTTACCATTTCTTACAGAATTCCTATCCTTGTAAGTGCTTAAATCATCCATCTAGGTGTTAGCCCATTATTCATTCTAATCCTCATGAGTTTGATCACTACATGCTTAATACGTAATGCATTCAGCGCATAATTCTTCCATCATAAATCTTTTATTACCTCAACATCTCTCTATGTATATCTATTTACTTACACTATCACATGATACCATATTTGTCATATGTTTTACTCTTACTCGTATATCTCGTTTAGGTCTACCATGGTTAACTATCAACATATCCTTATTCATATTCTCACAACTAGCTACAACCTATTTCCATGTACATTCACATATACAACACCTATATATATGTATTTACATTCCTTTAGTCCAACATCATGCTTGACCGACCAGGCTACCTGTGCCACTTACCTATTATGTTTATACTAATCTTTAGTTAAGTGGAGAAAAGCATCTCCTCATTTGCTTTCATACATTCCTTCCCACCTAAAGACTCTAACTTTTATCCGTCTATAACCCCTTCTTAAGGTTCTATCCGTGCTTACCACCCGGATACAATCCTTCCGTTTTGGCTGTTCATTTGGGCATTTCATTCAAGTTTGTTTGACCCGTTTTTGCTTATGGGTTAGAACATCTTCTTTTGTACCTTTCTTCCTTATATGCTGATTCACTCTCATCTACGGGTTCAACCCGTTCATTTCCACATTTCTTTCTTTCATCACATCATCCTCCATCCCGTCTCATGTGACACGTCTCGTAGCCACCTTCTATATTCAACTTCAAGTGTTGCTTCCCAACGCTATATTCTACATTCTATTTCACGTGTCGTGTTTTCACTTAAATATCTTCCTTTAAAATTTTCATTCTACTAACATTTACTCTTCATTTGACAAGATTTTCATCCTTAGGTCCATACTACACTCAAAACTCTATCATTCTCTAATGTTCAACACTTTCTAAGCTTGATCATACTCATCATTCAAACATTTCACTACATTCTAGGTGTAAACATACTCATTTTTCATCCATTTCATTACATTCTAGGACCATACCAACTTCTTCCGCAATCATTGCTTTTATTCCTTTTTACCGTGCCAATTGTTATCGTTTGTATTCCCTTCATCCATCATCTACATTAAATATTTTTTTTACATTCATTACTTGATATACTTTTTATGTTATCTCAAGTTACATTCATGCATTCATACTCATATTTCAACAACTTTCATTTCACTTATACATCATCATCAACATTGGTCACGATAGGCCGTATCATGCATGCCTTTCGTTCATAGGGAAATAGAATCCCTCATCCTTCTTACTTACTTTCTCGCACCATCCGTTACTCTAAACGTATTTCGTTAACAATTGCTTCCTTCTCATCAGCCATCTACTATAACATTCAAGATCATTACTAAATTTCATTCTTTGGTCATGTTCACTTCATTATAGCATTTTTTTTCTTTCATAATAGGTGTTAACGGTCCTTTATGACCACACCACATACTTCTCATCATAGGGTTGATGAACCCAGCTAGAACTTCATTCATAACTTTCCAATCATATACGTTCTTACTTCGAAACATTTCGATATGACCCAGTTAACATTTAGAGGACCTTAATTTTCATAGGTTACTTTTTCAGAAGCTTGACGGAGCTATTGGATTGGCCTTAGGAAATATTCTACTACATATTTTAAGTAGCTTAACATATTTTAATGACTTTCATTCTCATACTCATTACTAATATACTTTCATTCCATCCGTTCTTGCTGTTAACGGCCACTTCATGACCACACCGCATACTTTTCATCATTCTAGGTGTTAGCGGCCACTTCATGACCACGCTGCATACTTTTCATCACTCTTGGTGTTAACGGCCACTTCATGACCACACCGCATACTTTTCGTCATAGGGTTAATAAACCCGGTACTAACTTCATTCGTATCCTTCATTTTCATACACATCCTCATTACCAAGCACTTTGACACGACTCGGACAACTTCTAAATGATCTTAACTACCCTACGGGGCATTTTTGGAAGTTTAACGGGGTATCGGACTGGCCTTGATTGAAAATTTCAAGCTTTTTAAGCATTTGCTAGACCCGTCGTAGGCCACGGTCCTTCTTTAAACACATGACGTGTTTAAATTCATGCATTCTCAATAAATACTATGCTACATTTGGGGTTTAATAGAAATTATTAAGATTTAGGGGTCTAAATTAGAAATTTCATTGCTGCCTGAAGTCCACCGTAAGCTACGGTTACTCTACCGTAGCTTAGGGTAATTATTTTTTTTTGTATTTGGGCCTCTACCGTAAGCAACGGTGGCTGTGACCTTTAAAGGTGTAACAACTCTCATCAAAAGTCAGATTTATTTAATTAATTTGCCCAATAGGAAACCCTAATTGAGACACCCAAGTAATTCTGCGTAAACCCTAAAATTTTCAGAATAAACGGAATCAGGATCAGGGCCCCTAAAACTCAGGGGGGGGGGGATAAACCCTGGTTGGTAATATCTAAACAATTTTACATGTATTATGAATTTTAACGCGAGACCAACTCAACTAAGCTACTTGGACATGTACCTACCCTACCCTAAAAATGTCACCTCAGGCGACACGCGACAGATGCAGGTGTCTCTGTCGCGACACGCGGGAGATGTCAATTTAAGCTATAAATACAGGGGCTTGGGACTTGATTCCTGGCTTCAATTCGACGTAAAACTTCGAAAGATACACTGAGTTATGCTCTATTTACCACAATTAACACACACGGATCACTAATCGACGCCGCAATCAGGGTAATAACTCGATCGCTATTACGATTCATTGTCCGATCGATCAATGTACTCAATGGATGTTTAAGTGTTGCCCACATTAGGGTGATGCTTTGTCATTAGTCGTTAATTCGATGGATGTTTAAGCATAGCACTTTGTCATTCGTTGTGAGGGTTGATCTCGTGAGTTATCGTAAATGCTGTATTGATTACTAACCCAGAATTGTGTGCCTGTTATTAAATTTAGGTTAAAAAGGCTAATCAGTAGGCTAGACTCTGCTCAAATTAAATCTGCAATGTGAGTCATTCTCTTTTTATCAACTATTTTACAATACCTCAAATTATTTTTCAAAAGTTATAATTACAGGGACTAAGTCGTGGATATCTTGAATTACTGGCTAGTGGGGTATTGTGCACATTACTAATTTTCTCCCAGTTAGGTTCATTGACCTACTAGGGATAATCCTCACTATTTAGGTTCATTGACCTAATAGTGGTATGACCATCGTCACCATTGTGACATGTTACCATTGTGACATGGCGCTAGATAAAAATAAGATAGAAGCCATTGTAATCGCTCTTATGCTGTAATTAATAACTATGCATCATTTTATGTAAATAGAATGATTCACTCAATATTTCCCGCTGACAAAACCTTTTTCAAACATGTTTCAGGTGACCTGTTATGAACCAGGAAAAGTGCCATATAGCACTACAAGCTTAAAGGAAGTGGCTCAGTATAAAATAAAGAAACATGTTTTGTAAAATAAACGATTTCTTCGTGAAATCAAATGATTGTAAATTACCGGGGTTTTATCCCGCGTTGTGAAATAAAATAATCGGGAAATATTTCAGCTTTAAAAAGATCCTGATGTTAAACTTCCGCTGTTAAACTCAATTAATTAAATACCACGGGATTTCTGTCCCGCGGCTCCTGAAACGGGTCAAACCGGGTCGGGGGCCGTGTCAGAAAAAGGTGGTATCAGAGCCACTGATCGAGCCACTGATTTAAGCCAATTAAGTATTTAGAAAATACTTAATTTTTATTAATTGTTATTTTGTGATTATGTGTTTTATTATCTGACTAAATTTGTACAGTATAGGCAGATCTTTATATGTTAACCACTGTAGCAGTAAATACAAATCTTTAAATATTCTGACTCAAAGTTTTAGCACCCTTATTAAATATAAACCAGAAATCTGATTCAGTAAATAAATAAATTTACAAATAAAACTTATTGTGTTTTAATTTTCAGTTGTTTTGGTAGTTACCCAGTATGAAATAATATTTAAAAGTTTTTCTATAAAATTTTGTTATGATTTTTAACTTAGTAATTGTATGTATTTTGCTAAACAGCATGAGTGACTTGTCTGACGCCCTTCAGAATTTAAATCTCTATCCAGTAAGAATAGAGGTTTCCAGAGATTTCAATAGGTATATACCAGACATAGAAGAACCTATAGAATTCAATGCTTTACCTCTCGAGAAAATCAAGCCTAAGAAAATGGAAATTGGGGAAAGCTCTAGACAAATTGAGGGGTTACCATCTCAGGAAGAGCTAGATTTTATAATGGCAAGCTATAATATTATTAAGCCTGTTAATGAAAATATTTTTATTTATTCTCTTGAAACACCACTACCAATGAATTTAGAACCAGCTATTCCAAAACCTTCAATCCACTCGCAAATAGACAAATGGTTGACTAACGAAATACAGTTACAAAACAATCCCTATAAGCTGTTTCCTCAGTTCAATCCAGAACCTTTACCAAATTCACCAATGAGTAACGAAAATATGGCTGAACTCCGCCACTTTGGCGAAGAACTAATGGATGCTGAGAATAGGATCCAAGAGATTGGGGGACAGATCTCCTGGAAATACGATGAGAGGGAACGCCGTTACTAGAATATCATCTGACAAAGGATAGGGGATTATGGAACTGTGGTTGTGTAATAGTAATAGTAAAAAAATCAGTCTGTAAAATAACTACCAATAAAACTCTGTAAGATAATAGTATGTATTGATGCATACTATTAAATATAAATGGAAATCGAGAAATCGATAGTTTTGGCTATATTGGTGTTATGAACTCTGTATAATTGTGTTGTGTAATTGTTATTTATTTGATACTAATAAAATATATATATATATTAATTATCAGATGGAAAACGCTAATAATGAACCAGTTAATGAGGTTAATCAACCTGAGCAACAACCTGGGGATCAATATATGACTAGGCAGGATATAGAAAATATCGTTGCCCAAAGGATAGCCAATGCTATTCCAGCAATAGTTGCTCAAGGGATAGCCAACGCTATTCCAGCAATCGTTGTTGCTGTTAAAAATCCAATCGAACCACAACAAATCGTTCCTAGCAAACGTATTTCTGAAGATAACTTCAGTAATAGCATAAACGGAGGCAATAATCATACTAATCATGATAATGAACCACGGCAAGTTCCAATTCCTAAGAAAATGAAAGCTGCAACGCCTGGTTGCACTTACAAAGAATTTCTTGCTTGTAAACCTACTGAGTTTGCAGGCAATGAAGGAGCAACTGCGGCACTACGTTGGTTAGAGAAAACCGAGGCAGTAATTGCCATAAGTAAATGTGCTCAGGATGATCAGGTCATGTACGCGTCAAACCTTTTCAAAGAAGGGGCGCTAGAATGGTGGAATACGGTGTTACAAGCAAAAGGAAGAAGGATGGCGTATGCTATGAACTGGGAAGAATTTAAGAGCCTTGTAGAAAGAAAATTCTGTCCCGAGTATGAAAAGGAACAAATGACAAATAAGTTTCTAACCCACCGGATGGTGGATGTAGATTGTCGAGGGTATACTTCGACATTCTTCGAATATGCTCGAGTGGTACCAACCCTGGCTTCGCCAGAGCCGGTACTTATTTCTCGTTATATTTGGGGATTGATTTCCGAAATCCGTAATATCGTCAAGGCTGCGAAACCTCGCACGATTGATGATGCGGTAGAATTAGCCAATACTCTGACTGACGAACTAGTACGGACAAGAGAAGAAAATAGAAGGAATGAAGTAGCCCAAAAGATTACCCAAGGATTCCGTCCGGATAACCATAACAATTTCAAGAAAAGAGGGAATGGGCAATCTTCTACTAGTCCATTTTGCAATTCTTGCAAAAGGAAGCATTTTGGAAGATGCAAAGGATATTGCAATTTTTGCAAAATTCCGGGGCATCAAGAAGAAGACTGCAGGAGGAAGAAATTTTCAGTATGCTACAACTGTGGAGAAGCTGGACATCTTAGGCCAGATTGTCCAAAACTGAACAAATCATCTGACAATAAAGCTAAACCTGCAGAAGGAGCAAAAAGGAATGTAAGAGCCTTCCAACTGACTGCTAAGGAAGCAGAACTTATTCCAGATGTGATAGCTGGTATGTTCTTAGTTCACAACGTTTACACAAAAGTATTATTTAACTCTGGTGCAAACCAAAGTTTTATAAATACTTCATTCTGCCAAACTCCTAACTTGCCTTTAACCAGCATTAGACAAATTTCTACAGTAGAAACGGCAGATGGGAATTCAGTTAAAATAAATAAGGTTCTGCAAAACGTAGAAATAGAACTTTTAAGTCATAAATTTTCTGCAACCCTATTATCTATGAAATTAGTTGAATTCGATGTTGTGTTAAGAATAGATTGGTTAGTAAACAACCATGCTCGAATTATATGTGATAAGAATTCCATAGACATTTGTGCACCCACTGGAGAAGTAATAATGATTACAGGAAATAAGCCATGTAAACCTATAAAGTCCATATCAATTTCTAAATTATGAACGAAAGTAAGAAATCATATAAATGATTTCAGTAATCATTAATACTAAAGATAAAGAACTTAAGAAATTTCTGTAGTTTCAGAATACCCAGATATATTCCCAGAAGAGTTATCAGGATTACCATCAGATAGGGAGGTAGAATTTAGGATTCATCTAATTCTAGGAACTATACCGATAGCCAAGGCACCTTATCGGTTAGCACCCACAGAAATATTAAAACTGAAAAAGCAATTAAATGAATTATTAAGGAAAGGTTTCATACAACCTAGTTTATCTCCGTAGGGGGGCACTAGTGTCGTTGTTAAGAAAAAGGATGGTTCGATGAGAATGTGTATTGATTATAGGAAATTGAATAAGGTTACAATTAAGAATCAATACTCATTACCTAGAATTGATGATCTATTCGATCAATTCCAGGGAGATAGATAGTTTTATAAGATCAACTTACGTTCTGGATATCATCAATTTGAAAGTACATGAGGAAGACATACCTAAAACTGCTTTCAGGATTAGGTATGGTTATTACAAGTTTACAATCATGACTTTCGGATTAACGAATGCACCTGCAGCATTCATGGACATGATGAATAGGATCTGTAAACCATATTTGGATAAATTTGTAATTGTCTTCATCGACGATATACTTATTTATTCAAAAAGTCAGGACGAACATTGTCAGCACTTGCATGCACTCTTAACATTGTTAAGAAAAGAGAAGCTTTACGCCAAATTCTCGAAATATGAATTTGGGCTGCTAGAAGTGCAATTTTTAGGTCATATGGTAAATCATGAAGATATTCACATAGATCCTGATAAGATAGCAGCAATTACCAAATGAAAGGTTCCGCAATCCGCAATGGAAATTAGGAGTTTTTACTATAGACGGTTTATTAAGGATTTTTCCAAGATAGATATATCATTAACTAAGTTAACCTATAAAACAGTTAAGTTTAATTGGGGACCTAAACAAGAAGAAGCTTTTAGAATATTGAAATAGAAATTAACCAATGCCCCAATCCTAGCCTTACCAGAAGGAACAGAAGATTTTAAAGTATACGGTGATGCTTCAAAGTTAAGATTTGGATGTGTGTTAATGCAACGCAAAAAGGTAATTACGTATGCTTCAATACAGTTGAAAAAGTACGAAGAAAACTATACCACTCATGACTTAGAATTAGGAGCCATATTTTTTGCCCTTAAGATTTGGAGACATTATCTGTATGAAAGTAAGTTTACTGTCTATACGGATCATAAGAATTTAAGATATATATATTTGGGCAAAAAGAATTAAACATGAGGCAAAGGAGATGGATGAAAATCCTAAGTAACTACGACTGTGATATTCAGTATCACGAAGGAAAGGCTGAAGATGGCTAGAGATCGCCAGAAGAGTTATACAGATAATAGACGAAAGCCGTTGGAGTTTCAAGTTGGAGACAAAATGCTATTGAAAGTATCTCCTTAGAAAGGAGTTGTTAAATTCGGTAAGAAAGGAAAGTTAAGTCCAAGGTACGTAGGACTATTTCCAGTAATCCAACGTATAGGATCAGTTGCTTATCGTTTACAACTACCAGGAGAGTTAGCTGGAGTACATGATGTATTTCATGTATCCAATCTCAAGAAATGTCTATCAAGATGAATCTTTGGTAGTACCTCTCCAAGATATAAAGTTAAACGAAAATTTTAAAATTTGTAAAGAAACCTCTTCAGATAGAAGATAGAAAGATCAAATTTTTCAAAAACACAAACGATTAGTATTAGTTCAAGTAAAGTAGGGATTCAAAGATAGGACCCTAATACACTTGGAAACTGGAATCAGAAAAGAAGCAAAAGTATCCTCAATTATTCCAGTAAATCTCGAGGACGAGATTTTATTAAGGTGGGGAGAATGTAACAACTCTCATCAAAAGTCAGATTTATTTAATTAATTTGCCCAATAGGAAACCCTAATTGAGACACCCAAGTAATTCTGCGTAAACCCTAAAATTTTCAGAATAAACGGAATCAGGATCAGGGCCCCTAAAACTCAGGGGGGGGGGATAAACCCTGGTTGGTAATATCTAAACAATTTTACGTGTATCATGAATTTTAACGCGAGACCAACTCAGCTAAGCTACTTGGACACGTACCTACCCTACCCTAAAAATGTCACCTCAGGCGACACGCGACAGATGCAGGTGTCTCTGTCGCGACACGCGGGAGATGTCAATTTAAGCTATAAATACAGGGGCTTGGGACTTGATTCCTGGCATCAGTTCGATGTAAAACTTCGAAAGATACACTGAGTTATGCTCTGTTTACCACAATTAACACACACGGATCACTAATCGACGCCGCAATCAGGGTAATAACTCGATCGCTATTACGATTCATTGTCCGATCGATCACTGTACTCAATGGATGTTTAAGTGCTGCCCACATTAGGGTGATGCTTTGTCATTAGTCGTTAATTCAATGGATGTTTAAGCATAGCACTTTGTCATTCGTTGTGAGGGTTGATCTCGTGAGTTATCGTAAATGCTGTATTGATTACTAACCCAGAATTGTGTGCCTGTTATTAAATTTAGGTTTAAAAGGCTAATCAGTAGGCTAGACTCTGCTCAAATTAAATCTGCAATGTGAGTCATTCTCTTTTTATCAACTATTTTACAATACCTCAAATTATTTTTCAAAAGTTATAATTACAGGGACTAAGTCGTGGATATCTTGAATTACTGGCTAGTGGGGTATTGTGCACATTACTAATTTTCTCCCAGTTAGGTTCATTGACCTACTAGGGATAATCATCACTATTTAGGTTCATTGACCTAATAGTGGTATGACCATCGTCACCATTGTGACATGTCACCATTGTGACATGGCGCCAGATAAAAATAAGATAGAAGCCATTGTAATCGCTCTTATGCTGTAATTAATAACTATGCATCATTTTATGTAAATAGAATGATTCACTCAGTATTTCCCGCTGACAAAACCTTTTTCAAACATGTTTCAGGTGACCTGTTATGAACCAGGAAAAGTGCCATATAGCACTACAAGCTTAAAGGAAGTGGCTCAGTATAAAATAAAGAAACATGTTTTGTAAAATAAAAGATTTCTTCGTGAAATCAAATGATTGTAAATTACCGGGGTTTTATCCCGCGTTGTGAAATAAAATAATCGGGAAATATTTCAGCTTTAAAAAGATCCTGATGTTAAACTTCCGCTGTTAAACTCAATTAATTAAATACCACGGGATTTCTGTCCCGCGGCTCCTGAAACGGGTCAAACCGGGTCGGGGGCAGTGACAAAAGGGCTACAGTGACTTTCATCTGTCTTACGGTGAACAATTAACCAACAGTACATACCGTAGCTTACGGTAGCTATCGTAAGCTACGGTAGCGCCGAGTACAGCTTTTTGATTTTTTTTCCTATTTCATCCCTCTTGATCTATCTTGAATATTTTCCGTTCAAGCCAGGCCCCCGGGGTTTCTAATCATACTTTATTCAAACGTTCTTATGTTTTTTTTTTCTTTCTAGTCTTTCTCGTAACATTATCCATTCATATAATAAATTAAAAAGAAATTCTTAAAAGCTTACCTCTTCTTGTGTCTTGGAGCAAACACACCCTTTCTTGCTAGCTTTCGGTTTGAGTCAGAGCACTCCAACATGCTCGAATCTCTCTGTCACACCCCAACCGATGGCGGAATCATCGGGGCGCGGCACTAGGCGAATCAGATTGCTCAAGAGAATCCATAACAACTAAAACGACAATATTGATTACATTTGTTATCCCATACTAACAAATAAAACAATCACATAAGTTATCACAGATTTCTTGTCCTCTCGAACAATACAAATCCGACAACCTAGATTTTAGGTGAGTTTCTAGACTTCCTAGCTTGATTTGATGTAGGCTGCGACTAAACCTGCAACATACGTTAAAACAACGTCAATACTAAAGTATTGGCGAGTATACAAGTTTTGATAGTGAAGCGTAAATAGATAAAAGTGCTGCGAATTACCAAATACATAAACGAGATACCTCAACATACATGCATAAGACAGATACTACCAGCTAAGTCACTCGAGCTGCGATTGCGATTGCTATTCATCCTAACTAGACCCCGTCGGGTGCTATAGTACTATACTAGTGAATGCGGGACCTCGCGAGTATAAGTCCTAACACATATGTAACTAGCATCACGTGTAAATATGCATAACAGTCATTCGCATGTGATAAGTAGGTTGATTGAATAATTCGTTTTGATAAGTTCAATTTAATAAAAACGTATGTTACACCCAAAATGCGATAAAAAGGGTTCGAGTATACTCACAGTCGGTGTTCAACAAGTAAACACAGCTTGGTTGGATTGAAGGGGGGCGCGTCTGAGATTACCCTGATTACAGATCGATAGCGTGAGCGTTGAATTGTGGGTTAAACGGAGCAAGGTGTCAATGGATCGGAAAGTACTCCAAATTGTTGAAATTAAAGTCAAGTGTGGGACCCAAGGTGAAATCCGATCGGATGACAGTCCGATCGAATGGTTGTCCTGTCCGTTCGGATGACTACCTGTCCGTCCGGATGACTGCCTATCCGATCGGATGGCTGTCCGATCGGATGGCTGTCCGTTCGGACGACAATCCGTCCAAACGATCTAGTCATCCTTGGCACTTGACTAACTTTGAAGGTTTTTGGCGGTTTTGATCGAGATGGTGTTGTGACGTGCTAAACAAGAGAAGCCCCATCTCGAACCAAGGGACCCGATCGGACAGGAATTACCCAAATCTGACCGGTTTACTAATTCATGATGGTCGTTCTTGGTTTTCCCTAAATCGGTCGTCTCTTTGTTAGAAATCAGATCTTGAACCACCACGACACTAAGAATGAGTAGAAGGTCGGTATAAGCTCCGATTCTATCGGTTTTGAGTGCATTGAGTGTAAAAGAGTTGAAAGAAAGTTGGAAAACCATCTTTCAATCCTTTTATTCATGATTATGTGTAGATTTGTGTGAAAATGTTGTTTATTCTTGTGGAAATCCTTCGGATCTGAGTTGTTCTTGGTGGAATGAGGCCAACACTTGAAGTTCATAAGAACTTCGTGATGACATCACCCTAGAACACCTCAAATCCATTGATTTCACGGTTAAAAGTTAAGATTTAGAAGAGAAAATGATGAAGAAGTGCGTGTAGATCATAGAAGTACAAGATTTGAGTTGGAAACTTACAAGAATCTCAAGAAATCGAGAGAAAATAGCCCAAAAGCGTGCTGGTCGAGTGGGAGCTGTCACATCAAGACAATTGATGTGATTTTGGGGGTATTTATAGGCAAGAGAGGAGAGGAAGTGGTGCAGTGAGTCGGATCGGATGGCTTGTCCGATCGGATGGCTGTCCGATCGGATGGCCATTCGATCGAAGTGCCATTTGATCAAACGCCTCCGGCGAGCTGAGTTTTGGCGTTCTGTTTCGATTGTTAAGCGTTGCGATAGTTTGGTTAAACATTTTCATCCTCATTTTCGTATATTCATTATAATTAGTCTCATAGGGTCGTATACATATCCATATTTCAAAGTTGCGATACAATAACCGGGTTTCGTTTCGAATATGCATTACTTTGCGACGCTTCACGGCCATCGAGGAGGGTAGAATAGGTCGTTACTCAACGTCATCGTGAGCGTTAATGTGTGTGATGCGATGTGTTATGGCGATAAAGTATGCGTAATATGCGAAAATACTGCGAAATAGCGATGCATGCGATAAAGCTACATTATGATCCGAATCTCTGGTGCTAGGCGTACCGAGTATAACGAGTAGTAACAACGCACGAACGTGCGGGTTGTTACAGTCTCCCCTGCTTCAGGAAATTTCGTCCCGAAATTAATCCACAAGAAGGGTTGCGAGAGTTGATGCGAGTGAGGGTATCGATTTAAAGTGTCAAGATAAGCGAGTGATCGATTGAATTTCGACGAGAGAGAGTGTTGCGATGACCGGGCGATTGCGGCGAGTAAGGCGATTCGTATACAAAAGACGGTAACACACACAAAGCGATTACAAAGCGTTTTAGTTTTTTTGAAAAGTTGATTAATTCGAAAAGGGTTGAAGAAACTTGTTTATGAAAAATCTTCCCACAGTGCGGTGTTAAACTGTTTCGATGTTCACACCAACGCTATGAGTGGGATTTTATCAGGTTACTAAAAGATTTTGGGGTGTTTAAAACCCGTTTTGAGAAATTTCTCGTTACGCGGCAATAACTTGAGTCGATTGTCACACCATCGTTTCAAGATAATCTCGTTTTGCACAAAGGTTTTGATCAAATTTTAGAAAAAACTTTAGAAAATGGTTTTTGTAAGAAGAGGGTCGGTTTAAACTTTGTGTAAACAAGGCTTTTTAATAATACCAAAAATTTACTTTTTAAGGTTGGCCCCGCATGGCACCTTTCCACGAAAGTTCGACAATATGGTTAAAACACTTATATATAGGAAGTACTAGCGGCGTGTCCACCACGTTTTAATCATATGGCTTCCGTCTCGTGAGGCAGTGTCATACGTGTCAACATAGTAGGAACAGATTTGCGATGACCCGATCCAAACGAGAAAGGGTTGGATCAAGTCTTGAAAGGCGATCTGAGTGATGAGGTCGTTGTCGAACTTAGTTTAGTGATACGAGCGAGTGCGATAAGCGATAAGAGGTACGCGAAAAACTTGATAGCACGACATCTTATAATAAGTGAAGGCGGCGGCGATAAGTGAAAACAATAAGCGATAAGCGACGAGCAATAACGACAGCCGTCGAGCGATAGGCGACGATCGATGCGTTGCAAGCGGTGGGAAATATGCGTAATGAATGCGGTTTGTTTGGATTGATTAACACCACAAAATTTAACTAACATTAGACCCCACATGGTCTTTTTCCACGAAAGTCCGCTGATATGGCTAAAACACTTATATATAGGAAGTACCAGCGGCGTATCCACCATGCTTTAACCATATGAGTTTCGTCCCGTGAAGCGAGGTCATGTGTGCTAACTTAACACAGACGGCACAGATATTGGTGAGCGATAGCGATTACATTAAGCGACACACGATGAGCGATGGAACAATACAAGCGATAGAGTGATACCCACGATATGCGATAGCGCGATGCACATAATAAGCGATTGAGCGAACACACAATAAGCGATAGAGATTGCGAAATACTCATAATAAGCGATAGCGATTGCGAGGTAGATTCTAGCGATAATGTGCGAGCGTGTTGACTTACGAAAAGTCTTGCGATTACACGCTTTGAGTTGCGATTGAGATTGTTACGCCCTGCGATGTAGTGTAATGTGTCGAAAACAACCACAATATTATAATAGGTCTACGTTCCAACTCCACATGGCACTTTCTTCACAAAATTTTGGTTAGCATGGCAAAACACCGTCATGTTTCAAGTATACGCCTTCGTTCCCTGAATAGGTGTCATACTTCGTCAGACATGGTCAAGACGCTTATATATAGAAAGTACCAGCGGCGTATCCACCACGCTTAACCATGCCCTGAACGTTAAGGCATCATTGAAACTCACTACGATCTCCGTGCACTAACCAAAATAATCCCGTGTGCACCCGTGATTAATTTGATTCTTGCACGTTTATCGTACCTTATCTCAAGAACGCATAGCAGGGGTAAATTATATAGTACATAGTGCTAGCATATAGATTGTGCGTGAGTGCGAGAGAATGAAAGATAAATAGAGTCCGTATCGCGTCGAGAAATAGAATAAGCTTCCACACATAAAAGAGATTGACGGCGATAAGTCGTATTATTACAACAACAACATTAATAAGCAAAATAACGTTGCTATGGAGTACTTTTGCGAAGACTGCGGTTGTTGCTGAAGATCCTCAAGGCTGCGGTCCTGTGCGACAGTGCTGTGTAAGATGACCATACCAGTTGCAATTCGCGCAATAGCGACAGTTAGCTTCTGGCGGGTGATGATACGTACACGTGTAACACAGGGGATGGGTTCCGTTGTAGGCACGTTACAAGTGAACTGGAGCTACTCGGAGAGGTTCTGGTTGCGACAGTCCAGTTGTTGAGGAGTCTGGGCTCATGGTCTTTCGTTTACGGCTGGGCTGAGCTTCCTGAGATGATGCAGTGTCGTTGGCGGATTCGTCTGATGATTCGCTGGAGGCATCGTCGGAGGAATCTTCAGAAGAATCATCAGTAGAATCATTGGAAGAATCGCCGGACGAATCGATGACGGTTGCTTGATGGGCTTGTTTGATAGGATTCTTGGAGAAGAATCCGTTCAAGACTCGTTTGTCGTTGATTCCTGCGGCCAAGCGGTAGGTTTCTTCGATGGTAGCAGGTCTTGCAGCTTCGACAAAATCGCCCACACCTTCAGGTAAGCCGCGAATGTACTTCGTGATGGCTTTTTCTGAAGTGTTGACTTGACTTGGGCAGATTATGCTAAGCTGTTTAAACCTTGCAGTGTAGCCAACATTGTCACCTTCGATTTGCTTGATTTCCCAAAATTCGTCTTCTAGATTCTGGACTTCGTGGGGAGGGCAGTACTCTTTCTTCATGAGCTCTTTCAGCTCATCCAAAGAGAGAGCGTAAGCTGTGGAGATCCCACGTTTGTTATGTTCGGTGGTCCACTAGTCGAGTGCTCGCGATTGAAATACTCCGGTAGCGCAAGTAGTACGAAAACCATCGGGACACCCACTCTGACGAATGGTAACTTCGATAGAATCGAACCACTGGAGTAGTTGGGACACACCTCCTTCACCCGTGAACTCCATCAGGCCACAGGCTTTGAAGTGTTTGTAAAGGAAAGCAGATTGCGGCGCTTCTGTCTTAGAGTCTTCCGGGGTTCGAGAGTTGCTGAGAGAGTGCACTTGAGCGACAATTTGAGGAACGACCTTGGCCACTTCCTTGACCACAAGCGAGGCAATCCTCTTCTCGGTACTTCGTTTGGCTCTTCTCCTAGCTGTTTGTCTCGAAGTGAAGTCGTTGGAAGACATCTAGACAGAGAGAGAGATTTGGAGTGAGATTCGATCATAATGATTTTGAGTTTGCGATGCGATTGAGCGCAATCAAAACTTGTTATGAGTAATATAGTAGATTTAACATAGGATCCACATAGGAGACACGAGATTCCTAGATTCCCACACAATTGATTCGTTTTGTACATATAGTTAGTTGTAGTTTGTACTTACACACACATATGCCGGGGTAGTATGCGCGAGGACGCGATGAAGAGGGAGAGAGCGAGAGCGAAAACGAGCAATTAGACATTAGTTTTGTTGCGAACATTAAGTTTTCGTTTTAGATTGCGATGGCTGTGCGAATTATGCGGTTGCGAAAGTAGGGAGCGAAAATTGATAAATTGAGAAATCGATAAAGCGTAAAGTTTAAAAGTGTAAACACATAAGCATAAATAGATTCTGATAAGCGTATAATCGGCAAGTCGTAAGCTAGAAAAGTAGATAGAGTGCCTCGGGTGTTTAGGCGTCGACTGCCCAAGGTAACTCAACCATAACCAACCAGCTCGTGCACGCGCGTTGCCCTAGAAGGCTTATGCTTCCACTGGGATGCAGCTCATGGCATTCATCTTCTTTGGTCTTCGCGTGGCTCGAGTTATCGTTATAGTTGAATCCTTGGTGAGAGCTTTTGAAAATCATTTTATAAAGAGCGGAGCGGTTTATTAAGGTATGGGTTTCACCCCTGACTTAATAACTTCGCTCCTAACTGTGGTTGTGCTCTTCGAATGAATTCGGGAGTTCCACTAGATTTTGAAATGGAGGCTTTCGTTGAGATATGGACGTCACTCCTAGCTCAACGGAAGGTTCTCGTGCTAGAAAAATGCGCTGAGTGAGCGATCTTGTCGAGAGTTCTTGGTTTTCACGCCTGATCTCGACTGGACCACTCGGTTGTGTTACGCGAATATTTTCAAAAACGTGTGTATTGTGTTAGCCTTAGGAAAGGCCAAGTAACATTCCAGCCTTAGGAAAGGCTCTTCGCGTAAAGTTGTAGTATGCGGTGTTCACGCGAAGTAGTAGCTTTTAGCGAATTCGAACGAGAGTATCAAGTAGGCCCGTGCAAATCCTATTGGGTTCGCACGAGTCGGCCTCTAGGTACCTAGACTATAGACTAGGTCGTTTCTAAGACACTGACCCGGACTAGGTCAAGTCTTGCCTAATTCCCTATAGTTATGGCTCTGATACCAATCTGTCACACCCCAACCGATGGCGGAATCATCGGGGCGCGGCACTAGTCGAATCAAATTGCTCAAGAGAATCCATAACAACTAAAGCGACAATATTGATTACATTTGTTATCCCATACTAACAAACAATACAATCACATAAGTTATCACAGATTTCTTGTCCTCTCGAACAATACAAATCCGACAACCTAGATTTTAGGTGAGTTTCTAGACTTCCTAGCTTGATTTGATGTAGGTTGCGACTAAACCTGCAACATACGTTAAAACAACGTCAATACTAAAGTATTGGCGAGTATACAAGTTTTGATAGTGAAGCATAAATAGATAAAAGTGCTACGAATTACCAAATACATAAACGAGATACCTCAACATACATGCATAAGACAGATACTACCAGCTAAGTCACTCGAGTTGCGATTGCGATTGCTATTCATCCTAACTAGACCCCGTCGGGTGCTATAGTACTATACTAGTTAAGGCGGGACCTCGCGAGTATAAGTCCTAACACATATGTAACTAACATCACGTGTAAATATGCATAACATTCATTCGCAAGTGATAAGTAGGTTGATTGAATAATTCGTTTTGATAAGTTTGATTTAATAAGAACGTATGTTACACCCAAAATGCGATAAAAAGGGTTCGAGTATACTCACAGTCGGTGTTCAACAAGTAAACACAGCTTGGTTGGATTGAAAGGGGGCGCGTCTGAGATTACCCTGATTACAGATCGATAGCGTGAGCGTTGAATTGTGCGTTAAACGGAGCAAGGTGTCAATGGATCGGACAGTACTCCAAATTGTTGAAATTAAAGTCAAGTGTGGGACCCAAGGTGAAATCCGATCGGATGACAGTCCGATCTGATGGTTTTCCTGTCCGTTCGGATGACTACCTGTCCGTTCAGATTGACTGCCTGTCCGTCCGGATGACTGCCTGTCCGATCGGATGGCTGTCCGTTCGGACGACAATCCGTCCAAACAATCTAGTCTTCCTTGGCACTTTTGACTAGCTTTGAAGGTTTTTGGCGGTTTTGATCGAGACGGTGTTATGACGTGCTAAACAAGAGAAGCCCCATCTCGAACCAAGGGACCCGATCGGACAGGAATCACCCAAATCTGACCGGTTTACTGATTCGTGATGGTCGTTCTTGGTTATCCCGAAATCGATCGTCTCTTTGTTAGAAATCAGATCTTGAACCAACACGACACTAAGAATGAGTAGAAGGTCGGTATAAGCTCCGATTCTATCGGTTTTGAGTGTAAAAGAGTTGAAAGAAAGTTGGAAAACCATCTTTCAATCCTTTTATTCATGATTATGTGTAGATTTGTGTGAAAATATTGTTTATTCTTGTGAAAATCCTTCGGATCTGAGTTGTTCTTAGTGGAATGAGGCCAACACTTGAAGTTCATAAGAACTTCGTGATGACATCACCCTAGAACACCTCAAATCCATTGATTTCACAGTTAAAAGTTAAGATTTAGAAGAGAAAATGATGAAGAAGTGCGTGTAGATCATAGAAGTACAAGATTTGAGTTGGAAACTTACAAGAATCGCGAGAAATCGAGAGAAAATAGCCCAAAAGCGTGTTGGTCGAGTGGGAGCTGTCACATCAAGGCAATTGATGTGAGAGTGGGGGTATTTATAGGCAAGAGAGGAGAGGAGGTGGTGCAGGGAGTCGAATCGGATGGCCTGTCCGATCGGATGGCAGTCCGATCGGATGGCAGTCCGATCAGATGGCCATTCGATCGAAGTGTCATTCGATCAAACGCCTCCGGCGAGCTGAGTTTTGGCGTTCTGTTTCGATTGTTAAGCGTTGCGATAGTTTGGTTACACATTTTTATCCTCATTTTCGTATATTCATTATAATTAGTCTCATAGGGTTGTATACATATCCATATTTCAAAGTTGCGATGCAATAACCGGGTTTCGTTTCGAATATGCGTTACTTTGCGACGCTTCACGGCCATCAAGGAGGGTAGAATAGGTCCTCACTCAACATCATCGTGAGCGTTAATGTGTGTGATGCGATGTGTTATGGAGATAAAGTATGCGTAATATGCGAAAATACTGCGAAATAGCGATGTATGCGATAAAGCTACATTATGATCCGAATCTCTGGTGCTAGGCGTAACGAGTATAACGAGTAGTAACAACGCACGAACGTGCAGGTTGTTACACTCTCAAACATAGGCTCTGATACCAACTTGAAACACCCATCTTTGTCAAACGATCAAAACGACACAACATGATAGCGTTCTTTACTAACATTGGTATTTTTACAAAAATACCCTTACCAAAAATCGAACCGAATTTAAAAATTTTAAAACATTCATCCAACGGTTCGATAGTCATAAACTTCACAACTAACTTACATCAATTTGTCATACTAACAAAATACCATAAAAGCTAAATTTACAAGGTTTCAAAAGTTAATATTAAGTTTCGACCCGTTTGACAAATCTTGCATTCGGAAGCGCGTATAGGCCTTGTAGAGTGTTCGTTCCAAGTCGTCGAGTTCAAGCATGCGATTTACCTACATCTATAACAACTTACATGTTAGTTCATTTAAATTACATTACTAATGCAACTTTTCTTACTTCTTTATTCGACCCGTTACCAAGTCAAATTACCCTTTCATTCATCCTTTACAAATAACAACTCCAATTAAATGGATATTGCACATTTCCATCTCTATCATCATGAATACTAAACGTTTCGTCCGACCCGCTCATACGGGTCATTTGCTTAGACTCACATCCATCTTTTACATACTTTGCTAGTTTGACTTTTTAAAAGTCAACACATAGCCATTACAATCGCCTTGCGTTTCCATCTTATTTGACCCGTTTAACTACGGGTCCATACATCATCAACATAATTTACTTTTCATACTTTCGACCCGTTCATACCGGTCATCGAATATACCTTCCATTTAACTCAATACTTCACCAATTTCCTCGTTATGACATTAACCATAAATCTCAACATGGACTTCAATCAATTTACATTATAAGAACATAAAAAAAAATCTAGATTCTAACAAAGCGAAGTTCATAAGAACCTACCTTAGCCTTGCTTTTCCTTTGCTTGTGATCGACTTGAACTTTCTTCCTTTCTTGTTCCTAAACATGGCATCATACCGTTTAGAATTTACATAAACTTTCATTTCACATTTTTACCCCTTTGAACCATCATAACAACAAATTAACATAATCAAATTCTCTTTGATTATCATTACATATTGACAACAAATGTCTAAATTAAACTTATCAAATTCAGCCCAAGGCATTTTATCGAGCATCTAGTGTGCGTACAACTTAACAAGCATAATGTACAAGCATTATAAGCATATTCCTACCAAGTCTTTTCCAAATCATGGCAATCATCATTAACACATAATTTCTTCAAATTCTCAGGTTTACCTAACATCAATAAGCATAATTCAATTTCACATATCATATTACAACTAACATTACTCAAGATTATCATACTACATCATCCTACTACTACAAATGGATTTTACTTCAAATCATCAAAATGGTCATAATCAAGCATAATTCATCTTCTACATGATAATTCTAACCAACATTCATGCTTAATTTCATATAATTTCATGGATTGATTACAACACTCTTCATGAAAGATCATCAAATCGTAAAGTTCAACTTACCTTATGTTTAGAACACTTAGATGAACAAGAACCCTAATTCATGCATTCGATTTCAGCCCTATAACATCTTTGATTGCTGAATTTTTTGTTGTTGTTGAAAGTGAAGGTTTTTCTCACTCTATCTCTCTCTCTCTCTCGTACGATGTACACACATACACACACACTGCACTTTTTTTTTGTTTTTAACTTTCATTCAATTATTCATTTTCAGCCCTTATAGTTTTCATTTGTTATTTATTTAAGCACAACTTCCATCCCCTCTACACAAGAGTCACTCTTACTATGACTAACTTGGTTAGTCATCTTTACTTATTTACTAGCTCATAATTTAGCTTTCATTTAACAAAAAAAATTTACATTTGCATTATTCTTTTTTAAACACATCAAGATTAAAATATCATATCATGACTTCTAAAATTTTGGGGTGTTACAAGTATAATATTGCCCTTCCTTAGGATCCAAGTGGCAGCCATGAACCAAAAACGATAGGAGTGCACAAACCGACGAGGCGTTTTCCGGTGATAAGTTTGGCGACGACGGGAGAGAGATCTAGCGACAGAAGACGGTTGTTGCTATATTCTCCACTATCTATAACTACATGACAGATCGGGGTTCGAAATTATTTTGACATCGGCACATCGCGTCATCGCTTAATTGCCGTCAAAATCCCAAGATCCAACAAAATAGGCGACATGCAGTTAACGGAAACACTACCCGTCATCGTCAAACTTATCGTCATCGTCCTAGGTTGTCGGAGACCATGGTGATACCTTTTCCGCCTCCCGATCTGTTCACCACCTTTAGAAATGGGGAGTCAACCGTAACTTACCACTCTAGCCTGAGAGACATGGCGGTTGGAAATCCATGAAACCCTAATGCACGTATGAGTGAAATTGTGATAAGGAAAAGTGAAGAAAGTGTTTTTTAGGTTTGTATGCTTGGATATATGCGTTGTATTCAGTTTAATGTTATACAACTTGATTTTTTTTAGTAAACCTCAATTTACAACCTTGTGGTTCAGGGGAAAAATCAATTCATGTCACCTTAAGAAACTTCTTGCTGTCTATAACCTCCACATTTGAAAAGCATTACATAATACAACCTTCTGTGAGTTGACTGTTACCATGAAGGGTATTTTTGTAATCTTGGCACAAAGCCGTATTCTAATCCTATACAACCCCTCCCCCCCCCCCCCCCCCCCCCCCCCCCATTTACCGTAAGTTCTATAGTTAGATTACTTTGTTCATGCATGTTAGCTAAATTCCTAATATTTTTATTTATGATTTTGATGGCAGTTGATGAGCCCACGTTTTTCTCTATGAAAATCTTCCATGGAGGTGTGTTCTCTACATATCCAGGTAGGTCATACATAGGTGGTAGAACACACTTTTTTGACAGGTGCGGACCTATGTTGATGGTTAGGTGGGTGGGCGCACCCTTTGAAAAAATTAATGTCTTTTCATGCAAAAATTCATATCGCACCCCTTGAAACTATGGTTGAACCCCTCGTTCAAACCCTTAGAAAATAATTTCGGGGTCCGCTACTGAGTGGTGTTGTGGAATATTTTGGTATTGGTGTATTGAAGGAAATGGTAAAGTAATTGGGATATTCAGTATTCTTGTGATATGGTATTTTATTGTCATTATAAGGTTTCTAGTTAGTTTTATAAATATATTTTTAGTTAATTACTTTATGTAGATTGAAATTGTACACATATATACAAGTGTCCACTAACTATATTTAATTCAAAATTAGATATGGGTCACATGTCTATAGTTGGCTTTAGGCATGGTGCCAACTTTCAAAAACAGTGTGCAACTAAAAGACAATGATTAGTCTTCTATTTAGTTTTAGTTTTCAAAATTATTTTGATACTACAAAATTCTAGTTAACTTGTAATTTTATTATCTTTGATTTCTAAGCTAATCAACCATATTATGTTTGATAGTGACCATAGAATACACACTTTTAACTATTGTGTATTTGTGTTTGAATACGTTGATGGATGGTGTAATGATGCTATTGTGTTAGTCGCTATATCCTAAACAAACTAAGATAAGGAAATCAAATTGAAGTCCCAACAATTAAAAGCCAATTATGGATATGGTTAAAAGATAGTTATAAAGCATTAGCACCGAATTTATTTATCTAACTGAAAGTTTTTTTTTTTTTTTACAAATTATCTTTTTATATTGTAACTAATAATGACCATAGAATACACACTTTTAAAAGATTTTTTTTTTGTGTGTTTATATGTGTTTAACATATTTTATAATTAATGGATTTTCTAAGCAATGCCATTATTTGCATGAAAATACATCCAACATTCTTGACACTTTAATCACTTGGTTTGGAGCTTTGGATTGGGCTTAGTTAGGTTCGACCCATTGAGCTTTATTTGGCTAAGTTCAACCATTTGATTGCTAAATAAAGCCCATTGGGTCGAACCGAAGGCATCTCACACGTTACTCACACCAACTTTAGTTTATATACCGACTTCTAACACCAAGTTCACTACTAGAAAACTGCTATTATTCCTACCAAAATTTCCTACGCATTTCCTACGAACGAAAATGGCGACACATTTCCTACGAAATTCCGACGTATTAAAAAGGGTCTTAGTTTTGTGACAAAAAAAAGCGACAAAAAAACGACAAATTGGTTTGCGTAGGAAAAGTGTAGGAAAATTCCGACCGATCTCCGACGAAATCCGTTTTCATTTTAACCATTAGTCGGAAATTCGTAGGAATTGTTATGCGTAGGAAAAGTGTAGGAAAATTTCAACCGATCTCCTACGGAATCCGTTTTCATTTTAATTATCGGTAGGAAATGCGTAGGAATCCAATTTATCATAAAAAACATTCATAATAAAATGAAATTACTGATATTAAAACATAAAGTTTTATTATTTATAACAATGTATGTTATTTTTAAAATAAATTTATTTATATCCGTAGAAAATGTGTAGGAAAATACCAACACAATTCCTACGAAATATATGACTCGATACAACTCGATATAAGGCCCAGTGGCGAATTAAGGAATTTTCGCTACGGGGGGCAAAAAGTGGGTTGGTCAAAATGGGTCGGGTCAAACTATAGTGTTAGGGGTTGTTTGTTTACCTCTTAATGGTTCAGACATTTTACTAGTTCAGCACTTAATGGTTGAGACTGTTTGTTTCATGAGCAGATGTCTGAATGGTTCAGACGATTGCCTCTGAATGGTTAAGCATTATACTAAGTCTGAATGGTTAAGACCTCTAATCTGAATTGGTCAGACATTTGCCTCTGAACGGTTAAGATGCCTGAACTCTGAGTCGAGCCGCTGATTTATCGAGCCAAGACAATCACTTCCATGATTGAGACTGTAGCCACTTATTATGGCGTAGTCGTCGAAAAACCGACTTGGGTCGGAACCTACCTTCTTCCGCCGCAAGTAGCTCCATTCTGACCCAGTGGAGAATTCAGGAATTTCCGACGCAAGTAGCTCCATTCTGACCCAGTGGCGAATTCCTGAATTCGCCACTGGGTCAGAATGGAGCTACTTGCGGCGGAAGAAGGTAGGTTCCGACCTAAGTCGATTTTTCGACGACTACGCCATAATAAGTGGCTACAGTCTCGATCATGGAAGTGATTGTCTTGGCTCGATAAATCAGCGGCTCGACTCAGAGTTCAGGCGTCTTATATCGAGTTGTATCGAGTCATATATCTTAAACGATTCAGACCTCTTGACCTCTTACTGGTTCAACACTTAATGATTCAGACCTCTTAATGGTTCAGACCTCTTGACCTCTTACTGGTTCAACACTTAATGATTCAGACCTCTTACTGGTTTAGCACTTAACAATTCAGATGTTGCCAAACAACCCCTTAGCGGGCGTTTGGTTCGCAAGAATTCAATGGAATTTAAACGAATTAGAATCTGAATTCCATATCTTAATATGTTTGGTTCACAGAATTTGATGGAATTGGAATCTAAATTCCAATCTTCATGTGTTTGGTTGACAATGGAATTGGAATTGGAATTGAGCATGAAATCCTTCAAATTCCTTGAACTAAAGGAATTTCAAAATCCTTCCTATATGTCTATTAAAGTAAATTCATTGGAATCTTCGACCATTTTGACCCGAACGGATTCGAATCGTACCGTTTCGAATAGAACCGTTTTGACCCGTATCGTTTCGACACGAATCGTTTCGACCCGTACCAAGAAATAAATACTAAATAAGATACTTCAATAGTATTCTTCAATAGTATAATTAATTATTTAACTTTGTTAAACCAAGAAATAAATATAAGTAAACATTAATAAATAAAATATCTAAGAAAGCTTATAAAATAAATTTGTAATTATGAATGAGAACAAAAGAATTAAAAAAACCCCTTAGTGTTCCTTGTTATCCCAAACGACTATTCCAATTCTATGTTATCACAAACATCCCGCCCAAACCCTTCTACCTCCCTCCCAACATACGTTCAGCTTCTTCTGGGTCACAAATACGTCCGGCGGTTCCTTGTATTCTGGTCATCCGCTCCTTCTATTCGCTGGAATCTTGTGATTAAGCACAAGATATTTTGTGTGGGAAGTATGGAAGCAATTGTGTAAGGTATGGGAGTTACATTATTATTATTACTACTTTTTTATATATTCTATTGCTCTATATATGAGTGGTTTATATTGTACTTGGCACATAGTCTAGCCTTACACACATATATACATACATATATATATATATATATATATATATATTTCGTTTTCAGGGTTGGAACATCGAAAAATGGCTAAAAAAGTCAGAGAGCGGGAGAACAAACCGCAATAGCAAGGGTAGTGGTGAAGGTATATATCGACATACCGGTGGATCCATAGGGTTTGACGAGCATCGCATTCGTTTGGTAAGCTAATCATTTTTATATAAATTAGTAAAAAAGTTGGGTTGAAAAATATAATTGTTTGTACTCAAATGTATTACGAAAATGCTTTTTAGGAAAGAAAATATGGCCGAAAAGTAAAGTGGATTGAAGTTTATTTTGATACCCATCTCAAAAAGGAAAGCAAAAAGAAGTATTGGGCCGGAGAGCTGGACATTAATAGTCTTGAGGGATTTGAGTTTATTTCTGAAAAATCAAGAGAAATCTATGTAAGTTATCTTTATCGTTTTTGAATAATTAGAACATTAGCGTATTAAGTTTTAGTACAACAACTAACAATTTGTTTCCATAAATTGTAGTTACGGTACAGAAGTGATATGATCAAGTTGCATGGGTCGGATCTCAACCAACATCCGGATGATCCTGATGTGTGGGCGAGAGTGGCAGGAGATAAAATGGGCCGGATGTTCGGGGTAGGATCTTCGGATCCTAATTTCGCGATAACTGGGAAATTGTCTACATCTACCGAATCTAAATTATATTTTGATGCCATAAGGTCGCAAGAAGAGGTATTGTTTACTTCTTACAAAGTATCGCAATTCTTTAAATTATATAGTTTTTAACAATTAATTAGTAGAAAACAATAACTTAGATTATTGACCCGTTTTAACAATATAGGTTGAAAAAGTCCAAGTTGAAATGGAAAAGGAACTTGCAAATGAAAGGGATGCGAGATAAGAGTTGGAGCAAAAAGTGCAACAGATGGAAAAAGAAATGAAAGAAAATGAAGAAAAGAGGCAAAAACAATTTGAAGAGTTTATGAAAAAATTCCAGCCTCTCGTTAGTCATTAGTAGTAGTTTTTTAATTATTCCGAATCTTTATGTTTAACAACGGTGATTTTGTGATTGAAACGGGCTCGGAATTTTTGTTATTTATTCCGAATCTTTATGTTAACAATGGATGATTTTGTAATTTAAACTTGCTCCAAATTTATGTTATTTGTTTTTGTTAAATTTATATTCCGAATCATATTTATCAATATGCATTTTTAGCAGGAAAAAATTAGGTATTTTTTGTTTTTTCTATTATTTTTTAAATGTATCCGTAAGAAATGTTTAGGAAAAAGACTCAACATGTTTTGTCAAATTCCGTTAGAATTCTGTAGGAAAAAAAGATAGTTTCGTAGGAAATGCGTAAGAAAAAAGAATACATTATGTTAGAAGTGTGTAGGAAAAAAAAACCAATTTTGTCGGAATTGCGTAGAAAAAAGGAATACATTCCGTTAGAATTGTGTAGAAACAAAACTAGTTTTGTAGGAAATGCGTAGGAAAAATGAATACATTCAGTTGGAATTGTGTAGGAAAAAAAATATTTCCGTAGGAACTGTGTAGGGAAAACGAATACATTACGTTGGAATTGTGTAGGAAGAAAAAACAAATTCGTAGGAACAGTGTAGGAAGAAAAAACAAATTTGTAGGAATTGTGTAAGAAAATTAAAATTTAATAAATATAAATATAATTGTTTTAAACACAAAATTTTAAAAAATAAATATTCCGTGGGAAATGCATCGGAAAGTTAAGAAAATTAATTCCGTGAGAAATAAGTAGGAGAATTCTAACGAAACATTTTTGTGGGAAAGGAGTAGGAAACTCCGTAGGAACTGCGTCAGAAAAAAATTACCCACGAGGAGAATTCCCACAGCCTATTTTCGTGGGAAATCCGTGGGTAAACGCAGTTACCCACGGATTTCCCACGGAAATTGACGTGTGAATAGTAGCAGTTTTCTAGTAGTGGTTAGATCTTCTTAATCTGAATTTAAGTTGGGTTGCGCGTTCGTGTTTAATATTGACGAGTCAAATATAATTAGAATATGTAAGTTTATATCAACCTAAACTGATACAAATTCATAAATCAAGTCACAAACACGCCTGTGATTTTCTATCTTTTTGTATATTACTACTCTAAACTTACACATTTACAAATTAAAAAATGCAATTACAAATTAAAAAAATGCAAGTTACTAGTTTTTGTACATAATTTTTCTTTTAACTTACAGCTTCGGACATAAAATAAGTAACTAGTATAATATAAAGTACCCCTTAACCGTTATAAAAATAAACTAGTCAACTTGCACGAATTCACCAGGAACTGATCGTTTAGCTAAATTGTTCGTTGTTTAAACATAACACCTCATCAAACCCGATTATGCTAAAGCTAAACCCATAAATTTTATCTTAGGTTCACGTTGTAATTTTTTAAATTTATATATGTATATACATACAGGGGAGAGTTATCTTGAGAAAGCTAAATATTGCGAGAACCGCGAGAATGAATGAAAAAATCAATCAAAGCTAATTTTTTTTAATACTATCCTCATTGTAATTAAGATACAACATCAAAAAAAGAATTTACAACATCAAATAATTCATTTCTATTCTCAAAATCACTCTTATTATATTTTTTACACGTGTAAATATAACAAATTTACACATGTGTAAATAGAAAACTTATATATGTGTAAATTTTCTTTATTTACGAATTCGTGTAAATTAAATTTTCTAACATTTAATTCGAATAACAATGATAAATATAAAAAGAATTTCTGAATTTTAATTGTTTTTGACCAAGTTCTCGCGGTGTTTTTATTCGTTCTCACGGTTCTCGCGATATTTATCATTCTCAAATAAACCCTCCACCATATATACACATACACAAACGGTAGGGTTCATGAGTGAACAATGATGTTTTTGTGAACAAAATGAACTTATCCTGACCATTGATTTTGTAGATATATATTTTTTTCTTTAGTGGCAAGATTGTAATTATCTTTTGTAACTTACATGTATTTTAATAGACATAATGGTATTCTTGTATTTTTCTCTCTTCATTTAATTAATTGATATTTTTCTCTCTCTTAATTTCTCTTTCCAATTAAAAGAGTATTTAATTACATTCTCTATAATTTTTTCTCTCACAAATTACCTAACCCAATATTTGATAATTAAAAAAAATACAACCATTATCAAATATTGTTCCATGTAGAACACGATTAAAAATATTTAATTACATTCTCTATACATATATGTATTAGATCAATGTTTGATGAAAAGATGCATAGTGGAAACAATATGTAATAATACACAAGTGTATAAGTCTGGTATATACCGACCTGTATACAATATGTACTTGAATAATACATACGTGTATACGTCTGGTATAGACCGACCTGTATACACATATGTACTTGAATAATACACAGGTGTATAAATCTGGTTTATACCGACCTGTGGGAACAAGATGTAATAATACATAAGTGTATAAGTATTGTATATACTGACCTATATACACATATGTTAAAAAACATAATTTAATTACATTTAATATTTAATTTTAAAAAGAACATAAGAGTTTATTTAAAAAAAAATATTAGCTCTTCAATCTCTTAGAATAAAAAATAACAGAGAAATAATTAAAAGTAAGAGAGAGAGAGAGAGAAAGAAAGTTAAGAGATGAGAAAATTAAAGGATTTTAATTAAAAATACTTGACTAATGTCAATTTTACCCTTTTAATCTAAAAAATGATCAAGAGTTATGATAAAATGAGAACTACCTTGAGTTGCGAGAACCATGAGAACTAGGCTTTACAAAAAGTTTTTCCAATTTTTTTCTCAAAAATCTTTAAAAAAATCACTTGTTTCAGCAAAAAAAAAAATTTTAAATGTTGCCTGCCCAAATTTACATGAGGTGTAAAAACATCACCGTCGAAACAAAATTTACATCAGTGCGTACACAAAACTTCCATCAGGCAAAACTAACGACTCGACAATTTTTTTTGCTTTTTTACAGATATGTTTATAATATTTTCATCTACGTTTGTGCAAAAAATTGTGGCCCAACTCACGTGGGAAGTAAGAGTTCTCATGGTTCTCACAACTCGTGGTGGTTCTTAATTGAACCAAGGCCTATATGTATGTATATATATATATATAGGATTAGGGTAAAATGAAAATTTATACGAGTTGTGAGAACTTAGAGAACTCGGCTTTACGAAAGGTTCTTTCAATTTTTTTTAAACTAAAAATCATAAAAAAACAACTTTAAAAAAAACTCGTTTTTTTTTTCATTTACGGCAGCCGTAAATGTTGTTAAAAGTGATGGCATGCTTATGTAATCACTTTTTTACAACTGCTATACTGTAAGGGGCCGAAAAACACCACTTCGAATTTTTTTTAATTGTTTTTACATCAGTCTTATTTAACATTTTAATCTAGAGGTGTGAAAAAATGGTGGCAAGACTCGCACGGAAAGACCGAGTTCTCTAAGTTCTCACAACTCGAAGTGGTTTTCACTTGATCTTGATCTTATATATATATATATATATTCTAAGGGTATATTTGGCATGGAGCTTTTAAGTGCTTTTAACTTTAAACTTTTAAGAAAAAACTCTTACTCAATAAAAATGCTTGTTTGATTGAAGAAGCTTGAAACTTTAAGGTTAGGAGCTTGAAGCTTTTGATTGAATGCTTCTACTAGTAGCAATTCGGAGCTAAAAGCTTTTAGGGAAAAATGACTATTTTAACCTCTAAAGATATTGAACTTTCTAGTTATGTTTTTTTAGTTATGTCCATTTTGATCATTTTATTAAAAGCTCTATTTACTCTGCCAAACACCTAAATATATCTAAAAAGCTACAGTCATCAGCTACCAGCTGCAACTACCAGCTTCCAACCACCAGCCTCCAGCTACTTTTGCCAAATATATTCTAAAGCTACAAGTTCACACAAAAATGCAAGTATCCAAAACTATGTATTGCGCATGCTAAAACTAAGTAATCATTCTCTAATTTCTACATTTCTAATCTTAAAGCTATAACATAAAATACGCAATTGCTTTAACATTAAATGCCTCCTAAAATTTATGAAAATAATTTAGTCAACTTGCGAATCTACCATGTCGACAGGAGACTAAGGGGCTGTTTGTTTAGCTCCTAATAGGGGTGTGCAAAAAACCAAATTAACCGAACCATAATCGAATTAACCAACAAAACCGAATCGAAAAAACCGAACCAAATAAAAAACCGGTGGGTCGGTTAATGATTTTTTTGAAAACCGAAAGTAGCGGGTCGGTTATGGTTATCATTTTTTCCATACCCAGAATAACCGAACCGAACCGACATGTAATAAATCTTTGTAGGATTTAGGACTTTTCACCATATTTTTAATATTTGATGTTTTTTACTGAAGATTTTTAGTACTTATGGGTTTTTCATATCATTTTGTGGTTTTGTTTGAATGTTTATTTGAATTTATGGAATATATCATATCACTTTATTTGAATATTCGATAATAATTGGTATTAATATTATAGATTGAGTAAATTGCCATTTTAGTCCCTGAGTTTTTGTCCAAATTGTCATTTTAGTACAAATAGTTTTTTTTTCTTATCTGGGTCCCTGCCTTTTCCATTTTCTTGCCATTTTGATCACATTGCCTAACTTAATCTAAAAACCAGGTTATAATCAGGGGTATTTTTGGCATTAAATTATTACGAGTTTTATAAATTATGTTGTAAACTACCCCTGGTTATCGCTACACAACAGTTATGCCAAAAATACCCCTGGTTATAACCAGATTTTTAGACTGTGTTAGGCAATGTGATTAAAATGGCAAGAAAATAGAAAAGTCAGGGACCCAAAGGAGAAAAAAACTATTTGGACTAAAATGGCAATTTGGACCAAAACTCAGGGACTAAAATGGCAATTAACTCTTATAGATTCTATGTATTCTTTAATACTATATAATATACTAATATATACAAATATGCAATAACAATTTATTCCATGTTAAAAAAATAAGCTATTTTTAGCTAAGCTAAATACACGGTTAACCACCCATAACCGACCCACTATAACCATCAAAACCAAATAACCATAACCACCATAACCGACATCGCAGTTATGGTTATGGTTTTTGGTCAAAACCGACCCAAACCGACCCATGCACACCACTAGCTCCTAATGAGGCTCTTAATGGTTCAGTACTTAATGGTTTAGACTGTTTGTTTCGCTAGCAGATGTCTGAATGGTTCAGACATTTGCCTCTGAATGGTTGAGCATTATACTGAGTCTGAATGATTAAGACCTCTAATCTGAATTGGTCTGACATTTCTCTCTGAACGGTTAAGCATTATACTGACTATTAATGGTTCAGACATCATACTGGTTCAACACTTAATGGTTCAGATCTCTTACTGGTTCAACACGTAACCATTCAGAACTTGCCAAACAACTCCCAACATATTTAGCTAAACGTATTCTTTGTTTTAACCAAAACCGATCTGATCCATCTATGCTACACTTAAATCCGTAAATTTTGTTAGGTTCATGTAGAAGTGATTAAAATTCAAACCACTATTGATTGCATCCTATCATCCTTTGGTATAGTGATGTATATATGATAATTTGATACCTTTAACAAAAAGGATCATGAGAATGTAAAAACTAATCGTGTGAAAGTATATTGTGACAAGTACAAATTACTCCATGATTGAACATAAATTTGTAGAATATATTCATGACCATAATGAACCGTGTAATATGTATAAGAGATCAACATCAGAATCGGATTCAAAAAGAAAAAGAAAATTAAATTGGCATTGCAAGTGACATAATTATTCCTATGTATTCTCTTTCAGCGTTGTTACAACGATCCTAAAATTCAAAATAATCATTTATGTCATAAAATATGTTATTTTTTTCTTTTGAAGAATATAATGTTTTTTTTTCTTCTAAGACACGTGTAAATGTTTTTGATATAAAAGAATATAAAAATACATACAAGCCTATAATTAGTTTGATTACATGTTGAACCATGTTTATCACAACTTAAATACATCATTTATAAAATCTCATATATATATGATCCAATAATTATTAAGCCACACAAAATTGATAATAGCTGTGACAAACAAGCTAGTAAAAACATTTTTTGAAAGGTAAATTTTATTCACAACATCAAACTCTGAAAAATAAGGGCGGCTACACCAAACAAATACATAACATCAAATTTACACCACGGTCAAGGTTGGTCATCGCAACTACACTTGCTGCAGTCCAATTGATTCATCATTGGCAGGTTTTGAATGATTTAACCTGATTAAATCCCATAATCACACACCTTCAAGTCTATATAACTATATTTGAGCAAAACTTCACAAATTTCGTATGGCAACATGTAACTTGCACATCAAAAACCGTTCTCAACCCTTTGTCGATGTAGACGTTAAATTTCCACACCTTCTAAAAGATGCGGGATATCTTAGAAGAGCTCACCGTCATCAAGATGTATAGTAAAACCATTTTTTTACGTTTATACTACTACTTGTCTTGGATGATTGATTTTAGATCAAAACAATTAATATGGTACATCTATAGGCTATCTAATTTATTTTCTTTCTAATTTAAAATAACACGTATCATATATCAATTTTCAATGAATTATAAGATCTATCAACAAACTAACTAAACTAGTCATATAATAAGGAAATGACAAGGTCACAAGAAGATTACATGAGTGGGCTTCTAATTGGGCCATATTAGAATACGTTTCAAAACAAAATTTGGTTCAATCTACACTACTATTTTTATCCACACGAGACCAAATAAATGAAACCCGAATCGATATGAGTGAAATTGTGAAAATGATACATGGAATTACATTTTTTTTAGTTTTTTTTTTCCTTTTGGAACGGCGTATAAGTTAACAAATAATTAGAACTCTTGATCCACTCATGAACCACTAGGAGTATTTCTTAAATTATTTTACTTATCATCTATATCTGTATATCTACCTATACACACACATTATTTATTACATCCGTATATTAAGACGAAAAAACAAAGGTAAAAAAGGCTTAAACATATCGTACACTTTCATTTAAAAGAGATTGTTGGAAAATTGAATGATTTTTTTATTATCTTTTGGATTATTTTTTATTATGGATTTACTTTTGTATCATCTTTTAACATGTAATCATGCATTTTTTGGATTAACTTTTGAATTGATGTTTTAATTTATGAAATTATAGAGTTAGCTAGTCAACACGGATGAACCGCTCGGTACAACCTGGTTCAACCGGTTGAACCATTTTTTAGCCTAATCCGGTTTGATTTAAAAACCGGTTTTTAAAACATTGGTTGCACCCCCTTTAGAGGTCCTAAGCATAATTTATAATACACGTGTATAACGGTACATAAAATTCTTTAGAATAGCGTGTTAAGTTCTACAAGTTTAATGCAGTATTGTAATGAGATTAGACCCAAAAATTTTGAAGGTACATCAAACATTGACAACGGTGCATCCACTTTGCATGTTTGATTTACTTTTGTATGTGTTTTAAAGCACATGTTTCATAACGTGACTTAAAACTTTGTGATGGTTCACTGTTGTAATGAGCTTTGAGAACAAAGATATAAAGGCGTACCAAAACTATTACAATGGTGCCCCGATTTTGGAAAGGTTTAATACACTGTCGTAATGGATTATGATACACTGTCGTAATGTATGTGGCTTTGGCGAACTTTGTTTCAGACCATAGCCCAATTTTGTTATCCACGATACCAGTAGATTATGGCCCGACTCCATCTAGGATTTTTAATTCTTGGATGGAGCTCCTGGGTTTTTGCGAATATGTGGAGCAACTGTGCGGTGGGTTCCGCTTCTCAGGTCCAGCGGACCTTTGCTTAGCAACTAAGCTTAGATGGGTAAAGAAAAAAGCTAAAGATTGGGTTTTTAATTTCAAAAAGGGGACAGAAGGGGAGTACAAACTGAAGCTCGATAAACTGGAGGCTCTTGAACTTATGGCTAAAGTAAGGGACCTTACGGAATCTGAGTTGGTGGAAAGGGCGGGGTGTAGGAGTTTTGTTACTGAGTTTGATAGATTGAAGGCCATGGATCTAAAGCAAAAATCTAGATGTCGATGGGCGTCGGAAGGCGATGAAAATACGGCCTATTTCCATGGGATAATTAACGCAAATAAAAGCAATAATCGGATTAATGGGTTGTGGATTGATGGGGTGTGGGAGACGTCTCCTACCTTGGTAAAGGATGACATATGCACATTTTTTACTGAGAAATTCCTTGAACCGGTGGGTATAAGGCCGCAACTGGTGTGTCCTGACGTGAAAATTATATCGGCTTTGGAGGCGGATGGTTTGGTTACGACTTTCACATACTCGGAAATAAAGGAAGCAGTGTGAGAGTGTGATCAAGGCGATAAAGCCCCCGGCCCGGATGGCATTAATTTCGGTTTCATAAAAAGATTTTGAGAAGTTTTACGAGCTGATTTTGTGAAACTTTTTGAGGAGTTTTATGAACACGGGAACATTAGCAGGGGTTGTATGTCGTCTTTCATTGCCTTGATTCCAAAGTGTAGTGACCCGGGGGGGGGGGGGGGGGGGGGGGGGGCTCATGGACTACAGGCCAATTAGCCTTATTGGGTGTATCAACAAGGTGATTTCCAAGGTTCTTCTTAATCGCCTTAAATCCGTTATTCACAAAATTATATCAGAAGAACAAACAGCTTTTTTAGCCGGAAGAAGTATTATGCCGTTGATCCTAAATGAAATAATTCCATGGTTGAAGCGTCGGAAAAGGGCAGGGATGGTCTTTAAGGTGGATATTGATAAGGCTTACGACTCTTTAAACTGGGGGTTCCTTGATTCTATTATGACACAGATGCATTTTCCGGCCAAATGGAGAAAGTGGGTTATGGCAACGATCATTAATGCTCGGGCTTCGGTTTTGGTAAACGGTTCACCGACTATGGAGTTCTCGTGCTCGAGGGGATTAAGACAAGGGGACCCATTATCCCCGTTTCTATTTATCATGGCTATGGAAGCATTGTCGTGTGTTGTGAAGAGAGCTTGTTCTCTTGGACTCTATGACGGCATTGAATACGGGAATCAAGGTCCGGTATTTTCTCACTTCATGTATGCGGATGACGTTATCTTCATCGGGGATTGGTCCACTCGGAATGCCCGGAATTTAAATAGATTGTTGAGATGTTTCTATCTAGTTTCGGGGCTAAAGGTGAACTTGGCAAAAAGCTCGGTTTATGGGATCGGGGTATCGGTCGGTGATGTTCAAGATATGGCGAATATACTTAGATGCAAGAGTGGAGCATTCTCGTTTAAGCACTTGGGGCTTCAGGTTGGGGCCAATATGAACTTAACTAAGAATTGGAAACCGGTTGTCGATGTATTCAAGAAGAGGCTTTCGGTGTGGAAGGCTAACACTCTATCACACGGAGGTCGTATCACTCTCATTAAGTTGGTTCTTAGCTCCTTGCCGACATATTATTTTTCGCTATTTAGAGCACCTATGCGGGTTATAAAACAACTTGAAAGGCTCAGGAAGGATTTCTTATGGGGAGCGGATTCGGATCATGGGAAGACCTCTTGGGTGGCTTGGCGCGGTTTGATGGCACCAAAAGATATGGGGGGCGTGGGGATCGGGTCATTGAAAGAGGCAAACTTGGCTCTCCTTGGAAAATGGTGGTGGCGATTTAAGTGTGACAGTTCCAGCCTTTGGAGGAAGGTTATCTGGTGTATTCACAATAATTCTAAACACTGGAGTTGCATCCCCGTGCGACTGTCGGCACAAGGCCCATGGAAACAAATCGTCGGAGTTTCTAAGGATCTGGCAGAAGTGGGTATTGATATGGAAAGTCTGGTCAGGGGCATCTGGGCCAAGGGAACATGATACAATTTTGGAGAGATCAGTGGCTGCTGGACAAACCCTTCCAGGATGTTTTTCCTAATCTGTTCAGGCTGGAGAGGCAGAAAAATGTTGTTGTAGCGGACCGGGTGGGTGTTGCAAACGGGATCACCTTTATCAGGTTCGACTGGAGTCGTTCCCCAGGTTCGTCGGTCGAATTAATGGAGGTAGAAGGGCTTACAGCGCTGTTAGGAGACGTGGTTTTTGGGCATGGATGTGATAAATGGGAATGGTTGATGGATGGGTCAGGCATGTATTCTGTCAGCAGCATTCGCTCTCACATCCAAAGTGCGTCCTACTCAGATTTGGTCGTTGATTTTACTTGGAATAACTGGTGCCCGTTAAAGGTAAATTTTATGTTGTGGCGTGCGTTCCAAAATCGAATACCGACCTTGGTGGAGTTAAGTAGGAGAAATATAAATGTTGGGACACCTACTTGCCGGGTATGTGGAGCGGGTGACGAGACGACGGACCATTTGTTTATTAGTTGTGGTCTTGCACAAACAGTTTGGGAGCATGTAGCAAAATGGTGTAAAATCCAATCAGTGTTTGCATTTGACATTAAAGACCTGGTGAATATGTTTCGTTATTTGAGGGGATCCTTTAAATGGAAGAAGGTGATCTATATGATAGTGCAAACGACTATTTGGTGCATTTGGAGAAGTCGCAACGATTTGATTTTCAACTGTAAGCAGGCGCACTTTGCAAGTTTGGTGGAAGAAATAAAAGTGCTCAGTTATCTTTGGCTGAGGAATAGAGCGAAAGTCAAGGATTTGTCGTGGGAGTCTTGGTGTAATTTTGATCTTTCGAGTATGAGACTATAATTATCTGGTGTATGTACTTCTGGTTCCAACAGTCTGTTGGATCCATGATTTAATAAAACTCTTTGTTGGCCGTTCAAAAAAAAAATCGTTTTAGTGTTGTGTCAACTTAATGACTTTTTAGGTTTGATTCACTATTATAATGATTTTTGATACATATGTACATAACTAGTATTTGAGCCCGTGCTTTGCGACGGGGTCGTAAGAGGATGCTAGAGATGATGTATTGTTATCTGGTATTTCGCATGATTAATATTAGATTATTTAGGCTATAATCTAAAGAACAGTAATAATAAGCAAACAACATGCTAAGTAAACGTGTCTAGAGTTAAAAGTTAGCTTTAACTATAATAGATTGACTAAAAAAGAGAATTAAATTTGTTCCATGGTGTATTGAAGGGTTAATATAGAGCAAACAACGTTGCAACGGGGATGCGGTGAGAGTTCGATGGGGATCGCACACTATGACAAAGTATAAAGAAAATCAAAAAAGGTCGTAACATTAGCCAAAGAAATATCTACATGTGTTCGGTTCGTTGTAGTTGCGGCTCGACTGTGAACATCGTAACGTAACGACGCATAAGCACGTCGTAATTTAAACAAATCGTGATTGTAAATTGGTATCAACCTCGCGAAAAATTTACATCAAAATATGAACAAAAATAAATAATATAAAATAATATATGTATTATAAATAATAATAAAAACTTAATATAAAAGTCACATATGAACTAAGAATAGTATACAATTGAAAATGTTAGTTTAAGAATTATGCATGAAAGTAGTAACAAATGTGATATGGATATATATCTTCAAACAAATACCAGCATACCGACAAACTTTATGAATGTAGATGATATATCCAATTAATTATTTAATTAGTATGTTGCTAATTAAAAAAACGAAATCTCTAGACTGATACATGTTATGCTTCTTTGATACTTTTTGGTTATGTAAATGATTGCTAAAAACAAAATATCTAGACAAACAGACGTTGCTCGTTTATTTAGTGTTTGATCCAAGTAACATTGGAGCTAAAGTTATAAAAGGACATGTGCTAGTTACATGTTTATAATGAAGAATATTTATGTAAATATTTAAAATTTTAGTATCTATGACACTAGATAGGTCATGTTCAAGTCTCTATGTGAAGTAATAAGACATGATCAATCATATGCATATATATATATCAGTCACTTCTGATTTATTAATATCACATATAATCTATTGATATGAATGCACTTGCAAAGATAAGACTAAACAAATGGATCACATGATGACATTTTTAAAACATTTATGTATCAAAAGCTTTTATAAAACCGACAAGTATAAATCTACACAGGGTTGTTCTAGGTCCCTTAAATCTTGAAGATCCATTACAAAGAAACAGTTTTTGGAAAGGCCATGTGAGCCTAGTTTTGTGTTGACCCCTATATATATGATCCAATAATTATTAAGCCACACAAAATTGATAATAGATGCGATAAAACAAGCTAGTAAAAGCATTTTTTGAAAGGTAAATTTTATTCACAACGTCAAACCTCGAAAAATAAGGGCGGCTACACCAAACAAATACATAACATCAAATTTACACCTGTCAAGGTTGGTTATCGCAACTACACTTGCTGCAGTCCGATTGATTCATCATTGGCAGGTTGTGAATGATGCAACCTGATTAAATCCCATAATCACACACCTTCAAGTCTATATAAGACCTGAGGGTGTGGCTATTTATCACCGCCACCTCAGCGCCACATCACCGTCACGTCACACAAGGGCTTTAAAGCCCCCTCCTTTAACTTGAAGGGTGTGGCTAGGGGCTTTATAGCACCCCCTTTAAAGTCAATCAAATTCGATGACGCCCCCCCCCCCCCCCTGCTCGTTAACATGGTGGCGGAGGGATAATGGCGCCCCCCCCCCCCTTATTGTGGCGGTGTGGACGATGGAGCCCCTTCGGTGCTATGGAGGCTGAGGTGGCGCCCCCCGCACCCACCAGCCTAACTATATTTGAGCAAAACTTCACAAATTTCGCATGGCAACATGTAACTTGCCCATCAAAAAACGTTCTCAACCCTTTTTCGATGTAGACGTTAAATTTCCACGCCTTCTAAAAGATGTGGGATATCTTAGAAGAGCTTGTAGTATAGTAAAACCATTTTTTTGACACACCACTAAAATGATTTAATAGAGTAATTTAAACATGTGTATTAAACCCTTCTAAAATCGGGGCACTATTGTAATCTATTGATATGTATGCACATTACAAAGATAAGACTAAACAAATGGATCACATCATATCATTATTTTAAACATTTATGTATCAAAAGCTTTTATAAAACCGACAAGTATAAATCTAGAAAGGGTTGTTCTAGGTCCCTTAAGTCTTGAAGATCCATTACAAAACAAAGAAACTGTTTTTGGAAAGGCCATGTGAGCCTAGCTTTGTGTTGACCCCTATACATGGTGCCTAGTGGTCATTGTTTATGATGGACATACCCATGTGCACAATCACATGTTTGAAGAAAAACATTGGTTGGTTAAACCTACTTGAATGTAGACACTTGTAGCTACACTTTCTTTTTTGAATCTTGGTTTGGGACACACATTTAAGAGACAAGTTTGGTTCTTATGTCTTGTTATTACTACTTGGAGAAAAAAAAACACAAAACAGTATTATTATTTTTTTGCATAGTTATACACTATATTTTAGTATATTCATACATCAGTTTTCATGTCAGAAAAATTTATTATATATAGTCATGTAATACTTGAAATTAGTTTAGGTTTTTGTATATCATAAATAATGTCATAAATCTTTCAAATTTGATCAAGTTTTTTACTTTTCCTATTCATATACACATTTTTTTGGTCACACATCACCTGTTCATACATTCACTCTTCATCAATCTGTTTTTTTTTTATCTTTAAATAGTAGGCTAAAGTTGTGAATGCAAAACATTCCTAATAATAGGTGAAACTATTATTTCATTTATGTCATGGTTGTAGTCTTGTAGATGTACAATATGATTTGATATGTTTATTGACATATAACTGTCTTAGATACATGACATTTTCATTGTCTACTCTTATTATTTATATTTTAGTACATAAAATCCTTAACCATGTCACACTATAAGTTAATGATAAGTGATAAGTGCCATGTTCCATTCCATTTTCACAAACCATTTTCCCACATTACCAAATTTCCAATGTTTCCTACTTTTATGGTTATTAGTTGGTGTTTAAAAGAGTGGGTTAGTGGTTTATTTTCCTTTTATTTTGTAAGTCTATAAAAGGTATTCATGGTTTGCTTATGATTATGAATGAAAAGAATTAAGTCTTGAGTTTCTCTCTAAATATTTTTCTAGTTTTCATCTATTTTCTTGGGAGTTTAACCCACTTTAACGGGTTATCTGTCAAACCAAGTGGTACACATCATTTGTATCAGAGCAATCTTGATCCACTCCTATAGACGCTCGTGAATGGAAGGCTTCAATGGATCGGATTGAGTCGACTCTTTTTGAAATAATCAATCTTCTAAAAAAGGAGTCCCGAAGATGGGCAACCTCACCCATTTTTTCTACAACACCACCCGTTTCCGTCATCGCATCGCCAACCTTGTCAACCGTTGCCGCCTCACCACCACCAACTTTCGTTCCCATACCATCACCTCCACCAGCATTCGTTTCCACCATGACACCGAAACAAGCTTCCGCCACCACACCATCAAAAACGACGGCTACAAAAAAGATGAAATTCGCATCGTTCAACTTGACAAGCGAAAGATGCGTATGGCGCCCACCATGGCGACCCGTTGAGACCACACCAAATGCAACCGGAAGAATCGAATGGCGACCATCGTGGCAAACTCTTTTCGTTCTTGAGGACATGAACATTTTGAAGCGCTGGGGGATGATAAGTGCCATGTTCGATTCCGTTTTCATAAACCATTTTCCCACGTTGCCATTACGTCATGTATTTACATTGTTTCCTATTTTTATGGTTATTATTAGTTAGTGTTTAGAAGAGTGGGTTAGTGGTGTTAGTGGTTTATTTTCCTTTTATTTTTTAAGCCTATAAAAGGCATCCATGGTTTCCTTATGATTATGAATGAAATAAATTAAGTCTTGAGTTTCTCTCTAAATATTCTTCTAGTTTCCATCTCTTTTTTTAGGAGTTTGACCCACTTTAACGGATTATCTATCAAACCAAGTGGTACATATCAGTTAATGCTATATCAACTAAATTGGTGAGATAAAAATGCAACAACATTGATGAGATTTTACATGCTTTATTCCAAAAACATATTGTGTGTGATTCTTAGGGTGTGTTTGGTTCGCACAATTCAGTTGAATTGCAACTTGAAGTTCATTTCCTAACGTGTTTGATTCATAAAATTTAAGAGAATTGGAATATTAATTCCATCCTGTGTTTGGTTGACAAATGAACTGAAATTGTTACTGGGTCCACCAATGTAGGTTGGGGTGGCAATGGAGGAGGTGGAGGCAATGGCTATGGCGGCCAATTGGTGGTTGTGGCAATGAGGCCTATTGGGGGTGTGTGGGGCGGCGTCATCGACGGTGGTATGACTGGTAGGTGATGGCCATAGTGATAGATTCTAATTTAACTCCTTTATAAAAGTTTTGCCTCCCAAATTCAAATTCCTTTTATAGATTTTGATTCATTTGAATTTCAAATTCTTTTAACAAATTTTTATTTCCAAATTTTATTCCTTTAAATTCCTATTCCTTTAAAAATAATTGATTAAAGTTTTTGCAAGGTTTTAAAAACTGGTTCAAACCGACCGGTTGTACCGATTGATCCATCCGATAGAACCGGTTAAACCGCCCGATACAACCGATTAAACTATTTCTGAACCAAATCCAGTACGGTTTAAAAACCGGATTTTAAAACATTGAGTTTTTGTGAACCAATGCACCTTTATGGTGACATGGTGATTTATGTGGGTTGTTGGGCGATTTTAATGCACATGTATATACTATAGAGGATCAAGACTTGCAGCAAAATAATTTATTGTATTTTTTACATGTGAGAAGAAAATTCGAATAAAGGAACACCAAGTAAAGAGATAATTGTACCAAAGATTTCAAATGTCAAACAAGGGTAAAAAAGAAAGGTAAATTTACAAAAATCAAGGGTTTAATGAAACAAATTAAGTACAATTAATTGGTCAAATCATTGAAAACTTAATATTCCAAAGCTGAAACTTTTGTCCGAAAAAACCTATAGATGCTTTCTTACCGTGTGAATGACCGACAAAAAAATTTCTAACGTCAAATTTAAATCACTGACGGACCAATGGAGTATATCATCGTGTCATCAGCGGAACCACCCGATCATATCCATCTCCACTAAACAATAATATCTATACACCAATTCAGGAGAAGACTTCCATTTATCCCCCCGCCAGAAAGCCGTCATGGAATGCCTACAGAGGCCTCACGCCCAGGATTTCTTAACTGTTATTCCTATTGAAGGTCTAGGTCAACGTATGTCAGCGGTGGAGTACCGGTCAATCCTTAAGTACCGTCTGATGATCCCCATGTTCCCAAATGATGAAACTTGCCCAGTCTGTCGTAAAGCGTGCCTGGATAAATATGGGGAGCATGCGTTACACTGTAGAGAGTTGCCGGGGTTTAAGTATCGTCATGACTTTGTTCGAGACGCGTTAATGGATATTCTCAGACGAGCAGGGATCTCGGCAAAGAAAGAGGCACCGGTTAATTTTCTTACAGACCCGACGGAAGGGAGGTCCACCCTACGCCCGGCTGACGTGCTAGTTTTTGGTTGGGAGGGCGGGAAACATGCTTGTGTCGATCTCACAGGTGTATCCCCCCTAGCCGGGTTTCGGGAAAATGGGTTTGTGGCGGGTGTAACACCCCGAAAACGGGTTTGGTAATCAAACCTCGTTAATAGTAAAAACGGGTAAAATACCGTTAGTGGTAAAATTAACCCGGTGAATATTAGGATTTAAATAAATAAATCTAATATTTATTAAAAGGATGGGAAATACTTTGAGAAAGCGAAGTATATAAAAAGGCCCGAGATTTAACGGGACTTAAAATAAAACGGGGTTTTGAACAAGATGAATAACTAGGAAAATTATAACCTAGTTAACTACAAGTCTAGAAAAAACTTGAAATAGGGTTAAAACAGCCAAAACTATATGTCAAACAAAAGATGAGGGACCTATGTTGCTAAACTTGAAACTTAATTTCATAAAAACAAAAATTAAAACACACCAAACACACTTTGAGTGTGTCTGGTCGATCAAGAAGCAGGGGGCGACCAAGAGCTTCCCTTCAAACCCTAGTTTCACTAAAAATTGATCAATTGGAGGTTCAATTCAGTCCCAAATCAAATTCTAAACACGAATTAGTGATCACCTCACTGGTGGGATCACAAGGTATGCAAAATTCTAGTATTTTGATTCATCTCAAGTTCTAGGTTAATTGTGAAAAAAACTGAAATTTAGCTTGATTATGTCTTGCATGGATGAAATTAGAAGTAATATGGCATCTAGGGATAAACCCTAGATGATTTCTGGTTAAAATCTAGCATTATGCTTGTGGGGTTTATAATCACCATTGTAGGTGATTAGTGAGTTTGTAGAAACTAAATAAACACTAGAATTATGGTTCTTATTCTAGTGAAATCTAAATTCATGTGGTGAATCTGAAAGTTATTGATGTTAAAATTTAGTATAGATTTGTTAATTGAAGTGAATATAGATGAAAATAACATGTCAAGAACCTAGTAATGATTATGTAAAATCTGACCCGCTAGGTGTTCGTTGAAACGCCTAAGTGAGGATGAAAGTATTAATAATCGGACAAAAACGCATATTTGCGATATCATAATGAATCATGATAAATGGTTGTAAAAAGGGTTCTAAATTGGTTATGAATGGAACTCTTTAGGCGAGGAATCCGGATCGTCAAGTGGACAAGCCGGTGGAAATACGCGTTTGAAAAAGGTGCTTAAAAGGTACATAACTACGATCTTGTTACGTTATGTTTGATTTCGTATTTTCGCTAGTAGACTTTAAATTAGCATAATACATGAAATTTATATTTAGTTGAAGTGACGAAGATCACTAGGTAAATAAACGGGTCAAACGGTGAAATTATCACCCTTTGACAATATCGACTAATGGTTTGCCAAGTACTTGTTTATAGGAATAAATATCAAATGGATTCGTACATCGCTATCGCTTAGCGGCTACTAAGGCAAGGTATCGAAATGGGTCAATAAAATGATCCGAGTCAGGTATGTAAAATGGTTCAACTCATAACTTAGAACTTGAGGTTCTCTAAGAGTTAAACAAGGTCAAAATTTTGATATTCGGTTATCTTAAAGGTAAACCAAATGATTTATGTTATAATCATGGTATTTTAGAGGAATAATGGTTTCTAATCAGAATTATAGTTAAAAGGTCGGATTTTGGGTCAAACAAGTATTTAAAAGTTCCTTGTAGTAATAGAAGGACTAAAATTGACCAAAACGCCCTCGTAGGCTAAATTGAACAAACAACCCTTAAAGGTTGTTTGGAAACGAGTTTTATGATTAGATAGATACTTAGGACGAGTATAGAAGTTGAAAGATGTAACACGTTAGTCAAATGGCTCTATTTGAGTTTTTGGTCGTAAAATAATGTGTTGAGGGGGTAAAACTCGATTTATATAGATTACTAAAGTATACCCACCATAATTACAGTTGTGGTGGAAAATTATATGATAAGAAAGGTGGTAATGTAATGTTAGAAACAATCGAAGGCGATTTTAAGTTAGAAGGTGCTTAAATACCCTTAACGGGTCAAAATATGAATTTGAACGTGAACGGGTTTCTATTATGTAAGAAACCCGTGATTTGAGATTAATATGATAGGGGATGTGGAATTTATGAATTTCATGAGTTTAGAGAGCAAATAAACAAGTTTGTTTGATAAAAATGGAATGGGTCAAAATTTGGTAAAAAGGGCAATAAGCCGAAGACTTAAAAGTCTGAATTTTTGTTAAACCGGATGTTGGATTTTAACCTCATAAGGTGGGGAATCAAATTACAATCACGTAGGAAGAATCGGTGGGTCAAACGGATAAGCGGATTGAAAGATACGAAAGTTTTCGTGTCAAATAACGGCAAAATGGAAAGGTTGGATGCAGGGCCCACCGTAACTTACGGTGCCACCGTAAGTTACGGTGGAGCTAAAATTGTTACGGTAGAATACCCCTGATTTACGGCTGGGGAATTTAACATTCAGAGGCCACCGTAACTTACGGTGCCACCGTAAGTTACGGTGGAGGCCAGATTCAAATGATTATTTTTGGATCAAGATATCAATGTCAGATTTTCCTAATTTCCTTGTTGTATTGGTTATTTAATTATCAAGACTAACCTTTAAGTTGGTTTTGATCTCAGGTGAATGTCGAGAGTCCCGGATGAAGATCAAGCATCGAGCAAGAACCGAACACAAGTTAAACAAAGCTTCCGCAACGTTGTTTTGTCGTTATTCTAAACGGCGAATTAATCACATTGTGTATATCACTTAAATTGTAAAAGTTTTTAACAAACCCGTATTTCCGATGTATAATAATCATTAATTTCATGATTATTTTTCCCAAAATTTACGTTAAACCTTGATTATAAGAACGCGTGTTACAGCGGGGCAAGCGGTATTGAAAGCAGAGTCTAAGAAAGTGGAAAAGCACGCGAAAGCTTGTGAGGATAATGTAACACCCCGAAAACGGATTTGGTAATCAAACTTCGTTAATACTAAAAGACGGGTAAAGTACCGTTAGTAGTAAAAATAACTCGGTAAATATTTGGAATTAAATAAGAAATCCTAATATTAAATACAAGCAAAGCAACGTTTTAAGGAATTGAGTTTTATAAGAGCCCGAGTTAATGGGACTTAAAATAAAACGGATTATAACTCCCGGGACCCACCAAGTAACTAGGAGTATTAACCTAGTTAGTTAATGTCTTGACAAAATAGAACTAATGTGGTTAAGATACCCTTTAAATAACTTGTGTAAAGTGAAGGGACTAGACATGGACAATTGAATTAAAGTTTCAATTAAATAAAGTAGTAAACACAAAACACACACATACGTGGTGTGTGTTCTGCGATTTCAACCAGACAAGGAGGAGGTCCCAAGCTTCAACCCTAAAACACAAAAATTCATCAAATTGAAGGGGCAAATCAAGCCCGAATCAAAAATTGAGCATAGATTAGTGATCCTCATCACGAGGGGGTTACAAGGTATGTAAAATTTGGTGTTAATTCTCTGTTTGAAATTCTCATGAAATTGGGAAATCTGAATATTGATGTTGCATGTTTGTTTTATGATGATTTAGGAACAACTATAGTGTCTAGAGACAAACCCTAGACAAATACAAGTTGAATTCATGTGAAAATCTAGTAGAATCCATAAACACCATTGTAGGTGATTAGTGGGTTATGTAGATTGTGATGAACACTAGGAAATAGATTGTTAACCTAGTGTAATTTGACAATTTTGATGTGATTCCAGAAAATTTGAAGTTATCAACCTTGTAAGAAGGTTGATTTATGTGAAATTAGGGCTAAGAGATAAGCTAGAGACTTGATAAATAAACATGTAAAATTCTGCCCTTAAAGTGTTTGTTGAAATGCCTCAAAGAAGGCTCGAAACTAGAATTTTGTAGTTAAAGCACCTAATTGTGATGTTTTGGCTATTATGCAAAATGTGATTAAAAAGAGTTCTAAATGTGATAAACGTGGTTAGAACTTTGGTTAAAACGGTGGTCTAAAGATAACGCCTACCGGGTAATTAAAGAATGCTAAAACTAGTTGATGAACTTGAATATGCAATTAGTATACTAATGGGCATTTGACTTTTAAAAAGTCAAACTGACCTATAATACGATAAATGGTAATTTTTGATATGAAATGCGTAAGGTGGAATAATCGTATTAAATTATGATTAAACTAACCACCTTGAAAACAATGATGATAGTTTGACGCGTAACAAGCTAGGTGGAAGCTTGATGAGGGAGCGGGTCAAACGAATCAAGAAGGAAAGGAAAAGCGAAGTTCGGATGCGAGGTAAGTTAAGCTTACGCCCATTTTACTTTATTACAAAATGCTTGCTTGTGAGCAGGGATTGCGATTTGTATTAAGTAGTTGAAACATGATGTTCCGGCATGAAATAATGTTAGTCGGAACAAGTGAAAATGGTAGAAACCATAAATCATGGTAGAAAAGGGTAAAAATGGTGAAATGGTGATCCGAACATGGGTTAACGAATAGATAAAAGGGATGTAAATCGACACCATTTGGCGTAAGTCATAATCGGTCAAATAAACAGAAAACAACTTTCAAGTTGGATGATTTCAAAAAGTAAACTGGGATAGGTTAAATGAGTGAAATGGTAATCAAGTGTCATCTTATAATGACAATTGGTCATTTCGACTAAAACGGGTCAAATAGTGTTGTTAACACCATTTGACAATAATAATTGACGATTGCTTGTTGAGTTTGTGATCACAGGAATTAACACATGGTTAGCATCGCTATTATCTAGATATTAATAGTAAAAGGTATTAAAACGGGTCAATATGTTGATCCGAGCCAGGTACGCATAGTTATGTTGTAGTTAAAGGTGCTATCTTGGTCGAATCATTGGTGAGAGTCCTTCATTGTAAAAGAAGGACCATAATCGACCAAAACGCCCTTGTAGGCTAAATTGAACAAACAACCCTTAAGGGTTGTTTGGAAACGAATTTCGCGATTAGATAAATACCTAGAATAAGTATAGCCAGGTACGCATAGTTATGTTGTAGTTAAAGGTGCTATCTTGGTCGAATCATTGGTGAGAGTCCTTCATTGTAAAAGAAGGACCATAATCGACCAAAACGCCCTTGTAGGCTAAATTGAACAAACAACCCTTAAGGGTTGTTTGGAAACGAATTTCGCGATTAGATAAATACCTAGAATAAGTATAGAAATTTAAAGATGTAATATGTTAGCTAAATAGCTCAATTTGAGTTTTACCGTAAAATAATGATCCAAGGGGTAAAACTTGGATTATATAGATTACCACATTAAATCCACCATAAATATACTTGTGGTGGAAGATTATATGATAAGAAATGTGGTAATGCAAATGCTAGAAACAATTGTCAGCGATTTATGATTGAAAGTGCTTAAATACCCTTAACGGGTCAAAATAAGCATACGAGCGAAAACGGGTTTAAATTGTGTGATAAACCTATGATTAGAACCTAATATAGTAGGTAACATTAATTCGAAGAAGTGTATGAGATATAGGAATCAAATAAATATGTTTGTTTGATAAAATGCATAAACGAGTTAAAATTCGGTGAAAAGGTAACGAGTCGAAGACTTAGAAGTCTCAAAATTTCTTATGTTGGATGTAGGATTTTAACTCCATTAGATGGAGGATTAAATTACGGACGCGTAGGAAAAAGAATCGGGTAAAACGGATCAATAACGAAGAAGTTATGGCCGTTTCCGTGAAATCAGGTTACGCAGGGAATTTGCAGCACCAGCAAACGAGTTTCTGTCGAAAACAAGCGCTCGCGTAGCGCGAGAATCAGTGGCGCTACGCGAGCCCCTAAACTCCGAAAATTCTTAAATTTTATCATTTTTAACCCCTGTACTTGTTTGGACTTGATATTTGACTATCGAAACTAACTTTTTAAGTTGGTTTTGATCATAGGTGAATGTCAAGAGTGCACGGATGAAGATCAAGCAGCTACGAAGAACTGAACACACGAGATTAAAGCTTCCGCACAACATTACGTCATAACTTTTAAATGGCGAACTTATCTAAATTTTGTTTAAAACTTTTAAGTTGTAAAAGTTTTAAATTACTCGTATTTTTCTAAGGATACTTAATGATAAATTCATGTTTGTTTTCGTTAATTGCACGAAAACCTTTAGATTAATAACATGGGTGTTACAAGTTGGTAATCAGAGCCCAAGGTTAAAGGGTAAAGTGTTCGGTTCGAGGCTTGATCGCAAATCCGGTAAGTACAAGTACGTTAATAGTTTAGTATGCTAAAGTGTTGTAAACAACACATAGGGCTATCGTGTGGTACACGTTACCCCAATTAAAATGATGGATATGGTTGACGAAAATACGCGCGTTGACGCGTATAGTAGAAAAAGCCTTGTATTATAATACGGGCGATTATTGAAGTTGACATTACTAACTTTTGTCAATGTTTTAATTGAAGGACACTCGCGTCTGAAGATGACGGGAGTGAACGGATTATGGATATGATGATGGAACGGTCCGAGGTATGACAGGAAGAGCATACTCATCAAGGACCTAAATCGCGTAACGGTCGCGAACAAAACTAATGACAAGAGAAGCCCGTTAGGGCAAGCATTACCAGGTGCACACTTTTAAATTTAATCGCACGAGTCGTTATATGCAACAAACACGTAAGTAATAACGGTTGCATACACATATGATAGAACTTGGAAAACCCGATTTCCAAGAGAAATTTAATAGGAAATGTGTTATTCACAATGATGAATAACAAATGAATAACAAGACTTGTTTATATAGAAACTTGGACGAGAGTGATCATCCAAGTAAGTATTCTCAATATAAATCCTATTGAGAAAAGTAGTGATCACATCAATAAATGTGAATAAATGTTTATAAAAAGGGACATTTTACATGTTTAAGGATAAACGACTAAAACTAATAATTGTTAACTAACAATTAAATAAAGTTTTACCAAATGAAACCATAAACATGGAAATAAATTGAGGAGTTACTTACATGGGACGTGATGTGGTAATTATAATAAGGTCACGTGTACCATGTGTTGATCGCTTACTCTGGCCAAGTAAGTAGTGAACACATGATAGCATGAGCTTCTTATAATGAGCGCAGTTATGTCCGATGTAGTAAGGTCAAGATGAATGAAAATTTAAAGGATCCTTAGGGTCAAGAAATCTTATGGGCATACTCGTATAAATGGTTTCCGCGGGAACCATAAAAACGATGTATGGCGCACATAGAAATAAAAGACCCAAGGAAATTCGTGACATAAGTCATTTTTGACGAAACAACCATGATAGACAAAAAGGGCATTGTAAAACCAAAGTATAAATGACCCGCGGGGTCATAGAAACAAAGGTATTGCCCACATGGGAAAAACGATCAAAAAAACCATGGTAGACGAAAAGGGCATTGTAAAACCAAAGTATAAATGACCCGCGGGGTCATAGAAACAAAGGTATTGCCCACGCGAGAAAGACGATCAAAGTCGTTGACTTTGGTCGTAGTAAAGAAATGATGATGATGATAATCATCATTCATAGTCTATAAGACTGTCAAGGATGGTCAAATAAGAATAAAGGTTTGGTTGAATAAAAGCGATGGCTTCCGCTAAGACAACCAAACAAATTACAACGAAAACTTGATGTATACCGGAATGCTTGCACTAATAATGACTTCGGTAAAGTACCCGGTTGATGGGTAAGGATTTAAACACATGCGTAAACCGAGAAACGGGAACACGAATTTAAAGTCAAAAGACTCGGATTATGAGTTATGACTAAAAGACCATAAAATTTCGTAAACAGAAATTTTGATAATAATATTCAACTATTTTGAGGTTGAACTGGTTGATTAAAGTATAATGCTTAATGGCATAAGTAAGAGCAAGCCGGATAACGGTAAGCTTGAGACAAACCGATGCTTAATTAACATGAGAAGTCATAGAGTCGGAAGAATTATCCAAAAGAAAACGATTGTAGATACGAACTACAGTAAAAAGCTAATGGATTTCAAGCGTGAAAACAAATGGTTTTCAAACATAAAAAGAGTGCTTTGACACCAAATATATATTTTTAATAAAGACACGAGTAAACAGAATGATCTACGGGATCATCATAACCTACGGGTAATAGAGTGAAACAAGAAAAACTGGTTATAACTCCCCGCGTAAAAGATAACGGGAGGTAAAGTTAGTATTTAAGTTAATTGAATGGGTTAAAGCGAAGAGATTATGAAAGGTCTATGAGACTAAAACGACCCACGGGTCATGATTAGAAAGAAATTATAAGGATTTCGCCCTAAGGAGGTGGAAGTCTAATCAAAATAGCCCATGAGGCTAAGTGATAAAACCTACGGGTTAAATTAGATAAAGCGAGGGAATCAGTTAAGAATTCCCGCATAAAACTAAGACTGTAAAAGATTAAATTATGGACTGTCAATATCCCGGTATGGATAATTGACACAAGTTAAGGAAAAGATCCTAAAACTAAAACTTCGGTTTTAGTAAGAGATAACGTTTTTACAAATATAAATCCTGATAGGAACTTGAATAGTAAGCCTGAAAGATTCAAGTTTTGATACTTATAGGCGCAAGATGATATATTCGAAAAGTGATATTTTCAAAATAAAAGATTGATATAAATTAAACGTGATATGACACGATCGCAGTCAAGAAAAGTAATGTGAATTATAATCACATTATAGCCTAAGCAATGGGCATAACGTAACGGGACTAATAAGTCTAGTTAGTAAGACCGGTTAAGGCCAGTAATTCAAATCAATAAAAAAAATTGGTTTGCGTGTAAGCGGTGGATTCGGTATAACTGAACCGAATAGATAAATCTGAAAACAAAAGAAATTATTGCTAAAAGTGAAATATTTCACTAAAGACCCTTAAACGGGTCAAAGTAACGGATTCATAAAGAATTCGATAGTATATGAAAGCGATGGATATCGCTAAGTTAACTAAACTAGTGGAAAGAACGAGATTATGTTATTTCGAAGTTACACTAAGTCACATGAGATATGTAGACAATTAGTAACCAAAAAGATGTTATCGTACTTTTCGGTAATACTAACGATTGGTTAAAAAAAAGGTATAGATATTGATTAAAAGACTTTTTGGCTCAAATACATTGAGTTTAAACTCAATGAATTATGTAATAAAAGGTTTCGAGGACGAAACCTCTCTAAGGGGGGTAGACTTGTAACACCCCGAAAACGGATTTTGTAATCAAACTTCGTTAATACTAAAAGACGGGTAAAGTACCGTTAGTAGTAAAAAGAACTCGGTAAATATTTGGAATTAAATAAGAAATCCTAATATTAAATACAAGCAAAGCAACGTTTTAAGGAATCGAGTTTTATAAGAGCCCGAGTTAATGGGACTTAAAATAAAACGGATTATAACTCCCGGGACCCACCAAGTAACTAGGAGTATTAACCTAGTTAGTTAATGTCTTGACAAAATAGAACTAATGTGGTTAAGATACCCTTTAAATAACTTGTGTAAAGTGAAGGGACTAGACATGGACAATTGAATTAAAGTTTCAATTAAATAAAGTAGTAAACACAAAACACACACATACGTGGTGTGTGTTCTGCGATTTCAACCAGACAAGGAGGAGGTCCCAAGCTTCAACCCTAAAACACAAAAATTCATCAAATTGAAGGGGCAAATCAAGCCCGAATCAAAAATTGAGCATAGATTAGTGATCCTCATCACGAGGGGGTTACAAGGTATGTAAAATTTGGTGTTAATTCTCTGTTTGAAATTCTCATGAAATTGGGAAATCTGAATATTGATGTTGCATGTTTGTTTTATGATGATTTAGGAACAACTATAGTGTCTAGAGACAAACCCTAGACAAATACAAGTTGAATTCATGTGAAAATCTAGTAGAATCCATAAACACCATTGTAGGTGATTAGTGGGTTATGTAGATTGTGATGAACACTAGGAAATAGATTGTTAACCTAGTGTAATTTGACAATTTTGATGTGATTCCAGAAAATTTGAAGTTATCAACCTTGTAAGAAGGTTGATTTATGTGAAATTAGGGCTAAGAGATAAGCTAGAGACTTGATAAATAAACATGTAAAATTCTGCCCTTAAAGTGTTTGTTGAAATGCCTCAAAGAAGGCTCGAAACTAGAATTTTGTAGTTAAAGCACCTAATTGTGATGTTTTGGCTATTATGCAAAATGTGATTAAAAAGAGTTCTAAATGTGATAAACGTGGTTAGAACTTTGGTTAAAACGGTGGTCTAAAGATAACGCCTACCGGGTAATTAAAGAATGCTAAAACTAGTTGATGAACTTGAATATGCAATTAGTATACTAATGGGCATTTGACTTTTAAAAAGTCAAACTGACCTATAATACGATAAATGGTAATTTTTTATATGAAATGCGTAAGGTGGAATAATCGTATTAAATTATGATTAAACTAACCACCTTGAAAACAATGATGATAGTTTGACGCGTAACAAGCTAGGTGGAAGCTTGATGAGGGAGCGGGTCAAACGAATCAAGAAGGAAAGGAAAAGCGAAGTTCGGATGCGAGGTAAGTTAAGCTTACGCCCATTTTACTTTATTACAAAATGCTTGCTTGTGAGCAGGGATTGCGATTTGTATTAAGTAGTTGAAACATGATGTTCCGGCATGAAATAATGTTAGTCGGAACAAGTGAAAATGGTAGAAACCATAAATCATGGTAGAAAAGGGTAAAAATGGTGAAATGGTGATCCGAACATGGGTTAACGAATAGATAAAAGGGATGTAAATCGACACCATTTGGCGTAAGTCATAATCGGTCAAATAAACAGAAAACAACTTTCAAGTTGGATGATTTCAAAAAGTAAACTGGGATAGGTTAAATGAGTGAAATGGTAATCAAGTGTCATCTTATAATGACAATTGGTCATTTCGACTAAAACGGGTCAAATAGTGTTGTTAACACCATTTGACAATAATAATTGACGATTGCTTGTTGAGTTTGTGATCACAGGAATTAACACATGGTTAGCATCGCTATTATCTAGATATTAATAGTAAAAGGTATTAAAACGGGTCAATATGTTGATCCGAGCCAGGTACGCATAGTTATGTTGTAGTTAAAGGTGCTATCTTGGTCGAATCATTGGTGAGAGTCCTTCATTGTAAAAGAAGGACCATAATCGACCAAAACGCCCTTGTAGGCTAAATTGAACAAACAACCCTTAAGGGTTGTTTGGAAACGAATTTCGCGATTAGATAAATACCTAGAATAAGTATAGCCAGGTACGCATAGTTATGTTGTAGTTAAAGGTGCTATCTTGGTCGAATCATTGGTGAGAGTCCTTCATTGTAAAAGAAGGACCATAATCGACCAAAACGCCCTTGTAGGCTAAATTGAACAAACAACCCTTAAGGGTTGTTTGGAAACGAATTTCGCGATTAGATAAATACCTAGAATAAGTATAGAAATTTAAAGATGTAATATGTTAGCTAAATAGCTCAATTTGAGTTTTACCGTAAAATAATGATCCAAAGGGTAAAACTTGGATTATATAGATTACCACATTAAATCCACCATAAATATACTTGTGGTGGAAGATTATATGATAAGAAATGTGGTAATGCAAATGCTAGAAACAATTGTCAGCGATTTATGATTGAAAGTGCTTAAATACCCTTAACGGGTCAAAATAAGCATACGAGCGAAAACGGGTTTAAATTGTGTGATAAACCTATGATTAGAACCTAATATAGTAGGTAACATTAATTCGAAGAAGTGTATGAGATATAGGAATCAAATAAATATGTTTGTTTGATAAAATGCATAAACGAGTTAAAATTCGGTGAAAAGGTAACGAGTCGAAGACTTAGAAGTCTCAAAATTTCTTATGTTGGATGTAGGATTTTAACTCCATTAGATGGAGGATTAAATTACGGACACGTAGGAAAAAGAATCGGGTAAAACGGATCAATAACGAAGAAGTTATGGCCGTTTCCGTGAAATCAGGTTACACAGGGAATTTGCAGCACCAGCAAACGAGTTTCTGTCGAAAACAAGCGCTCGCGTAGCGCGAGCATCAGTGGCGCTACGCGAGCCCCTAAACTCCGAAAATTCTTAAATTTTATCATTTTTAACCCCTGTACTTGTTTGGACTTGATATTTGACTATCGAAACTAACTTTTTAAGTTGGTTTTGATCATAGGTGAATGTCAAGAGTGCACGGATGAAGATCAAGCAGCTACGAAGAACCGAACACACGAGATTAAAGCTTCCGCACAACATTACGTCATAACTTTTAAATGGCGAACTTATCTAAATTTTGTTTAAAACTTTTAAGTTGTAAAAGTTTTAAATTACTCGTATTTTTCTAAGGATACTTAATGATAAATTCATGTTTGTTTTCGTTAATTGCACGGAAACCTTTAGATTAATAACATGGGTGTTACAGATAATCAGCATGCCTTTGTCCCCCTAGCGTTTGACACGTTCGGCTCCTTGGCGCCGGAGGCGGTTCGGTTCTTGGCTAGAGTTCAGCGTGTGGTCCACAGCAACTTTTCGACCCCTCAGGGGCGAGGCTTTGTTTTTAGTAGATTAGGGTTTTCCATTCAGAAGTGAATGGCGGCGCAGTTTGTTGCCCGTCTACCTGCTATTCTTATGTAATTTGCCGTGTTGATTGGAATGAAAATCTTAATGAAAAAAAAAAAATTCAGGAGAAAACATAATAAATATAGGAAAACCCCCCTTGTGGGAATTGAATCCAGGACCTAATGGTTCCTAAGCCTCATCCCACCCTAAGATGTCACTAGACTATAATACCATGGGTGAGAGTGACCGACAACTCAGATCATATAAACGTAACAATTCGGACTAAATGGACTTGAACTAAAAAATGTCGGTTGAATGGAAACCAGAAGAGAACGAAGTTAACCACATTGATTGAGCACCAAAAGTCATATGAGAAATATTCAACATATCAATTCATAAGGCTACCAACAAGATCAAACAAATTTGAGAAATAATGAGAATGACCCACTATAAAGAAAGTTATTGCAGATAATAGAAAAAGACAAATGTATATAGCGTGAGAGATCATATGACGTTGAAGGTCTCGCCATGTAAAGGATGACTCAATTCTGAAAGTGAAAACTTAAGTTAAAGGTCTATTGGACCATTTAAAGTGGTGGCTTGTGACGAAAACACAACGTATCAACAGTGACGGACCCAAGAATTTTTTTTTGGGGGTACGAGTGAAGGGTTCAATCATATTTTCAAGGGATGCGATCGGGTTTTTTGCTTAAAAAATATACTAAATTCTTTTTTTTTCAAGAGGTGCGCCCGCCCACCCACCCGTAAAGGTAGGTCCGCCAATGCGTATCAATTGAAATTAGTCAATGAAAAGAGTGGATACATATCACCTTCCATGTTTCACATTTAGGAAAGCAATGTATGCGACTCAAGACCACACCTTGATGAAAATTTAAATTTAATTATGTTAAAGAATCGACAACAATTCTCGACCGAAAACGAATAATCAATGAATATAGAAATAGATTTAGTGAAAGTGTAATGACGGCAAAAGAGACACGACAACAAGTAAAGGTATAAAAGTCAGAAGATGATATGAAGAGGTTTCAACCTATAGATCGATAACAATTCTCGTCCGAAAACGAATAACTAGAGGAATATAAAATAGTTTAGTAAAATTGCAATGACAACAAAAAAGAGACACTAGGTAAAAGTATAAGAGTTAGAAGATGATATGAAGAGGTTTTAGCCTATGTACATGATAGAAAATCTCACGTAGCTGGGTAGCACCAACAAAAAATCAAGATTTTTAAAATTTATTGTGATGTAATAATATAAAATATGGAAGCGGGTGATTATAAAGGGTCGTATTATTGGCACACCTTGAGGGGTTAAATCGACACCCTCAATACGCATCGTATAGGCCTATTCGATGCGTATTGAGGTGGGTTCAAACTTCTATGCCTGCCAAATGCTGCCATTGTCCCCCCTCAAAAAAAGTAATACGCATCGTATAGGCCTATACGATGCGTATTGAGGGTGTCGATTTAATTTTTTAATTTTTGCAAGTTAGCTTCCTGTCACGCGGTAGCTTTCCGTCACGCGAATGAAGAAGCAACACTTTGGACATTTGTTGGTCTTCAAACATCTAGGAAACATTATTTGAGAATACCCCTTAAATTAACAAGGCGGTCTATTTGCTTCGTCCACTAGAACTATTTGTGTATGCATTCTTAGGGTTTTTATTATTTGATCAATGGAAGTTGAAATCGGCTTTGTATTTAGCACACGAAAGTACTGAACAACCAAGATAACAGCTCCGGTTTCATTTGCTTCGTCCACTAGAACTATTTGTGTATGCATTCTGTTGGTACTGAACAACAGAATCAGGTTCTCAAAAACAAGGATCGTTCTAATAGATTAAAGAGAACTATTTCAGTTATTTCTGTTGATCCACAAATTACAACAAATTGTGTCTAATGCAAGGATCTTCGAATGCGGTGTGTACGTTAAATACCGTTCACCGCTTTTTTAGTTGCTTCTCCTATTAAGTTTCTGAACCAACCGAAATCCACAAATTCAAACAGATTCTTCGTCGCTAATTTCTCCACTCACCGTGAAATCGAACAGTTTCTTCGTAGATTCCAACAAAGTTAATATTCACTGTGGTGGATGCAAGCATAAAGTTAGAAACCGGTGGTATTGAACCAACATTTCCTTTAAACATTCTAAACACTACAAAGATGTTGGGAATTAAACGCATGTACGTGACAAAACAAGGATCGTTCTAATAGATTAAAGAGAATAAACGAAGTACAAAATCATCTGCTTTCTGAATCTGAATGTTAACTTTGACTCATAAACCCTTGAATCCCAACGCTTCAACGATGATATCAGCGTTGTTTATCACCCTGTGTGAGCATTGGCAGCCCGACCACTAGCACAAGAACCCGACACGTCTCCTATGATGATTCAGAGGTCGGTCTCGGGTGGGCATAAGATCCGTGGGCCCTATTGTCGGATATGTGACTCAAGAAAGTCATTGGACTGCCGCCGATGAAGTCAAATGTGATCAAACTTGGACATCAGACGTAAATCTTGAAGAAACAGAACATAATCCCAGATTGTCTAAAGAAGCGCTTTTATCATATGTGATCCAGAGGTCGGTCTCGGGGTGGGCAAAAGATCCGTGGGCCCTATTGTCGGATATGTGACTCAAGGACAAGCCTTCGGTTTACTTTGTGTAATAGAACTTCCGAGCTAACATCTGACGTAGCAAGTACAAGGACAAACATGGACATGAATGATTTACATCAAGTTTTGTTGCTGCGCCAGGGTCCAATACACGAGCTCACCCTTGTTATGGATGATTACTGGGAAGATTACAATTGTTTTGAGTGTTGTCAGATAATTCTTCATTTGTCGAGAAACCATACTGTCAAGAAACTAACATCTTTTAATACTTCATTTGTCGAGAAACCATACTGTAAAGATCTCTACACAAACTCTTCTACATCTTTTAACCAATTGTCCATCACTTAAGACCTTGAAAGATTTGTTGAAATCGAATTTGTGTATCTGAATCAGGTTCTCTGCCTTAGATCGGTCATTCCTTGTGATACATGAACGTTTGATTTGAATTTTGAAAGTGACAAATTGATGTATCTGGTGGGGGTGATATAGTAATTTTCAATAATGTAGGAAGAATTGTAGTAGTAGGACATTGGAATCAGTTTCTCAAACAAACAACAAAATCCTGATAGTGAAAAACATCAGCAACCATTTTTCCTTTTCCTTCAATTTTGAGAACATTCTCCCTGTGTACGCCTCAATTCATCTTTTTTACTCTTTTCTTCGCTCTCAACAAATCTTTGCAGTAATCAGTACGCAACAAAGAGACCGCCTTGTTAATTTTAGAGTATTTTTATCTTATGTTGATGGATAACGCAAACAAGTTCTCCACAGTTTGTTATTCAGATCTCTATTCGGTCATCTTTCCAAACTGCAACACACGATAAGTTTAAACTTTATAGTGTGTGATTTGACCAGGAATACATTAAAATACGCTAAAATACGTTAAAATACGCTAAAATACGTTACAATACGTTAAAATACGCTAAAATACGTAAAAATACCCTAAAATACGTTAAAATAAGCTAAAATACGTCAAAAATACTATTAAATACGCAACAATATGTTAGAATACGTCAAAATACTCAAAAATACGTCAAAGTACGCGACTAACGATATTTCCACACACGTATACATATAATACGGCACTATGGAGTTCAAGTGGATTTCAAACAAAACTGTACGTAATCATAGAATAAGATATTCGCAAGCAACCGAACGGCACCGAAACGACTTATGTTGAAGGTATACGTAATAAAACGACAAAATATGCGAAAGTTCGGCAAAAAACGAGACGTATACGCGTCGAACTGAGGGAAACACGATAACACTAAATTTGAAATAATGCCATATAAGATCGTATAGGCCTATGTTGTATCGTATATCAGCTTAATACGAATCGTATAGGCCTATACGATTCGTATTAAACTTTGAATTTTCTAAAAATACCCTTGAATTTATCAGAAAACCAGGGGTATTTCAGTAAAATCATCGATTAATACGCATCGTATAGGCCTATACGATGCGATTTGAAATATAAATTTCTCAAAAATGTTTTTTTCAAATCAAGGGTTCCATCATTACAACCAAGATAACAGCTCCGGTTTCATTTACTAATAGATTAAAGAGAACTATTTCAGTGGATTTCGGTTGGTTCAGATCTCTTTGGGTATATTCGAAACCAACTAAAATACGTTGAAGTACTGAATCAACATAAATAACTGAAATAACTTGAATCGTCTCGGAAGTACTGAACATGTCAGTCTGCCATGTTTTTTACTTTAATTCAATACGCATCGTATAGGCCTATACGATGCGTATTGAATTGAAAAAGTGTGTAGATAGACAAGGGGTGTGCCATTAGAAAAGCCCATTATAAATTATACTATATTTATTGAGAGGTGTTGCGATGGTTATTTTATTTATACTACCTTATAATAGAACCTTTTAGGATAAAATTGATATTCTATCTATCTTAAAAACCAAAGTTGGTGGAATTTTTCAACGGCTTTGGTTGGCCCTTCAACTTTTAGAGTTGGCAGTTTTAGTCCTTTCCTTATTTTTAATATTATCTACTTTAGCAATTGACATTTTTAGCCTCTAGCTTTTTACTAAATTAATTTTATCTAAATAACTTTCGTTCGTTAATCTCTTTTGTTAATTACTTTTTTACATTCATATTTTTATGTACGTGTCGGTATAAATTTGAGTGTGTTTTTGTTTCGACGTAAATTGTTTCCGGAAATGAGTCAGGTCAAATATAATACTTGTTCGTTTAGAAAAAAACAATTTTATGTGCATATTTTTATGTATGTGTTTCTATTAATTCGAGTTGTTCTACGTTTCGAGTAAACTTTTT